>CM062292.1:136957232-138292181 GCA_031216915.1 Pictodentalium vernedei | reverse complement strand
TCAGCGAAACGGGGCGAGTTTACCACGGTGAACAAGCACTGCTTCACTTCCCAAGATCTCCACGGGGAGCGAACTCTCTGGAGGGGGTTAGGGATTTTAATTATTTATTTATTTATTTGTTTATTTATTGGTGTTTAAGGTCACATATTTCTGCACAAAAAGGCTACTTCATTGGGGAACTTAATGCTTGAAAATAGTCCTGTGATGGCTGACCAAACAATGCCTTCGTGAATCTTTGTAGTATGCATACTGAATGTGAAAAACAAACAAAGCCTAATTTCTCACATAGTGGTCAGCCTACATTCCAAGGGTGGGCCAGGCTACGAGACGGTGATCACTCAGTCACGGGAAAGCTAACCGTTTTGCGTCATCAAAATTATGCAGTGAGTGTGAAATAGCAAACATTTCTTTTTAGTTTTTCTGTTGCTGGTCTTCTCTTAGCTGGACCTACCCACTTGATCTTGAAAACGCAGCTCATTTTGACGGCATACTGCATCACCTCTTGTATCACGTAAAAATGGAAGAATCCTGAAAAAAATATTTTGCCTTAGACAGTAGAGGGTTTAGACGGGGTGCATCCGGCGTGTGCCCCCTCTATTTCTTCCCAGAGACATGTCGGATCGCACTACTAATGAGTCGAAAACACCACACAATTTTACACAAGCAGTTTTTTAACATTTTGAGAAAATAGCCCTTACTATATCTTTCTGAAACAATGTAAATATGGGCTTATTCAGCCGGTTCCAATGATATCCACATTTACATAGTCCCTACTAAAAAACCTTTTATAAAATATATATTTCTGGACATTTTTGACTGCATTCCTGGGTACTGGATTAAAAGTCACTTCAGAGTCCAGTATTTATTTATTCTTTTCCCAGGAGAGCCCCCCCCCCCCCCCCCCTCCCCCCCTCCCCACCTTTAGAGATGGGAGAATCGATCTCGAGTTTATCACGCACCCTGTTGTTTCATGGCTCAGTTTCAGACTAAGACACGCCCCTCTTTTCAGAAATCCTGGATCCGCCCTGTTAGAGGGGGCAACGACGGCCAATTCACGTTTAGCTGGCTGTGCGACTTGACCTTTAATTATTTTGCCAACAAGGCCTTTTTAGAAAAACTAATTAAACTTTTATTTAAAGATGGGTACACCTTATTAAAACCTTACAAATATGAATATCACTGAAACCTTCGCAATCACCCAGAACCGCTGATATCCATATTTAAAGGGTGTTATTAAAAAAGCTTGAAGATATTTCAGATTTTGTGAGCCTTATTTAAGTTAGTTTTTTTAAAAAAAGTTTTTGTCGTTTCGTTGGATAGAGTATTTATAATGTAGCTATGTCCATGGGACACACATTTACCCATTACATAACGCTAGTAGCAGATGATACTTGAGAAAAAAATTCTCATGTAACTAAAAATTTTCATTTTTTTGCATCCAAAAACACAGGCTATGACCCCTCATTGGAATGAGTGCAACCTGCTCATTCGAATGAGGGGTCATAGCCTATGTTATGGAAGCATAAAATGTAAATATAAAAAAGAATTTTTGTGTATAGTGCTGGCCATTTTCAATTGGACCTGTTCATTCAAAGTGATTTTATTAACATTTTTTAGCTCACCTGACTGAAAGACTTTCTGCCCATCTTCCATCTGTCATTCCTCTGTCGGCCATCCGGCATGATCTTGACATTATCGACTTCTCATAAATTCAGTACTGGGCCGAATTGAACTAAATTTGATTGCATATTCTTTTTAATGTCAATTCAAGTTTGTTCAAATAATGTTTGCCACGCCCATAAGGGGCACCAAAAGGGCATAATTCTGTTAGCATCCCACAATTTTTTTTAGAAAAATTAATAAATCTCCTCCAGAACTACCACTTAGAATCTTTTGATACTTGGTATACAACATCCTTAGAGGGGTCAGATTCGGCATTGTTTCTTACAAGTCCCTGGATTCATATTTGAGTTCCCTATGGGAAACCCAAATATTAACTTGGTGCAATGTGAGGAAATGTATTTAAAAAAAAATTTTCTTCAGATCTACCAGTCACAATCTCTTGATATTTGGTCTACTGCATGTTTAGGGGTGGTCAGCTTGAAGTTTGTCCACAGTAAGTCATTTGGCCTCCCTATGGGAGCCCGAATTTTAAATTTGTGCAATATGAGGAATATTCTTTAAAAATCTTCTTCAGATCAACCAGAATGTTTTGATATTGTGCATGTAGCATCCTAAGTGGGGTGAATCTGAGATTCAATTTGTTCAAATCAAGTCCCTTGGTTTTATATTTGGGCTCCGTTTGGGAACCCAAATTTTAACTCGGTCCAATGTGACCATATTTTTTTTTAAAAATCTTCTTCGGAACTATGTGTCAGAATCTTTTGATGATTGGTATAGAGCATTCTTAGGAGGGTCGGATTCAAGTTTGTTCAAATCAAGTCCTTGGGGTCATATTTAGGTTCCCTATTTGGGCACCTAGGTAAACCCCCTATGGGACCCCCCCAGGACCAAACGAGACCCATTTTTTCATGTACCTGGACATCTCGGAGAGTAGATTTTCAGATGTTAGCAAGAAATCATTGTGGCCGGATATGGCGTAATCCAAGATGGCGCCCAGGAGGGTGGGTCAATTTCGCGATTTTTACACCATCACTAACTTTTCTCGATTATGGAAAAACTATATGAGATAAGGTATGGGAATTAACTCATTCGTATTTCTGATTCCATTCCCTGTATAATAATATCAATCAAGGAAGTGAAAATCCAAGATGGCTACCAAAATATGCCTCAAAATAGACGGAAATTGAGTTTTTCGACACTTTTTTCGCAAAAAACTTATACAGTCATGATAAAAAATTAGAAACCTGTTAACTTGTAGATGTTAAATTTATCGCAAATTATTCTCCGATAATACCCAGTGTGAACATGTCCCATCGAAAGCCGATGTGGAAAACAAGATGGCCACCAGTGGAAAACAAGATGGCCGCCAATCCCCCCCCCCCCCCCCCCCCCCCCCCCCCCATTTTCTGTTATCCCATTTATGAAATGGTTGCTGACAGTTGCTCGGCGTTGCGTGGTGGTTCTCTCCAGGTACTCTTCCTCCACCCGTAAAACTGGTCATGGTCACGATTAGCCATTGTGCATAAGTATGTGACCTTAAAACCCCAATAAATAAATAAATATGTAATAGACAAGTTTACACTATCTCAAATTGTACGATGGTTGCGGAAAAAATGTTTGATACAGGGCACAGGAATCAACTGTATAGTATTTTGGACACTTTTTTCTGCATCTTATAAACCAATCAAGTAAGTAAATATCCAAGATGGCTGCCAGCAAATGCTTCGAAATAGAAGAAAATCGAGTTTTTTCGACACTTTTTCGAAAAAAAAACTTTTAGAATCATGATAAAAAATAAGAAACTTGTAAACTTTTAGATGTTAACTGATCGCAAATTATTCTACGATAATATCCAGCATGAACATGCACCATCGAAAGCTGATGTGGAAAACAAGATGCCCCAGGGCGACCACCCATTTCCAATTATTCCCGCTTATGTAATGGACACCTAGTTCGGATTTCTTTGGAATCCTCGGTTTCTATCTGTTTTGTCTGTAAATGACTCTATTCTGACTATATATTAGCTGGTTACCTAAGCTTCTGACCTCAACAAGGTCTTATAATCACCAGTCAGATTGTTCCCACAATATGTACATATCCATACATAGTTATCTCCCCTATGTTTAACAAAGTCCTATATGATTCCCAAGGCCAAGTGGCAATCGAACAGGAACAGATATTGCTTGAATGGCTCGAATCTTATCCAGTGAATAAGCTATCGAGTAGCGACTGGAACAGGCATTGCTCAAATGGCTCGAAACTAATCGACAAAATGAGACATAGAGTAATTACTCGAACGATTGACTCCTCTTACGACTCTTATCCTCATCTGGGTATTGGAGGATACCTATGGAATGGTGATGTTGTACTGAAGGATACCTTTGGAGGATACCTTTTGAGGATACCTTTTAGAGGATACTTATCAGAAGATATCTATCCGAAGACAGTTATGGTTCCTAGTGTCTGGTCAGTTCCTTGCATCTAGACCTCCCCATGGCCTTTATAGCTCCAAGACCATTTCTGCTGACTTGTCCAATATCGCCATCGTGTGTCCTGTGATTAACTCCTTCTGTAGTCACCCAATCTCATAGTCCTCTTCCAGCCTTGTACCATTACTACTGACATGTAGCACTACTGCAGGCTTGCTAACTATCTCAAATTGCTCGAACGACTAGAATACCAAATAAGCCATCGAGTAATTGTTTGAACAAGTGACTCCTCTTATGACTCTTATCCACATCTTGGTATTGGAGGATACTTATGACATGGTTATGTAGTACTGGAGGATACCTTTGAAGGATACCTTTTGAGGATACCTTTTAGAGGATACTAACCTGAAGATAGTTCTAGTTCCTGGTACCTGGTCGGCTTATGGTTTTTATAGCTCTAAGACCACTACTGTTGACTTACCCATATTCACTATCATCTGTCCTATCATTAGCTTCAACAGCAGTCACCCAATACCATAGGCTTCTACCACCCTTGCAGCCTTGAACCATTACGTCTGAGGTGTAGCACTACTACAGGCATGCTGACTCTGTATGTCTAGACTCTATGGTTGGCCAAGCCTTTAGCAGGTTCAATAAGATTGCTTCATCCCCCCACATGTATCATTTTATACAGAGTTCAGATCCCTTGTATATCAGTTGTAGATATAAACATACTATGGGAGGAATTCTCTAAGTGGGATTCCAAACCGATTCCGTAAAGTGCTATTCCGTGGTAGAAGACTATAGTATTTGGGTGACTGCTGTAGAAGCTAATGATAGGACAGATGATGGTGAATATGGGTAAGTCAACACCCATGGTCTAAGAGCTGTAAAAATCAAAGCCGATCAACTACAAGGAACTATAACTATCTTCAGGTATCCTCAAAGGTATCCTCCAAAGGTATCCTCAAATAGTACATCACTGTCGTAAGTATCCTCCAATACCGAGATGAGGATAAGAGACGTAAGAGGAGTCACTCGTTCGAACAATTACTCGATGGCTTATTTGGTATTCTAGTCGTTCAAGCAATTTGAGATAGTTAGCAAGCCTGCAGTAGTGCTACATGTCAGTAGTAATGGTACAAGGCTGGAAGAGGACTATGAGATTGGGTGACTACAGTAGAAGTTAATCACAGGAAGGACGACGGCGATATTGGATAAGTCAGCAATTACTCGATGGCTTATTTGCTCGATAGGATTCTAGTCGTTCGAGTAATCTGACATAGTTAACATGCCTGCAGTAGTGCTACAAGTGAGTAGTAATGAAACAAGGTTGGAAGAGGACTATAGTAGGATTGCATGACTACAGTAGAAGCTAACCATAGGACAGACGATGGAGAAGTCAGCAGTAGCGGTGTAGGAACTTTGAAGGCCATTGGTGATTGGGTGGGGGTGGGGGGGTCTAGATAAAATGAACTGAGCAGACACTAGGAACAATAACTATCTTCAGATAGATGTTTTCCAATAGGTATCCTCTAAAAGGTATTATCCAAAATTATCCATCCACACACATTTAACTGTATGTCTTTTTTCTCTGATAATTGTAAATAAATATTGTTTAAACTAAAAATTATTATTGAAAGGTACCCTCAAATAGTACATCATCATGTCATAAGTATCCTCCAATACAGAGATAAGGATATACAAGTAGTAAGAGGAGTCACTCGTTCAAGCAATTACTCGATAGCTTATTTGTTCGATGGAATTCTAGACATTTCGAGGAATTGAGATAGTTAGCAAGCGTGCAGTAGTGCTACAAGTCAGTAGTAATGGTACAAGGCTGGAAGAGAACTATAGGATTGGACGATTACGGGTAGAAGCTAATCATAAGACAGACGGTGGTGATATTGGACAAGTCAGCAGTAACGGTATTGGAGCTATGGAGGTCTGGATACAAGGAACTGAACACTCTAGGAACCATAACTGTCTTCAGATATATATCCTCCGATAAGTATCCTCTAAGAGGTATCCTCCAAAGTTATCCCCCAGCACTACATCGCCATGTCATTGGTATCCTCCAATACCCAGATGAGGATAAGAGTCGTAAGAGAAGTCACTCATTGGAGTAATTACTCTATGGCTTATTAGATCGATTAGATTTGAGAAATGCCTGTTCCAGTCACCCGATAGCTTATTCGCTGGATAAGATTCGAGTCGTTCAAGCAATATTTGTTATTGCTCGGTTGCTGCTTGGCCTTGGAAATCATATAGGAGTTTGTTATACACAGGGGAGATAACTCAGTATGGATATGAATAGATTATGGGGAATGAAGCAATCTGACTGGTGATCATAAGACTTGGTTGAGGTCAGAGGATGGGACAGGGACAGCTGGGACTTGATAGGCAGCTAATATACTCAGAATAGGGCAGTTATAGGCAAAACAGATAGAAACCAAGGATTCCAAAGGAATCCCAACTACATAAACAGGAAGTATCCGAACCAGCAAACTACTCCAATTCGATCGAACTTACCCCCAGGTTGTTTGTGGTAATTAGATTCACTTCTATTCAATCGAACACGCCCTCCAAACATAACCCTGTCCCATTGTAGGGTTTTGGGGTCACATAGCAACCACGTATTGTCCTTGAAACCAAGATGGTGGCCTCCAGTATGAAAAATGGACGACTGAAACAGGTGTCACCCTAACAACATGCACTGCGTATGCACACTAAGACCACATATCACTATAACGTCGCAAGATGGCCACTCACGTGGGCTACTAGGACAACCAAACATGATATAACTGGGTCACAATGACATGACGTCCCTTCCTAGATCCACCACTAAGTCCATCCTGTCGGGTACATGATCTACTGCTGATTCTCTTCAATTTCGAGGCATATTTATGGCGGCCATCTTGGATATTCACTGGCTAAATTGGTTTTATCAGATGCAGAAAAAGTGTCCAAAATACTATACAGTTGATTCCTGTGCCCTGTATTAAACATTTTTTTCTGCAACCATTGTACAGCTTGAGATAGTGTAAACTTGTCCATTACAAATGCAGGATAATTGAAAATGGGTGGTCGCACTGGTGGCCAACTTGTTTTCCACATCGGCTTTCGATGGTGCATGCTTATGCTGGGTATTATCGGAGAATAATTTGCGATCAACTTAACATCTAAAAGTTTATAGTTTTCTAAGTTTTTATCATGATTGTATAAGTTTTTTTGTGATTTTCGTCTATTTTGAGACATATTTTGGCTGCCATCCAGTACCATCTGGGATTTTCACTTACTTGATTGATATTATTATACGAGGAATGGTATCAGAAATATGAATGAGTTAATTCCTGTTCCTTATCTCATATAGTGTTTCGTATTCGAGAAATATCAGTGACAGTGTAAAATTGCAAAATTGACCCTGACCCTCATGAGCGCCATCTTGGATTACGTCATATCCGGCCAGGATGATTTCTTGTTAACATCTGAAAATCTACTCTCGAGATGTCCCAGGTACCTGAAAAGGTCTCATTCGCTCCTGGGGAGGGGGGGGGGGGATGTACCTAGCTGCCCGACTATATGGGAACTTAAGTTTTAACTTATTTCAGTAAGAGGAGTATTCTCTTAAAAATCTTCTCTTTCAGATCCCCCAGCCAGAATCTTTCATATTAGGTATACAGCATCCTTATGAGGTCAGATTCGTGTTGCTTCAAATTAAATTCCTGGGTTCATTTTTGTGCTCCTCATGGGAGCCTGAATTTAACTTGGTATAAAAGTCTTCTTATTCAGATCTACAGACAGAATGTTTTGATATTTGGTATATAACATCCTTTATGGGGGTCAGATTCAAGTTTCTTCCATTCATATCCCTTGGTTCATATTTGGCCTCCCTTTTAACATAGTGCAGTATGAGGAATATTCTCCAAATACATGTATCATCTTCTGCCGATCGTCCTGGTAGTCCATGGACTATTTAAGAAAGCATCACTTTTTTCAAAAAAATGTTCTGTTTTCATTTACAATTACATCTGTTAACGAATGTGTAAGAACATACAACCAGAAAGCCCCAATTTGTCCAAAGAAAACCCTCCCAATCATGTCCTTATTGATTGCCATTTCCCTTTATTTCTTTCACAACTAATGGCTTCCTGGAGCAATGAATATTTCACCAATTTCATGCCTAAATTCTAGCCAACCCAGTAGGTCTTTACCAGGGGCGAAGCTCTTCCGTCATTTTTCAAATGAAGTTTAAACCTAAAATATGATTTTTGACGTGAGGGGGAGTTGAGGTTGAAAAACAGTAATTTTAAAATATTTTTCATCAAATCTAGTCATGGCTGCTATGCAGCAGCCATGACTAGATTTGATGAAATATTCTTGAAAATTTGACTTAAGAAATCATTGGTCAAAAAGTCTGTACAATTTACAGGAGAAAATTTGATTAAATATCCTTAAATTTTACTTATTCCAATGGCAAGAGATTTCTTGTCCTAGGAAGGAATATCCATCTGAGAAGCATGCAGGGAGTTAAAAGGGGTAAAATTCTTGTTTGTTCAAATCAAGTATCTCGGTTGGTTCTCTATCCGAACTCGAATTTGAACTTAGTGCTCAGGAATATTCTTTAAAAATCTTCTTTAGATTGGCCAGGCCGAATCTTTTCATATTTGTAAGAACAGACTTTTTTTTCAAACAAATGTTCTGTTTTCTTTAATGATTCAATCAGGTTGGGAGTGTGTTATAGGGCTAACAACCAGAAAGCCCTAATCTATAAAAAAAAACCTGTCTCAATAATGCATGTGTTGACTGTTGACAGCCATTTCCCTCTATTACTTCACAGAACTGATGGCGTCAAGGAGCATTGAATATTTCACCAATTTCAACTCCAAATTCTAAGCAACCTACATGTAGGTCTTTTCAGTGTGTAAAGCCCATTTGTTGTTTTTCAAAAGAATTTTAAACCTAATATATGATTTACCTGGAGAGGTAGTTGGGGGTTCAAAAACTCCAAGACATCTTTTTAAGCATTTTTGGTGAAAGTCATTGCAATATGCACTCATGTACAGGGTGACACTTCCTTGCCTGATTGCACACATATACACGGTGGTGCTGTGTACTAAGGCGTACTGCACGCCGATGGTGCACTTTTCTTCAACCAGTGTGAACTGCTTATGTGGTGTTAGTCCTGTTGGGGAGTCTGACGGTTGGTCGCCATTGCTCCGTGGTTCTCTTTGGGCACTCTGGGTACTCTGGCCTCCTCCACTCATAAAACTGTCTGACACGAGGTGACCCTGGCTGTCTAAAGTGTCATTAACCCCCAATAAATAAATTTATTTTTGCCTCCTCATCTTTCTAACCCTTTTGTCTCTCTTGCATTCTCCTTCTAACCCTCCAATATTCCTTCCAGACAAGTTGATCCAGATGAGCTTTTTAGGGTTCTCTTATAATTGTCACGTCCAATCCATATTTTTTAGGATGACTTATCCACAGAAAATGCAGATCAAGTTCGAATTTTTATGTTTGTCCACTTCATTGGGGAGTTATTGCCCTTTATTACTATCCAAACTATGATTTACTGGGATTTTCGGGTTTGATTATAAATGATAACTTCACAAGTGAATTATGCAATCAACAATTGTGTCATGTATCCGTGCGCGCAAGCGAAAGCGCTTTGCCGTGGGTGTAATGGGGACTTCATTGTTTTTTTGGTTTTTTTGCCCTTTACCTAACATGAAGCTCAATGAGCTCGTTCCAATGAGGGTCACAACCTATGTTTTAGAAACAAAAAATGAAAAAATAATGAAAATTAATTGCCAATTTTTGAGAATAGCGCTGGCCAGTTTTGGACATTACCTTAGGTAAAGAGTTAAATAATATAATTATTGTTAATAATGAAAAGTAATAAACAGAGTAATCGCTTGACTGGACTGGTTACGTGAAATAATTCATTCGAGGCTAGGGACTATATTGTAAAACACTCATGCACACTCGTGTTTGTACAACATCACTCACCTCTCATGAATTAAAAACCACCTGCGGCAACTGCGTTATGTCCTTGGGCAAGACATAAACCCCCCATTGTCCACGTGGGGGCGCGGTGACGTTGTGTACTAAGGCGTACTGCACGTCGATGGTGCACTGTGCACTGTCTTCAACCAATGCTAACCCTGCTTGTGTGGAGTTAGTATGTTGTGGAGCTGACAGTTGCTCGCCGTTGTTCGGTGGTTCTCTCCAGGTACTCCGGCTTCCTCCACCCGTAAAACTGTCAAGGTCATGATTAGCCATTGTGCAGAAATATGTGACCTTAAAAACACCAATAAATAAATAAATACTTAATGAATTTCTAAAGTATCATATTCATGGGCCGGAAAAGTGTCCTCTTGGGTTCAAAGGCTAATCATAACTTTGAAACTGTTATGTTGCCGTTTGGGTACCTATAATTGGTGAAAAAAGTGGGGGGGGGGGGGGGGGGGGGGGGGACAGGCCCCCTGTGCCCCACGGCTCTGCTGCCCCTGCATACATGTAGCCTTGCAAATGCATATTTGGTATACATCCTTATTCACAAAGAAGGCAGATCATGCTTAAAATAAATTTACCCCTGCATGGATGTGGGTGATGTGTGATGGAGAAGTACATTGGGTCTGTTGGTTGATTTTTTCTTTAAAATGTATATTAAATGATTTGGAAGAAGGCACCTCGTGTTAAAAAAAAATTCTGCAGGGATGGGTGTGGAATGGTGGAATGCAGTACATGGTGTCTGTTGCATGACCTTTTTTCCATTTATGTGTTTTAAGGTATTTTGAGTAATTCTATTCACATAAAAAAGTACTGTCATGAGTGAGGTGGGAGTGGGGTGGTGAGTGGAGTGACTGTGATTTTATTTTCATTGCTGTAAAATGTAAAATGAGTTTTGAAGGATTTTAAGTGATGGATGAAGAAAAAAAAATTGTCCCATGTTGGTAGGGGTAAGGAGGGGTCTACTGGCTGAATTTTTTTTTTTAATTAATTTTCTGAAATGAAAATAGGAGTGAAAGGACAAGAGAGCTCATAATAAAAGAATAGAATAGTGTGTGATGTATTGTTTCAAAATACCCTGGTATACAGACGTAATACCCCAGATATACCAGGGTATTTTGGGACAACAGCAATGTAAAGGTTTTGGGATTCAGTTCTGTTTTTTGTGGGAAACCAGAAACCAAACTGCAAGACCTAGCAAAAACTGACGGCTTTACTGTGTTTGTGCATAAACTGATCAAATTAGCTTCAGGGAGGAAAATAAGCTGTCTGACATTTGCAGAATGAGGTCCCGAGAGGGTGAATTTGATGATGCTATCCCATACAGTGGGCCAATTTATCCTCTGGGTACCTCTTTCTGTTTAGTTTTGATACTCTTATTCAGACTGAGGTTCACAGAGGGTAAATTTAGTGATGCTACCTTGCTGTGCAGGGTAGCCATCACTAAATTCACCCTCTGGGGACCTTATTTTGCAGATGACAGTCTGTTTACTTTCTGGCTTGATTAGCTTACTGGTAAGAAAGTGGGCTAGTGACCCCCTATGTACTCTTGTCATTTAATCTATCCAGGAAAGGGGTGAATATGTCATGTTTTCATTGCCACATTTTCTCCCTTATTGACTCGTTCACCAATGTGCTTAGCAACTGATCCTCTAGAACCTGCAAGAATGATCACAGGTGTAGTAAGCTTGAACCTATTGGAGATACTTAAAGCCTAAAAAAATTAAAGATCTGTTTTCTCAGGCCCTCCCACATGGTCTTTTTGGCTGCGCATGCTCTCTTTTTTATAACCAATCCAAACTTTAAAAAATCAAATGGTTTATGTCTGATATTTTACACAAGTTAATAAAATTGTCCCTTGAGAGCAATAAGGCTTTGCAATGCTTTAGCACTCAAGGGAACGTAATACACCACCACCCATGCTATTCTGTAGATTATGGGGCCTAAAACAAGAAAGAAACAAAGAACATGAACATTTTAATGGCAAAGAAATAATTACAAAAATAAAATAAAAAACATGCAATTTTACAAAAAAATGGCCTGAGAAACAGAAGATCTACTTTGTGAGGCCTAAAGACATGGCTTTTTGTGCTGAGTGGTGTCGTTCAAACTATTGAGGTTTCTTTTCCAAGTTAAGGGGCCTGAAGTATTGTTTACTATATGAAACTGAAATATTAAAACCTCCCAGCTCTGTATATTGGTGGAGAATACTACTTTTCTATAATGGACACACACAGAGAACCCTTGTAACAATTTATATATTTGAGGACTCCTGCATTGCAGCTAGTCATAATTCTGTATTGTTTGTGATAAAACTATTCACAGGATTCACACAGCCTCTGGAATTTCGTGAAAATGGATTTAGAAATGCCTTCAGGTATGTATCCTGGGGGGAGAGGGGGAGGTGGGGTATGCCGCAGGCATTTACCACGAAGACGAAATCTTCAGTTTGGGGAAAGGTATGAATGTAGTGTCCCATTTGCCTTGGTGGGGCTGGATGGGAAGGGGAGTATTTTTCTAAAAATTTACCTGGGGAGAAATTTTTGAAAAATAAGCACCAAGTGGCACTATTTGGAGACATTTTGAGGCTCAGAGGTATCAAGCATATTACATCATTTATCTCCCCTGCCAAATAGTAGCGATGTTTCTGTTATGAATTGTAATGAAAAATGCCGGCAGTCACTATTATTTGGAAATGAGACAAAGAGTGAAAATGCCATCACTATTATTACAGTACAGCCGCCGTGGACTGGTTATTTTCCACGGGTGGGGAAGATTTCCATGGAATAATCATCAAAAATTTAATTAATGAAGCACCGGGTACAACCATTCATTAATTAAAATTTTTCCGATGATGATTTTTATTACCTGGTAAATGCATGCATGGACATCACTGCCCATGTGTGAATTACGACCAATCCACAGCAACTGTACTGTAACTTTAACCCTTTACCTAACATGAAAAGCAGACGACACTTTCAAAAAAAATTCTTGAATAACTAATTTTTTTCATTTTTTGTCTCAAAAACATAGGTTATGACCCCTCATTGGAACGAGCTCGACGAGCTCGTTCCAATGAGGGGTCATAACCTATGTTTTTGAGACAAAAAATGAAAAAATAATGAAAATTCATTGGCGATTTTTAAGAATAGCGCTGGCCGGTTTTGGCCGTTACGTTGGGTAAAGGGTTAACTGAAAATGCAGGAGGTATGTTATTATTAGGCAGGTGAGAGTAGTTGACACCCATGCTGATCGTAGAACTCAGGATTGTTAGAGGGAGGGGTGGGGGATGGGGATTTTAGAGAGGCATCTTCCACCACTCCCACACCTGGCTGCCCAACTGAATGCCTTGCCAAGGGCCTGAAATGTCCTTGAATATTGGAACCTATCTCAAAAACTCTTGAAAAATGAGACGTAGTAGCTGATTAGAGGAGATTTGTTTCAGCAATATTCATCTGATTGTGATGTGAGGCACAGAGCTGAATGTTGCAGCAGTCAATCTCCACCTAATGTTTATTAGCTTACCTGAGTGAAAATCAAGGGGAGCTTTAGTAATCATTTTCATACAACATCTGTCATCTGTCCATCCATCTGTCTGTCATCTGTTATTCACATTCACATTATCAATTTCCTCTCATAAACTACTGGATCGAATTGAACCAAGCTTGACATGCATGATCATTATCATATGTCAATTCCAGTTTGTTCAAATAAGGTTGCCACACCCGCAAGGGGTGCCACAAGGGGCATAACTCTGTTAGCACCCACAAAAATGTTTTTTAAAAATTAAAATATCTTGTGCAGAACCACCAATCAGAATCTTTCGATACTTGGTATAGA
Source organism: Pictodentalium vernedei (assembly GCA_031216915.1). NCBI lineage: Eukaryota > Metazoa > Mollusca > Scaphopoda > Dentaliida > Dentaliidae > Pictodentalium > Pictodentalium vernedei. Next base: position 138,278,274 of record CM062292.1, on the reverse strand, counting down.
GCATCTTTAGAGCTTAGAGAGGTCAGATTCAGGATTGTTCGAATAAAGTCACTGCATTCTTTTTTGTGATCCTTTTGGGAACTTTAATTTGAAGTTAGTTCAAGATGAGGAAAATTCTCTAAAAATCTTCTTCAGATCCACCAGTCAAAATCTCTTGATATTTGGCATAAGAGCTGGGAAGTTTGGATTTTTCAGATTTGGTTCCAGCTTCGATTTGGTTTCAGGAAAAAAAAACATTGGTTTCGGTTCAGTTTTTCTTTGTGAAAAGCAGACGACACTTGCAAACAAAATTCTTGAATAACTAATTTTTTTCATTTTTTGTCTCAAAAACATAGGTTATGACCCCTCACTGGACCCCTGTTTGGAATGAGCTCATTGAGTTTGTTTTTTAGCCTATGTTTTTGAGACATAAAATGAAAAAATAATAAAAATTAATTTGGCGAATTGTGTGAATATGGCTGGCCGGTTTGTGGATGAGTCAATAAGAGAGAAAATGTGACAATGAGAACAAATTCAAGTTTGTTCAAGACAAGACCCTGGGTTTAATATTTGAGTGAGGATCTAAATTGAATCTCATAAATGATTCTTGCAAGGAAAACAATGAGAATCAACTTTGATTCTTGCATAATGTTCATTTGATTCTTGTCATAGATTCTAAAAGTATTCTAAAAGGACTGGAGGAATTCTACCTTTTCATTTAACCCTTTACCCAATGCAGACAATATCAAAATTTATTATTTTAAAAATCATTTTTTAAATTTTTTCTCCATGAGCTCGTTCCAAAAAAGGGTCACATGATATGGTTTTGTTGAAATTTTTTTGAAAAATAGTATTTTTTCAGCTGCTGAATTTGCATATTACACAGGCGGATGTGGCCGATTCATTGGATAAAGGCTTAACACTTTGACTTAGGTACTGAAGCTGTGGCTGCCTACATGTATACAGGCAGCCAATTCTTCACTAGAAACCACTGCCGGGAGCGTGGTGGTGTTGCGGTACCCGGTTCTCGCCAGATCACCGAAGTTAAGCAATGTCAAGTCCGGTTAGCCCTTGGATGGGTGCCCGTCTGAGTGATCGATTCAAACTCCCACGTTGTGTCCTTGGGCAAGGCACTTCACCCGAATTGTCCACATGGGTGCATGTTGACGTCGTGTACTAGGGCGTACTGCACGTCTGTGGTGCTCATGTCTTCAAACAATCTAACCCTGCCTGTGCTGCAGTGCATAGTTACGATGTTGGGGAGCTGGCAGCTGCTCGTCGTTGCTCGGTTCTCTCCGGGTACTCTGGCTTCCTCCATCCATAAAACTGTCACCGACACGATATGGCCTTGGCTGTTAAAGTGTCATTAAACCCTAATAAATAATAATAATAATAGAAACCACTGCCAAAGTATTGCAACTCCCATCAGCAAGACCTCCAGAAGCCTGTTTTCTTACATGCCTAATAATAGTATTGACACCATTGTTAATTTTGGAGAATAAAAAATCCCAGCAATCACTGTTATTTGACATTGAGGAATTTTTATTTCTAATTAAATATCCTGATCATCACTATTATTCAGCCATCACTATTATAAGGCAGGTAAGAGAATGTTGGAATGATCATGTGTTGTACTATGTGCATGTAAAACAAGAAACTCCTAAAAATTGGTATGAATTGTGACAAATTTTAACCCTTTACCCAACACAGGCGATATCAAAATTTATTATTTTAAATATCATTTTTTAAAATTTTAAAAATATTTTGACAAAACCATATCATGTGACCCCTCATTGGAACGAGCTAATTGAGCTCGTTCCAATGAGGGGTCACATGATATGGTTTTGTCAAAATATTTTGAAAAATTTAATTTTTTCAACTGCTCAATTTGCATATTACGGGGGTGGATGCGGGCGATTCGTTAGGTAAAGGGTTAAGGCCTGTTTTAGGGAGTGCACTGGCTCAGTGGTTATGGCATTGAACGTTAAACCAAAAGGTCTGTGATTTGATCTCTGCCAGGGGTAACTGCATTGTGTCCTTGGGCACAGTGGCACTGTGCACTAAGGCATTCTGCATGTCAATGGGGCACTTGTCTTCAACTCAATCAATGCTAATCCTGCTTGTGTGGGGTTAGTATGTTGGGGAGAGGGGGGGTGGTCAGACAGTTGCTTGCCAATCGGTGGTTCTCTCTGAGTACTCCGGCTTCCTCCACCCGTAAAACTGTCTCACACAAGGTGACTCTGGTTATCAAAAGTGTTGTTAAACTCCAATAAATAAATAAATAAATAAATAAATAAATAAATAAATAAATAAATAAGGCCTGTTTTGTTCTCATACACCAATTTCAATCTCTTTCCCATGCCTACTTGGACCCAAATGTAGAACGGATTGTGGCTTCATATATTCTTGTGATTATCAACCAGTTATTTTCATCACCATAAATTTTAACAGCCATACACTTACAGAAATTGTCTATATAAAATTCATTCTTATAATATAATTTTCTTTAATGATATCCAAATTGCTTGAATATGATTGATCGATGTGAGTTTTTCATAACTTGATGAATAATTTCCCATTGTATGAATGCTTTTGCTTTGTTCCAATCATTTGTTAAATAAAAAAAATATGGGCCTGTCCAGTGGTGCAATTAACTCTTAACCTGTTGAGTGGGAGTGCAGGGGCTCAGTAGGTAGAGATGCAGGCTTCAAGCCGAGAGTTCCTCAGTTCGAAAATCACCTGCGGCGACCGCATTGTGTCCTTGGGCAAGACACTTAATCCCAATTGCCCATGTGGGGACATGGTGGCATTATGTATTAAGGCGTACAGCACATTGATGGTGCACTTGTCTTCAGCCAATGCTAACCCTGCTTGTGTGGAGTTAGTACATTGGGGAGTCTGAATAAATAACCCCCTCAGTATTTTCAAGATATTTTTCATCTAATCTATAAATTGTTGAATAATTTCCTGTTGTATGAATGCTTTTGCTTTGTCCCACTCATTTGTTAAATAAAAAAAATGTGGGCCTGTCCAATGGTGCAATTAACTCTTAACCTGCTGAGTGGGAGTGCAGGGGCTCAGAAGATAGAGATGCAGGCTTCAAGCCGAGAGGTCCTCAGTTTGAAAATCACCTGCAGCAACCACGTTGTGTCCTTGGGCAAGACACTTAATGCCAGTCGCCCATGTGGGGACATGGTGGCATTGTGTATTAAGGTGTACAGCACATTGATGGTGCACTTGTCTTCAACCAATGCTAACCATGCTTGTGTGGAGTTAGTACATTGGGGAGTCTGGATAAATAACCCGCTGAGTATTTTCAAGATATTTTTCATCTAATCTAATCATGGCTGCTGTGAAGCAGCCATGTCTAGATTTGATGAAAAATTCATCTAAATTTAGAAACATTGGTGAAAAAACCCATTCCCTTTTTAGGAGTAAAATTTGCTTAATGTACCTAAATTGTACTTTTATTTTTTACAACTTAACCCTATGCATTCTGATGTCAAAATACTGAGATTCGCAAGTTTTCTCACGATGCAACTAGGAATTTAACCAATTTACTCTTGTTTAACAGATCAACCTTGATTTTATGGTTTTGAAAGGTTTGGTATTCAGCAACTAAATATGAAATTAACCCTTTTCCCAACGAATCGGCCACATCCGCCTGCATAATATTCAAATTCAGCAGCTGAAAAAATATTATTTTTCAAAGTATTTCAACCAAACCATATCATGTGACCCCTCCTTGGAACGAGCTCGTTGAGTTCGTTCCAATGAGGGGTCACATGATAAGGTTTGGTTGAAATTGTTTGAAAATATTTTTAAAATGATATTTAAAATACTTGTAATACATTTTGATATCGTCTGCGTTGAGTAAAGGGTCAAGGACTTGTTTTTATTAACCGCTATTCATATAAGTGGAAGTAAACTTGTTTTGCCATGACATATACACTTAGATATGACCTGGTTGTTTTATTTACTCTTTACTAAACACAAGTTGAAGATTGAGGTATCAAAATGCATATTCTGATAGCTTTCATCACTGTTACCTTCTGTTAAATTATAATTTATGACCTGGCAGTGGAACAGGCTCATGGGACTTTTCCAGTAATGGTGATTTATGATGTTTTGGGGAGAAAAATGCAGGAACATAACAGAGAGACATTACCCATGGAGGTTGCAGAAGCCTAATAAAAGTGGGAGGGACACAAAAACACCCTGGTCTCTATGGGCTTACATGCAAACAAAATTGAAACATTAATCCACAAATGTCATTTCCTTGATTCTCAGGTCTGATAGATCGAGACCAGGTCTAAGATAAATCCGAGAAAATAACATTTTTCACTGTTCTATTGGTGTTTAAGGTCACACTTTTATGCACAGTGGAGGGTGCGTGGTGGCTCAGTGGTGGACTGTTGTACTTTCATGCTAGAAGTCCCAAGTTCGATCTCTGCCTGGGATGACCCACGTTGTGTCCTTGTATCATGGGGACATGATGAAGCTGTATACTAAAGCATACTGCTCGTCGATGGTGCACATGTCTTCAACTGCTAGCTGTTACCCTGCTTGAGCAGAGCTTGAACAGAGTTAGAATGTTGAGGAGCTGACAGCTGTTCGTCGATGCTCGGTGGTTCTCCCCGGGTACTCCGGCTTCCTCCACCCGTACAACTGTAACGGTCACTATTAGCCATTGTGCATAGGTATGTGACCTTAAACACCAATAAATAAATATAAATATGCACAGTGGCTAGCAACCATTCACTGGCAAATCGTAGGCAGTGCACAGGATTAGTTGATAGGCTGCCATACCACACACTACATGACAATATACACTTACTGTGGCTGTAAAAATGCACAAGGTTAAGTTGGTTACATGTTACATTGGGGGCAGGATTCAAGGACCCAATGGAGATATTTATACTGAATTGTGGAAATTTTTTTTAACCCTTTACCCAACGTAACGGCCAAAACCGGCCAGTGCTCATCTAAAAAATCGCCAATTAATTTTTATTATTTTTTCATTTTTTGTCTCAAAAACATAGGTTATGACACCTCGTTGGAACGAGCTCGTCGAGCTCGTTCCAACGAGGGGTCATAACCTATGTTTTTGAGATAAAAAATGAAAAAAAATAGTTATTCAAGAATTGTTTATGCAAGTGTCGTCTGCTTTCCATGTTAGGTAAAGGGTTAAAGTGTGTTCCAAAAATGAAAATATATTCTATTTTCAACTAATATTAATAGCTTGTGTGTGAACACATAATTAATGTATGACAAAGGTGGAGGGACCCAAGTCTCCTGTACCACCTGCCCCCAGTTCTTGGTTCTGACAGCTCTGATGACCGATGATTTTAGACGTCTGTAATTTGAAAAATTATGTACCCCCAAAGTGAGTTGTACATAAGAAATCATGTAACTTCTTTCCTGGGCAGCATTTTTTCAACTGTTGTTTTTCTGTGTTTATGTGGAAGCATATGAATATTTGATACAACTAAACATTAACCCTTTACCTAACATGCTCATATTTATTTATTTGGTTTAATGACACTTTCGATAGCCAGGGTCACCTCGTGTCGGACAGTTTATGCGTGGAGGAAGCCGGAGTACACATAGAGAACCACTGAGTAGTGGCAAGCAACTGTCGATCTGTAAATTTCTCTCTAGGTCCACGTTCTAGTTGTGTAACTTTTCTAAAGTCATTGCTCATTGACAAGGATGAGGATTCTCGTAATGTTTCTTGTGGATTTATTTCTGAACTATAGAATAGAATGGGCATCATGACATTTTGATTCTCGCAAAATTTTTTAAATTCTGTCCTTGGAAAGTCTTTGAATAATACACCAAGTGCCTTGAAATTTCCGTGGAGTAGATTTGAAAATCATTTCAGATAGGTCCCAAATCACATAGGCATAATTCACTGTTTTGTCCAAATTCACAACATTTCGCCAATGTCACTTTAGCCCTTTATCCCACACATAAGAAATCAAAATGTATTATATTGAATATTATTTTTTCAAATTTTTCCAAAAATTTCAACAAAACCATATCATGTGACCCCCTCATTGGAACAAGCTTCATGAGCTCATTCTAGTGTGGGGTTACATGATATGATTTTGCTGAAATTTTTTGAATTTTTTTTTCAACTGTCGATTAGAAGTTGTATATTATGTGGATGGATGTGGCCGATTCAATAGGTAAAAAAGTGTAATATGGAGTTGCAGAGATCCAAAGTATCCAGACCCCATTGAGATACCAACAAGTTTTCTTTACTGAACATCAAATTGTTCGAGAATGATATGAGAGCCAGTTAATTCCTGTTTGCATTTGACCACAAAAAATTATTTCTTGCAGATGTTTGTATACAAAATTTTCTTCATTTTTATTGAGTATTTTCTCTGCACAACTCTCATAATTTAGATACATGACCATATTTTGGGGACATCACTAAGCGTAATGAATTTGGACCAACCTAATAACCTGTAACTATGGAGCAATACTTCCGTTATAAAGCAGAATGACAAAAATTAATATATCATTCTTTAAGTCTGAAATTTTCTCTCATATTCTCATAAATGCAGATTTTTTTTTACTCACAGATAACAAAAGACAATATGAGATAAATAAAATAAACCATCTGGTTTCTCAAATAATTTTTTTTATTCCACTAATAGCATTATTTTACCCACTTAATCCCACCCTGCCCCACTTTGTGGGAATCCAGGAAATGGAGCAGTGTTTGTTTACTGTGGTAAATAAGTCATATTTTACTGGTACAGTACAGCCACTGTGGACTGGTCACTTTCTACGAGTGGGCAATATTTCCACGGATGCAATAATATTTGTCCAAACACTAATTTCAAACACTAATTTTTGGAATAATCATCAAAAGTTTAATTAATGAAGCACTAGGTGCAACCTGGGGCCAATACTATAAAACTTTTACAATTGTATTTTCCAGAATTGTATTTTGTAGGTGTGACTTTAAATGGATTGAAATGAACCATTGGTATATTTTTATATACTATTCAAAAAACAGTAGGGGATATTTGATAAAAGTGAGAATTATGAAGAAACATATTTATATTTTCATCAAAAAAACAGTTGAGGCATTGCACTGTGACATCTGGTGAATGATTTCAGTGATAGTTGGGTGACTGACAAGCACACATTCCACGCACTGAGCTGTAGAAGACCTGGACGGTCAGTCACAGAATTTTCCACATTCAGTCCAAGACCACAATACCTTGAAAATCCTCCTCGGTTCGCGAGACAAGCACAGATCCAACATGGCATACTCCTCACCAAACGTCCAATATCAGCTTGACTGATGTTATTCCATTCTTCCTGCAGTGCAGCGGTGAATTTCTGGACATTGGTAGAGGGCTGTTGGCATTGTCGTAGGCACCTACCAAACATATCCCAGACATGCCCGATTGGTGAAAGGTCTGGACTTGGTGCTGGCCAAGGCAGTGTAGTGTTGTTCTGCTCCTGGAGGAATTCTGTAGCGACACAGGCCCTGTGTGCTCTTGCATTGTCATCTTGGAAAATGAATAGACAGCCGTGACATCACGCAAATGGCACCACATGAGCTGCTAACATGTCATGGTAGTACTGCCCTGTGACACACCCTTGGATGACATGTAATGCTGTTCTGCTTGTCATGGTTATGCCTCCCCACACTATAACTGATCCACCACCAAAATGATCGTGCTGTCTAACGGTTACGTCATGGTATCGTTCGCTCCACCACTGCCACACTGTTTTGCCTGTCATGGAAGTTGAGAGTGAACCTCGATTCATCGTTAAACATGACGTTGATCCACCGATGATTCTCCCAGTGCTGTTGTGCTCCACACCAATTACGCCTTGCTGCGATGTGACGTTCAGTCAAATGTGGAAGTATTTAAGGTTGTCGAGCATACAAATTCCAGCTATGTAGGCAATTTCGGATAGTCTGACCACTGACTCGCACATCTGTTGCTCAGTGCAGCTGCTGTCCAATTTCTGAAACACTTTGATGGCAGTTACGTAATGCTGTGTTTTGGATGAAACGATCCTGGTTAGGAGTTGTTACCCTTGAACGACCTGACTGATGTCTGTCATCAACATTGCCTGTCTGATGGTCACGGTAGCATGACCACAACCTGCTAATCACTGATTGAGTAATGTTGAGAATTTGAGCCCCTGCAGGCTGTCTGTTGCCAGCTTTCAACATGCCAATGGCACATAAAAGTTTGTCACATGTCAGTCTTCGCATACCTTAAAAGTTACGTTTCAACCAGAAGCTATTGATGAATGAGTTTATACCAAGAAAAAAAAGATGAGACCTCTGAAACCTGTCCAGTACAAATGAAAATTTCAAAATGTACCCACAGACATTAATGCGGCGCTCATGTGAAAAACCTGCACAAAGTTTCGTGGGCCCGTGACATTCATGATCCACACTAAACTTGGTAATATATTGATGTGTCCAATCACGCATGTCCAATACCATTTTCCGAAATTATCAACATCAGTTTGGATATCCCCTACTTTTTTTGAATAGTATAATAAAAATGGTCAATGATCAATAATAAAAGAGAAAACTATTTTCCTTATGTGACTTTTGGCATACCATACCAGTAGTTCATACACTCAGTATCAATTTAATTGGAAATCATTCATCCATAGCTATGTAGCAGTCAAGGTATAAAGGCCATTTACCAACCAGCCTGATTGGTCCGGATCTCTTAGTCTCGTGGTAAATCGGTCGCTTTGTGTGATGGAGGTCGACGGTTCGAATCCTTACTCCTGCCCTTATCTCTCCTCCTGTTACAGCAATTAGTGCATATGATTAATCTACATGTTGGTCTCGCATTCATTTCAGTTTGATCACAGCTTTCCAAGCAGGTGGTGTGGTCATTTTCAAAACACCCTACCATCCACCCAACATCCCATTCTCATCTAGTCACTATTTAATAACTTTCTCCTGTGTATACTGAATTGTAACAAACAGCTCTGCCCATTATGTGAGTGTACTTTTATATCTATTCCATGATTGCTATTAGCATCTAAGCAATTTAACATTACCTGAGCAGTTCCCCTCACTTCTGCACTGAACAGTTGAACTGTCAGTCAAGGAGAAGATTCAGTGCAGAAGGGTGGGAGAACTACTTTATTGCTCCAGCCTATATGTATTGGTTAATTAGTCCCTTACGGGAACCGTAAGGGGACTATAGGATTGCAATCCGTCTGTCTGTCTCTCTCTCCATCTGTCTGTCCGTCTGTCTGTCCGTCTGTTTTTTATGTTACCACCTCTCCCTCCAACATGCTTTAAGCTACACCTTTCATATTTGGTACATGGATAAATGGTTCTGAGGGGATGATGCACGCTCAAAATTTTTTTTCCAAAATCCAAGATGGCGGAATGGCGGCCATTTTTGTTGTGTTTTTTAAGCTTTTTTTCTCTATTTTCATGTTACCACCCCACCCACCAACATGGTTCAAGCTACACCTTTCATATTTGGTACATGGATAAATGGTTCTGAGGGGATGATGCACGCCCCAAATTTTTTTTTCAAAATCCAAGATGACAGAATGGCGGCCATTTTTGTTGTGTTTTTTAAGCTTTTTTTCTCTATTTTGATGTTACCACCCCTCCCACCAACATGGTTCAAGCTACACCTTTCATATTTGGTACATGGATAAATGGTTCTGAGGGGATGATGCATGCTCAAAATTTTTTTTTCAAAATCCAAGATGGCAGAATGGCAGCCATTTTTGTTGTGTTTTTTAAGCTTTTTTTCTCTATTTTCATGTTACCACCCCTCCCACCAACATGGTTCAAGCTACACTTTGCATATTTGGCACATGGATAGAGGGTTGGGAGGGGATGATACACGTTCAATATTTTTTCTTTAAAATCCAAGATGGCGGCATGGCGGCCATTTTTGTTGTGTTTTTTTAGCTTTTTTTCTGTATTTTATGTTACCACCCCTCACTCCAACATGGTTCAAGCTACACTTTTTATATCTGGCACATGGATAGAGGGCTGTAATGGGATGTTTCACATTCAATATTTTTTTTCCAAAATTTAAGATGGCGCCACGGCAACCATTTCTGTTGTTTTTTAAGCTTTTTTCTCTATTTTATGTTACCACTACTCCCTCCAACATGGTTCAAGCTGCACTTTTCATATATAGTACATGGATAAAGGGGTTGTGAGGGGATTATGCACGCTCAATATTTTTTTTTAAAAATCCAAGATGCTTATATACTCTCGTGTCTTCTGTGACAAAAACACCTTATGTTACAAAAGCGCCGTAGGGGACTAATACCACCTCGGTGGTCAAACACTTGTTTAACCAAAGGCAACATCTGTTATCATTAAAAGCTTATTTATCATTTATCTTGTTTTCTCTCTAATTAATTAATCATTAGCATTTTGAAAGATGTGGCAATTTGCCAGTTGGCAAATTGCCATATCTTTTAAAATGCTAATTATTCATTTTAGTCAGTTATATTAATAGGTAGAAAATACAATTCTAGAAAATACAATTGTAAAAGTTTTATAGTATTGGCTCTTGGTGCTTCATTAATTAAAATTTTGCTGGTGCTGGTTTTTATTAGTAAATTATTACCTGGTAAACGCTTGCATGGACATCACAGACAATGCGTGGATTATGACCAGTCCACGGCGACTGTACCAATACCCAGGATGAAAGTCCTTTAAAGTGGGCAGCACAGGTACAAACAATTGGTTAAATTTGATGGCATACCTTATTTCCTCCCCCGGGGTAAACCCCCCCCCCCCCTCCCCCCAGTAAGTCAAGCAGTGCTTGTTCACTGTGGTAAACAAGCTCTGTTTTACTAGTAAAATAGGACCCATTCAACAATTCTTGGGGTGGAAGTCCTCTAAAATGGGCAACATAGGTATAAACGATAGACTAAACTTGACTTTATTCTGCATGTTGCTGTCACGAGTAGCCATTGTGCAGAAATATGTGATCTTAAACACCAATAAATAAATAGATAAATAATTAAATCCCATCTTCCCGGAGGGGAATTATGGAGTCAAAAACATGTACATTTCCCAACTTTGAAGGTCATACAATGTCATGTAGAAGAGACAAAACATATGAGGGAATCTAAGGTCACATTTTAAAATAAGGAGTTTGCACACCCCATTCCTGCTAATTCCTAATGAGAGTGCAATGACAAAAACTCAAAAGAGAGATCTTTCAACTGACTGCATTTGAGTCATGAGGGAAATCTCTTCACACACACAACCTGATTTTCTGTAGCTTAATCTCTCTCTCACTCTCTTTAGCTCTCTCACTCTCTCCCTCCCCCCCTCTCTCTCTCTCTCTCTCTCTCTCTCTCTCAAAATTGTGTGTTTGTGGGGTGGGGGGGGGAGGAGGTACATGTGTCCTCTTAACAAATTTAGTTTTAACTGGTGCAGTGCAGGAAGCCCATATTTGGGCTTTAATATGATGAGCAGATACCCCAGTCCAAAGGTTTCATATTCTGTGAATGTACTTCACATTATCTTAGAAGTGAAATTACTTGGTCTGTATGGGTTAGTCCATGGGCGTACTGGGCTTTTGTGATATAGGGGGGCAAACCTTTTGATTTGCCCGAAGTCCTGCATGGATGGAATACAAATATACATGATGGCGTCCAAGATGTTTAATTAAAATGTGGTATGCATTACCAAGTAATGAACTTAACTCCCCGCACTCTGATGTCAATGTATCCTGTATTTCAGTTCACGGTTATTTTCCCTTACACAGTGTTAACAGAGCTCTGTCAGGCAAATATTTATTGTTGAGATCTACGCAAAGCAAGGGGGATAATTCTAAACGTAGAAGTTGATTTTTTGACATCGATGTACCGGGAGTTGAAATAAATACCGTTTTCCGCTTTCCTGGCACCTAAGATATTAAAGGGTCAGTATGTGAGAGATTCGCTGCTATTTTTCTTTCGCAGATTTCGCAGAAATCAAGGGGTTATTTCATTTTGGGCGTTCAATGAGACGAGGTCATGACCGTATCCCAATGACGAAAGCATAAAACTAAACGCAAAATAGTTATTAAGGAGGGCCGCTATAGATGAGCTAATTAGGCGCTATTCAAAGATTTCTGACGGAATAACATTCAGGAAACAGGAATCTGCTGTCACTGCTAATGATTATCTTTTATTTTAATGTTGTTTTGTTTCGTTTTGTCCCACACCCCAATCTTCTCTCTCTTTCTCTCTCTCTCTCTCTCTCTCTCTCTCTCTCTCTCTCTCTCTCATTCCTTGACCAGATTTCTAAAGCTGGTTTGCCCGAATCCAGGGTGGCAACTGCCCCCCCCCCCTCCCCCGGCACATACACCAATGGGGTTTACCTTGTTACAATTTATGGGAGAGTGCCTCCTGGCACTCATCCATTAAATGTATTAAGGTAAAGACACATGAACAAATTTTGACCTTAGCACTATACCAGTTAATTATTATCTTCTGTTCAGCCTTTCTAAAATCTGTGTCCATGACTGATTTAATAAGTGAAGGTCACTGGAAACAAATGCTATCTTACATGTAGATCATTCAGTAAAAGTATTGTCAATTAGTTACCTAATCATTATCAGTTCATGACTGGTCAAATGTGAGAAGAATTTTATAAGTACGAAAGATAACACACAGTCCATACTGTTTTTGTACAAGAAAGAAAGTAAATACAGAGAAATACCACAAGTAAGTTACTGTACAGTAATGTAATCACAAAAATGGTCTCTAGCTCAGACTAGGCCTGTCAAGATTAATCGAGAGCTTGACATATCGTCGAAAACACCCATATTCGACTACAATTTCAACAATTATGGATTTTTATCAGTCCTTTACTTATCAATTATTAGTTATTACTCTCCTCCCCATCGTGCTTGTAAGAAGTGCCAGAGGCTGTAGAATATAAAAATACATTGTAATTATACCCCCACTTTCGAAGAAAATGGGGAGGGGGGTATACTGGATTACATGCGTCCATCCATGTGTCTGTGCATCCATCCATCCATCCATGTGTGAGTCCGTCCGAGAATATTCATAACTTAAGTAAATTATTATTATTATGGAACTTGGTATGTAATTAAATTGTAATATTTCCCAAGACTAGAATGATTTTCGGTGTTGTCAGATTATTTTTTTTTATTACTTGTTGATTTATGCTTCATCAGTCCAGCACTTCAGTGGGGGTATGAACTGCCTTCAGCAATAGCTCTTGTTGATATGGGAAAGAAATATAAAGATACAACACATGACACCGGGTCTGGCATTCCAGAAAGTATGGGAGTATAAATAATTGTCCTTCTCAGTTTGCCAAGGAGTGCAATTGCCTTCTTCAATCTCATTGCAGCTATTATTAGACTCTTAACCACCTCAAGATCCTGGAACCCAAAACAGCTATTCGGTACATCATTTCACTAACCTCTCAAAACAGGTGGTCTCTCAAGGAAGGTTTTACTGTACTGTATACTGTTCGAATTGCAAACTGTTTCAAATGCAGGGACCGCAGTGATGGCTCATCATGTATACACTCCATTTAAAACCCCATTTTGTCACACCCGGTTAACACATTGTCATCGTGGGTTGAGAATCCCCTTTTCCGTGGCTAATTATAGAATGCCGGAAAAACCACACATCAAATGCAGCTGATTTCGAGACCATGCCGAATTACATTTACCGGATAATAAAAAATCCTATCAGCAAAATTTTAATTAAATTTTTTATGACTATTCCTATAATTAGTGTTTGCAATATAATATAAGTGCGTCTGTGGAAATACTGCCAACCCTGTGGAAAGTCACCAGTCCATGGCGGCTGTACTGTACGTGTTAGAAATAAAAGTCATTAATTAAAGAGTTTTTTTATTCATGAAGCATTTTTGTTCATATCACTTGTCAAATACAATGAATCCAAATATCTGACTGATAATAGGATTATCATTGACAACTGCTGTTGTGTTGTTGGAGTAATTACCATAGCTATACCCTATAAGTTGTTCTAGCACCTAGTGTGTTCTATTTTTAGACACCCTGTTACTCAATTACTCAGTACAAAGGTGAGCTTAATTTTAATGCACACGTAATGTCCCATCACTTTGCATTCAGTTACATTTTGCAAACCAACTTGTCAAGTAGTAATGGTAAATGACCTCAAAGATTCAGTCAAATCAAGTCTGAATTGAGAAATATTACTAACGTTGATTCCAGACAGTTAATGTTTGTGTTATTTTTAGATTCGATCCAGTGGCATAGCCAAAGTGGGAGGGCCTGTGGAGGGGGAAGACATCCTCAAAATTACAGTGCCCCCCCCCCCCCCCTCAAAATGGGAAAATTAAAGCAGCAAAGGGCCTCAGATTCACTTTTAGGGCATTGAATTTTCAAAATTTTATCGGGCCCCCAAACCCCACCAATGGGAGGGGAATACCATAGGCCTGAGGTGGGAGTGAGTATGGCCTTCCCATTAGTGGGAGTCAGGGGAGCCCCAAACCCCCACCAATGGGAGGGCCATACCCACCTACACCTCAGGCCTAATTAAGGTATTCAGATAGGCATATATCGACTTGGCACCTGTCCCTCCAAAAAAAAAAAAAATGATGGAAATCCTAGAAATGCCCCTGATTTGTTTGAATGGAATGTTCAGGATTGCTTTTCAAAGCAACTGAAATATTCCATCTAGAATCTGAAAATTGGTGGACTATTTATAGACTGATTCTAAGCTTTTTCAGTGTTGGATTCTTTTAAGAGTCTTAAACTTAGATCCACTCTTATTATGACTCGCATGGGTGCGGTGGCGTTGCAGTAACCGGTTCTCGTCAGATCACCGAAGTTAAACAATGGCGAGCCCGGTTAGTCCTCGGATGGGTGACCATCTGAGCAATCGATTCCGACTCCCACATTGTGTCCCTGGGCAAGGCACTTAACCCCGATTGTTCACATGGGGGCACAATGACGCTGTGTACTAAGGCGTACTGAACATCGATGATGCGCATGTCTTAACCAATCTGACCCTGCCTGTGCTGCAGTGTGGAGTTACAGTGTTGGGGAGCTGACAGCTGCTTGTCATTGCTTGGTGGTTCTCTCCGGGTACTCAGGCTTCCTCCACCCGTAAACCTGTCACAGTCATGATTAGCCATTCTGCACAAGTATTTGACCTTAAACACCAATAAATAAATAAATATTATGACTAGTTCTGTATCTTTCATACCAAACATACTGCTATTAATTTACTTCCTAGTAACCCAGATTTCATTATCGTTTTAGCAATACAAGCAGTATTATACTTATCAAAACTGTTTCAATATTTACATAGTTTGATTTTTGCAATGTCATAATTCTAAACCCTTGACCTGATACCATTTAAGAAGAATTTTTGTGAACATGAATGGTTACTGTGGTGTATTAAAAATATTTTTCAATGGTTTTAGAAACAACTTTAATTATGCAAAAAACAAATGTAATTAAATACACAAATGTATGTCCTACACAGCTGAAAGCTTCTAACAAGAAGCTCACTTCAGTAAACAGGAAGTGTGCTGAAAGCCCATACCTGGGCTTTATGCTGGTGTGAAGGTTCTGCAACTTAAAGGCTTCATGTTCTGTAAATGTATTTCATATTATATTTGAAGTGAATTTATATCATCTGTATGGACTTGCTTTGTTACAATTTATGTGAGAGTGCCTATAGGCATGTATGGGTGGGAGACTGCCTAAAGTCACTCTCTCATAAATTGTAACAAGGCAAAACACATGAACAAAGTCTGACAATCAATGGTAATGTAGCACTCTACCTGTTAACCCTTAAGCCCCCATATAGCCCCAAACCGCCACTTTTATATTGCATTGAAGCAGGTGCTCCCTTGTGTAATCTTTTTTATTACTCTTGTGTGTAGACTGAATTTTCCCTGGCAGTGGTTCTACATCACTGCTGGCTGCCTATATAGGCAGCCAGCAGTGATGTAGAACCACTGCCAAGTCATCAATAACTATGTAAGCAGAAAAAGGCCATAAATACTTTAAAATTAATCTGAGGACTTAAGGGTTAAGAAGTAAATCTGGCTTCTAGATTTCAAAAGCAGGCTCTACGTCTTGCTCTTATTTTTAAATGTGCAGATTGATCCGTTTCCACTCTGATACTGGCTCCAAAATCCTACATTCTCAAAAGGCATAAAAAGCATTAAAGTACTTGTAAAGTTTCAGTCAATGGATGCACATGATGCATACCCTACCTTTATAATAATATTTTCAGTCCTGACCCATGTCATTTGCACTGTGGTTCTAGGAAAGATGCTTAATCATGATTAGCCGGGGTTGCGGTGACCCTGTGGACTAAGACATACTGCAAGTCGATGGTGCACTTGTCTTCAATCAATGCTAACCCTGCTTATGTGGAGTTAGTACATTGGGGAGTGTGACAGTGGCTCGGTGGTTCTCTTCGGGTACTCCGGCTTCCTCCACCCATAAAACCGTCTGATACAAGGTGATCCTGGCTGTCAAAAGTGTTATTAAACACCAATAAATAAATAAATATATAAATAAATCAATAATCATGATTACCTAAGTGGGTGCACACTTGCAATGTGTGTCAAGGCTAACAGCAAACTGATGATGGTGCACTTGCCTTCAACCAATGCTGACCCTGCAAGTATACTAGTATAGGTCATTAATTTTGAGAGTCAGATGGTTTCCTGCCTCTGTTGGGTAATTCCATCCAAGTATTCTAGCTTGCTCTACGTATTGTTTGAACTAATATGACCCCAGCTGTTGAATGTGTCATTAAACTGTGGCAAACAAACAGATATATACGAAACAGGCTATTTATTGAAGATAGAATATGTTTTCGTTTTTGGAGTTGACACTTCAAAAAATTTCCACAAACCAGTAGAAGTATTCCCATGATTTTCTTCAATCCTGCTTCGTATGTAACATAGAACCAATAGGGTTTAATTCCAGGAACAGGAATTCCCGGATTCCCGGTTCCAAAATCCACTCACTATACCCGGAAAATCTATTGCACGGAACTGGGAATCTCGCATGGCACTACTTGTGTGTTGAACTGAAGTTTTCTAAATTGAAAAACTGCAGCCAACTTTGTAAGATTCTGTCAGCCCTTCCACGTCTGAAAAGTTTACTATCCTGCGTCCTGAAGAATCTTTTTCACCAAATCCCTGTAGCTCTCAATCAGTTCCGGGGGACTATCTTCAGCAGCAAGATCACCACTCACTTCAAAGTTCAAATGCATCTTCATTTTCAGAATCACTAGTATCTCTCACTAATCACTACCTACTTCAACATCAACTCCTTCTTCACTGCCATCACCAGTCTCCTCTGCTTCAAGCAGAGGAGACTGGCAGCGGCAGAGATGAGGGAGTTGAAGTCATTGGAAAGTGGTAATAAAACACTCCCGATTCTTAAAATGAAGACATGTTGGAAGTGGGTTTGGGTTTTCACATTTCTGTTAGGAAAAGAACTTTAACGTATGGAGATGGCAGATAAAATATGTTAATTTTCACGAAAATAAATGTGTCTTGTTACACTTGTATATTTGCTTGATATTATCCAGGACATTTCTCGGTTCTCGGTTCTGAGTGTTATTTCATTCCCGTTCCTGTTATTACAGAAAACCGGGAATATATTAAAGCCTAGTAACCAACTAACCCTGTACATTTTTACAGTCTCAGTCAGTCTATATTTTCGTATAGTGTCTGATATGGCAGCCTATCAACTAATCCTGGCAATGCATTTGGTTGGGCAGTTCATGTAAGCTTACCATCTAATTGCAAAGAGTTAGTCACTCTTTTCATTTTAAATAAGATCACCTATATGATGCAGGCCTGGCATTCTGAAAAATGCAGGAGGGCAAAAAATCGCTCTCCTCAATCAGCATAGGAGAGCAATTAGCTTTACACAGCATTTTAAGTATCCAGTAGAACGAACTCATTGAAACTGAAACCAACAGACTATTACATCGGTGATTTTATCAACTTTACTAAGGTAAAGCAAAATCTCTTAGACATCTAGATGTCTCACTCAACAACCGAACACACACTTGACAAGACCTGTGTGTGTACACAGACCTGTTGTCCAAGAAAGTCATACGCTTACCACTACCACCTTCAACCCCCAAGGGGGTTGAAGGTGGTAGTGGTAGGCGTATGACTTTCTTGGACAACAGGTCTCCTTGAATCTACAGTCACATCCTGGTGCAAGTGCTTCAAGTGACAGGATAGTAGTAATGGTAGTATATTATAGTGTCAATATTCCTTGAATAATTACCCCTCAAACTGTGATGTCAGTTGTTGAACTTGAAACTGACAGAAAAAAAAATATTGCTGTAACCCATTTTGCTTCAAATGATTGCAACTGTGTTTGGGTATGGTTGCAGCCATTACCTTTTACCACTAAACCACTTTCAAAATGAAATTACGTGATGTTATGTGACTTCGAAGTTAAATTACATTTTTGCTTTACAACAAAAATTTAATGTGAGCATAATACATGTAATCTCAATCATCCCAGACGAAAATATTTAGGAGGGCAATTTTTCGCTCTCCTTAATTCTTTCAGGAGGGCAGTAAGGAGAGCTAAAAAATCGCTCTCCTGAAATTGCCAAGCCTGATGATGTGATTAATCTTGTGCATTGCTTAACCTTCATGAATGTACATTTTCATGTAGTGTGTGATATGGCTGTTACCGTTTTTTTCATAACCAGAAAAATTCTTTATTAACTGAGTAACTATCCCTGTGCACTGTACAGCCTCAGTGTAAAATACAAAATCTCATCTGTATCAACTCTTTACCTATCTAAATCAACTCATTACCAAACCCAGCATGGTGGAAAAGTTTTTTTTGTAAATTCCAAAAATGAAAAGTATGTTCTATTTGCAAGCACATTTTAAATAGATCAGCCTTATTTACTACTTGTACTGGAGGTTAAGAAATGTGCTCTTATTGTATGATAATATATTTACATTACCAGTTAAATGAAATGTTCACCTGCAGCAACTGCGTTGTGTCCTTGGGCAAGACACTTACCCCCACTGCCCATGTGGCAGCATGGTGGCATTGTGTACTAAGGTGTACTGCACGTCAATGGTGCGTGCACCTGTCTTCAACCAATGCTAACCCTGCTTGTGTGGAGTTAGTATGCTGGGGAGCTGACAATTACTTGCCATTGTTCGGTGGTTCTCTCCAGGCATTCTCCACCCATATAAATGTCATGGTCATGATTAGCCATTGTGCAAAAATATGTGACCTTAACCTTTTACCCAACATACACGATATCAAAATTTATTATTTTAAATATTTTGTAAAATTTAAAAAAAAAATTCAACAAAACTCTATCATGTGAGCCCTCATTGGAACGAGCTCGACACGCTCATTTCAAAGAGGGGTCACATGATATGGTTTTGGTGAAATTTTGTGAACAATGATGATAGTTTTTCAGCTGCTCAATTTGCATGTGGGAGGATGTGGCCAATTCGTTGGGTAAAGGGTTAAACACCAATAAATAAATAAATAAATGAAATGTTTAAATATCACGTGAAATGGTTTGTAATGTATTTCTGCTTTACTAACATCACAGTCTTGTTTGGATCCATGTAAATATGGAGATTAACCATCCAGCCAGCATTATTCACAAAAAATCACAATTCAGTTGTTCTTATTTATTACATAGGATTTTCTTTCCCAGAATTTCTCATTATCGAGCTTGGCTGATATGACTTCAAACCAGTGGTGGTGCCACAGGGAGACCTTGGGGAGGGGGGCAGCCTCCCTCCCCCCACACACACACTTTTCCCCACGGGGGCCCACCGAAATCAAACTTACTATCTGACCGTGGTTTTCCCCACCCAATATCATGCCTGTAAATGGCACACAACAATACACATCATGTCATTGTTGTAGAAATGTTCAGATATCGCTCCCAGGGCATCCAAATATGAAAAAATTTCCAGGGGAGATCCGCCAGACCCCCTCCCCAACAAATGGGAGAGGGCACTTGCCTCCCTAGTTCAGTGATCTGAACATAGTAGCTACCCCCTTACAGGTAGATCACTGAACTACCTCCTCCCCTATCCTCCTCCAGCCTGCTCAGGCCTGCAGCGTTCAGGAGATGCCTTTGGCATCTCGATCTTTGACCCCCCCCCCCCCCCCCTCCCCCATATCTTACTTAGGACCCCTCTAAATTGAAATCCTGGTGCTGCCACTGCTTCAGACTCAGGTGGTATTCATTGATCCTGAGAATATGAAGTTCACTGTCATCACTTTTCATCTATTGGTGTCTTTCATAAAGGTAGTGTGTGGAGCATTACAGTTTGCTAAAAGCAAATTGCTGACCCCAAGTGGCGAGTAGATTGGGCAAACCTCTTTCCAGTTACTAAACATCTCATGAACCAATGGATGCAAAAGGATTGATGTTCAGAAATCAGCTTCTCTTTGAGGAATAGAGTGTTCAAAGGAAGTTTCAGCAATATTTGCTTTGTTCTGAGGGGGCAGGATTTTTTACCCCACCTAAATTTTCATCTTTCAGAATTCCTGGGATGATTTAAATATAATTTCAACCACAATATAAGAAGATGAGAGGTACTTTATTTATGCACCCCCCCCCCACCCCCTCCCACCCCCCACCCCCCAATCCAAGCTGGCATGTCTTGATCTCCTGCCCTACCAGTCCACCCTGTTGGAACATGAGATTTGTAACATTTTACAGTATAAAGTGAGAAAGTCACATGGTCAGGTGTGATATTTCCTTTATACACAGGGTTCCCACTTATATTTATTTATTTATTTATTTATTTATTTATTTATTTATTTATTAGGGTTTAACGACACATTAATAGCCAGAGTCATATCATGTCAGTGACAGTTTTACGGGTGGAGGAAGTCAGAGTCCACAGACAGAACCACCAAGCAACGACGAGCAGCTGTCAGCTGTCCAACATTGTAACTCTGAACTCTGCACAGGCAGGGTTAGATTGGTTGAAGACATGCGCACCATCGACGTGCAGTATGCCTTAGTACACGGTGTCACCGTGCCCCCATGTAGGCAATCAGGGTTAAGTGCCTTGCCCATGGACACAACACGGGAGCATGAATCAGTCGCTGAAATGGTCACCCATCCAACTACTAACCGCGCTCGACATTGCTTAACTTCGGGCTTCCCACTTAAATGAAAAGTTCTTGAATTTTGGAACTTTCTTTGAAAAGTGCTTGAATTGGTTTCTACCATTGAAAAGTACTTGATTTTCCACCACCCCCTTGAAAAGTACTTGGAATTAAATTAACCTTATAACCTCTGAGACAAGAAGTTGCATGATAACCCATCGCACATATATGCAATATCGCAAAATCAGTCAGGAGCCACATCTCTTTGATCTCTGTATGACACTTGAGTGCAACAAGGTGTCATCTGTAATGCACTCAGTGATGATATTTATCCAGCTGATTGGGTTTTCAAGGCTAAAATTCTTTTGTGTTGTTCATGGTGTTATAAGCTCACACGAAAATTATAATAGACTAATTGTCCTTCAAAATCATGGTCAGAGCCCATGAAAAGTATGAATACAGTTGAAATTGGAAGTCCTGTCACTGTATTGTGCACTATTTTGAAGTAATAGCGTGCTGAGAAAAAGCACTTTTTGTCCCTATCAAGCTCAAACTGCCCCTTTAGCGTAACTCAATTCAGTTAGAAAAACAGTGTGCCCAACAATTCTATACAAGTAAATAGAGATCATTAACATCATTCCTAACCTTTACTGGGATACATGTATATGTAATAACGTAAACAGATATTAAAATTTGACTGCATATACAGAATGAAGAGAGTGGACTACTACTTGATCACAGCACCATATATTCTCCACTTGAAAAGTATTTAAAATTGTTCTTAACAGCATGAGAAACACTTGCAAACTTTCATCACATGAACCACTGGGTGCAACCTAGTGGTCCATGTGAGGAAAGTCTGCAAGTGCTTCTGGTGTCTTGTCCTCAGAAA
The DNA here is from genome assembly GCA_031216915.1 of Pictodentalium vernedei. NCBI lineage: Eukaryota > Metazoa > Mollusca > Scaphopoda > Dentaliida > Dentaliidae > Pictodentalium > Pictodentalium vernedei. The sequence goes on along the minus strand of CM062292.1, from coordinate 138,256,284 downwards.
TTGTAAATAATTACTGAGTGAAAAATCTATCCCACAGCGATTTAGTAGTAATCCAATCTCCACATACTAGAGTCTCAATATTTTCTTTCTGTCTGATCAGTTCAGTGCGTGAAACGTATTAACCCTCTGCACACTGATGACAAAATAACAAAATTTCAAACAACGAATTTTTCCATAATACAACTAGGATTTGAACCAATTCAGTCTTGTTTGACAGAGCTCAATGAGCTCTGTCAAACAAAACTTAATTGGTTAAATTCCTAGTTGCATTATGGAAAAAACTTCCAGATTGAAATTTCGCTATTTCAACTTCAGAGTGCAGAGGGTTAAGTAACAAGCACTTTCAGTGTTAATTGTGACAGGACTTCTAGTTTCAACTGTAGTGCCTGAATTTGATTCTCAGTTACCAGTGAGTACCCAGATACCGGTGGGTACCCAGATACAGTACATCTATTTGAATTTTGACTTTGAAGATAAATTATACCCCCAAAATTTAATAATCATTATGTTTTCACAAACTTTCCCTGGAAATTATGCTGTAGAAACTCCCCTCTAACCTTTCACCCAACCCTGCTAGATGAGGACATTTGCTCCCAAAAATTTATAACTCAAAATTTAAATATGTCCCCATTCCCCATTCATGGGTTATAAGCTATGTTTTGTAGGCAAAGAGTGAAAAACGAATAAAATTTGAATAGAGAGTTTTGTGAAAAGTGCTGGCCATGTACAGTACAGTCACCGTGGACTGGTCACTTTCCACGGGTGGGCATTATTTCCACCGATGCAATAATATTATATTCCAAACACTAATTGTAGGAATAATCATCAAAATTTTAATTTAAACCCTGTTCTTCATTAATTAAAATTTTGCTGATGATGATTTTAATTATGTCTCCCCTCCCAGAAGGGAGACATATTGTTTTAGTGCATATTCATCTTCTTCTTCTCCATCTTCTTCTTCTTCTTCATCTCATACAAACTTTGTCCGGGCCATAACTTTTTTGTCTTTCGACCTACACCTTAGATACTTGGCATGTGGATGTATCACCATGAACCGGTGTGCAGTGTACCATAGTGACCTTCATGTGACCTTGACCTTTGACCTGAAGGTCAAATTGATGTGTTTTTTTAAGGGAAACATCATACAAACTTTGTCCGGGCCATAACTTTTTTGTCTTTTGACCTACACCTTAGATACTTGGCATGTGGATGTATCACCATGAACCGGTATGCAGTGTACCATAGTGACCTTCATGTGACCTCGACCTTTGACCTGAAGGTCAGATTTATACGCTTTTTTAAGGGAAACTGTCTGGACCAGAACTTTTTTGTATTTTGAGTCAGGCTTTAGATATTTGGCATGTGGATGTATCACCATGAGCCGGTGTGTAGCGTACCATTGTGACCTTCATGTGACCTTGACCTTTGATCTGAAAGTCATATTTGTGCTTTTTTCAAGGAAACTTTGTCCAGACCAAAACTTGTTTGTCTTTTGAGCCAGGCCTTAGATATTTGGCATGTGGGTGTATCACCATGAGCCAGTGTGTCGCATACCATTGTGATCTTCATGTGACCTTGACCTTAAGGTCAAATTTATGTACTTCAAATAGGGAGTAATTGTCCAGACCAGAATTTTTTTGTTTTTTTACCTGGGACTTGGTTATTTGACATGTGAATGTGTCACCATGAGACCGCATGTCGTGACTTTCATGTGACCTTGACCTCAAGGTCAAATTTATGTACTTCAAATAGGGAGTAATTGTCCAGACCAGAATTTTTTTGTTTTTTTACCTGGGACTTGGTTATTTGACATGTGAATGTGTCACCATGAGACCGCATGTCGTGACTTTCATGTGACCTTGACCTCAAGGTCAAATTTATGTACTTCAAATAGGGAGTAATTGTTCAGACCAGAATTTTTTTGTTTTTTGACCTAGGACTTGGTTATATGACATGTGGATGTGTCACCATGAGACCGCTTGTCGTCTACCTCGATGACCTACATGTGACCTTGACCTCTGACCTTAAGGTCAAATTTATGTACTTCAAATAGGGAATAATTATCCAGACCAGAACTTTTTTGTTTTTTGACCCAGGACTTAGATATTTGACATGTGGATGTATCGCAATTAGATCGCATGTCACATGTAATCATGAGCTTCATGTGACCTTGACTTCAAGGTCAAATTTATGTACTTTAAATAGGGAGTAATTGTCCAGACCAGATTTTTTTTTTTTTTTAGACATGTGGATGTATCACCATGAAACCGCATGTCCGCTACCTTGATGAACTGCATGTGACCTTGACCTCTGACCTCAAGGTCAAATTTATGTACTTCAAATAGGGAATAATTGTCCAGATCAGAACATTTTTGTTTTTTGACCTAGGACTTAGATGATTGACATGTGGATGTATCACAATGAGACCACATGTCATCATGACCTTCATGTGACCTTGACCTCAAGGTCAAATTTATGTACTTTAAATAGGGAGTAATTGTCCAGACCAGAATTTTTTTTTTTTTTGGACATGTGGATGTGTCACCATGAAACCGCATGTCCGCTACCTTGATGAACTGCATGTGACCTTGACCTCTGACCTCAAAAGGAAGGGGAGACATATGTTTTAGTGTGCTAAAACACTTTCTAGTTAATTAAATTTTTGTTGATTATTCCTATAATTAGTGTTCCGAGTTTAATATTATTGCGTCCATGGAAATAAGTTTCCCACCTGTGGAAAGTGACCACCAATTCACGGCAGCTGTACTGTATTTGAAAAAATTACCATTCAATTTACTTTGTGTTTTTTTTTGCGTTTTCTGTCTCAAAATACATAGCTTATGGCACCTCATTGGAATGACTCATTGAGCTTGTTCCAATGGAGGGCATCAGCTATGTTTTTGACGCAAAAACTGAAACTATTTCGTTATTGGAGAATTTTTATATCCCCACTTTTTTTCAAAAAGTGGGGTATACTGGATTGTCCGTGCTGTTTGTGCGTCCATCCATATGTCTATCCATCCGAACTCAGATGTTGGTTCGCATTATAACTTCAACATTATTCCTCAGATTTCAATGAAATTTCATAGAGATGTTCACTATCATGAGACCTTGAAGCAGCATTAGCCACTTTGCTGTTGACGTATTTTTTCTGTGAGTTATGGCCATTTAAATATACAAAAATAGGCTATTTTTGTCTGTTCGCGTAGCATCTCTGGTTTGGGTTATCAGATTTCACTGAAATTTGGAGTGAAAATTGTTTATGGGAATGGCTTTCAAATGAGTAATGTCCCTGCAGTAAAACAAAAAAAATATGTGCAAATCACCCCCCCCCCCCCCCCCCCCCCCCCCCCCCCCCACATGTGGCATTATGTCTTTGTTTTATAAAGTTTGGGTTATCAGATTTCAATGAAATTTGGAATGAAGATTATTTATAGGAAAGGCTTTTAAGTGAGTCAGGACCCTGCAGTAAAACAAAGAAAATACTTGCAAATCACCTCCCACATGGGGGCATTATGTCTTTGTTCTACATCTCTTATGTGAATGGTCCGATCATCACTAGACTTCAGTAACAGGTGTTCTGGCCTTCACAATTACCTTGCTGTGAAACAAAGACAAGAATTCTGCTGTTTGTCTCGTAAAATAGCCAATTATTTGTCTGTTCGCCTCATACCTCTGGTTTGGGGTTCCTGGCTCTCAATGAAATTTGAAAAATGAAGATTGTTTATGGGAATAGCTTTCAAGGTATCATAGATCATTTCTTCTCTTGTCAATGTTAGGTGGTATGTCACCATGGGGGTATGCCCGGGGTGTGCTCCCCTCTTGTGTTTTCAAGTGTCATCTTCTTTTCATGTTGGGTAAAGGGTTAACATTTCATTTTTATCATTTCTTTTAGGAAGAGATTGTGATTCCAGAAATTTAAGAAACTTTCTTTTCTTATATTTTCAGTTAATTGATTATTCAACCCATAAAGATCAAATTCTAGCTTTAGCTTACTGTGGTAAACAACCTCTGTTTTACTTTTAAAATAGGACCCGGTCACCAATACTTGGGGTGAAAGTCCTCTAAAATGAGCAACATGTGTATAAGTGATTGACTGTACTGTACTTGACTTTACCTCCATGTAACTGTGAAAAAGGTAGACTAATTCACATTGGAAAAGGCTTTTATAACTAGACTCTGCAGGCTACCAGAAAAGTCCCTGTATAACAAGAAAGCAGTACTTCCAAGCATTATTTTATTGATCTCCAAAAAAACAGCATCGCTTACACGTTTGCTTCTATATTGATATTTTTATTATTATTTATTATTTATGAGGTTTTAATTAGCCTTATCAGTAATGTGGGCAATCTTAATTTCATTGGTGAGCCAGGATTGAAAAATACAATCAACATATACAATTAACCTTTTATGCATCAGCAATGAAGTATCACAATCGAAAGGGGCTTGTTCCCCAAAACCTACCCTGTACACCTTCGGCGTGTGAAACCATTCCGTCCGTAGACAATCCTAGCCAAAAAATAATGGAACCTTTGAGGCAAACCAACGATATGGTCGCCGAGCTGATTCGGAAACAAGATCTATTTAGAAGGGCATGCGACCAGGTAATAATTCTCAACAATGAGCTCACAAGACTACAGTACAGACACCAGAAAGCAAAAGAAAATGACGCTCGCGCTATTCGGTACAGCGCAAAACTGAAGATGTCAGTAATAGCAGGCACAAAAGATATGTACTATTTGTATGCTGAGAGGAAAGAAGAAGAAATTTACTATCTGAGAAGCCTCATATACATATCACAATCATTTGCAATAATATCAGACTTGCTCTTGCAACCATATTATTTTCCATATATTACAGAAATAAGAGAGGTGAAATCTGTGAGTAGTTTTAACACTAAAACCCATTCTGTTTGCACTGTACACAACACATAATGAAAGTGGACAGAAAATTTTAATCAATTGAAATGCTCTGTCTGCTTTTCTGCCCACAGCACTGTAAAGTCTCATCTGTCAAAAAGGAATGGCAATATTGCATTGATTTCCTTGATTTTGTCTGGAATGAATGGGCACTATTTTTATACCCCCACTTTTAGCTCACTTGACTGAATTTTAGTCAGGGTGAGCTGTAGTGATCACTCACCATGCTTCCATCATGCATTGTCCATCATCTGTTCATTACCTGTCATCTGTCATCCAGGAACATGGTATTTGCACGTTCTCCACCAAAACCGCTGAAACTCATTAGATCAAAATTTGAGCTCCCAAATTTGGGCTCCACTCAAATTTTCTATTTTCAGAACCAATGGGCAGATGTGAAACAAATTTGTCATGTAGTGTATAACTGGTCATAAGTACATCATTTATGCCAGATTTTTTTTTTTTTGTGGGGGGGGGGGGGGGGGGGGAGGAGGAGATTGTGGTAGAGTGAACCACAGGAGTTGAAAACAAAAACAAAAATTTCGTTCAGTTGTTTTTTAATACTTCATAGAACAGAGCTTGCTAGGAAGCTTCCCTAGGACCAGCAGAAAAGAATTGGCAAAAAAGTTGCCTTTGGTTGTGTCATAGCAAATCAAAAAATTGCTCTTTCTGCTGATCATTTTAGACTCACTTGAGCCTCTGGTTAGTGCTTAAGGTTACTTTTAACTTTTAAGTCTTCATTATAACATCAAGTTTAGCATAGGTGTAAATGATTGGATGAACTTGGGTTCATATCTCTGTTGCAGTCATGCAGATATAGCCTTATATGTTAACCCTTTACCCAACGCAGACGATTTCAAAATTTATTATTTTAAATATCATTTTTTAAATTTTTTCAAAAACTTTCAACAAAACCATATCATGTGACCCCTCTTTGGAACGAGCTCGTCGAGCTCGTTCCAAAGAGGGGTCACATGATATGGTTTTGTTGAAATTTTTCGAAAAAATAATATTTTTTAGCTGCTGAATTTGCATATTACGCGGGCGGCTGCGGGCGATTCATTGGGTAAAGGGTTAAAAGTAACCTTAACCCTCCACCTAACATAGCGGCCAAAAATGGATAGGAAATTGACCAAAATAAGCATACCACAGCCTGAAATATCCTACAAATGTCTCGATAAAACCATATAAACTTGGATATCATTAGAACCAGCTCATTGAGCCGGTTATAAAGATATCCATATTTGTATGATTTTATTGATAAATTGTGAGATTTTTTTCTCGAAAAATGTGACATTTAATTTATTTTTTTAAAAAGCTGTGTTAGGTAAAGGGTTAAACACTGTAATACAAAGGAAAGAAAAGGAAAAAATATCGTGTCACCCATAGATGTGGGCAGCATATAGGTATAATTAATTATACTTTATCTTCATGTTATGCCGCAGTGGGAACCCCAGGAAATGAATTGGTGCTTGTTTAGTGTGGTAAACAAGCTCTGTTTTACTGGTAAAATAGGACCCAGTCACCAATGATTGGGGGTGGAAGTCCTTTAAATTAAGCAATATGGGTAAAAATGCTTGCGGTCACGATTAGCCATCGTTCTGCAGTATGTGGCCTTAATCACCAAAACACAATAATATTTTTATGTTGTGGTCACTGGAAACTCCATTAGTTTATGCAGTGATCTTCTGATCGAAAGGATGCAGGTTCGTTCCTGGCCCATGTCATCTTTATTGTGTCCATGGACAAGATGCTTAATTCCAATTGCCCAAGTGAGAGCATGCTGGTGCAGTGTGCTCAAATGTTCTGCTCATCGATGGCACACAGGCCTTCAACCAATGCTAACTCTGTACATGCGGCTTTAGTAAATTGAAGGAGCAATAGTTACATGCTGCTGCTTAATGATTCTCTCCCGGTACTCCAGCTTCTTCCACCTGTAAAATTACTGAACACCATATGATACTGGCTGTTGAGAGTGCCATTAAATCCAAATAATGAAATAAATAAATGTTGCTGTCATAATATAGTCAGAGATGTGGAAAGTGGCTTTAAACACACCAAAACAAACTCATGTAGTTGATTAACCCTTACGGGCCTAATTCTGACCTCTATAACTTTTTGACGAAAAGGAACAGGTGCTCTAACATGGATTGTTTGGGTAAACTCAAAACTGGGAGTGCGGTGGCTCAGTGGTAGACTGTTGGTCTTCTATGCAAGAGGTCCCGAGTTCGATCCCCATCCGGGACAACCCGCATTGTGTCCTTGGGCAAGGCACTTTATCCTGGTTGTCTACTTGGCGGCACAATGACTCTGTGCACAAAGGCATACTGCACGTCGATGGTGCACATGTTTTCAACCACTGTAAATCTGCTTGAGCGGTTCTTGAACAGAGTTAGAATGTTGAGGAGATGACAGTTGCTCATCGATGCTCAGTGCTTCTTTCGGGTACTCCCGCTTTCTCCACCCACAAAACTGTCACGGTCAGGATTAGCCATTGTGCACAAGTATGTGACCTTAAACATCAATACATAAATAAATAAATAAACTCAAAACTTGTTTTCTAAGTACCTTGTCAGTTGCTTCTATTCAAGTCTTTGCTACTGATGATGCTGTGCACTAAGGCATACTGCATGTCGATGGTGCACATGTCTTCAATCGGTGTAACCCTGCTTGAGCGGAGCTTGAACAGAGTTAGAATGTTGAGGAGCTGACATATTGCTTGGCGATGCACGGTGGTTCTCTCCTGGTTCTCCGGCTTCCTCCACCCATGAAACTGTCATGGTCACGATTAGCCATTGTTCATAAGTATGTGACCTTAAACACCAATAAATAAATAAATAATTATGCTTCAGTGGGAACCCCAGAAAGTGAATTGAAGCTTGTTTAGTGTGGTAAACAAGTTCTATTTTACTGGTAAAATAGGACCCAGTCACGAATGCTTGGGAGCTGAAGTTTTTTAAAATAAGCAAAATGGGTAAAAACGCTTGCAGTCACAATAAGCCATTGTGCTGCACTTTGTGACCTTAAACATGAATATACAATAATATCTTTATGTTGTGGTCACTGGAAACTCAATTGGTTTATGCAGTGGACTTCTGATCAAAAGTGTGTAGGTTCGTTTCTGGTCCATGTCATCTGCATTATGTCCATGGCCAAGATGCTTAATCCCAGTTGCCCAAGTCAGAGCATGCTGGTTCAGTGTGCTCTGATGTATTGTTCATCAATGGCACACAGGTCTTCAACCAAAGCTAACTCTGTACATGCTGCTTTAGTAAATTAAAGGGTTCAAAAGTTACATGCTGTTGCTCAGTGATTCTCTCCTGGTACTCCAGCTTCCTCCACCTGTAAAATTACTGAACACCATATGATTCTAGCTGTTGAGGGTGCCATAAATATGTTGCTATCAGAATATAGTCCAAGATGTGGAAAGTGGCTTTAAACACACCAAAATAAATTCATGTAATTGATTAACCCTTAAGGGCCTAATTTCGGCCTCTATAACTTTTTGAAGCAAAGGAACAGGTGCTCTAACATGCAATGTTTGGGTAAACTCAAAACTTGTTTTCTAAGTACCTTGTCAGTTGCTTCTAGGCAAGTCTTGGTTGCCTTGGTAGGCAGCCAAGACTTGACCAGAAACAACTGCAAATCCACAGGAGGTTGACTTTCAACGTATAGTGAAAATGTATAAAAATATTTCAAGCCCTTAACTCTTAACCTAATGAGTATTTTCAAGATATTTTTGTTTTGTAAATCAGCCATGCCTAGAGTTGATGAAAAATTAATCTAAATATAACAAGAAATCATTGGTGAAAAAATCCATTCAATTTACAGGGGAAAATATGTTTAAATATGCCCAAATTATACTTATGTCATTGACAAAAGAAACCCTGTGCTGACAGGAATATCTGCCAGCAGCATGCAAAGAGTTAAGGGTTAACCCTTTACTCAGTGTACACAATATCAAATTTTCATGTATTATTAGCTCACCTGGCCTAAAAGGCCATGTGAGCTTTTCTCATCACTTGGCGTCTGTTGGCATCCGTCGTCTGGCGTCCGAAAACTTTTCACATTTTCATCTTCTTCTTTGTAACTGCTGAGCCGGTGTGAACCAAACTTGGCAGGAATGGTCTATGGGAGGTCCTCTACAAACGATCCTCATTTTGTTCCCGTCGGATAAAAAACATGGCTTATAGAGGCATTCTTTGATTGTGGTTGGTGGATTTTCAAAAATCTTCTCCTCTGAAACTGCCAGGCCAAATGTTTTGAAACTTCAGATAAATGATGACTGGGACCCCTCTACAATCGTTCCTCATTTAATGTTGATCGGGTTGTAAACATGGCCGTAATTGCGGCTTATAGTTACTATAGAAACCCTATGGGAAATCACATTTTCCTCTTCTTCTCTGGAAAAACTGAGGCGATGTGAAAACAAACCTGGCAGGGATAGTCTATGGGAGGTCCTCTACAAACGATGCTCATTTTGTTCCTGTGGGTTGAAAAACATGGCCACCAGAGGCATTCTTTGATTCTGATTGGTGGATTTTCAAAAATCTTCTCCTCTGAAACTGCCAGGACAAATGTTTTGATACATCACGTAAATGATGATTGGGACCCCCTCTACCAACGATCCTCATTTAATGTTGATTGGGTTGCAAACATGGCCACTATTGTGGCTTATAGTTACTATAGAAACCCTATGGGAAATCACATTTTCATCTTCTTCTCCTGAACTACTGAGCCGACATGAACCAAGCCTGGCAGGGATGGTCTATGGGAGGTCCTCTACAAACGATTCTCATTTTGTTCCTGTGGGTTGAAAAACATAGCCGCCAGAGGCATTCTTTGATTCTGATAGGTGGATTTTCAAAAATCTTCACCTCTGAAACAGCCAGGCCAAATGTTTTGATACTTCACATAAGTGATAACTGGGACCCTCTCTACCAACGATCCTCATTTAATGTTGATCTGGTTGTAAACATGGCCACAATTGCAGCTTACAGTTACTATAGAAACCCTATGGGAAATCACATTTTCATCTTCTCTAGAACTACTGAGCCGACGTGAGCCAAACTTCGCAGGAATGGTCTAGGAGAGGATGAAAATATGTGCCCACCAAAGGCTATATTCTTATGCTTAACCCAATGACTCTTCTGTCTGCACAAAGATCAGTATTGTCAGCAAAATACTTGTTTTTTTGAGAATCTGGTAAGGGTTGGTTCCAGTTTTTCTCCACTGAGAACTGGGAAAAAAACCCAAAAATATTGTGTATACAGTACAAGTCAAAATAAGCTGTAGCATAACTGCAATAAACTAAGAAGACTGCAGCTTCTGCCCTGACAAGATCAGAATCTGACATTTTCTGGAAAAGCTTTCAGTGAGAGCTTTCCAGAAAATGATGTCAGCTTCTGGTCTTATCAGTGTAGGAAGAGAAAAGATACATAGTTTATAGGATTATCCTACACAACTTATTTTGACTTGTACTGTAAAACAAGTGCAACTGTAGGTTGATATCTTCAGCTGTAATCTAATTATGTTTGATAAGAGTTGGCAGATTATTTAGAAAATCTGGGGAAGTTTGTTTATTATCCTATAATTCGTGTCAGCTCAGATGACAGTAATTATTGTATATCTTTTAAGATTCCTGTAACCCTTTACATATCCAAAAGCTATTTTGAAAGAGAATACTGTCTGAAAATATTGTAATTTTCAAAATATTTTAACCCTTTTTTTTTTTACTGATTTTTTTTGTTGAAATAGAATTCATAAATGTGTGCATTTTCAAGAAAATCTTCTTTGAAACTACAAGGCCAAATGGTTCGAAAAAACTTAATGTGACTGATGACTGTAACCCCCTCTACCAATGATCCTTATTTTAATCTTCATCGGGTTGCAATTGTGGCTGCAATTGTGGCTTATAGTTACTATAGAAACCCTATAGGAAATCACGTGTTCATCATCTTCACTGAAAGTACTGAGCCAATGTGAACCAGACTTGGCAGGTATTGTCTATGAGAGGTTCTCTACAACTGTTACTGATTTTATTCCTGTTGGGTGAAAAAACGTGGCCACCAGAAGCATTCTTTGATTCTGATTGGTCAATTTTGAAAACTCTTCTCTTTTGAAACCACAGGGCCAAATGTTTTGAAACTTTGCATGATTGATAACTGGGTGGAGTTAGTACATTGGGAAGTCTGACAGTTGCTTTCCATTGCTTAGTGGTTCTCTCCAGGTACTCTGACTTCCTCCACCTGTAAAACTGTCCGACACAAGGTGACCCAAGCTGTCGAAAGTGTCATTAAAACCCAATAAATAAATAATATAAGTTAAATTCCAAGTACCTTGGCTGTTGTTGTTTGGCATGTCTTGGCTGCCTAGACAGGCAGCCAAGACTTGCCTAAAAACAACAGCAAAGCTACAGGATGTATAAACATTTCCAGGCCCTTAAGGATTAAACCTCTCAGCAACCCTACAAAAGTCTACATAAGATTTATATCAACTACACTGGGGGGCGCGGTGGCGTTTCGGTAACTGGTTCTCGTCAGATCACCGAAGTTAAGCAATGTCGACGAGCCATGTTAGTCCTTGGATGAGTGACCGTCTGAGCAATCTATTCGGTTTTCCACATTGTGTCCTTTGGCAAGGCACTTAACCCCGATATTTCCACATGGGGGCACGATGACGCTATGTACTAAGGTGTACTGCACTTCGATGGTGCGCATGTCTTCAACCAATCTAACCCTGCCTGTGCTGCAGTGCAGTTAACGATGTTGGGTGCTGGCAGCTGCTCGTCGCTGCTCGGTTGTTCTCTCCGGGTATTCCGGCTTCCTCCACCCATTAAACTGTCACCGACACGATATGACCTTGGGTGTTAAAGTGTTGTTAAACCCTAATAAATAAATATCAACTACACCAACTAGAATTTTTTTTTTTTTATATTTACAGAAAATGGCTGGTCGACTGAGACTCATTCAGAAGATTCCCAATCAGATTCACAAGAACAAATCCTGTTCCATCATTGAAAATCTGAGCCGTCTGACATGTGCTAAGTGTGGGCAACAAAACAGAATCCAACGTAACACTCGAAGTAGTTTTTCAACATCGGCAAGGAGTTTCGATGACAAGATCCAGAAATGTCGGTTTGGTGATTTGGACCTGGAAGTCAAGCCACTTCATGAGATAATGTTTTCTAGATTTGATGAGTATCAAAACGAAACAGCAATAGTATGTTCATTTTCACTTTTAACTTTTGATTTTTAAAATCAGGTGACCTAGATCCTGCGAATACTTGATATCCAAAAAACAGTATGATTTGGAGTCAGTTTTCAATTTCTTAAATTTTTGAGTTTTTTTTAACCATAACCCCAACTGACTAATATTTCCACTACATTATTAGGACATACCTTCGATGAAGGAATGCCTTGATGATGTGCTTGGAATATTTTTATCAGTCGGGACTTGAGCCATCAGTTGGAACAAATTAGGCTTACAACCCCACCCCATCTTTGTGACACCTCTTGCCTCAGTATGCTGTGCATGGGGCACAAACAGAAAAAATGTGCAAGTGTGCATATTTGATATTCAACGTTCATTCAATTTGAAATTTATGGATGCATGGTCAGTTCAGTATTCAATCCAAGCGGCAATGCTACATCAGGGTTTGTATGGGTCATAGAATTCTAGAAAAGTCGGGGAATTTTAACAATTATTTTCAAGGCATGGAAAAGTCATGGAAAACAATAAAATACAAAAAGCTTGGGAAAAGTCATGAAATTTCCTAAATGCATTGATGCTGTCACACCAAATTCGGTAAAATTGAGGGCATAATTGGGTGGGTTTTTTCTTCAATGCGGATGCATAAAATTGCTGACTTCCTATAAAAAAACACTATTGTTTTTATGAATGTATCGTTTACCCATAATTTCAGACTTTTCAGCCAGATAGCCTACTTCAGTACGAGAATCAAAGAAAATCACATTTTGTATGATTTTCAACACTCGAAGTTCACATAGTTGAAGAAAGAAATTGACTTTAATTATTAGTCGAGTTGTGTCGAAGTCAAACTCGACTTATAGTTTGATGAATTGTGGGCGGGCTGGCAGGCGGTTGGGCAGTTGGGAGGGTGGGCTGGCAGGATTCGTAAACAATTGGTTTCCGGATGATAACTTGATAATGGTTTGACCCACATTCATGAAACTCCATAGGTAGGTTGGCCTCGGTGAGAGGAAGAACCCTATGTATTTTGGACTCACTAGGTCAATGGTGCAGGTCACAGTGACCTTGAACATACTAAATCATAAACAATTGGTTTCCGGATGATAACTTAACTGTGGTTGAACCCACATTCATGAAACTTCATATGTAGATTGGCCTTCGTGAGAGGAAGAACCCTATTTATTTTGGACTCGCTAGGTCAAAGGTCAAGGTCACAGTGACTCTGAACATGAAAAAAATCAAAACACTTGGTTTCCGGAGGATAACTTGATAATGGTTTGACCCATGTTCATGAAACTTCATAGGTAGGTTGGCATCAGTGAGAGGAAGAGCCCTATTTATTTTGAACTTGCTAGGTGAAAGGTCAAGATCACAGTGGCCTTCAACATAGAAAATCTGTAAACAATTGGTTTCCGGACGATAACTTGATAATGGTTTGACCCACGTTCATGAAACTTCATATGTAGGTTGGCATCAGTGAGAGGAAGAATCCTTTTTATTTTGGACTCGCTAGATCAATGGTCAAGGTCACAGTGACCTTGAACATAGAAAATCATAAACATTTGTTTCCGAATGATAACTTGACTATGGTTCAACCCACATTTATGAAATTTCATATGTAGGGTGGCCTTCTTGAGAGGAAGAACCCTATATATTTTGGACTCGCTAGGTGAAAAATCCAGGTCACAGTGTTGGGTAAAGGATTAGCCATCAGAATCATTCTAGAAACTTTTTTTTTTCAATTATTTTCATTCTGAGCCATGCCATATAATAATAATAAGCATATTTTATACAGTGTAAATTCGCTGGTATGTGCTTAAACCCTTTACCCAACGAATCGGCCACATCCGTCCGCGTAAAATGTAAATTCAGCAGCTGAAAAAATACTCTTTTTTTTTTTTTAAATTTCAACAAAACCATATCATGTGACCCCTCTTCGGAATGAGCTTGTTGAGCTCGTTCCATTGAGGGGTCACATGATATGGTTTTGTTGAAATTTTTTTTAAAATTTAAAAAAAAAGAATATTTAAAATAATAAATTTTGATATCGTCTGCATTGGGTAAATGGTTAAAACGCTGTACAGTAAAATAAACAAAAATGAGCACCTAACCGTAAAAGCAATGCGTGACTGGAAAAAGAAGGGAGCTCTTCATGTTAGGAGTTAAAAATTACCAAAAGCATCTCTAAAAAGGTGAGACTTTAGATTTTTTTTTGAAGTAGTTGAGGTTTTCAGATGTCTGAATTTGAATAAGTAACATGTTCCATAGTCTAGTTCTCATCGATTCAGATGTCTGAACATGAATAGGTAACACATTCCATAGTCTAGGCCCATTGCATGAAAAACCTCTGTTATTCACTAGTGTAGATCTGGAAAAGGGCACATGCAGTCCAATTTGTCTCAGAAGAACTTAAGCACCTGGTTCTCTTATTGGAATGATCTCATTGAGTTCATTCCTGTGAGACACCTGACTGAGGGAACCACAGGAAGTGAAGCAATGTTTGGTTACAGTGAGGAACAAACTCTGTTTTACTGGTAAAATAAGACCCCGTTGCCAATGCTTGGAGTAGATGTCTTCTAAAATGGGCAACATGAGAAAAAACTATTGACCAAACTTGACTTTATCTCCATATGTAACCTTAAACACCAATAAATAAATAAATAAATTCCTGTGAGGGCTCATAATCTTGTTCAGAAGATAAAAAATGATGCTTTGGAGTATCAGCCAAATGATTGGTAAATTGTTCACTTACAATATTAACTACTACTACAATGAATGAGTATGTCATTAGCCACTTTTGAAAGTTTTAATCCTGTCCATAGATTGCAGCAAATTTCCTTCCTTAAAATTTCAGTTTTTCATTTCAATTTTTATTCCAAGCCATATTTTATGACCTATTTTTGCAATGATTTCAGAAACAAGCTCATTCCATTGAGTGGTCATTGGCTATGGTTAGGAGGAACAAATGGGGGAAAAAAGGAACATCTCAGTTTCCATTTTTAGCTCACCAACTTTAGTTGTGTGAGCTTATGGCATGGCTTGATCATTCGGCGTAAGCGAACATGTCCAATAATGTTAAAGCATCTCTTTAGGTCACTTACTCACCCTATTTCCATATCATGGCTTTTATAATGCTGCTATATGATGATTATTATCATTTTACCATGATTTAACCTCTCATACCCTACATTTTAAACATTTTTCTTGACATTTTTAGTTGCATTTAGTTTTCTGTTTAGCTCAGAATTTCATGTTTAACTAGATGTTTAGGTCAGCTGCTGTGTTCCTTCTCTTCCCATGGCACTTATATTCATCATACATGTTCCTCAGTATCATTGTTCCATGATTAACCCCTCATACCCTGCATTTTAAACATTTTTCTTGACATTTTTAGTTGTGTTTAGTTTTCTGTTTAGCTCAGAATTTCATGTTTAACTAAGTGTTTATGTCAGCTGCTGTGCTCCTTCTCTTCCCAAGGGCACTTATATTCATCATACATGTTCCTCAGTATCTTTGTTCCATGATTAACCCCTCACACCCTGCATTTTAACCATTTTTCTTGACATTTTTAGTTGCGTTTATTTTGCTGTTTTGCTCAGAATTTCATGTTTAACTAAGTGTTTAGGTCAGCAGCTGTGCTCCTTCTCTTCCCATGGCACTTATATTTATCATACATGTTCCTCAGTATCATTGTTCTATTGTTTAACCCCTCATATCCAGCATTTTAAACAATTTTTTTGGCATTTTTAGTTGCATTTAGTTTTCTGTTTAGCTCGGAATTCCATGTTTAACTGTTTAGGTCAGCTGCTGTGCTTCTTCTCTTCCCATGGCACTTATGTGCATCATACATGTTCCTCAGTATCATTGTTCCATGATTAACCCCTCAACCCTGCATTTTAAACATTTTTCTTGACATTTTCAGTTGCGTTTAGTTTTCTGTTTAGCTCGGAATTTCATGTTTAACTTAGTGTTTATGTCAGTTTCTGTGTTTTACTTTTAAGAGGTGCGTGGGGGCACGATGACGCCGTGTACTAAGGCGTACTGCACGTCGATGGTACACATGTCTTTAACCAATCTAACCCTGCCTGTTCTGCAGTGCGGAGTTACGATGTTGGGGAGCTGGCAGCTGCTCGTCGTTGCTCGGTGGTTCTCTCCGGGTACTCCGGCTTCCTCCACCCGTAAAACTGTCACGGTCATGATTAGCCATTGTGCATAAATATGTGACCTTAACCATCAATAAATAAATAAATACTTTTAAGAGGTTGTGTTTAGGTAAGCTTTGTCGCATGTTATGAGCCTGTTGATACAGTTCTTGTGTTTGCCAAAGTTGCTATCAAAGAGGAATGTTGGTGAGCTATAGGGCATTGGCGTCCTTCTTGTTGTGTATAGTGATGAGTTGTTTTTTTTCAAGTTGACTAGACTGTTGAATATTTGTCAAATCTCCTAGTTTAGTTTCATATATACAGATTACTATACAACAGTCAATTGATCTGTGTTGTTGTATTCCATCGAGTTGAAGAGATGAGATCGGCCAAATCAAACAAAACGTTTGATCTGGCCAATCTCATCTTGTCACCGAGATGGAATACAACAACACAGATCAATTGACTGTTGTAGTTATTTGTTTATTATATGACAGTTAGTATTTTAAAATGATCACAACACCTGAAAAATAAAATACAACAAGAATTATATTAGACAAATAACCAGTAACAATTTATGGAATTGGAAATCCCAAACACATAGTAATATCGACCATTCGTGCAGAACATGAAATTTGAAAGTCAAAACAAAGGAGGCAAGTCTTAAATTTCAATCTGAATTGCTTTCGATAACACAGATTCTCCTACGTTTTGTTGAATTTGCATCTTGAAAATGGTTGTTAAATGTTATTTTGCAATTGTTCAGCATGGCATTTTCAAATAGGCCTGAACTGGAATGTTTGTCAAAGGAGTTTAATGAGGAGACACTCGTGTTTATGTTCTGTGTTTATGTTCTATATTTATAGGTGAGGTAGAAATAGTCTGTTCACATGCGCCTTGTTTGAGACAGGCATGATAATGATCTGGAAAACTTGGCACTCTGGTTTTACGGAGAGCTGGATTTGATGGGCAAACTACAGGGGTATTGAGGGGCTATTTGTGGTTGTCATATAATAAAGGTTATTACCACCATGTGGGTTTCTGAGATGGTGTATTGAAGTCGAGACCTTGTCTCGTCTATTGATTATTTTTAATAAAGATTTGATTGACATGAACAAATTGAGGTCAGACAGTCGTCTACAAAAGCAGGTAACAAAAGCTTTCAAAGAAATGAATTTAAGTGGGTTTCAAAGTGATTTACAGGAAGACAAATCTGATGATTCGTCATCAGACAATGACAGCAAGTCTAATAGCAGTTCAGGACACTCTGAGAGTAAACATTTCACAAAACACAAATCATAAAATAAAAAACCCATTTCCGGTTTAACCCTTAAGGGCCTAGACAGGTGTCCTGAATTCCCATCAACCCACAGCTTTCATACGTCCAGTGGCTTAGCAGTGATTTCTAGTCAAATCTTGGCTGCCTTAACAGGCAGCCAAGACTTGACTAGAAACCACTGCCTACCTAATTTGTTGTCAACAGGATCTCCTCATGATGGCATGTTAAGGGAACCTGTTCTGAAGTTGAATATATGCCTTTATGGGTTAAAACTGAATTTAGAAAAGCAAAAATAAAATAATCAACCCCCAACTGTGTCCCCAAATAGAATTTGTCAATAAGAAAATAGAATTTAGAGATTTGACATTTAACCAACTTGTGGGTGAAGAGTTAGAGATTATTAGATCTCTTAATATCAAAAATGTTAACCGCGTTGTGTCCTTGGGCAAGACACTTCATCTCCATTGCCCACATGGGGGCACGGTGGCATTGTGTACTAAGGCGTACAGCACGTCAATGGTGCACTTGTGTTCAACCAATGCTAACCCTGCCTGTGTGGAGTTAGTGTGTTGGGGAGCTGACAGTTGCTTGCCATTGCTTGGTGGTTCTCTCCGGGTCCTCCAGCTTCCTCCACCCGTAAAACTGTCACAGTCATGATTAGCCATTGTGCATAAATATGTGACCTTAAACACCAATAAATAATAAATAAATGAATCAAAAATGTTGAAAAAGTGGGAATATTAAGTCTTTTGAACAAAATTTCATATTTTTATGAAATCTATGAATGGAATCTTTACAAGATTTTTATGCAGATTGTGTTTGCCATATTGAACATAATTAGGCCATGTGGTCTGATGATCACAGTTTTCTCGAAACTCCAATTTTAGCTTTACATATCTGACCAACATTTCAAAAGTCTAATCCTTCAGAAGTTCCGGCTCCAAACTTGAATTCTGTTTTGTCCAAAATTTGGATCTGTTGTGACCTTCAAAGAATGAAATGTCCTAACAAATCTATGCATATGAAGGTAATTAATGTCAGGAATTGTTTGGTTCATTTGTGCTTCCGATTTAGTCAAAAGATAAAGTGGAATGAGTCATTCACAATCTACCATTGTGTTTGTATTTCTTTTCATTACAGGAAGATACACTCTCAGGTAGAAAGCTTACTTTTTCTCAGATGAAACAGTCTTGTATTAAAGTTGCTAGTGCCTTAAGTAAATTAGGAATGAAAAAAGGAGATGTTATTGCCATAGTACATATAAATGGAATGGAGTACCCCATCATGCTTTTAGCGGCTGCAGCCCTCGGTGCAGTTTTAACAACAGTAAATCCACAGTATACTCCAGGTAATAATCCTATAGTAGAATACCATTCAGTGAATACACGGCCTATCAGTAAAAAATATTCACAAATAGTAATAGAGGATATTTTTTGTTCTTGGGTAGAGATGGGTGGTTTTGGTAATGGTATTTCTAGGGGGTATACCTTGGTATCGGTTTGGTATTGGGTATCTGACTTGACTGAAATTTGCTGATAGCAACAAATAGGATTTCACATCAGGATAAACTGAATAAATTGTTGTAGTATCTTTCTACCACAACGCTATAAATGACACTGCCAATGAGCTCAACAGTGACATTACCGTATTTACTCTATGTATTGGGACAGCTAAAAATAATTATTTTCACAGGTGTCCCAATAGAAAATGGGGAAAGAACACAGCCTGGTCTTGTTTTTATGCTGAATAAAGTTGTGTGTGATTCGTTTTCCATCACTATATACAAAAATTGCCGTCCAATTTCTTTTATATTTTCATTTTTTGCTTCCAAAACATAGCTTATGATCCCTCATTGGAATGTGCGCATTGCGCTCGTTCCAATGAGGGATCATAAGCTATGTTTTGGAAGCAAAAAATGAAAATTTTTAGTTACTCAAGAATTTTTTTATGAGTGTCGTCTGCTACTAGCGACGGGTCAACTGGAAACAAATCTCCTGAATATTCCAAACTTTGGAGCATAAAAAAAATATAGTTTTCTGGAAAAAAAGTGTGTCCCAAATCATAGAGTGTCCCAATACATAGAGTAAATACGGTATTTTACGACCACAAATCATATTTGCAGTAATTTTCTGACTTGTTCTGAATTCACCTTAATATTTAAAGACCTATCTCAGGCATTAGCGATCTCAGAGCATGTGCCCTGACCATGTCATCTTTGGGAGGCCTGTTGACAATAGACAAAACACCTCGGCAGTGATTTCTAGTCAGGACTTGGCTGCCTTAACCCTTTGATACTTTTGTATGTCTTATGACGTACGAAATCAAACAGTGCGTTGGTACATTGTGCTAATTTAGTTTGTTTTGACCTCAATTCCTATTTTCTCCCAAATATTACTCAGTGAGCCAAATGTTATCACAGCTTAAAATACTAATACAATCCTGCTGTCAAGACTTCTTAACTGGTTGAGTGCTAGAAGCCACTATCAGGGCTTTTAAAAAATGAGGATACCAGAGAAAAACACTTTCCTTGCTTATATTTCATATTCAGTCAAACACAAATAATATTTTTGTTTATACAAATTTGTTTTATTACAAATTATTGGAGAGTGCCTGTCGGCACTCTCCAATAATTTGTAATAAAACAAATTTTGAATAACAAATCGAGACCAAAAATAATCTAGCCCTCAAACAGTTAATCACTAATGTGAAAAATATCTTGTTATTTGTACTTTCCGACATTTGACATCGCATTTTGAAAAAAGTTGAAGAAACTGAATTCCCAGTGACGCTTGAACGTCAGGATAATTATAAAGTCTCAAAGGGTTAAAAGGCAGCCAAGACTTGACTACAAATCACTGCTTAGCAGTTGGACATGTACTGGTTGCAGTCGAGTGCGAATTCAGGACAGTTGCCCAGTCCATTGAGGGTTAACAAAACTGAAAAAATCAGTCACTTCTTTCATGAAAAGGAATCTTTTAACTGTTATCAAGCCTCAACAGAGACTTATAAATAGTGAATGTAGGGAAATTTAAAAATTCAGATGGTATTGGGATTCAACGATTGGTTTAGTTTGGTTTTTCATCAAACTAATATATCGGTACCTGTTTGGTTTTTCAGTATATTGCCCATCTCTTTTCTTGAGTAGGTACCAGAATTTTTTATAATGAGTGGTTGTAAGCAGGGCTCCTGCACCATTTTAAAATTCTTGAAAAAGTATCTGTGTTGGTCTGGAAAAGGTCTTAAAAAGTATAGAAAAACATCAGTCAAGCTTTGAGAGTATTAAAAAAATTTGGGTATTAATTTTTTGAACAATTAATTAATCCTTTCCACAGTGGTGTCAAAATATCAAAATATCATCCTGCAAAAAGTTCCCATAATGCAGCTAGGAATTTACCCAATTCAATCTTGTTTGACAAAGTTCAAGTAGCATGTCAAACAAGATTGAATTTGTACTGACTGTTTTCATAAACATTTTCCTACAGTCAGATGTTTGTCCATTTAAGGTCCTTGATGTTGTATTGCAAATGGGCTGACATGTTTGGAAAAAGTATGGAAAAGGTTTGGAACTTTTTAACCTGAAAGTGTAAGTAAGAATCCTGTGCACTGAATTATAAATTTCAGCTGCAAGTGAAAACAAAATTTTCTTTCCGTCATGGATGAGATAATTCAAGTATGTACACAAAAACTGTAGGTAATCTTTTTATTGTATACTTTGGGAGCATTTAACCCTTAAGGGCCTTGAGTTTTTTACATATTTTTTCTACACTTTGAGTCTACATCTTGTCACTTTGCTGCTGGTTTTGGCAAGTCTTCATTATGTGTACACTCCATAAGAGAATATTATCCAAAAATCGACTGAGTGTGTTATGTGTAATTACATAATGTCAGACGTCCACTCACTAATCAGTGTTGATTGGACTGTATTGGGAAAAGATTCGCCAATTAACATATTAATTTCTGTTCACTAAATCTTTTTTTTGTACCTGATACATTTTGTTTGGAAATATTGTATATCAAATAAATCTTTAAAGGTGAAAATCGGTTTGGTAAATCCCGTTATTTTGTGTGATAAATTTGACCCCAAAAATGAGAATTTCGTCGATCACGTGCAACAGTGTGGCTCTTCCGTCAATTGGATCTACATTGTATGAAATATTCTGAAGT
Source organism: Pictodentalium vernedei (assembly GCA_031216915.1). NCBI lineage: Eukaryota > Metazoa > Mollusca > Scaphopoda > Dentaliida > Dentaliidae > Pictodentalium > Pictodentalium vernedei. Next base: position 138,234,568 of record CM062292.1, on the reverse strand, counting down.
CATTGGAGACCGGCAAACAAACTCCGTATTCAGTCTGCTTTTCAACAGACATGGAAAGTTATAGATTGCTTATACATTTTTATTTTTGAACATCAAGGGAATTTACCTGCTTTTGTCAGGGGAATAACATCATAATTCACACAGAAATGTCAAATTATAACACGCTTTTTGTGACATATCTGGCAGCTATTTACAGCCTCGGAAACTCGGAAATTCAGTGAAGAGGATTGTTGTCAAAACAGGGGGGGATGTGGGGAAGGGAAGGGAAAAAATCGACCAAACTCGTTACTCTCAACCCATCTCGGATGATGCCATGCATCATACTGATAGTATGAGGATAATTAACACCCCCCCTTCTTCGTGAAATTCTTGAACCGCCACTGCAGGGAGCCACCCGTCTTCTCGGTTGTCTCTTAACCCTTTATCCAATGCGGATAGAAGACGATGCTTGCAAAATAAATTCTTGGATAACATTTAAAAATTTCAAACATTTGTCTCAAAACTTAGCTTATGACCCCTCATTGGAATGACTCGAGATCGTCGAGCTCATTCCAATGAGAGGTCATAAGCTATGTTTCTTGGACAAAAATTTAAAACATAATAAAATTTGAATGAAGATTTTTGTGTATAGTGCTGGCCGAATTTGGCCAGCAGTTACTCGAAATCCACAAACCACACAACATATGAATCGAGTAACAGGGGCTGATCTCACTCACTGTAAAGCACAGGCACATGTAATGCCTACATCATAGTTGATCGACCTTCCATTTTGTCAAGGTCGCCAATATATTCCAACTCAACTGTCTTCAGACAAATACACTTTAATGTCAATGATGACATACCCAGACAATGGGCTGAAGTTTTGGGCAATACACAACTAACATGTTGAATCACGAATTGAAAGACTATGTAAAACCGTACTTGGCATATGGTTAAAATAAATGCCTACTCTCATCGAGCCAAGAATGAGTGATTTCAATGTAATGGACAAAGGGTTAAAATTTATACCTCCTTCCATTAAACCTTTCACTGGCAATTTAGCCAATTTGGTCGCACCTGTGAGGGCGCCTAACCTCCATAACGGATACAGAGACCCCCCTGATGGGCATTTGCTGACGCAATATTACACCCGCGAGCAGCAGTAATATTCTAATAACACCGCACATATAACAATTTGCTTGAGCATTAAACCTCCCTTCTTAGCGCAAAATGCACTGTAGGGGGGAGCGGTATGTTTAACCCTGCCATGCCCACCCAACCTGTGGGGGACAAGTTACATTGTACTTCATTCATAACAGTACCAATTAATTTTACACTACGGCTGTCAAATATACTCCTCTCATGACCCTCTAATAGTGCATAACCTTGTATTTTGTAGAACAGCACTTAATAACATGTAAAAATGGATAATACCAAACCATGTGCTGTTGTTTCCAAACGAGTCATTCAGAAAATGACGGATAAACAGCCTATCGGCCAATAATCACCTTAAATGATATTCTGTTGCTTTCAATGATTACAACAGCAGAAGCTAATAAGCATTGCAGACATGTTCTGTGGCATTTGTGGTTGAACACTTGTGTGCACCTGCCCAAGTGCCCAAGGACGCTGAGCTAATCCTGTACTGAGCACACTTATTATAAGCATTCACTCCAAGGTCAGGTACAGGGAGACTTCAGTCATTTTCATTTGTGCTCACTTCATAAGCTTCCGTGGCTGTTCTGGGCTACTCGGTGGTGACTGCCCTCCCCTATTAAATCATTTTGTATTTAAGGTGGGTCAGTTTTGGCAGTTACGTCGGGTAAATAGTCAACAGAAAGCAAGAGTGTCATATTGTTGTTTCAAAAACACCTTACGCCCAGAACACATTTTATTCACTGAAATACTTGTTCCATAATTTCATTTAAAAAATACAGATGAACCGTTACGAGAATGAATGAAGACAAGATCATTTTGACGGAGACAATCCGACCTTCAATTATATGGAAGGGGGGGGGGGGGGGGGGGGGGCGGGAATCCAAATCATATATCACCGAAAATTTTATTTTAATATGAAAACAAATTGAAAATCTCACTAATTAACAAACGGATTTTTTCAAATTCTATATTAAATCGCAGTACCGAGTTCTGGAAATGAAAGATATGGCATTTGTATCTGAATATTTTATTAAATGTAGGTTTTAGAAATTTTATGACTGAACAATATAACTGCTAATCAGGGACAGTCTCTGAAAGATTTTTCTCACGAAACATTAATTGGTTATGTAATCCTTCTCACGTGACCGCACTAAAACAGCTTTTCATACCCGGTTGTTTCTACACAAACGACAGGGTATTAACAAGTGCGTTTTTGTATGCAATGTACACATAATGTTGGTTGAAACCAAGACTTGCCTAAAAACAACTACCAGGGTGCTTAGAATGTAAGTTGCTAGATAACTCAAAGACTGCATATAGGGGCACCTGTTCTGTTGCAAGAAGATGTGTTCAAAGTCGGAATTAGGCCCAAAGGGTTAAGTCAGTTAAAACATGTTTATACCATGCACACCTATGTTACTACCGTCAAAAGCCTGTATGTTAAACACTAGCTTTTAACCGCACCACCTGTGTAAAGCTTCTGTGGTTAAAACGTTTTCAGTGGGAATTTCAATACAAAAATTTAAACCTATAGTAGGAAGTACATCTAACTTGACCTTGGACATGAGCAAATTTGCTGACTTCGCTACATTTACAGTTCGCAATGCTTCATTCAAACATAAAATGTTTTGCAGTACTATCTGCTATGTGCATTGTCTTATTAAGTTTAAAATACCTACAATTAAATATTTAAAATAAAATTTAAGAATTGTTAATAATAATTTGACTGAAAAAGCAAGGTAAATTCAATCAGCTTTGATGATGTGTCTAACTGTCAATCGAGCATTCATGTGCAGCCAGAAGTACTGCCCACCAGCACAGATGTAAACAAAACAAGCCTGCACATATTTCCCATACTAGGGCTGGTACTCAGATTTAAACCTTATCCTACTCGTGGTTTAAATCTGAGTACCCGCCCTAGTAGCTATTTATTCTGTATTTTTAATTGGAATTAAAAAAACCCAATTGCAGAAAATGAACAGCAATATCGAACCAAACTTACTACATAATGTACTTCACTTGTGGAGAGATATTCTTTTAATCTCTCATGACAATAGATATCAAAGGGGGTGCGGTGGCTCAGTAGGTAGAGGTGCAGGCTGCAAACTGAGAGGTCCTCGGTTCGAATCCCACCTGCGGCAACCACGTTGTGTCCTTGGTCAAGACACTTCACCCCATTGCCCATGTGGGGGCATGGTGAATCTGTGCACTAAGGCGTACTGCAAGTCGATGGTGCACCTGTCTTCAACCAATGCTAACCCTGCTTGTGTGGAGTTAGTATGTTGGGGAGCTGACAGTTGGTCGGTGGTTCTCTCTGGTTACTCTGGCTTCCTCCACCCATAAAACTGTCGTGGTCATGATTAGCCATTGTGTTATCTTATAAGGTAGCATAGATACTGACTTGATATATAGATGAGATTTACACTATGGCTATACAGTGCACAGGGTTAGTTACTCTGTTAAAAATGAAATTTTTTTATAACCAGAAAGTGTGACTAACCCTGTGCACTTTCTGGTTATAAAAAGTTGGTAACTGCCATATCACATGCTATATTATTAGTTACATGGTGTTTCAGCAGGGATTATGGGTCTGTACTAACTTTCTGAGATCTGTATTTCCTGAGTATGAAAGCTGAAGGAAATATGAATCTCAGAAGGGTAGTACAGTCCCGTAACCCTGCTGAAACACTGTGTGATGCATTTATTACCATGCCCCATCAGTGTGTCATGTTTTGTTTTGTTATATAGTCCACAAACGACATTCCAGTGACGAACTCCTTGATAGAAAAATTGAGAAACTGATAGAAACAGGTTTCTTTGTTATTCAACAAGAAAGATAAAACTTCGGAAAGGAATAGTTGCAACCTAAAACAACTTGAAAATGTCAACCGATAAACTGAAAAGGAATAGTTTAAGACTGAAACAACTTGAACATGTAAACAACAGGTAAACTGTAACAGTCCGCTTCTGCTGAAAAATGATTTGGACAAGCAGATGGAAATTTTTTATTTGATTTGGAGTTATTTCCCTTTGATTGAACTCAAACATTTGGGAGTCTTCTATTCAAGGACATTGGGAAATGATGCATCAGTATTATTGTGGGGCATAAGTTGATTATTAGTGTTTTATTCGATACATACAGTGGTGTATTGTGCGCCTTGGAGAATCGAGGACATAATATTCAAACAAATACAAGTGCTTTAATAAGTTTCATAGAAGAGACAATTAATATAACGAGATTGCATGTTTTTAGAATCTGCAACTATCTATAGTGTAGGAACACCACAACAGAATCCCTCTTCTTGGATGTTGGGGGTATGTACATATGTTTTATTTCAAATTTTCGGAATATTCTTATGAAGCAATATTGTTCTCATTTTGTTTGAGAGTCTGAATGTTTATTATTACTGACAAAAATGTTTGAGGCGATGGGTGAAAAGGAAATCTGTAAATTGTAGAATACTACAATGTCTGTACACCCTGTTTAGATGTCACATGATATTCTCATACACCCCATTGAACTTCGTACACCCTGTTGGAGTTAAATGTACCGCTCTGGATGCATTGGTTACTGGCCAATCAGGAAGATTTATAATTTTAAAAGCACAATAAAATATACACTGATTAAGACTGTAAAAATGCAAAGGATTAGTTACATGTTGTTACATGGATTGCAGGATTCAAGGAACTATTGGAATTACTTATAATGGATTGTGAAAATTGTTTAAAGTGAATTCCAAAAATGAAAACATATTCTATTTTCAATTAGTAGCTTGTTTTAGGTCAATACAGCACATTAGTAGGTGACTGGCCAGTAGTACTCAAACGATTAGTCGACTAGTCGATGTCGACTCTGGGCAAACCAGTAGTCGACTCTCAATTGTGCTGTCGACTAGTCGGAGGAGTTCAAGGTTTTAAGTAAATAGTATCCCTTTTGTGCCACTGTCGGACAGTTTGAACAGCAATATTGAGCAATCAATGTATACATCTATTGCCATCTAATAGTAGTGACAGTAGTTTGTTTTAACTGGTACTAGTAGAGAGCTGAATTATTTTGGGCTATCAGGATATGTTATTAATGTGCCTTGTTGCAATTTATGGGAGAGTGCCTATAGGCACTCTCCCATAAATCGCAACAAGGCAAATTAAATAAGACTATATAATTTCACTCTTAGCATAATTAGAAGCACATTAAAAGAATAATGTTCCTGTAAGTTGCTGTATATGAATGCCCAATTGAAGCCAAATTTGGACCTTCAGCACTCTACCAGAACACCAACACTGTTATAAGGAGACAAGTTATCACCAATGACTAGTCGAAGTCGACTTGACTTTTGGGTATTGACTAGTCGACTTTCGAATTCACTAGTCGTTTGAGCACTACTGGCCAGTCCACAAACTGTCATATGGCTAGGCCTTTAGATTAGTTTAATCTGAGGACATCTGGAAACTGAACCAAGATTTTCCTGGAAAACCTCCTGCACAGTTTTCAGTGAATTTCTATCCACCACAGCAATCGGCCAGAATACACCAATAAAATGATGAACATTCTGGCTTGTACAGAACGTCTTTTGGAATGTCTTTTTGTCCATTGATCGAATAATATTCTTGATGATTTGTTGTGGGGTTAGGTGGCCAGTCAGAGTGCTCGCAAGGCTGGCTGAGCAACATTGACCATACACATTCTCCTCCCTCCAAAACGTGAATCTTTGCACTAAAAATGCAAAAGGGAAAACTTAAATGTTCAGGTTGGTGACCCAATTCCTAATAAAGCCTTTTATCTCCAAATTCGCAGAGACAGTGTGTGCTGAAAATAAAAAAATACTCACAAAATCATTTTAGGGAGTGCTAGTTTTTATTTAATCTACCCGAGAAAGTGACAAAACTGGGAAACACGTTGATCAACATTTCCATGAACACTTTCCATTGTGAACTGTGAACTTATGAATATCAATGATTGTTCAATAGCAATGATGAAGTGGGCAAAACGTCACTTTCAGTACCATGTTTCAAAAATGACAAGGAGCGATCTCAAACTGAATTTTTTTTTTTATCACTTTAATTTTTGTACACATATAATCCCAGAAGGACAAATTCAGATACTCATAATATACTCGCCCAAAAAAGAAAGTGTGCATTGCAGAAATTGATCAAACTCCAAAAAAATAATTTTGTAGGTGTAAAGAGTGTTAACCTGTTCATGAATAAGTTATATTGAACACAAAAACAGCTTTCTCCGTTAAAATTGCATTAACGTTAAATGACGTGCTGCACGTTTGTAAAAAGGCATGTTTTGCATGTGGAGAGTCTGAAAATTCAGGCAGCAGTGTGAATTCTTGGGTAGTTAAACACTAAAGTAAGGCCTTGCTATCGTTCACATTCAAACTTGTGCTTCTGTTAAAACGACTCCACATTAGCATGCCAAGATTGACAATGAATCAACATCTTGCCCTGGGTATGATTAGAGCTGGCAGAACACACAGAGAGGTTGCCCAGCATTTGAACTGCCACTGTAACACTGTAGACAGGCTGGCCCATCGACATGCACAACATGATGACGTTCGAGACCGACCCCACTCCGGGAGACCCCGAGTTACCACCCCTGCACAAGATCGGTATATCCGTGTCGTCCATCTCCAGAACCGGCAACAAACGGCAATGACGACAGCCAGGAACATCCCTAACCTGAGACGGATACATCCTCAAACAGTAATCAACCGCCTGAGAGAATACGGCTTACGTCCTCGAAGACCTGCAATTCATCCGATTTTGACGTTACATCATCGTTGTGCTCGACTGCAGTGGTGTAGAGTAGGGTTAGGGTTAGCCTAACCTAACCTAATCCTAACCCTACCCTAACCCTACCTAACCTAACCCAACCCTAACCCTACCTAACCCTAACCTTACCCTACCCTAACCCACTTCCATGCTAACTTGTTCGCTTCCATGAGGCGTAGATGCGCAGCAGTAGTCGATGCAGACGGAGGTCATACCAGATATTGAGTGTGTGACTTTTGTGCTTGACCCTTAGTGTCTTTGACTCTCCGTGGCACCAAGAGTATTCGTCGTAGCGTAATGAAATTTCTCGTGTTGATCACAAATTGATTCATCTGTGATTGAATAAAATTTCCATGAATGAAAATGATATATATCTTTTTTTAGTGTTATTTTTTAGCATACACACTTTCTTTTTTGGGAGAGTATATTTATATCTTGAGTTCTAAACCCCCGAAGATGGTGTAGCCCCGCATCACAGGAGGTGCAGTTATGCTGTAAGTGCATACAAATTACAGACAACTCAGACCAAAGACCATTTGGCTCAAAACCAGCCAGACCTGTTTTGAAGACAACTCAGACCAGAGTTTAAGACAACTCAGACTTGTTTTGAGAAAACCTCAGGCCTACATTAAAGACAGGTCACACCACGTTTAAAGCTACTCTTGCTAATTTTGGAAGTCAAAGAGATTATTATGAAGTTATATAGTTATTTTGGGACACTTTTGAAAACATCTTGAGCCCCCATCCCAATTCCCCATCATACTCCTGTGGAATCTTATTCTGTTAGACTTGTATTTTTAACATTGTACGAGAAAGTGTTCCAGGTTCTCCAGTGTGCCTGGATTACACATTTGACATGCATTTTCATTTTCTTTCCAAGGCTTTCTCCAAAGCTCCAGCGACTACAACCTCAGCTTGAACAACAGTGACTACCACCTCTATCAAGGCACTCTTCAAAACCTGGCTTCTCCTTATGATGCAGGCCAAAAAGGCCTCATTGCTTTGATCCACCCATCCACTTGCCAGTTAATATTGTAATCCACCATGACTCTTTCTCTAACGATTTTGGTCAGACTTGTCTAAAAAACTGGTTAGAGTTGTCTTCATCATTTGTCCGACTTGTCTTTGATATAGGTCCGAGTTGTCTTCCAAACAGGTCCAAGTTGTTTTAAAACTGGGTCCGAGTTGTCTTCAAAACAACTGGTTCGAGTTGTCTTCAAAACAACTGGTCTGAGTTGTCTTCAAAACTGGTCAGAGTTGTCTTTAAAACAGGTCCGAGTTGTCTTGGAAATAGGTCCTAGTTGTCTTGGGAAGAGTGGTCTTTGGTCCGAGTATTCCTGCTCCCTGTGCATACACATGATGAAGAAGCAAAAACAAAGATAAAGAGAAGCCCCCACAACACGGACCCATTCTGACATTAATAATGATAACTTAGTAAATATTAATAACTAACAAAAACAAACCACTGGGCATATCTATTAACACTAAAAATATAATAGCTCATGTTAGTCATGTATAAGAAGAACCACACAATGAAGATTAAAATGCAAGGTACAAAGCACCCACATCCATAAGGCATAACAGCTGCATTAATTAAACAAACAAATCAAACTTAGTGACTGCAGTGTCGAATTGTGGGAAGTTGTTTTTGAACTTCGAAGAAAAGGTCATGGTATTTGTCCATATCTTGTGATTTTAAATCAAAATAATGAAAGATCACTGCATGTTTACATAAAAGATACTGGAACTCAAAGTGTGAAATCTTACAAATATATCTCCGTGCAAACTTCAAAATATTCACTCAGTTGCAAGGAAATAGGTTTTTGGAGGATCCTGGAACTGAAAATGTTTTTATACAACTACCCAATGGCCCAGACTAGCTGGTGCAAACTCGATATTATCAAGGGCCAAACACAAATTCTGAACCCTCCCCAATCCCCAAAATTTGCATACAAAATTGAAAATTAAAAGTCCTATCTGGCCCTCCATACTTTTACTCTCTGCGCAAATGCAGTGGTCAGGAAGAGTCCGAAATTGGCGCAAACATCATTCTTTGTTTGGCCCCAAAGTCAGCAACAATGAACTGACATCTGTGCTTTTAAATCTCCTTTTTTGAGGATGCCAGACACAAATCACTGGTAAAATTGGTGGATCCAAGTTTGGAAATGGATGATGGAAGTGAACAACGGTGGTTAGAAATGTTCAGGGCTTTAACTTTATAATAATTATAAAAATTATTTCATGTTTCCCAATTTCGGGACATACGCCTACGTCATAATTCTTGTTAATGATTTATCCACTAATGATTTATCCACTATTTGTTAAGTGTTCCTTCCCTATCCCACCTTGAAGCCCTCCAGTTAAACTCTTAACCATTTTGGCTGTTTTTTATCGATTTTTTTATTGAATTTCTTGGAAGATTAACGTGTATTACAGAATGTTTATTCTGTTTATCCCCATGGTTACGTCCTCACCCTAGGGGTGTTGGGTCATTTTGGTCTTGTATCTTCTATCCGATTTATTGTTTTTTCTTCATTTGAAGATCTTGCTTTACATCTGGTAGCTTTAAAATCTGTTACTGACTTTGGGCCTTTTTTCTGTGCCTGAGGTCTTGTTTCCGTTTTTTTCCTTTGACGTTGTTTACATTCGCAACATCTTTAAATATATGTAGTATTTAGATATTATATTACTGTAGGATTATTGTAAGATACATTGATTATGATTCTGGTAGTGTAGCTCAAAAAATTTGGATTTTGTCCACACTTAGGCTCTATCGGGATGTCCTTGTTGATTTTGATTGCAATTATTTATGTATCTTTATCATATATTTATTGTGGAGTTTGTAGGAGTAATATCGACTTATTTTGATTGAATCATGAAAACTTATTGCTCTAAATGTAAGGCGAGGAAGTCTTCCCCAGATTTGCATGCATCTTGCCTTGCCTGTAGTTGATGTACTCCTGCAGATTTATGTCCTGTATGTGTGTATTGAGATGACAGACGTTGGAAACAGGCGTCACGGTTCATTGTTGGTGGTGAGATGCCAATGCCAGTGCTCTCACTGCAAGATAATTCGAGTTTTTCAGTTTCTTTTTCAGAAGAAAATGGTGATGGTATTGTGACACCCACCGAAGTGTGCTTCTGCCATCGCACTCTGATGAGCAAACAGAGCTAGCTGCAAAGGTGCTCATGAATATTAAGCAAGGGCTAAGGCCTCTAGTTAGTGTTCCTAATCCCTTGCAAGCAGCAAGCTCGACCGGTGAAGCGGTTAAATGTAGATTTGGGTAGAGCGAGCACCTTAAAAGCAAAAGCTCACCCAACAACGATGGAAATAGGGAGGAAGTCAGCAAATTTCTTGTTGGGAGGCTTGGCGAGGTCTGGGGCCAAAGGTTGTTATTAGAAACTTGCACAAGCCGGAACTAAGTTTTCTTGTCAGGAGGCTTCAAGAGGTCTGTTAAGACCGTAAGCGGGAGAGGTCCCTCGCTAACCCAACAACATTTGGGGGCCAAATGTTGTTTTGAGAAATTTGCATGAGTCGGAGTTTACATCCGCCCGCTGCTCAGGACACTACATCTAAACTGCAGCCAGGGTTGGATTCTGTCACGGCTTCCTCCACTATGCTATAAAAGCAAACATGACCACATGCAAGCTACCCGACTTCGGATATCCAGCCAGTTGCGTGAAGATGGAGCCAGACTCCGCCCTTGAAGTCCGACCCTCTGGTAGCTAGCGATTCGAGGCTTTGTTCATCGGGACGTTCAGAGAAGAGATCTATCTCCGGATCTTGGTCCCAGGAGTAGCAAGCAGGGAAAAAACAGAAAACCGCTACTCCTCGAGCCTCGGGAATGGACTTGCTGTCGCAGATTGCACAGCTGATCACAACATCCCAGCAATTGCAAGAGCAGACTCCGGTGGTGAGCTGTCGGACAGTGCTGGGTCAGTCCAATCATCTTGTACATGCAGATGCAAATGACCGAATGTCACAGCTGAATCAGTCAGATGGTGAAAAGGACAAGGAAGCTGATTTGACCCTTCCCTTTTGGAACAGCACATGGAAGAGATGAATTTTATTTATCAATGCTATGCTGACTTTGTTCCACCTGATCAACAAGCTGTGATTACTATAGAGAAACCACTTTCATCTCTGAAGCAGATTTCAAGCGGAGGAAAGAGGATGTTCTTTCTTTCCCGAAACAGTCTTGAAAGGTGTCGGAGGCCTTCGGCCATGTTATCAACACCATATTCACCTCTCCAGTGCTAAGTGGAAGGCGGTTTCTTATCGACATCTTCAGTAAATATACCGTTCCTTGTACTACGTTCATTTGAAATGGTTGGAGAAGATGTCCAGAGAGCTCCTCCGCGTTTAAATGAGCAGGAACGGGATGAAAATATGTCCCTACGCTCGGAAGTGATGGAATGTGCTATTTCATCCAATAGAGCGAATCTGGATGTGATGTCCTTCCCAGATCACCTCATCAGAGCTATGGTGCAATGTCTTAATGGGATGGAATTCAAGGACGTTTGTTCCTCGCTTACGAGTTCTTTCAAGGCAGTCATGTATGCCACGTACAACTCCTAGTTGATCAGACGTGATGCTGCCCTTGTGTCTTCATCACTTATAGATGACAAGGTGAAAAGCTCTCTCTGAGTTAATCCGTCCTCCCGATATACTCTATTTAATGATGAGCTTTTGTTAGTCTATGAACAGGCTTCAAGAAAGCTTCCAATACACTGCTTCTGAAGTCTGTGCCTCAACATGCTCCACAGACCGGGGTAAGCAAGACCGTTCCACTTAATCAGATAAGGGAACATCTCGCGAGGGTACAATAATTCCTCTTATACTTACACCAGAGGTTGTCAGTATAGCGACTTGAAAAGGGGCACAGGTCTGATCCAGACTATAGGTCAAATGCCCTTAAGATGATGGGACCAGGTTCTTTGCGGGTAGGACGTAGTTTCGCCTTCCGTAAGCCTCGTTAGCTGTCGTACAGGTGATGAATAAGACCTCTTTTGCTTACCAGTTGACAGAAGGTTATTAGTCCCCTACGGGAACCGTAAGGGGACTATAGGATCCGTCCGTCCGTCCGTCCGTCCATCCATCCGTCTGTCTGTCAGTCCGTCCCTCCGTCCGTCCGTCCGTCCATCCATCCGTCCGTCTGTCAGACTGTTTTTTATGTTACCACCTCTCCCTCCAACATGCTTCAAGCAACACCTTTCATATTTGGTACATGGATAAATGGTTCTGAGGGGATGATGCACGCTCAAAATTTTTTTTTCAAAGTCCAAGATGGTGGAATGGCGCCCATTTTTGTTGTGTTTTTTAAGCTTTTTTTTCTCTATTTTCATGTTACCACCCCTCCTACCAACATGGTTCAAGCTACACTTTGCATATTTGGCACATGGATAGAGGGTTGGGAGGGGATGATGCACGTTCAATATTTTTTCTTCAAAATCCAAGATTGCGGCATGGCGGCCATTTTTGTTGTGTTTTTTTTAAGCTTTTTTCTCTATTTTATGTTACCACTGCTCCCTCCAACATGGTTCAAGCTACACTTTTCATATATGGTGCATGGATAAAGGGTTTGTGAGGGGATTATGCACGCTCAATATTTTTTTTCAAAATCTAACATCTGCCTGTCTGTCCGTCTGTCTGTCTGTCTGTTTTTGTGTTTCCACCTCTCCCTCCAACATGCTTCAAGCTACACCTTTCATATTTGGTACATGGATAAATGGTTCTGAGGGGATGATGCACAGTCAATATTTATTTTTCAAAATCCAAGATGGCAGAATGGCGGACATTTTTGTTGTGTTTTTTAAGCTTTTTTTCTCTATTTTCATGTTACCACCCCTCCCTCCAACATGGTTCAAGCTACGCCTTTCATATATGGTACATGGATAAAGGGTTGTGAGGGGATTATGCAAGCTCAATATTTTTTTTTTCAAAATCCAAGATGCTTATATACTCTAGTGTCTTCTGTGACAAAAACACCTTATGTCACAAAAGCACCGTAGGGGACTAATACCACCTCGGTGGTCAAACACTTGTTATCTTGGCAAGATACTGGATTTCTGTCATGGAAGATCAGTGGGAAAAGTGTTGTCTTGGAAAGCCTATGGCTATGATTCCGAACATAACCCCCACTTACAAGATGTTCGCTCCGCATTGGACAATTCTTCCGGCGGATCCTTTCAAATGGGAGTCGCTCCTAGTGGAGGTACAGGCTCTCTTCTGGAAGGAAGCAGTAGAAATCGAGAATAGACTTCTGTTGCTTTCCACTTAGTGGAAGGTTATCAACCTCGCAAAAAAGTGATGATAAGTGCAGAAGATCAGGCGATGTGTATGTAGTCTCGGCAGGCCTGCGGCTATCAGATCGAGCAATTCTCCACTTACTACAAGTACGTGCTGGTCAAATCTTCTGGCGAATTCTTCCAAGAGAGTCTCTCCTTGCAGAGGTATAGGCTCTCCTATTGAAGAGGTCATCAAAATATTCTTCAGGTTATTTCAAATCACCTGTTTTTTTCATCCTGAAGTCGGACGAATAGTGCATAGATAGGCAGAGACAGCTGTCTTGTTTGAATAAGTTGTCTTTTTCCTCTCGGGTTCTATTCCTTGGCATCAAGACATTTAATGGCATTGTGGACGTCACAGTTGCGTTTTGTACTGTGACAGCGGTCTTTTCTTACGGCTAGTGTTGGAAGTCTCCATTTAGTGAGCTTTCAAGGCCGCAAGTGACACAGATATGTCTTCTGATAGACAAAGACACATAACTGCGTAGCTACCTTGAGATTACTGTCTTTTTGGGAATTACAGCTGTTAGAATAACAGCTTGTCATTCCCAACCTTGCACGCCAAAGGTTGTAAATTGTAATATCGAGTTTGCACCAGCTAGTCTGGGCCATTGGTAAGTATAAAAAATATACAAATTACTTAAAATTTATCATTTTTCTGCCGCGATCCGAACCATGGTATAGCAACATTCCTTCGTCACCCCATCATGGCAGCCTCATTTTTTCACAAGCGGATGTAATAGAATTAGAACTATTTATTCAATAAGAGTTTGTCAACAAGTTGTACAGCTTAGGCCTAAAAAATGATATGTTTGTTTCCGCTAGCGGGATGAAAAAAATAGGGTAGGTAGGTCGGAAAAACTTTTCGTTTTTTTTATTTTTTTTTTCCAGAATGCAGTTCCCTTTACTCAATTTATAACTTTTCTAACATAAAATACATGAAGTCCTCTTTGTAGTGCTATGTGGTTTTACTGTATACTGACTATAATCAGTAAAATTGTCAATACCATCACCGATACTGGAGAATTAAATCATAATTGATACCTGGAAAAGTTGTTTTTGTCCCGGTAAGGCAGTCTATAATTTTCAACTTGCTTTAACATCACAGTGTACAAGAAGTGATTTTACTTCACTAGTGTGGATTAATGTTAGTTTACATTTGGGTCTTTTTCCTTTTTTCCGCCCTTTCTGCCCCCGCAAACCACGGAATGTTTCTGTATTACTTTTCTTCATCAACTGTTCAAGTGTTTTGTCTCAACAGTGACCATTATTACGCAAGTGATTGAATATTGTTTACCTCGAATTTGAAACAAGACACATGCACTGTATTCCAGTAAGCATGCATTGTTAATCACATTGTACATTTCAACGAATGGCATGGCTACTATTTAAAACCTGGAAATTTTCCTTGGGAAATGTCAAGGGATTCCCTGTAAACTGACACTTGTACTTTAAAGTGATTGGCTGTTTGCACACGCTGACATCACGATAGCATCATGCCTTCAAAATAGTGTGCTCAAAAGTGTTTCATATAAGACCAAAGCAGGGAACTTTATTGTCTTCAAATAAACAAAAGCAAGTCATTTATGCTTTCTTAGCCAAGACAAATACGATGTTACTTAACCAGTCCATTACCACAATTACTTAAAAAGGGCAGTTGATTTCAAGAGCTGATGTATGCTAATTTTAGCAATTCTTGACCTTGATAAAGTGGGACATCCAAATACACAATTCAGAATAAGAGGACTGCTGAATATTATATTATGAAGAAGTTTCGTGACTCGATAGGCTTTTATATAAAACAGGGTTTTTTTAGTTCAACTTGACAAAGTCAAGCTGAGCTATTGCCATCACTTCTCGTCCGTCGGCGTACATAAGTACGTCCACGATTTCCTTTGGCTCACCTCACAGGTCGCATTTATGATCAGATCGCTTTTGAAACTTGGTATGCTTGTTTAGGGTGACCTCTAGATGGGAGCTATCGATTTTCTTCAATTTCTGTCAAAAAATGTTGCCGTGGCCAATGTTCTTAAAACTTAGTTTAGTCAGACCTCAATATTTCCCTTTGGCACACCCTACAGGTCACATTTATGAATGGATTGCTTTGAAACATGGCATGCTTGTTTGGGGTGACCTCTAGATGGGAGCTATCGATTTTCTTCCATTTCCATCAAAAAATGTTGCCGCGGCCAACGTTCTTAGAACTTAGTTTAGTCAGACCTCAATATTTCCCTTTGGCACACCCTACAGGGATCAATTATGATCGGATTGCTTTGGAACCTGGCATGCTTGTTTGGGGTGACCTCTAGATGAGAGCTATCGATTTTTTTTAATTTTCATCAAAAAATGTTGCCGCGGCCAATGTTCTTAGAACTCAGTTTAGTCAGGCATCAATATATTCCTTTGGCATGCCCTACAGGGCACATTTATGATCAGATTGGTTTGAAACTTTGTATGCTTGTTTGGGGTTACCTCTAGATGGGAGCTTTCGATTTTCTTCGATTTCTGTCAGAAAATGTTGCCACTGGCAATGACCTTCGATGAACTTTGTAAAAACTTAGTGCAGTTGAGCATCAGTATTTCCCTTTGACACACCCTGCAGGGCACATTTATGATTGGATCACTTGCAAACTTGGTGTGCTTGTGTGGGGTGACATCTATATGGGAGCTGTCAATTTTCTTCCATTTCTGTCAAAAAATGTTGCTGCTGACCTTTGAACTTAGTTTAGTCAGACCTCAATATTTCCCTTTAACACACCCTTCAGGGCACATTTATGATCGGATCACTTTGAAACTTGGTATGTGTGTTCGGGGTGACCTCTAGATGTGAACTATTGCTTTTTTTCATTTCCATAATAAAAAATTATTGTCGTTATCACCATTCTTTGAACTTATGCATTTGTGCAGCAACTTATCCCTTTTGCACTCTGCAGGGTATATTTATGAAGTTCCATAGAAAAGAAAAAAAAACATTGCCACAAGCAATGACTTTCAAACTTATTGCATTTGTGCATTAACATCTTCCATTGGCATGCCTCAGAGGGCACATTCATTATCAGGTTGTTTTGAAACTTTGTATGCTTATGCAGGGTGACAAAGATAGGAGCTATTGTTCACCCCTAGTTTTCATAATTGATTTTCCTCCCCTGAACCATTCAAAAACTGTAGTAAAGAAAGAGTGGAAGCATTTCAACAAAGTCATTCATTTTCAGAATCATCATCCACAAGCCGCCAAAATTACTGAATATAAAAAATGAGTACAACAGCCACCACCCATCATTTCCAAAGTTTAGTCTCCTATCAGAAAACAGAACAGTGGAGCCCACTTTACTGGATATCTCTTAAGTGAATAACCTTGTTAATTGAATATAATTCTCAAACACAAAAGCACTTACCATACCTCCAGTACAAATTTGACCTGTTGATTGGATATAGGTTATAGAATAAACTCCTGTTAATTGAATAAAAGATCTTGTAACCTGTCGAGAAATTACCATGACTCTTCAGTTTTTTGTTTGTTTATAGACCTATTTGGCCTGTTTATAGACCTATTTGGCCTGTTTATAGACCTATTTGGCCTCAGTACATTCAATATAGGCATTTAATCTATTATATCTTGTTTATAATAGAATAAATGCTAAGTTTACCTCAAGAATACAGGAAAGTGACACAATCACTGTTAATTGAATACTCCTGTTAATTGAATAATTTTCATTGGCAAAGTGGCTATTCAATTCACAGGGTTGCACTGTACCACTCACCTACTTTTAATTCATATTAATTGAACTATTGACTTTGATATCAAATCTAAATCATTGAAAAGTTGTTTTATGTTTTGACTTTGACCCTTCAGGCATGATTTTAGCTTTTTGATATTTTGAACATTAAAATATTTTTAGAAGTTATCTCTATTAACCCTTTACCTAACCTGAAAAGCAGACAACACTTGCAAAAATAATTCTTGAATAACTAATTTTTTTCATTTTTTGTCTCAAAAACATAGGTTATGACCCCTCGTTGGAACGAGCTCGACGAGCTCGTTACAATGAGGAGTCATAACCTACTTTTTGAGACAAAAAGTGAAAATAAAATGAAAATTAATTGGCGATTTTTGAGAATAGCGCTGGCCGGTTTTGGCCGTTTCGTTGGGTAAAGGGTTAAAGTTGCTTGTTTACTTATGTTTATTACTTGTGAACTTGTGTATGAATAATTTCTTTTAACTCTTAACCTGCTGACAAAATATTTTTCATCAAATCTAGTCATGGCTGTTGTGAAGCAGGCATGACTAAATTTGATGAAAAATTCATCTAAATTTAACACTTTACCCAACGCAGTCGATTTCAAAATTTATTATTTTAAATATCATTTTTTAATTTTTTTTCAAGAAATTTCAACAAAACCATATCATGTGACCCCTCTTTGGAACGAGCTCAACGAGCTCGTTCCACAGAGGGGTCACATGATATGGTTTTGTCGAAATTTTTTGAAAAATATTTTTTCAGCTGCTGAATTTGCATACTACACGGGCAGATGTGTGCGATTCGTTGGGTAAAGGGTTAAGTAGAACAAATCATTTGTCCAAAAGTTCCTTCAATTACAGCAGAGAAATTTGGTTAAATGTGCCTAAATTATACTTATGCCAGTGGCAAAAGATTTTGTGTCTCAGTCCGAATATCTGCCAGCAGACAGTTGGACTTCTATTCTAGAGGTCCCGAGTGGGATCTCCGTCCGGGACAACCTGTGTTGTGTCCTTGGGCAAGATATTTTATCCCAGTTGCCTACATGGAAGCATGATGACACTGTCTAACAAGGTGAACTGCACGTCGATGGTGTACATGTCTTCAGCCACTGTAAGCCTGCTCGAAAGGAGCTTGAACAGATTTGGAATGTTGTGGAGCTGACAGTTGCGCGTCAATGCTCGGTGGTTCTCTCCAGGTGCTCCAGCTGCCTCCACCCGTAAAACTGTCAGTCACAATTAGCCATTGTGCATAAGTATGTGACCTTAAACACCAATAAATAAATATCTGCCAGAAGCAAGCATGTAAATATAGGCATAATAGATGCCAGCAGACAGTTGGACTTCTATTCTAGAGGTCCTGAGTTTGGATCCCCGTCCGGGACAACCTGCGTTGTGTCCTTGGGCAAGATATTTTATCCCAGTTGCCTACATGGAGGCACGATGACACTGTCTACTAGGTGTACTGCACGTCGATGGTGCACATGTCTTCAACCACTGTAAGCCTGCTTGAACGGAGCTTGAACAGATTTGGAATGTTGTGAAGCTGACAGTTGCGCATCAATGCTCGGTGGTTCTCTCCAGGTGCTCCAGCTGCCTCCACCAGTAAAACTGTCACAGTCACAATTAGCCATTGTGCATAAGTATGTTACTTTAAACACCAATAAATAAATAAATAAATATCTGCCAGAAGCATGCAATGGGTAAATAGGCATTCAGTACATTACAATACTAGCCTTTGCTTGTGTTGCTATGGCAGATTATTACTTGGGCCGGGTGAATCAGACTTTTTCTGTTCAAATCGAATACAAATCGAATTGTGTGTTTAATCCTGAACCCAATGCAGACGATATCAAAATTTATGATTTTAAATATAATTTTTTTAATTTTTTCAAAAAATTTCAACAAAACCATATCATGTGACCCCTTGTTGGAACGAGCTCGTTCCAACGAGGAGTCACATGATATGGTTTTGTTGACATTTTTGGAAAAATAATATTTTTTCAACTGCTGAATTTGCATATCACGCAGGCGGATGCAGGCGATTCGTTGGGTAAAGGGTTAATAATCGATTTCAAACCTAATTCAGATCGAATCAGATATTCAGTCGGGATATGTGGTTAGAGATGTCCATATGCAGCTTTAATGATTCGAAATAATTGTTCACATGGGGAAGATAGTCAGGTTTTTTGACACAAATAACATGGTAAGTTACTATGGATCAAGAGAGAAGAGGAAGTGACTGGTAGTTGTATAACAATAGGGAATACATCACTGGAATGAAATTGCGGTTAATGCTGTCCACGTTTATGCAAACAAAAGCTCGTTTGGGCCTCTAACTGACTAGTTGACCATGATATTCTTTATAGTAATGTAACTGGTGAGAAATAATGACCACATATAATGATATACACAAAAAGAAAGTTTCTGTGATAATCATCAGGATATTTGTTTTTCAGTCTTCGTGGGCCAAGTCATCGAAAATTGAATCAAATCGAATTTGGCAAAAGATTTGCAATTCAAATCGAATTTGAAGATTTGCAGAGCCCTAGTTATTACTCTCCAGAAAGAAATTAACATTCTCCACTCAACTTCCAGACTTGGATGGGGCAGAGTCTTTAAGAGATTAACTCTTAACCTGCTAAGTATTTTCAAATTTGTTTTCATCAAATCTTGTCATGGCTGCTTTACAGCAGCCATGACTAGATTTGATGAAAAATTCATCAAAATTTTATTCAAGAAATCATTGTTCAAAACCCCTACTCAATTTACAGGTGGGAAGTTATGTTGAATGTGTCCAGATTATATGCAAGCAGTTTACTTTTTGCACACTGATGTGAAATTAAAACAGTTTTTTTACTGTAGTAAACAAGCTCTGTTTTACTGGTAAAATAGGACCCAGTCACCAATGCTTGGAGTGGAAGTCCTCTTAAATGGGTAACATGGGTATAAACGATAGACTGAATTTGACTTTATCTTCATGTTGAGGTCATTATCAGCCATTGTGCAAAAGTAGGTGACCTTCAACATCAATAAAAAAATAAATAATAAATAATCTGTCTGTCTTTCTGTCTATCCAAAATCATAAACTTACAATAACATTAAATGAATGATGGACTATTAATGAAATTTAATACATGTATATATCTTCCTCATCATAAGTGAAATGGTATCACGGAACTAAATATTTTCCCATAGGTGACCCATTATAACTTTCAGGCGGAAAAATATATGATCACATCACTTTAATTTTGGCATTCGAATGTCTCTGTCAAGTATAGCCCTTCAGACAACTTTTTCTGATCCAAAAACAGGGGGGGTCATGCAACAAATAAGAGAAAAACTGACACAAAGGGAAGTATCAGTCACATGCACATATTTTTCAGGGAATTCCCTACAAAAACACACAAAAAGTAAATTGAATTTTTTAGGTCCAAAAGTCATCAAATCACCCTCTTTTTTATCAGGAATATTCAACAATAATGCAAGATGTCAGTAGAATGTTTCAAATGTTCATTGAAACAATATATTTTCCCAAGGCTGTTTATTTTTAGAGATTGCATCATTTCCGAGTGCAACATTTTAAGGCAGTTAACTCTAATTTCAATATTTAGTTCCGCGATACCTATAATCATCCCCAACCCCAACAAAGAAACATTTTACCACTTCCATGAGATAAAAGAGTCATTTCTACATTAGAATCCAACTTTTGGCTGTGGCTGTGGCTGAGTCAAAAACATGGAAAATTTGCTCTTTTAAGGAAAAGTGTCCAAACTTTGTCAAATGGGCTTGAAAACTGGTATTGCCTCCAAAATAGTTTTCTATCCTGTTGCTTTATAAATTAACTGAGAGGGATGAGAATTTACAGCTTTCTTTAAAAAACTACCCTGATCCCAAAATAAAACTAAAATCTGCATCAGCACAAAATATTTTTGGAAAAAATCTGTCTCATTTAACCATACTGCAAGAAAAACCGTGTCCCAACACACATGGAACAATATGGATGCCAATTTTGTTTCCAAAATTGGGGATGCAGCTATATATTTCACCAATATAAAAGGACTCTGCCATTTTATCCTAACAACTGATGTCAAATTTTATTTAACCATCTGATGCAGTAAAATATAGTCCTGAATAGGACCCCCCCCCCCCCCCCCCCCCCAGTATGCCCCTTTTCATCAAAATCACTGATATAATTCATAAATTAATTGATATTGACCCAAAACAGACCTACTGTGATATGAACTTTCCATCTGTAATAGCTTCTAAAACACATTATGGCTTCTGAAGACATTTTACATTGTGTTTGATGAATATTTAGCAATTCTTGTAAAGGAAAAGCCTCAGTTTTCTCAGTAAAGGCACATAGAGTCATTGGTATGGCACTGACAAAACATAAAACAGTGTTTTTTCCAAAAGAATGACCAGTACCTGCTACTGTGATATCTCAACACTGGTAAGATGCCGAAAACCATCAAATATTGATTCTATAGTGCTATGCTTATGCTGCAAGTTCCCATAAGTGCACTTTCATAACCTTTGTTTTAATCCCCAGAGACACCCATTCTGGCAAAAAGCATGAAATTGTAGAAAATAGATTTCCAAAGACTTGGCAAAGAGGATGAATCAGACATTTGCTTCAAGAATATAGTGGTATTTGATGTTTAATATACTTGTGTGTGTGTGGAGGCGGGGGGGGGGGGGGGGGGGGGGGGGGGGGGGGGAAGTTAGTCAGCTGCCAATTATTGAAAATGTAGATCCAGGCAAATGAAAAGCAAAGAAACACCATGTCTGATGAAGAGACAGACAGACAGACAGATAGGCTTGCAGTCACACATGCAGGAGGTCTACATGAGAGTACTGAATGACATACAATCAAAAGTATAGTGGAAGAGCCAGGGCTAGGTTGTTAAACTGAAAAATAGCTCAGTGGACCATGAGTGTTGCAGTCTCAAAGTAAATCATAAGAAACTGAAAGTGTATGATACTAACTTCAACCTCTAAAAACATGCTGTTCAGTCTTTCCAAATGTTTATCATCAACAGAGAGGCTAAATATGTGTGGGAGGGGGGACTTGGTTCAGGGAAAGAGCAATATTTCACAAATATCACTGTAAATTTGTGCTGTATCGTGGGAACCATGACAACAGTAGTACTAGACAACTATATTGGTAGCTATGCACAAATGCCATTCACTCACATTTGTAATTTTATTATGTTATTTTCCACTGTAGCCTCACCCCCTCCCCCTCCCCAAATTTGTGTTCCAGGATACTCTTTCAATGAAGTAATTGTCTTCCAACATTTTGAAGAGCATAATATAGAAGAGAAAAACTTCTAAATATTAGAAGTGCAGTGTAGGTTTTCTGTCTGTGTTTAAATGGTGATTTGGGAGGGGGTTGGAAGATTTGGAATCCTCCCTTCCACTAGTACTATGATGAGAAACCATGGTTTAAATAAATATGTTAATAGGGTAAGATAGACTGTTAGTTAGCAGTTGCTAGTGGTTATAGTGTGCTCCTGGGGAATACACTTGCTCAAGATGTGAATTTGCTTGCATGAACAGCCTTAGTTTTGGCAATATATAGCCTTTATTGCTGACTGTGACAACAATGTAACTTTTCAAAACAATAAAATAGTTTGGTAAGGTATGTGGTCCCCAAATAAATATTTAAATATGAAATAATCCCCTAAAATAATAATTATACCCCCCCGCAAACAAAGTTTGGGGGGGTATATAGGAATCACCCTGTCTGTCCATCCTTCCGTCTGTCCATCTGTTCATCCTTATAAGCGCAACTCCTCCTAAACTGTTTGAAGAATTTTCATGAAACTTTACACAATGGAAGAACTCCATATGAAGATGTGCATAAAGCAATATAATTCCGTTCTGACGTTTCCAAGGGGAGATAATCTAACTTAAAACTCTGTCCATCCTTATAAGTGCAACTCCTCCTAGACTGTTTGAAGAATTTTCATGAAACTTTACACAATGGAAGAACTCCATATGAAGATGTGCATGAAGCAATATAATTCCGTTCTGACATTTCCAAGGGGAGATAATCCAACTTATACATTTCAGGCGCGGGTGGGGGGGATCACTTTGTGAGCTTGGTCACAGTACCTCTAGTTGAATCTGGTTTGGAAGCCAAAAAACATATTTCCTATAGGTATCACAGAACTAAATATTTTCCCATTGGCGACCGTTATAACGTTCAGGCAGAAAAAAATATAATCGCATCACTTTCATTTTGGCATTCAAATATCTTTGTCAAGTATAGCCCTTCAGACAACTTTTTCTGATCCAAAAACAGGGGGTCATGCAACAAATAAGAGAGAAAAACTGATACAAAGGGAAGTACTGATCACATGCACATATTTTTCAGGGAATTTCCTACAAAAACACACAAAAAATAAATTGAATTTTTTAGGTCCAAAAATCATCAAATCACCCACTTTTTTATCAGGAATATTCAACAATAATGCAAGATGTCAATAGAATGTTTCAAATGTTTATTTAAACAATATATTTTCCCAAGGCTGTTTATTTTTAGAGACCGCATCATTTCCAAGTGCAACATTTTTAGGCGGTCAACTCTAATTTCAATATTTAGTTCCGCAATACCAAATAATCACAATGCAAAATTATTATGCCAGATGATTTCCCCCAAGAGTTATGCCCCTTTGTCGAAATTTTTTATTTTTACACAGCAGAGTGGATGTAAATAGCCCAAATTGTGTAGTCTTGTTATTGTTTCATGATAAGAATGATTCAAACAGTCAGAATAATGCAGCATATTTTCAGCATATTTGTTTTAACAGTATAAAACAAGTTTTATCTTAAGTTTTTCCCAATCAGAAGTATTTGAGTTTGAACAAATACTTTTTGTCAGGCACTTCTCTGCTGCATGGGTGATTTGAGTAATTTTTCTTGAGGCCTGTAATGTGACATGTGTATTGCCAGTATTTATCAGAATAAGCTTGTCATTGAGCAAAAAAAACCTGTGTTTTCAGGAATTTTTACTCTGAAAAACTAACAAGGGAGAGAGGTTGTTTTTCTGTTTTTTGGGGGCATTTTTATCAGTGCTAGGAATCGGGCCTGAAAATAAGCAGTCTGACATTTGCAGAATGAGGTCCCCAGAGGATGAATTTGATGATGCTATCCCATACAGTTGGACAATTTATCCTCTGGGTACCTCTTTCTGTTTAGTTTTGATAGTCTGGTAAGATTGAGGTTCACAGAGGGTAAATTTAGTGATGCTTCCCTGCTGTGCAGGGAAGCATCACTAAATTCACCCTCTGGGGACCTCATTTTGCTGATGACAGTCTGCTTATTTTCTGGCTTGCTAGGAATTTAAATCATAAATTAATTCTTACATTTGTAATGCTTTTCGCCTCTTGTAGACTGATATGGCTCTTTGACCCTGACCATTTTACAAGACTGTGAAGTTTCCAATTCAAACAAGATCAAGTTAGGTCTATTAAAAGAACTCCTTGTTTTTCAGGCAGTTTTCTCTTAATTTCATTATGAGGGAGGGAGGCTTTTTATTTTATTTTTTATCTTTGTTACTCCACAAACAGTCCTGAAAATAGCTGGAATTAAAACCTTAACTACTTGCACTATTATTTCAGCAGTGAAGATTTCCCATAGCTCAGTTGCAAATTTAACCAACCATATCTTAGCTCACCTGACTAAAATCTATAGTGATGACTTTTTGTCCATCGTCCATTGTCTTTCTGGCATGAACTTTACATTATTGACTTCTCCTCTTATACCACCAGGTCAGTCAAATTGAACCAAATTTGATATGCATGTTCCTTATGATTGGTCGATTTTGAAAAATCTTCTCTGAAACTATGAGGCAAAATGTTTTGAAACTTTGCATTATTAACTCCCTTCACTCTGATGTCAAAATATTCAAATTTCAAGTAGCCATTTTTCCCATAATGCAACTGGGAATTTAACCAATTCAATCTTGTTTGACAGAGCTCAATGAGCTCTGTCAAACAAGATTGAATTGGTTAAGTTTCTAGTTGCATTATGGAAAAAATTTGCACCTTGAACTTTAGATATTTCGACATCCGTGTGCAAGGGGTTAATGACTGGGAAATCCTCTACCAATGATCATCGTTTAATGTTGATCGATTTACAAACGTGGCCACAATTGCAGCTTATAGTTGCTATAGGAACCCTATGGGAAATCACATTTTCATATTCTTCTCTGGAACTGCTGAGCCGATGTGAACCAACCTTGGCAGAAATGGTCTATGGGAGGTTCTCTACAACTGGTTCTCATTTTATTCCTATTGGATGAAAAACAGGGCCGCCAGAGGCATTCTTTGATTCTGATTGGTCGACTTTGAAAAATCTTCTATGAAACTCCAAGGTCAAATATTTTGAAACTTCACATGATTGATGACTGGGACACCTTCAACCAATGATCCTCATTTAATGTTGATTGGGTTGCAAACATGGCCACAACTGCAGCTTATAGTTACCATAGAAATCCTATGGGAAATCACATTTTGATCTTCTATTCTGCCAGGTGAGCGATAAGAGTCTCTTTAGAGCTTCTTGTCTAACATGAATATCAGATGACACTTGCAAACAAATTTCTTGAATAACAAAAAAATTTAATTTTTTTGCCCCCTGAGTTAAGTCAGGTGGTATATAGTGATGGAAGTGTGCATGTGTCCGTCCGTGTGTGTGTCCGTGTATGTGTGTGTCTGAGCCAATAACTCGAAAACTGTTAGGGCCACAGTCATCAAACTTCACACATTTCAATGTCACACTAAAAATCAATCAATATTTGTGTCTCAGCCATAACTCAGAATCGAATCATAGTACAATTGTTAAACTTTTTACAAATGTTAAGGACAGTCTGAAGGGGTGTCGCGTATAATAGTTTCCGCCGCATCTGCAAGGTGAAGGTCACAATTGACCTTCATATGTTCAGGGTCACAAATCGTATTTCAAGAATAACTCCCAAACTATTAGGGCTACGATCATGTAACTTCGCTCAATTATAAAGGACAGCGGGTGGATGTGTCACACACCACAGCCAGGTCCATAAGGCCAAGATGGGGAGGGGGGCTGGGGTGGGGGTGGTTGGGGGGGGGGGGGTGGCATGTGTTACCATAGTAATATTTTTCTCGTTTACCTAAAAAAGTAGCTTGGATCCCCTCATTTGGAACAGGGCTCAATGAGATTGTTCCATTGAGAAGTAATCAGTTATGTTTGTTTTTTTGGGGGGGGTCACAAAAATTGAAGAAATAATAAAACTTGAATGGCAATTTTTTACAAATAGTACTTGCCAGTTTTTGGTAGTCACATTAGGTAAAGGGTTGAGGTTTTTATGTCATCCTTCTGCATGCTGATATTTCATCCCCATGGGAACCCCAGGAACAGCAAGTGAAGCAGCAGTGCCTGTTTACTGTGGTAAACAATCAATATTTTACTGGTAAAATAGGACCCAGTCACTAATGCCTGAGGTAGAAGTCCTCTAAAATGGGCAACATGGGTATAAATGATTGTCTCGACTTGACTTAATATCCATGATGTGGTCACAATTAGCCATTGTGCAGAAGTATCTGACCTTAAACACCAATAAATAAATATCAAAATTTCAAGCTGCAAATTTTTACAGTAGTGCAGCTAGAAATTTAACCAATTTAATATTGATTGACAGAGCTCTGTCAAACAAGACTGGTCTTGTTAGCTTTACTTGACAAAGTCAAGATAAGCTATTGCCATCACGCGTGCGGAAGTCTGTGAGTCTGTTCACATTTTATGCAGGTTTGGGGTCATGTCTAGATGAGAACGTCCACTTTTGGTCGCGATTGGTCAACTGGTCTGGTTGCCCGAGCCCAAAACCCGAAAACCATTAGCAGAGTTTACCAGCAGCATATGAGGAATTATATTTCTAGCTGTATTATGGGAAAAATTTGCATCTTGAAATTTCAGAATTCTGACATCAATGTGTCAATGGTTAACTGGTGTATACTCTCAATTTTCTTGTTTATCCATTGTCAGAGGAGATAGCAACGCATCTGGAACATTCAGAGGCAAAGATGGTCACAGTCTTTCAACCACTGGTACCTTCAGTACAGGCAGCAATCAAGAGTAAACCATCACTGTCAAAGAATATAAAAGTAAGTTATTACGACGAGCTCGTTCCAACGAGGGGTCACATGATATGGTTTTGTTGAAATTTTTTGAAAAATAATATTTTTTCAACTGCTGAATTTGCATATTACGCGGGCGGATGCGGGCGATTCGTTGGGTAAAGGGTTAATAAAAGAGTCGTTTATTATAAATATTTCACTTATGTCAACATGTTTTTTTTCTATTTCATTCATTTCAATTTAGCAGCATGGTCAATTTACGAGTGCCAAACTAAAAATAGGTGACTTGAGCCCATCACCTATTGACATCCACCTTCTCTGAAATAATGATTCATGGTGAATAAAATGTACAAAAAAGAATTAAAGTATATATGTTTCTTTATTTGGTTTGAATATCTACTCATTTTTTTTCCACTTGATCTGTATCCACCTCAGCAAAGCAGAATAAAGTTTAAAAATGGGTCAGTTTACTCACAGAAATTCCCCTTGCTTCTGTGATATGCTGAAAAATTACAACTTAAAATTGAGACACAATGGACATATTTTTGGATAGTCAATAACACTGATTATTGTTCTGTTTCACAAGTCATAGTTGAGCCATCTATTCCCAGAAAGCTCCAAATGGTATTTCCACAGGTCAAGACAAAATTATGAATCACTGACAGGGAGATAAAATGTTTTGACACCCAAAGGCTAAAACATCCCCTCACAGAAATTGTGCATACAAAAATAGAATTACACTTTATTACCCATTCCAGAAGGAAGTTATATGCCTGTGCACTTTGGTCCAGTTGGGTGTGTGTGGGGACAGGGGGTGGTAGTGAGGGGTGGGGGGGGGAGGCTTGGAGAAAAGAGGGATGTGAGGATATTCAAACCAATGATTTTTTAACATGGCTTAAAGGACATCAGCAAATTTTTAGCCTATGAACCACTGGGCACAACCTGGTGCCAATGGTGGTCCAAGAGTTGTATATGTTCCGTGAAATTCATCCAATTTCTCTAAAAATCAACCTCAACTTCTCTGAAAAGATTTTCTGAGGTTAACATGTCTGTAAATATTCCTAATCATTTTTAACCTTGTAATTGACAGTTTTGTGACAGTTGAATGTTGTATGTAATTAATTGGTTTGAACTTAAAAAGGTGACAACTAAAATCATTTCATTTCATGCATGGTTATTTTGGAAAATGTAAGATGATTGTGTATGCAACATGTCAAGTACATTACCTGGTAGGCTCCTACGGTATTTTAATATATATTGGAGCAAATGTATAGACAATTCACTTTACATGCACAGTTTGATGCACATACAACCTGATTTGATTGCTGGAAAAAGAAACATGACCCCATTTTTTTTTTTAAAACACACCACCTGAAATGTTTAATCAGTGGGCACAGTTCACAAACAACACAAAAAACAAAGGTTATTTAGTTCCCATGGTTTAAATATTTAAGGATCCATAATGAAAACCACCAGAAACAATTTAGCCAGTGCAGAACTTATATTCTTTG
Organism: Pictodentalium vernedei; assembly: GCA_031216915.1. Taxonomy (NCBI): domain Eukaryota; kingdom Metazoa; phylum Mollusca; class Scaphopoda; order Dentaliida; family Dentaliidae; genus Pictodentalium; species Pictodentalium vernedei. The sequence goes on along the minus strand of CM062292.1, from coordinate 138,205,994 downwards.
ACTAGAAGAGAGCTAAATTACTTTTGGTCATCAAAATTTGTTCATATGGCTTTGTCTTGTAACAATTTATGGAAGAGTGCCTATGGGCACTCTCCCATAAATTGTAACAAGGCTAATCCAGATAGACTAAATAATTTTACTTTGGAAATATTGTGAAGCACATCCACAGAATATGGAGCCTTTAAGTTGTAATACCTGCACTTCAGAATAAAGCCCAGATATGGGCTTCCAGGTCTCTACCAGTTAATTAGTTATTTTGCAGTTGAATTGTATGCATTTTTCTCATTCTCTTGTGCTACTTACACACAGTAAGTGCACATGTCAATACGGCTCGGTCTGGAGGCTCTATTTATGAACCGATCTTCACAAAATGTCTTTAGTACCTTTGTTATCACCTTGGGACAGGAACAAGTGTTTTTGGGTAACCTTGATATCACTGTGCAATGAGAACAAATATTTTTGGGTTCAGTCAGACCCACTCTGGGACTCAAAACTGTCGCCCACCTTTACAATACTTTGCTTATACATTTGTTGCAGGCTACGGTCAGCATTTATGTACAGACCGTTACAATACTTTATATGTACCTTTGTTATCAGGTAATTACCTAGATGTGTGTCATTGCTGTGTCACATACTATACATGTACATGTTTTACACAAGTTGAGCTACAGTGTCATTGACACTTTCATTTTCATTTTTTGTCTCAAAACCATAGGCTATGACCCCTAATTTGAATGAGGTCAACTAGCTCATTCCAAAGATGAGGGTCATGACCTATGTTTTTGAAATATAATTAAAATTAATAGACGATTTTTGAGAATAGTGCTTGCTGGTTTTGGCCATTATGTTGGATGAAGGGTTAACTGCTGAAGAACTTATCGTCTGTATTATTTCTTATTATGCCCCGCAACCTTCTTAGGAAGTTCAGTGGATCTATAGTCAAGGACTCCATCTGTATGTCCTTTCGTATGTCTCCATCTGTACAAATTAGTAAAATGAATGTTTTGCATTATAACTCCGGCATCTGTTCTCGGATTTTGATGTTTGTCGGTATGATGATAGACAAGCACAAGGGAAATGATACCCACATATCACGAGTTTTGTTCACATATTCATCCCAGAGTTATGAAGGACTGTGCAGGATAGAACTGAGACGGTTAAACGATTAATCGATTAACCAAGGATCAACGTCTTAATCGATCAAAAAAGTAATTGATCGATTAATCGTTAATTTTGAACTACTGTATTATATGGGTTAACAGAGAAGCAAACTTGCTCAAAAACAGGCAAACATTGTCACACTGACTCACATCAATTTTATGAGACAGAGTAAAGCATGCAAGTTACGTGCTGACATATTTGTTCACTTACATGATCATTGTACTGTATCAGTAGCTGGAAATGGTCATTTTTAACCCTTTACTATGGTTGCATGATATTCAAAACTGAATACTGGTATACCGGTATATCAAAAACTGTTCAGAAAAATGAACATAAGTTCCGCAATCGAGGCTTGAGGCATCACAGTCGGAACGAATTAACATGCCTTGATGGCACGGTTTGAAAAACCTTTACCCAAGGCAGATGATATCAAAATTTATTATTTTGAAAAAAAGTTAATCAGATTTTCCAAAAAAAATTGTACAAAACAATATCATGTGGCCCCCTCATTGGAACGAGCTGAACGAGCTCGTTCCATTGAGAGGGTCACATGATATAGTTTTCTTGAAATTTTTGAAAATTATTTTTTCAACTGCTGAAATTGTATATATGTGAGCACATGCAGACGATTCCTTGGGTAAAGGGATAATATTATTCATTCGGGGCTACAGTTAAAAAACTCAAGACATCTTGAAAATGTGAGTAAATAAATAATGATGATAAACCAATATTTTTGTAATTACACCAGTATTCAATCGATATTGGTTTGAATACCGGTATATATCCGTTTATCAATATACCGTGCAGCCCTACCCTTTACCCAATGTGGGTAGCAGATGATATTAGCAAAATCAATGCTTGAATTTCTAAAAAAATTTCAATTTTTGTCTCAAAAAATAGCTTATGACACGCCATTGGAACGAGCTCGATGAGCTTGTTCCAATCGAGGGTCATAAGCTAAGTTTTTGAGACAAAAATTGAAAACAATAAAATTTGAATGGAGATTTTTGTATGTAGCACTGGCCGGTTTTGACCATTAGGTTAGGTAAAGGGTTAATGCTGTAAATCATCAACAGTACGGCAGCTATTCAGCTACCTATTAGGGCAAGTGATTAACTGGTTAACCAATGTTCATCCATGTGATTAATCGACCAAGAAAATCCTTTAACCATTTCAGCTCTAATGAAAGACTTTGACCCGTACATCCATCCATCCGTACAAACATTTTGTGTTATAACTCTAGCATCGGTTGTCAGAGTTCAATGTCCTTTGGTATTATGATGGACCAGCACAGGGGAAATGATATCCACAAATCACAGATTTTGTCCACACACTCATGCCAGTGTTACAGCTCTTTTTGTATGGCTTAGAAAAATAGTAAAATGAACATTTTGCATCATACCTCTGGCATTGGGTGTCAAATTTTTATCTTCTTTTGTATGTTGATAGACCTGCATGGGGGAAATGATATCCATATATCGTGGGTTTTGTCCATACATTCCTATCAGAGCTATAGCTCTTGTAGGACTTAGAAACATAACAAAATTAATCTTTTACATTATAACTTGTTCAATATGGCAGACATTTATGCCATCTTGCACAATACCACCATTCTAGTGGTGACCATATGCTATAGGTATTGCAGGAGCGTGCATATGCAATACTTTGCATTGCTCTATTTTCTTGCTAATATTATCATTATACTTTGCAGGAAATAATTGTCATTGGGCAGGCAGAAGGATGTAGACCCCTACACACTCTCTTAGAAGATGATGGGTCTGCCTTTCCTGAGAATGTTGATATTAATCCATTAGAAGATATTGTGATGATGCCTTATTCATCAGGTACAACAGGTCTACCTAAGGGTGTGATGCTTACACATAACAATATGGGAGCAAATGTTCAGCAGATGAGGTAAAATATGGAGGATATTTACAGATTTTGTTTAGTTATCAGAATTATCTCACGAGTCAGTCCTTTACATTACTGGTGTAACAATAAGGCCCCACAAAGTAGATCTTCTGTTTCTCAGGCCATTTTTTGTAAAATTGCCTATGGGTGGGTGTTTTTATATTTTATTTTTGTAATTATTATTTCTTTGCCATCAAAAGTTCATGTCCTTAGTTTGTTTTATGTTTTAGGCCTCATAAGCTACAGAATAGCATGGGTGGTGGTGTATTTCATCCCTTGAGTGCAAGAAGACTTTGCAATGCTAAAGCATTGTGAAGCCTTGTTACACTCAAGGGGCAGATTTATGAGTTTTATTATCTTGGATAAAATATATGACATGAACCATTTAATTTTTATTTTTAGCTCACCTGATTGAAAGTCAGTGGGAGCTATTGCCATGGTGTCCAGCATTCGGCATCCATCGTACATTGTCAGTTAACTTTTTAAACTTGTCAGCTTCTTCAAAACCATTTGGCTAAATTCAAACTTATATTGCACAGACCATCTTGGGTGTATGCCCTTTCTGCTTTCTTCAAACGAAGCTGCTGCCATCTGCGGGCTGGGGTTAATGCCCAAAAAGCCTAAGAATCTTCTTATGAACCACCAGAGAGATGCTTTAATATTTGGTATGGAACTTCCTTTGTTGATCGGGAAGATTAAAGTTTGTTCAAGGCAGGTTTGCAGGTCAATATTTGGGCTGATTGTGGGAGCATTCCCATATGGGTTTCCACCCAAAATTTTCTATTTCCAGAACCAATGCGCTGATTTGGACGTAATTTGTCATGTGGTATAATTGCGTCATAAGTACTTGATTTATGCCCCATTTTGGTTTTTTTTTTTTTGTTTTTTTAAGTCCCAAGGGATCTCCAGAAGCTGAAAATAGAAAAAAATTTGAATGCCCATATTTACAAAACTGTATGGTCCAGAATATTGGTTTTTGGTATGCAGCTTCCTTAGGACCAGTGATATTCTATGAACCTAAAAAAATGATGCCAGTTTTGTCATGGGGTGCTGTATGGGGATTCCCATTTTAATGCTGTTGGCAGTGGGAAAATTCTGAGTCATCATCTTTCTTGTACTCCATCATCTGAGTTTTCTTCTTCCAAAACTTTGGGCCAAATCAAAACTAATTTGGTACAAAGCATCTTGGTGAAGTATATTATTCTGACCTAACTATCTTGCAAAACCTCTTCTCATGAACCACCAGAGGGAATGCTTTGATACTTGGAATGGAATTTTTGTTTTCAGTGTTGGAGATTAAAGTTTGTTCAAGGCAAGTTGGTAGGTTAATATTTGGGCTCTTTGTGATAGCATTACTGTTTTGCACTTACCCCAAATTTCTATTTCATAAATCAATGGGCTGATGTGAACCAAATTTGGCAGGTATTATATATGAGTCTTAAGTATTTGATTTATGCCCCAAAAATTTTGTTTGCAGACCCATGGGAACCCCAGGAGCTAACAATAGAAAAAATTCAAAGGCCCATATTTCAATCACTGCATGGGCCAGAATATTGTTTTTTGGTATGAAGGTTCCTTAGTACTGGTGGGATCGGATGGACCAAAGAAAATACTATTGATTTTGTCATGACGTGTTGTATGGGAATACCTATTTTAACAGAATTGGCAATGGGAAAATGCGGAGTCATCTTTCTTGTGGTCTATCAACTAAGCATTCTTCTTCAGAACTTAAGGGCCAGAACTTTGGGGACAAATCTAAACTAGTTTGGTACAAAGCATATTGGTGGAGTATATTCTTCTGAGTTTTTTTCCCCAAAAGTTACTAACCGCCTTGGGGTGGGGTTAATGTCCCAAATGCCTAAAAAGCTGTGAAAATCATCTTCTCATAAACCACATTGCCATAATGCTGAGATTTCTGGTATGGAACTTACTTTAGTGATGCTGATCGAAGTTTTTTCAAAGGAACTCAGTGGGCCAATATTCGGGCTGCCTGTGGGAGGATGCCCATGTTTGGCCCCACCCATAATTTCTATTTCCAGAACTGATGGTCTGATTTGAACCAAATTTGTCTTGTAGTGCACTTGTGTTATAAGTACTTGATTTATGCCCTTCCAATTTTTTTTCGCAAACCTCTGGGAAACCCAGGAGCTACAAATAGAAAACTATTCAAACATGCATATTTGCTGCAAGGACCAGAATACTGTTATTTGGTATTAAGCTCTCTTAGGCCCAGTGGAATCAGATGGACAAAAATATTTGCAACTGGTTTTGTCATGAGATGCCCCAGGGAGATGACCATCTTAACATTGTAATAGGAAAGTGCCGAATCATCATCTTTTTTGTGCCTCATCAGCTATGTCTTGTTCAGAATTTTGGACCAAAGCTAATCTAATTAGTACAGAGCATCTTTGTGGAGTATACTCTTCTGAGTTTTTTTTCTAAAAAGCTGCTACTTCCCTTGGGGTTGGATAGAGAGAACCACAGAAGTTAACCACAATAAATTTTGTACTTTTTTAAGACTTCACAGAACAGAGCTTTGTTTTTACATGAAAATCTTTGAGGACCAGCAGAAATGAATGGCCAAAAAAATTGCTTTTGATTGTGTCATGGCAAATCAACAAATTGCTCAAGCTCTCCATCACTTACTGACACACGCATCTCTTTTGAAAACTTGAGCCAGGTGAGTGTTTTAGGATCACGTGAGTGTCTAGTTTTTGTTTTAATGTAACTTTGTTTTTTACATTGCAACAAATTTTATTGCATCAAATATGTGTGCCATGCCAGATTTCTGGCTCCCGGGAGATAATTTTAAAACAATTTGTATTTTTTGGTGAAATTCATACAAAACTTACAATTTTTTTAAAATTCATGAAACTTGTCATTATACAGGATGCATGTTTCATTCATATACATTCAGGTTTGTTCAAGGCAAGTTCTGCATCCATTTTTGGGCTCATTTTGGGAGCCCAAAAATTGCATTTGGGTTCCAGAATGAAAAAAGTTGCAAGTTTTTTAGCTTAACTTGACAAAGTCAAGATAAGCTATTGCCGTCACGCATTCGGAAGTCTGTGAGTCTGTTCATATTTTCTTTTACTTATTACTTATTGTTACTTATTGTTGTTTATGGACGCTGGCACTTCTGCCTCTATATCCATCTCTGTTCTCTCATAATCGGTGGTATCCATGTCTCTAATTGGTCTTTTTGTTGGAACATATGTTTTGCTTGGGAACCCGCCAGCCCTTAATTCTGCAGTGTAGTCGAATCTCACGTCTTGCTTTTTCCATTCTCTGTCTAAACGGTTTTCGAATAAATTTATATTGGGTGAGACAACAACTTCTTGCGGCAGGTTATTCCATATATGACTGAACGAGTTTTTTCTAATATCTGTTCTTGTGTTCTCTTTATACAGTTTGTATGAGTGTCCTCTTGTTGTACCACCTATACTTGTTTTCAGTATATCCGTTACTTCCTTGTCGTAGTGGTGGATTAGTTTGTAGCATTCAATCATGTCGCCTCGATGTCTTCTATATTGTAATGTGGGCAGGTCAAGTTTTCGCAATCTCTCCTCATAACTAAGCTCTTTAAGATCTGGTATTAGTTTAGTAGCTCTTCTTTGAATTTTTTCAAGTTTGTCTATATGTTTTCTCTTGTAGGGTTTCCAGATTGTCTGAGCATACTCAATATGTGGGCGTACCAGTGCTTTGTAGAGTTTTACAGTTGTTTCTCTGTCAAGATGTGTGAACGTTCTTCTGATAGCTCCAAGGACTGCATTTGCTTTGTTTGCTTTCTCGTTTATGTGTTTGTCGAAGCTCAGTTTTTCATCTGTAATGACTCCTATATCCTTTTCCTCCTGTACTATTTTTAGCTTACATAGACTGCCATCTGATCTTGTTATAGTATAGTCAGGAGTGAATTGATTTTTGCCAATATTCATTGTCACACATTTGTCGGGGTGTATTTTCAGGAGCCAATTTTCAGACCATTCTTGGAGCTTATTGAGGTCTGTTTGCAATTCTGCTATATGTTTCTCTTCCCCTATTTCCTTTAAAATTTTTGTGTCGTTGGCAAACATGTATACTTCTGATGAGACGTCCGCTAGGTCGTTTATGTACATCACAAAAAGGATCGGTCCAAGTACACTACCTTGTGGTATTCCACTGATGGCTTTGTGTTCTGGAGAATGGGCTCCATTTACAATTACTTTCTGCTTGCGATCCAACAGAAAGTCCTCTATCCAGCCAGCTATATTCCCCGTGATATTGTAGTTTTTAACTTTATGAAGAAGTCTTCTATGTGGGACTGTGTTGAATGCCTTCATGAAGTCCATGTAAACAACGTGCGTTGGTAAATTGTTATCTATACTCTTTGACTATTTCTCTAGTGTGTGCAATAATTGTAGTGATGTTGATCTGCCTGATATGTCTTTTGCCGAATAATTTGTTTTGTTGCATGTGTTCAATTAGTTTATCTCTGATTATTGATTCCATTACTTTGCACAGGACACAGGTCAAGCTCACTGGTCTATAGTTACTGTCTTTGGTTTTCTGGCCCTTTTTATATATTGCAGATATATTTGCTATTTTCCATTCATCAGGGAGTTTCTGTTGGGTGATGGTGTTGTTGAAGATATAAGACAGTGGTGTACTTAGCTGTTTCACGTTCTCTTTTAGTATCCTTGGGTGTAACATATCTGGGCCTTGAGACTTGGACGGGTTCAGTTTTTTTTAACTTTTTGTAGACTATATCCTCAGTTATGGTCATGAATTGCAGTGTAGACTTGGTGTTTTGTTTCTCAGTGTTTGGCAATATGTCGTTTATCTCTTTTGTAAATACGCTTGAGAAAAATTTAGCTTGGACTTCAGCCTTTTCTTCGTCATTTGATGTCATCGTACCGTCCTCCTACTCGAGGTCGGCAATCCCAGTCTTCGTTTTTGTTCTACTTAAGACGTACTTCCAGAATTTTTTAGGGTTTGTCTTTGCTTCGTTTGCTATGTTCCTCTCTAAATTTCTTTTGATGTCTCTTGTCCTTTTTTTCACTTGGTTTCTATATCTTGCAAACAAATTATACTGTTCTTGTTTCCTAGTTTCCATATACCTGGTCCAAGCTCGGTGTTTCTTCTTTATTAAGGCTACAGTTTTCTTGTCTAGTGGTACTTTCCTCCTTTCATTGTTGCCCGTTTGGCATTGTTGTTCTGAATAGTTTCATACACTGTTTGGCAGAATTTATTCCATTGTTTATTTATGTCGTCTCCACAATCTTTAAATTTCTCTTGCCAGTTTATATCTAGGTCTTTTTTCATCTGGTTGTAATTCCCTTCGTTATAAAGTCGTAATTCTTTTTATGTGTACCTATACTATGTATGGTACACATAATGCCGGCATCCGGGGTGACCATCCATCGTTCGTCCATCCTTTGTCCGTCCATCTGTCCGTCTGTCTGTCCGTCCATCCATCTGTCCGTCCGGCATCCGTATCCATTTCTTTGGCATTCAATAACTTGAAAAATATTGCTTGGATTGTCAAGTTACTTTATATTTGTGTTCAGGTTACTGATGTGCCAAGCTGTATAGTTTTTGGTGTAAATCGGATAATTTGATCCTGAGATATTAACCCTTTATCCGTCAAATGGAAAATTCCTCTAATCCCTTTGGCATTCGATAACTTGAAAAATATTGCTTGGATTGTCTAGTTACTTTATATTTGTGTTCAGGTAAATGATGTGCCGAGCTGTATACTTTTTGATGTAAATCTGATGATTTGATCCCGAGATATTAACCGTTTATCCTTCAAATTGAAAATTCTTCCAATCCCTTTGGCATTCGATAACTTGAAAAATATTGCTTGGATTGTCAAGTTACTTTATATTTGTGTTCAGGTTACTGATGTGCCGAGCTGTATAGTTTTTGGTGTAAATCTGTTATTTTGATCCTGACATATTAACCCTTTATCCTTTAAATTGAAAATTCCTCCAATCCCTTTGGCATTCGATAACTTGAAAAATATTGTTTGGATTGTCAAGTTACTTTATATTTGTGTTCAGGTTACTGATGTGCTGAGCTGTATAGTTTTTGGTGTAAATCTGATAATTTAATCCTGAGATATTAACCCTTTATCCTTCAAATTGAAAATTCCTCCAATCCCTTTGGCATGAGATAACTCAAAAAAGATCAATCCGATTGTCATGTTTCTTTATATATTTATTCAGGTTACTGATGTGCTGTGCTGTATAGTTTTTTATGTAAATCTGATAATTTGATCCGGAGATATTAACCCTTTATCCATCAAATTAGACACTCCTCCAGTCCATTTCTATATGTACCCATACCTTGTTTGGTGTACATAATGTCAGCATCCGTGGTGGCCCTCCATCATACAGCTTTCTACTAGTTGTGCATATGGGTACACATCTGACGATTTCATCGGCCTATTTTTGTGTAGTGTTGTTGCAGTAACAGTTGAATGTAAATTTTATCATGCAGTGATCGCTCTTGCCGATTGGGTTACTTACTTCTAAGCCGGATACCATTCCTTCCTCGTTTGTTATAACTAAGTCCAGAATACTTGGTTCTTGTCCAAGCCTTATCTTGTAGGTCTTGTGACGTGCTGATGAAGGAAATTAGTTTGTAGCATGTTTAGGAAGAGATCACTGCGTGTGTCTTGAGATGTCCACGATTTCCCGTTTATGTGCCTTTAATTAAGATCACCCATAAGCAGAATATGTGAAAAGAATTTTCCAGAGCATATATTGTTAATAATCATATTAACTGGTAGAGTGCTGGAAGCCCATATTTGGGCTTTACTCCAGAGTGTAGATACTGCAACTCATAAGCTTCAAATTAAGTGAATGTCCTTCATATTATCTTTGAATCTAAATTATTTAGTCCATATGGATTTTCCTTGTTACAATTTATGGGAGAGTGCCTATAGGAGCCCAAATACTAGCTCAGTCGAAAGTGCACTCTCCCATAAATTGTAACAAGGCAAAGACTTGTGAACAAATTTTGATGACTAAAAATAATTCAGCACTCTACCAGTTAAGATGGGTGTCATTTTCGACTGAGCTAGTATTTGGGCTCCTGTAAATGTTGCTTATAAGTAGATTATCACCTGCATCAACTTTAATCTTTAGCCATACTGCCTCATCGAAAGTAGCTGTTGTCTGTATTTCTTCTGCTTCCAATTTTTGTTTAATCTGGATTATGACACCTCTTCCTTCTTTAGTATCCAAATTCCTGTGGTACAAGTCATAGCCTTCAAGAGTGTAGTTTGCTATTAATGGGTTGTAGGTGCAGTTTTTTGGTTTTGCTTCTGTTACTCCAATAATGTCAAAGTCCTCTTGTTTTGCTAAGGAGCGTAGTTCGTCCATTTTGTTATTTACATTGTCAGCATTTAAAAGAAGAATGTGCAGTCCCTCAACCTTGTGCTTTTTTAAATTCGTGTTTTTCAACTTATTTACATGCTTTACATCTGTTTTTAGCTCACCTGACTGAAAGTCAGGGTGAGCTTTTCTTATCGCTCTTCGTCCGTCGTCCGTCGTGAAGGTGGTGTTTGAGTCTCTTCCTCCTAAACCACTGGCCACATTTTAATTAAATTTCATGTAAGTAGTGGTTATATAGGGGCATTTGGGTTTTTCTTCAAATTGGATTTCTGTTCATATTGTGGAGTGGGGTGGGGCCAAAATGCACAAAATTTTAAAAAATCTTCTCATGAACCAGCCATAGCAGAGACTTGATATTTGGTATGCAGCTTCCATTTGAGGTGTAGATTCAAGTTTGTTCAAGAGAAGTTTGACGGGAAATATTTACCTTTGTTCTGAGAGGGGCAAGAATTTTTGCCCCACCCAAAATTTCTATTTTCTGAACCCAGAGGCCGATTTGAACCAAATTTAATATGAGGTATTATTGGGTTATAAGTACTTGATTTATGCCAAGATAATTTTTCCTGCAGCCCCATAGGAACCGCAGGAGCTAAAAATAGAAAAAAATTAAAACACCCATATCTCCAAAACTGCACGGCACCGAGAATTTTTATTTGGTTTGAAGCTTCCTTAGGCCGAACAGAAAGGATTGGTAAAAAAAAATTGCCAACGGTTTTATCATAGGGTACAGTTTCGGGACTTTGAAAAAGTGCTGAGTCGGCACTTTTTAACACTGTAGACAATGGGAAAAACATTAAAAAATCTTCTTTTCCAGATCCAGCTGGCAGAATCTTTTGATATTTGGTATGCAACATTGGAGGGTGGATCTGATTCAAGTTGTTCAAATTGGCCCTCTGGGTTCATATTTGGGCTCAGTATAGGAGCCCGATTTCGAACTTAGTGGATTTCAGGCAAATTTCTTAAAAAATCTTCTTCTCCAGATCCAGCAGGCAGAATCTTTTGATATTTGGTATGCAACATTGTGGGGTGGATCTGATTCAAGTTTGTTCAAATCGGCCCCCTGGGTTTATATTTGGGCTCGGTATGGGTGCCCAAATTTGAACTTAGTGCATTTCAGGCAAATTTCTTTAAAAATCTTCTTCTCAAGCTCCAGCAGGCAGAATCTTTTGATATTGGGTATGCACCATGCTTAGGGGGCGAGATTCAATTTTGTTCAAGCCAAGTCCCTGGGTTCATATTTGGGCTCACTGTGGGAGCCTGAATTATAACTTAGTTCAAAATGAGGAATTTTCTTTAAAAATCTTTAGATCCAGCAGTTTTGATATTTGGTATGCAGCATCCTTAGGCGGGTGAGATTCAAGTTTGTTCAAGCCATGTCCCTAGGTCCATATTTGGGTCACTGTGGGAGCTTGAATTGTAACTTAGTTCGAAATGAGGAATTTTCTTAAAAAATCTTCTTCTTCAGATCCAGCAGTTGGAATGTTTTGATATTTGGTGTGCAGCATCCTTAGGGGGGTGAGATTCAGGTTTGTTAAAGCCAAGTCCCTGGGTTCATATATGGGCTCCCTATGGGAGCCCGAATTATAACTTAGTTAAATATGAGGAATATTCTTTAGATCCACTGGTCAGAATCTTTGGATATTTGGTATAAGCTTTTCTTAGGAGGAGCAGATGCAACTTGTTGAAATCAATTCTCTGGGTTGATATTTAGGCTACCATGTCAGGTGAGCACCCTCAGGCCCTCTGGGGCCTCTTGTCTTTATACTTTCCTCTTTACTTTTTGCAGGGCCAGGGGTGGGCCCCTGACCCTGAAGAACCAGTCCCCTGAATCTTTGTTTAGTTCTTGAGCCTCTTTCAACAGTCTTTTCTTCTCCTCTCGTTCCTCTCTAGTTTGGTCAGTGCCCGGCTACTTGATTATATCGGTGTTCAGGGTTTTTAACTTTGTGGCTATTTCTAAGAATCTCCTTTTTATTTATTTCATTTTGGAAGGTGACTTTCAGTGGTCTAGGCTTTTCGCCTTTTTTCCAAGTCTGATGACCTTCTTTATAGAGGTGTCTTCCTGAGTGCAGCCTATGGCTGAGCATATTTTCTTCACTTCGTTTGTATCTTTTTCTTGTCTGATCTCACTGCTTTCGTCTTCCTGTTCTGCTACATTGAAGATCAGGAGATTTTTCTTCCACTGTTCATACTCCAGGTCAGTTTTTTTTTCTTCTGTAATTATTTTCTTCACCTCTGTTTCTATATTAATATTTTGGGCTTTCTTCCCACTATTCTGTGCATCACCCTCTAGGGTATCTACTTTTTGTTTGAGATGCTGAATATCTACCTCCATTTCATCTTGTCTTTTTTCTATTTTAGGCATCCTGCCTATAAGCTTCATTGCGCCTACATTACAGGATCTGCAATACCAGTGAATTGGTGATGGGTTTTGCTCAGAATCAGCCACCTGTTGACCAGTCAAAAAGGTGTACACTTCCTTTGTAATTTTCTGACATTTTGTGTGGTACCATAGGTTACATAATTCACATTCAAGTGCATCCTCCTTATCTGTAACTACTTTGTTACAACTGCCGCATTTATCGGTCACTGAACTATCCTTTCTGTTACGGGACATTTTCTTCAATTTTTCTTCAAAAGTTTATTAATTTATTTTTATCGAACGTCAAGACTTATTTTAGAGAAACTGAGCTATCTCGATCTCTCTAAAAATTATAATGTATCTTCAATATACAAGTTATGTAGAGAGACTGAGCAATCTTGATCTCTCTAGAAGTTCTGTTCTCTAGAATTTCTATAGCTCAGAAACTGAGCTATCTCGATCTCTCTGAAAAACTATAATGTATCTTCAATATACAGTTCTGTGTAAATTTCTCTGTTATGTAGAGAGACTGAGCAATCTCGATCTCTCTATAAGTTCTATTCACCCCACCCCCTTTTTTACAGGTTTTCTGCCACTCTGCGGACTAGTCTGTAGAGTCTCAATAGCCAAAGTCTGGATACAATTTTTCCTGGATGAATGCCATCATCTAGTAATTCATATCATATTCTTTTGCGTGAAGGTTTATTTCTCTTCTTGCAGAATTCAATTTGATCCTGTGTAATTTTGGGAAGTGGAACACTATTCAAGGTTGAGGATCTTCTGTTTAGATCATCAATTTGATCAGAGAGTCTTTTGTCTTTGACACTATCTGTATCAGCTTTCCCTTTAATATAGTTCCACTTTTTGATTGAGTAATACGGGCATTCTAAGAAAAACAACTTTGAACTTTGATTTATCTTCAGCATTTGGCTTTTTAGTTGATTGTAACCCTGTATGATGTTTCCAGATATTGAACAGTTACTATTGTGTTCCAAGTCTGGTATGAAATCAATGTAGCCTCCTTGTTTCTTCGTAAGTTCACATGTTCCAAACCAAAAGATAATTATGGGTTTCCTTTTGTGTTTGATTTTTTGATACAACCTATTCAGTAAGTGTTTGTTCTGAAATGGTTGCGCACCACTTTCATACAGAAAGTTCAGTTTAATAGCATCATCACGTTGCACTTGACTTTTCAAAAATCTTCCTTTACTATCAGAGACTAGATATACTTCCCTCCTTATTCTTGTACTGTTATCCTCTCTTTCCCTTTCCTCCAATTTCTCAATTTCTCTTGTCAATTTTCGTCTTAGTGCCATGTGTTTTGATTCTGATGATTCTCAAGCTGTGGCGTATTCCCAAGCAAAACATACATTTTTATCAAATTTACAGTTTCTTATCAAAAAAATAATGCTCAAATATTAAAACACATACAACCGCCACTTTGTCCCTATGAAATATAAGCTTGATGGCTTTTAATTCTGATATATTTTGCAGATTTCCATCATTCTTTCTTTACAGCTCAAAATTTGACGTCCACCATAACCGGAAGTACAGGAACACAGGTTACACCCCGTAGTTCTTGTCTGATCATCACGGAATTTCATTTGCAGTTTTGGGGTTATGTCTAGATGAGAATGCTCCCTTTTGGATGCGATCTGTCAACCAGTATGGCTGCCCGAGCCCAAAACCCAAAAATCTTTAGCACACTCTACGGGTCGTATTTATGAAGGGATTTCATTGTAATTTGGTAGGATGCCTCTGCATAATGTCTAGATGAGAATGTCCACTTTTGGTCATGATCTGTCAACCGTGATGGCTGCCCAAGCCCGAAACCCAAAAACTTTCAGCACAATCTACAGGTCATATTTAATATGGAGGGATTTCATTGTAACTTCGTAGGATGACTCCGTATGATGTCTAGATGAGAACTTGCCCATTTGGTTGTGATCTGTCAACAAGGACAACTACCCGAGCCCAAAACCCGAAAACTTTTAGCACAGTCTAAAGGTCATATTTATGGAGGGATTTCATTGTAACTTGGTAGGTTGACTTCATATAATGTCTAGATGAGAACGTCCCATTTTGGACACGATTGGTCATCTGTGATGGCCACAGGGGCCCGAAGCCCGAAAACCATAAGCACAATCTACAGGTCATATTTATGAAGGGATTTCATTGTAACTTGGTAGGATGACTCCAAATAATGTCTAGATGAGAACGTCCCCTTTTGGTCATGATCAATAAACTGTGATGGCTGTGCGAGCCCAAATCCTGAAAACATTTAGCATAGTATATAGGTTGTATTTATGGAAGGATTTCAGTGTAACTTGTTAGGTTGACTCCATATAATGCCTAGATGATGACATCCCCTTTTGGTCGTGATTGATCAACTGTGATGACTACAGGGGCCCGAAAACCTTTAGCTTAATATTCAGGTCATATTTATGAAGGGATTTCATTGTAACTTCGTAGGATCACTCCAGATAATGCCCAGATGAGAACGTCCCCTTTTGGTTGCGATCAATCATCCATGATGGCTGCCCAAGCCCGAAACCCCAAAAGCTTTAGTACAGACTACAGGTCGTATTTTTGAAGGGATTTCATTGTAACTTGGTAGGATTTTTCAGTATAATGTCTAGATGAGGACGTCCCCTTTTAGTTGCAATTGGTCAACCGTGATGGCTACCCAGGCCTGAAGCCTGAAAACCTTTAGCACAGTCTAAGGCCATATTTATGAAGGGATTTCATTATAAATTCATATGATGACTCGTTTTAGAATAATTTCACTGTAACTTGGTAACTTTTGTTGACATTTGTTAACTGTGAGGGTTACATACATTAACTGTGAAGGCCACATTAACCCACCTCCGTTCTTTAGTACAGTCTACACCTTATATTATTTTTATTAAACACATAGCATGCAGGGAACAGAAATTAACATATTCTTGATTATCACAATTCTTGTCTTATTTCATAATCCTTTCATAAACATTGAACATTATCCTTTTCATCAAACACAACACACAGACAAGTTAAGCTACAGTGTCATTGACACTTTCATTTTGTTTTGATGTGACTAAGTTATTCTCACTGTACCAAATGTTAATGCATCAAGTGTGTGTGTCATGTCCTATTTTAGGCTCCCAAAGGTGTCATAACTTGCAACAACTTGCATTTTTTGTGCAATTCATACAATTTATGTCTCTTGTAAAACAATTAGATGAAGCGTAACCAAATGTGGTAGGCTTGTTCTCTTCCACATGACACTCCAAGTTTATTCAAATTAGAGCTGAAGTGATTAAGAGGTTTTCTTGATCGATTAATCACATGAATTAACCTTGGTTAACCGATTAATCACTTGTCCAAATAGATATATCAATAATTGCCGTACCATTGAGGATTTACAGCATGAACCTGAACCCTTTACCCAAAATAGCAAACAAAACTTACTAGGCCTATGTACAAAAATCTCCACTCAAATTTATTATGTTTTCAATTTTTGTCCCAAAACATAGCTTATGACACCTCATTGAAATGAGCTCATTTGAGCTCATTCCAAAGAGGGGTCATATGCTATGTTTTTGAGACAAAAATTGAAAAATTTTAGTAATTCATGAATTTAGTTTGCAAGTATCGTCTGCTACCTGCAATGGGTAAAGGGTTAAGAATGACCATTTCCAGCTACTGATACAGTATGATGAGCATGCAAGTAAACAAGTATGTCAGCAAGTAACTTGCATGCTTTACTCTGTCTCATATAATTGATCTGAGTCAATGTGACAATATCTGCCTGTTTTGTAGCAAGTTTGTTCCTTTGTTAACTCATATAATGCAGTAGTTCAAAAATAACGGTTAATCGATCAATTACTTTTTGGATCGACCAAGATGTTGATCATTGATTAATCGATTAATCGGTTAACCACTTTAGCTCTAATTCAAATCTGTATTACTGTACAGTTTTTGCCATATTCCTTCAAGCTTCTGTTCAGATATCCAGAACTTTGTCTTGGGTCCAGCATTTTATTGGGGTCTGAATTGCACTCAACAATTTTTCTAGTTTAGATTACTTAGCTAAACTAGAGAAATTATTGAGTGCATATGATCACCATATGAAACTGTTGCAACTCCTCCTACATATATGATTCAATTTTGATGAAACTTTGTATCCATGGTGACTAGTGAATGCACATTTGCATTTTCTCAAATTTTCAACCTGCAAAATGTTTGACCAAGTTATCTCTCCTTAAAATTAAGATTTATTCCAGGTTTATATATGCAATTTTGGGGTTCATAACACTTTCCACATTGATGAACTGATTTTAATGAAACCTCTCAGACATGTCCATTAGCAAATGAACAATTGCATATTCCAAGATTTCAGATCTCTACAGCCTGTGGTGCATCCTGCCAAGACCAAAGTCTAGGGATTAACTCTTAACTTGCTGGGTATGTTAAAAGTATTTTCCATCAAATCTAGTCATGCATGCTTTACAACAACCATGACTAAATTTGATGGAAAATTTGATGCAATTTAGTTAAAAAAATCACTAAACAAAAAGTTGATACAATTTACAGGGGAAAATTTGATTAAAAGAGACCAAATTATTCCTGTTTTAGAGACAAGAGATTTTCTGTCCCAAGCAGGAATATTGGCCTGCAGCATGCAGGGAGTTAACCCCTTACCTAAGGCACATGATATTAAACTTCGTAATTTTAACCCTATGTCCTGAGATTAATTTTTCAAAAATAACTACCTTTTATATATGTATACAGCTAAAGCCAACAATGATGTAAAAACACTGTCAAGTTAAATTACTGTTGCAAACAAGGTCTGTTGTTGCAAACAAGGTCTGTTTTACTGGTAAAATAGGACACAGTCACAAATGCTTGGGATGGAGGTCCTCTAAAATGGGCAACATGGGTATAAATGTTTGACTTAACTTGACTTTATCTCCATATTGTGGTCATGATTAGCCATTGTGCAGAAATTTGTGACCTTAAACACCAATACATAACTAAATAAAAAATAAATAAATAAATCCTACCAGTAGATTTCTTAAGGAAGAATACACTTGTGACAGTGTTTTGAGAGCAATTTGAAAGAGGAAGTTGTGGTTGTATGGGGACTTAACCCTTTACCCAATGCAGACAGTATCAAAATTTATTGTTTTAAATATCATTTTTTTAATTTTTTTCGAAAAATTTCAACAAAATCATATCATGTGACCCCTCATTGGAACGAGCTCGATGAGCTCGTTCCTAAGAGGGGTCACAGATATGGTTTTGTAGAAATGTTTTGCAAAATAATATTTTTTTCATCTGTTGAATTTGCATATTACGTGGGTGGATATGGCCGATTCATTGGGTAAAGAGTTAAGGGTTAATTCCTTTTTTTAAATTTATCAAACTGCAATTTCAACAAAAAACATATTATATGCCCCCCTCCTACACACACACTTGGAATGAGCTCAATGACTCATTTCAATGAGGGGGTCACATGATATGGTTTTGTAAAAAAAAATATTTTGGACTGTGTTATTTGTAAATAACACAGATGGATACACAGATGGATACGGCTGATTCATTAGGAAAAGGGTATTAATCACTTCCAGAAAGTTTTAAAATTAATTTCATAATGCTTCACTTTTGTTTTACAGTGAACAGTTTATCACCACACCAAGTGATATAAGTCTTGGTGTTTTGCCATTTTTCCATATCTTTGGACTTGGTCCAGTCCAGCTTGGTGCATTGTACATGGGTGTCAAAACTGTAACTTTGCCAAAATTTGAGCCAGAAAAGTTCCTGCAAACGTTACAGGATTCAAAGGTACTAACATATGTTTTGTATACAGTCTTTGTCAGAAATTATATTCTTACTTGGTTTAACCATTAAGGGCCCTGGATGTTGGTCCTGCATTATTTATTTAATATTATTTGTTTTTACAAGGATTGGGGAACAATAACCCACAGCCTCTATACATACAGTGGCTTACCTGTGATTACTAGTCAAATGTTGGCTGACTGCTGTTTAGTTGTTTCTTGATCATTTTTTAACAGACAGTAGATGATGTTAATTCGCATAAGTATAATATTCTCTTTTTGTTTCCGTCTGGGATCTTGCTGGTAATTTGACTTGTTCATGTTTCTGTGAATAACCTCTAAGAGATTTTTGTTGTTTGAAAAGATTTGTCTACAGTTCTGGTGCATTCTTCTGTAGACATTGTGGATTTTATCATCAGTGGCATTGTAACTGTTATAATTTATCAAGTTTGCTTATTTATGTGTATTTTTAGGATACTCAAGTTGCATACTTTATCCGGCAGTGTATTTTTATTGGCAAACTTATTTCTCCCAGTCAGGACAAGTTTTAATTTTTAACTTCATCTATTAATGAATAGATAGATTTTTCAGCAAAAATATGTTCAAATAACAACAGGGAGGTTCTATTGTCTGAATTTTTTAAATTAACCTGTAATTAAAAATGAGAGATTCAGTTTTTGTTTCAGGCAAAATGATTTTTCTGATGCTGGGAAGAAATAATACTTTTGTCTTGAATTCCCCCTCAAAAAGAATCCAAAATAATTTTTCAGCTAAATTGGTTGAAATCAGGCCTGTGCAGTTACTTGATATATCCACTGATCTCATGCAACTGGATATCTGAAACATCAGCAA
The DNA here is from genome assembly GCA_031216915.1 of Pictodentalium vernedei. Lineage (NCBI taxonomy): Eukaryota > Metazoa > Mollusca > Scaphopoda > Dentaliida > Dentaliidae > Pictodentalium > Pictodentalium vernedei. The sequence goes on along the minus strand of CM062292.1, from coordinate 138,186,513 downwards.
AAAACATTGTAGCACAGTCTACACCCCTCACCAAGATGGTGTAAAGTCAATAAATGCATGTAACTCCCTTACCTTTAAAACTATTTTTGCTTCAAGCCATTCCCAACCTTCCTTGAAATTTACAATGATGCAGGTCTGTCAATTTGAGGCAAATGGCCACTTTGGTCACAAGAAGGTTACCTAAAATGAAAAATACGCGAAAGAAAAATGCGTCTTGCCAAATTATTGCTGGGTCACAAAAAAGTTTTGTTAAGTTGAATGATCCAGTATGAATGAATGATGGAATGATGTTGAGCATCAGCGAATCATCAGCTGCATAGGAATTGCATCTGCCTGAAGTATAGCTGCTCTGTTGGCCAGTTATTGGCCAACTGTGCAGCTATACTTCAGGCAGATACAAGCACCTGATTAACGCTCAACATCATTTTAAACTGTTGATCATCTTAAGATGTAGCATAAGTACAAAATCAGGAAATGGCAATATTTCATGTGACTGCCACAAATATTGATTATGGTTGCCATACTCTTCTGCATGCCAAGATTAGGCTGTAATTGCAACTAATTTGTATCTGAATTTCTCTAACACAGTCTCATTGTTCTTTAGAATTCATCTTTATTCATCAGGATATTGCCCATAGGCGCACAAACTTTGCTATGATACAACAGTTCATATATCAGTATAGTTGTGATACATATATATTTAGGTTACCTAATGGGTTACCTGAATCAAGTACAGGGAAACAAATGATAAGTTACCAAACCTCAGAGCAGGTGAACAATAAATGGGTTATGCAAAATTTTGAAAACAGGTCTGATGATGCCAATTATTTCAGGTCAAAGTCATGTTTGTTTGAAACATCAAAACGTATAAACTTATCAGACTTCCATAGATGTTAGGAGCAGTGATAAATGTTGTGTTTTGTATTCTAAAGCCAGACAGCCTGTTTTTGGCTTCTGCAGAATCAGTCATAGCCATTGCTCATAAATGTTGGGATATGCACTGATCACAAATGGGATATTATTCTGAACAAGATCGTAATTAGGTTGCAATGTAATTATACACTAGTTTATAGAGATTTCAAAAATAAACTAGAGAATTGTAATTTGTTGGATAAACTGTGGGCTTTCACAACTTTTTAATCTGAAAAGGCAGACTACATATAGCAAAACAAAGTGTTTGAAATTTACCTTTTCCAAAATGATAAAAAAATGCAACCAAAATGGCTAATATTGGCATTTTCAAATGGTGCTCTTATTCTCGCACTCATAGTGCTTGAGGGTTAAATCTGAGATTGAAAAGTGAATGGCAGCTTCCTTCTGCAGTAATTGTTGTATCTCTCCATACCAAAATAATTGTTACAACAAATTTGCAATTAAAGAGATGTGCCCTTGTAGTTGGTCAGTTTTGAAGAACTGTGCTGTATCCATATTCTTTTTGGCCAACAAGTAAATTTTGAAATATTTGTGTGGTGAGTTTGGTGTATCATATTGTTCTCTAAATGTTTGGAAAATTTGAGCTAAATAACTGAAAACAATTTTTAGACTTCTGAAAAATTGTCAAATTTTTATGGTTTTGGCAGCATATTTTAAAAATAAGCATTCTCATGCATATGACGATACCTCATTTTAATAGATTTTATGACATTACATAAATATGCCATATTTGGTTGAAATCCTTCAACCTGTTTTTGAGCTATATTGAAAAATGGAGAAATTTTTATGGCTTTGACAGGAGAGTTTGAAAATAAACATTTTAATAGATATGATGATACCTTTTTTTTTGCAAACTTTAAAAAAATTAAAATTAAATGGTTTATGTCAGATATTTTACCCAACTTAATAAAACCGATAAATTTGTTCCTTGAGTGCAACAACACTTTGCAATGCTTTCCATAGATTATGAGGCCTAAAACATAAAACAAACCAAGAACATGAAATTTTGATGGCAAAGGAATAATAACAAAAATAAAATATAAAATAAAAACCACCCGCTCACCTGCAGTTTTACAAAAATTGCCTGAGAAACCAAAAATCTACTTTGTGGGGCCTAACTGCACCATTGGATTGGACATGCCCATAACAGTTCACCAGCATCAGTTAATCTAATTACTTCCTTGGACATGCCCATAATTTTGTTATTTGACAAATGTGCGTAACAAAACAAAAACATTCACAAAAAATAGGATAATTATTCACTGAGTTACGAAATACTGATGTCGACCAATCGTATGCAAGAAAGCCAGATATCATTAACCTTTTACCAAAAGAATCAGCTATGCCTGCCTACGTAATCTACAAATTGAACAGTTGAAAAATTTGAAAAGTTCAACAAAACCATATCATTGGACCCTTATCGGAATGATCACGCTCCTCGGAGGGGTCACATGATTTGATTTTGTTGCATTTTTAGCTCACCTGACTGAATGTCGGGGGGAGCTTGAATGATCATTTTCTGTCCATCGTCCGTGTGGCGTGAACTTTACATTATTGGCTTCAACTCATAAACGACTAGACCAAATTGAACCAAATTTGATATGAATGTTTCTCATCAGATGTCAATTCAAGTTTGTTCAAATAAAGTTGCCATGCCCAGAGGGGGCACTAGAAGGAGCATCAGTCTGATAGCACACATAAATTGTTTGACAAAATTTAAAAAATCTTCTCCAGAACCATCAATTAGAATCTTCTGATATTTGGTATATAACATCTTTAGGGGGCTCAGATTCAAGTTTGTTCAAATTGAGTCCCATTGTTAATATTTGGGCTCCCTATGGGAGCCCGAATTTTAACTTAGTGCAATATGAGAAAATTTTTTTTAAAAATCTTCTTCAGATCCTCCAGTCAGAATCCTTTCATATTTGGTACATAACATCTCTAGGAGGGTCAAATTCAAGTTTGTTCAAACCGAGTCCCTGGGTTAATATTTGGGCAACCTATGGAAGCCTGAATTTTAACTTAGTGCAGTATGAGGGAATTTCTTTAATAATCTTCTTCAGATCCACCAGTCAGAATCCTTTCATATTTGGTATATATACAACATCTCTATGTGGGTCAGGTTCACATTTGTTTAAATTGGGTCCCTGAGTTATTATTTGGGCTCTCGATTGGAATCCAAAGTTTAAATTAGTGCAATGTGAGGACATTTCGTTAAAAACCACCTTCTTCACATCCACCAGTCAGAATTTGGTATATAACATCTCTAGGTGGATCAGATTCAATTTTGTTCAATTTGAGTCCCTGGCTTAATATTTGGGCTCTCTCAGAGGGGGAGGGGGGGTGCATCGGGAGGGGAGCAGGTTAGGTTCAAGTTTGTTCAAATCCATCCCTAAGTGTTTTTCCATAAAATTTGCCTTTCTTGCCTTCATTCCTCTGTAGTATTGATGGACCATGACTAACTGAAAGTGACCCCAAATACTTCTCTGAACCACTTTGTCAGGTGAGTGATTAAGGCCTCTTGGGGCTTCTTGTTTTTAAAAACAAATAAATAATTGAAATAACAAATTTTGATATCCTGTGCACTGGATAAAGATTTAAAGAAAATTAAATTGTACTCGTTGAAGCGCACAAGTGGATTACGTTTTCCATAACAAATGCTTGATACCTATGAAAAGTACAGATATGAAATTTCAAACAGTTGCTGTAAGAGTCAAATTGGTGTACCTCCATGTTTTACTATGATTGATCTAAAACCTTGAAAGCCATCATTCCAAAAATGTCAAAAATTTGTGATTTTCCACCTATACCTGTGAAAATACTGAAATTCAGTTTTTCTACAGACATGTTAACATCTCAGAATGTCTGTGAATTTCGGTGTAGATCCCAGCCTCCTGGAAGGGAATCAGATTCAGACAAAAATCACAGAAAATAGTACAGTTGAAAATATTTCTGTTTCAAGACATTCAGTCTTAAATCATAAACCTTCAAAGCTCCAATCATAATGATGGAAACAAAAAATATGCATACAGGTGAATTATATTTAATAAAAGAGTCTTTTATTATAAGTATTTCACTTAACCCTTTACCTAACATGAAAAGCAGACGACACATTGCCAAAAAATTCTTGAATAACTATTGTTTTCATTTTTTGTCTCAAAAACATAGGTTATGACCCCTCATTGGAACTAGCTCGACCAGCTCGTTCCAATGAAGGGTCATAACCTATGTTTTAGAGATAAAAAATGAAAAAATAATGAAAATTAATTGTCGATTCTTGAAAATAGCGCTGGCCGGTTTTGGCCGTTACGTTAGGTAAAGGGTTAACATGTTTGTTTCCGTTTTATTAGCTCACCTGGCCTAAAAGGTCATGTGGGCTTTTCACATCACTTGGCGTCCGTCCGTTGTCTGTAAATTTTTCCCATTTTCATCTTCTTTTCTGTAACTGCTGAGCTGGTGTGAACCACACCTGGCAGGAATAGTCTATGGGAGGTCCTCTACAAACGATCCTCATTTTGTTCCCATGGGTTCGAAAACATGTCTGCCAGAGGCATTCTTTAATTCTGATTGGTGGATTTTGAAAAATCTTCTTCTCTGAAACCACAGGGCCAAATGTTTTGAAATTTTGCATGGTTGATGACTGTGACCCTTTCTACCAATGATCCTCATTTAATGTTGATCTGGTTGCAAACATGGCTTCAATTGCAGCTTATAGTTACTATAGAAACCCTACTGAGCCGACGTGAAACAAACTTGGCAGAAATGGTATAAGGGACGTCCTCTGCAAATGTTCCTCATTTTGTTCCTGTGGGTTGAAAAACATGGCCGCCAGGAGCATTCTTTGATTTTGGTTGGTGGATTTTCAAAAATCATCTCCTCTGAAACTGCCAGGCCAAATGTTTTGATATTTCACATAAATGATGACTGGGCCTCCTTCCCCCCCCCCCCCCCCCCCCCCTGTACCAACGGTCCTCATTTAATGTTGATCGGGTTGTAAACATGGCCGTAATTGCGGCTCATAGTTACTATAGAAACCCTATGGAAAATTTCATTTTCATCTTCTTCACTGGAACTACTGAGCCAATGTGAACCAAACCTGGCAGGGATAGTCTATGGAACGTCTTCTACAAATGCTCCTTATTTTTGTTACCGTGCATTGATAAACGTGGCTGCCAAAAGCATTTTTTGATTCTGATTGGTGGATTTTGAAAAATCTTCTTCTCTGAAATCACAGGCCAAATGTTTTGAAACTTTGCATGGTTGATGACTGAGACACCCTCTACCAATGATCCTCATTTAATGTCGATCTGGTTGCAAAATTGGCTGCAATTGTGGCTTATTGTTACTATAGAAATCCTATGGGAAGTCACATTTTCATATTCTTTTCCGGAATTACTAAGCTGATGTGAACCAAACCTGGCAGGGATAGTCTATGGTAGGTCATCTACAAATGCTACTCATTTTGTTACTGTGCATCGAAAACATTGCTACCAGAAGCATTTTTTGATTCTGATTGGTGGATTTTGAAAATTCTTCTCCCCTGAAACCAAAGGGCCAAATGTTTTGAAACTTTGCATGGTTGATGACTGAGACACCCTCTACAAATGTTCCTCTTTTAATGTTCATCGTGTTGCAGACATGGTCACAATTGTGGCTTATAGTTACTATAGAAACCCTATGGGGAAATCACCTTTTCATCTTCTCTCTGGAACTACCAAACTTGGCAGGAATGGTTTATAGGAGGCCCTCCACAAATGATCCTCTTTTTGTTCCCATTGGTTGGAAAATATGGCCACAGAGACATTCTCTGATTCTGATTGATGGATTTTGCAAAAATATTCCCCTCTGAAACTACGAAGTGAAATGTTTTGAAACTTCACATGATTGCAGACTGGGACTCTTTCTACCAATGATCCTCATGTAATGTTGATGTAATATTGCAAACATGGCCACAATTGCAGCTCATAGTTACAATGGAGTGCCTATGGGAAATTACATTTTTATGTGTAGTTCCAGGTAAGCGATTACAGGCTCTGAGTATAGCCTCTAGTTCATTTCAGTTCAGTTGTGTGGTCAGTTTGAGTTGAGTTGCGAAATTATTTTTTTGTAATGCAGTAAGTGAAACAAAGTCTCATAGGCATGTCCATATGTCAATCCGAGTAGTATCATCAACTATCAGGCAATTTCGGTTTTGATTCTGGAATTTTCTCATACAGAGATCAGTTGTTTGTAAATGGGTTAACAAATATTGTCACAATGTGTTAAGATTATTAATCTATTTGAAATTGAAAATTATGTTTTTGTGTATGATTTTATTGGACAAGTAGGAAGTTTGTACAAATATGAGTCAAATTACACAATACTTTTTCTGGAAAATTTGGCGGATGAAAAGAGAAACAAAATGTCGAACATAATTGTCTTTATGGGATAAAATCAGTGCATGATATTACATTGGAAAATCAGCATGTTGACTTACAGACAACTCATCGATTTCCTGATGTGGCACACCCACTCAAAAATGCCTAAATCCCTAAGGCCAAAAAAAAAAAAGGAATTGATTCTCAGGCACCGCCGCGTTGAAAAAAATGGTCCGCGTTGGGCCTTTTTATTTGGACCGTCATTGCAGGAAAATAGGAAACAGGGAAATTGAAAAGGGACTATTGGTTTTAAGGCCCAAAACCAACGAATAAACAGGTAAATATACACAGGCGTGTGTTAAGTGTGAGAGCCTCTGGCCTTGGCTTACATTGGGGGCGAAATTCAAGTCGCCCTCCCAAACTTCCTTGGGAGACATGGCTGTTTACTGTATTTTCTTATGTTTTATTTTTTAAAAACACACGCTTCCGCAAAAAACAGTAAACACGGTTGCTGTTAAAGTCCGTCACACGGCTATGAAAATAGCCTAAACTAGCCCAATTTTATATTTCTGAAAAGAATTGCAATGGCGTAGTCGTTCGAACAATTCGCCCCAACTGATAGCAACCAGCACAAAATGGCTATTTAAAAACAAAGTACCAGACAAAACAACGAATCACACAAGACACGCATCGAGTTAATTGGAATTTATTAATTAAAAGTTAACCACCGTTTCAAAACAAAAAAAATGTTTTGGAGACAGTTCGTCCATATCGAAATTGCTTGCGGTTACGCTCTGTTCCACTGAAAAATTGGCTGCATTGAAATTCGCCCCGCAATTTGCATTGAATGTTTTTCTTTGAAAACTTGTGAAGTTTGTTGGAAGGGGGTTAAATGTAATAAGGCTACAATAGAAATCACAGGTATTTGGATGGATAAGAATGGCAGACCTTCAAAGAACCAATCGCACGTGTCAGTGAAAGATGGTTGGCAGAAATTGTCAGTTTTCTGAAAAGTATATTAAATTACTCAGCGCAGCCGGAAAGGGAGACAACTGAAATGTTTTGTCATTTACCAAAGAAATTAATTAACTCAAATTGTTAATAACGCTTAATTTACGAAGGATATCGAAAACTTTTTTAACTACGCTTTTCAACTCAGTTAGGGTATTCAGAAACCATGAATGACCCAGCTTCTTATATGAACTTGAAATTTATTTTAAACACTTTAAATATTTTTTTAAAAAGAATATACCTTCTGTTACAGAGAAGAACACTCTCACCATGGGTCATACTAAAAATCAAAATAACTCACAATGATACCAAAATAATACGAGGGTGGTCAATAATATCTAGTATTCATAAAATAGTTCTGCTTTGTAATAGTTTAAAAGTGAAGTCAGAGTTCTGTTTCTAAATACAAAAAGTGGTGATATCAGAAAATAAAGAAAAACAGTTTTAGTTTTCAATAAAATGAGTTTTATTTGTATATCATTTTACAATATGCACTTTCCATGCTTTTCAGGTAAAAACAGACATCAGAAAGTGACTTTTGCCTCTCAATCGTTTCTCACCATCTGAAAGAAATAAAAATAAAAAATAAAAATAAAATCCTCCCTCCCTCATTGATTTGAAAAAAAAATTGCCTGAGAATCAATTGATTTTTTTTTTTTGGCCTAAAGCAACAAGCAACTGGATGCACATGTGGGTTTTTAAAATCAAAGGACTGGCTATGGGAGTCAGAATTTTAACATAGTGCAATATGGGAACATTCTTTAATAATCTTCTTTTCCTGAATAGGATCCTTGTGGGGGTCAGATTCAAATTTGTTCAGATCAAGTCCCTCGATTAATATTTGGGCTCTCTATGGGAGCACAAATTTTAATTTAGACAGTATGAAGAATAATCTTTAAAAATCTTCAGTTCCACTGGTCAAAATATTTTGGTTTTTTGGTATAGAGAATCTTCAGGGAGGTCAGATTTAAGTTTGATCAAATGAAGTCCCTGAATTGCCATTTGAGTTCCCTATGGGAGCCCAGGGGGTGCGGTGGCGTTTCGGTAACCCATTCTCGTCAGATCACCAAAGTTAAGCAACGTTGATCCCGGTTAGTCCTCGGATGGGTGACCATCTGAACGATCTATTCGGACTCCTGCGTTGTGTCCTTGGGCAAGGCACTTAACCCCGATTGTCCACATGGGGGGCATGATGACGCCGTGTACTAAGACGTACTGCACGTCGATGGTGTGCATGTCTTCAACCAATCTAACCCTGCCTGTGCTGCAGTGCGGAGTTACAGTTCAGAGTTACGATGTGGAGCTGGCAGCTGCTCGTCATTGCTTGGTAGTTCTCTCCGGATACTCCGGCTTCCTCCACCGTAAAACTGTCACGGTCATGATTAGCCATCGTGCATACGTATGTGACCTTAAACACCAATAAATAAATAAATATGGGAGCCCAAATCTTAACTTAGTGCTATATTGTGAATATTCTCTAAAATTCTTCTCCTGTCTGAATCTTTTGATATTTGGTATACAACAGCCTGGGTGGGAGGGGAGGGGGGACACTTTCAAGATTAATATTTGGGCTCCCTATGGGAGTTCAAGTTTTAGTTTGGTGCAAAAGAGGAATATTCATAAAAATCTTCTTCAGATCCACCATTCAGAATCTCTTGATATATCAAATCAAGTTCCTGGATTCATATATCTGGATTCAAATGTCAACTTGGACAGTGGGTGGAAGAGTCAGATTCAAGTTTTTTAAAGATAAGTCACTATGTTGATATTTGAGCTCCCTAGTTTTGCATTACTGGTAATATTGGCATTATTTTTGTGTTAGCATCTCAATACTCGAAATAAATTATCCTACTTGCAATTGGACAACAGATTTATAAATAATTACATGACTTCATTCCACTGTAGTGTTAACTAACCATAGATGCAAATTAAATCCTTCGTTAAAACACTTGAGCGCCTCACTTTCCTTTGGGCATCTTGTATTTTAAATTATCACTAAAGTTTTTAACAATATTTTGCAAGTGGAATTTCATTTTGGAACCCTTTACCTAACAATTCACCCGCATCCGCCAACCTGATTTGCAAATTGAGCAGTTGAAAAAAATAAATTTTTGAAAATATTTCAACAAAACCATATCATGTGATCCCTCATTGGAACGAGCTCAACAAGCTTGTTCCAGTGAGGGGGTCACATGATATGGTTTTGTTGAAATTTTTTGAAAAATTTAAAAAAATAGTAATTAGACCTAAAAAATTAAAAATCAATTTCTCAGACCCTCCCACATGGTCCTTTTGGCTGTCACATGCTCCCTTTTTATAACCAATGTAAACTTAAAAATAATAAAAATTAAATGGTTTATGTCTGTTATTTTACCCAAGTTAAAAAAACTGATAAATTTGTCCCTTGAGTTCAAGAAGGCTTTCCAATGCTTTAGCATTGCAAAGCCTTCCTGTTCTCAAAGGACAAAATACACCATCACCCATGCTAATCTGTAGATTATAACACTTTAAACATAAACCAAGAACATGAACTTAGGATGGCAAAGAAATAATTACAGTAATAAAAAATAAAATAAAGAAATGCTCGCCCGCATGCAATTTTATAAATAATGGCCTGAGAAACACAAGATCTACTTTGTGTGGCCTTAAAATAATAAATGTTGATATTCCTCTATGTTGGGTAAACAGTTAACAGTGTTGATAAAATTTCTTGTTATTTTACATAGTAATTATATTATTTCTTGTCAGCTGTCCATATTTCCTGTTACATTTGCATTTTTCAGGCTACCTTCCTATTTTCAGTGCCACCAATTCTGATATTTCTTGCAAAACATCCTGTTGTTAGTCAATTTGACCTATCTAGTTTGAATCGGGTGATTTCTGGGGCAGCTCCACTTGGTCCTGCACTATCAGCCGAATTATCTGAGAGGTTTCCTCATCTACAAGTTATGCAAGGTATGTTTTACCACATAGAAAAATACTTCCCTGCCTGCGTGATCCAATTCTGCATCAATCCATCATAGGCGGCATTTTTGTAATCTGTGATGTAAAAGTTTGGCTATACAGGCTATACAGTGGAACCCTGTTGACCCTTCACCAAACCAAAATGGCAGACATTACTTGCAAACAAAATTCTTATATAACTAATTTTTTCCATCAAAAGCTTATGACACCCTCATAAGAACAAGCTTATGAGGGGGGCATAATGTATGCTTTTGAGACAAAAAACTTTTAAAAAATGAAAACTGAATGGTGACTTTTGTGAATAGTGCTGACCAGTTTTGGCCGTTATGTTGGGGAAAGGGTTAATTGAATAGCCATTTTGCCAGATAAAAATATACAATTAACAGGAGTATGCAGTTAACAAGAATTGGGTCATTTTTCTATCTTCTAGTTATAAACTTCATAAAGTAGGCCTAAAAAAGTTAAAAATCTGCTTCTCAGGCCCTCCCACTTGGTCTTTTTGGCTGCCACATGCTCTCTTTTGTAACCAATGGAAACTTTAAAAAATACAGATATTTTACCCATGTTAATAAAAGTGATAAATTTGTCCTTTGGGTGCAAGAAGCTAAAGCATTCTTGCACTCAAGGGATGAAATACACCACCACCCATGCTATTATGTAGATTATGTGGCCTAAAACATAAAACAAACCGAGAACATGAACTTTTGATGGCAAAGAGATAATTACAAAAATATAAAATAAAATTTAAAAAAAATGTCCACCCACATGCAGTTTTACAAAAAATGCCCTGAGAAACAGAAGATCTACTTTGTGGGGCCTAATGTTTAGTTCATTAAACTCTTGGTTATGCCATATTTCAATGGAGATAGGGGGGTTTGTTTCACTGTATGATGCAATTTTCTTGTCTAATCATTTTGTTTTTCATACTGTTTATTTGATATGCTTCTGCAAAGGCTTATATTTCATCTAAATTTGGGAGAATCCATTTGGATTCTTGTGAATATGGCTGTGAGAAGCCATACCTGCTACACATGTAAGTGCCCTAGGATCCCATTAGGCCTCCACGGTTGAACCCCTGTTGTATACTGATAACACATGTTAGCCCTTTGCCCAACACAGCTTTTTAAGTTTTAAAATATAGACTGAATTTGAAAATTTAAAAAAAAATAAACAAGACTTATCAAAACAACTTACAAATATGGGTACCATTTGAACTGGTTCCAGTGACAGACATATTTGTACGATTTTATTGACAAAGTGTCGGGATATTTCAGGTCATGTGTTAGCATTGTATTGATTAATGTGCTGCTGCTATGTTAGGTAAAGGGTTAAATTGACTCGATTCTTTTCATGCGAATTGTAGCAGAGGTGCAGCAAGAATCTACATGGATACGCCTTGGTTTTGTTGCGAGAATGGATTCTCGCCGAAATATAAGCCCTGTTTCTATATTACACACCCATTACTGTATTTCTCACACTGATCTCTATACGACTGGATGACAGGAATGTCAGCAAAAAATGTTGACACTAAAACTGCCTCCAGAAGGCATGAAGTCAAATCAACCTAATAACGGATTTCATTTCATCAAATGCCATTTATTGTGGTAAACAAGCTCCATTTACTAGTGAAGTAGGACCCGGTAACCAATTCCTAGGGTGAAGTCCTCTAAAATTGGCAACATGGCTATAAACAACTGGCTGGACTTTATATTCGTATTGAAGTCACATTTAGGCATTGTGTAGAAATATGTGACCTTACACTCTGTTGGCGGATGTTACTTCCCAGGACAAGAAATCTCCTGCCACTGAAATAAGTATAATTTGGGCACTTTTAACCAAATTTTCCCCTGTGAATTGATTGGACTTTTTGACATGATTTCTGAAGTTCAAAGCAGCCATGACCAGGTTTGATAAAAATTGTCTTTAAAACACTCAGCGGGTTAAGAGTTAAACACAAATAATAAATAAATCAAATGCCATGGCATTTACCGTACATGAAAACCAATAACACTAGATCAAGTTTAAAATCTCGGAACTTGTTTTTTGTCAATAATAACTAACATGTCGTACAAGCCAGAAAACAAGCAGACTGTCATCTGCTAAATGAGGTCCCCAGAGGGTGAATTTAGTGATGCTACCCTGCACAGCAGGGTAGCATCACTAAATTTACCCTCTGTGAACCTCAATCTGAATCAGGGTCTCATAACTAAACTGAAAGAATACCCAGAGGATAAATTGGCCCACTGTATGGGATAGCATCATCAGATTCACCCTTTGGGAACCTCATTCTGCAAATGTCAGACTGCTTATTTTCAGGCCTGATGTCATAACTATATTCCAATTTGTATTGCCACTAAAAATGTTCACATATCAACATATTTATTTGCTTCTAAATTTACCCTCTGTGAACCTCATTCTGAATCAAGGTCTCAGGCCCAAACGAAAAGAGGTAACCAGAGGATAAATTGGGAGATTCTAGCCCACAGTATGGGATAACATTAGCAAATTCACCCTTGGGGGACCTCATTCTGCAAATGACATTGCTTATTTCCAGGCTTGTCGTCTTTACTCGTAAAAACAGACTGGAACCAATGCCTGGAGTGGAAGTCCTCTGAAGTGGGAAGCATAGATATAAATGATTAGCTAAACTCGACTTCAGACCAATGTTATGGTCATAATGTTGTCAAGTGACCTTAAATGGCAACAAAAAAATGAAGGCAGTAGACGACTGAGGCTTCTAGAGATCCATTCATCAGAAGGCCTGAGCATTAGCCATAACAGATACTGACTCAGTTATTGAGGCATGATTTGATTCTCCTACCCCTTCTCCATTTGATGTCAAAACAGTTCCCCTGCCTCTGTTATATCATAATGCTGTGGAATTGCAACAGTTTACTGTGAATATAATGTAAAGTTATACCTTAAGTCCACAGATTATATACATGTAAACAGCTGCAGATGATTTAACAGTGTTACTGCAATATTGTTGGCTGCCTCCACAGGCAGCCCACAATGATGTTAAAGCACTGTCAAGATAAATGCATCCTACCAGTCAAGTTTTCAAGGAAGAATTCATTTGGGACAACTTTTTCAGGGCAATTTAAAAGAGGCTGTTTGTGGCTTATGGGGACTTAAGGGTTAATGTATCACACGATTTAGTTGCAGGTATTCATAGTTGATAATGATCAAGTGGCCAAAAGATAAAAGAAAATTCAAATCTTAACATAGTAACACAACTGCCTTATCCTCATCTGGTTTCTCCAGTGAAAAAGAGCAAATTTTGAAGGTCCAGAAGAGAAGAAACCCTTATTGAACTAAGGAATGTCAAAAGACAAGAATCAGACTGAATTGGACCAACCAGGGGCCAAAAGTGCATGGTGCACTCAACCTGGTGTTCACACTTGATGCGTGACCGTCACCCATTGTCATATTCCCACCAGAATATGCACAATTCAATTTCCTCTTCTTCATCAACAATGAATGACATTGTCTGATCTCACTCCTCTACAAATTTGTCTTCTCCAGCAGTTTTGAAGGTCATCCAGAAGGGAATTTAGCCTAACTCTTTGACATGGATCAATAAATCATAGCTATGAAGTTTTCTCAGGAAAGTGTTCAAAATTTTTCATTACATTTTTATGTGAAACGTAATGAAAACAAGTCGCCCATTTTCATGCATTATTTTTGGGGTCTGAAAATGTTTTCTTACTTTGAGTTTACATTTATATAGGTTATTTACCACATTTTTTTTAGCTCACCTGACTGAAAGTCAAGATGAGCTATGGTGATCACTCACCGTCCGTTGTCCATGAACATGGTGTTTGTACCTGCCCCTTCTATTATGCTGAACCAATTTTAGTTATATTTGAGGTGATTGCTTGTTCTGACATCGCATTTTGTTTTTTTCAAATCAATTTGCCCAGCCTCATAGGGAGGGGGTGGGGAAAATCCACCAAAATTCTTTAAAAATCTTCTTCTCATGAACCACTAGATACAATGACTTGATATTTGGTATGGAGCTTCCCTTTGAAGTGCGGACTCAAGTTTGTTAAAACAAGGTTTGTGGATCAATATTTGCCTTTGTAATGGGAGGGGCAAATTTTTTGGCCCGCCCAAAATTTCTATATTCTGAATCTATGGTCCGATTTGAACCAAATTTGATATGTGGTATTATTGAGTCTTAAGTACTTGATTCAATCAAAAAAAAACCCAGGAGCTAAAAATAGAAATATTTTCAAATGCCCATATTTCCCAAACCACACAGAACAGAGAACTGTTATTTGGTATGAATCATCCTTAGGATCAGTAGAATTGATTGGTAAAAAATTGCCATTGGTTTTGTTAGGGTGTTCTATAGGGGGGGGGGGGGGGGGGGGGGGGGGGGGGGGGGTCAGAAATAATGCAAAAATGCTGAGTCAGTATATTTGCAAAAATTAAAAAAAAAAATTTGTCCACAACCAGAATCTTTTTATATTTGTTTGGTATACAGCATCAATGGAGGGGTGGGGGGGGAGGAGGGGGGGGGGGGGCAATATGGGCAATGATCTTTAAAAATCTTCTTCAGATCCACCAGTCAGAATGCTTTGACATTCGGTTTGCAACATCTTTAGGGGTGTTCAATTCAAGTTTGTTCAAATCGAGTGCCTGAGTTAATATTTGGTCTCCCCATGGGAGTCCGAATTTTAACTTAGTGCAATATGAGTGAATTTCTTTAAAAATCTTCTTCTTCAGATCCACCAGTCAGAATTCTCTCATATTTGGTATACAACATCTCCAGGGAGGGGGGGAGATTCAAGTTTGTTAAAATTGGGTCCCCAGGTTAATATTTGGGCTCCCTATGGTACCCCAAATTTTAACTTAGTGCAAGATGAGGAAATTTCTTTAAAAAATCTTCTTCAGATCCACCAGTCAGAATGCTTTCATATTTGGTATACAACATCTCTCGGGGGGTCACATTCTAATTTGTTAAAATCGGGTCCCTGGGTTAATATTTGGGCCGGCCTCCTTTGGTAGCCAAAATTTCAACTTAGTGCAATGTGAGGAAATATCTTTAAAAATCTTCTCCTTCAGATCCCCCAGTCAGACTGCTTTCACATTTGGTATACAGCATCCTGGTGGTGGAAGGGAAGGACTCAGACTCAAGTTTGTTAGCTCACCTGACTTTCAGTCAGGGTGAGCTGTAGTGATTACTCACCGTCCGTCTGTTGTTCGTGAACATAGTGTTTGCGTCTTCTCCTCCAAAACCGCTGGACCGATTTAAGTGAAATTTGAGATGCTTGTTTGTTATGACTTCGCATTTTGATTTTGTTCAAAAGAGTTGCCTCACCTCTCAGTATGGCCACGCCACAAAAATATGCCTAAATCTTAAAAAATCTTCTTTGCATGAACCAGCAATAGCAGAGACTTGATATATGGTGTGCAGCTTCCTTTAGAGGTGTAGACTCAGATTTGTTCAAAAAACGTTATATTTGGGGCTAAATTTGCCGTCGTTATGGAAGGGACAAGAATTTTCACCCTGCCGCAAATTTCTGTTTTTGAAACCGAGAGGCTGATTTGAACCAAATTTGATATGAGGGCTCATTAGGTCATAAGTACTTAATTTATGCCAAAACAAATTTTCTCGTCGCCCCATGGGAACTGCAGGAGTTAAAAATAGAAAAAAATTTAAACGCCCATATCACTAAAACTACACGGCACTGAGAACTCTTATTTGATGTGAAGCTTCCTTAGGACCAACAGAATGGAATGATAAAAAAAAAAATTGAAGATTGTTTCTCATGTTTATTGAAATCAAATCCCTGGGTCCATATTTGGGCTCTCTGTGGGAGATATTTAGGCTACCATGTCAGGTGAGTGGCCCTCAGGTCCCCTGGGGCCTCTTGTTCAAGTTAAGGTCCTAGGTTGATATTTGGACTCCCAAGTTTTGCATAACTGGAAATCGGAGCATTATTTCTGTGGGAGCATCCGAGTACTAGAAGAAAATCACCCGGGATTGACAACAGAGTTATAAATAATTAAATAACTTCATTCCTCTTTGGTGTTAACTAGCTATAGATGTTAATTAAATCCTTCTTTAAACAACAATTGCCCCCCCCCCCCCTCCCTCGAGAACCCCGGGAATTGAAGCAGTGCTTGTTTACTGTGGTAAACAAGCTCTTTTTCACTGGTAAAATAAGACCCAGTCACTAATGCTTAGGGTGCATTAATCTAGGCAGCATGGGGTGTAAATGATTGACTGACCTTGACTTTATCTCCATGTTGTGGGCATGATTAGCCATTGTGCATAAGTATGTGACCTTAAACACCAATAAATAAACAAGTATTGTCAGGTGAGCGCCTCAGGCCATATGGGGCCTCTTGTTTAAATTATGTATGGAATTTTTGACTCACTGTAATCTGGTGCATGTCCCTCTTGCAAAAGCCAAGATTTTCAGTGTACTTGCAACTCATTTCTCCTGAGCAGCTCAAGTATCATCCAGGGACTTCATTTGTTTGATAGGATTTTGTGTTTCTGTGACAAACCTCATTCTTCTGGGCAGGCTATTTCTTTGTCCTCTTCAGTTTTACCTATTCTGAGATGGAAGCCGATTGTCGATTCATTAGACATGTTCATTTTGCTAAACAAATCCATTCACAATCAGACTTCACTGAGTGTTATGACCATAGTAAGGCTATTAAATTCTGTACATATGACCTATGCACAAGCAATGTTTCAGCCAATGGACTGCCAGGTAACCCGGAAGTCCACTGGCAGAAACATTGCCTGTGTTTGCTATGAGTAACCAGGAGAACCTGCCGTGCTTTGGATGCCATTCGATATGGCAACTGCGTGCAATTCTTATGCGCAGTTAAGCCTAGACACCAGGATGGGATCACCATGCACTTTTGGCCCCTGGTTGGTCTAGTTTGGTCTGATTTTTGTCTTTTGACATTTCTCAACGCCATATGGGTTTTTACTTTTATGGACCTTCAGAATTTGCTCTTTTTCACCAGAGAAAGAGGATAAGGGGCAGTGTTTTACTTCGGTAAGTATAATAAGAAATACAATTTGGTATAAAGTTCTAATTTTCAATCATCTGCAGACTTTTTAGCTTAACTTGACATAGTCAAGATAAGCTATTGCCATCACGTGTGCGGAAGTCTGTGAGTCTGTGACGCCTGTTCACATTTTCCTTTAGCACGGGCTACACCCCGCAGTTCTTGTCTGATTGTCACGAAATTTCATATGCAGGTTTGGGGTCATGTCTAGATGAGAACGTCCCCTTTTGGTCGCGATCGGGCAACCGTTATGGCTGCCTGAGCCCAAAACCCGAAAACCATTAGCACAGTATACAGGTCGTATTTATGAAGGGATTTCATTGTAACTTAGTAGGATGCCTCTGTATAATGCCTAGATGAGAACGTCTCCTTTTGGGCATGATCTATCAACCGTGATGGCTGCCCAAGCCCAAAACCCAAAAACTTTTAGCACAGTCTGCAGGTCATGTTTAATGTGGAGGGATTTCATTGTAACTTGGTAGGATGAATGATGTCTAGATGAGAATTTCCCCATTTGGGCATGATCTGCCAAAAACCTTTAGCACAGTCTAGTCTACAGGTCATATTTATTGAGAAATTTCATTGTAACTTGGTGGGTTGACTTCATACAATGTCTAGATGAGAAAGTCCCCTTTTGGACGTGATTGGGCAGCTGTGACGGCTACAGGGGCCCGAAGCCCGAAAAACTTTTAGCACAGTCTACAGGTAATATGAGGGGATTTCATTGTAACTTGGTAGGATGACTCCAAATAATGTCTAGATGAGAACATCCCATTTTGATCGGGATCATTCAGCCTTGATGGGTGCCCGAGCCCAAAAACCTTTAGCATAGGTAAAAGGTCATATTTATGGAAGGATTTCATTGTGACCTATTAGGTTGACTCCATATAATGCCTAGATAATGACAACCCCTTTTGGTCATGATTGGTCAGCTGTGATGGCTACAAGTGCCCGAAGCCCGAAAACCGTGAGCACAGTCTACAGGTCATATTTATGAAGGGATTTCATTGTAACTTCGTAGGATCACTCCAGATGATACCCAGATGAGATTGTCCCCTTTGGTTGCAATCATTCAACCATGATGGCTGCCCGAGCCCGAAGCCCGAAAACCTTAAGCACAGTCTACAGGTCATATTTATGAAGGGATTTCATTGTAACTTGTAGGTTGACTTCATATAATGTCTAGATGAGAATGTCCCCTTTCGGACGTGATTGGGCAACTTTGACGGCTAAAGGTGCCCGAAGCCCGAAAACCTTTAGCACAGTCTACAGGTCATATTTATGAAGGGATTTCATTGTAACATGGTAGGATGACTCCAAATAATGTCTAGATGAGAACGTCCCATTTTGGTCATGATCATTCAACCTTGATGGGTGCCCGAGCCCAAAAACCTTTGGCATAGGCAAAAGGTTATATTTGTAGAAGGATTTCATTGTAACCTGTTAGGTTGACTCCATATAATGCCTAGATGATGACATCCCCTTTTGGTCGTGATTGGTCAACTGTGATGGCTACAGGTGCCCGAAGCCCCAAAACCTTGATCACATCTACAGGTCATATTTATGAAGGGATTTCATTGTAACTTCGCAGGATTACTCCAGATGATGCCCAGATAAGATTGTCCCCTTTGGTTGCGATCACTCATCCATGATGGCTGCCCAAACTTTAGCACCGTCTACAGGTCACATTTATGAAGGGATTTCATTGTAACTTGGTAGGTTGACTTCATATAATGTCTAGATGAGAACTCCCCTTTTGGACACAATTGGGCAACTGTGACGGCTTCAGGGGCCCAAAGCCCGAAAACCTTTAGAACAGTGTACAGGTCATAATTATGAAGGGATTTCATTGTAGCTTGGTAGGATGACTCCAAATAGTGTCCAGATGAGAACGTCCCCTTTTGGTCACGATCATTTGCCCGAGCCCAAAAACCTTTAGCATGTCTGTAGGTCATATTTATGGAAGGATTTCATTGTAACTTGTTAGGTCGACTCCATATAATGCCTAGATGATGACATCCCCTTTTGGTCGTGGTTGGTCAACTGTGATGGCTACAGGTGCCTGGAGCCCGAAAATCTTAAGCACAGTCTACAGGTCATATTTATGACGGGATTTCATTGTAACTTCATAGGATCACTCCAGATGATGTCCAGATGAGTATGTCCCCTTTTGGTTGTGGTCATTCAACCATGATGGCTGCCCAAGCCTAAAGCCCAAAAACCTTTAACACGGTCTTCAGATCATATTTATGAAGGGATTTCATTGTAACTTGGTAGGTTGACTTCATGTAACGTCTAGATGAGAACAGCCCCTTTTGGACACCATTAGGCAACTGTGTTGGCTACAGGGGCCCAAAGCCCGAAAATCTTCAGCACAGTCTACAGGTGATATTTATGAAGGGATTTCATTGTACCTTGGTAGTATGACTCTAAATAATGTCTAGATGAGAACGTCCCCTTTTGGTCGCGATCATTCAGCCTTGATGAATGCCTGAATCTAAAACCCCAAAACCTTTAGCATAGTCTATTGGTCATATTTATGGAAGGACTTCATTGTAACCCATAAGTTTGACTCCATATAATGCCTAGATGATGACATCCCCTTTTGGTAGTGATTGGTCAACTGTGACGGCTTCAGGGGCCCAAAGCCCCAAAACCTTGAGCACAGTCTACAGGTCATATTTATGAAGGGATTTCATTGTAACTTTGTAGGATCACTCCAGATGATGCCCAGATGAGAATGTCCCCTTTTTGTTGCGATCATTCAACCATGATGGCTGCCAGAGCCCAAAGCCCCAAAACCTTTAGCACAGTCTGCAGGTCATATTTATTGAGGGATTTCATTGTAACTTGGTAGGTTGACTTCATATAATGTCTAGATGAGAACGTCCCCTTTGGACGCAATTTGGAAACTGACGGCTACAGGGGCTCAAAGCCCGAAAACCTTGAGCACAGTCTACAGGCCATATTTATGAAGGGATTTTAATGTAACCTGATAGGATGACTCATTTTGGAATAATTTCACTGTAACTTGGTAACTTTTGTTGATATACGTTAACTGTGAGGGCCACATACATTAACTGTGAGGTCATATTAACCCTCCCTTCAACTCTTTAGCACAGTGTACACCTCATATTATTTTTATCATAAACATAGCATACAGGGAACAGAAATGAACATATTCCCAATTATCACAATTCTTGTCTTATTTCATAATCCTTTCATAAACACTGAACATTATCCTTTTCATCAAACACAACACACAAGTTAAGCTACAGTGTCATTGACATTTTCATTATATATGGAGTACAGTGAAACCCTGCTAACTGAATAACCAATTTGACCACGAACATTATTCGGTTAACTGGTTGAGTGCTGAATTATTAATTAAAGGTGGGGGCGCGGTGGCTCAGTTGGTAGAGGTGCAGGCTGCAAGCCGAGAGGTCCTCGGTTCGAATCCCACCTGCGGCAATCGCGTTGTGTCCTTGGGCAAGACACTTCACCCCCATTGCCCACGTGGGGGCACGGTGACGCTGTGTACTAAGGCGTACTGCACGTGGATGGTGCACCTGTCTTCAACCAATGCTAACCCTGCTTGTGTGGAGTTGGTATGTTGGGGAGTTGACAGTTGCTTGCCGTTGCTCGGTGGTTCTCTCCGGGTACTCCGGCTTCCTCCACCCGTAAAACTGTCACGGTCATGGTTAGCCACTGTGCAGAAATATGTGACCTTAAAACACCAATAAATAACTAAATTAATTAAAGGTGATTTGAAACATAGGTATTTCTTTTTCAAAGCTTCCAGCAAGAGTAGCCTTAGTTTAGCAAGATTTTGTTCATCAATAATTGTTTGGTTACAATTTATCAGAGAGTGCTATTGGCACTCTCCAATAAATCGCAACCAAACAATTTTATATAAGATTTTTTTCTTCTGCCGAGTAAACAATTAGCTAATGCATACAGTGTAAAGCCACTAAAGTGGCTTCCTGCACTCAACTAGTTAACCTGAATTAGCCGGAATATTCATTTAACAGGGATATGGAAACTCTTGTATTCTACAGATAAATTAAGCTTTTATTCTGTAGTATCTTGTTTGACAGAGTTCTAAAAGAGATCTGTCAAACAAGATCTAATAGATTAAATGCTTGTATTGGATGTACCGAAGCCAAATAGGTCTATAAACAAAAGGAAGTCTTCAATGGTTATGGTAATTTCTTGACATATTATAAGATTTTTTATTCATTTAACAGAAGATTATTTGTAGAATTTTGCATTTGTGTATATTCTATGTCTAATAAGACAATGAAAAGCCTCTCAATTGTATGCCAAAAAAAAATAAAAACAGAAAATGAATCCTCCCGCCCTCACTGATTTGAAAAAAAAAATTGCCATGAAAATAACTTATTTTAACATATATCATCATCTCAACTCTATTGCCAAGCTTTCGATCTGAACTGGATCTTCATCAGGACACTCGAATTAGGAAGAACTACATGTCAACAGTACGAAAAACAATTGCAAAATGCAATTGTTTTTCGTACTGTTGACATGTAGTTCTTCCTAATTCGAGTGTCCTGATGAAGATCCAGTTCGGATTGAAAGCTTGGCAATACAGTTGAGACGATGATATATGTTGTTATAATAGCGTCCCTAACCTGGAGGACAATGGTTGATATAACTTATTTTATTTTGTGTGGCCTCAACGAAGGATATATGAAATGTTATTTTATTTTATTGTGTCGCCTGCCCTACGAAGTGGGGAGCGACATATATAGGGATTACTTTGTTCATGTTGCGTCGTCCGCGTCGTCGTCTGCATCACACTTTCTCTTATCCGCCACTCCTCTTTAACGTATGAATGGATTTTGATGAAACTTTCAGTGCTTCTTTATCACATAATGGCATTGTGCACCTCCTATTTTATTTTTTGATCCGCTGTATTTTTTCCAGAGCTATGCCCCTTTTCCACTTAGAATTCTGTCTGAAATATTAAAATATAGTGCAGGCGATACACGTCTTCCATGGAAGACTCACATCTAAGTGAATTTATTGCAGTATAATCATATGACATATTATTATGAGGTAAAATACATCCCTTTATTAATCTTTCTTTTGTATTTTCTCTGACATATAACTGGTACTCTCAGGGTGTTTTTGTTGTTATTTCAGGGTATGGTTTAACTGAAACAAGTCCAGTTGTGTTG
Source organism: Pictodentalium vernedei (assembly GCA_031216915.1). Taxonomy (NCBI): domain Eukaryota; kingdom Metazoa; phylum Mollusca; class Scaphopoda; order Dentaliida; family Dentaliidae; genus Pictodentalium; species Pictodentalium vernedei. The sequence goes on along the minus strand of CM062292.1, from coordinate 138,164,009 downwards.
TGCGATGTTTTACCATCAACTTTTGGATCAGCAGGAATGCTGATCCCCAACACTCTTGGAAAGGTAAATTATTTATTAAATATGATTTTCTTTCCCAAAATTGTCCATTATCAAACCTGGCTTACATGATGCCAATCTTGGCCGATATAAATCAGGCTAGAGTTGCTCCCCCCTAACTACACATAACCAATGTGTTTGCATGCAAACATTTCCATGCTTTCACCTTTTTTGCTGAATGCATTCAGGAAAATTGGTGTGACCCAGCTGGCAAAATGGAGTGACTTGAAGGTGAAATTTTGTATAATGAAGAATTAAAGATGGCAGTAAGTAAGGATTAGGTGGATGAAGAGAAGAGGGTTGTACAGAAAATTCATCCTAAACTAGGATTTTGAGTCATATAAGCAGAGATTTGTCAAAGTAGGAGAAATATTAAATATACTCAAAGTAGCTTGATGTACCAAATGGTCACCACGAGTGGTGAAGTGGTGTTAACCCTTTACCCAACGAATCGCCCGCATCCGCCCGCATGATATGCAAATTCAGCAGTTGAAAAAATATTATTTTTTTAAAAATTTTAACAAAGCTATATCATGTGACCCCTCGTTGGAACGAGCTCATCGAGCTCGTTCCAATGAGGGGTCACATGATATGGGTTTGTTGAAATTTTTTGAAATATTTAAAAAAATGATATTTAAAATAATAAATTGATATCGTCTGCATTGGGTAAAGGGTTAACAGCAGGCCTTTGGCATGTGGTTAACACCACTTCACCACGATTGGTGAACATTTGGTACTCCAAGCTACTTTGGGTATATTTTATTTTTACCATTATCGTCAGATTAATAAGAGTTTAAATGTTAAATAATACAATATTCTGACGTGCAAATCTGTTTTTGCTTACATGAGCATTAGTGGGTGATACTTCTGCTGTCAATTTTATCGCTGAAACGAAATGCAAATAAAAACATGCAAATCACGGGGCCTTTTTCATTTCAATAACATAATAATACTCTATTCTGAGTTATGGGTGCTTTATTAACATGAGGCAATGCATGTTAGTTAATTTTTGGTATCCTATGAGGTAAACTCATTTAAAAACATACTAAATAATTGTGAGTTTTATTTCACGTGTAATAAATTTAGACAAGGTTGCATTCAAATTGAGGTCACCAAAGGTCAACTTGGATGTAGTTCCACTGTGGGTCTAAATTTGAACTATTGAAATCTCATTACTGGCATGTTCACCACGGTTGATGTGAAGCTACAATTTATGTCATAGGCTTTTTGTATATAGCAGAATAGGTAATCATGGTATAAAAGATAGTTTAGCTATTTGAAGAAGCTGAGACATTCAGATAGCTAAACTAGGAGATGAGGAAACTTTGGACTTTGTTAAAAGAATGAGAAGCAATAACACTGCTAGAAAACTGTAGCAGATCTGAAAACATTTTAAACTTATTATCCCCCTGCAAGGGAGGGATATAATGAAGACCTCTGTCTGGAAGGACCATCCGTGGTACCATCTGGATGTCCATCTTTCTATCCATCCATCTGTTCGCCCGCACCAACAAATCAGGTTTATGTGCTCAGTTGTTGGTACACAGCACTGTTATGTATCTAGTTTGATGTATGTGACAAGCCACATAAATTAGAACTAACAAATGGTGTTTATGTGTCCAAAAAGGTGGGTTATGTGGCTAAAATGTTGTTTTTTTTTTTTTGTTGCTAAAATGGTTTATGTGGCTACTAAGTGACAAAAAATGGGTATTGTGTTTTCAGGGATTTTATGTTAGGGTTAGAGTCGGTAAGCTGAAAGGGTTAGAGTTTGCTACCACCCAGAAATTAGACTTAAAAAAGAGTTTTTAGTGATTGTCCATGCATTTTAAAAATATATTGTGTAATGCTTGTTTATAGCATAACTTTAACAATAGTAACTGAATAATTCTTTTCAGTATTTGTCTCTAATGGACTATGGGAGGTCCTCTGCAAACAATCCTCATTTTGTTCCCGTCGGATGAAAAAACATGCCTTCCAGAGGCATTCTTTGCTTCTTGTTAGTGGATTTTCAAAAATCTTCTCCTCTGAAGCCGCCAAGCCAAATGTTTTGAACTACACCTAAATGATCGTCGGATGAAAAAACATGCCTTCCAGAGGCATTCTTTGTTTCTTGTTAGTGGATTTTCAAAAATCTTCTCCTCTGAAACCGCCAGGCCAAATGTTTTGAACTACACCTAAATGATGACTGGGACCCCCTCTACTGATGTTCCTCATTTAATATTGATCGGGTTACAAATGTGGCCACAGTTGTGGCTTACAGTTACTATAGAAACCCTATGAGAAATCACATTTTCATCTTCTTCTCTGGAACTACGGAGCAGAAGTCAACCAAACCTGGCAGGGATAGTCTATGGGAGATCCTCTACAAACGATCATCATTTTGATCCCATGGGTTTGAAAACATGGCTGCCAGAGGCATTCTTTGATTCTGATTGGGGGATTTTGAAAAATCTTCTCTGAAACCACAGGGTCAAATGTTTTGAAACTTTGCATGGATGATGACTGGGACCCCCTCTACCAACGGTCCTCATTTAATGTTGATAGGGTTGCAAACATGGCTGCAATTGTGGCTTATAGTTACTATAGAAAACCTATGGGAAATCACATCTTCATCTTCTTCTCTGGGACTACTGAGCTGACATGAACTAAACTTGGCAGGAATGGTCTATTGGAGGTCCTCTACAAACGATACTCATTTTGTTCCTGTGGGGTGAAAAACATGACCGCCAGAGGCATTCTTTGATTCTGGTTGGTGGATTTTCAAAAAATCTTCTCCTCTGAAACTACCAGGCCAAATGTTTTGATACTTCACACAAATGATGACTGGAGTCTGGGACCCACTCTACCAACGATCCTCATTTAATGTTGATCGGGTTGTAAACATGGCCGCAATTGCAGTTTATAGTTACTATAGAAACCCTATGGGAAATCACATTTTCATCTTCTTCTCTGGAACTGCTGAGCCGACGTGAACCAAACCTGGCAGGGATAGTCTGTGGAAGGTCTTCTCCAAATACTCCTCATTTTGTTACTGTGCATCAAAAAAACATGGCAGCCAGAAGCATTTTTTGATTCTGATTGGTGGATTTTGAAAAATCTTCTCTGAAACCACAGGGCCAAATGTTTTCAAACTTTGCACAGTTGATGACTGACACACCCTCTACCAATGATCCTCATTTAATATTGATCAGGTTGCAAACATCACTGCCATTGTGGCTTATAGTTACTATAGAAAACCCTATGGAAATCACATTTTCATATTCTCAGGAACTACTGAGTTGGCGTGAACCAAACTTCGCAGAAATGGTCTATAGGAGGCCCTCTACAAACGATCCTCTTTTTGTTCTTGTTGGTTGGAAAATATGACCACTAGAGACATTCTCTGATTCTGATTGGTGGCTTTTGCAAAAATCTTCCCCTCTGAAACTGCAAAGTCAAATGTTTTGAAACTTCACATGATTGAGGACTGGGTCACCTTCTACCAATGATCCTCATGTAATGTTGATGTAATGTTGTAAACATGGCCACAATTGCAGCTCATAGTTACCATGGGAAGCCTATGGGAAATCACATTTTTATATGTGGTTCCAGGTAAGCGATTACAGGCCTCTAGTTCTTTTATATCTTGTTTGATAGAGCTCTGTCAAACAAGATGTAATATATTAAATGCCAGTATTGGATTTACTGAGGCCACATAGGTCTGTAAACAATGGAAAACTGGGGAGAGTCAGGTTAATTTCTCAACAGGTTACAAGATTTTTAACTCACCTTGACGAAGTCAAGCTGAGTTTATCTAATCGCTCTCCATCCGTCGTTTCTGTCGACACCATGTTTTGGGCTTTTCGTCCAAAACTGCTGGGCCAATGCAAATGAAAGTTTGTGTGAGTGATGTTGCTGAGGGGCATTGCATTTTTGTTCAACTTAACATGCTCAGACCCATAGGTGAGGGAAAATGCTTCAAATTGTTTTTAAAATCTTCTCATGAACCAGTGGGAACAATGACTTGTTATTTGGTATGGAGCCTCCTTTTGAGGTGTACATTCAAGTTTGTTCAACAGAAGTTCATGAAGAAATATTTGCCTTTGTAATGGGAGGGGCAAGATTTTTGAATACCAAAAATTTCCATTTTCTGAATCAATGGTCTGATTTGAACCAAAGCTAAAAATAGAAATATTTTCAAACTCCAATATTTCCCAAACCCCACGGAACAGAGAACTGTTATATGGTATGAAGCATCCTGAAGACCCATAGAACTGAATGGTAAAAAGTTGGCATCAGTTGTTTCAGGGTTTTTTTTTTGGGGGGGGGGGGGGGAGGGGGGAAGGGGGGTGGATCGAAAAAATGCTGAGTCAGCATTTTTTCAAAAATTTAAAAAAAAAAAAAAATTTTTTTTTTTTCCAGAACCAATGATCAGAATGTTTTGATATTTGGTATACATCATCCATGGAGGGGGGGGGGGGGGGGGGGGGGGGGGGGGGGGGGGAGCGGGTGCAGGGGGGGGGGGCAGATATAAGTTTGGTAAAATGAAGCCCTTGGTTCATATTTGGGCTCATTTTAGGAGTCTGAATTTTTAACTTAGGGCAATGTGGGGAAGAATAACCTTTTAAAATCTTCAGACCTACCTGTCAGAATGCTTTTGTATTTGGTTATAACATCTTGGGGAGGGGGAGGGGGAGGGGGAGGGGAGCAGATTCAAGTTTGTTCAAATCAGGTCTCTGGGTTCATATTTGGGCTCACTATTGTAGCCCAAACTTCGACTTAGTGCAATATGATGAAATTTCTTTAAAAATCTTCTTCAGATCCACCAGTTAGAATCCTTTCATATTTGGTACACAACATCTGTAGGGAGGTCAAATTTAAGTTTGTTCAAATTGGGTCCCTGGATTGATAATTGGGCTCCCTATGGCAGCCCAAATTGTAATTTTGTGCAATATGGGGAAATTTCTTTAAAAATCTTCTTCTTCAGATCCACCAGTCAAAATCCTTTTATATTTGGTATACAGCATCTCGATTGAGGTCAAATTCAAGTTTGTTCAAATCGGGCCCCTGGGCTTATATTTGGATCCCCTATGGTAGCCCAAATTTGAACTTGGTACAATATTTTTTAATTTCATTTTGTGCAATAGGGATCAGATTCAAATTTGTTCAAATCAAGAGTCAGGGTTAATATTTGGGCTCCTTATGGGAGCCAGAATTTTAACTTGGTGCAATATGAGGGAATTTCTTTAAAAATCATCTTCTTCAGATCCACCAGTCAGAATCCTTTCATATTTGGTATACAATATCTCTAGTTCGCTACTCAGAACTCTTAGTCCGATTTTAACAAAATTTGATATGTCGCATAAGTATGAAACAGATATTTGATTTAAATGAAAAAAATTAACCCTGGATATCATGTGATGCAATGTGTGCTAAAAATAGAAACATAATTAACATAAGTTAATTTTATAAGGAGCCATCTAGCTGAAGAATTAGAAACTTTTTATTAAGTACCCTCTAGAGGTGGGTAACTAAGATTAATACACATAGGTTGTATATCAAGGGGCTCCATTTGGGAGCTTCACTTTTTACATTATGATTAACTGAAGAAAAGGCATGATGGTTGGTCTATTTTAGTCACTACTGAGGGGCTAAAGGATTGACAATGGATCCTGTGGAGATGATTGCTTAATGTAGATTCAGGGGGCGTTGTGGTGTTGCAGTAACAGGTTCTCGTCAGATCACCGAAGTTAAGCAACGTTGAGCCCGGTTAATCAATGGATGGGTGACTGTCTAAGCGATCAATTCGGACTCCTGCTTTGTGTCCTTGGGCAAGGCACTTAACCCTGATTGCCTACATGGGGGCACGATGATGACATGTACTATGCATGTCGATGGTACGCATGTCTTCAACCAATCTAACCCTGCCTGTGTTGCAATGTGGAGTTCCAATTCTGGGGAGCTGGCAACTGCTTGTCGTTGCTCAGTGGTTCTCTCCGGCTTCCTCTGGCTTCCTCCACCCGTAAAACTGCCACAGACATGATTAGCCATTGTGCATAAGTATATGACCTTAAAACACCAATAAATGAATGATAATAAATAATGTAGATTCATTCAAGGCCTCATTTTATATCAGGTTCTATTCAAGGTGAGCACTTCAGGCCCTGCGAGTCCTCTTGTTTATTCAATTAACAGAGGAGTTTATAACCTATTTTCAATTAACAGGTCAAATTTGTATTGGAGGTATGGTAAATGGTTTTGTGTTGGGAAATTATATTCAATTAACAGGGTTATTCAATTAAGAGATATCCAATTAAGTGGGCTCCACTGCAGTACAAGTTTAAAAACGTATCATCAAGGAGATTTGTAAGTAAAAAATAAAGTGGCAGATTTTAAATGACAAGGAAGGGGCTTGAGAAACAAGAATTTCTTTTAACAGTCTTGAATACAAAATGGATCCTTATGGTAGATGGTGTTCAATGCCTCCTATTTTTTTCTTTATAAATGAATAGTTTCTTGAAGTATATACCATGCTAATCAAAAGAATCCCCAGTTCTTTACCTGTAGAATACTATTATAGATTCTCTTATTGTTAACAACAAACCAGTGCCATAGCACTATTGAAATGTGCTGAAAGCCAACTTAGTGACTCTACACAGTATGCGTTTGTAATCAGTTTCAACATTATGTTTTGAAAGTTTTTTCTGAGTAAAGTAAAGGTGCTTTCGATATTTTTCAAACATAAATACAGGATCATTCCTTTTTTTCTATTCATTACTCTCTATTTATTTATTTATTTATTTATTTATTTATTTATTTATTGATGTTTTAAGGTCACATATTTCTGCACAGTGGCTAATCATGCCCATGACAGTTTTACGGGTGGAGGAAGCTGGAGTACCCGGAGAGAACCACCGAGCAACGGCGAGCAACTGTCAGCTCCCCAACATACTAACTCCACACAAGCAGGGTTAGCATTGGTTGAAGACAAGTGCACCATCAACGTGCAGTACGCCTTAGTACTTGACGTCACCATGCCCCCACATGGGCAATGGGGGTGAAGTGTCTTGCCCAAGGACACAACGCGGTTGCCGCAGGTGGGGTTCGAACCGAGGACCTCTCGGCTTGCAGCCTGCACCTCTACCTACTGAGCTACCACGCCCCCTCATTACTCTCTAAAATATCATGAAGAACATAATTCATGACATTTTTCCCTTGCCTTGGTAGTAATTTAAAAGGAAGTCACCACACATAAGTTATTCGTCTTGTTTTTCTTTGATGTTTTCTTCAGCATAGGAACACTGAAATTTTATCTCTTACCCACTTTGATCCATGAATATTTTAGACATTTTTAGCTCACCTGACTGAAAGTCAGGGTGAGCTATTCTGATCACTTTTCGTCCGTCGTGAAGATGGTGTTTGGGCCTTTTTCTCCCAAACCACTGGCCGCATATTAATGAAATTTCATGTGAGTAGGGGTTATATAAGGGCATTTTGATTTTTTGTCAAATTAGGTTTCGGCTCATATTGAGCAGAGGGATGGGGCAAAAATGCTCCAATTCTTAAAAAATCTTCTTCTCAAGAACCAACAATAGCAGAGACTTGATATTTGGTATGCAGTTTCCTTTTGAGGTGTAGACTCAATTTTCTGCAAGAGAAGTTCGAGGGGCTATATTTGACGATGTTAAAGGAGGGGCAAATATTTTGGCCCTGCCCCAAATTTCTATTTTTCAAACCGCGAGGCCGATTTGAACCAAATTTTATGTGAGTGCTTATTGGGTCATAAGTACCTAATTTATGCAGAAATTTTTTTTCCCTTGGCCCCGTGGGAACCACAGGAGCTAAAAATAGAAAAAAATTAAAACGCCCATATCTCCAAAACCACACAGCACTGAGAATTCTTATTTCTTGTGAAGCGTCCTTAGGACCAACAGAATGGAATGGTCTAAAAAAATTGCCATCGGTTTTATCATGGGGTACTTTTTGGGGACTTTGAAAAAGTGCTGAGTCAACATTTTTTAACACTGTGGGTAATGGGAAAAACATAAGATTACTTTTCTCCCAAACCACTGCTCCAAAAGCTTTCAAATATCACATATAACATCTTTGGAAGATTGTTTCACATGTTTATTGAAATCATTTGCCTGGGTTCATATTTGGGCTCTCTATGGGAGCCCAAATGTTTAAATTAGTGCAGTATGAGGAGTATTTTTTAAAAATCTTCTTCAGACCTACCAATAAGAATCTTTTGATATTTGGTATGCAACATCCTTAGGGGAGTGAGATTCAAGTTTGTTGAAGCCAAGTCCCTGGGTTCATATTTAGGCTGAAAATTTGGGGTCCCGTTGCGGACTTAGAAATTTTGGACCAAAATCCGGAAAATTTTGTTTGTTTTTTTTATGCGTTTCGGTCAATTTTAAGACAAAAAAAAATTATTTTTTTTAACCTGAAAATTTGGGGTCCGGGTGGGACTTAGAAAATTTTGGACCAAAATCCGGATTTTTTTTTTTTTGGTTTTTTATGCGTTTTTGTCAATTTTAAGACAAAAAATTTTTTTTTTTTTTCCCCTGAAAATTTGGGGTCCGGGTGGGACTCCGAAAATTTTGGACCAAAATCCGGAAATTTTTTTTTTTTGTTTTTTATGCATTTCTGTCAATTTTAAGACAAAAAAAAAAATTTTTTTTTTTAGCCTGAAAATTTGGGGTCTGGGTGGGACTTTGAAAATTTTGGACCAAAATCCGGAAATTTTTGTTTTTTATGCATTTCGGTCAGTTTTAAGACAAAAAAAATTTATTTTTTTTACCCTGAATATTTGTGGTCCGGATGGGACTTCGAAAATTTTGGACCAAAATCCATAATTTTTTTTTTTTGTTTTTTATGCATTTCTGTGAATTTTAAGACAGAAAAATTTTTTTTTTTTTACACCGAAAATTTGGCTTCCGGGTGGGACTTAGAAAATTTTGGACCAAAATCCTGAAATTAGTTTTATCGTTTTTTATGCGTTTTAAGAAGAAGAAAAAAATTTAGGCTGAAAGTATTTTGTTTGGGAAAAAAATCTGTTTTTTATGCGTTTATCTCAATTTTGGGACGTAAAAGTGCAGGAACTGAAAATAGAAGGAAAATCCTGTGTATTGTGTGGGCACAATCGCTTCATCTAGTTGGTATATGCTTTTCTTAGGAGGGGCGTATGCAGCTTATTCAAGTCAAGTCCCTGGTTTGATATTTAGGCTACCATGTCAGGTGAGCGCCCTCAGCCCCCCTGGGGCCTCTTGTTTTTTTATTCCCCTGCTATAAAATGGCTGGAGGCATATAGTGTTACCCTTGTACATCCGTGATTCCATCATTTCATCTTTCCATCATTCTGTCTCTCTGTCATTCCAGTTTTCCAGACTTTTTTCACCAAACATTGAGATAATTGTTTAATAAAATCGCTCAACCGGTTCCATTGAGATAATTGGCTGATTTCTCTTATGTGGGTTTGCCATGGGTACCTGCAAATCAAGTTCAAGTTTAGTCCCAGTTGGATGATTTTTCCAACCAAGAGTTATTGTCCTTGAACTTCCAAAATAAGTTTTCTGAACTTTGAGATAATTGGTTGATTTCTGTTACGTGACTTTGGCAAGGGTACCCACTAATAGAGTTCGTGGTTGATCCTGGTCTGATGAATGTTTTGCAGAGATCTTTACCTTGTACTTAGTTTTTGATGTGAAAACTCAGAGAATCAGTTTTCCTGACTTTTTTTTTGCTCATGGAGAATACAAGTACTACTGACATATCTAGGTTCTTTATTAATTTTATCCTTTGCACACTAATCACAAAATATAAAAATTTCAAGCTGCAAATTCTTTGCATAAGGCCAAACAAAAAAATACATTTGTTTCATGGGCAATTAATTTTTCAGATCAGTGTGGGAGGAAGGCTTTTATTTTTCATTTTTAGCTTAACTTGAGAAAGTCAAAATAAGCTATTATTATTATTATTGCCATCATGCGTGCGGGAGTCTGTTAGTCTGTGAGTCTGTTCGCATTTTCCTTTAGCACATGCTACACCCCATAGTTTTTGTCTGATCATCATGAAATTTCATATGCAGGTTTGAGGTCATGTCTAGATGAGAAAGTTCCCTTTTGATTGCAATCGGTCAAACCATTGGCACAGTTTACAGATTGTATTTATGAAGGGATTTCATTGTAACTTGTAGGATGCCTCTGTATAATATGTAGATGAGAACTCCCCCTTTTGGTCGTGGTCTGTCAACCGTGATGGCCGCCCAAGCCCGAAACCCAAAAACTTTTAGCACAGTCTACAGGTCATATTTAAAATGGGGAGTTTTCATTGTAACTTGGTAGGATGACTCTGTATGATGTCAAGATGAGAACTTCCCCATTTGGTTGTGATCTGTCAACCGTGTCGACTGCCCATGCCCAAAACCCGAAAACCTATAGCACAGTCTACAGGTCATATTTATGGAGGGATTTCATTGTAACTTGGTAGGTTGACTCCATATAATGTCTAGATGAGAACGTCCCCTTTTGGACTAGTCAACTGTGACTACAGAGGCCTGAAGCCCGAAAACCTTTAGCACAGTCTACAGGTCATATTTATGAAGGGATTTCATTGTAACTTGGTAGGATGACTCCAGATAATGTCTAGATGAGAACGTCCCAATTTGGTCGTGATCATTCAGCTGTGATGGCTGCCCGAACCCCAACCCAAAAACCTTCTGCACAGTCTACAGGTCATATTTATGGAGGGATTTCATTGTAACTTGGTAGGTTGACTCCATATGATGCCTAGATGATAACATCTCCCTTTGGTCGCAATTGGTCAACTTTGACGGCTGCAGGGGCCCGAAGCTGGAAAACCTTTAGCACAGTCTACGGATCATATTTATGAAGGGATTTCATTGTAACTTGGTAGGATGACTCCAGATAATGCCTAGATGAGAACGTCCCCTTTTGGTCATGATCATTCAACTATGATGGCTGCCCGAGCCCAAAACCCGAAAAACTTTAGCACAGTCCACAGGTCATATTTATGAAGGGATTTCATTGTAACTTGGTAGGATGGCTCAGTATAATGTCTAGATGAGGACGTGCCCTTTTGGTTGCGATCAGTCAACCATGATGGCTGCACATGCATTTATTTATGAAGGGATTTCATTGTAACTTGAAAGGATGACTTGTTTTGGAATAATTACACTGTAACTTGGTAACTTTAGTTGACATACATTAACTGTGAGGGCCACATACATTAACTGTGAGGGCCACATTAACCCACCCTCAATTCTTTAGTACAGTCTACACCTCATATTATTTTTATTGAAAACATAGCACACAGGAAACAGAAATTAACGTACTCCCAATTATCACAATTCTTGTCTTATTTCATAATCCTTTCATAAACATTGAACATTATCCTTTTCATTAAACACAACACAAAGACAAGTTAAGCTACAGTGTCATAAACACTTTCATTTATGTTCATTATACATAAGTATCTTTTTCAAAAATAAATACCGTCCACACAATATTGGAATTGTTTTCTGCAGAAGGGAGCAAACTGGATGCTCACAAATCAAATATAATAAACAGACAATATATTTTAATCATACTTTGTTGCAAAGACATGAGAATAAATATTATACATCCATCAAAGAAGGTCGAATTTTAAAGTCGCATGATTTCCTAGTTATTTGGAAGATATGTCAATCCAATAAAAGCTTTCAACGATGGGGTTCAATTTCACTGGGGGGGATTGCCTGTGAACAAAACCCTTTTTTAGCCAATTCAACTAGAAATTTAACCAATTCAGTCTTGCTTGATGGAGCTCAATGAGCTCTGTCAAACAAGATCGAATTGGCTAACCCTTTACCCAACGCAGACGATATCAAAATTTATTACTTTAAATATCATTTTTTCAAATTTTTAAAAAAAATTCAACAAAACCATATCATGTGACCCCTCATTGGAATGAGCTCATTCCAACGAGGGGTCACATGATATGGTTTTATTGAAAGTTTTTGAAAAATAATATTTTTTCAACTGCTGTATTTGCATATTACTTGGGCGGATGCGGCCGATTCTTTGGGTAAAGGGTTAAACTCTTGGTTACATCATGGGAAAAATGTACTACTTGAAATTTTGTTATTTTGACATCAGTGCTCAGAGTGTTCATCAAAATTGACCGAGAGGCAGACCTTTGTAAGTAAAGGCACGTCAAATTTCATCAATGGTAGTCTGCAAGCCAATTTCCACAAAAAGTGGAAAAAGAAACAGACCATAACAGCGTCAGATTTCAATAAGCTTTAGACTGGTGGCCTGAGAGCTTGAAAGTATTGATTTTGATATCAAACTTGAGAGAAATATTCAAGATGCAGAAGTGGGAGGTCAAAAAGAATTTTCAGGTGCATTTCAATAATTTTTGTGAATCGAGAAACACATAGAATAACATGCAATTGTGAAAGGGTTAATCGATATGGCACAAGTGCCAGTGTGAAAGGTGAAAATGAGAGGCTGTAACATGCCTGTCATTCTGTGTTTATTACATGCCTTCACATCTATAGAAACATTTATTTGGACATTCAGCAACTATCAACAAAAAGAACACAGTTTATCGCTAACCAATTTTGTGTACTCATACTCTTCTTCTGGATGTTCATTATCCCCATCATTATTCGACTTTATTTCTTCTTCGCTATTTTCGTACAGATTAAACTTGCCATATCCTTAAATTTTTGACATTCTATTTAGTTATTTCACAATCAGTTCAATTTTTTATGATCAATTTGTCTGCGCAACGATTTCCAATCGGCACATGTGTGCAGAACGGATTTCCATTTTCTGCATGGTTTAGTGTTGCTGGGGGATTTCATAGAATAGACATATAATAAATAGAGGATATGGAATGAGTGTTTTTTCGCATATAATATTTATGAAACGAGTCTAAAAATTTTCCGTCTAGTGAGCCCAAATGGAAAATTTGGAAGAGTGAAATGATGTGTGGTCTTTTTCTATAAACTTGTTATGCCACCCGCCATTCTTGCAAGGTGCATTAAAGTTCCCCTTGTCCATCCGTACAGCTGAAGCTCTGCCCCAAATTTGGTTTCTGGACGATAATTTTAGTTTGAACGAAATTGAACAAAATTTTATACATATCTTTATCACTACATACTACATGTTGAGATTGATAGTGGGCCTTTTGGCAGAGTTATGGCCCTTTTCTGACTTAGAAGACATGTCGATATTGGTTTCTGAATGATAATGTTAGTTTGACTGAACGAAATGAAACAAAAGTTTATACACTTGTTTATAACCACATACTACAGGTTGGGGTTGATGGTCGGCTTGAGCCAATTATTTTTGGAAGAGTTATGGTGCTTTTCCAACTTAGAAGACATGTTGATATTGGTTTCTGGACAATAACATTAGTTTGATTGAACAAAATGAAACAAAATTTTATACATAGGCTTGTAACTACATAAGATAGGCTGGGATTTATTGGTTTCCAGATGATAACTTAAGTTATATGTGTCCGATTTCAATCAAACTTGGAATATAGCTTACTGTAGACAATATACCGGACAGGTTTGATTGTGAGTGTTGTGCGATAATTTCTATTTGAATTATGGCACCTTTTTGGACTTTGTTAACCACTAAATATAGTTTATCATAAAGTGGGGACATAAGTGTCCCATGGACACATTTGGTGGTCTGCTGTGCTATGGTTTAATGGAGATAAGATATTTATTAATTCAATATCAACAAAAATAAATGACTAGAAACTCATGCTTGGCAGTATGGGGACAAGGGCATAGAAACCTTTGGCATTGCTCTTGTCTTTTAACAGAATTTTTGCTGTCCAGGAGAAATCAGCTTTGATATTTCTTGATAAATCGGTTCCAGTTAGTTAATCCTTTACCCAGTGCATGCAATATCAAAATGTTTAAATTGTTTTTAAATTTTTCACTAAATTTCAGTGAAACCATATCATGTGACCCCCTCGTTGGAACAAACTTATTCCAATGAGAGGTCACATGATATGGTCTCAATGAAAGTGTTTGAAATATTGTCTTTTTCAACTACTCTGTTTGTAAATTATGAGGGTGGATACAGCCAATTCATGAGGTGAAGGGTTAAAACATTTGATGTTCTTTGTTGGTAGGTAATTGATATTTCGACAGGAAAAGACCTTGGACCAGATGAAGAAGGAGAGATCTGCCTGAAAGGGCCACAGATAATGAAGGGTTACCTTAAAAATCAGAAAGCTACAGATGATATGATTGACAAGGATGGATGGCTTCGATCAGGTAATGTTAGATTGTATATATGCCTGTTTTTTTTAGTCTTAAAGCCTGAGATTATTTTGTATTGTAACTACTCCCATATATGCATGTAGGCAGCTGCAGATGACTTAACAGTGTTTCTACATTATTGTTGGCTGCCTGTACAGGCAGCCAACAATGATATAAAAAACATTGACAAGATAAATGCAGCCTACCAGTTGAGTTTGCATGCACAATTTTTTAAAAGCAACATAAAAGTGACAGTTTGGGCTCTATGGCGATTTATGGGTTATTGAATCTGGCACTGTCTGTAGACTTGTTAATAGATCATGTTTTTTTTCTGTCCCTGACTGCCTGTTCCTGCCCACATTCACTACCCTTAGCAGTTGGTGGTATGGCCAAACACAAACAATTTCCATTATGCAGTGTTTCCTTGAGTGATGATTTTTTTGGCCTAAGTGGTTAGGGGTTGGGTTTGCTTCAAAAGAAAGAACTCTTCTGAGTCTATTTGTAAGGACATCTGGCCATCTATGCATACATTGATTATTATAGGGAACCCTGGGAAGTGAAGCAGTGCTTGTTATGCCCCCAACTTGAAAAGTCGAAGGGGTATCTAGTGGAGAGATCCATCCATCTGTTTGTCCATCCGTACCAACATTTTCCCTTTTATCTCGGTCATGGCTACTCCGATTTGAATGATATTTAATGTTGTGATAGAGCATCATATGGGAACGATACCTGTATAGGGTGAGTTTTTTGTACACATTTTTTCCAGAGTTATGGCCCTTTTTCACTCTGTCAACTTAGAAAATATTTGGTGGGTCGGGGACATTGGCACATGCTTTGCATTGCCCCTCTTGTTTATTGTAGTAAACAAGCTCTATTTTACTGTTAAAATAGAACTAGGTCATTAATGTCATTAATGTCTGGGGTGGAAGTCGTCTAAAATGGGCAACATGGGTATAAACCATTGGCTGAACATAACTTCATCTCCATGTTATGGTCACGATTAGCTATGGTGCAGAAATATGTGACCTTAAACACAAATAAATAAATAATTAAGGATATTATATCAACTGTAGTGTCTTCTCTTGAACTGAAGCTTTTTTGGGGGTTTCTAAATAGAATTCTTGTGATTCAACCCCTGCCAGATTTATGAACCAATTTTGATAAAACTTCTTGGAAACAAACAAGATTAATTAGAAATCACGAAGCAAATTTCCAGATGTCATTCAATTATGCATGACCATCACTAAGTTGGCCCCCACCAAGAGAAACTTTTTGTGTTTTTCATTGTTTAATGTTACGAAGGCTTTGTTAGTCCTTCCTGAAGTGAATGGTAACTTTGTGCACTGACGTTAATAACATCATACCTCAGGTATTTGGAGTAGAAGTTTCAAAACTTTCCAATACCTTTTGTGGGACCTCAAATGTGCTCAAACATCGTAATTTCAACTCTGTATGTGAAGTTTTACATTTTGGTGTTTTCTCACTGCACATTTTTATGCACCTTCCTTTGGACCCCAAATGGTGTTAGATAGCAAATTTTCTGCATCCTGTAATTAAACTAAATTTTGACTTTTTCTGCACTCTGTGTACATTAAAGAGGATTTAAAACCATCGCTGATCACAGACCTGGAAGAGGTCAGCACCTCAGCTGATGTATCGAAAGAAATTGGATGGGTAAGGATCAATCTGAGAAACAAAAGTATTGCCCTTGGGTTGTGTACTGTGCAGTGGAGGGAAGCAAACTCGAGTGGAATGACTCGATATACTCAACACTAAGGGCCAATATCACAGAGCTACAAAACAAGAGGCTGGGTATAATTCTGATGGGTGACTTTAATGGCAACATAGGTGATAAGGAAGAAGGCATAGAGGGTGGGGACAAGAAAGTCAACAGGAATGGAAGGAAGCTGTTGAACTTCACAAACAAGCTCGGTCTGAAGATTCTGAACAGGGACGCGAGGTGTAAGGGGAAATGGACCTGGGAGAGGAACGACAGAAAATCAATAATCGACTACATTCTCACAGATATTAATTTATGGAGGAAGGTGATAGGGGTAGAAGTGGATGATGAGGGTAAAATGGAGGTGGATAGTGATCACAACTTGATTACAGTGACGATCAGGGCCAAAAATCTAGTAAAAAGCAAAGGAAGCTTTAAGGAGATTTGGGAACTCAAAAAGGATGCTGACTGGGCGAAGTTCAGTGAAAAACTGAAACCAAAGCTTGCAATTGTACCCAAGGGGGGCAATGTCCAGAAGATGGCCGACGCCATAGTGTCGAGCCTAGTGGAGGCAGGGAAGGAAAGTGTAGGAAAGAGAAGTAAGCCAAAGAGTATTAAAGTAGATGGCAGAGGTACAGACGACCAAGATCAAGTTGCATCAGAACTAGTCAAGAACTGGGAAAAGGTAAACGATAAGCGATGGGGCATGGGGAGCCCACCTGAGTGTCTGAATCAGGTTGAGGAAAACCTATCGAACTTCGTGTGCAGCAAAATTAAAACGGAGGAGGTGCGAAATGTGATATCAAAATTAAGGGATGGAAAAGCGGGGGGAGTGGATGAAATTCCAAACGAGTTTATCAAAAAAGGGGGAGAGGAATTTGTGGAAAGCCTAACTGCCCTATTCAATCTAGCCGTAGAAAATCAAAAGGTCCCAAAGGAGTGGAGAGAAAGCAACATGACATTTATTCACAAAAAGAGGGAAAAAGACGTTCTGGATAACTATCGAGGGATCTCTGTCAGTAGCAACATTGGAAAAGTTTTCTGTAAAGTCCTGTATGGGAGACTAGAGGAGGTGATTGAAGAGAAGGGTTTTTTGGGAGAAATCCAGAATGGCTTCAGGAAGGGAAGGTGAGTTACTGACCATCTTTTCACGCTATCCAAAATGATAGAATCCGCGAAAGCAAAAAAGAAAAAACTGTTTATGGCCTTTTTGGATGTCAAAAAGGCATACGATAGAGTGTGGAGGGAGGGTATGTGGCGCAAGCTGGAGGATCTGGGCTTAGGAGGTGAGTTTGTTGGAATTATGAAAGCATTATATAAAGACGTACAGAGTGAACTTAGCCTGGGAAACATTACAACAAAATGTGTGCCTATGGAGATAGGCCTAAAACAGGGATGTATCCTTTCACCAATCCTGTTTGCATTGTACATCAAAGATTTAGGAGATGAACTCCTGCATAGCGAGGAGGGGGTAACAGTTGGGGACTTGAAGATCCCAGGGCTATTTTTTGCAGACGATATGGTGCCAGTGTCAGAAAGCGAAGACAGGCTAACGAAAATGCTGGGAATTGTTGGAAATATGGGAGCAAATGGAGACACGAACTTAATGAAAGGAAGAGCAAAGTTATGCCTGTGGGCCACAAAGTGGTCCCCATTCGAAGGTGGAGAGTGGGGGAGTTCTGCATTCCAGAAAGTAGCAGCAAACTTCTCAGTGTAGAGGAGACAGATGATTACGAGTATTACAAGTACACAGGAAGAGCCATCTACCGAAACCACAGAAATAAATTGATTCTGAAGGGGAAGCGAATCCTTAACCAAATGAAGCTTATAGGGAGAAACAGTTTCAATAAGGTTTTTGTGGGGAAAACCATTTGGGAAATGGTGGGTCTGCCAAGTATAACATACGGTATGGAAGTGGTACCCCTAAAGCAGATGGCTGTAAAGAGCTTGGAAATCCTGCAGAATGATGCAGGCCGATGGATAATGGGGTCAAGTAATGCCGCAGAGCTTGAAGTAATCAGGGGTGAGCTTGGGTGGATGAGGATCAAGGACAGGATAGACCTGTTGAAACTCGTTTATCTTAATTATTTGGTAAATCTCCCTGACAGCAGATGGTGTAAAGTAATGTTCTTGAGAACTTTCAACTCAAATATCAAGACAGGGTGGATGGTCCAAGTGAGAGAGCTAGTAGAGAACTACTCATAGGAGATTTCGGACCTGGATGTTGGGGCAAACCTAGGGTGAAAAAATCGTCAGAGAAAGAGTCATGGAGGATTGTAACCGTAAGTGGCGAGAGGGGATCAAAGCAAAGAGGTCTTTGGGTGGCCTGCGTGATAAAGAGAAGCCAGGTTTTGAAGAGTACCTTGATGGCACCTTTGGGGGGTCACTGTTGTTCAAGATGAGGTCGCGATCCCTGGAGCTGAAGGGAAAAATTGGGAAAGACAGTGAAAGGGAGTGCCAGATGTGTAATTTGGGCATGGTGGAGACCCTGGAACACTTTCTTCTAGAATGCCCAAAGTACCAGTCTAAAAGAATAAGATTCACTGGGAGTATAATGGGGAAGTGGGATGGGAGAATGAAGGTAATGTGGTTGGGGGAGACTCAAAGGAGAGGGTCAATATGCTGATCGGAGAGATTGGGAAGAATGGGGCAAGGGATGTCATCAAGCAGTTCGTCTCCGAGTGTTGGGAGGAGAGGAGAAGCATGGGAATAGGGAGGCAGTTGGGAGTACAGGGGTAACCAAGGTCTTCTTGTCCGATAACAGCGACAAATCAGTGGCTGGCCAAAGTTTTATTATTATTATTATTAAGGCTGGGCAGTTTTTCAGTTTTCTGGTTCGGTTGCGGTTTTTGCAGTAAACCGGAAAACCAAACCGCAATTCACAGCAAAGACCAGCCTAATGGTTTTATTGTGTTTGTACATAAGCTTATCAACTTTGTCACTGGGAGGGAATTGAACTGTCAACTGTTGACCCTCTTGCCCACTTGCAATTTTACAAAAACAGGCCTGAGAAACAAGATTTGCTTTGTGGGGCCTTAGAGGATAAACAACTTTCAGTTGAATAAAGCATTTTGTAATATGCCAAGAAATTACTTGACAAAGTATAACTTTTAAACACAAAACCATTTATCACTCTTGTGACTTAGTCTCTCTAGCAAATGTGCAAATATGTTATGTTCTGATTGTCACGTTTTCTACCTTATTGAGAAATAAAGGAGAAATGTGACAATCAGAACACAAAATAGATTAGATGAACTTTATTCATTTGTTACCCTGATTTTGGGGTTATTTTGACTGAATAGACATAGCAACTGATCCCCTAGAACCCCTGGGAATGATTAAGGGTAAGATAGGCTAAACCCAGTTGAGATACTTACAGACATAGCTTTTGTGGTATGCTGGTGTATTACAAACTATTCCAAGTTGAGGAGCCTGAAGTGTTATTTACTAGCTGTTCTTAATACACAGAAAAACTGAACCGAAACCGAGGTTTTCCCTGAAACCCAACCGAAACTAAAACCGAAAATGAAAACCTCCCAGTTCGACTGTCAAGTTGTCCTAAACACTTATAAATAAATAAATAAATTTTGGACCTTGGCTGTATGTGGCAACCTAGCATAAAGTAAACATTTGCTATGTTTTTAAATCAGAATAGTGTCTTGCATTCTTTCTAATATTGCAGGAACTTAATGCAAAAGTTTGGATCAGGATCATCATCAGTGTTTTTTTTTTCACTAAATACATATTACAAAGTGCTGTGGGTAGGTCATTGATGGCAATCTAATTTTGACATTTTCTATACCTTCTTGTATATATCATTATAGCCTAAATGTTTCGTTACATATTTCATTCAAAACAGAAGGTGCACTTATTCAGAAACTACTGTAACTATATGTAAAATTGTGACCTTAGAAAATTTATAAAAAAATTTTTAAAGTGAATATCACAAAGGTGTGGGGTAGTGCCTGGATGTCAATAACATCGCATCTTTACAGTGGTGTATTACATGGCCGTTGGGAGTTCTTGGGTTGTTCATGATAACTGGGAGAAGTCACAAAAAAGGCCGAAAAATCTTTAGTCGGACAAGAAAGTGCACAGTGAAATGAGGTTTACGAGAAACAATTATAAATAAATCGAGGTCCCGTTGTATATGGAGGGCAGATTCAAATATTAACCGTATACTTTTATCAATTACTAATCTCGGATCCACATTTATTATTTTCTGGAGTTCACATTTAACGTTTATACACTTTTTAGCCGTAACTTTGACATTTTTCCCAAGCTGACCTGCGTAGACGGCATCCTTAGATACGCGACTTCCGCAAAAGCTTTCTCCATTCTCCCATTGGCTTATTTTCATCGATGATTTTCTCGGCATAAATAGTAGCCAATGGGATGTCATTGTGCTTCTATGGATGCTGCTAGCTTGTTCAAAGCCAAGGGAAGGTTAAAAAAAATGTATAAACGGCAAATGTGATCGCCAGAAATGAATAAATGTGGATCCGAGATTAGTAATTGATAAAGGCATATGGTTAATATTTGAATCTGCCCTCCATAGTCAATGGGACCTCGAATTATTTATAATAAATTGGATAATTGTCGCTTGTAAACCTCATTTCACTGTGCACTTTCTTGTCCGACTAAATGTTTTTAGGCCTTTTCTGCGACTTCTCCCAGTTGTCATGAACAACACAAGAACACCCAATGGGTGTGTAATACACCATTATAAAGCCTATTCATTCCCCTTTCCATTGATACCGGATACTGTTGGATATGTTGTGTGAATCAAATTTGAGGAGGGGGGGGGACGAAGATGAGTGCTATCGTTTTCGAAAAGCGAGTTGTTTACCTTGTTAATATTTATATACCATTACAAGGGCACATCAGCATAGATTCAAAAATGGTATCAAATATCATTTTTCTTTCGATTTCCCAGCTTGTGCCGAGTACCTGTGGTCTCTAGCTGCCGTTCAGCATTGAGGCATCCACAGTACAATTAAAACTGTATTTGCAATGTAGTTGGTATCGCAACAAACAGTTGTTGTGTAAAATGTAAAAGAGCCAAGATGTGAGAGTGGATTTGTGATTTAAAGTTTCAGAGAGCAAGAAGCAGTTAATGTAATGTTGATGAGGCAGCGTCTCAGATCATTTGATAGCCACATGACATCCTTTAACTGTTTCCAAAGCCTTGAACCATTAAGGGAAAAGGCTGTGTATTTTGTGTTATTTAAAATATGGCAATATTCAGCAGATTTTATTTTGATGTCTTTGAAAAAAAGAAAAAAGAGCTACTTCGTACATTTCAGTGTTCTATAATATATTGAAATTTCAGCAAGATTGTCTGCACTTCATTGTCTAGCTGTAATGTCAGTGATACATCAAAGAAATTATTTGGCTGAAAACATAATGAAACAATTTTTACATATGGTTTTAGTCATAAATTGCATCTGGGAAGTTAGACAGACAGACTGTTGATGAGTGCAGATATACAAATTAACTGGTTGAAGGCTAGATTATTTTTCGTGGTCAGAATTTGTTCATCCAAATTTATTTTATTACAAATTATTGGAGAGTGCCCACAGACACTCTCCAATAAGTTGTAATAGAACAAATGTAGATAAACAGAAAGTTATTTGCACTTGACTGAATATGGAACATGAACAAGGAAAAGGTTGGCGTTTGCTCTGGTGCCCTCATATTTTTATACTGTACCAATGACCCAGACATAGCTGGTGCTAACTCTTAAAAAACTAGGGCCAAACACAAATTTTGCCCCCCAATCCCCAAAATTTGCATCTAAAACCAAAAGAAATCATGTCCTGAAGGACCTCCATACTTTGCCCTTACTGCGCATGCGCAGTGTCAAGGACGTTCCGAAATTGGCGCCAATTATCATTCTCTGTTTGGCCCTTCATCAGTCAACATCTCACTGATCTTTGTGCTTGTAAATCTCAGTTTAAAGGATGCCAGACACGTAATTATTGGAGAAATGGTGATTCTAAGGAGGATATAGAAGGAGGAGAGGAAAAGGAGTGACAAAAAATAATCAGGGCTGTACTTAAAATTTTTTATGAAATTATGTTAAGTTGCCTATTTTCGAGGCATGGGCCTGTTGTTGTCATTCTTGCTTTAAAGTTGCACTGCTTATTCAGTGTTTCCTCTCCCCTGGTCTTCTAAGTCCCCCCTTGCTATTCTCCCATGCTTTTGGCATATTTTTGAGAAAGATCATTTCTAAATTCTCTTGGGAGAATTAGCTTGGTTACAGAATGAATTCTGTTATTTTCCCCATATTTACGTTTTCCCCCATGGGTGTATAAACGTTGTGTTCTGCATCTACCATCTGATGTTCTGCAGATTCTCCCCTGGGAGTCTCTGTTTTGCATCAGATAGTGTGTAATTCTGATGACTGATTTCGGGCCAGTATTGTCAGTGCCTGGAGTCATGTTTTCTGGTGTTTTTACACTGTTTGTTTACATTGGCAACAGTCTCTTTTGAGGGGGGCTGTTTGCCTTTGGAGTAGTTTATCTCACTATAAGATACATTATTATTATCCGTAAGTGTTGCATTAATTATTTAATATAATTTCAAAATTTTTGACCACACTTAACCTTGGGATCCATTGGGGCTCAACGTTACTTTTCAGAAACTTGGGCTTCGCTGAAAAAATATTTTTCAAAAATTATTTTGATTTTCAATTGTTTTTTCAATATTAATGGATCATGTTATTATGTATCTTTGTGTTTAGGGGTTTGTGCGAGTACTAGGACTTGTTGACTTTTCACAATGAAAGGATATTGTTCAAATTGTAATAGGAAGAAATCTTCCTCTGACTTTCATGATCATTGTATTAATTGTAGTCAGTGTACTCGCACTAATCCCTGTTCAATATGTCAATATTGGGATAACAAACATTGGAAACGTGTGTCACAATATGTTGTTAGTGGAGAAAGGGCTATGCCGGCTCTTTCTCCGCAGGGTCACTCTACTCTATCAGTTTCTATTTCAGAGGAACAAGAACAGGGTGATGTTTCCATGTTATCTTCCGCAAGTGCGCTTCCGTCGTCACAAATGAATACAGAGCTAGCGGCAAAAGTGCTCATGGAGATAAGACAAATGTCGTCCGCTAGCTCGCCCGGTGTAGCGTCCATTCACTGAATGGTTCGGCAGCCGGGTTCGTCCGATGCGGTCCAGGAGGAAATGTTGGGTGATGCGAGCACTATAAACATTCAACGTGCACACCCAGTGATAGCAGATAGTAGGAGAGATCGGAGGAAGCCTTCGAGTCCAGTTCCTAGCTCGTCCAGGTCCAGCCGGGCCGCGAGCGAGAGAGGCCCCTCTCTCGTACAACAACATCTGGGACCAGATGTTGTACAAAATGTGTCGCAAGCGGAGCACACGTCCGTCGCTCGGGATGCTCCGTTGTATAGGCAGTCCGCTGAGACTGCTCAGGCTTCTTCCTCTCACCAGCGCACACGACCGCACCTTGGCTACGTGACCGCCGATATTTTACCAGCTTCGCCGATCAGGGATTCTTCGGGGACCAGGTCACGCCATCCGGTAGCCAGGGACACAAGGCCGGTTGACTCCGGACGTTCGCATAGGAAGAGTATGTGGGAGTCACCAGATGCGGAGCTGCCCTCGGCGAAGCAGCGAAAGACTGCGCCTCCGCAGGCCTCGATGTCGGACGTGCTTGTTCAAATAGCACAACTTATCGCAGCATCCCAGCAACCGACAGAAATGGTGTCGGATCGGGAATTATCCGACAGCGCTGGGTCGGTACGCTCCGCCGAAGCATCGGGTGCGGACGACCGGGAGCATCATGAGGTCCGACTGGATGGTGAAAGGGATACGGATGACTTGGAGCTATCCCTTTCGGAACAACATAAAGCTGACGTGGACTTCATCCGGCACTTTCTTCCTCAAGTTGTTCCGTCAGGCCAGACTGCTGCGGTGCCGGACAAGAGAATTATAGCGTCATTGGACACTGCTTTCTTTGAGCGGTTCAGGGACATCGCTCCCGAGTTTCCGTCTCAGTCCAATAATGTCACAAGAACATTTGAATTATTGAACGACGCTATATTCAAACTTGCTTCCAAACAGGGAAAGCGGGTTTCTTGTCCGCCAATACTCTTAACCTGCCTTTCATTAATGCAAGGAATAAATTCGATACGGCAGGACAGGGTATCCCGAGAGTTCCTCTGCGTATGGACGACGAGGCGGAAGACTTAGAATTATCATTACCGTCGTCTGCATCTATTCCAACCGCAGTGTTGGAGACGACTATTTCGTCTAACAGAGCCAGTTTAGATGCTTTATCTTACGCAGACCACCTTACTAAGGCGTTATCACTGCGTCTTCAAGGGAAAGAATTCCAGGATATACAATCCTCTTTAAGACTTCTGTCAAGGGCAGTAGCTTATTCCACGTGTAACTCTGCCCTTTCAGTGGCAAACCTGGAGTTGGTTAGACGTGACGCAGCCCTAGCTACATCCACACTCGTGGATAGTAAGGTGAAGAACTCTCTCAGAGTCGCTTCGGTCTCCGGAGAACTTCTCTTCGACGGCAAGCTTTCTGCAATTTACGATAAAATTACTAAGAAAGCTTCGGATTCTCTGCTGTTTAAATCTGCTTCTAGGAAGTCGGACACGGCAGTTAAGAGTAAGACAGGCACTTCTGGGTCTAATGTGCCCAAGAGAGGTTCCTATAGAGGTTCCGGTCTTATTCATGAGACCGTCAAGGCAGCGACTCACGTGCGGGACGTCCTTCGGGCCGGTCGGACGCCCCGAGGTCGACGGGACGAGGTGCGGGTCGCGGAGGACATGGTTTCTCCTCCAGCAGGCCTCGCAGGTCCAGGAGGTGATGGCTTCAACCTCTATCGCGTGCCGGTTGGCGGAAGGTTGTCGAGTTTTTCACAAGAGTGGGCGTCGATTATGGACGACCCTTGGGTGAGAGGGGTGATTTCGGAAGGTCTAAAGATATCCTTCAAACGAAAGCCTCCATTAACTCGAAGTCCAAAATGGACTCAACTTCCGTCAAATCCGCAGAAAAGAGACACTCTGTTATCAGAGTGCAGTCTCTTTTAGGGAAGAACGCGGTAGAGGTCGTAGAAAACCAGGAGACACCGGGATTCTACAGCCATCTGTTTCTGGTTCCGAAACCAGACGGCTCGTCCAGTCATAGATTTGAGCTGGGTAAACAAGCTGATCGTCGCTCCGAAATTTTATATGGAGACGATTCGATCGGTCAGAGCGAGTATTCGGGTGAACGATTATGCAACAAGCATAGATCTCAAAGATGCATACTTTCACGTCATGGTACATCCGACATTCAGAAAGTATCTATGCTTCGCAGTCCTAGGGGTGGTGTATCAATTCCGGGCGATGTGCTTTGGATTGAATCTAGCATCCTGGGCTTTCACTCGGGTAATGAACTCGGTAATGATATATTTCCGTGCTCATTCGTCTGCGGTAACGTCGGCCTACCTGGAGGACATTCTTCAGAGGTACGGCAACGAGTTAACGCTTCAGAACGATGTGCAGAATCTGCTTCTATTGCTCCGACATCTCGGTTTTATAATAAACGAGGAGAAATCGGATCTGGTGCTGTCCAAGTCATTCACACATCTGGGAATGAGCTTCGAGACGCACAACAATCTCGTTCGTCTGCCGTTAACCAGAGCAAAATTAGTCAGTTGTTACACTCGCTATTGTCTGCACGCAGACAAAGTCACAGCGAGGGAGTTCATGAGACTGATAGGTCTGTGCGGAGCCGCTGCGGATCTCATTCCGATGGGGCGGTTACGCACGCGTCCTCTCCAAATTTTCTTGACTGAGTTTTACCATTATGACGGATGCCAGTCAAACAGGTTGGGGTGCATCATTGATCCCAACGGATTCGAGATGCCAGGGTCTTTGGGATCCGCAATTCCTGGGCAAGCACATAAACATCAAGGAAATGATGTCAATTTGGCTTGCGTTACGTCATTGGATGGACATTATTCACAATGCTCATGTCCAAATCCTATCCGACAATACGACAGTAGTGGCGTATATACGGAATCAGGGAGGCATTCATTCAATTCCGTTGTTCAATCTAACAGAAAGAATCCTTCTGTTTGCTCTAGAACATCAAGTTCTACTTTCGGTCCGTCATATACCGGTTCGTCTGAATGTACTAGCAGACTCCCTTTCATGAAAGGGTCGCTTGTTGCCGTCGGAGTGGACTCTCAACAAACAAGTATTCAATCAGATTTGCTACCAATGGGAACGGTCAATGATAGACTTATTTGCGACACATCTCAACAATCAGTTGCAGACGTATGTGTCTCCATGTCCGGATCCAAGAGCATTTGCAGTAGACGCTCTGTCGATCCCTTGGGATGGAATGATAGGATATGCGTATCCTCCAGCGCCGTTAATTCAGCAAGTATTGCTAAAGATAAAACAATCTCAATGCAAGATTCTGTTGGTAGAATCTCTGTCTCCACAGAGACCGTGGATAAATCTACTCAGGTGTCTGTTATGGGACCTACCGCGAAAGCTTCCTCCACAGGAGGATCTTCTTTCGCAGGGGAAACCGCGTCAACTCCATCACAACCCGCAAGGTCTCAACCTTCACGTTTTTCCGTTGTGCGGTCCTTCTTGCATGGCAAGCACTTTACAGGACGAGCAGTGGACACGATTTCTAACTGTAGGAGGACCTCCTCTTCGCTAAACTATGTGGCTAAGTGGAAGGTTTTTCGTCGTTGGTGTAGGGATCATTCTGTTGATATTTTTGATCCCTCCATACCAGATATTGCAAACTTTCTAGTATACTTGTTTGACGAAATCAAACTGCAGCCTGTTACTATTAAGGGTTATAGGTCTATGTTATCTGATACCTATGCACATCATGATAGTTTACAAAGTGGATCTAATGTCTCTTTATCTAAGTTAGTTAGAAACTTCTCGATAAATAGACCCAGAACTCTTAGGTTAATTCCTAAGTGGAATTTAGCTTGGGTTCTTCTTAAACTGAAGGAAAAGCCATTTGAACCTCTTGGGACAGTAGATTTCAAATTCTTGTCTTATAAGACAGCTTTTCTCTTAGCTTTCTCTTCTGCTAGAAGAGTTAGTGAGCTTCATGCACTGTCGGTGGATGATTCTCACTATCATAGTGTCGGGAACACTATCACCTTCACTACTAATGTGGGATTTTTAGCTAAGAATCAGGCTCCTAATAAATATCCGGAACCTATTGTTATTAAGGCTCTTCCGTCTTCAGACGGGTGTAGGCCTTTACTCTGTCCTGTTAGAGCGTTACGTATCTATAAACAGAGATCTCAGTTTATCAGAAAGGGACGAAAACGTTTCTTTCTGTCTCTGATGCCTAATAGAAAGGACATTTCGGTCCATTCTATTGCTAGATGGATTCAATTAACTATCCGTACTGCTTATGAAAATTTATCTTCTTCTCAGCAGTCTGTGCTTAAGATTTCGGCTCATGAAGTAAGAGCTCTTTCTACATCTTGGGCTTACGCTAATAGTATTGCTATTACAGATTTAATGAAGGCTGCTTATTGGTCTCAGCCATCCACATTCACGAATTTTTATCTCAGAAATATTGAGTCCATTTCTGGAGACCTGCATTGTTTAGGTCCGTTATCTGTTGCTCAGAATGTTGTCCACTAAACAGTTGCAACTATAGTTATGCAGGCTTTCTGTTCCGGCAGTGACTCCGTCCGGCTGTCGTCTTCGCTCTGGGCTATTTGACCCAGGGCAAGGGGAAGGGGGGGAGGGTGTTCCCTTAGGTCACCTGCTTTATAGTGAAAAGCAAGGGAATGCCTCCTCCGAAGTCAGTATTTCTGAGTCGTTTCCGGGATGGTTTTAAAGTGTAATATTAATGTTAAAAATTCATTCATGTCATATTTTTAAAGTGTAGCTCGGTGTGAAGCATTTGTATATGTCAAGTGTCAAACGGGCGTTAATATACAATCCTCGGACACTTTTAAAGAATATAAAGAGTCTCAATTCTCTGGACTAACTTTATTTATTGGCTTACTTTAAAAATAATTAGTATAAAGGGTTATACTGGATGTTAATAGAGAACATTAATGTTATTGTGCTCAATTATGAAGGGTATTGTATCTTTCTAATTTAACATAAAATAAGAAAGATACATGTAAAGCCTAATACTCTTTTTCTCCTTGAGGGGTTGACTCTATATTATATAGTTGAGCTTATTGGATTTTCCTCTGTCCTAGGCCCTCCAGCCTTTTTACTATTCAGCTATGTCTGGGTCATTGGTACAGTATAAAAATGTTAAAAAATTTATAGTAATTTATATATTTTTTATACTTACCAATGACCCAGACGGGGATGGCCCTCCCAGGAGTTGGGAACTCATACCTCCCCGCTGAGTACATAGCGCTGACCAGGCACTGCTTATAAGAATGATAATTGGTGCCAATTTCGGAACGTCCTTGACACTGCGCATGCGCAGTAAGGGCAAAGTATGGAGGTCCTTCAGGACATGATTTCTTTTGGTTTTAGATGCAAATTTTGGGGATTGGGGGGCAAAATTTGTGTTTGGCCCTAGTTTTTTAAGAGTTAGCACCAGCTATGTCTGGGTCATTGGTAAGTATAAAAAATATATAAATTACTATAAATTTTTTAACTTTTTTGAAAGCCCTCATAGTTGCTTTTAACACTCAACCAATTAAAAAAAAGGACCACAATTCTGCCTCATTTTGACATTGGTTGAGGATTTCAATTTATTTATTTATTTATTGGTGTTTAAGGTCACATACTGATGCACAATGGCTAATCGTGACCGTGACAGTTTTACGGGTGGAGGAAGCCGGAGTACCCAGAGAGAACCACCGAGCAACGATGAGCATCTGTCAGCTCTCCAACATCGTAACTCTGAACTCTGCACTGCAGCACAGGCAGGGTTAGGTTGGTTGAAGACATGCGCACCATCGACGTGCAGTATGCCTCAGTACACAGCATCATCGTGCCCCCATGTAGGCAATCGGGGTGAAGTGTCTTGCCCAAGGACACAACGCGGTTGCCGCAGGTGGGATTCGAACCGAGGACCTCTCGGCTTGCAGCCTGCACCTCTACCAACTGAGCCACCGCTCCCCCGAGAATTTCAATAAAACTACTATGGGACGTTCTAGAAAGTAGAATAAGTAAACAGCATGGCAAATATCAGGATCGAGAAGGGAGTAGAAATGTATGAAATGGAGTGGAGAAGAAAGTGAAAAGAGGCTTATTACTTCATTGAATAACATAATTACAGAGAAACCCACTTAATTGGATATCTGTTAATTGAATAACCATGTTGACTAAGTATAACTTTTAAACACAAAACCATTTATCACACCTTCAGTACAAATTTGACCTGTTAATTGCATATTGGTGGGAGCGCGGTGGCTCAGTAGGTAGAGGTGCAGGCTGCAAGCCGAGAGGTCCTCGGTTCGAATCCCACCTGCGGCTACCGCATGGTGTCCTTGGGCAAGACACTTCATCTCCATTGCCCGCGTGGGGGCACGATGGTGCCGTGTACTAAGGCGTACTGCACGTCGATGGTACGCATGTCTTCAACCAATCTAACGCTGCCTGTGCTGCAGTGCGGAGTTACGATGTTGGGGAGCTGGCAGCTGCTCGTCGTTGCTCGGTGGTTCTCTCCGGGTACTCCAGCTTCCTCCACCTATAAAACTGTCACGGTCATGATTAGCCATTGTGCATAAATATGTGACCTTAAACAACAATAAATAAATAAATAAATAAATAAATAAATAAATAAATTGCATATTGGTTAGGCCTAAAACAGCTAAAAATCTGTTTCTCATGCCCTCCAGCATGGCCTTTTTGGCTGCCGCATGCTCCCTTTTTATAACCAATGCAAATTTAAAAAAATTAAAATAAGTGATTTGTATCTGATATTTTACCCAAGTTGATAAAGTTGACAAATTTGTCTCTTTGAGTGCAACAAGGCTTCTTGCACTCAAGGGACAAAATAAAGCACCACATACCCGTGCTATTCTGTAGAATATGAGGCCTAAAACATAAAACAAACCAAGAATATGAACTTTTGATGACAAAGAAATAATTACAAAAATAAAAAATAATATTAAAAACTGCCCGCTTGCCCACTTGCAATTTTACAAAAACAGGCCTGAGAAACAAGATTTACTTTGTGGGGCCTTAGAGGATAAACAACTTTTCAATTGAATAAAGCATTTTGTAATATGCCAAGAAATTACTTGACAATTATCAATTTCTCCCCTTTTCTTCAGACCTACTAGCAAGCCGACTTTTTAGTTACATTGCATATCAAGGGAGATAATCAAAGCTTGAATTAAAATCTGGACGGTATAACTCTCCTTTTTTATGTAATTGATTTGGTCTCAGTACATCCAATACAAACATTTAATCTGTTATACAGTGGAGC
Organism: Pictodentalium vernedei; assembly: GCA_031216915.1. NCBI lineage: Eukaryota > Metazoa > Mollusca > Scaphopoda > Dentaliida > Dentaliidae > Pictodentalium > Pictodentalium vernedei. The sequence continues at coordinate 138,133,527 of CM062292.1, read as the reverse complement.
CCACTTAATTGGATATCTCTTAACTGAATAACCCTGTTAATTGAATATTATTTCCCAACACAAAACCATTTACCATACTTCCAGTACAAATTTGACCTGTTAATTGTATATAGGTTATAGAGTACACACCTGTTAATTGAATAACTAATCTTGTAACCTTTCAAGAAATTCTTCACACTCTCCCCAATTTTCCTTTGTTTATTGACCTATTTCGCCTTAGTACATCCAGTACAGTCATTTAATCTATTACATCTTGTTGACAGAGCTCATGGAGCTGTGTCAAACAAGATGTAATAGAATAAATCCTAAGTTTATCTCTAGAATACAGGAAAGTTACACGTTCCCTGTTAACCCTTTACCCAACGCGGACGATATCAAAATTTATTATTTTAAATATCATTTTTTTAAATTTTTCAAAAAATTTCAAGAAAACCATATCATGTGTCCCCTCGTTGAAACGAGCTCGATGAGTTCATTCCAACGAGGGGTCACATGATATGGTTTTGTTGAAATTTTTGGAAAAAATATTTTTTCAACTGCTGAATTTGCATATTACGCGGGCGGATGCGGGCGATTCATTAGGTAAAGGGTTAATTGAATTCTGTTAACTGAATAAATTTCATTGGCAAAGTGGCTATTCAATTAACAGGTTCCACTGTATCTTGTTTGACATGAAATTCTTGTGTGTACCACTTCTAGGTTAATGAACCAATTTTGAAGGAACGCCTCAGACTTTGTTATCAGTAGGTAGACAAATATTTCTGGCCACTTAACTGATTGAGTGCTGGATGCCCATATTTGGGCTTTATTCTGAAGTGCAGGTGCTGTAACTTAAAGGCTTTATATTCCGTGTATGTGTTTCATATAATCTTTAAAGTGAAATTATTTAGTCGCTGTTGATTTCACTTGTTACAGTTTATAGGAGAGTGCCACTTGACAAGTCTCCCATAAATTGTAACAAGGCAAAGACATGTGAACAAATTTTAATTAACAAAAATAATTCTGCACTGTAACAGTTAAGCCTTAAAAAGTACTCAGAGGGTGTTCCGGTTGGCGTGGAAAGTGAAATGTTTATCAAGGCATGGATGAGAACTTGGACTTTCACCTATGAGGGATGCACAACCTAAACCCAGCACAAGTTGAAATGAAGTGTCAAAAATATATTTTTCTGTTGTCATTGATCCATCCCTACTTCATTTAGTGTGGCTGCCTTACAGTTTCTAATGGTAGTCGATCCTACAGAGCAAATGGGCAGGGTTGAATGTGGCCCTTGAAAATCCATGAATTCAAAAATTTATTCTCAGGGCCTCGAAAGTACTTGAAATTTGTGCGTTAGCCGTGAAAGTCTTTGATATTTTAGAACGCTTCAAAATTTTAACTTGCACAAACCTGGAAAATAAGACAGATTAACTTGTACAAGCCTGGGAAATAATAGAGAATATATTTAACATTAACCCTTTATCTGACATAGTGGCTAAAACGGCAAGAAAAATTAACTAGAATAAGCCTACAACAGCCTAAAATATCTTGGACGTTTCTCAATAAGACCATACAATTTTGTTATCATTAGAACCGGCTGGTTCTAATGATATCCATATTTTGTGAAATTTATTTTTTAAAAATACTGTGTTAGGTGAAGGGTTAAAAGGTATTAAGACTTTTGGCCTAGAATATTTTTTAATCAAGTGTCATTTGCCTGCCCAGGTAGATGACACTTGACGACAAACAACTGTTCAAGTACTGGTTAATAACAACTTTCTTGTTCACCATTAGTCAGACATCACTATGAGTCCCTGCTGTTCAACATCGAAGGTGAGCAGACTCAACTTTATGTTCCAATGAGGGGTCACATGATATGGTTTTGTTAAAATGTTTGAAAATTAATTTTCATTCAACTGCTCTTTTTGTAAATTATACAACCGGATGCAGCCGATTTATTAGGTAAAAGGTTAACATCATCCTTAAGACAAAGTCATAATGGTGCCTGATAGGGGATGATGATGATCAAATTTTGAGGCAAAACGTGAAGATGACCAGCTGTCAGAGCATTTTATATTGAGAACATTTTTTGCATAAGATGAGTAAACAACTGACAAATTTGGGTTTTGGTTTGCTCTAAGGTAAACCCCCAAATAGTATATATCTGCTTCAGTTATGTTTCATATCTGCCAGAGTTTTAAGAGTATTTAATTGTTATATTTCAATTTTAGGTGATATTGGAAAGTTTGATAAAGATGGACATTTCTTTGTTACTGACAGGTTGAAAGAACTTATTAAATATAAAGGATTTCAGGTAAAACAAAGTTAGATTTATAGAGTGAGAGTTTTATAATTCTCTGCTCACCCTTGAAAATTACTCCAAATTACTACAGTGACCGCTGTGTCCGAATTAAGGCAATGTGTCCAAATTAAATCTTGTTTATTTAAAATTTTGGATCTGAAGTGCAGAAGTGCAGGTACCCATGGTATCCCCCCTCCCCCCTGTTTCCCCCCCCCCCCCCCAGGAAAGATACACTAGGGCATCTTCCCCCCCCCTCCACAGGGGAAGATACACTAGTGTATCTTCCCCCACCCTGGGTATCTTCCCCCCCCCCCCCTCTAATTTTTTTTCAACATGGATTTGAGTACCCTAACCACATTTATTGTTTTTATGACATTCAGTGGAAGATACACAGAGTGGGGGGGGGGGGGGGGGGGGGGGGGGGGATACCCTAGTGTTGATATAGGGCACTTGGGGAATACATAGATTTGAGTACCCTAACCACATTTATTATTTTTTATGACATTCATTGGAAGGTACAGAGTGGGGGAGGGAAGATAACCTAGTGCATCTTCCCCTCCCCCCCCCCTCCCCCAAGTAGATAAGATACCCAGGGGGAGGATACCCTGTTACAACGGTACCTTCCCCCTGCGTATCTTCCCCCAAACCTGGCTAACTTGCCCCCCCCCCTCCCCCCCCCTAATCACATCAATTGATTGTCATTCAGCCAGTCTCCTCTTATTAAATCTTTCTTTTCCTCAGCTGTTGATTCAAATTCGGAAACTTTATCACTTTGTTTACCACCCTTACATCAACACCAGTCACACGCACACTGGTATCACTGTTGAATGAATCGTCATTAACTGAACTATACACAGGTGAATCCTCTGACACAATTGATGGCAGGTATACTTTCAAACGATTTATATTCACAGAAGACTTAAGTTCCTTTCCTTTACTATTTTTAACTCTATACACATTGGCCTTAACTACCTCTGATATTGTATATGGGCCAATCCATTTTGCATCTTTCTTCCATTCAGAGCTCCCTGCTTATACCAAGTAGTTACTATTTGACTTTTTCCCTTATGAATAATGCTTTTCAGCTTAAAAGAAATGTTAAGTTGGTCTCGGGGGTGGGGGTGGGGGGGGGGGCATAACCTAGTGCATCTCCCCCCCCCCCCCCCCCCCCCCAAGATAAACTTTCATCCACATTTGTACTATACAGTGGAACCCTGTTAATTGAAATGCCACTTTGCCAATGAAATTTATTCAATTAACAGGAGTATTCAAATAACAGGGATTGTGTCACTTTCCTGTATTCTAGAGATAAACTTAGCATTTATTCTATTATATCTTGTTTGACAGAGCTCCATGAGTTCTGTCAAACAAGATAGAATAGATTAAATGCCTATATTGGGTGTACTGAGGCCAAATAGGTCTATAGACAAAGAAAAACTTAGGAGAGTCAGGATAATTTCTCGACAGGTTACTAGATTTTTTTATTCAATTAACAGGAGTTTACTCTATAAACTATATTCAATTAACAGGTCAGATTTGTACTGGAGGTATGGTAAATGTTTTTTGTTGGGAAATTATATTCAGTTAACAGGATTATTCAGTTGAGAGATATCCAATTAAGTGGGCTCCACTGTATTTCATCTTTTAAAGCAGTGACCAGCCTAGAGGGCGAAGTGGGCAATACCTTCACCTTGGCACTGCTCACTTTGCCTGATTTCTGTGTTAGGTCAAAATCAAAGTCGTCGTTATTTTCAGAAGCTGACGTAAGAAAAGTAATTTATCTTGAGTCATTTCAATGCAACCCTTATATTTACTGTTAGGTTACAAAAAAAGGATATAAAAACTATTTGATACTTTACCTTATGTTTGTTTTTAAAAGAACAGATTATAAACATAAAGAAATAAAACTGAAAAAGATAATTCTGTAAAAAACGAACCCCTACAGTTGAAATTAGGAGAGATATTGGTGAAAACACGGGAGTCAGTAACCAACAAAAGTGATTCGTATATCATGACTTACTTCAATAAAAGCTATCAACATCGCAAGAAATATGACTTGTGTTGTGTTTTAAGCCAAAAGAATTGCATATTATCCTTCAAAACTGTGGTATGAGCTTAGTGACTCCTCAAAAAATAAGGAAATGTTGAGTTTTGCTAAAATGTAGCTTTTCTTGTCAATTTTACCATCTTGACAAAGCCCCAAATCTCACTGACAAAACAAGGCAAATCCCACTAGTTGCGGAGCCATGGTATGAAATCTTGGCAGATCTTGCTGGTGAGCATAATCTCAGGACAAATGCTTGTACTAAGAGCAGGAAAACATAATCATTCTTTTCAAATTAGGGGGCTGGAGGAGCAAGTGAGATTGGGATTAGGGGTCTGAAGTCCCTAGACACCTCCAGGCTCAACCACTCGGTCCTACTAACTTTATTTTTACTGTTTGGCTGATCTGTTAACAAATTTTGAAATATTAAATTAAATTCTCTTATCAGCATTTCTTTCTTCAGACATTTCACTTCTGCCTACTTTTATTATAGGGAGAAGCCACTTCTTCCTAAAATTTACTCCTAGCATGGTCACCATCTCGAAGTGAGGAAATTGAATTTTCTGTGTCAGATTTCCAAATTTTCTCACACTAGGTCAATCCATGGTTGGCCTGATTAAAATTGCCACTAAAGTCTGTCTGATCCACCCATAGAATTTTTTCAGGTGGATTCATGGCTTTTTTGTATACTAAAACTAGAGCTAAAATGGTTATCCAGATAACCTTTCACAACGTGTTACAACTTGTTACAACCTAACTGATGGAAAAGCTGTCAATCAGTTGTCTGCCATTAAGTGTTAACCCGCTGAGTATTTTAAAGATTTTTCCCATCAAATCACAGCAGCCATGACTAGATTTCATGGAAAATTAATCCAAATGTAAAATAAGAAATCCTTGGTGAAAAAATCAAGTCAAATTACAGGGTGAAAATTTATCATATGTTCCCAAATTATACTTATTTCGTTGACAAGAAAAACCCTATGCTGGGTAGGAATATCCCTCAGTAGCTATCAAGGAGTTAAGAGCTGTGCGGTATTGAAATTTCAAGTTTTGTTTTTGTATCGGTATTTTTAGGATGATTTACCTCTATTGGTTTGGTATTAATTGTCAACAGTATGCATGTGCTAACACCGATACCAATATTAAATGGGATTTTTGGTATACTGCCCAGCTATAGTTCACCATTTTACAACAGACAAAGTCCCTTGAAGTATCATAACATTGGAAGTAACCTTGGCTTTCGCCATCGGTCATTTGATGTAACAAAAAAGCTGAGAGAAATAGTGCAAACCTCTTGACTTGACTCAAAAATGAGTTGAATGTGGGTTTTTTTAGCGTCATTAAAATATTAATTATCGATAGATTACTGATTCAAATGAGTATTGCATAAAAAAAATTGAATTTACCAACTTGTATACAGGTTGTGAAAAGAATCTTGAAGTTGGTGAAATAATGTTTTTACAAGTTCACTTTTGGCATTTCCTAATTTCATGTCATATTAAATTTGATACAAAATTGACTTTGCGTGACAGGCCATTGTAACAGTATGCACACAATAATAGGCCTTGAAAATCATTAACACAGCTCTTGAAAAGTGCTCAAATTATGCTTGAATTTGATTCTTGAATTTCTCAATGAAGATTGAAGGTTCAGGGTCTCTCTTGAAAAACATTGAAACATCAAGTCCTTTTTTAAGGCTTTTTTGACATCAGTGCTGTGGGTTAACGCCTTGCATATTGCTGGTGGGTACTCTTGCCCAGGACAGGATTTCTCATAACAGTTATATAATATAAGTGTAGTTTGGGAACATTTAATCCAAACTTCTCCCAGTAAAGTGAATTGATATATTTTTATACTAGAACCAATGGCCCAGACTCAGCTGGTGCAACCGCAATAATATCAAGGGCCAAACACAAATTTCCCCCCCCCCCCCCCCCATCCCCCAAAATTTACATACAAAACCGAAATTTGAAAGTCTGCGGCCTGTTTGGCCCTCCATACTTTTAGTACTGTGCATGCGCAGTAACCAGGAAGATACCGGAATTGGCACCAAGCATCATTCTTTTGTTTGGCCCTAGTCAGTAAACATCTCAACTGACATCTGTGGAGTAAATTCTCACTTTTGAAGATGCCAGACACAAATCAATGATGGTTTTCATGGAATCAACTATGCAGCAGGATGTTGGAAGTGAATAACAGTGGTTTTGGATGTTCAGGGTTGTAACTCTATAATTTTTATATAAAATTATTCATGTTTCCCATTTTCGGGATATGCATCTGAATGGCATCATTTTTACTATGACTCCACTGTTGTTTTGTTAGTGTTACTTCCCTTTTCTCTCTTGAACCCTCCTGTTATACTCCCAAGCTCTTTCAGCTTTTTTATTGAGAATTTGTCATTAAAATGGAGTTTAACCTGTTTTACAGAATGGGTATTCTGTTTATTCCCCGTGTTTACGTCCTGTTCATTTACTGTTCAGGACGTTTTGTATTCTTGCTTCTTCTACCAGATGCATTGTTTTTTCTTCCTATGAAGATCTAGCTTTGCATCAGGTGGTTGTTGATCGGTTACTGACTATGGGCCTCTGTTGTGCCTGTTTGTTTGGCTAGTTTGCATTTTTTTCTTTCTTGCCGTTGTTGTCTGCTCAACAAGATTTTGGATACGTATTAATTCAGTGTTTAGTTTAAAACAGTTATTGTTTTCTATTAAGATACATATTATATTTTATTCTGGTAGTTTAGCTTGAATTATGTAGTGCTTGTCCACTCTTAGACTCTACCGGGATGCCCTTGGGCTCATGAGGTTCCCTTGGGGGTACTTAGGCTTCATTCAAAATGTTTTGAAAAAATTTGTTTAATTTGTTTCAAAAATTTTTAGGATTGTCTTTATTATGTATATTTGCTATGTTTTTTCTGTATTATTATTTGGGAGTGTAGCAGACTTATGACTTTGTTTCATTAATATTGTATCTATTATAAATAATTTGGTACCTAACGTAAGTCCAGGAAGTCTGTCTCAGATTTACATGCTTGTTGTCTGCCTTTAGTTGCTGCACACCCTTCAATACTTGTACTTTTGGGATGCGAACGTTGGAAACAGGGGTCGACCTGTGTGGTGGGTGGTGAACTTCCAATGTCAGAACTTTCACCGCAGGCTAATACTAGTCTTCAGTCTCTTTTTCCAGAGGAACAGGAACATGGTAATGGTACTTTGACACCTGTCCGTTTTGTGCTGCTGCCGTCGTCGCACTCTGATGAGCCCCGAACTGATGAGTAAACAGAGCTAGCTGCCAAGTTGCTCATGATTATTAGCAGGAGATTGAGGTCTCTAGTTAGTTCTCTTAATCCTCTGCATGCAGCTAGCTCGACCGGTGAAGCTGTTTTCCTACTGTGGGAACCAGGACGCCGGGTAGGTCTGTTGCGGTCAAGAAGTGTAGACATGGGTAGAGCAAGCACCTCAAAAACAAAAGCTCACCCAGTGACAATGGCAAAATGGTAAGATCACAAGTTGGAGAACACTCTTCTTCCCGTCAGCAGTTGGGGTCGACTGTTTCCATTGTGAAAAACTTCATTGAGTCGGAGCCCCCATCCTCGCTTGCAGTTCGGGATGCTCCTTCCACACTTCAGCCCGAGTCGGCTGTTGTTAGGATTCCTCCTCTTCCATCGAAAAGCACGCTAAGGAGTAGAAGCCTGCAAGTTTCTTAACAGAATGTTTGACGGGATCTGGAGTCACATCGCGTGTTGGGGAACCCTCTCCATTCTGTCAGCAGTTGGGGTTGACTGTTTCTGCTTCAAGAATCTTTAGTGAGTTGGGGCGTGCATTCACGCTTGTGGTCCGGGATGCTCCTTCCACACTGCAGCTGAGGTCGGTTGCAGCTGTGTCTTCTTCCTCTGCTCCATCGATGAAGCATGTTAGACCGCAGACTAGCTGTCCGACTTCAGATGTTCAAACTGTTCCACGGAGGCGTTCCCAGGCTTCACCGCCGAAGTCTGATTAACATGCAGCTAGTGGTTCGAGACATATACATATGGGACATGCGTCTAAAGATCTGGGGTCAGATCTCCTTCCCGTGAGCAGCATATGTTAAGAAGTGGATAACCACTGCTACGCAAGCCTAGTTCGCGGGCTTGCTGTCACAGATTGCACAGTCTCAGCTGTCAGACAGTGCTGGGTCAGTCCAGTCATCTGTTCATTCGGATGGTGTTGACCATGATTATCAGATGGAACACTCAGATGGTGAGAGGGCTACGGAGGACAATTCTACATCCCTCACGGAACAGCACATGAAGACTGGAAGACTATGAATTTTATGCATCAGTTCTTCCGGATCTTGTTCCATCTGAACAGAGTCTGCATTTGCTAGGCGAAAAATAGCTTTCATCCCTAAGGGTACCGCGTGAAGGAAAGACGAAGTTCTTTCCTTCCCGGGTCAATCTGCTAAGGTGTCGAATGCCTTCTGTCTGCTTAACGACGCCAACCTTGGCCTAGCAAATAGTATAAGAAAGGCTAAAGATCTGTTCATTACGAATAGAAGATCGCTAGCTCTTAGCTAGGCTGAGTCTTGTTTGGAATATGGCCATGAGATGGAAAAAGTATGTTTTTCCTTCTCGGTGTTGTATTCCTAGACATCAGAGGCATTTAGTTCTATTGTTTACGCCATAGTAGCCTTATGTAAATTTAGAGTGGTCTTTTCTTATACATTAGTGGCTAATGCCATAAGTCTCCGTTTAGTGAGTTTTCCAAGGCCGCAGATAACACACAGATATCTGTCTTCATGGAGATGAAGACTATTAGGCTGCGTTAGCTACGCTGGGATGCTATCTTTTTGGAATAAGGCCGTTAGAAGGAAAGGGTACATTCTTTCATTCTTGGTGTTGTATTCTTAGACGTCACAGGCATTTAGTCCTATTGTTTTCGCCTTAGTAGTCTTATGTGAATTAAGAGCGGTCTGTTTCTATAACATTAGCGGCTAACGCCATAGTAGCCTTATGTAAATTTAGAGCAGTCTTTTCTTATACATTAACAGCTAATGTCGTAAGTCTCCGTTTAGTGAGCTTTCCAAGGCCGCAGGTAACACACAGATATCTGTCTTCACGGAGAGGAACATTTCTAAGCTGCGTTAGCTAAGCTGAGACTGCTGTCTTTTTGGATTTGGGGCCATTAGAAGGAAAGAGTATGTTGTTTCCTTCTCGGTGTTGTATTCTTAGGTGTCTGAGGCTTTTAGTCCTTTTGTTGATGACATATTAGTATTAAGAGCGGCTTTTTTTCTTAACTTGAGCGACTAATGTCGTAAGTCTCCATTTAGTGAGCTTTCAAAGGTCTCAAGTTACAATGAGATATCTGTCTTCACGGAGATGAAGACTTCTAAGCTGCGTTAGCTAGGCTGAGACCGATGTCTTTTGGGGAATAGGACCACGAGAAGGAAAGAGAATGTTTTTTTTCTTCTCGGTGTTGTATTCTTAGGTGTCACAGACAGTCTTATTGTTGAAACAATAGTAGCCTAGCTAGAATTATGAGTTGTGTTTTTTCTCTATCATTAGTGGCTAGTGCTGTAAGTCTCCATTTAGTGAGCCTCAGTGGCCGCAGTTTACAGCCATATAATTGTCTTCACGGATATGAAGACCTTTAACTGCATCAGCTAGGCTGAGACCACTGTCCTCTCGGACATGGTACCATTATAATGAAAGAGGCTGTTCTTTCCTTAACAGTGTTTTTTGTGTTAGTTGTCTGAGGCATTTAACCCTTTTGATAATGCCATATTAGCCTAGTGAGAAATTATGAGCATTCTTTCTGGTGCCTGTCGTTAGTTCTTTTTTTCAGGAATGTATTTCCTGCAATAATCATAACAAGGCACAAGGAGTTCATCTAGGTTTTTATGATCAGGTGCCAGAACTTAGTTTTTTGTCGCCCGCTTTATTTTATGTCCAATCTATCGTCGAGGATTATGATTCCACTCGGAGGATTATGGATATTATGTCTATATGGTGTATTCTTTAGGGCCCTGGCATACAGTCTTGATTTCAAGGGATATGACTATGCCATATCAGGTGTATTCCTTGCAATAGTGCCATGTTCATCACGTTCCTCTCCGCCTTTTAGTGGCAATATGGAGTTGGTCAGACGTGATGGAACCCTATGGTTTTATACTATTCTAGATGACTTGGATGAGATCTTTACAAATTCTGTTAGGTCAAAAATCTGGTCATGCTTGGTTTTTGACCAGTTATTTTGCTATGATAAGCTTCCATTCACTGTTATTACTCTTTTATTGAGAATAGCAGCAGGAGCATAGCTTCGGGAATGCAGCATGAAGTTTCCTTTTTCCTATAGTTGAAAAAAGGAATTTTTCGCAGTTCCAAGCTTTAGTATTACTGCACCGGCCATACTTATCTAACAATTCAAGTTATGCATGTGGGGGCTTCGATATTTGATTTTACATCAACCCTCCCCTCCTCCCTCCCCCCTCCCCCTCCCCCCCTCCTCCAATAGGTTAAGAGGCGGTTACAGGGAAGGACGTAGTTATCTTCCCATAAGTCTCATATTCATTCATTTATATTCAAGTCTTTCATTGCTCTTTGATTGGCGGGTACTTTTTGTTCTAACAGCAACTTCAGGGGCACATCCACTCATTAGTTCATTTGCTTCCTGTGGTTCGTTCATAGTTCGTATACGAGCATATGATTTCTGGACAGTAACTGTTTTTTGATTCTGAATGTTTTCATGAGTACATTCGGTTGATATTTCTAGCCTTCGTGTAACCTTGCGGCAGGCATGTCGGCTTATCTGGGCGACATTCTCCAAATATGGCAATTAGTCCACTCTTGAGAAGTTTCGTTCAGAGTCGGCAGCTTCTGTTATGATGTATGAGTTTATTCCTCATGTTACAAAATCACATTAATGTCATTTTATTCCTTCAGTTTCCTGGTTATATTTTGTATCGCTCTCATTACGCCGATGATACAGGCTGTATTCAGGCAAGGGTACATGTGGGATTCTGTTGATTGCGTGCTTAATATGTATTAATCATTAGGCAAACGTATTTCTTGAATAGATTCTCTTAAATTCTTGCTCAATGTCAGTATAAGAGCTTATGAGAATTTTGGGCTGTTCGAATCAGTAATGGATACTCCTTCAGGCCGTCTATGCATACGTTCTCTATTTTTGTCTTCATTATTCGGAGTTGTATTTTCATTCTCCGAACAGTCATTGGTTTTAATGACCTTGGGAACAATTATTTATTTGGGGATGGTCCTTGACAGGTTTTTTAATCATATCCCGTTCCAGGTTCTGAATCCAGTCTTCAACCAGAAGCGATACACAAAGGGGAATCCAACTCACTCATTCTAGTAGATTGAAAGGTTATAATTTGGAAGGGGGCGCGGTGGCTCAGTTGGTAGAGGTGCAGGCTGCAAGCCGAGAGGTCCTCGGTTCGAATCCCACCTGCGGCAACCGCGTTGTGTCCTTGGGCAAGACACTTCACCCCGATTGCTACATGGGGGCACGATGACGCTGTGTACTGAGGCGTACTGCACGTCGATGGTGCGCATGTCTTCAACCAATCTCACCCTGCCTGTGCTGCGGTGCAGAGTTACGATGTTGAGGAGCTGACAGCTGCTCGTCGTTGCTCGGTGGTTCTCTCCGGGTACTCCGGCTTCCTCCACCCGTAAAACTGTCACGGTCACGATTAGCCATTGTGCATAAGTATGTGACCTTAAACACCAATAAATAAATAAATGTATAATTTGGAAGTTCATTATTGGGATTTACTTGTACACCGGAACGTGGTCACCTGTTGGTTGGCTCTGAAGCGTATGAGTTCTCTCAGATAACTTTCCATTGGGATTCGATTGGACAAGTTTAAGGTTGTACATATTAATATCACCGGTTCTCATCCTATCTCCATATACCGGATGCGGTGTACATTTAGAAGCTTTCGTTTTTAGTCCCCTGTAAACTTTTAGGCGAATATATTTACTTCAGTACTCCTCTTTTTGCTCAGAGGGGATTCCTATATTAAGTTTCTTTTCTGATATTCTTCAGTATAGCTTTATTACTGATTCCAGGCCGCTTTCCTCTTTGTTTTAAAGGTTAATTTCCTTCAAAAAAGAAGGAGGGATTTCTCCTTACCTCTTCTGGCTTATACTAAGTGTGTAACTAGGGTGAAGCTGTTATTGTCTATAGATGATACAGATCTTTTATGTACAGCTCGTTGCATTGTATACGACGTGTGTCTGTGGACCTTAGTCTCCAACTCTCGGACACGCTTTTCCTAATTTTAAACATCTTATTCTGGACTAGCCTTAAAATTGGGGGCCTGTTACACCCAATTAGTGTAATTGTTTATGCTAAGTAATAAGGATTCACTTGGATATTGCTCCTTTAATTTTGGTGGTATGTCCTTCTCTATTATTGTATTGAGAGGGATAGATGTAATTCCTCATATTTTAATCTCCTATTTACCTTTGGGAGTCCTCCTGCAGGCTAAGGAGCTGAAATTTAGTCTGCTATTCCTTTAAGTCCTAGGCTCTCCAACCTTTTTACTAAGTCTGGGCCATTAGTTCTAGTATAAAAATATGAAAAATGTAAAGTAATTTGTATATTTTTTATACTTACCAATGGCTCAGATGGGGATGGCCCTCCCATGAGTGGGCACTCATACCTCCCCGCTGATTTATAACATTAGTAGGCACAACTAGGAAAAATGATGCTTGATGCCAATTCTGGTCTCTTCCTGGTTACTGCGCATGTGCAGTACTAAAAGTATTGAGGACCAGATAGGACTTTCAAATTTCAGTTTTGTATGCAAATTTGGGGGGTTCAAAATTTGTGTTTGGCCCTTGATATTATTAAGGTTGCACCAGCTAAGTCTGGGCCATTGGTAAGTATAAAAAATATACAAATTACGTCAAATTTTTCATTTTCACCAATGATTTCTTGAGTTACATTTAGATGAATTTTTAATAAAATTCAGTCATGGCTGCTGCTGACTGGATGTGATGAAAAATATCTTAAATATACTCAGCGGGTTAAGAGTTAAGTTACACAGGCCCCATGATTTTGTTATCCATCAAATGAGCACACGATACTGCATGCAAATACTGCTGAATTACGGCATTCAGTAACATATGAAATTTGCACTCAGGGTTGTTTGCTACATGGTCCTTTTGGTGGCTTTATAAGAAGGAGTTTTGGCATCGTTAATTTCCTAAACATCTTGTTTGGAATCTATGAGTATTCAGTTTTTGATGAAATTATTCTGTACCTTGTCAGTTGTTTCTAGGCAAGTCTTGGCTGCCTCTGTAGGCAGCCAGGACTTGACTAGAAACAACTGCAAAGCCACAGGAGGTAGACTTTCAAAGCATAGAAAAGATGTATAAACATCTCCAGGCCCTTTAGGGTTAAAACATTGCCTGGCTTATGATATGTCATTTGAAAAGAATCATCTCCTAAATATTAATGAATAGCACTGTCCAGTTATGGCTGTTAATTTTGATTAAGCATTATTCCTCTGCTCACGTTAGGTCAAAATACCAAACTTTCAAACAACAGAATATTTTTATACCACAACCAATGGCCCAGATTAGCTGGTGCTAACTTTATGGTATTCAGGGCCAAACACAAATCCCCCCCCCCCCCCCAATCCCCCAAATTTGCATCAAAACACTAAAATTGAAGTCCAAATTGGTCCTCCATACTTTTTGATCACTGCGCATGCACAGTGTCCAGGAAGGTCTGAAATTGGTGCCAACCATCATTCTTTGTTTGGCCCTTCAGTCAGTAAGATGTTCTGACATCTGTGCTATTAAAATTCTCTTTATGAAGATGCCAGATACAAGTCATTACAAGAATTGGTGGATTCAAGACTGCTAATGGATAATGGAAAGGAACAATGGCGGTTGAGACGTTCAGGGCTGTAACTTTATAAATAATATTATAAATTTTTATCAAAATTTCGAGACACATTGCCTGATGTCATCATTCTTGCTAATGTAATTTCCACTGTTTGTTAAGTGTTCCTTCCCTATCCTTTCTTGAGCCCTCCTGCTAAACTTCCAAGCTTTTGGCTATTTTTATTGAAGTTTTTTATAAAAATTTCTTGGAGGTTTAGTGTGTTTACAGAATATTTTTTCTGTAAAAATCCCCTTGGTTACGTCCTCATCCAGTTGCGGTGTTGGGGCGAGTTGGTCTTGCATCTTCTATCAGATGTATTGTTTTTTCTTCATAAGAAGACCTTGCTTTACATCTGATAGCTTGTAAATTGGTTAGTGACTTCGGGCTATTTTTGGTATCTGCGGTGTTGTTTCCATTTTTTTCCTCTGATGTTGTTGACAGTTGCAACGTCTCAAATATATGTGGTATGTTATATGAGTATAAATTACTGTAGAATACATGGATTAATTATTCCGGTAGTGTAGCAAAAAAAATTGGAATTTTGTCCACACTTAGGCTCTATCAGGAAGCCTTTAGGCTCTGCATGTTCCCTTTGGGAACTTAGGCTTTTTCAGAAAAATTGATTTTCGGAAAAAAATTTTTTTAAATTTTTCCGATTGATATTTTGATTGCTTTATTCATGTATCTGATCATATATTTTTTGCAGATTTGGGGGGGTGTCATCGAATTTAATTTTTATATTGAATTATGAAAACTTTCTGCTCTCAATGCAAGGCGAGAAAATCATCCTCGGATTTGCATGCTTGTTGTCTTACTTGTAGTCGATGCACCCCCAAGGATTGTTGTCCCACATGTGAACACTGGGACTCGAAACGTTGGAGACGGGTGTCACAGTATATTGTTGGTGGTGGGATTTCAATTCCGGATCTCTCACCACAAGGAAATTCAAGCCTCTCAGTTTCTTTTTCAGAGGAACCAGAACATGATACTGATACTGTAACATCCATTCAGAGTGTGCAATCGTCATCACGCTCAGATGATCAAACTGAGCTGGCTGCAAAGGTGCTCTTGAATATTCGGTAAGGAATGAGGCCTCTCGTTCCAGTGCAAGCAGCCAGTTCAGCCGGTGAAGTGGCTTCTGCACCTGGGGGAGTCGTAACACCGGGTAAGTCTGTTGCGGTTGAAGGAAGTGATGATTTGGGTAGAGCGAGCACCTTAAATATAAGCTCACCCAGCGACGACGGAGATAGGGAGGAAGTCGGCAGGTTTCTTTTCTGGAGGCTCAGCGAGGTCTAATAAGGCCGCGAGCGTGAGAGTCCCCTCTTTAACCCAACAACATCTGGGGTCAGATGTTGTTTTGAGAAACCTGCACGAGTCGGAGCATACGGCCACCCCCATTTGGGACACTCCTTCTACACTGAAGCCGGGGACGGTTACAGTTTCGACTTCCTCTGCTACGTTTTTCATAGACACACAACCGCAATCTAGCTCTGCGAATTCTTAGTTCCAGCCAATAGTGCCAAGTCAAAGTCACTCTTCGCTTCAGAAGTCGAGTCATTCTATAGCTAGCGAACAGAGGCAGCCATTGACGGGACATCCGGAGAAGAGATCCGCATCATCGTCCCAGGAGCTTCAGGCGGCGAAGAAGCAGAAGACCGCCACTCCTCAGGCCTCGGTTACTGACTTGCTGGCGCAGATAGCGCAGCTTATAGCAGCATCCCAGCAAACACAACAAACTTCCACAGTTCCTGAAAATAAACTGTCGGACTGTGCTGGGTCAGTCCACTAATCTGTACAGCCAGATGCAGAGGACCAGGCGTCACAGCTGATCCAACCAGATGACGAAAGGAACAAGGAAGAGGATTACCCTTCCCTTTCGGAACAGCATATGGAGGCCATGGATTTCATCCATCAGTTCTACCCTGAAGCTGTTCCAAGTGATCAGCATGCTGCGACGTCGAGGGAGAAACCGCTATCATCCCTGGATGAAGAGTACGTACGGAGGAAAGAGGACGTTCTTTCTTTTCCGACGTAGTCCAGACAGGTATCGAAGGCCTTTGGTCATGTTGATGATGCCGTGTATAACCTCTCCAGTGCCAGGAGAAAGGGTGGTTTCCTGAATACATCTTCTATTAATATGTCGTTCCTTGGGCCACACTCAATTTAGAACGGTTCCTGAAGATGTAGCTAGTGCTCCACTGCGTTTGGATGAGCGGCCGCAGACCTAGAGATGTCCTTACTCGCATCATTCAATGTACGCTCGGAAGTTATGGAATGTGCAATTTCGTCAAACAGAGCAAATCTGGACGCTATGTCCTACGCGGACCACCTTACCAGAGCCTTGGCACAACGTTTTAACGGAGAGGAATTTGAAGACGTTTGTTCCTCACTTAGAGTCCTTTCCAGGGAAGTGATGTATGCCACGTACAACTCCGCACTGACAGTGGCTAATTTGCAGTTGGTAAGACGTGATGCCGCCCTTGCGTCTTCATCTCTGATAGATGATAAGGTGAAGAGCTCTCTCCGAGTTGCTTCGGTTTCTGGCAATACGTTATTTGACGACAAGCTTTCGTTAGTATTCGAGCAGGCTACTACGAAGGCTTCCAGTGCACTACTTTTGAAGTCGGTGTCTCAACAGCGTACTTCAGACAGAAATTATAAAGGACGTTCCACCTCAAAAAAGTTTTCCAAGGGGAATGCCTCACGAGGGAATAGTAAACCCTTGTGTGACTACTCCAGACGTCATCAGTATAGTGACTCAGGTAAGGGGAGGGGGGGGGGGGGGGGGGGCAGGTCTGATCAGGGATATCGATCAGACGCCCCCAGGCCGACGGGACAAGGTGCTTCACAAGGAGGACGTAATTTCTCCTGGCGCAAGCCTCGCAAATCGAACAGGTGATGGTCCAGACCTCTATTGCGGGCCAGTTGGGGGAAGGTTATCAATCTTCGCGAGAAACTGGTTAGCCGTAACGGAAGATCAGTGGGTGAGAAGTGTAGTCTCGGAAGGCCTATGGCTGTCATTCCGGGAAAAAAACCCACTTACCAGATGTCCGCGATGGACAAATCTTCCGGCGGATCCTTTCAAAAGAGAGTCGCTCCTACAAGAGGTAAAGTCTCTCTTAATAAAGGAAGCAATAGAAGTCATAGAAAAACAGGATTCTCCAGGTTTTTACAGTCACCTGTTCCTTGTACCGAAACCAGACAGCTCGTTCTGACCGGTGATAGACTTGAGCTGGATAAACAAGTTAATCGTGGCTCCAAAGTTCTACATGGAAACCATCCGGTCGGTAAGAGCGAGTATTCGAGTGGACGACTATGCAGCAAGCATAGATCTAAAAGATGCCTACTTTCACATCCTGGTACATCTGGCTTTCAGAAAGTACCTGCGGGTTTGCAGTACAGGGGCAGGTTTATCAGTTCCAAGCAATGTGTTTCGGTCTGAACCTGGCCCCTTGGGCATTCACTCGAATAATGAACTCGGTAATGTCTTATTTCCGGGCTCATTCGTCAGCGATTACATCGGCTTACTTGGACGACGTTCTACAGAGATACAGCAACAGAAACATTCTTCAGAGCGACGTTCAGAGTCTTTTGCAACTGCTCTGACATCTCAGTTTCATCGTAAACGAGAAAAAGTCGGATCAAGTTCCGTCCAAGTCATTTATCCACTTGGGAATGTACTTCGAAACCCACAACAATCTGGTTCGCCTGCCGTTATCCAGAGCGAAATTAGTCGGTTGCTTTGCCCGCTATTGTCTAAACTCTCACGACATATCAGCAAAGGAGTTCATGAGGTTGATGGGCCTGTGTGGAGCGGCTGCGGATCTTATTCCGATGGGTTGCGGCCCCTCCAGATTTTCTTTACTCAGAACTGGAGTGTGAAGACGCATTCGCTCGAAACCAGTATTGTATTAACGGAACTAGTGAAACAAAAGATTCAGATTTGGGCAGACATTCAGTGGTTAACTCCAGGGGTTCCACCGCAGCTGCCGAATCCGGCTTTCACGATTATGACGGATACGAATCAGATGGGCTGGGGCGTGACCCTAAGTCCAGCAGACGTGAAGTGCCAGGGACTTTGGGACTCCCGGTTCCTACAGAAATACATAAACATCAAAGAGATGATGTCAATATGGCTAGCACTACAGCACTGGAACGGATATTTTCTAAACGTCCATGTTCAGATTCTGTCAGACAACTCGACAGTAGTGGCGTATCTCAGGAACCAAGGCAGTACTCATTCGATTCCTCTATGTGAATTAACAGAGAAAATTCTTCTTTACATGCTGAATTGTTACACTCATCTCTCTTTCCGTCATATACCGGGTCGTCTGAATGTATTAGCAGACTCAGTCTCTTAGGAAAGGTCGCCTGTTGCCATTGGAGTGGACTCTCAACAAGCGAGTATTCAATCAGATTTGCTACCAGCGGGATCGTCCCGTGATAGATCTGTTTGCGACATACCTCAACAATCAGCTGCCGATGTTTGTGTTGCCGTGTCCAGATCACCGAGCGTAGGCAGTAGATGCTCTGTCAATTCCACGGGATGGGATTATAGGTTACGCATATCCTCCAACTCCATTGATTCAGCAGATTCTGTTAAAAATCAAACAGTCTCATTGCAAAATCCTGCTAGTAGCACCTCTGTTGGCACAGAAACCTTGGATCAATCTTCTCAGGTGTCTGTTATGGGACATTCCCCGGAAGCTTCCTCCATGAGAGGACCTTCTTCATCAGGGGAAGTCCCACACACTGCATCACAACCCGGAAGGTCTCAACCTTCACGTTTTTGCGTTGTGCGGTCCTTCTTGCACAGGAAACAGTTTACAGGACGAGCAGTGGATGCAATTTCTAACTGTAGGAGGGCCTCCTCTTTGTTGAATTATGCAGCAAAGTGGAGGGTCTTCTTCCATTGGTGTGTGGATCGGTCGATCGATGCATATAATCTATCCATTCCACAAATTGCCAATTTCCTGGTCTACTTGTTTGACATGCTCAAACTGCAGCCCGTTACTATTAAGGGCTATAGGTCTATGTTATCAGTCACATATGCTCATCATGATAATTTGGCTATTGGATCAGATGTTTCTTTATCCAAATTAGTTAGAAATTTTTCTATTAATAGACCTGGAACCCTCAAATTAATTCCTGAGTGGAATTTAGCTTGGATTCTGCTGAAGCTTCAAGAAACTCCTTTTGAGCCGTTGAATGATGTAGATTTCAAATTCTTCACCTACAAAATGGCGTTTCTCTTAGCCTTCGCTTCTGCCAGAAGAGTTAGTGAACTCCATGCATTATCTGTTGATGATACTCATTATCGTAGTGTGGGTAATACCATTACCCTTACTACGGAAGTGGGTTTTTTGGCTAAGAATCAGATTCAGGATAAGCGGCCGGAGCCTATTGTCATTAAGGCTTTACCGTCATCGGATAACCGTAGACCATTACTGTGTCCAGTCAGGGCAATGCGCATTTATAAACGTCACTCGGATTTTATCAGGAAAGGAAGAAAATGTTTCTTTCATTCTCTGATTCCTAATAGAAAAGATATGTCTGTTCATTCTATTTCTAGATGGATTCAGTTGGCAATACGTATTGCCTATAAAAATCTATCTTCGAATCAACGTTCTGTTAACAAGATTACAGCACATGAAGTTAGAGCTCTGTCCTCTTCCTGGGCGTATTCCAACAGTATAGCCATTACTGATCTCATGAAGGCTGCTTACTGGACACAACCCTCTACATTTACGAAGTTTTACCTTAGAAATTTAGAGTCCATCTCTGGTGACCTTAGATCTTTGGGTCCTCTTTCTGTTGCTCAGAGTGTTGTCCATTAAATATTCATCTAGAAGGTCTTTAGGCAGTCTGCTCGAGCTCTGACTCTGTTCTGCTGCCCTCTTCGTTCTGAGGAAAGTCACCTCAGAACAAGGGGGAGGGGAGGGGGGGGGGGGGGTTCCATTATATCATCTAGCTTTATAGTGAAAAGCAAGGGAATACCTCCTCTGGAGACAGTAGTCCAGGGTCGGTGCTGGGTAGTTTTAATGTGTAGCTCGGTGTGAAGCAAATAATATTTCTCATTTATGTATTGATTTTTAAAGTGTAGCTCACTGTGAAGCATTTGTATATGTCGCATGTCAAACGGGCGTTAATATACAATCCTCAGACACTTTTAAATGAGTATAAAGAGTCTCATTCTCTGGACTATCTTTATATATTGGTTTTCCTTCACCAAATTAGCATAAAAGGTTATCTGGCATTAAATGGAGAATTATATATTGTGTAATACTCAATTACATTGTTGGTGTTATGTCCTCTTTTCTCGAAAAAGAGACAGACATATATAATTCCTATTCTCCCTCCAGCCTTTTTACAATTTAGCTAGTCTGGGCCATTGGTTGTGGTATAAAAATATGAACAATTTTAAGTAATTTGTATATTTTTTATACTTACCAATGGCCCAGACGGGTATGGCCCTCCCATGAGTGGGGACTCATACCTCCCCGCTATTTTAACATTTAGCAGGCACTGAAGGAAGAATGATGGTTGGTGCCAATTTTGGACCTTCCTGGACACTGCACATGCGCAGTGATCAAAAAGTATGGAGGACCAATTAGGACTTAAATTTTAGTGTTTTGATGCAAATTTTGGGGATTGGGGGTGCAAAATCTGTGTTTGACCCTGAATACCATAAAGTTAGCACCAGCCATTGGTAAGTATAAAAAATATACAAATTACTTAAAATTTTACATTTTCCCATAATGCAACCAGGTATCTTACTATAATTTGAGCTAATCTGTTTGTTGTTTCTGTTTGTCATGATGTGCCCTATCGCCTCAGCCTCGGGAGCACGGTGGCTCAGTGGAAGACTGTTGGACTTCTATGCTAGAGGTCCTGAGTTTGATCCCTGTCTTTGATGACCCACGTTGTGTCTTTGGGCAAGGCACTTTATCCTGGTTGCCTGCAA
The DNA here is from genome assembly GCA_031216915.1 of Pictodentalium vernedei. Classification (NCBI taxonomy): domain Eukaryota; kingdom Metazoa; phylum Mollusca; class Scaphopoda; order Dentaliida; family Dentaliidae; genus Pictodentalium; species Pictodentalium vernedei. The sequence goes on along the minus strand of CM062292.1, from coordinate 138,112,346 downwards.
GGGGGCACGATGATGCCGAGTCCTAAGGCATACTGCACGTCGATGGTTCACATGTCTTGAACCACTGTAACCTTGCTTGAGCAGAGCTTGAACAGAGTTAGAATGTTGAGGAGCTGACAGTTGCTTGTCGATGCTCGGTGATTCTCTCCGGGTACTCCAGCTTCCTCCACCTGTAAACTGTCACAGTCACGATTAGCCATTGTGCATAAGTATGTGACCTTAAACACCAATAAATAAATAAATATCTCCTCAGCCTCAACAGGTCTGATCAACTTCAAACTCAGCAGGTGTGTGTATTTTTATCTGATACAACTAAATCGACAAGTTTGGTGGCAATATTTTGCATTAATTACCAAGAATTGGTCATTGTGTCTCAAGATAGATGGAGGTAAAACACTTTATGATTTGGAGTGTTCTACAGTATGATGGAGGTAACTCAAAATACCACCTATCAAAAAACATGCAAAGCATGGGTTCATCCACAAGTTTAAATAATTTATTCTTGTTTGACAGAGCTTGATAAGCTCTGTCAAAGAGGATTACACTTCTTAAGTGCCTAGTTGTATGGTGGAAAAAATTTTTGGGTTGAAATTTTTTATTTTGTCTGTAATGTTCAGGGGTTAATGTATTAATTATTTGAACAGAATACTCAGTAATACCAAGTAATTTACCCTCTTAATTCCTTTACTTACTTTAACATGGGAGTGTGGTGGCTCACTGGTAGACTGATGGACTTCTATGGTAGAGTTCCCTCTTCGATCCCCATCCGGAACGACCCGTGTTGTGTCCTTGGGCAAGGCACTTTATCCTGGTTGCCTACATGGGGGCACGATGACGCCGTGTACTGAGGCATTTCACGTCAATGGTGCACATGTCTTCAACTGCTGTAACCCTGCTTGAAAGGAGCTTGAACAGAGTTAGAATGTTGAGGAACTGACAGTTGCTCGTTGCTGCTCGGTGATTCTCTCTGGGCACTCCGGCTTCCGCCACCTGTAAAACTGTCACGGTCACGATTAGCCATTGTGCATAAGTATGTGACCTTAAACACCAATAAATAAATAGAATCCACATCAGTATTTGTCCTACATAATTAGTTAAATAATTAATCATTCAGAACATGTCTTAGCTAAAAACTCATCATCAAAAAAGTAATCCAAACATTTTATCCTCTCTGCACAATTACGTCAAAATTTAAGCAGCCAAATTTTCCCATAGTGCAAATAGGAATTTAACAAATTCATTCTTGGTCGACAGAGAACCATGAGCTCTGTCAAACAAGAGTGAATTCATTAAATTTCTACTTGCATTGTGAAAAATAATTTGCAGGTAGAAACTTTTATATTTTGAGTGTGCAGGCAATAAATTTCTTTAACCCTTTGAACCCAAGAGACCATATTCCAGCCCCGACAAATGACACTTCATAATTTCATTAAGTAGGAGGGCTTTGTAGTGAATGTGTAAGGTAGACCAATCAATATTTTCAGCCTGCAGCCCCCAAGGCTGCACATTAAAAATATTTATTGGTCTACCCCAAATAATGAATATGGACTCTTCCAGTTGCTGAAGTTGAACTGAAATAGAAGATACAAAAAGTGTTCAAAGGGTTAACCTTTTAATTTCTTTAAATTGGCTGAGACATGCTACATCAATTCTTTTCCTACATAATTAAAAAAAACTCTTTCCACAGCATTACATAGTTTATGTCCTGTCACTTCCAAAATTTCATCCAAAAATTTTACTTTGTATTGCAAAATTAGCTTCATATCTGACGCTTAGAAAATTTTATAATTGTTCATCTTTTACTGACAAAAGACATTATTAATTGTTTGTTGAGTATTTTATTAAATGTTTCATTATTTTGTTTTTCATTATCATCTCTAAAAGCTATTATTTCTAAAAGATCATATTTGTGTTACTTTTGGAGAGGGGTAATCACAGAATGAATTTAATTTTGATATATTGACCTCAACAGGTACCACCAGCAGAGTTAGAAGCTCTGTTACTGTCCCATCCATCCATTCAAGATGCAGCTGTGATAGGCATTCCAGATGAAGAAGCGGGTGAGCTCCCAAGAGCTTATGTTGTGAAGAAAAATGATGACATAAGTGAGGTAGATGTTGTGAAGTTTGTAGAAGGTGAGTTTATGTTGGTCCTGCTCACAGAATTGAGGTGATTAACTCTTAACCATGCTGTGTATTTTTACACAGCCACTCTAGAGTGGGCTGTAATATGGTATGGCCATGTCCATCTGTCTGTCTGTCTGTAAACCTTTGCTTGCCCGCACAATAACTTGAAAATTAAATGCACCGAGGATCCTATTTTTGGCTCACCAACGTTAGTTGTGTGAGCCTATGGCATAGCCCTCATGTCGGCGTCGGCGTCGGCGTCCGCTCTTAAATATTTTGAACTTTTGTGTACAGGTTTTGATTTTTTGGCTTTTCAAATTTTTTTTTAGTTTCAGCATATTGCTATAGTGGTTCACTATAACATTTAACTCTTTTCCAGGGTATTTTGTCGTAATTTTAACCCTTTGAATCAAATTTTAGACTTATTTTGATGTTTGCGTGCAGGTTTTGATGGGTTTTTTTTCCTTTCTTTCAAGTGGAGATTTACCTTGCAGCATATGTCCATGCTTTCTATTGTATGTAAACATGCATCTTAGGGCTATGTTTGTATTATTTAACCCTTTTCCTGCTGAATTACTTCAATTTTGGACTTTTATGTACAGCTTTTGGACTTAGGCTTACAGCTTCTTACTTTTATGTACAGGTTGTGATAAAAAAAAACAATTTCAAGTGAGGTTGACTTCACTGCATATTGCAGTGGTGGTTATTATAACATTGATATCTTTCCAGTACATTTTTAAAAAATTTTTAACCCCTTCAATAGATTTTTGGCTCACCAACGTTAGTTGTGTGAGCCTATGGCATAGCCCTCATGTCGGCGTCCGCTCTCAAATATTTTGAACTTTTGTGTACAGGTTTTGATTTTTTGGCTTTTCAAATTTTTTTTTAGTTTCAGCATATTGCTATAGTGGTTCACTATAACATTTAACTCTTTTCCAGGGTATTTTGTCATAATTTTAACCCTTTGAATCAAATTTTAGACTTATTTTGATGTTTGCGTGCAGGTTTTGATGTTTTTTTGGCTCACCAATGTTAGTTGTGTGAGCCTATGGCATAGCCCTCATGTCGGTGTCGGCGTCCGCTCTCAAATATTTTGAACTTTTGTGTACAGGTTTTGATTTTTTGGCTTTTCAAATTTTTTTTTAGTTTCAGCATATTGCTATAGTGGTTCACTATAACATTTAACTCTTTTCCAGGGTATTTTGTCGTAATTTTAACCCTTTGAATCAAATTTTAGACTTATTTTGATGTTTGCGTGCAGGTTTTGATGTATTTTATTTCCTTTCTTTCAAGTGGAGATTTAGCTTGCAGCATATGTCCATGCCTTCTTTTGTATGTAAACATGCATCTTAGGGCTATGTTTGTATTATTTAACCCTTTTCCTGCTGAATTACTTTAATTTTGGACTTTTATGTACAGCTTTTGGACTTAGGCTTACAGCTTCTTACTTTTATGTACAGGTTGTGATAAAAAAAAACAATTTCAAGTGAGGTTGACCTCACTGCATATTGCTGTGGTGGTTATTATAACATTGATATCTTTCCAGTGCATTTTTAAAAATTTTTTAACCCCTTGAATAGATTTTTAGACTTATTTTGACGTTTGCGTGCAGGTTTTCATGGGTTTTTTTTTTTTCCTTTCTTCCAAGTGTGGAGTTTCTGCATATTGCTATGGTGGTTCACTATAACATTTAACTCTTTTCCAGGGTATTTTGTCTTCATTTTAACCCTTTGAATCAAATTTTAGACTTATTTTGATGTTTGCGTGCAGGTTTTGATGGGTTTTTTTTCCTTTCTTCCAAGTGGAGATTTACCTTGCAGCATATGTCCATGCTTTCTATTGTATGTGTACATGCATCTTAGGGCTATGTTTGTATTATTTAACCCTTTTCCTGCTGAATTACTTCAATTTTGGACTTTTATGTACAGCTTTTGGACTTAGGCTTACAGCTTCTTACTTTTATGTACAGGTTGTGATAAAAAAAAACAATTTCAAGTGAGGTTGACCTCACTGCATATTGCAGTGGCGGTTATTATAACATTGATATCTTTCCAGTGCATTTTTAAAAAATTTTTAACCCTTTGAATAGATTTTTAGACTTATTTTGACGTTTGCGTGCAGGTTTTCATGGGTTTTTTTCTTTCTTTCTTCCAAGTGTAGATTTACCTTGTAGCATATGTCCATGCTTTCTATTGTATGTAAACATGCATCTTAGGGCTACATTGTATTCTTTAACCCTTTTCCTGCTCAATTACTTCAATTTTGGACTTCTTTTGTTTACAGGTTTGGATTTTTGTGCTTTTAAAAATTTTTTTTTCTTCTTTACATATTGCTGTGGGGGTTCATGATAACATTTAACTCTTTTCCAGGGTATTTCATCTTAATTTTAACCCTTTGAATCAAATTTTGGACTTATTTTGACGTTTGTGTGCAGGTTTTGATGTTTTTTTTACTTTTATGTGCAGGTTTTGAGGTTTGTCTTTCTTCTCTTCCAAGAGGCGACTTACCTTGTAGCATATTGTCATGGTTCCTATTTTATGTTAGGATGCTTCTTGGGGCTATTATTATATTATTTAACCCTTTAGCTGCTTATTTACTTTAATTTTGGACTTTTGTGTGCAGGTTTTGTACTTTTGTGTGGAGGTTTTGATATTTTTTTTTTAAGTGGAGTTTTACCTCACTGTCATATTGCCATGGTGGTTACTGTAACATTTTCAGGGTATTTTTCTAAATTTTAACCCTTTGAAACAAATGTGATACTTTTATGTGCAGGTTTTGAGGTTTGTCTTTCTTTTCTTCCAAGTGGATATTTTTCAAGTAGACTTTCACCTTACTGGCATATTGCCATTGTGGTTACTGTGACAGGGTATTTTTCTCAATTTTAACCCCTTGAAACAAATGTGATCCTTTTTTTTACTTTTATGTGCAGGTTTTGAGGTTTGTCTTTCTTTTCTTCCAAGTGGTGACTTACCTTGTAGCATATTGCCATGGTTCCTATTTTATGTTAGGATGCTTCTTGGGTTATTTTTATATTATTTAATCCTTTAGCTGCTTATTTACTTTAATTGTGGACTTTTGTGTGCAGGTTTTGTCCTTTTGTGTGCAGGTTTTGATATTTTTTTTAAGTGGAGTTTTATCTCACTGGCATATTGCCACGCTGGTAATTGTAATATTTTCAGGGTATTTTTCTAAATTTTAACCCTTTGAAACAAATGTGATTCTTTTTTTTACTTTTATGTGCAGGTTTTGAGGTTTGTTTTTCTTCTCTTCCAAGTGGCGACGTTCCTTGTAGCATATTGTCATGGTTCCTATTTTATGTTAGGATGCTTCTTGGGGCTATTATTATATTATTTAATCCTTTAGCTGCTTATTTACTTTAATTTTGGACTTTTGTGTGCAGGTTTTGTACTTTTGTGTGGAGGTTTTGATATTTTTTTTTTAAGTGGAGTTTTACCTCACTGTCATATTGCCATGGTGGTTACTGTAACATTTTCAGGGTATTTTTCTAAATTTTAACCCTTTTAAACAAATGTGATACTTTTATGTGCAGGTTTTGAGGTTTGTCTTTCTTTTCTTCCAAGTGGATATTTTTCAAGTAGACTTTCACCTTACTGGCATATTGCCATTGTGGTTACTGTGACAGGGTATTTTTCTCAATTTTAACCCCTTGAAACAAATGTGATCTTTTTTTTTACTTTTATGTGCAGGTTTTAAGGTTTGTCTTTCTTTTTTTCAAAGTGGAGACTTACCTTGTAGCATATTGCCATGGTTCCTATTTTATGTTAGCATGCTTCTTAGAGGTTATTATATTATTTAACCCTTTAGCTGCTTATTTTCTTTAATTTTGGACTTTTGTGTGCAAGTTTTGAACATTTTTTTTTTTACTCCAACCACCCCTTTACATTGGCCACCTGTTGGTGAGCCACGGGGTACTGATACCCCCTCTAGTTTTTCCTTTCTTTCAAGTGGAGATTTACCTTGCAGCATATGTCCATGCTTTCTATTGTATGTATACATGCATCTTAGGGATATGTTTGTATTATTTAACCCTTTTCCTGCTGAATTACTTCAATTTTGGACTTTTATGTACAGCTTTTGGACTTAGGCTTACAGCTTCTTACTTTTATGTACAGGTTGTGATAAAAAAAAAACAATTTCAAGTGATGTTGACCTCACTGCATATTGCTGTGGTGGTTATTATAACATTGATATCTTTCCAGTGCATTTTTAAAATTTTTTTAACCCTATGAATAGATTTTTAGATTTATTTTGACGTTTGTGTGCAGGTTTTCATGGGGTTTTTTTTTTTTTCCTTTCTTCCAAGTGTGGAGTTTCTGCATATTGCTATGGTGGTTCACTATAACATTTAACTCTTTTCCAGGGTATTTTGTCTTAATTTTAACCCTTTGAATCAAATTTTAGACTTATTTTGATGTTTGCGTGCAGGTTTTGATGGGTTTTTTTCCTTTCTCCCAAGTGGAGATTTACCTTGCAGCATATCTCCATGCTTCTTCCAAGTGTGGAGTTTCTGCATATTGCTATGGTGGTTCACTATAACATTTAACTCTTTTCCAGGGTATTTTGTCTTAATTTTAACCCTTTGAATCAAATTTTAGACTTATTTTGATGTTTGCGTGGTTTTGATGTTTTTTTTTCCTTTCTTCCAAGTGGAGATTTACCTTGCAACATATGTCCATGCTTTCTATTGTATGTAAACATGCATCTTAGGGCTATGTTTGTATTATTTAACCCTTTTCCTGCTGAATTACTTTAATTTTGGACTTTTATGTACAGCTTTTGGACTTAGGCTTACAGTTTCTTACTTTTATGTACAGGTTGTGATAAAAAAAACAATTTCAAGTGAGGTTGACCTCACTGCATATTGCAGTGGCGGTTATTATAACATTGATATCTTTCCAGTGCATTTTTAAAAAAATGTTAACCCTTTGAATAGATTTTTAGACTTATTTTGACGTTTGCGTGCAGGTTTTCATGGGTTTTTTTTTTCCTTTCTTCCAAGTGTGGAGTTTCTGCATATTGCTATGGTGGTTCACTATAACATTTAACTCTTTTCCAGGGTATTTTGTCTTAATTTTAACCCTTTGAATCAAATTTTAGACTTATTTTGATGTTTGCGTGCAGGTTTTGATGGGTTTTTTTCCTTTCTCCCAAGTGGAGATTTACCTTGCAGCATATCTCCATGCTTCTTAGGGGTTATTATTATATTATTTAACCCTTTAGCTGCTTATTTTCTTTAATTTTGGACTTTTGTGTGCAGGTTTTGAACTTTTTTTTTTACTCCAGCCATCCCTTTACATTGGCCACCTGTTGGTGAGCCATGGGGTACTGATACCCCCTCTAGTTTGGTGGTGGATTAGTGGTGACTAGAAGAAGATTCCTTTCAATAATCAGTTTTCTGCCATATTCATTATGGCCACCATGGCAGCCATCTTGGATTGCCATGGTGGCCATAATGAATATGGCAGAAAACTGATTATATTATGCAAATTCATACAGATAGACTCGAAATATGAATTTACAATAATTTGTTTGGGATTAAAGTCGATAATACTGAAAACATTGCTCCTCAAAGTTTATTATACTTTCTTTTTTCACTCGGTATATATTGCACAGACCATCTATGGAGTATACCCTTTCCATTTTGTTTAAATGAAGCAGCTGCCATATTCAGGCTCTGGTTTATGCCCCAAAAGCTTAAAAACCTTTAAAAATCTTCTCACGAACCACCAGAGGGAATGCCTTGATACTTGGTATGGAACATTTTTAACGTAGAAGATTAAAGTTTGTTCAAGGGAAGTTGATAGGTCAATATCTGAGCTCTCTGTGGGGGGCATATCCATTTGGGCTCTGCCAAAAAAAAATTCACAGCCCTGTGGCAACCCCAGAGGCTAAAAACAAAAAAATTCAAAATCCCATATATCCCAAACCACAAGGAGCAGAGAATTGTTATTTGGTATGAACCATCCTTAGGACTGGAAGAAGGGATTGGTTAAAAAAATGTCACCAGTTCAATCAGGGTGCCTAGTTTATCCTGGAGAAAAACATTCATTCACTGAGAGCCTTGATTGACATATTGTTCTTAAATGAACAATGCTGCTAGAAAATATTCTTATCTTGTTATGTAATCTGAAAATTTTGTGGACTTCAGTTTGTTTTGCAAAGATTTTATTATGTGCTGAATGAACACTTTCAATGCAGGAAACATCTGATTCCTGTATGCATGTCTTTAATTTAACCCTCTCAAGACTGAAATGTGGGTTCCAAAGATTTTATTGATGCCATGAAGAGACAAACCCTTTTAATGCTGTACATGTATTTTTCTGGTTCCTTGGAAAAAAATTGATCTGATTTCTGTATGAATATCTTTAATTTAACCCTCTCATGACTTCAGTTTGTTTTCCAAAGATTTTATTTCGTGATGAACTCTCACTGCTGTGCATATATGTTTTTCTTTGGTTTCTTGGAAACATTTATTTGATTCCTGTATGCATATCTTTAATTTAACCCTCTCAAGACTGCAATGTGGGTTCCAAAAATCTTACTGATGCCATCATCAAACACTTTCAGTTCTGTGCACATACTGTTTTTTCTGCTGGTTCCTTGGAAAAAAATTGATCTGATTCTGTATGAATATCTTTAATTTAACCCTCTCATGACTTCAGTGTGTTTTCTAAAGATTTTATATTGAACTCTTTCAATACTGTGCAAAATATATATGTTTTTTTCTGGTTTCTTGGAAACATGTATCTGATTCATGTATGGATGTCTTTAATTTAACCTCTCAAGACTTCAGTATGGTTTTCAAAGATTTTATTGATGCCTTGATCAAATCTTTTTCAATGCTGTACACATATATGTTTTCTCTGGTTTCTTGGAAAATATTTCTCTTAATTTCTGTATGAATATCTTAAATTTGACTCTCCCGAGGCTTCAGTGTAGTTTCCAAAGATTTTATTTCATATAATACTGTTAATGAAAACCTATTTCTGATTTCTTCAAAAATTCTGTTTCTCTAGTTTAAAATCTTTCTTATTCTTTAAAACCACTGGGCCAAATTCATTCATTTATGGCACACACCATCTTTGGAGTAAACCTTTTCTCCTTTGTTCAAATGAAGCTGCTTCCATCTTCAGGCTGATGGAATTTACTCTTCTGATTTTTCCCTCCAAATAACTATATTCCTTAGGGTGGGGTTAATGCTCCATAAGCCTAATATGCTTTTAAAATCATCTTTTTATAAGCCACTTGCAATAATGCTTAGATTTCTTGTTTGGAACTTTCTTTAGTGATGCAGATTCACTTTTTTCAAATAAACTCGGTAAGTCAAAATTTGGGCTCCCAAATTTTGGGCTACACTCAGTATTTCTATTTTCAGATTCAGTGGGCAGATGTGAACCATATTTGTCATGTAGTATATAACTGGGTCATAAGTATTTCATTTATGCCAGATTTTTTTTTTGTTTTTTTTTGTTTGGGGTGGGGGATGAGGGTGGGGTTGGGTAGAGAGATCCACAGTAGTTGAAAACAAAACAATGATTCACAGAACAGAGCTTACCAGAAAGCTTTCCTAGGATCAGCAGAAATAAATGGCAAAAAAAGTGGCCTTTGGTAGTGTCATAGAAAATAAAAAAATTGCTCTTGCTGCTGATCACTTACTGATACACTCATCTCTTGACAACACGAGCCAGGTGAGCATTTTAGGCTCACTTGAGCCTCTGGTTTGATTGAGGTTTATTTATTTGCAACTGTTGGCAACAAAGCATGATTAAAATGCAGTGTCTGTTATAATTCGTTTGTAAACATCAACACGTAGTTTTGCTCTTTGTTCTGTTCTATAGAAAATAACTCAAATATTATGTGAAATGTATTAATTTTAAAAAAGATGCATGAATGTAACTGAACACAAATGTGTATCATATTTCTTTGGGGGCACAGTGGTGTTGCGGTTACCAGTTCTCGTCAGATCACCAAAGTTAAGCAACATTGAGCCCGGTTAGTCCTTGGATGGGTGACCGTCTGAGCGATCGATTCAGACTCTGTGTTGTGTCCTTGGGCAAGTCACTTAATCCTGATTGTCCACATGTGGCATGATGACACTGTGTACTAAGGTGTAATGCACGTCAATGGTGCACATGTCTTCAACCAATCTAACAATGCCTGTGCTGCAGTGCAGAATTACGATGTTGGGGAGCTGAAAGCTGCTCGTCGTTGCTCGGTGGTTTTCTCCGGGTTCTCCAGCTTCCTCCACCCATAAAATTGTCACCGGCACGATATGACCTTGGCTGTTAAAGTGTCATTAAACCTTAATAAATAAATATAAATAATCATATTTCTTTATCAACTGGTAGAGTGCTGAATTGTTTTTGTTTGCCAAAATATGTTACTTTTCTTTGCCTTGTTGCAATATATGGGAGAGTGCCAACTGGCACTCTCCCATAAATTGTAACACAGCAAATCCATACAGATGAAATAAATTCACTTCAAAGATAATGTGAAGCACATCCAAAGATTATGAAACCTTTAAGTTGCAGTGCTTGCACTTAAGAAAACAGCCCAAATATGGCTTCCACCCTTAAATCAGTTAACAAACAAAAAGAAAATAAAAATAAAAGCCTCCCTCTCTCATTGATTTAAAAAATTAATTGCTGGTGAGCCAAATGCATTTTTTTATTTTGAGTAAGCAGCCTAATTGCAACTTCTTTTTAGTCAGAACAGAAGCCCAAACTTGCATTCATATGAAAGTCTCTAACCCTTTACCTAACACAGCGGTCAAAAACGGCCAGCAAATTAACCAGAATAAGTCTACCATAGCCTAAAATATCTCAGTATAACCATACAAATATGGATATCGTTAGAACCAGCTCATCAAGCTGGTTCTAATGATATCCATATTTGTATGGTTTTATTGAAAAATTGTGAAATTTGCTTTCGAAAAATGTGAAATTTAATTAATTTTTTAAAAATACTGTGTTAGTTAAAGGGTTAAGGTTATAATAAACCTACTCTGGCTGTTATTTCTTATCAACCTACCTTACAATTGTTTACTACAGGCTTGCACTACAGTGGAAGACCCTAACTCGGGAAATATACTCTCTATTTTGATCTTTCCCAAATCTGGGAAAGAAAAGTGGTGCAAAAGCACAAAGAAAAAATAAGTCAAAAATGGGTCGTCCACCATCGGTGCACACCCAGTAGGGGACGCTCTTCTCTTAGTACAATTCCACAACTTCTGGAACCAGTGCACAAGGCAGTCACCAATGAATCATTCTTTTTTTGTCTGCCATGTGGCAGGACGTCCATTTCGCATTCAGTAACAGTGATAATTTGACCCGTTGATAATGCTTTCCTGTGACAAGAATTATGGAGCTGAGGATCGTATAATAACAGGACTGTGTTTTATATATTCTCCTTTTTATTTTCAACCACATTTTTATTGTATTTTATATATTTTCTGTGTCGTGCGTGACTTTCGCGTACCGTGTGGTTCGTACATAAAATTTTTCGATTGATAAATTTTATTATTATTATTGGAGTTAGGTGTCAATGGGGGACTGTATGGACAGGATTTCTCTTTTCTGTTGAGGGCAGAATTTCTGTTTTTTGGGTCCCTGTCGGCCGTCTGGATTCCGTTGTGTTCCCGCCGGTACTTTTTCTGCCACCTTTCTCTCATAGATGGGGGTGTTCTACTTTCTACATCTGTTGAGTTCACCCTTTTCTTCTACTGCTCTCACCTCTGTTATGTCCAGTATGGTTCCTTTAGGGCAATGCCTTTTGCCCTCGCTTATGGTGCGTTCTCGTAGCACCTCCATAGGGAATGGGCAGTTTTTAACCGTGGTGGATACTGCGGGAGCTGTTGAGTTGTCTGGTGAAGGATGCCTGGTTCCGGGACTAGGGTCCCTCTCCAGTCGACATCTGAGGTTGTCACTAGGGTTATGACTCCTCCTTTGAAGGCTGAGCTTGGTTGCTCTCTCCCCTTTTCCGCCATTTTGAACAGCTCCCATCATATCTGCTGCTACTGCTGTCTGCAGCGTCATCGGTCACCGTTTCAGCCAGCCTCGGTTTATCCCTGCAGGGGTCTGCAGCGATGTCTGGTAGTGTAGACGTGGGGTATCGGCCTCAGCCTTCCCTGACTTCAACTCGGCGAAGTCAGAAGTGGCTGCTGACCGAACCCCCTGATGTGGCCTCTCAGCCATTGAGCACAACAGTTTTATCCCTGCAGGGGTCTGCAGAGATGTCTGGTAGTGTAGCCGTGGGGTATCGGCCTTTGCCTTCCCTGACTTCAACTCAGCGAAGTCAGAAGGGGCTGCCGGCCGAACCCTCTACTGTGGTCTCTCAGCCGTCAAGCACCTCAGTTTTCTCATTGGATTTGGATGTTCATGGTGGGGCCACCATGAGCTTCGTGGCTTTTCCATACATGCACTCTCATCCCATGGTCAGTTTTGCGAGATCAACGTCTTTTGTGCAGCCTGGACCTTCTGTCCCTCAGAGTTCTGTCCAAGAGCCTTTCTGTTGCTTCCAGCGAGGCTACAAGTGGTTTTCAGGCACCCCGTGTGGCGCCGCCTCCAAGGATTGGAACAGGTCGCTTTCTGATCCCCCTTGGTGTGCCTACACCATGGGAGGCGTCAGCTGGTTTGCCCATGATGGGCTATGTGACTTCCGACTCAGGGGATGAGTCCATCATACCTGACGTCAAGAGCCAACAGTCTTCTGACTTGGGGGTAACTCTTGACTTTGTGTTTGGGTTCTTTCCAGATCTCAAACCATCAAACCAGCCAACAGTGTCAGCCCAGTTGCGATCATCGGTCGTGCACCTACAGCCTGTGGAACATCCTGCTTCTTGGCACCTTCGACCATGCCTGTCGGTACAGGCGGTTGAAGCGTTTAGAGCTTTGGACTCCTAAGCTATGAAGACATCGATCTTCACCAGGGTTGACACTTTTTTGCCTCCGACGCGTTATCGTTCCTATGATTCCGCCAATCCATCAGCCTGCCAGACTTTGACGGTCTTGGATCAGGACTCCAACTCCCAAGTCGGCCATTATTCATATGGAGACTCTGGAGTCCGTGTTGGACTTATCAAGAGAGATGCTGGACATGCTTTCTCTCTCAGATCACGTCATCTCTGCTTTGCTGCTTATCTGCCCCCAGATAAGTTTGATGACGTACAGGCTCTTTTGTGTGTGCTGTCCAAGGCACTCATGCATCTTTCTCACACGCATGCCTGTAACACGGCTAACTTGGAATTAGTTCGCAGGGACGTTGTGCTGGACACAAGCCATTCCCTTCCTGAGGGGCAGCGTGATGCTCTTCGATCTGCTTCTTTGACGGGTCCACAACTATTCCATGGTTCCGTGGCGACGGTCCAGGATGATGCCCTATATCATTCCATAGATCAGCTGCTGCTTCGTCAGCTTGATCAGCTTTCTGTTGTAGGCAGGGGTCGTCCAAAGCCTAACAAGTGCCCTTCTGCTTCCTCAGCGAAGCCAAGGGCTGTTCCTCCTACCGCCGCTTCTACTTACTCACGGGGTAAGCTAGGTGTCGTCCCAGGTTGAGGCATCCAACTCATTCGAGAGTGCCTTTTCCAACATAAATCCCTTTCAACATTACACGTAGGGAACTTTTGATCATGGAGATAGGCAATCTCCTGTCAAAGGGGGCGATCAAGGTCATCAAGAACATTCATTCAGTGGGATTTTATTCCCGCCTGTTCTTGGTGCCGAAGAAGGACAGCCTACTCCGACCGGTTATCGATCTGATTATCCTGAACCAGTCTATCATTGCTCCTAAGTTGATAGATTTAGGAGCAATGATAGACTCCATTCACCAGGGAGTTCTTGCTTCCAGCATCGACCTGCGAGATGCTTATTTTCAAGTTCCGATTCATCGGTCATCGCGAAAGTATCTCAGGTTCGCTTTTCTTGGGCGAGTTTACCAGTTCAAGGCCATGCCTTTCAGCCTCAACCTGGATCCTTGGGCCCACCCACCATGCTTTAGCCTTACATTGCACACAGTCCAGGGTGACTACTTTGGCATATCTAGACGATATCCTCCAGAGGCATTCCAATGCTGCCTTTCTGGAGTCTGATCTTGACACACTGTTGAGCCTGCTCACGTTGCTAGGGTTAAGAGTCAACGAGAAGAAGTCAGACCTGGTCCCCTCTGCGTCGTTTTGTCATATAGGGATGGGCCTCTGTACTCAGCTGAACACGGTGGCGGTTTCCCGGGCAAGGGCTGTGATTCTCTCAGCTTTTGCCCCGACTCTGTCCCAGTCCGCAACAGCTCGGAGTCTTCCCTGGCTGCTCAGCCTCTGTGGTTTGGTGACAGATCTCATTCCTCTAGATCGGCTGCATGTCAGACCTCTCCAACACTTTCTGCTCAGTTGTTGGAGGTCTGAATGTCGATCCTCTGGATCTGGTGCTTCAGTTACCAGAGTCTCTTCCTCGTCACCTTTGCCCCTGATGGATGTTCAGTGGATTATGCAGGGAGTTCCATTGGACTTCCCCACGTCCGATCGTGTTCTTATGGCATTTGTCTTGCTATTCGTGCAGCTTAAGCTCGTCTAGCGACTGGCGATTGTATTATCAATTGTATTTCTGCCCACGAGGTGCATGCATTGTCTACTTCTTGGGCTTATACTAACTCAGTCATGTTGTCGGATGTTATGCTGGCAGCCTACTTGAGAAATGCTACTTTCTCCACTTATCTGCAAGAGTTGCAGGTGCAGGCAGAGGACCTTTGTACTACAGGCCCTCTTTCTTCTGCTCAGGCTGTTGTCTACCCCAGCCATTTGGCTTCTTACAAGGTCAGTTCCAGCTCTGTGATGTTACTGCCCTTTCTGTCTGTGCGTTGCACAGAACCATACGCCTCATCTCTCATTATCTTTTACTAATGTTTGTGATGCTATGGTTTGATTGGCCTAGGGACCTCTTTCTCTGTCCACGGTTCCAGTGCAATTGGGTTATGTGTGGGTTGGTTATGTGATTCCCTCCATCCTATTGTCTATTCAGCGTGTAGTAAACAATTGTAAGGTAGGTTGATAAGAAATTTAAATTTTATAGTAAATTTCCTTTCTTATTATACCTACCGCAATTGTTTACATTGAGGCCCTCCCGTCTTCTTATTCGGGTAAGAATCCTTCCTCCTACTGATCACATAACTCCTCTGTTGGTGGACTCAAAAGAATGATTCATTGGTGACTGCCTTGCGCATTGGTTCCGGAAGTTGTGGAATTGTACTAACAGAAGAGCATCCCTTACTGGATGTGCACCAATGGCACTCAACCCAGTTTTGGCTTATTTTTTCTTGGTGCCTTTGTACCACTTTTCTTTCCCAAATCTCTTGGGAAAGATCAAAATAGAGAGTATATTTTCCGAGTTAGGATCTTCCACTGCAGTGCAAGCCTGTAGTAAACAATTGTGTTAGGTATAATAAGAAAGGAAATTTAATATAGAATTTAAATTTCTACTCAAGTATTGACTGCACAGATAGGAAGCCAATTCTTGACTAGAAAGCTCTGGTTTTCCCCAGACATTCCACTAGAGTACAAGAGAAATGATGGTTATCTTTGCGTCTATGCATCCAGATTTTCAGTGCCTCTGTGATGTAATCAACTACTAAAGTTTTAATGTAGAGATTTGAAACTTGTTGACATTGTTATCCCACATATTGAAGATGTGCAACAGGTATAGAAATGATGGAGAAATGTCATTTTTGGACAGAGTTAGTGCACTTTTATCTTTTTTGAATGGACAGGCATGTTTGGAGCCTTCATGGGGTATTCAACTCCTGCTACAGTTTCTAATGTGGAGAATTTAAACTTTAGAGTATGTAAATAATCGCATTGATGATGTGCAGCATGTACACAGATAATGTGAAAATTATTTTTTTTTACAAATTTACTGCCCTCCTTTTGATTTAGAGATTTTCAATGTTTAGAAATTCTGTATACATGAATGGTGTAATCAACTCCTCTCCCCATGGGAACCCCAAGAAGTGAAGCAGTGCTTGCTTACTATGGTAAACAAGCTCTGTTTTACTGGTAAAATAGGACTCAGTTAACAACACTTGGGGTGGAAGTTCTCTAAAGTGGTCAACATGGGTGTAAACGATTGGCTGGACTTGACTTTATCACCATGTTGCAGTCACGTTTAACCATTGTGCAGAAATAGGTCACTTTAACCCTTTACCCACCTTAACAGCCAAAATCGGCCAGAGCTATTCACAAAAATCAATCTCTATTCAATTTTCATTATTTTTCATTTTTTTTCTAAAAATCATAGCTTATGACCCCTCATTGGAATGAGCTTGTTGAGCTCTTTCCAGTGAGTGGTCATAAACTATGGTTTTGACACAAAAAATGAAAAAAAAATAGTTATTTAGGAATTTAATTTTGTTTGCACATGTCATCTGCCTTTCATGTTAGGTAAAGGCTAAATACCAATAAACAAATAGATAAACAACTCCTCGTACAGTATTCAGTGTAGATATTTGAAACTTTTGGACATTGTTACTACATATAGAACATGTGCCACATGTATATGTAACGGCCAAAACCGGCCAGCGCTATTCTAAAAAATCACCAATTAATTTTCATTATTTTTAAATTTTTTGTCTCAAAAACATAGGTTATGACCCCTCGCTGGAACGAGCTCACCGAGCTCGTTCCAATGAGGGGTTTTAACTAATGTTTTGGGAACAAAAAATGAAAAAAATTAGTTATTCAAGATTTTTTTTTTGCAAGCATCGTCTGCTTTTCATGGTAGGTAAAGGGTTAATGACAGAAAATGTAATTTTTGACAGATTTATTGTCCTTTCTCAACTTAGTTTTTTCCAACATTTTGAAATTCAAAGAACCTTTATGGTGTAATCAACTCCTCCTAGAGTTTGCATATAGAGATGCTCGTCAATGCACAGTGGTTTTCTCTGGGTACTCCAGCTTCTTCCACCTGTAAAACTGTCGTCACGATTAGCCATTGTGCATAAGTATGTGACCTTAACCCTTTACCCAACGTAATGATAAAAAAACGGCCAGCGCTATTCACAAAAATCACCAACTAATTTTCATTATTTTTTAATTTTTTGTCTCAAAAAACATAGGTTATGACTCCTCATTGGAACGAGCTTGTTCCAATGAGGGGTCATAACCTATGTTTTTAAGACAGAAAATGAAAAAAAAATTAGCTATTAAAGAATTTTGTTTGCAAGTGTCGTCTGCTTTTCATGTTAGGTAAAGGGTTAAACACCAATAAATAAATAAATAATAATTGCCCTTTATCTCCCCTTGGAACCCCAGGATGTGAAGCAGTGCTTGTTTACTGTGGTAAACAAACTCTGTTTTATTGTAAAATAGGACCCAGTAACCAATGCTTTTGCTGGATGTTCTCTAAAATGAGCAACATGGGTATGAACAATTGGCTGTACTTGACTTTATATCCATGTTGCGGTCATGGTCACTGTTTGTGCAAAAATATGTGAGCTTAAACACCAATAAATATATAGCCATTTGTCGACTTATACTTTAACTGCTGTGCCCACTCTTCCCCCTCTGGGGGACATTTGTTCAGCAACCTTTTATAAGTCGAGTTTTGATGAAGTCAAACTCGACTTATAGTTTGATGAAGTGGCGGGCAGGCGGCGGGCGTAAACAATTGGTTTCTGGGCAATAACTTTAGTTCTATTTGATGCACCTTTACCAAAATTATACCAGAGGTTACCCTATAGGAAAGGAAGACACCTATCGATTTCAGAGTCTTGTGCCCCAAGGTCACGGTTACTATAAATAGAATTTTTTCTGACAAATTGGTTTCCGGGCAATAACTTTAGTTCTATTTGATGTACCTTTACCAAAATTATACCAGATGTTACCCTATAGGAAAGAAAGACGCCTATCGATTTCAGAGTCTTGCACCCCAAGGTCAAGGTCACTGTTACTATAAATAGAATATTTTCTGACAAATTGGTTTCCGGGCAATAACTTTAGTTCTATTCCGTGTATCTTCACCAAACTTATACCACAGGTTACCCTATAGGAAGGGAAGACACCTATCAATTTCAGAGTCTGAGGCCCCAAGGTCAAGGTCACTGTTACTATCAATAGAACATTTTGTGACAAATTGGTTTCCGGGCAATAACTTTAGTTCTATTTGATGCACCTTTACCAAAATTATACCAGAGGTTACCCTATAGGAAAGAAAGACACCTATCGATTTCAGAGTCTCGCGCCCCAAGGTCAAGGTCACTGTTACTATAAATAGAATATTTTCTGACAAATTGGTTTCTGGGCAATAACCTTTACCAGACTTATACCAGAGGTTACCCTATGGGAACGGAAGACACCTATTGATTTTGGAGTCTGGGACTCCAAGGTCAAGGTCACTGTTCCTATAAATAGAATATTTTCTGACAAATTGGTTTCCGTGCAATAACTTTAGTTCTATTCCGTGTATCTTCACCAAACTTATACCACAGGTTACCCTATAGGAAGGGAAGACACCTATCGATTTCGGAGTCTGAGGCCCCAAGGTCAAGGTCACTGTTACTATCAATAGAATATTTTGTGACAAATTGGTTTCCGGGCAATAACGTTAGTTCTATTTGACGCACCTTTACCAAACTTATACCAGAGGTTACCTTATAGGAAGGGAAGACACCTATTGATTTCGGAGTCTGGGACTCCAAGGTCAAGGTCACTGTTACTATAAATAGCTTATTTCTTCAGAATTTAATGTCAAAACTCGACTTCTGGATCTGTGATCCTTTTGCTGGATTTTTGGATTTTTGCGGGTAACTGTTTCATGTAATTTGTAGACTAAATCTATGGCTGTGAAGTTTTTTAAATTTCTGCTAAAAGAGTATCTTTTTCAGTACATGATTGTTTTTTAAATGGTGCAAACCAATTCAATAAATACATCTGTATAATTATTAGTGCCTTGTGGGTTTTCACCTTTCTCGTTATCATGATAGCTTGAGCAATTATCAATGGATTTGGTAAAAATTTGGTATGTGCGACTTTCTCAACAATGTCTTGCACGAGTTGGAAAACCAGTGCAGTTTGATCATACCGAGCAGAGGTATGGCCCTTAATTAGTAAATGTGTGCCCATTTTCACCTCAATCGTGTGATAACTTGAACAAATATTAACAGATTTGGTCAATATTTGGAATATGAAACTTTCTTAACAAGCTTCAACCCTGTCTATACTGTTAGGCATGGAGTAACAACACCCTACATCTATATGAGGAATCAGGATAATAGTCCACAATTTTGTGGCTCATGGGGGACTATTGTCTGATCATTGGCGATCGGTGTTGCATTTGTTTTGTGCTGTTTTCAGTAGGATAAATTCAGTCAGATGTAATTGGTAATATTGTTGCAAGCAGTTTTATTGAATTGCATATATCTAAACCTTTAGGCGTTAAATCTTGCACTAAATATCATCAGCTCTGTATGGTGAATGTTTTTGCATTCCAGAAATACATCCAATCAGTATGAATATTTAGTTGCTTATTTCAGATTGTTTTAACCCTTCACTTAATGTATTGGCAAAAATCTATCCAGTAGTTTCCAGAAAAATCAGCATTGAGATTTTAATAGGCTATTAAAAAAAAATTATTGTTTCTCAGGCACCTTCCCCATCATTGAAGATCTGCCTCACCTCTCTTATTTGGAAATCTGTTCAGTGATATTATTTTCTACTCATAGGGCTAAAAATGTAACCAAAATTTAACCGAACTGTGTCAAACAAGATATATTGGTTACATTTGCAATTACAGTATGAGATAGTTTTACTGCTGAAAACATTGTTTTTCCACAAAATAGTGTTAAATTAACCATTTCTGCAATTGTCAGGGATGTTTTGTGGATTGACCAAAAAAGCCTCCCTTCCTTATCATAAAATCGAGGAAAAATTGCTTGGGACACAATAAATTCTTTCAATAGGCCTTATTTTTCAAAAGTTTGCATCCACATATTATGACCCCTCATTGGAATGAGTCTCAGCTTGTTCCAGTGTGGGCTTATGATTATGTGGGCTCTGATCTCAAAACAAATGGATTGTTCGAATGTTGGCAAAAAAACATTGCAACTCTGTACCCCTTCCCCCCTCCCCAAGATGGCATCAGGTCATCCAAAGCAATAACTCCTCCCACCAATGATGTTTGATGACATGAAAGCTGTTATGCTGTTAAAAAGTGTAACAGCATTCACATCCTGAAACATCAAACAAAAGCCTAGCATGAAAACTTGTAACACAGTATCAACTTTCCAATATCGGCATATGTTTTTTTATGCCTCTGACACTCTCAGGGGTACAGTGGAGCCCACTTAATTGGATATCTTTTAACTGCTGAATCCTGTTAATTGAATATAATTTCCCAACACAAAACCATTTACAATACCTCCTGTACAAATTTGGCCTGTTAATTGAATATAGGTAATAGAGTAAACTACTGTTAATTGAATAAAAAATCTTGTAACCTGTTGAGAAATTACCCTGTCTCTACCCAGTTTTCTTTTGTTTCTTGATCTATTTGGCCTCAGTACATCCAATACAGGCATTTAATCTAGTATATCCTGTTTGACAGAGCTCATTGAGCTCTGTCAAACAAGATATAATAGAATGAATGCTAAGTTTATCTCTAGAAAACAGGAAAGTGACACAATCCCTGTTAATTGAATACTCCTGTTAATTGAATAAGTTTCATTGGCAAAGTGTCTATTCAATTAACAGGGTTCCACTGTATTATGTTTAAACCATGTCCAGCCGTCCATCTGTCCGTTAACTTTCGGTTTCCATCCAATGACTAAAGAGCCACTTATTTGATCAAATCATAATTTTAGGGGTTACTTGTGGATGACTAGACAATGCTTCCTTTTGATTTTGGTCCAGTTAACCAATTCAGTATGGCCCCCGTTGTGGCATATGCCACACATCACGTTGTTCTTTTTTTTCATTAATAACTAAAATATTTTGCAAACATTCAATTTGCATTGCACCCATGTGGAGGCACGGTGCCCCTGTGTCCTGAGGCGTACTAAGGTCGATGATGCACTTGTCTTCAACCAATAGTAACTCTATTTGTGTGGAGTTAATTTGTTGGGTAGTCTGTCAGTTGCTTGCTGCTGCTGCTCAGTGGTTCTCTCCAGGTACTCTGGCAGCCTCCACCCGTAAAAATGCCTGGCATGAGGTGAGCCTGACTGACAAAAGTATCATTAAACTCCAATTAAAAACAAAATTTGCATTGAGTGTATAAATTGTGCACTTTATCAACAGATTCATTTATTGCAGACATCAAAGTATATGCTTCAAAAAAGCGATTCTTGCATTGAAGAAATTTCAAGCCTTTTTTTTATGAACATTGTCAATTTTTGGCAAGAATTCACAAAAGATGATGGCAGATGAGAGCCTTTCCTACATATGTCCAATGAGCATTCCAGTTGTACAGAGATCAGTGGGTGGTACACTGTAGAAAAGGACTCCTTAATCCCTCTTCTAACTGTAAGTCACCCAACAGTGTATCAGGAGCTTAACCCTCTTCTCACTGGTGTCAAAATATAAACATTTCAGGCTACAAATTTTTCTATTAACTGGCAGAGTGCTAAATTATTTTGGGCCATCAAAATTTGTTCATGCGTCTTTGCCTTGTTACAATTTATAGGAGAGTGCCTGCACTCTCCCATAAATTATAACAAGGCAAATCCTAACAGACTAAAAAATATCACTTCAAAGATAATACGAAGCACAGCCACTGAATTTGAAGCATTTAAGTTGCAGTTCCTGCACTGAGAATAAAGCCCAAATATGGGCTTTCATCACTCTGCTAGTTAATGCAACCAGGAATTTAACCAATTCTTGTTTAACAGAGCTCATTGAGCTCTGTCAAACAAGATTGAATTAGTTGCCTTCCTAATTGCTTTATGGGAAGAATTTGTTGCTTGAAATTTCAGCATTTTAATATCAGTGGATGGAGGGTTAATGAAAGGAACTCCATTAGAGATCTACACTTAACTTTAAATCAGCCAGAACACAAAACAAGATGAACAAAGATGAATTGATTAGTGAAAATGCTTTGAAAATAATTTTAGGGCTTACATATACACTTTATATTTTGAAAAAGGTATTGATAATACTTATGCCCTTGGGAATCCTGGGAAGTGGAGCAGTGCTTGTTTACTGTGGTAATCAAATTCTACTATACTGGTAAAACAGGACACCTGGTAAACAGTGCCTGGGGTCGAAGGCTTCTGTAGTGAGCCACACTGGTATAACCGATTGACTAAACTGGACTTTGTATCTTTGTTACACCTATGATATAGCGATAGATGCTGACAGTGACGTAAACATCAGTAAATAAATTTATTATATGACTATGTATTTTAGCCACTAAATATCTACTGTTTGGCGATCTTTTACTGGTTCCTAGAAAATCCACAGTGTGGAATCTTATTCCGTATCACCGTGGTATGACAGACTATTTATGAATGCATTCGAATTTGCATAATTACCTGTTCCGGTCACAGAGAGTACTTTACTCTGAGCTGGAATGGGTGCGCTCAAATAGCAGTCCGGGGTTTTTATCATATTCATATTTTTTTTTATCGTATTCATGTGCATCGGGAGTTTCCCCAGAAGTGTACAAAAGTTACAAAAATATGTGTCAATAAATATAGTTCTTTTATACTTCAATCCAGTTTGCCCAAAAAAGGTTGGGAGAATTATTAATGCTAGCATTGGCATGCAATGTTGAACTATAAGTCATATAATAAACCTTTTATCGCTACAGTAAATTGATCTGGGTCATCGCATCACGTCTTGCTGAGGAGGTCAGACCACCGGTTCAAACTCTCTGCCTGTGGCAGCTCGTTTCATCCAGCGATCTGCCCACCTCAACTCACTGTAGCGATAATATGTATTGATCACATCTATTGAATTTGTAAAGAGAGTGCTATGGCTAAGAAGTTAGACCATTGGTCTTTAACTGGTAGAGTGCTGGAAGCCCATATTTGAGCTTTATTCTGAAGTGCAGGTATTGCAGCTCAAAGGCCACAAATTCAGTGGCTGTGCTTCATATTCTCTTTGAAGTGATATTATGTAGTCTGTCAGGCACTCTCCTACAAATTGTAACAAGACAAAGACATGTGAACAATTTTTATGGCCAAAAATAATTTAGCACTCTACCAGTTAAACTGAAAGGTTGACAGTTTGATCCTGACAAACGGTAACTGCACAGTGTCTATGGGTATGACATTTAATCCTGATTGCCCATGTGGAGGCATGGTGACACTGTGTACTAAGTTTTACTGTATTGCAATGGTTCACTTGCCTTCAACCACTGCTAACTCTGCTTATGCAGGTTGGAGAGACTGACAGTTGCTTGCCACTGCTTGGTGGTTCTCTATGGATAATCCAGCTTCCTCCGCACATAAACCTGTCTGACATGACATGACTCTGGTTGTTGTAAATGTCATTTAACCCTTTACCTAATGTAACGGCCAAAACCAGCCAGCGCTATTCACAAAAATCGCCAATTAATTTTCATTATTTTTTCCTTTTTTGTCTCAAAAACATAGGTTATGACCCTTCTTTGGAACGAGCTCGTCGAGCTCGTTCCCAAAAGGGGTCATAACCTATGTTTTTGAGACAAAAAAGGAAACAAATTAGTTATTCAAGAATTTTGTTTGCAAGTGTCATGTGCTTTTCATGTTAGATAGAGGGTTAACCCCAATAAATAAACAAACATTACATTTGTGAAAAAAACAACTTTTTCCTAAAAGAATATGTTGATTTCTGTAATCACAAACACTTGACTTAAGCCAATTGAGTCTAGAGAAAAAAAATACCTTAGGGTTGTTGAGTTTATCAGTTTCATAAAAGGTTTGAAAAGTTGTAATAGATATTATTTGTGTTATACTGGTATGGCCATAGTTATCTTCTTTCTTTATGTATTTTAGATCATGTTGCTCCACAGAAGAAATTACGAGGAGGTGTTGAATTTATTCCAGAAATTCCAAAAGCTGTCAGTGGAAAAATTCTTAGAAGGGTTTTGAAATTACAAGCAACAAAAACATTAGACTAGGTTATAATGTTTTTGAAAAGCAAATTTGAAAGCAATATTTATTTTTTTTTATCCTGGTGGTGCCTTAACCATCATTTTAAGGTTGTCATTTTAACTTTTGAAAGTTTTAGCATTGTGACATTTTTATGAATGGTGGTGGGCGGTTGAATTGAATCATAAACCTTAAAGACCTATTTCTAACTTTGCCGTAGAACAGATACCCCAACATACCACCATAAGAATCATCAGACTGTCCTGTTAGTGGTTTCTAGTCAAGTCTTGACTAAAAAACCCTGCCAAGCCTTCAGACTCTCAGGTAAAGGAGTGGTATAATTTGTCCAGAAATGTTCAGGCCCCCCATATTCCCCCCTCCCACCCCCATTAGTTACCATAATTTATGTTGAAATTAAAAACACCTTCACAAGCCAGAAAATAAGCAGACTGTCATCTGAAAAATGAGGTCCCCAGAGGGTGAACTTCAGCCTAAATCATGGTATCAAAACTAAACAGAAAGAGGTACCCAGAGGATAAATTGGCCCACTGTATGGGATAGCCTCATCAAATTCACCCTCTGGGGAACTCATTTTGCAAATGTCAGACTGCTTATTTTCAGGCCTGCACCTTCATTG
This sequence comes from Pictodentalium vernedei, assembly GCA_031216915.1. Taxonomy (NCBI): domain Eukaryota; kingdom Metazoa; phylum Mollusca; class Scaphopoda; order Dentaliida; family Dentaliidae; genus Pictodentalium; species Pictodentalium vernedei. Next base: position 138,087,518 of record CM062292.1, on the reverse strand, counting down.
GCTTTACATTTCAAGTTCTACAGCACTGCTATTACAAAAATAGACAATTTTGAAAGATCTCGGTTGAAATCTGGTCAGAACTCTCTAACCAATTTTTCTGTCTAGAATACCAGTTCTGTAGAATCTTATCTGTCAAACAATAACCTAGAAAACATTGCATCTCAGATGCTATTTGTCTTCGTTTTTCCTTGAATTCTTGATCTACCTGCATAAATGTGTAGCAACAGATAGACATCCTTTCATGAACAGTGGCCGCAGGCAGGCTGGAAATTAAGCAGTCTGACATTTGTAGAATGAGGTCCCTGGCTGGTGAATTTGATGATGCTATCCCATACAGTGGGCCAATTTATCCTCTGGGTACCTCTTTCTGTTTTGCTTTGAGACCTTGATTCAGATTGAGGTTCACAGATGGTAAATTTAGTGATGCTACCCTGCTGTGCAGGGTAGCATCACTAAATTCACCCTCTGGGGACCTCATTTTGCAGATGACAGTCTGTTTATTTTCTGGCTTGGCCGCAGGACTAAAATGAAAGGGGGGATAACACTATTTATTTTTTAAATTTTTGCTTGAAAACTATATCTTACGATCCCTCATTGGATTGAGCTCCACAAGCTTGTTTCAGTGAAGGGTCACTATCTGAGGCAAATATTTAAAGTTTTAGTTATTCCAGGATTTCTTTGGCAAGTGTCATCTGTGAACTGTCTTAAGCTGAGGAATAAATTATACATGCATTAAATAAATATGTTGATTGAAAAAACTCCATGAAACCATGAGAAGAGCCCTGCCTATCCAGGGTTCCCACGGGGCCTTGGATCCAAGGAACAGTCTTGAATTTGATTAAGGGCCATTCAAGGCCTTGAAATCCTGGAAAATGTGTCAGGAGGGCAGCCTTGAATATTCACAAAATAAAAAATGCTGACGAAGCACGCAATCTTAACTGTATAGTTTCATATGGCAGAGTCAGTGAAGGCCTAGTCCTAACTAGGACCTCTGGTCAATACCCCTCCTCCCACTTCCCTAATAGGGAAGTTGGAGGAGGACTGATGACCAGAGGTCCTATATAGGACTGGCAAAGGCAGGGTCTTAAAAATACTTGAATTTGGCTATTGTATAGTTTTGAAAATGCTGGAATATATCGAGAAACAGCCTTGAATAGCCTTCAATGTTATCAGTCCTTGCCTGCAGGAACCCTTCTCTCCCTTACCATTTCTGCCTTCACTGATCATGGTCCAATCAAGAAATAGACCACTTTTGCAATCACAGTACAGTGGAACCTGTCTTGGGAGACAAGTCAACAGACCACCCTTTTTGCCAGGCAAAGTGGTCTCTCAAAACCGGAGGTCTCTCATGCTGGGTCCATTACAGAGTAGAACAACCCAATGGTACAAAGTCACAGCTGTCTCTCAAGACAAGTGGTCTCTCAAAACAGGTTTTTTGTGTACTCTATTTAATCTTCACTTCAAACTGGTACTTGTACCCAACATTCATTCCACAACCATTCATTGGTGATTGTCTGGGAAGATCTTTTTTGGTTATTTTAAATTATAGGCGATCATTGTGCATGTGTGACTGTGTGTGACTGTTATGATGAATGTAATATGAGACAACCTCATTCTAGGCTTAATGAGGAAATGATGAAAAACTTCATATTGTCTTAGTCTGCATGCTCCAGTTGATCTTTACTTCATTTGAACAGGCATTTGTTCTCAACAGTTATCCTGTATCTATTTTTTAGTGTTATCTGGAAAGGTCTGTTTTGGGATAATGTTCAAATTATAGGGCATCAAAGTTTGAATGTGGAGTTGTGTTATTGGAACGAGAGACAGTCTATCTCATCTCCAGGCTATATGGAAACATCCTAAAAGCCTTTTTTGGCTTTACATTTCACCTCTTGATCTTTCCTTTTTTCAAACAATCACTGTTTCTCAACAGTTATTCTACTATCATTCATTGGAGAGTGTTTGGAAAGCTCCCCAAAGTAGGTTACAGTACAGACACCGAGGACTGGTCACTTTCCACAGGTGAGCAATATTTACACCCCGCAACAATATTAGACTTCAAACACCAATTATAGAAATAATCATCAAAAATTTAATCAATGAAGCACCGGGTATAGAACGGTGCTTCATTAATTAAGATTTTGTTCATGATGATTTATATTACCTGGCAGATGAATGCATGGACATCCCTGCTCATGTATGGATTACGACCAATCCACGGTGACTGTACTGTAGGTAAGTTTGTGTGCTTTGTCTGCTTGGCCTGAAAATTAAAGCATTGGAGATAACCACCTTGCAATCCCCTCTATTTGTGTGGTATTCATGGTCTGAGCCTTTCTGAATAAGATTTTGTTGGGTGATGTAGTTGATTGAGAAGCCAATGTATAAGAGTGGCTTTGTTCATTCACACTTCGGAAGCCTATGGAGGGTAAAAATAACTAGAGCTGGGTGATTTTTTTTTATTTTTCCACTCCAGTTCATGTTTTTGCAAACTGGAAAACTGAACTGCAAAACCCAGCAAAAACTGGCCGAACAGTTTTACTATGTTTGTGAATAAACTGATCAAACTATCTTACTGGGATGGAACTGGGATCAATGCTGTATGGACTCTTGTTACTTAGTCTCTCTGGCAAATGAGCAAATATGTCATGTTCTCATTGTCACATTTTCTTCCTTATTGACTTGTGCACCGGACAAGTCAGTAAGGAAGAAAATGTGATGCTGAGAACACAATATAGATTGGATGATGGATGACTCAATAGGCTAAGTAGTGGATCCCCCAGAACCCCTAAGAATGATCAAAGGGAAGTTAAACTGATGCATTGGAGATACTACAGACAGGGATTTTTGTGGTGAGTGGTGTCATTATTGTGGAAATACAGAGCCTGAAGTGTTATTATGCCCCCGACTTGAAAAGTTGAAGGGGTATCTAGTTGGGACCTCTCCATCTGTCTATCCGTTCGTACCAATATTTTCCCTTGTATCTCAGCTACTGCTACTCCAATTTGAATGATATTTGGTGTTGTGATAGAGCATCATGGAGGAGCGATACCTGTGTAGTGTGAGTTTCTTCCACACATTTTTTTCAGAGTTATGGCAGGCACTTTTTCACTCTTTTGACGTAGAAAATTTTTTGCGGTGGGGGGCATTAGCAGCACTTTGCGATGCAGGCCTCTTGTTTACTATATGTTCTTAACATATAGAAAAACTGAACCAAAACTGAGGATTTCTCCTCAATCCAAACCGAATCGGAAAAATTAAAACTTCCCAACTCTGTAAATAGCACTGGTTCACTTCCATGTGTTGTGGGATGTTTTAGATGCAAAGACAATGCATTATAGCAGCTTGACTCAGCTAAGCATCTTATTTCCAAGAATTCTTCTACCCTCTTTGGGAAAGGGTCTGAGGCCCATGCGATGGGGAAAATTTTGAAAGTGGGATTTGTCGGGTGGGGGGGGGGGGAGGGGGGGGTGGGGGGTGAAGGTAGAAAAACATATCACTCCAAAACATTACTTTTCATTCATACGGTACAAGTCAAAATAAGTTGTGGGATAACCATATAAACTATGTATCTTTCTCTTCCTACACTGATAAGACCAGAAGCTGACACCATTTTTTGGAAAGCTCTCACTGAGAGCTTTCCAGAAAATAATGTCGGAATCTGATCTTATCAGTACAGAAGCAGCAGTATATTTAGTTTATTGCGGTTATGCTACAACTTATTTTGACTTGTACTGTAGGCTCCAAGTTTGGGCTAATGTGGTTGAAAAACATATCACTCCAAAACATTACTTCTCATTCATACGGTACAAGTGAAAATAAGTTGTGGGATAACCACTATAAACTATGTATCTTTCTCTTCCTGCACCGATTAGACCAGAAGCTGACACCATTTTTTGGAAAGCTCTCACAGAGCTTTCCCGAAAATAATGTCAGAATCTGATCTTATCAGTACAGAAGCAGCAGTATATTTAGTTTATTGATGTTATGCTACAACTTATTTTGACTTGTACTGTAGGCTCCAAGTTTGGGCTAATGTGGTTGAAACATTTTCTGCAAACTTGGTGTTTTGGCTTTTGAAAGTACATAAACTGGAGTATTGATTTACTTGCTACTCAGATTATTTTAAAACTAGCCTGCATACTTGTCTTCAGATAATTTATAGTGAATAATCAGAGCATTTCTCTTCGGTATATAAGAACCAAGGACTGACGTCAACAATTTTATTCCTAATGGCCTTATGAAGTATGGTTCAATTTTCTTCCATGTTACATGGAAATATTTTATTGTCTGAAACTACAAACAATCAATTTTTAGTTTATATTTTTTTCAGTTTTGTATTTTAATAGGACGATGTATCAGCTGTTTTTTGTATAATTGACTTTATATTTAGCAGACTGGATAAATCACAGTTTGTCTGGGTTTTAAATAAAGATTTGATTTTGTGCAATATTACAGTGAAACTGTTTTTGCTGATCGATCATGAGACAAGAAGAGTGCAGCCAGAAGCCACCCAGTGATATATAATATTGTTTTATTAACCCTTAAGCCCCCATATAGCCCCAAACCGCCACTTTTATATTGCATTGAAGCAGGTGCTCCCTTGTGTAATCTTTTTTATTATTCTTGTGTGTAGACTGAATTTTCCCTGGCAGTGGTTCTACATCACTGCTGGCTGCCTGTATATGCAGCCAGCAGTGATGTAGAACCACTGCCAAGTCATCACTAACTATGTAAGCAGAAAAAGGCCATAAATACTTTAAAATTAATCTGAGGACTTAAGGGTTAATTCCTTTTTAACCCGTTACCTCACATGAACTACTCACCTGTGTGAATCCCTGGGGGGGGGGGGGGGGGGGGGGGGGTGCAGTGGTTGTTTACTGGGGTTCTAGAATATAAGTTCTGCTTTACTGGTAAAATAAATATAAATTATTTATATAAAATAAATATAAAATTGTTCCATGAATAAAAAAACAACTACTGGTAATTTCTTTCCAGGGTTATGTCATTCTTGCCAAAAATTCAGATGACCAATGCAGTTATAATTTTAATTCTTTGAACCATGACAGTATCTTGCTTGTCAGTTAATTGGTATCAGTTGGAAGCATCAGTCTTCATTATTTGGGTCCCCTTGAGAGTGCTGGGAGTGGAACTGTGCTTGTTTTTTTTGTAGTATACAAGTTCTGTTTTACAGATAAAATAAAACCCACTAACCAATACCTGAGGAAGAAGTCCTCAGAAATGGGTAGCATTGGTAAAAAGAGTTGGGGGTTCAGTATCGCTTGAGTCATTTCTGCTTCTTCTCAGGAGGAGGATGTGGATGGGAAGGAGAGGTTGGATGCTTTCAGATGTCCAAGTTTGTTGACAAGCCATTCGTACTTTCCTTCATTCCATCCCTTTTGTGTTGAGAGGTAGGCTGGGTAGTCTTCGGTGGTCCCGTTGAACTCCAATTCGAGAACACCGAAGTGCTCAATGGCACGTTTGTCCAGGCCTTCAATGTATATTCCCTGGGTCATGTCCTCCGCTTTTACAATTTCATACTTGCTGTCCAAGGTCAAATTGGATTTGTGGTCCGATTGGTGGGGGTTGATAGGAGATCCAGATACAAATTGGGTGATTTCCATCTCCTCTTCCTGCATCTCCTCTCCTTCCAACCTTTTTGGTGTAGAGATACAGTTTGGGATTGGTGGTGCAGGTTTTGGAGGTGAGTCGACAGTTGTCACCCTCACCTTATCCTGTTTCCCAGTCTCAACCCTTTTCCTTTCGAGCCATGCCTCCATTTGCTTGGCATCTCGGAGTTTGGTGACTTGTTCTTTTTCACAGGTGTCTTCATGGTCTCGGTGGTAGTCAACAACTTCTTTCCCTTCCTCTGGTGTGGACCAGTGTGGGGGGGGGGGGGGGAGCAAACGGTGCTACCACTCCCAGAGGTGGGACTCTGCAGGTACTTGATGGTGGGCTGAATACTGTCACCATCAACATGGATGTCCCAGTTGATGAGTGAAGCAGCATTCAGCACCTTTAAAGCTTCCTTAATCTGATGTGTGAGGAAATTCATCACTGGAAATCAATCATGTCTTCACACTTTGGAGTCGTGAACTGATGTGGCAAAATGGCTGGCCAACGTGAGTATTAACGATCAGCTGGACTAGACTTTATATTCATGTTGCAATCACACTAAGCCATTGTACAGAAATATGTGATCTTAAACACCAATAAATAAATAATTATTCCATATTGAGCCTCTGACAAGCTGTGTAAATAATTGTGTCAACATTCAAAGCATGTACATGTGTACATAAAAGAAATTGAAATGCCATATCAATGCAAAGATTTAACCCTTAATGCCTTAGATTCATTCTATAATAATTACTACTATATGTACATGTGCACACAGCTGCATATAACTTGCCGACATGTTAAGCTGATGAACTGTAATTGAGATTTTTTAGCGAAATTTGTGAGAGTTTAATTTTTTTATGTTCAAAGAGGAAACTGTATTGGCTTTAACCCTTTACCTAACACGAAAAGCAGATGACAATTGTAAACAAAATTATTGAATAACTAAATATTTTCATCAGATATTTGTATCTAAGTACTTAATTGTCCCCTGACCCTTCGGGGGACTATTGTAATCAGCAGTGTCCGTCCGTCCGTCCGTCACACCCTTGTCCGGATGATAACTTTAGTTTGGATGATTTTACTGAAACTAAACTTGGTATGTGTCTTACTTGGGTGGAAATGCAGGTCAAGTTCGAAAATGGGCACGCTCCACTGATTTCTACTGGATTTATTCCCCTTTTTCGACTTAAAAAATACAGTTTTTGTGTTGTCCGGATGATAACTTTAGTTAGGATCATTTGATTGAAACGAAATTTAGTATGCCACTTATTTGGGTGGAAATGCAGGTCAAGTTCGAAAATGTGCACGCTCCACTGATTTTTACTGGATTTATTCCCCTTTTTCGACTTAGAAAATACGGTTTTTGTGTTGTCCGGATGATAACTTTACTTTGGATCATTTGATTGAAACGAAACTAAGTATGTGGTTTAATTGGTTGGAAATACAGGTCAAGTTAAAAAGTGGCCATGCTCTGCGAACAAATTGCATCCTAACAGCTCCCTTGAATTTGCCATCTTGGTCAGGGGACCGAGGGCGTTGCCCTTGTTCTATGAACAGCACCTCAGAAGAAATCAGCGACAGTTGGTGGCCGAGCGATGTGCATGGTTCAGTATAGTTTCGCTAGGTGGTTGGTGCCGTAGGAAACTCTCTTGGCATTGGTTCGAACCCCCGCCATGCCAATGTAAACAAAGCCAGCGTTCTTTCTTAATTCCATGGCGTCCGGGAAATTTGAAAAAGACAAGTGTCGCTGATTTCTTCTGAGGTGCAGTTCGTAGAGTTAAGTACTTAGATGCAACTATTTGATGAATAATTAAATAATTGAGTATTCCGTGTGTTCTGTACTGGCCTTGTATATACTTAGTTAACTAGCATTCCCTTTTTGGGGTCTGTTGGTGGCCGAGTGGTGTGCGTGGTTCAGTGTAGTTTCGCTAGGCAGTTGGTGCCGAAGGAAACTCTTGGCATGGGTTCAAACCCCCACTTTGCCACTGTAAACAAAACCAGCATTTTTTCTTAATTCTATGGCAACCAGGAAATTTTAAAAAGACAAGTGTCACTGATTTCTTCTGAGGTGCAGTCTGTAGAATTAAGTACTTAGAGCACAACTATCTGATGAATAATTAAATAATTGAGTATATGTGTGTTCTGTACTGGCCTCGTATATACTTGGTTAACTAGCATTCCCTTTTTGGGGTGTGTTGGTGGCTGAGTGCAGGGTTCCTGTGGGCCTTGAAAAGTCTTAAAAAGTATGGAATTCGAAGAAAAAAAATTCAAGGCCTTGAAAAATCTTGAAATTGAAGCATGGACCTTGAAAAGTCTTGAAAACGGGACATTTCTAAATATATAATATGCTTTGCACTAATAGTGCAAAGTATGTTACATACTTGTAGTGCGAATAGTCTTGAAAAGTTTGTTTTTTCCATCATTGAAAAGGGTATGGAAAAGTCTTGAATTTGCCCCCCTGAAAAGTGCAGGAACCCTGTAAGTGGTGCGCATGGTTCAGTATAGTTTTGCTAGGCGGTTGGTGCTGAAGGAAACTCTCTTGGCATGGGTTCGAACCCCGCCATGCTAATGTAAATATTTTCATTTTTTACATCAAAAACACCTCAACAAGCTTATTCCAATGAGGGGCCATAAGCTATGTTTTTGAGACAAAATTTTTTTAAATAATGAAAATTGAATGGTACTTTTTGTGAATAGCGCTGGCCAGATTTTGGCTGTTATTTTGGGTAAAGGGCTAATAGTGAGATTCTGTTGAAAATCCCACTTGTCAGGCTCACTTTACAGGTAGAGTGCTAAATTATTTTTAATTATCAAATTTTTTTTTACATGTCTTTGAATTGTTATAAATTATGGGAGAGTGCCTAGTGACTCTCTCCCTTAGATTGTAACGAGGCAAACCTTTAAAGACTAAATAATTTAACTTCAAAGATAATATGAAGCACATCTCCTGAACTTAAAGTGTTCAGGTTGAGGTGCCCAGATTAAGAATAAACCCCAAATGTGAGCTTCCAGTAACAAAAAATTATTCAGGAGAATAGTGAGTCTCCATCTAAAATGGTGAGACTTAACATGTTTGATGACATGAGAGTATTTCTTCATCATTGTTCATAGCCTGTACAGGCAGCCAACCATAGTGGAAAAATATTGTCAAGATAAATGTGTCCTATCTGTGAAGTTCTCATGGAAGAATACATTTGGGGAAAATATTTCAAAGCAATATAAAAGTGGCTGTATGGGGGGTTAACCAGTTCAATTTTGTCAGAAAGTCCCCCCCCCCCACCCCCATGGGAACCCCCAAGAAGTGAAGTAGTGCTCATTTACTGTGGTAAACAAACTCTGTTTTACTGGTAAAATAGGACCCAGTCACCAAAGCTTGGGGTGGAAGTACTCTAAAATGGGCAACATGGGAGACAATGATTGACTAAATCGAGTTTATCTCCAAGTGGCAGTCATGATTTGCCATTGTATAGAAATATGTGATCTTAAACACCAATAAATTAACATGTCAGAAGTTGACGTAATAATGTTGTGAGTTGGTTTCAGAAGTAGAAGGAATTAATCTTATCTTATTTCTCTTATTTTTCATTAACCCTTTACCTAACGTAACGGCCAAAACCGGGCAGCACTGTTCTCAAAAATTGTCAGGTAATTTTCATTATATTTGAATTTTTTGTCTCAAAAGCATAGGTTATGACCCCTCTTTGGAAACGGCTCAACGTGCCCATTCCAATGAGGGGTCATAACCTATGTTTTTGAGACAAAAAATGAAAAAAATTAGTTATTCAAGAATTTTGATTGCAAGTGTCGTCTAAATTTCATGTTAGGTAAAGGGTTAACTCTCTGCAAATGTCATCTGCTATTTGTATTTGGTAAAAACCTTCTCCTGAATAACTAAATATTTTCAGTTTTTGTCTTGAAAACAAAGCTTATGACCCCCTGATTAGAATGCTCCAATTAGGGGTCATAAGCTATGTTTTTTTAGGCCAAAATTGAAAAAAATAAATAAATGGGGATGGCAATGTTTGTGAACAGTGCTGGTCAGCTTTAGTTATTATGCCAGCTAAAAGTATACATTACACATTATGTGATTAAAAGAATCTCAAATTTGTCTCAGTTTGACCCGATTTGACTTGAAATTTCCAAATCTTGTTCACTAAAATCAATCTAGGCCTTAGTGAACCAAGGCTCTATTCAGTTTTAGTGAACTCGGTACACAAATTTCATATGAAATGGCGAGTCCTTAGAGATTCTCTTTTCTACACACTTTAGAAGACTCTCCCCCCCCCCCCCCCCCCACCCCCGACAATTGGTTACTGGGTCCCATTTTACCAGAAAAATAGAACTTCTGTACCACAGAAATATTTCTACTTGAATAATTTTTGTATTTTGACATCAGTGTGCACAGTGTTAAAAGGGATTCTTCTACCGTCTTTTGGAAAGGGTCCAGGGCCAATGCAATTGGGAAAATTTGCATCATGAAGGTTAAATTGTGAATTTCTTTGTGAGAAAAAACACACAAGGAATAAAAAATGTTACCTTCATATTGAGGACATCAATTCAGAAGCTATGCATGTATAGTGCAAGTAGTAAGTTTTATAACAAAAGGTTGCATGAAATAATGATCAGTCTCTGTAAAATATTAAATAACTTGTTCTTGTACTATTAAATGATGAAGTATGTATTTATATATTTTGCTACACTTCAGCAGTCTACATTCTGTGGCTTTGCAGTTGTGTCTGGGCAAGTCTTGGCTGTCTACATAGGCAGCCAAGACTTGCCCAGAAACAACTGATAAGGTTCTTGGGATGTAGCTTGCGAATGTATCTAAACACTGTGCACCTGTTTTGGTGCAGTAAAAGATGATTAAAGTCTTTTAAAATTATGCCTTCAAGAGTTGGAGAAGAATTCAAGTTTTATTTGAATGACTGGGAAATATTTTGTCTGAATTGGGAAAAATCATGCCAAAATACCATTGGGGAAGGGTCCAATTTTTGGCCCCAGTAGACAAAAGAATCTCTTGTTAACCCTTTACCCAACGTAATGGCCAAAACCGGCCAGCACAATTCTAAAAAATCGCCAATTAATTTTCATTATTTTTTCATTTTTTGTCTCAAAAACATATGTTATGACCCCTCGTTGGAACGAGCTCATCGAGCTCATTCCAATGATGGGTCATAACCTATGTTTTTGAGACAAAAAATGAGTTGTTCAAGAATTTTTTTTGCAAGTGTCGTCTGCTTTTCATGTTAGGTAAAGGGTTAAGCTAATGGACCCCCAGGTTCAACTTGGATGTTCATTGGCTGAAATTTTACTTTTGCTTCTCATACTTTTTCACAAAATTTGAGTCATTGCTTTGGTGGAAACTCAAATTCCATAGTTAATTTTCCTGTATTTATTTATTCCATGGGAACCACAGGAAGTGAAACAGTGCTTGTTTACTGCGGTAAACCCTCTCTGTTTTACTGGTAAGATAGGACACAGTAACCAATGCCTGGTGTGGAAGTCCTCTAAAATGGCCAGCATGGGTATAAACGATTGGCTGGACTTGACTTCATATCGATGTTGCAGTCACGCTTAGCCCTTGTGCAGAAATATGTGACCTTAAACTCCAATTAACAAATGAATAAAAATATTATTTTTGGGGTTGGTGTAATAGTTTTTTTTCTCCCTGTATTTAGAATATCAACGGATCCCTGTTTCATTTGACCGATCAAAATAATTTAATCACAATGTAATTAATATTAAATGGATTTGGCTGCTTTGTAGACAGCATTTCGGAATAAATGACAGGGAACACCAGATTTAATTACACAGTATTTTTATATTTCATAATGCACGACAATCAGACTTCAAAATGTAACTCAGGAAGTGATGAATGTCTATATTTTTAAATAAATGTACTAACACAGCAATTTATATGGTTTGTTCTTTTTTTTTTTTAGCTCACCTGGCCTAAACGGCCTTGTGAGCTTTCCTCATCACTTGGAGTCCGACATCATCCGTCTTCCGGCATCTGTAAACTTTTCACATCTTCATCTCCTCTGTAACTGCTGAGCCAGTGTGAACCAAACTTGGCAGGAATGGTCTATGGGAGGTCCTCTACAAACAATCCTCATTTTGTTCCCGTCAGATGAAAAACAAGGCTTCCAGAGGCATTCTTTGATTCTGGTTGGTGAATTTTCAAAAATCTTCTCCTCTGAAACTGCCAGGCCAAATGTTTTGAAACTTCATATAAATGATGACTGCGACCCCCTCTATCAACGATCCTCATTTAATGTTGATTGGATCACAAACATGGCCACAATTGCAGCTTATAGTTACTGTAGAAACCTTATGAGAAATCACATTTTCATCCACTTCTCTGGAACTACTGAGCTGATATGAACCAAACCTGGCAGGAATAGTCTATGGGAGGTCTTCTACAAACAACCCTCATTTTGATCCCATGGGTTTGAATACATGGCCGCCAGAGACATTCTTTAATTCTGATTGGTGGATTTTTAAAAATCTTCTCTGAAACCACAGGGCCAAATGTTTTGAAACTTTGCATGGTTGATGTCTGGGACCCTGTCTACCAACGATCCTCATGTAATGTTGATCGGGTTGCAAACATGGCTTCAATTGCAGCTTATAGTTACTATAGACAATGGGAAATCACATTTTCATCTTCTCTGGAACTACTGAGCTGACATGAACCAAACCTGGCAGGAATGGTCTGTGGGAGGTCCACTACAAATGATCCTCATTTTGTTCCCGTGGGTTGAAAAATTTGGCTGCCAGAGCCATTCTTTGATTCTGGTTGGTGGATTTTCAAAAATCTTCTCTGATGAAACTGCCAGGCCAAATTTTTTGATACTTCATATAAATGATGCCCGGGACCCCCTTTACCAACAGTCCTCATTTAATGTCGTTTGGGTTGTAAACATGGCCGTAATTGCGGCTTATAGTTACTATAAAAACCCTATGGGAAATCACATTTTCATCTTCTCTGGAACTACTGAGCTGAGGTGAACCAAACCTGGCAGGGATAATCTATGGGAGGTCTTCTACTAAGGCTCCTCATTTTGGTTACCGTGCATCAAAAAACATGGCTGCCAGAAGCATTTTTTGATTCTGATTGATGGATTTTAAAAAATGTTCTCTGAAACCACAGGGCCAAATGTTTTGAAACTGCATGGTTGATGACTGCGATACCCTCTACCAACGATCCACATTTAATGTTGATCGGGTTGCAAACATGGCTGCAATTGCAGATTATAGTTACTACAGAAACCCTATGGGAAATCACGTTTTCATCTTCTCTGGAACTACTGAGCTGACGTGAACCTAACTTTGCAGGAATGGTCTATGAGAGGATAGAAATATGTGGCTGCCAGAGGCTATATTCTAATTCTTAACCCAATGCCTCTCCTGTCTGCACGAAGATCAGTACTGTCAGCAAAATACTTGTTTTTTGAGAATCTGGTAACGGTTGGTTCCAGTTTTTTCCACTGAGAACTGGGAAAAAAAACAAATATTTTGTGTATACAGTTGAAGGCAAAATAAGTTGTAGCATAACTGCATTAAACTAAGTAAAATACTGCTCCTACACTGACAAGATCAGAATCTGACATTTTCTGGAAAGCTATCCGTGAGAACTTTCCAGAAAATGATGTCAGCTTCTGGTCTTATCAGTGTAGGAAGAGAAAGACACATAGTTTATAGGATTATCTATCCTACAACTTATTTTGACTACTACTGTAAACAAGTGCAGCTGTAATTATGTTATACATGTATTCTCTCAAGTTACTTATTTGAAATACTGATTGATGAGTGATAACAGGTGTTTGGAAAGCATGGAAATTTTGTTTATTTTGTTTTCCCAGTAGTAGTATTTAAGATATGACAAAATTGTAATTTTCCAAATATTTAACCTTCTTTTACTGATTTTTTTGTTGAAACAGAAATCATAAATGTGTGCATTTTCAAGAAATCTTCTTTGAAACTACAAGGCCAAATGTTTTGAAACTTAATGTGACTGATGACTGTAACCCCCTCTACCAATGATCCTCATTTAATCTTCACTGGGTTGCAATTGTGGCTTATAGTTACTATAGAAACCCTGTAGGAAATCACATTTTCATCATCTTCTCTGAAAGTACAGAGCCAATGTGAACCAGATTTAGCAGTCATGGTCTATGAGAGGTTCTCTATAACTGTTACTCATTTTATTCCTGTTGGATGAAAAATGTGGCTGCCAGAAGCATTCTTTGATTTTGATTGGTCAATTTTGAAAACTCTTCTCCTCTGGAACCACAGGGCCAAATGTTTTGAAACTTTGCATGATTGATGCCTGGGACACCCTCTACCAACGTACCTCATTTAATGTTGATCGTGTTGCAAACATGGCCACAATTACAGTTTATGGTTACTGTAGAAAAACCCTATGGGAAATCCCATTTTCATCTTCTCTCTGGAATTACTGAGCTGACATGAACCAAAACTTGGCAGGAATGGTCTATAGGAGGCCCTCCACAAACGATCCTCTTTTTGTTCCCATTGGTTGGAAAATATGGCCACCAGAGACATTTTGTGATTCTGCTTGATGGATTCAAATGTTTTGAAACTTCACGTGATTGAGGACTGGGACACCTTCTACCAATGATCCTCATGTAATGTTGATGTAATGTTGCAAACATGGTCACAATTGCAGCTCTCGTTACCATGGAAAGCCTATGGGAAATCACATTTTTCTATGTAGTTCCAGGTGAGCGATTACAGGCTCTTAAGAGCCTATAGTTTATACCCCCATCTGCTTGGCGAAAAAAAGCCCAGTCATCATATTTGCAAATATTAAAAAAAATTTCATCTGCAGAGCCACTGTTCAGAATCTGATGTTTGGCATACAACATCCATAGGGGGGTCAGATACAAGTATGTTCAATTTAAGCCTCTTTGTTCATATTTGGGCTCAGTAGAGGAGCCCAAATCTTAACTTAGGGCAATATGTTTAATAAGCTTTAAAAATCTTCTTCAGAATCACTGGTCAGAATGTTTTAATATTTGGTAAACATCATTGTTATGGGGGTCATTTTCAAGTTTGTTCGATTCAAGTCTCTCAGTTAATATCTGGGCTCTATGGGGGCTCGAATTTTACCTTAAAAAATTTTTTAAAAATCTTCTTTTTCAGATCCACCAGTCAGAATGCTTTCCTATTTAGTATACAACATTTCTAGGAGGGTCAGATTCACGTTTGTTCATATCAGGCCACTGGGTTAATATTTCAACTCTCTATTGGAACCCAAAGTTTAATTTAGTGCAATATGAGGGAATTTCTTTAAAAATCTTCCTCTACAGAAGGGGGGGGGGGGGAGGTTCAATAGGTAGAGGTGCAGGCTGAGAGGTCCTTGGTTCAGATCCCACCTGCGGCAACCACATTGTGTCCTTGGGCAAGACACTTCACCTCCATTACCCACGCGGGGGGCACAGTGGCGTTGTGTACTAAGGCATACTGCATGTCGATGGTGCAATTGTCTTCAACCAATGATAACCCTGCTTGTGTGGAGTTAGTATGTTGGGGAGCTGACAGTTCCTTGCCATTGCTCAGTGGTTCTCGTGGTCATGATTAGCCATTGTGTAGAAATATGTGACCTTTAAACACCAAAAAATAAATAAATATTCTGCGGAACCATCAATTAGAATCTTTTGCTATTTGGTATACAACATGTCTAGGGGATCAGATTAAAGTTTGTTTAAATCAAGTCCCTGGGTTAATATTTGGGCTCACTATGGGAGCCCAAATTTTACCTTTTTTGCAATATGAGGAAATTTCTTTAGAAATATTTTTCTTCAGCTCCACCAGTCAGAATGCTTTCATATTTTGTATGCAACATCTTTAGGGTCCCTGGATTAATATTTGGACTCTCAATTGGCACCCAAATTTTAACTAAGTGCAATATGAGGGATTTTTATGTTTACTCATACTATGTATGATACACATAATGCCGGCATCCAGGGTGTTCCTCTGTCATTCGTCCATCTGTCCATCTGATGTCCGGCATCCGTATCCATTTTCTTGGCATTCGATAACTTGAAAAATATTGCTTGGATTGTCAAGTTACTTTATATTTGTGTTCAGGTTACTAATGTTGTCGAGCTGTATAGTTTTTGGTGCAAATCTGATAATTTGATCTTGAGATATTAACTCTTTATCCTTCAAATTGAGAATTCTTCCAATCCATTTGGCATGAGATAACTCAAAAAATATCAATTCAACTGTCATGTTACTTTATATATATCTTCAGGTTACTGATGTTCCGAGCTGTATAGTTTTTGGTGTAAATCTGTTATTTTGATCCTGAGATATCACCCTTTATCCTTCAAATTGAAAATTCCACCAATCCCTTGGCATTCAATAACTTGAAAAATATTGCTTGGATTGTCAAGTTACTTTATATTTGTGTTCAGGTTACTGCTGTTCCAAGCTGTATAGTTTTTGGTGTAAATCTGTTATTTTGATCCTAAGATATTAACCTTTTATCCTTCAAATTGAAAATTCCTCCAATCCCCTTGGCATTGATAATTTGAACAATATTGCTTGGATTGTCAAGTTACTTTACATTTGTGTTTAGGTTACTGATGTGCCGAGCTGTATAGATTTTGGTGTAAATCTGATCATTTGATCCTGATATATTAACCCTTTATCCTTCAAATTGAAAATTCTTCCAATCCCTTTGGCATTTGATAACTTGAAAAATATTGCTTGGATTGTCAAGTTACTTTACATTTGTGTTCAGGTTACCGATGTGCCGAGCTGTATAGTTTTTGGTGTAAATCTGTTATTTTGATCCTGAGATATTAACCCTTTATCCTTCAAATTGAAAATTCCTTCAATCCCCTTGACATTTGATAATTTGAACAATATTGCTTGGATTGTCAAGTTACTTTACATTTGTGTTCAGGTTACTGATGTGCCGAGCTGTATAGTTTTTGGTGTAAATCTGATAATTTGATCCTGATATATTAACCCTTTATCCTTCAAATTGAAAATTCTTCCAATCCCTTTGGCATTTGATAACTTGAAAAATATTGCTTGGATTGTCAAGTTACTTTACATTTGTGTTCAGGTTACTGATGTGCCGAGCTGTAGAGTTTTTGGTGTAAATCTGATAATTTGCTCCGGAGATATTAACCCTTCATCCTTCAAATTGAAAATTCCTCCAATCCCTTTGGCATGAGATAACTCAAAAAATATCAATCCGATTGTCATTTTACTTCATTTCTGTGTTCAGGTTACTGATGTGCCGAGCTGTATAGTTTTTGGTGTAAATGTGATAATTTGATCCTGTGATATTAACCCTTTATCCTTCAAATGGAGAACTCCTCCAATCCATTTCTTCAGCATGCGATTACTCAAAAAATATTAATCCAATTATTAGTTTACTTTATATATGTATTCAGGTTACTGATGTGCTGTGCTGTATAGTTTTTTATGTAAATCTAATAATTTGATCCAGTGATATTAACCCTTTATCCATCAAATTAGACACTCCTCCAATCCATTTCTATATGTACCCATACCATGTATGGTGTACATAATGTCGGCATCCGACCAAGTTCTCATAACACCCTTTATTCCCTTAACCCACACCAGTCAGCCTGTATTCTTCCAAACACACCTACCCTACTTGTAGACCGATATCTACATACTATTGGGCTTCCTGCTAGTCCCCAGAACCCAAGGGATCTCACTACTTCCAACTCCGACCCCCCTCCTCCCTCCCCCAGCAATGCTTACCCTATCTATATAACACAACTGATACCATGGGGGTTTTGTAGTAGTTGTTTGGCTCCCTATACCTCATTTGTGCCTAGCAATTTTATCTTGTACCGGTATTTATATACACTATAATCAGTACTACAAACTGAACTTATTAATCATATTAGGTGTCATTAGGTGTTAATGGGTATAACGATTCTCCCGTAAATGACCACCTCATTAAGCAAAATGTTGATCATATATAATAGCCCGATTGTGACCTGCCAAGCAAAGGCCGACACAGACAAATTTGTGAATAAATTCAATGTCAGTTTTCTTTTGAATGCCAAAAGAAACTGGAAATTAAATATTTGCTCCAAAAACAGTATGCAAATGTCATTTAGAGGGCTGTTCTGGGGAATTCCGGGGGGTTTAGGAGAAAAATTCTAAATACCAGAAACTCTCAGAACCGCCTAGACAAAGGCGACTATGAGAATGAATTTACTTCTATTTTTGTTTTCTGTAAGGATTATTACAGGAAATAAAAATATTTCACTGCAAAACAATGCACAAGTATAATTTAGCAGGGCTTCGGTGCAGTTCTGGAGGTTCTGATATTTAGGAGAACCCAAATTATTGTTCTTTATTGACAAAGAAAAGTTCCAGTGGTTTTTAATTGAGGCCACGACCGTGGTGTGATCAGCTTCTCCCTGTTTCTAATGTAGAGGGTTGAAATTTTAGGATATGGTTACACATCCTGTAAAGTTTGCTACATCTATAAATTTTGCAGCAAAATATATTTTTAACAAAATTATTCCCGTTTATTGAGGAATATTTCCTGTGTTTTTCAATTGAGGGTACCTTCATGGTGTAATCAACTCCTTCCACAGTTTGTTATGTAGAGATTTTGAAGTTTAGGATATGGTTATATGCACAATGAAAATGTGAAACAACTATAAAGTTTGCGTAAAAAAAGAATTATTCACAAAATGATTGCACTTTATGAACATAGAAAATTTTGAGTGTTTTTTAATTAAGGGTATATTCATGGTGTAATCAAGTCCTCCCAAAGTTTCTGACATAGAGAGTTGAAACTTTAGGATATGGTTACACATGCCTCAGAGATGTGCAACAAATATGAAGTTGGTAGAAAATATTTTTTCAAATCAAATCAAATTACTCTTACATTTGGTAAAGAGGCAGGGGTATATACAAACTATTAAGTGTCACCCCATGATGACACTTAATAGTTTTTATGATAATGCCTCATTTGTCTGTAATCTGTCAAAGGTTCATCATCTGTCATCCTTCATCCATCACCCAGTAATAAATGTTTCATTTCTGCAATGCTATCCATGGTATTACTAACATGGTATTGCAGGCGGAGGCACATGCCACACTCGGCAGACCTCTAGTATATGTTTCCTGTTCTTCGTTATTTAATGACAAGGAGCATGGTGGCTCATTGGTTAGGGCATTGGACTTGAAAACTAACAGGTCGACAGTTTGATCATGACCTGTGCCATCTGCATTGTATCCTTGGGCAAGTTCTTAATCCTGATTGCCCACATGTGGGCATGGTGGTGCTGTGTACTAGGGAATACTGCACACTGATGGTGTGCTTGTCTATAACCACTGTTAACCCTTTAATCAATGTACAGATATCAAAATTTATTATTTTGATTGTTTTTTTTTCAATTTTTTTCAAAACATTTCAACAAATCTGTTTCATGTGACCCCGTCATTGGAGAGAGCATAATCAGCTTTAAGTGTTCACATGATATGGTTTTGTTGGAATTTTTTTAAAAATGCATTTTTTCAACTGCTCAGTTTGTAAATTGCGTGGCTGAATGAGGACGGTTCATTAGGTAAAGAGTTACCTCTGCTTGTGCAGGGTTTGGCTTTTTTCTCCGAGTACTCTGACTTCCTCCACCCATAAAACGGTTCAACATGATATGAACCTGGCTGTTGAAACTGTTGTTAACCCCTTTACCCAATGCAGACGATTTCAAAATTTATTATTTTAAATATCATTTTTTAAATTTTTTCTAAAAATCTCAACAAAACCATATTATGTGACCCCCTCTTTGGAACGAGCTCGACGACCTCGTTCCAAAGAAGGGTCACATGATATGGTTTTGTTGAAACTTTTCAAAATATATTTTTTCAGCTGCTGAATTTGCATATTACGTGGGAGGATGCGGGCGATTCATTGGGTAAAAGGTTAAACCCTGCTCAATTTTTGAGTGTCTTTGAGAATCCTTTAAAATGTGGTTACCAGTATTTTTTAACCCTTTACTCAACGTACGGTCAGTTTACTCAATGTAATGACCAAAACCAGCCAGTGCTATTCACAAAAATCATTATCCAATTTTCCTTATTTTTTTCTCTTTTTGTTTCAAAAAAATTGCTTATGACCCCCTCAATGAAATGAGCTTGTTTCAATGAGGGGTCATAAGCTATGTTTTTGATGGAAAAAATGAAACAATTAGTTATTCCGACTACTCTGACTTCCTCCACCCATAAAAACGGTTCAACATGATATGAACCTGGCTGTTGAAACTGTTGTTAACCCTTTACCCAATGCAGACGATTTCAAAATTTATTATTTTAAATATCATTTTTTAATTTTTTTCTAAAAATCTCAACAAAACCATATCATGTGACCCCTCTTTGGAACGAGCTCGTTCCAAAGAGGGGTCACATGATATGGTTTTGTTGAAACTTTTCAAAATATATTTTTTCAGCTGCTGAATTTGCATATTACGCGGGAGGATGCGGGCGATTCGTTGGGTAAAAGGTTAAAACCAGCTCAATTTTTGAGTGTCTTTGAGAATCCTTTAAAATGTGGTTACCAGTATTTTTTAACCCTTTAATCAACATACGGTCAGTTTACTCAATGTAACGGCCAAAACCAGCCAGCACTATTCACAAAAATCATTATCCAATTTTCATTATTTTTTCACTTTTTGTCTCAGAAACATAGCTTATGACCCCTCATTGAAATGAGCTTGTTCCAATGAGGGGTCATAAGCTATGTTTTTGATGCAAAAAATGAAACAATTAGTTATTCAAGAATTTTATTTGCAAGTGTCATCTGCCTTTCATGTTAGATAAAGGGTTAAAATGTAATAAATGACCTGCAAGACCCGGATACCCTTTGTGAACCTCTAATGAGAGTAGACTTGTGAATGGCTTTGGTTTTAAGTTGATAATGTCATACCATGCTTTACATATTGAGATGAATTCATGGTTTCAAGTTTTAAGTTGATAATGTCATACCATGCATTCCATGCAGAGATATATGCATGGCCCACTTTCAAAATTTGTGGCTCTGTGCAATTTTCTGAGCACCATTAGGATTTTCTGGACATCTGAAAAATGGCCGCAGTGACACAATGGTGATACCTAGTAATCTCGACCCATGGTTTCAAGCTCCTGTGATTTGAAAGTCATTTGGTGCAGGTCGTAGGTCCATGGGGTTATACCACGTTTAAGACATAAGGATGACCCACTTTTAAAATGTTTGGCTCCACTCAATTCTAATGTAAAAATTCATTTTTGAGCCTCAGAAATGCATTGCTGTGGGTGGGGATGCCTTAAATTGCCATTTCCAGCATTTCTGAAAATTCACTCAGTGACCCATGGGTGACCTCATTGACTGCTACTGATACTTTAAAACTACAATGAGTTTTTTTCTCATTTTGGGTTGACACCAGGTCAATAGGCCACACTGTGCTTGAGCTATAAGCAAGATTCATTTATTTTGTTTTGAAACCATTATGAGTTTTAATTCATTTTGTATTTCAAGGTCCATGGGTTATACCATGCTTAAACATGACCTACTTTAATGAAAGTGTCAATGACACTGTAGCTTAACTTGACTGCGTGTTGTGTTTGATGAAAAGGATAATGTTCAATGTTTATGAAAGGATTATGAAATATGACAAGAATTGTGATAATTGAGAATATGTTAATTTCATTTCCCTGTATGCTATGTTTTCAATACAAATAATTTTAGACTGCACTAAAGAATTGAGGGGTGGGTTAATGTTATCAAGTTACAGTGAAATTATTCTAAAACATGTCATCCTATCTTCATAAATACGGCCTGTAGAGTGTGCTAAAGCATCAGGCCTGTGTAGTCGTCACGGTTGACCCATCGCAACCAAAAGGGGACGTCCCCATCTGGACATTATACTGAGTCATCCTACCAAGGTACAATGAAATCCCTTCATAAATATGACCTGTAGTCTGGGCTAAAAGTTTTCTGGTTTTGGGCTCGGGCAGCTGTTACGGTTGAACGATCGCGACCAAAAGGGGACATTCCTATTTAGACATTATCTGGAGTCATCCAACCAAGTTACAATAGAATCCCTTCATGAATACGACCTGTAGACTGTGCTAAAGGTTTTGGGCTCTGGCAGCCATCACGGTTGAACGATCATGACAAAAAGGGGACGTTCTCATCTAGACATTATCTGAAGTCATCCTACCAAGTTACAATGCAATCCCTTCATAAATACGACCTGTAGACTGTGCTAAAGGTTTTTGGGACCCTGTAGCCATCACAGTTGACCGATCACAACCAAAAGGGGAAGATCCCATCCAAACATTATATAGAATCATCCTACCAAGTTACAATAACATTCCTCCATAAATATGACCTGTAGACTGTGCTAAAGGTTTTTGGGTTTTGGACTCGGGCAGCCATCACTATTGACAGATCATCACCAAAAGGGGACGTTCTCATGTAGACATTATACAGAGTCATCATGGTTGACCCATCGCAACCAGAAGGGAACATCCCCATCTGAACATTATACTGAGTCATCCTATCAAGTTACCATGAAATCCCTTCATAAATATGACCTATAGTCTGTGTTCAAGATTTTGGGATTGGGCAGCCATCACGGTTGAATGATCACGATGAAAAGGGGACGTTCTCATTTAGACATTATCTGGAGTCATCCTACCAAGTTACAATGAAATCCCTTCATAAATACGACCTGTAGACTGTACTAAAGGTTTTGGGGCTTTGGGACCCTGTAACTATCACAGTTGACCGATCGCAACCAAAAGGGGAAGTTCTCATCTTGACATTATATGGAGTCATCCTACCAAGTTACAATACATTCTTCCATAAATACGACCTGTAGACTGTGCTTAAGGTTTTTGAGTTTTGGGCTCGGGCAGCCATCACTATTGACAGATCATAACCAAAAGGGGATGTTCTCATGTAGACATTACACAGAGTCATCCTACCAAGTTACAATGAAATCCCTTCATAAATACGACCTGTAGACTGTGCTAAATGTTTTTGGGCTTGACAGCCATGGCAGATGACCGATGGAGAGAAAAAGGTGATGTTCTCATCTAGACATCCATATGAAGTTTTATGACAATCGGACAAGAACTGCTGGGTGGTGTGGCCTTTTCTGAAGGAAAATGTGAACAGACTAACAGACTTCCACATGCGTGATTGTAATAGCTTATCTTGACTTTGTCAAGTTAAGCTAAAAATGTTTGGCTCTGCCTTCTTTTTGAGTGTTGCCAATGGCAGTCAATTGCCATTTCTGCTTTCAAGTATCCTCCCTCTGAGGAACCAACCATTTTCAGGGACATAAAGGGGCCTCTGATGGGGGTGGGTGGGTGGTGGGGGGATTGTCTTGGATATAGGTCAGCCTCTAGATCAATTTTCTGCATCAACTTCCCCAACCCCAGTCAAATTTTCCAACTACAAGTTTTTACCTGGTACAGTGAAAAATTATTGTCAGTCGTTCAAATTTGTTCACATATCTTTGCCTTGTTACAATTTCTGGAAGAGTGCCCACAGACACTCTCCCATGAATTGTAGCAAGACAAATCCACACAGAGTAAACAACTTGAAGTCAAAGATATGAAGCACATCCATCACAGAATATGAAACCTTTAACCCTTTACCTAACATGAAAAGCAGACGACACTTGCAAAAATAATTCTTGAATAACTAATTTTTTTCATTTTTTGTCTCAAAAACATAGGTTATGACCCCTCGGAACGAGCTTGACGAGCTCATTCCAACGAGGGGTCATAACCTATGTTTTTGAGACAAAAAATGAAAAAAATAATGAAAATTAATTGGCGATTTATGAGAATAGCGCTGGCCAGTTTTGGCCGTTACATTGGGTAAAGGGTTAGGCTGTGTTTCCTACACTTCAGAATAAAGTCCAAATATGGGCTTCCAGCACTCAACCAGTTAAGATGCAGAATTTCATTTGACTACCCCCTTGACTGTAAAGTATCAAACGGTGGCTCTCTGTTATCACAAATTCCAACTACAAATCAAAATCAATATCAGTCCAAAACTCCATATTTTGGCCAAACTCTAATCATGTTTTGAAAATTGCACTAGGGCCCTGTCTAAAATTTCTAACTTTTCCAGTTTATAAGGATTTGAAATTCCCAATTATTGTAGATTTGACGAATTGTGGGGGTGATACCCTATGCCTTCCCCTTGGTGGCAATATCCCTGACTATTTTTCATATATGTTGTAGACCTATAGATATTTTAAATCATGTCTGTGATTGTAGAGGGTGATGACATTTAGTGAAGTCACATGGCATTTCAATAATCATATGGTCAACACACAGTAGTAACATAAATTTTACAAACCTCCAATGGACTTGAAAATTCCTGCAACAAACATTTGGGTTTGGTTCTAAAGTTTTGATCAGTTGAAGAAGTTTCAACAGTATCAGAACTATCTAATTTAATTCACTTTGTAAGTTGGTTGGTTGGTTTCTCTTGCATGTGTTCTCATCCATTTTGTGCACTGGAGGGGGTGGGGGGGTGGGGGGTGGGGGCATGTTGGCATGTGGTTACTATGTGACCCAAAGTCCACTAATAGGGGGGGGGGGGGGGGGAATTTTCGATTGAATGGAGTATATCTAATTACCCAAATGGACCTGACAACATCCCTAGACTTCTGTAATTATCAATTCTACCTATCCAGACCACTATCTTTGAAAGAACATGGTTACTATGTTGTATACCGAAAATGAAAGGATTCTGGATGGTGAATCTATAGACTTCTGGAATTGTCAGTTCTACCTATCCAGATCACTATCTTTGATTGAACTGGGTTACTATGGGATCCAAAGGCTTCTAATGGAAGTTGGTATGTTCAGAGGATGAATTCAACTCGATAGGAGTATTACAAATTACTCAAATGGCCCCGATGATGACTGAAAATCATCAAACAACACGCCAAATCACTAAAACTTGCCATTCGATAACTTGAAGAAAAATATTGCTTGGATTGTCAAGTTACTTTATAATTGTGTTCAGGTTACTGCTGTGCCGAGCTGTATAGTTTTGGGTGTAAATCTGTTATTTTGATCCTAAGATATTAACCCTTTATCCTTCAAATTGAAAATTCCTCCAATCCCCTTGGCATTTGATAATTTGAACAATATTGCTTGGATTGTCAAGTTACTTTACATTTGTGTTCAGGTTACTGATGTGCCGAGCTGTATAGTTTTTGGTGTAAATCTGATAATTTGATCCTGATATATTAACCCTTTATCCTTCAAATTGAAAATTCTTCCAATCCCTTTGGCATTTGATAACTTGAAAAATATTGCTTGGATTGTCAAGTTACTTTACATTTGTGTTCAGGTTACTGATGTGCCGAGCTGTAGAGTTTTTGGTGTAAATCTGATAATTTGCTCCTGAGATATTAACCCTTCATCCTTCAAATTGAAAATTCCTCCAATCCCTTTGGCATGAGATAACTCAAAAAATATCAATCCGATTGTCATTTTACTTCATTTCTGTGTTCAGGTTACTGATGTGCCGAGCTGTATAGTTTTTGGTGTAAATGTGATAATTTGATCCTGTGATATTAACCCTTTATCCTTCAAATTGAGAACTCCTCCAATCCATTTCTTCAGCATGCGATTACTCAAAAAATATTAATCCGATTATTAGGTTACTTTATATATGTATTCAGGTTACTGATGTGCTGTGCTGTATAGTTTTTTATGTAAATCTAATAATTTGATCCAGTGATATTAACCCTTTATCCATCAAATTAGACACTCCTCCAATCCATTTCTATATGTACCCATACCATGTATGGTGTACATAATGTCGGCATCCAACCAAGTTCTCATAACACCCTTTATTCCCTTAACC
Source organism: Pictodentalium vernedei (assembly GCA_031216915.1). Lineage (NCBI taxonomy): Eukaryota > Metazoa > Mollusca > Scaphopoda > Dentaliida > Dentaliidae > Pictodentalium > Pictodentalium vernedei. The sequence continues at coordinate 138,061,984 of CM062292.1, read as the reverse complement.
CACACCAGTCAGCCTGTATTCTTCCAAACACACCTACCCTACTTGTAGACCGATATCTACATACTATTGGGCTTCCTGCTAGTCCCCAGAACCCAAGGGATCTCACTACTTCCAACTCCGACCCCCCTCCTCCCTCCCCCAGCAATGCTTACCCTATCTATATAACACAACTGATACCATGGGGGTTTTGTAGTAGTTGTTCGGCTCCCTATACCTCATTTGTGCCTAGCAATTTTATCTTGTACCGGTATTTATATACACTATAATCAGTACTACAAACTGAACTTATTAATCATATTAGGTGTCATTAGGTGTTAATGGGTAAAACGATTCTCCCGTAAATGACCACCTCATTAAGCAAAATGTTGATCATATATAATAGCCCGATTGTGACCTGCCAAGCAAAGGCCGACACAGACAAATTTGTGAATAAATTCAATGTCAGTTTTCTTTTGAATGCCAAAAGAAACTGGAAATTAAATATTTGCTCCAAAAACAGTATGCAAATGTCATTTAGAGGGCTGTTCTGGGGAATTCCGGGGGGTTTAGGAGAAAAATTCTAAATACCAGAACCTCTCGGAACCGCCTAGACAAAGGCGACTATGAGAATGAATTTACTTCTATTTTTGTTTCCTGTAAGGATTATTACAGGAAATAAAAATATTTCACTGCAAAACAATGCACAAGTATAATTTAGCAGGGCTTCTGTGCAGTTCTGGAGGTTCTGATATTTAGGAGAACCCAAATTATTGTTCTTTATTGACAAAGAAAAGTTCCAGTGGTTTTTAATTGAGGCCACGACCGTGGTGTGATCAGCTTCTCCCTGTTTCTAATGTAGAGGGTTGAAATTTTAGGATATGGTTACACATCCAGTAAGGTTTGCTACATCTATAAATTTTGCAGCAAAATATATTTTTAACAAAATTATTCCCGTTTATTGAGGAATATTTCCTGTGTTTTTCAATTGAGGGTACCTTCATGGTGTAATCAACTCCTTCCACAGTTTGTTATGTAGAGATTTTGAAGTTTAGGATATGGTTATATGCACAATGAAAATGTGAAACAACTATAAAGTTTGCGTAAAAAAAGAATTATTCACAAAATTATTGCACTTTATGAACATAGAAAATTTTGAGTGTTTTTTAATTAAGGGTATATTCATGGTGTAATCAAGTCCTCCCAAAGTTTCTGACGTAGAGAGTTGAAACTTTAGGATATGGTTACACATGCCTCAGAGATGTGCAACAAATATGAAGTTGGTAGAAAATATTTTTTCAAATCAAATCAAATTACTCTTACATTTGGTAAAGAGGCAGGGGTATATACAAACTATTAAGTGTCACCCCATGATGACACTTAATAGTTTTTATGATAATGCCTCATTTGTCTGTAATCTGTCAAAGGTTCATCATCTGTCATCCTTCATCCATCACCCAGTAATAAATGTTTCATTTCTGCAATGCTATCCATGGTATTACTAACATGGTATTGCAGGCGGAGGCACATGCCACACTCGGCAGACCTCTAGTATATGTTTCCTGTTCTTCGTTATTTAATGACAAGGAGCATGGTGGCTCATTGGTTAGGGCATTGGACTTGAAAACTAACAGGTCGACAGTTTGATCATGACCTGTGCCATCTGCATTGTATCCTTGGGCAAGTTCTTAATCCTGATTGCCCACATGTGGGCATGGTGGTGCTGTGTACTAGGGAATACTGCACACTGATGGTGTGCTTGTCTATAACCACTGTTAACCCTTTAATCAATGTACAGATATCAAAATTTATTATTTTGATTGTTTTTTTTCAATTTTTTTTCAAAACATTTCAACAAATCTGTTTCATGTGACCCCGTCATTGGAGAGAGCATAATCAGCTTTATGTGTTCACATGATATGGTTTTGTTGGAATTTTTTTAAAAATGCATTTTTTCAACTGCTCAGTTTGTAAATTGCGTGGCTGAATGAGGACGGTTCATCAGGTAAAGAGTTATCTCTGCTTGTGCAGGGTTTGGCTTTTTTCTCCGAGTACTCTGACTTCCTCCACCCATAAAACGGTTCAACATGATATGAACCTGTCTGTTGAAACTGTTGTTAACCCTTTACCCAATGCAGACGATTTCAAAATTTATTATTTTAAATATCATTTTTTAAATTTTTTCTAAAAATCTCAACAAAACCATATCATGTGACCCCTCTTTGGAACGAGCTCGATGAGCTCGTTCCAAAGAAGGGTCAGTATGATATGGTTTTGTTGAAACTTTTCAAAATATATTTTTTCAGCTGCTGAATTTGCATATTACGCGGGAGGATGCGGGCGATTCATTGGGTAAAAGGTTAAACCCTGCTCAATTTTTGAGTGTCTTTGAGAATCCTTTAAAATGTGGTTACCAGTATTTTTTAACCCTTTACTCAACGTACGGTCAGTTTACTCAATGTAATGACCAAAACCAGCCAGTGCTATTCACAAAAATCATTATCCAATTTTCCTTATTTTTTTCACTTTTTGTCTCAAAAACATAGCTTATGACCCCCTCAATGAAATGAGCTTGTTTCATTGAGGGGTCATAAGCTATGTTTTTGATGGAAAAAATGAAACAATTAGTTATTCCGACTACTCTGACTTCCTCCACCCATAAAAACGGTTCAACATGATATGAACCTGGGTGTTGAAACTGTTGTTAACCCTTTACCCAATGCAGACGATTTCAAAATTTATTATTTTAAATATCATTTTTTTAATTTTTAGCTCACCTGAGCGAAGCTCAAGGGGAGCTTTACTAATCACTTTCCGTCCGTCGTCGTCCGTCGTCGTCCGTCGTCGTCTGTCGTCGTCGTCGTCCGGCGTTAACTTTACATTATCGACTTCTCCTCCTAAACCACTAGCCCAATCTTATTCAAATGTTGGCTAAATGTTTATTACCTAATGCCAATTCAGATTTGTTCAAATGAAGTTGCCCCTCCTCCTGGGTGGTGCCACGCCCCCAAGGGGCACCAAAATCTTTGTAAATCTTCTTCTCATGAACCAGCAGTAGCAGAGACTTGATATTTGGTGTGCAGCTTCCTTTTGAGGTGTAGACTCAGATTTGTTCAAGAGAAGTTTGTGGGGCTATACTTGGCGTTGTTATGAGAGGGGCAAAATTTTTTGCCCCGCCCAAAATTTCTATTTTCCAAACCGAGAGGCTGATTTGAACCAAATTTTATGTGAGGGCTTATTGGGTCATGAGTACTTGATTTATGCAAAAAAAAATTTTCCCGCAGCCCCATGGGAACCGCAGGAGCTAAAAATAGAAAAAATTTAAAACGCCCATATCTCCAAAACTGCACGGCACTGAGAATTTTTATTTGGTGTGCAGCTTCCTTAGGACCAACAGAAAGGATTGGTAAAAAAAAATTGCTATCGGTTTTATCATAGGGTACAGTTTTGAGACTTTGAAAAAGTGCTGAGTCAGCACTTTTTAACACTGTAGGCAATGGGAAAATCATTAAAAAATCTTCTTCTCCAGATCCAGCAGGTAGAATCTTTTGATATTTGGTATGCAACATTGTAGGGTGGATCTGATTCAAGTTTGTTCAAATCGGCCCCCTGGGTTCATATTTGGGCTCAGTATAGGAGCCCGATTTCGAACTTAGTGCATTTCTGGCAAATTTCTTAAAAAATCTTCTTCTCCAGATCCAGCAGGCAGAATCTTTTGATATTTGGTATGCAACATTGTGGGGTGGATCTGATTCAAGTTTGTTCAAATCGGCCCCCTGGGTTTATATTTGGGCTCAGTATAGGAGCCCAAATTTGAACTTACTGCATTTCAGGCAAATTTCTTTGAAAATCTTCTTCTCCAGATCCAGCAGGCAGAATCTTTTGATATTTGGTATGCAACATTGTAGGGTGGATCTGATTCAAGTTTATTCAAATCGGCTCCCTAGATTCATATTTGGGCTCACTATAGGAGCTCGAATTCGAATTTAGTGCATTTCAGGCAAATTTCTTCAAAAATCTTCTTCTCCAGATCCAGCAGGCAGAATCTTTTCATATTTGGTATGCAACGTTGCGGGGTAGATCTGATTCAAGTTTGTTCAAATCGGCCCCCTGGATACATATTTGGGCTTACTATAGAAGCCCGAATTCGAACTTAGTGCATTTCAGGCAAATTTCTTAAAAAATCTTCTTCTCCAGATCCAGCAGGCAGAATCTTTTCATATTTGGTAAGCAACATTGTGGGGTGGATCTGATTCAAGATTGTTCAAATCGGCCCCCTGGGTTAATATTTGGGCTCAGTATAGGAGCCCGATTTCGAACTTAGTGCATTTCAGGCAAATTTCTTAAAAAATCTTCTTCTCCAGATCCAGCAGGCAGAATCTTTTGATATTTGGTATGCAACATTGTAGGGTGGATCTGATTCAAGTTTGTTCAAATCGGCCCCCTGGGTTCATATTTGGGCTCAGTATAGGAGCCCGATTTCGAACTTAGTGCATTTAGGCAAATTTCTTAAAAAATCTTCTTCTCCAGATCCAGAAGGCAGAATCTTTTGATATTTGGTATGCAACATTGTGGGGTGGATCTGATTCAAGTTTGTTCAAATCGGCTTCCTAGATTCATATTTGGGCTCACTATGGAAGCTCGAATTTGAACTTAGTGCATTTCATGCAAATTTCTTAAAAAATCTTCTTCTCCAGATCCAGCAGGCAGAATCTTTTCATATTTGGTAAGCAACATTGCGGGGTGGATCTGATTCAAGTTTGTTCAAATCGGCCCCCTGGGTTTATATTTGGGCTCAGTATAGGAGCCCAAATTTGAACTTAGTGCATTTCAAGCAAATTTATTAAAAAATCTTCTTCTCCAGATCCAGCAGGCAGAATCTTTTGATATTTGGTATGCAACATTGTGGGATGGATCTGATGCAAATTTGTTTAAATCGGCTCCCTAGATTCATATTTGAGCTTACTATAGAAGCTCGAATTCGAACTTAGTGCATTTCAGGCAAATTTCTTAAAAAATCATCTTCTCCAGATCCAGCAGGAAGAATCTTTTGATATTTGGTATGCAACATTGCGGGGTGGATCTGATTCAAGTTTGTTCAAATCGGCCCCCTGGATTCATATTTGGGCTCACTATAGAAGCTCGAATTCAAACTTAGTGCATTTCGGGCAAATTTCTTCAAAAATCTTCTTCTCCAGATCCAGCAAGCAGAATCTTTTGATATTTGGTATGCAACATTGCGGGGTGGATCTGATTCAAGTTTGTTCAAATCGGCCCCCTGGATTCATATTTGGGCTTAATATAGAAGCCCGAATTCAGACTTAGTGCATTTCGGGCAAATTTATTAAAAAATCTTCTTCTCCAGATCCAGCAGGCAGAATCTTTTGATATTTGGTATGCAACATTGCGGGGTGGATCTGATTCAAGTTTGTTCAAATCGGCCCCCTGGATTCATATTTGGGCTTAATATAGAAGCCCGAATTCGGACTTAGTGCATTTCGGGCAAATTTATTAAAAAATCTTCTTCTCCAGATCCAGCAGGCAGAATCTTTTGATATTTGGTATGCAACATTGTGGGGTGAATCTGATTCAAGTTTGTTCAAATTGGCTTCCTAGATTCATATTTGGGCTCACTATAGAAGCTCGAATTCGAACTTAGTGCATTTCAGGCAAATTTCTTAAAAAATCATCTTCTCCAGATCCAGCAGGCAGAATCTTTTGATATTTGGTATGCAACATTGCGGGGTGGATCTGATTCAAGTTTGTTCAAATCGGCCCCCTGGATTCATATTTGGGCTCACTATAGAAGCTCGAATTCAAACTTAGTGCATTTCGGGCAACTTTCTTCAAAAATCTTCTTCTCCAGATACAGCAGGCAGAATCTTTTGATATTTGGTATGCAACATTGCGGGGTGGATCTGATTCAAGTTTGTTCAAATCGGCCCCCTGGATTCATATTTGGGCTTAATATAGAAGCCCGAATTCGCACTTAGTGCATTTCGGGCAAATTTATTAAAAAATCTTCTTCTCCAGATCCAGCAGGCAGAATCTTTTGATATTTGGTATGCAACATTGTGGGGTGGATCTGATTCAAGTTTGTTCAAATCGGCTTCCTAGTTTCATATTTGGGCTCACTATAGAAGCTCGAATTCGAACTTAGTGCATTTCAGGCAAATTTCTTAAAAAATCTTCTTCTCCAGATCCAGCTTCAGAATCTTTTCATATTTGGTAAGCAACATTGTGGGGTGGATCTGATTCAAGTTTGTTCAAATCGACCCCCTGGGTTTATATTTGAGCTCCGTATAGGAGCCCAAATTTTAACTTAGTGCATTTCAGGCATATTTCTTAAAAATTCTTCTTCTCCAGATCCAGCAGGCAGAATCTTTTGATATTTGGTATGCAACATTGTGGGGTGGATCTGATTGTGATTCATGAACGTATTTATTTGTTAAGTTGATAGAATCTTAGACAAAATTTGCAGAAAAGATCTACTATAGAAGGGGTGGTATCTAGGGTGAACCGTTTACCCAAATCTAGCAGTACTAATGCATTATTCACACAAATCTCCGTTCAAATTTTATGACCCCTTATTGGAACACACGTATTCAGCTCATTCCAACAAAGGTCATATGCCATGTTTTCGAGACAAAGGAATAAAAATTTTAGTTATTCATGAAATTTTTAGGCAACTGTTGTCTGTTATTCACATTGCTTCATGAAATTTCAGTACTTTTAGAAGTTACCTCAGTAATCAAGGGTTAATTCCCCTTAATTAAATGTCGTCTCTAAAAAACAACCACTTTGCATATCTTACCTTTTTACCAGCATAACTGCCAAAACTTGTCAGCATTCTTCGCAAAAATCGCTATTCAAATTTTAATTTTTGTCTCTTAAACATACATGTACATATCGCTTGTAAATACCCCATTGGAATGAGCTTTTTGAGCTCATTCCAATGAGAGGTCGCACACCATGCTTTTTGAGTCAAAAAAGCAATTTTTTTAGTTATTCCAGAATTTCGTACGTAAAACACAGCTTTATGACTTCACATTAAAATGAGCTCTCTAAGCTTGTTCCAATCAACATTCACACACTATGTCTTTCACACAAAAAATAAAATTTTCCATTTATTCAGGAATTTTGTTTGCAAGAACACTCTTACCCCCCCCCCCCCCCCCCCCCCACACACACACACAAACACACACACACACACAAACACAGACACACACATCTAAAAGTTTGTCAGCAAAAAAACAGTTACTTCAATTTTTAAATGCATTATAGGAACAACTTGCCTAATCAAATTTAAATACTTTTGCATCATTCTGTATCTAGAACAAACCATTTACCATATCTTTACGCAAAATTCTCCAGCATCATTCACAAAAAACACCATTATTTATATATTCACATTTCTGTCTCAAAAATATACCTGATCTTCCCATACCCCTATTGGAATAAGCTGTTTGAGCTTGTTCCAATGATGATAAAAAAAACTAATATTTTGGAAAATTTGTGAAAATTTTTGTTTTCTTGCATGCAAATATATACATGTAGCACATGGAAGATATCCACAGTTGGGGAGAGATGTCCAAGGCTATCTCTTCACATTCCTTGTTTGTGCTTCATGCTAAACCAGTTTGTCTGCAGAGATAAATTTGCTTTATTAAAAATCATTGGAGATTGGCCACACACCAACGATTTTAAATAAAACTAATTTTAGGTAACAAATGTTGAACTTCAAACAAAATCTATCACTCAACCAGTTAATGTTGATGAGGCATGACATGGTGAAGGTGACCTAAAATACTTCTTAGAGTCACTTTGTCAGGTGAGCGATTAAGGCCACGTGGGGCCTCTTGTTTTCTAAAAATCTCAACAAAACTATATCATGTGACCCCTCTTTGGAACGAGCTCGTTCCAAAGAAGGGTCACATGATATGGTTTTGTTGAAACTTTTCAAAATATATTTTTTCAGCTGCTGAATTTGCATATTACGCGGGAGGATGCGGGCGATTCATTGGGTAAAAGGTTAAACCCTGCTCAATTTTTGAGTGTCTTTGAGAATCCTTTAAAATGTGGTTACCAGTATTTTTTAACCCTTTACTCAATGTACGGTCAGTTTACTCAACGTAACGGTCAAAACCAGCCAGCGCTATTCACAAAAATCATTATCCAATTTTCCTTATTTTTTTCACTTTTTGTCTCAGAAACATAGCTTATGACCCCTTATTGAAATGAGCTTGTTCCAATGAGGGGTCATAAGCTATGTTTTTGATGCAAAAAATGAAACAATTAGTTATTCAAGAATTTTATTTGCAAGTGTCATCTGCCTTTCATGTTAGATAAAGGGTTAAAATGTAATAAATGACCTGCAAGACCCGGATACCCTTTGTGAACCTCTAATGAGAGTAGACTTGTGAATGGCTTTGGTTTTAAGTTGATAATGTCATACCATGCTTTACATATTGAGATGAATTCATGGTTTCAAGTTTTAAGTCGATAATGTCATACCATGCATTCCATGCAGAGATATATGCATGGCCCACTTTCAAAATTTGTGGCTCTGTGCAATTTTCTGAGCACCATTAGGATTTTCTGGACATCTGAAAAATGGCCGCAGTGACACAATGGTGATACCTAGTCTTGACCCATGGTTTCAAGCTCCTGTGATTTGAAAGTCATTTGGTGTTGGTCGTAGGTCCACGGGGTTATAGCACGCTTAAGACATAAGGATGACCCACTTTTAAAATGTTTGGCTCCACTCAATTCTAATGTCAAAATTCATATATGAGCCTCAGAAATGCATTGGTGTGGGGTGGGGATGCCTTAAATTGCCATTTCCAGCATTTCTGAAAATTCACTCAGTGACCCATGGGTGACCTCAGTGACTGCTACTGATACTTTAAAACTACAGTGAGTTTTTTTCTCATTTTGGGTTGACACCAGGTCAATAGGCCACACTGTGCTTGAGCTATAAGCAAGATTCATTTATTTTGAAACCATAATGAGTCTTAACTCATTTTGTATTTCAAGGTCGACCTACTTTAATGAAAGTGTCAATGACACTGTAGCTTAACTTAACTGTGTGTTGTGTTTGATGAAAAGGATAATGTTCAATGTTTATGAAAGGATTATGAAATATGACAAGAATTGTGATAATTGAGAATATGTTAATTTCATTTCCCTGTATGCTATGTTTTCAATACAAATAATTTTAGACTGCACTAAAGAATTGAGGGGTGGGTTAATGTTATCAAGTTACAGTGAAATTATTCTAAAACATGTCATCCTATCTTCATAAATACGGCCTGTAGTGTGTGCTAAAGAGTTTCGGGCTTCAGGCCTGTGTAGTCATCACGGTTGACCCATCGCAACCAAAAGGGGACGTCCCCATCTGGACATTATACTGATTCATCCTACCAAGTTACAATGAAATCCCTTCATAAATATGACCTGTAGTCTGGGCTAAAAGGTTTCTGGTTTTGGGCTCGGGCAGCAGTTACAGTTGAACGATCGCGACCAAAAGGGGACATTCCTATTTAGACATAATCTGGAGTTATCCAACCAAGTTACAATAGAATCCCTTCATGAATACGACCTGTAGACTGTGCTAAAGGTTTTGGGCTCTGGCAGCCATCACGGTTGAATGATCATGACAAAAAGGGGACGTTCTCATCTAGACATGATCTGAAGTCATCCTACCAAGTTACAATGAAATCCCTTCATAAATATGACCTATAGACTGTGCTAAAGATTTTTGGGTTTTGGGACCCTGCAACCATCACAGTTAACCGGTCGCAATAAAAAGAGGAAGATCCCATCCAGATATTTTTTGGAGTCATCCTACCAAGTTACAATAACATTCCTCCATAAATACGACCCGTAGACTGTGCTAAAGGTTTTTGGGTTTTGGACTCGGGCTGCCATCACTATTGACAGATCATCACCAAAAGGGGACGTTCTCATGTAGACATTATACAGAGTCATCATGGTTGACCCATCGCAACCAAAAGAGAACATCCCCATCTGAACATTATACTGAGTCATCCTATCAAGTTACTATGAAATCCCTTCATAAATATGACCTATAGTCTGTGTTAAAGATTTTGGGATTGGGCAGCCATCACGGTTGAACGATCACGACGAATAGGGGACGTTCTCATCTAGACATTATCTGGAGTCATCCTACCAAGTTACAATGAAATCCCTTCATAAATACGATCTGTAGACTGTACTAAAGGTTTTTGGGCTTTGGGACCCTGTAACTATCACACTTGACCGATCGCAACCAAAAGGGGAAGTTCTCATCTTGACATTATATGGAGTCATCCTACCAAGTTACAATGAAATCCCTTCATAAATACGACCTGTAGACTGTGCTAAAAGTGTTTGGGCTTGACAGCCATGACGGATGACCGATGGAGAGAAAAAGGGGATGTTCTCATCTAGACATCCATATGAAATTTTATGACAATCGGACAAGAAAAAATGTGAACAGACTCACAGACTAACAGACTTCCACACACGTGATGGCAATAGCTTATCTTGACTTTGTCAAGTTAAGCTAAAAATGTTTGGCTCTGCCCTTTTTTATGAGTGTTGCCAATGGCAGTCAATTGCCATTTCTGCTTTCAAGTATCCTCCCTCTGAGGAACCAACCATTTTCAGGGACATAAAAGGGCCTCTGATGGGGTGGGTGGGTGGTGAGGGGATTTGTCTTGGATATAGGTCAGCCTCTAGATCAATTTTCTGCATGAACTTCCCCAACCCCAATCCCAGTCAAATTTTCCAACTATAAGTTTTTACCTGGTACAGTGAAAAATTATTGTCAGTCATTCAAATTTGTTCACATATCTTTGCCTTGTTACAATTTCTGGAAGAGTGCCCACAGACACTCTCCCATGAATTGTAGCAAGACAAATCCACACAGAGTAAACAACTTGAAGTCAAAGATATGAAGCACATCCATCACAGAATATGAAACCTTTAGACTGTGTTTCCTACACTTCAGAATAAAGTCCAAATATGGGCTTCCAGCACTCAACCAGTTAAGATGCAGAATTTCATTTGACTACCCCCTTGACTGTAAAGTATCAAATGGTGGCTCTCTGTTATCACAAATTCCAACTACAAATCAAAATCAATATCAGTCCAAAACTCCATATTTTGGCCAAACTCTAATCATGTTTTGAAAATTGCACTAGGGCCCTGTCTAAAATTTCTAACTTTTCCAGTTTTTAGGATTTGAAATTCCCAATTATTGTAAATTTGACGAATTGTGGGGGTGATACCCTATGCCCTCCCCTTGGTGGCAATATCCATGACTAATTTTCCTATATATTGTAGACCTGTAGGTATTTTAAATCATGGCTGTGATTGTAGAGGGTGATGACATTTAGTGAAGTCACATGGCATTGCAATAATCATATGGTCAACACACAGTAGTAACATAAATTTTACAAACCTCCAATGGACTTGAAAATTCCTGTAACAAACATTTGGGTTTGGTTCTAAAGTTTTGATCAGTTGAAGAAGTTTCAACAGTATCAGAACTATCTAATTTAATTCACTTTGTAAGTTGGTTGGTTGGTTTCTCTTACATGTGTTCTTGAATGGAGTATATCTAATTACCCAAATGGACCTGACAACATCCCAAGACTTCTGGAATTGTCAGTTCTACCTATCTAGATCACTATCTTTGATTGAACAGGGTTACTATGGGATCCAAAGGCTTCTAATGGAAGTTGGTATGTTCAGAGGATGAATTCAACTCGATAGGAGTATTACTAATTACTCAAATGGCCCTGATGATGACTAAAAATCATCAAACAACACGCCAAATCACTAAAACTGACTTTATTTAGTTTGGATTTCCCCAGAATCCTCAAATCTCTGCCTACCCCAAATATTAACCCAGGGACTCGATTCAAACAAATTTGAATGTGAACCCCCCCCCCCCTCTCCCCACACACACACATAAACACACACACACCCTCAAGATGTTGTATACCGAAAATGAAGATTCTGGCTGGTGAATCTGAGGAACATTTTTAAAGAAATTCCCTCCTATTACTCCAAGATAAAATAAAATATGAACCCAGGCACTCGGTTTGAATCAACTTGAATCTGACTTCACTAGAGATGATGTATATCGCATATGAAAGCATTCTGACTGGCTGATCGGAAGAAGAAGCTTTTTAAAGAAATTGCACTAAGTTAAAATTTGGGCTACCATCGATCCCAAATTAACCCAGAGACACGATTTGAACAAACTTGAATCTGTCTCCTAGAGATGTTGTATATCAAGTATGAAAGCATTCTGACAGGTGGATCCGAAGAAGATTTTTAAAGAAATTCCCTCATATTGCATGAAGTTGAAATTTGGGCCCCCATAAGGAGCTCAAATATTAACCCTCTGCACTCTGAAGTCAAAATATCAAAATTTTTAGCTGTAAATTCTCTGATTATCCAACAAGGAATTTAACCAATTTAGTCTTGTTTAACAGAGCTCTTTGAGCTCTGTCAAACATGACTGAATTGGGTAAATTCCTAGTTGCATTATGGGAAAATATTCAACTTGAAATTTCAGTATTTTGACATCAGTGTGCAGAAGGTTAACCCGGGCACTCAGTTTGAACAAACTTGAATCTGACTGCACTAGAGATTTTGTATTCCAAAAATGAAAGCAATGTGACTGGTTGATCTGAAGAAGAAACTTTTTAAAGAAATTGCACTAAGTTCAAATTTGGGCTACCATAGCAAGCTCAAATATGAACCCAAGGACTCGATTTGAACAATTTGAATCTGACGACCAACCCCTCCCCCCCCCCCCCCCCCCCCCCCTACCAAGAGATGTTGTATACCAAATATGAAAGGATTCTGACTGCTGGATCTGAAAAAGATTTTTAAAGAAATCTCATGTTAAATGTTGGGCTCCAGCAGTGAACCCAAATATTAACCCAAGGACCCGATTTGAACAAGCTTGAATCTGACCTCTTAGATATGTTATATATCAAATATGAAAGCATTCCGACTGGTGGATCTGAAGAAATTTTTAAAAAAATTATTCCCCATATTGCCCTAAATTACAAATTTCGGGCTGCTGTATGGAGACTAAATATGAACCAAGAGCTTCATTTTTAACAAACTTGTATCTGACCGCCCCCCCCCCCCCTCCCATGGATACTGTATACCAAAAATCAAAGGATTCTGATCAGAGTTTCCCCTACAGAACACCCTGACAAAACCAGTGGCAATTTTATTTTACCATTCAATTCTACTGGCCCCAACAATGCTTCATACCAACTAACAGTTCTCTGTTCCCTGTGGTTCGGGAAATATGGGCATTCGAAAATATTTCTATTTTTACTCTCTTGGGTTCCCTTGGGTACGCAAAATCTTCTTTTTTGCAAGTACTTATCACTCAATAATACCACATACCAAATTCGGTTCAAATCACATCAGAAAACATAAATTTTGGGTGCAGCCAAAAATCTTGCCCCTCCAATTACAAAGGCAAATATTACTCCACGAACTTTGAACAAACTTAATTCTACACCTCAAAAGGAAGCTCCATACCAAATATCAAGTCATTGTACCCACTGGTTCATGAGAAGATTTTTGAAATATTTTGGAGCATTTTCCCCCAACTCATCCCTATGGGGCTGGGCAAGTTGATTTTAACAAAAGCAAACTGTGATGCCAGGACAAGTCATCACCTCAAATTTAAGTGAAATCAGTTGAATGGTTTTGGAAGAGAAGATGCAAACATCATGTTCACAGTTCACAGACAATGGACACCGGAGAGACAGAAAGTGATCACTATAGCTCATCATGACTTTCAGTCAGGTGAACTAAAAGGTGACTCACATGGGTGGAATGCAATCTTGAGTTAAAAACAAAATTCAAAACCATATTAACATATTTTATTCCAGGTAAAATTTAAGTATAGTAGTTAACAAGTATGCTAAATGTTTAAAAAAAATAAAATCTCATTGTAATATTATATTTCAAGCTATGTTAATGTCAACCCCCTTCACAGTAGTGGATGCAAGAGGCCTGTGCATGTGAATAGTGAAGGCAGGATGTAATTTAATTCTCAGCCATTTATTTAATGTTTAAGGTCATTTTCAGCATTTTTTGCTATATTTATTTATTGGTGTTTAAGGTCACATACTTCTGTACAATGGCTAATCATGACCGCAACATGGACATAAAGTCAAGGTCGGTCAATTGTTTATACCTCATGTTGTCTATTTTGGAGAACTCGCACCCCAAGCATTGTGACTGGGTCCTAATTTACCAGTGAAACAGAGCTTGTTTACTACTGTAAACAAGCACTGCTTCACTTCCCGGGGCTCTCACAAGGTATCTTTGGCTATATTATGACCTCATCTTTGGTATGAAGTCAAGTTTAGCCAATTGTTTATAGCTTTGCTGCTAACTGTGGAGGACCTCAGGTACTGGTTACTGGATCCTATTTTACCAATAAAGCAGAACTTGTTTACCACAGTATACAAGCACTGCTCTACTTTCCCAAGCATCATTTCTGATAATCACTAAATATCATTCCACAAATCGCCACATAAAGACTGGGATTTTTTTAGGTTTAACTCTTAACCTGTTGAGTATTTTCAAGATATTTTTCATGAAATCTAGTCATGGCTGCTTTTCAGCAGCCATGACTAGATTTGATGAAACATTCAAAATTTGACTCAAGGAATTAGTAGTGAAAAAAATCCATTCCATTTACAGAGAGAAAAAAATTGATCAAATGTGCCCAAATTATACTTATCTCAGTAACAAGTGCAATTCTACCCTGGGCAGGAATATTTGCCAGCAGCATGCTAGAAGTTAACTTTTTTACGAACAAATATGTGTCCCAACCACATAAAATGGAGCAGTTCTTGCTTATTGTGGTAAGTATTTATTTACTGATGTTTAAGGTCACTTTCAGCATCTTTGGCTATCTCATGACTGTAACATAGGGATAAAGTCAAGTCTAGCCAATCGTTTCTACCTATGCTGCCCACTAAAGAAGACTTTCACCCCAAGCATTGGTTCCAGGTCCTATTTTACCAAGAAAGACGAACTTATTTACCAAAGTAAAAAGCACTTCTCTACTTTCTGGGGTTCTCAAGGTGAACTGTGTAAGTTGTGTTTTTGTGGTAGAAAAGGACATGGTCACCAATACCTGAAGTACAGTTCCTATAATCCTTTACATATCGAATGGGCTAGATCCACCCACATGAATTTACAAATTGAGCAGCTAAAAAAAAACAATCTAAAATTTTTTTTTAGCTTTGTAAAGCCTTCTTGCACTCAATGGACAAAATACACCACCACCCATACTATTCTGTAGATTTTGCGGCCTAAAACGTAAAACAAACCAAGAATATGAACTTTTGATGGCAAAGAAATAATTACAAAAATAAAAAATAAATAAAAAACTGCATGCCAATATGCAGTTTTACAAAAAATGGCCTGAGAAACACAAGATCTACTTTGTGGGGCCATACAGATCCTTTATATCCTACAACTTATTGCACTTGGCACCACAGTGGAACGCTGTTAATAAGAATAGCTACTTTTCCTGCACAAATTATTCAATTAACAGGAGTATTCAGGTTACAGGGATTTGGTCTTTTGCCTGTATTCTAGAGATAAAGTGAGCATTTATTCTATTATATCTTGTTTGACAGAGCTCATAGAGCTCAGTCAAACAAGATATAATAGACCAAATGCCTCTTTTGGATATACTGAAGCCATAGTGATCAACTTATCTAAGTTAACTCTATAACCTATATGCAATTAAGGCCACACAATATAGATCTTCTCTTCCTCAGGCCATTTTTTTTATAAAAATGCATGCACAAAGACGTTTCTTTATTTTATTATATATTTTGTAATTATTACATCCTTACCTTCAGTGGTTCATATACACGCTTCGTTTTATGTCTTACACACACTGTCAAAATACTGAAATTTCAAGTGACAATTCTTCCCATCATGCTGCTCGGAATTTAACCAATTCTGTCTTGTTTGACAGAGCTCAATGAGCTCTGTCAAACAAGACCAGAATTGATCCAATTTCTAGTTGCAATATAAAAAAAAATTGATTCTTGAAATTTTGATATTATGATATCAGAGTGTAGAGGCATAATCTACAGAATTACATAGGTAATGGTGTGTTTTATCCATTTTATTAACTTGGGAAATTTATTTCACATAAAACATTTAAATTTTGTGTCTTTTAAGTTAACATTGGTAATAAAAATACATCATGCAGGAGGGCATGAGAAACAGATTTTTAGCTTGTTTAGGCCTAACAGATCGAAATTGTAATGGAGGTATAGTAAATGGTTGTTTATTTGGAAGCTACATTTAATTAACAGGTTATTCAATTAAGAGATATCCGATTAAGTGGGCTCCACTCTACAGCAAAGGGGGTATGCACCTGCCTTAATATATTGGCGACGTTCTATTTCCAGGACTTCCAGGTGAGAAAATAATACTACTCAGGGTTAATACTAAAAAAAAATGTTCAATACCAACAAAAAAAAATTAATAATGAAGGGATGGAGAGAATAAAAATAGCTTCAATTTCTTTAAAAATATAATAAACACAACACATACAAGGTAATAAACAAATAAAAGACACAAGAAAAAGATATGAAGTCTGCATTGCCTAGCAAAGCTTTTGCATATATATCAGTTGTTCCACAAATTTCAAAACACAAATGGGCAGTCTCAACATTAAATGACTGAACTATTATAAACATTTGGTCATGGTACCATGAAGCTTATACATGAAGATGACTGATCGATTTTCTACACAGTCAAACATAAGAAAGGTGGAATGGCTAACATGACATTCAAAATGGCTAGATAGGACATTAAAAGCGTGATTGTTAAACATCAATAAAAATGTCCTTGTCCATGACAAATTAAGGCTAAATAAACATAATGCTAACATATTTTAGGCAAAACTTCCAGATTATGAATAACAGAGGCATATTATTCATCAAAATGAAGGTTGTTTTTCATAGAACACACATTAATATATACCTATATCCAAACTGGTAGACTGGGCTTCCAGTGATTCCTGAAAGTCTGCTGCTGCATTTTGGTGATAGCTGTAAATGTATGCAAGTTATCTTGAAAGCATCTATGGCTGAAGTTGCTTTAGATATCCAAGAATAAGGTTAGGACATCAGACAAGACGAGTTAGCAGTTTTCATGTTTCAACAAAGTATTCAAAATGTTTTTCAAGGGAAACCCCATTGCTCCTTGTTGTGATCTCTTGAGGTCACGAGTGCACAATCATCATGCCTGCACATGGACAAACATACTCATTCAAAAATAAATAAATAAATTATAAATAGTTATTTATTGGTGTTTTAGGTCAGATATTTCTGCACAATGACTAACTGTGACTGCAACATGGATGTAAAGTCAAGTCCAGCCAATCATTTGTACCCACATTGCCCATTTTAGAGGACTTCCACCCCAGGCATTGGTGACTGGGTCCTATGTTACCAGTAAAACAGAGCTTGCTTACCACAGTAAACGAGCATTGCTTCACTTCCCAGGTTCCCATGTGGAAGTCATTCAAAAATCAAAAAGCTGAAGGGATCCATCAAATAAAATGTTCAAGTGTCACAAAAAATGAGTAAGAAAAGTTTTCCAATTGAAAATTCCCATTTTATGTGATATTTTGGGAGAATTTCACAGTTGAAATATAAAAATGGATGAAATATATGTCGATTTCAGAACATTTGATTGTGTAATCATCACAAAACAGGTGTGTAACATTGCTTTCTCTAAGATGTGTGTTATTTAAGTGTCATAAAAAATGTGTTAAGAATTGTTTTCCAATGAAAATTCCTGTTTTATGTAATATTTTGGGAGAATTTCATGGTTGAAAACTTGAAATATAAATATGGTTGAAATATGTCAGTCTGAACATTTTACTTTGTGATCATTACAAGATGTGTGATGTAGCTTTCTCATATTTGATGGTTTCATGTTGCAACTATTATCAAAAAGCAAAAAGCCGGGCTTATATTTTGAACAGAATCCGAGAACCAATTCACGCAAAGGTTTGTACAACAAAATTAGCAAGAATCCATGTATATTCTTGATTGACCTCTGCTAGGATTCGCCTGAAAAAGAATAGAGTCAATTTAACCCTTTACCTAACACAGAGGTAGCAAATTAACCAACACAAGACTAATTTATTTATTGGTGTTTAAGGTCACATACTTGTGCACAATGGCTAATCATGAATGTGACAGTTTTACGGGTGGAGGAAGCCGGAGTACCTGGAGAGAACCACCGAGCAATGACGAGCAGCTGCCAGCTCCCCAACATCGTAACTCCGCACTGCAGCTCAGGCAGGGTTAGATTGGTTGATGACATGCGTACCATCGATGTGCAGTACACCTTAGTACACGGCGTCATCGTGCCTCCATGTGGGCAATGGAGATGAAGTGTCTTGCCCAAGGACACAACGTGGTTCGCGCAGAAGGGATTCGAACCGAGGACCTCTCAGCTTGCAGCCTGCACCTCTACCTAGCCACCGCGCTCTCAATACAAGACTAATAAGACCTGAAATATCTTCACACTTTATCAATAAACTTGTACAAATACGGTGAGCCGGTTCCAATGACAACCATATTTGTAAGGTTTTATTGGTAAATAGTTTATTTTTTAAAGCATTATCAAATTTAGTTTAAGTTTTCAATATTAAAAAGCTGCGTTTGGTAAAGAGTTAACATGTGTTATCAGTATACAACAGTAGTTCAACCATGGTGGTCCTCATGGGATTCTGGAACACTCATAGAAGGTATGGATTCTTGCAACTATTTTCACGAGAATCCAAATGGATTCTACCAAATTTAGATGAAATATAAGCCCTGAAAAAGCATATGAGTGGAGGTGTTTGTAGTCATGTTATATCCCAACACATGTACTATGCGAGTATTAGTTGTAGTTCCTGTTTCTCAATCGAGTGATTGTTGCTTTGAAAACAGGCGACAGAGAG
Organism: Pictodentalium vernedei; assembly: GCA_031216915.1. Lineage (NCBI taxonomy): Eukaryota > Metazoa > Mollusca > Scaphopoda > Dentaliida > Dentaliidae > Pictodentalium > Pictodentalium vernedei. Next base: position 138,042,960 of record CM062292.1, on the reverse strand, counting down.
AAACATGTTCTCCTGATGTCTTAGAAGTTAATAAAATTCATTTTGGCCTCCCACATACAGAACATGGAGAGTGAATTGTTACCAAATCACTCATGGGATGATGTCTCCACCCAGACAATGACAGTCAATTCATGTGATAATGCATGAAAAGTACAAGCACAGTTTTTGCTAAGTGACCTCCAGGTTCAAATGCTTTTTCCCACAGAGGAATTTTTGTTGGAGTGGAGACATCACCCAATGAGTGATTTAGTAACAATCCACTCTCCATGTACTGCATGTACATTGGACATTTATCCAATTTCAGTATGAAAATTAACTCCTTCCATGCTGCTGGCAGATATTCCTGCCCAGGGTAGAATTTCTCTTGCCAATGAAATATGTATAATTTGGGCAATTTTATTCAAATTTTCCTCCTGTAAATTTTGCAACAATGATTTCTTGAATTAAGTATAAGAATTTGTCATCACATCTAGTCATGGCTGCTTCACAAATAAGTGATTCTTTAGTTATTTGATGGAAACCAAAAGTTAACAGACGGACGGTGGATGGACAGACATGTGAAAACATAAAGCTCCCGAGAGAATCTCTTGGGGGCATAAAAACACTTTTATGCAGATGAATTTGCACAAGATATGACACTCAGAAGAGATAAACAAATTTGCTTGAAATGATCAACAGAAAACAAATCCATGTGTTTTAATTTCTGAAACACGTGGAAATAATTTGATAATACCTTCTCTGCATTCCAAATATTTGTTTGCCATGAATGACAACAGTGCAATATTTTAATAATAACTTGGGTATTAGCAGATCCAAAACTTTGTATTATTTCAAATGAAGCACAGTTATGCTTCCAATAAAACCCACATAATGTTTATCATCAACGGCAATCCAAAAGAGGTTGCTCACACTCTTGTGCTATAAACAGTTCAAACAAGTGTACACAAATTTCACCTTTGTCCTTCTGAGAGACCTAATTTCAACAAATATGGAAAACCACACTTTGTGCTGTCCTGGACATTTCCAGGAGTGACCAGGTAACAAGATTGGAATGAAAAAGGCTGCCAGCCTACAGTTAAAACTAGAAGTCCTGTCATGAAATGCGCACAAATAGCAAATCGATCTGTGCGTTAATCTATGCGTTATGACCATAGTAAGGCTATCAAATTCTGTACATATGGCCTGTGCACAAGCAATGTTTCAGCCAATGGACCTCCGGGTAACCCGGAGGTCCACTGGCAGAAATATTGCCTGTGTTTGCCATGAGCAACCAGGGGAACCTGCCGTGCTTTGGAAGCCAATCGATATGGCAACTGCATGCAATTCCTGTGTGCAATTAAGCCTAGATAAGCGCACAATTCATGACAGGACTTCTAGTTTTAACTGTATTTCGATAAAGCCAATGAGTTCTCACCTTCAAATTAATTTATTTAATCGATATGAACGCATTCATACAAATGATATATAAAATGTAAGAGTGCTTTTGCATAACAAAAGTAGTGGTTTTGTCAAATGATCAACTTATTCTTTTCAAATTTGTGGATTATTCTCCCTTTACCCAAAAGACGATATCTCCAATTAACTGTAAAAAACAATTAAAACAGTGATAGATACATGTAGTATATATCATATCTACATAAGTAACATGTACAGTGATGTTCAAAATCAATTTCATATTTAACTGGTTGTGTGCTGGAATTCCCTATCAGGGCTTTGAAAAAAGTGAGGGTACCTTGCAAAAGTCAAAAAATTTTATTTGTTCCTGTTTCATATTCTATCAAAAGCAGTTACTGTTTTGTTTGTTTCGATTTGCTTTACTAAAAATTATTGAAGAGTGCCTACTGACACTCTCCAATAATTTTTAATAAAACAAACTTTTTGCAAATAAATATGACTGCAAAAAATATTATTAAAGCCAATAATTGTTATTGACCAATCAGCTTCATTATCTAGTGACCATATATGAGACTGTATATCATCAAGCTGACCGTATACAGAGCTTATATACGGTCAGTTCCGACATTTTGTTTTTGACATCCAATGCTCACTTCGATGTTTTTCCTAATTTCACGTGTTCAACGAACAACAAATAATTTTGCATGTGTGTCTGTTGAGCAACTTACAACTATAATACGTTTCTTCCAGTCTTTGAGAAATTTTAATAAACAAATGTAAATAAATACAATAAATAAACCACTAAAACAACATGTATAGAAGCCAACTGGCACTGTCTGAGATGAACTCAAGCGAGAATCCTCACCCGAATAATTTGCCCTTCTCAGTTCATGCAAATATTTTCGAGTTACTCCCCCTGGACTGTAAATTTTATCGTCTGTTTTGTTTTGGTTTGAATGATTGAACTTGAAGGTTGATCGATATCAAACACAAATTACACTTATGGTTGTGTCTCTTTTAAAGGACTGGCATAATGAATACGTTATGGGGCTTTCAGGTGACGGATATGGTGTGATATAAGGCTCAGCGAGATCAATATTAGGCGAGGATGAAGGTCGAGCCTAATATTGATCTCACTTCGCCTTATATCACACCATATCCACCCCCTGAAAGCCCCATAACTTATAATATAACCATCAACCAGTAAAACAGCTAACAAAAACTTTGTTTGTTCCCTTGAAAAAGACAATGCTATTTGAGCAATCCTAAAATAATTTCCATTATTCATTTTGTCAATAACTTGCTAAAATTGGTAATTTACAAGTACATACAGTGGAACAAGTCATTAACCCTTTGCCTAATGAATCAACCACCTGTGTAATATACAAATTACTGTGCAGTTGAAAAAAAATGGTTTAAAAAAAAAAATTACAACAAAACCAAATCATTTGACCCCCTCATTGGAACGTGGTCATCAAGCTCATTTCAAAAAAGGGAACAGATGATTTGGATTTTATGAAATTTTGGAAATTTTTTTTTTTAAATATTTAAAATAACAAATATTGCACTGTTTCAAGGGTTAAGTGTGTGTGTAAGAATTGTGCAATATTACATTTTGCTAGAACATATAATTGTATACCCAAGTCCAGAAAACTCAGAACACAGTACTGTAAGTTTGAGACTCAAGACAATGAAGGACATCAAAAGGGCACCTTCACATTTCGAGGAACTGAAACACATAATTTGAAGTAAAAAGCCAAAAATAGTCTTCAATAATAGTTTTGTATAAATATATTCATGACTCCATAATTTTTATTAACCCTTTACCCAACAAATCGCCCGCATCCGCCCGCGTAATATGCAAATTCAGCAGTTGAAAAATATTTTCATCAGGATATTGTTTTCCACATGATTCCTGTAACCCTTTACCCAACAAATCGGTTACATCCGCCTGTGTAATATATAAATTTAACATCTGAAAAAATATTAATTTAAAAAAATTTCAACAAAACCATATCATGTGACCCCTCTTTGGAACGAGCTCATCGAGCTTGTTCCAATGAGGGGTCATGTGATATGGTTTTGTTGAAATATTTTGAAAAATTTTAAAAAACGATTTTTCAAATAATAAATTTTGAAATTGTCTGCATTGGGTAAAGGGTTAAATAAGAAAAACAGAGTGTATTGGCAGCAGGTTGTATCAAAGGCTACCCAAAGAATGGTCACAAATAACTGATATAAAACATTTACCCATTTCAGTCTTTGGGGTGGCAAGAGGGAAATAATTTCAGATTACATTTGACATAGAATAGACAGCATAGATGGATGCAGAGAGGTATCATTGAAATGTACATTTTCTCATTGTCACAGCATTGCTTGAAAGAAGATGACTTCTTGAAAATCATTTGTTGCTATTTGCAACATTCCTAAATCACTGATCCTTGTTCTCAAGAGTTGATTTAGTAATTGTGATGGGTTCATTGAAAGATTATCATATATATGGTTAAAATCTATGTTAACTTTGATCTGATCTATTCATGAAAGCTGAGAATTATATAAACTTAATTAATTTATTCTGGAACATTTAACTAACCTACAGCACATTCCAGTTGTCAAGACATAGTGGGATGTATTTTCCCACTTTACAAATTAGTTTTCACTGTCATAAACACTGCCTAATTACCATATTTTAACACTTAATATGCATTCCATCTTGTTTGAGCTCATTTCCATGTTGTTTAAATATATTCTTGACAATTTATGAATTTTTGATTTAAATCAATGATTTTTTATCCAAAAAATCATTGATTTAAATCATGCTTTAAATCAGCCAGCACTGTCTGTCATCACTCTCTTGAGTGGAGAAACTTTTTAACGTGAGGTTATTGGATGTAAGATGCTACTTTTGTTTGTGTTTGTTGATATGTTCTTGATTTTGCCATATAATATTTATGAAAACTCAACCCACCCGAATGTATGTGTGTCACGATATGATCAAGAAAAATTCCACTTTTATGATCGCAATACTATATGACCCTTGACTGTGTCAGCAAGGGTGTGATTAAAGAGTGGGGCATGGCACCCTCCCCCACCCTAGTGCCCTGCAAAGCTTCAGAGATTTGATGCATTATCAATGACCTAATTCAGTTCCAACATTGACTTGGCTGCCTGGTTCGTATACATTTTAAGCGGGTAACTCATGTTTTTTCATGAAGGAATGATGGCAAATTCAGTGTAACTTTAATTGGAGAGTGGAAACCAGGAAAATTTGTAAGTTGAAGGTCACTCTGACCTTGACCTTTGCAACAATGACCCAAATATATATAGGGTTTTTTCCTTCATCATATCTAACCCATGTCAAGTTTGGATTCGATCGGCCCAGTGAGACGTTAATTATACAGTGGAGCCCACTTAATTGGATATCTCTTAATTCTATATTCCTGTTAATTAAATATAATTTCCAAACACAAAACCATTTACCATATCTTCAGTACAAATTTGATCTGTTAATTGCATATGGGTTGTAGAGTAAACTCCTATTAATTGTATATAAATTTTTGTAATATGTCGAAACAATTACTGTGACACGCACCAAATTCCCATTATTTATCAACCTTTTTGGCCTCACTACATCCAATACAGGAATTTATTCTATTATACCTTGTTTGACAGAGCTCTATGAGCTCTGTCAAACAAGATATAATAGAATAAATGCTCAGTTTACCTCCAGAACACAGGAAACTGACCAAATCCCTGTTAATTGTATACTCCTGTTAATTGAATAATTTTCACTGGCAAAATGGATATTCAATTAAGAGGATTCTACTGTAGTGTGGAAGCCAGGAGAATTTGAAAGTTAAAGGTCTATGTGACCATGACCTTTGGAACAATGACCCCATAATAAATAAGATTCTTCCTCTCATCATACCCAACCCACATGTAAAGTTGGGATTCAATTAGGGCTGCACGGTATATCGATAAACCGATATATACTGGTATTCAAACCAATATCGATTGAATACCGGTGTAATTACAAAAATATTGGTTTATCTTCATTATTTATTTACTGACAATTTAATTTTCAAGATGTCCTTTAACTGTAGCCCCGAATGAATAATATTATCCCTTTATCCAAGGAATAGTCTGCTTGTGCCCTCGTAATATACAAAATCAGCAGTTGAAAAAATAATTTTCGAAAAATTCACCAAAACTATATCATGTGACCCCTCATTGGAACGAGCTCATTGAGCTCGTTCCAATGAGGGGTCACATGATATAGTTTTGTTGAAATCTTTGGAGAAAATCTGATAAACTAATTTTGAAAATAATAAATTCTGATATCGTCTGCATTGGGTAAATGTTTTTTGAACCGCATCATCAAGGCATGCTAATTCGTTCATGCCTCGAGACTCGATTGTGGTACTTGTGTTCATACATCTGAACAGTTTTTGATATACCGGTATTCCGCGGTATTTTGGGGAATACCGATACCGGTATTCAGTTTTGAATACCGTGCAGCCCTAGATTCAATTGGCCGGCAGAGTTTTAATAAGAAAGCAGAAACAAACTCCTGACAGGGAAACAGGTTAACAAAAGCCAAAGGTAAAAAGTCTTTCAAGATCTGCACAAAATGTCTTACACATGTAAGTAACCCTGTTTTTTATGATATAAGAAGCATTTTTAAAAACTACGAATCAGTAAGTTGCATTGATAATGGATGAAAAGGAAACAAACATATCTTTTATACTTGCAAGACTAATCCCGCTGCAGATATGTTATCTCCACCACCAGCTGTCTGTATTATTTTTGTACAAACTAAGACAGGTGCAACACAAATTTCATAATCTTCTTCATCCCAGCATGACACTGGTTTGTTGTCTTTAAATGGGATTCTGTCTGCATCTTCCTTTAAACTTTTTGCAAATGATTCATCCATCAGTAAATTTGTTTTGTCAAGATCAACTGACTTTGTTGCACAAACATGCCTATGTGCGGTTAATGAGGCTTTGGCAGCAGCTGACATTGTATTTTTCCAGGATCCTTTTTTGGTGAGAATTGCTTGGTAAGCTAAAGTGTGAACATGAATTCTTGTTAATTTTCTTCTACCACCAACTTCATTTGTCTTACTCAGGATATTGTATATTTTTCTCATGTCATCAAGAGCTGTGGCAACTCGGATCTTCTGACTGGATACAAGTGATATATTTCCATATGTCAGTAAACTTAACAAGTTTGGTAATTCTTGCTCATTCATTCCAAGCGATTCAGAGTAATGTAAAACTCTCAGTACAATATCTTGTAGTAAAGACTTATCTACAAAAGATGCCAACTCGAAGTGGATTTGAGTCTTTCTGGGTGTTCTACTCAATAAATGCTGCAATTTTATTAACCTGCTTTCTCTAACACCTGAAAAAATATTTTAGTGACAATAAGAAAACTGAAAAAACAATCCTTGAAGGATGATATACTACAGTAGAATTCAAAAGACGTATATCATGGCATCTTCAATTCCTGAGAATCTTCCAGGAAAATATGTCTGTAAGGGGTTCCTTTGCTTGAATGAGATGTGAACTAACCCTCTATCAAAATGAAAATTTCTAGCAGCAAACGTTTCTCTAGGCCTTTAAATTCCCCCTAATTCAGGCCATTAAAAGGTGTCCCCAATTTACAGAGATGTCCCCAAATTATCTGCCAACTGGAGCTCGTTTGTGAATAGGGTAGGCTCTTCCAGACTAAAATGGAATACAGAATGCAAGAAAGATCAATTTTACTTACAGGAAGTGTTTTTAAATTATATGAGTCAGTAACTGGGAGCACACCTGTCGCATTATCCCATTTAGTCCAAATTTGGACCCAAAGACTGTAATAAAATTTTTGGTGTGGATGTTGCAAACCCAAAAATTATATTTTGGCTTTTGAGCCCAATTTGAACTTCCTCCCATTATAACCGCTGATTTACAAATGGATGGTACTGTGAAATTATTATCCTCCCAGCCTTCGTCAGTTCTTTTATTTTTTGAAGTTTGAAAGTTGAATCAGTTTCAGTACTACATGTTTTGCTTCGAGTTGGACGTCCACGGTAGACCTAGAACTATTGGCCTGGTAGATGCAATCTCCCCAAATTATGGCAGCTCCAGTGTCCCCTATTTTGACCAATGAAACACCTGTAATTTTCCCATATCGCAACTCAGAATTTAACCACTTCAGTCTTGTTTGACAGAGCTCAATGAGCTCTGTCAAACAAGACTGAATTGGTTAAATTTCTAGTTGCATAGTGGTAAGAATTTGCAGTTTGGAATTTTGACATTTACACATTAGTGTGCCGGGAGTATACAAGTTTAAAGGATCTTTGCAGTATATTTTCAAGGAGCTTTAAGTGAGTGCTAAAATCACTATCATGGCTCTACTGAGGATTGGTGAAAGCCACTTTAGAGGCCTTGTACTGATCTTACGAGCTTGTTGTTTGCACATCATTAGAAAAAAAATGTTCAATTAAAATTGCTTTGTTACAATTTATTGGAGAGTGAAAATAGGTACTCTCCAATAAACTTTAACAAAAAAAAAAAATTAGTTATGAACAAAATCTTGCAAAAGTAAGGCTCCCCTTGCTGACAGAAAGATATCTTTGAAAAAATACTCACGTTACACAGTAGGACTGAAAATTAATTTAGCACTCAACCAATTAAATCCCTCCTAAATTCACAACCGTAACAGAAGTCCCCAAAAAATAGGAATGTCCCCAAAATATAGGGCATAAAAGATTTGTTTGTTTGTTTGTTTGTTTATTTTTTACATTTCTTTTTGGTCCAAAGAAGTGATTTAACACTTACACTGCCAAAAGCGACCGTTGTCACCTACTGTCGCAATTAATCAGATGATAGAGTCTCAAGTACATGTTATGTCATAAATTTTATTTATCTTCCTAGCATACAGGTATACATAAAGGTCCTCCATAAATGATTAAAGTGGGTGTGGCAGTAAAAGGGTCATTTCTTAACTGATAGGGTACTGTATTTTTTATTTTTTGGTGGTCAAAATTTGTTTACATGTCTTTGCCTTGTTTTGTTACAATTTATGGGAGAGTGTCTAACAAGGCAAATCCATGCAGACTAGATAATTTTACTTCAAAAATAATATGAAGCACATCCACAGAATTCGAAACTTCGAAACTGAGGCACCTCACTTCAGAATAAAGCCCAAATATGGGCTTCCAGCACTCTACCAGTGAAAGCCATGGTGATTTTTTACACATTAAGGCTGCACAGTGACATGCTGTAGATTTCCTCTTTTTTCTAGTAGTCACATTGTGGCTGTCTATACAGGTAGCCAAGATATGCCTAGAAACAACAGCCTAGGTACTTATAATGTAATTTCCATATATACTTAGAGAGTGCATGTTGTGGCACCTGTTCTTCTGCAGCAACAAGGGATTAAAGTTGGGATGCCCAAAAAGTCACATTTTCAGACAGTATTATTATTAATAGTTTTATTCAATTGCACTGAAGGGCAACTGACTTGGCAAGCCTGCAATGACCCGAAATGGGACTAATCTAAAGGCCTTAGAAATGTGAAATTCAAGAGGGAGTTCCCCTCCAACACTTACACCTAATTACATGAACATGTAAGCTGAGGAATATAGTACTCAATCTATTCTATTATAAGGTCATATTATTACAATCATATCAACAATCTAATGCATGAATCTCTTTCTAAAAAGAAGACATTCTGTTAGGCTACAAAAATCTATACCAGTCAGGGCTGTTGAGAGTGAGGATGGACCCGGGGACAATGCGGGCCCTGTTGGCACCAAAGGCACAGAGTGATAAGGGAGGGGTCTGGGAGCCTCACCCAGAATTTTTTTTTAATTTTTAAATTACTGCTACGAGAAGCATACTCCTGCATTTTCTTGACAATATCTACTCAATTCTTTCCTTACAATTTGGGTAATTTATTTCCTGTATTTGTGTGTGTATGGTGCATTTTTTTATCCAAAGATAATAGTGACGATCATGATGCAGGAAAGACCAGTGGAAAACCAACAAACTGGAAGAAGCGTTTTCTTTTTTTCTGAATGGAACCTGGTCAGTAATGCAACTACGTACTCTTGCAACTTCCACCAGCATTGGGGCCCAAGCCTTCCAATGACTTCAGCTTTTTAAAACACCAAATCTCCTGAGGCATTTACTCCTTCATACCTCTCCCCCCCACCCCCCTCCCTAGGCCCCCTTTGATGCTAGTGTGTTGACACTATAGTTTGCCGAGAGTGAATTAGCATGAAACACTCATAGAGCAGAGTTCCTACATGGACAATAAGTGTCAATATTGCAGTGAAAATGCATAAGGGTATAATGTTTCACCAGAACATCTGTTCATGGATGGCTTTACCACATGTAAATATATTATATTTTTTTATCTTCTGTTGTGAAATAATTTTGGTACCCTCTCTAAAAATGTTCATATCTTTTGTATACTAACCTGCCTCAAAGGGAAAATTATCCATCATCTGTAAACCTCCAACAACAAGCAATGACGGATTAAACTGCAAGAATTCTTTCTCAAAATCTTCCAGTGTTTCTATAAGTGGATTCCTGTCATCACTATGCACGATTAACCTGAAAAATTAAATCGGAATAAAAGCTATGTTTTCATTTAGGTAGTGACCAAAGAAAATTCTGGAATGTAATTCCAAGGCAAAGTAAACACTTCCTCTGGTTATCCGTGAGTAAACATCGGATATTGCGAGCAATTTTTACCAGCAGTTGGCCATGTAAATTTCCTGAACAGTATACCAGGACTGCGTAAGTCTACAATTAAGCTGATCCAAAAAAAGGTTACTATAAAGCCCGTTAATTGATCAAGTAGTAGCATTTATTGCAGACATGAAATAATAGGGAATTTTAGTTAATTATGGACCATGACAGGTTTTGATCACAGCAATATTCATCAAACTGCGACCAACTACTAATGCTGTAAATTGACCAGTGTGTTTACTTTATAATCACTTGCTAGAATCAACAGTTTGTTCTGAATGTCACCGAGTAGAGTACAATAAGACTGAAAAATATTTTTTGGGGTGTGGTACCTCTAAAGGACATATCAAATGAAAGTGTCAATGACACTGTAGCTCAACTTGACAAACTTGAAATGGTAAATTTGAAGATCATTGGTCCCAATGTTATTTGGTGAAACTTTAACATAACAGCACTGTGAGTGCCAATGTCAGAGCAACCCATGCGTATTAAATGTAAACTGTAAGGCTGGCTAAAGGAAGAATGTTGATACACAAATGCATTAAGTTCGGAGGTCATTGTAAACGGCAACTTTTTTCACAGAAATGAATCTACATGTAGAGGTTTTGCCTAATGAGTACACCGAGTCCAAAAACAATCCTCCGATAAATGTGCCATGTAGGCCATGTCAAAAAAATGTAAATGCAAAAATGCAATAGATTCAAAGATTTTTGCTGACAGTCACAGTTTTTGATAGAAATGAAAAGAAAATCGATAGCTCCTATCTCTGTCACCCCGAATAAGCATATGAAGTTTCAAAACAACCCGATAATGAATGCACCCTCTGAGGCATGTCAAAAGAAAATGTTAATGCACAAATACACTAAGTTTGATGGTCCTGGCTGGTGGCAATGGTCTTTTTATCTTTATTATGGAAATTCATAAATATGCCCTCCAGAGAGTGCAAAAGGGATAAGTTGCTACAAAAATGCACTAAGTCCAAAGGCTGGTGCTGACAACAATAATTTTTTATGGAAATGAAGAGAAATCAACAGCTAACATCCAAAAGCCACCCAGCAAATGCATACCAAGTTTCAAACGATCCTATCATAAATGTGCCAGGTAGGGCATGCCAGAGGTATATACTGATGTCTGACTTTCCTAAGTTCAACGGCAACTATTTTTGATGGAAATGAAAGAAAATTGACAGTTCCCATCTAGAGGTCACCCTGAACAAGCATATCAGGTTTCAAAGCAATCCGATCATAAATGTTCCCTGCAGGGTGTGCCAAAGGGAAATATTGATTCATAACTACACTAAGTTCATTTAAGGTCATTGCCAGCAGCAACATTTTTTGATGGGAATGGAAGATAATCGATAGCTCCCATCTAGAGGTAACCCCAAACAAGCATACCAGGTTTCAAACCGATCTGATCATAAATGTGTCCGGAGGGTTTGCCAAAGGAATATATTGATGCCTGACTAAACTAAGTTCAAAGCTCATTGACAATGGCAAAATCTTTTGCCGTAAATGGAAGAAAATCGAAAGCTCCCATCTAGAGGTCACCCCAAATAAGCATACCACATTCAAAGAAATATGATTATAAATGTGCCCTGTAGGGGGTGCCAAAGGGAAATATTGAGGTTTGACTAAGCTAAGTTCAAAGGCCATTGTCAGCGGCAACATTTTTTGACAGAAATGGAAGAAAATCGATAGCTCCCCATCTAGAGGTCACCCCAAACAAGCATACCAAGTTTCAAAGTGATCTGATCATAAATGCGACCTGTGTTAGGCTGTGTAGTGTGCCAAAGGAAATTGTGGACGTATGTACATATGCCTGGACGTCCGTATGTATGTATGCCGACAGACGAGAAGTGATGGCAATAGCTCAACTTGGCTTTGTCAAGTTGAGCTAAAAATTATTTCACTGCCTTAATTAGGGTCCAAGTCCAAACTTGGACTCATGTGGAAGATGAATTTTTTGCACCTTCTACATTTCAGCTTTTCGAATATTGGTTCACAAGCAAGGATACTTGTTCCCAGATAATTACTAGTTAATTATTATCCCCGCATTTGAAAAAATGCGGGGATATATTGGTCGTCTTCGTCCGTCTGTCCGTCCATATGTCCGGGAATGGTTTCCGGCGAAAAACTCCTAGGCGTTTCAAATCGAAACATTGAAAGTGTGTTCATGTTCATTTATAGGGTCTGTAGATGTGCATAAAGGTTTTGGATTTTTGATTCGGCCCTCGGGGGCGTAAGTGGCACCACTTTTGTCGTTAGAGGAATGGTTTCCGGCGAAAAACTCCTAGGGGTTTCAATTCGAAACATTGAAAGTGTGTTCATGTTCATTCATAGGGTCTGTAGTTGTACATAAAGGTTTTGGATTTTTGATTCGGCCCTCGGGGGCGTAAGTGGCACCACTTTTGTCATTAGAGGAATGGTTTCCGGCGAAAAACTCCTAGGGGTTTCAATTCGAAACATTGAAAGTGTGTTCATGTTCATTCATAGGGTCTGTAGATGTGCATAAAGGTTTTGGATTTTTGATTCGGCCCTCGGGGGCGTAAGGGGCACCACTTTTGTCATTAGAGGAATGGTTTCCGGCGAAAAACTCCTAGGGGTTTCAATTCGAAACATTGAAAGTGTGTTCATGTTCATTCATAGGGTCTGTAGATGTGCATAAAGGCTTTGGATTTTTGATTTGGCTCTCGGGGGCGTAAGGGGTACCACTTTTGTCGTTAGAGGAATGGTTTCCGGCAAAAAACTCCTAGGGGTTTCAATTCGAAACATTGAAAGTGTGTTCATGTTCATTCATAGGGTCTGTAGATGTGCATAAAGGTTTTGAATTTTTGATTCAGCCCTCGGGGGCATAAGGGGCACCACTTCTGTCGTTAGAGGAATGGTTTCCGGCAAAAAACTCCTAGGGGTTTCAATTCGAAACAGTGAAAGTGTGTTCATGTTCATTCATAGGGTCTGTAGATGTCCATAAAGGTTTTGGATTTTTGATTCGGCCCTCGGGGGCGTAAGGGGCACCACTTTTGTCGTTAGAGGAATGGTTTCCGGCGAAAAACTCCTAGGGGTTTCAATTCAAAACATTGAAAGTGTGTTCATGTTCATTCATAGGGTCTGTAGATGTGCATAAAGGTTTTGGATTTTTGATTCGGCCCTCAGGGGCGTAAGGGGCACCACTTTTGTCGTTAGAGGAATGGTTTCCGGCGAAAAACTCCTAGGGGTTTCAATTCGAAACATTGAAAGTGTGTTCATTTTCATTCATAGGGTCTGTAGATGTGCATAAAGGTTTTGGATTTTTGATTTGGCCCTCGGGGGCGTAAGGGGCACCACTTTTGTCGTTAGAGGAATGGTTTCCGGCGAAAAACTCCTAGGGATTTCAATTCGAAACATTGAAAGTGTGTTCATGTTCATTCATAGGGTCTGTAGATGTGCATAAAGGTTTTGGATTTTTGATTCAGCCCTCGGGGGCACAAGGGGCACCATTTTTGTCGTTAGAGGAATGGTTTCCGGAGAAAAACTCCTAGGGGTTTCAATTCGAAACACTAAAAGTGTGTTCATGTTAATCAATAGGGTTTGTAGATGTGCAGAAAGGTTTTGGATTTTTGATTCGGCCCTCGGGGGCGTAAGGGGCACCACTTTTGTTGTTAAAGGAATGGTTTCCGGTGAAAAACTCCTAGGGGTTTCAATTCGAAACATTGAAAGTGTGTTCATGTTCATTCATAGGGTCTGTAGATGTGCATAAAGGTTTTGGATTTTTGATTCGGCCCTCGGGGGCATAAGTGGCACCAGTTTTGTCGTTAAAGGAATGGTTTCCGGCGAAAAACTCCTAGGGGTTTCAATTCAAAACATTGAAAGTATGTTCATGATCATTCATAGGGTCTGTAGATGTGCATAAAGGTTTTGGATTTTTGATTCGGCCCTCGGGGGCATAAGGGGCACCACTTTTGTCATTAGAGGAATGGTTTCCGTCGAAAAACTCCTAGGGGTTTCAATTCGAAACACTAAAAGTGTGTTCATGTTCATTAGTAGGGTCTGTAGATGTGCATAAACATTTTGGATTTTTGATTTGGCCCCGAGGGGTGCAAGGGGCACCATTTTTGTCGTTAGAGGAATGGTTTCCAGACAAAAACTCCTAGGGGTTTCAATTCGAAACACTAAAAGTGTGTTCATGTTAATCAATAGGGTCTGTAGATGTGCATAAAGGTTTTGGATTTTTGATTCGGCCCCGAGGGGTGCAAGGGGCACCACTTTTGTCGTTAGAGGAATGGTTTCCAGCGAAAAACTCCTAGGGGTTTCAATTCGAAACATTGAAAGTGTGTTCATGTTCATTCATAGGGTCTGTAGATGTGCATAAAGGTTTTGGATTTTTGATTCGGCCCCGACAATAATCACAAATGCGAATGCGGGGATATACTATAGTGTGCTTTGCACACAAATGACACCCCTCTAGTTAACATATTTCACATCCATCTATCAGAACCAAGGTTTGATAGAAAACCAAGATTTTAATAATAATGGCCTAACTTTTTCAGGCAACTTATTTTTTTTAGATAGCCCTATTTTTCAAGTAATGTTGTTTTTTTTTAAATTTTGTAAACATTATAAAGACAAAGTGATGCTGATATCTACAACTGTGCGAGTGCTAAGGCCAGTATTAACATTCTAGAACACTGTCGTTTATTTAACCCTTTACCCATTGATCAGGATGTCAAAATTTATTACTATGCTTTCAAATGTTTAAATTTTTTTTAACAAAACCAAGCTTGTTCCAAAGAGGGGTTACATGATATGTTTTTTTTTAAAAATACATTTTTTTTCAATTGCTTAATTTCGAAGTACCAGGGGCTGATGCGGCCAATTCATTGGGTAAGGGTTAAGGCAAAAAAAAGAGGTTCCCCAGTACATGCAATAGAAAAATTGGGTCGTTTGGTTGTGATTTTTAAAAAGTTTATTTAAATATTTTATTTTCTTATACAGTCACTAAACCCTTTACCCAATCTAGAGACTAAAACTGGACAGAGGTCTTCAACCAATGCTAACCCTACCTGTGTTAAGTTAGTACTATGGGGAGACTGACAGTTGTTTGCTGACGCTCGGTGGTTCTCTCTGGGTACTCTGGATTCCTCCACCCATAAAACTATAGTGGTGGCCCTGATTGTTGAAAGTGTTGTTAAACCCCACTAAATAAAAAAAATAACTGGACAGTGCTATCAACAAAAATTGCCATTCAAATTTTATTTTTTGTCTCAAAAACATAGCTTATGACCCCTCGTTGGAACAAGTTTGTTGAGCTTGTTCCAATTAGGCCATAATAAGCTATGTTTTTGAGGCAAAAATTGAAAATTCATATTCAAGAAATTTTTTATCAGCTGTCTGCTTTTTGGATTAGGTGAAAAGTTATAATGTATTGCCTATAATTGTGGTACTGGTACACATGTATTTGATACCAGACCTGTATCTTCACATAACATTTTAAAAATATAACTTTTTTTACCAAGAGCTCATAAGAAGGTTAGGGTCGGGCAGGAAAATTAAGATCGAGTTGGGAAACTTGAACCATTTCACTTTTTTTCCTCAGCCTGATGTATTTCTGTTATTAATCCAATTATACACTACAGGGTAATGGTCTATTGGGAAGGGCTCAGAGAGCTCTTTCCATCAGCGTGTATGCATCATCACTATGAAGTAGATCATGTAGCCCTATTTAAAGTAAAATTACCTTCAAATATTACCCCCATGATGTGGTTTGCTCTTCTAGGCCTTTCCACCTTCCAGCCACTCTGATAAATATCACTGCAGAATAGATACAGTACAGTCGCAGTGGCCTTGTCTTAATCCATGTCTGGACAGTGATGTTCATGCATGCATTTACCAGCTAATAAAAATCATCAGCTACAAAATTTGATTTAATAAAGCAACCCGGTGATTCATTAATTAAATTTTTGATGATTATTCCTATAATTAGTGTTTGGAATGTAATATTATTGCATCCATGGAAATATTGCCCGCCCATGGAAAGTGACCAGTCCCCAGCGGCTGTACTGTAGGGTTCCCAATGATGTCCACGCATGCGTTTACCAGGTAATAAAAATCATCAGCAGCAAAATTTTAAATTATGAAGCACCGGGTTGTACTCGGTGCTTCAGTAATTAAATTGTTGATTATTATTCCTATAATTAGAGTCTGGAAATTAATTTTATTGCATCTGTGGAAATATTGCTCACCCGTGAAAAGTGACCAGTCCATGGCAGTCTTACTGTACAACACAAAAGAGGATTGAACACCCCAGTTTGCCCAACTTTTTTTTATTTATGACAATAGTTTCACAAGAAAATGTTAATTTTGAAGTTGGTCTATGTGCACCCTTGACCACCGCAGTGCCCAATAAATACACCAGGGGTAGTATTTTGAACATCACAAACTGACTAGCGACATGTATTGCATGTATTTCATCGTTAGATCTGTTATGTGATCTTTATCACTTTAATTGGTTGAGTGCTGAAAGCCCATATTTGAGCTTTATTCTGAAATGCAGGTCTTGCAAATTAAAGGTTTCTTATTCTGTGAACATGCTTCTTATTATCTTTGAAGTGAATTTATTTAATCTGCATGGACTTGCCTTGTTATAGATTATGGGAGAGTGCCAATAGCCTGTACAATGCCCCCCAAGTAGAATATTATTTGTTAGGAGAGTGCCAGTGGCTTTAGACAATATCAAACTGGTATGTGTGCTGGTATGTGCACTAGAGGAGTGGATAGAAACTTGTTCAGGAATGGGAACAAGTTGGTCAGATCAAGTTCATACTCTCGTCCACAATATGAGGCAGAGGTGTCTAGCATGTTGACACATCAAATGTGGACAGACCTGATATTGTCAACAGTACAGCTGCCGTGCACTGGTCGTAATCCATGCATGGGCTGTAATCTCCACATAGACATTTAACAGGTAATAAAAATCATCATCAGCAAAAGTTTAAGTAATGAAGCACTGTGTTGTACCCAGTGCTTCATTAATTAATTTTTGACGATTATTCCTAAAATTAGGGTTTGGAATATTATTGCATCTGTGGAAATATTGCCCACCCCTAGTCGTACTGTAGAAAAATTTGCTCTCTGGATATTGACTCTTGTGTACGTGATGAGTGATCTCTTGGACATTCTTCCATGAATTTGCCCAAAATGCTCATTCATTTGTCAATAAATGAATTAGGCATAAAAAAAGTTAAAAATCTGTTTATCAGGCCCTGCTGCATGGTCCTTTAGGCTACTACATACTCTCTTTTTATAACCAATGCAAACTTAAAAAAAATAATTAAGTAGTGTATGTCTGATATTTTACCCATGTTAATAAAATTTATAAATTTGTCCCTTGAGTGCAACAAGGCTTTGCAATGCGTCAGCATTGCAAAGCCTTCTTGCACTCAAGGGACGAAATACACCACCACCCATGCTATTCTGTAGATTACGAGGCCTAAAAGAGAACAAACCAAGAATATGAACTTTTGATGGCAAAGAAATAATTACAGAAATAAAAAATGTTGAGTTGTGACAGCACAAAAGTGGGTTTAATCATTATCAACTTATTGTCCGGAAACAAATTGTTTACAAGTTACTATGTGAAGAGTCACTGTGACCTTGAGCTTTGACCTAGTGATTCCAAAATAAATAGAGCTCTTTCTTGCACCAATGCCAACCTACCTATGAAGTTTCATGAATGTGGGTGGAACCATTGTCAAATTATCATCTGGAAACCAATTGTTGATGATTTATTATGTTCAAGGTCACTGTGACCTTGACCTTCGACCTAGCAAGTCCAAAATATATAGAGGTCTTCCACTCACCTAGGCCAACATACCTATGAAGGTTTGTGAATGTGAGTCAAACCATTATCAAGTTCTCATCCGGAAACCAATTGTTTACGATTTACTATACTGAAGGTCAGTGACCGTGATCTTTCACCTAGCGAGTCCAAAATAAATAGGGTTCATTCTCTCTCCCTGATGCAAGTCTACCTATGAAGTTTCAATGTGGGCCGAACCATTATCAAGTTATCAACCAATTGTTTTGATTTACTATGTTCATGGTCACTGTGACCTTGACCTTTGACCTAGTTAGTCCAAAATAAATAGTGTCCTTCCTCTCATGAAGGCCAACCTAAAGGTCAAATTTCATGAATGTGGGTTGAACCATAGTCAAGTTATCATCTGCAAACCAACTATTTATGATTTACTATGTTCAAGGTCACTGTGACCTTAACCTTTGACCTAGAAAGTCCAAAATAAATAGGGTTCTTCCCCTCACTAATGCCAACTTACCTATGAAGTTTCATGAACATAGGTCAAACCATTTTCAAGTTATCATCCGGAAACCAATTGTTTATACCTGCCCGCCCGCCCGCCCAACATTCATCAAACTATAAGTCGAGTTTGACTTCGTCACAACTCAACTAAAAAAAAAACAAGAGGCCCCAGGGGGCCTTAGGCGCTCACCGAATGTTCCATACTGTTAAGACACAAATTTTATCAAAAGCTATTCTTAAGGTTCTACAGAGTAAATCTATACTCTCTGTGGAGCTAAAACATCAACAGGACTGAATGGGACAATGCTGCTGATCAAATATCAAACGATTCTGCATGATGGTTCTGAAGAAGATTTTTAAAGAATTTTCCTTGAATTGCACAAAGTAAACATTCACGCCCCCACAGTGAGCTCCAATATATCAAAAGACTCAATTTGAACAAACGTGAATCCAACCCATACCAAGATGCTGCATACCAAATATCTAAAGATTCTGCCCACTAGTTCTGGTGAAGGAGATTGTTAAAGATTTTTTCTTAAATTGCACTAAGTAAAAATTCACACCCCCATAGTGATCCCCAATATTGAACGGGGGGCTTCAATTTGAACAAACTTGAATCAGACCCATACCAAGATGCTGTATACCAAAAATCAAAAGATTCCACCCATCGGTTCCTGAAAAAATGATTTTTGAAAAAATTTTCTTAAATTGCACTAAGTAAAACTTCACACCCTTTTAGTGAGCCCCAACATTGATCGAGGGACTCAATTTGAACAAACTTGAATCAGACCCATACCAAGATGCCGTATACCAAATATCAAAAGATCCTGCCCATTGGTTCTGGAGAAGAAGATTTTTAAAAAAATTTTCTTAAATTGCACTAAGTAAAAATTCAGGTCCCCATAGTGATCCCCAAAATTGATCAAGGAACTCCATTTGAACAAACTTGAATCAGACCCATACCAAGATGCTGTATACGAAATATGAAAAGATTCTGCCCACTGGTTCTGGAGAAGATTTTTTTTCCTTAAACTGCACTACGGAAAAATTCATGCCCCTATAGGGAGCCCCAATATTGATCAAGGGACTCGATTTGAACAAACTTGAATCAGACCCATACCAAGATGCTGCATACCAAATATCAAAAGATTCTGCCCATTGGTTCTGGAGAAGAAGATTTTTAAAGAATTTTTCTTAAATTGCACTAAGTAAAAATTCACGCCCCCATAGTGAGCCCCAATATTGGTTGAGGGACTAGATTTGAACAAACTTGAATCAGACCCATACCAAGATGCTGCATACCAAGTAACAAAAGATTCTGCCCACTGGTTCTGGAGAAGATTTTTTAATAATTTTTCTATAATTCATGTGGTGCTATCAGAGTTATGCCCCATACAGAGCCCCCAAGGGACGTGGCCATTTCATTTGAACAAACCTGAATTGCCATATAGTAATGAACATCCACATGAAGATTTGTGAAAATCGGACCAGTGGTTTCAGAGAAGTCGTTTGAACAAGAGGCCCCAAGGAGCCTTAATAGCTCACCGGCCAAAGTGGTTCAAAGAAGTATTTGGGGGTCACATTCAGTTAGATATGGTTCATCAACACTACAAAGGAATGAAGTCATGAGAGACAAATTTTATGGAACTAGGGTCATGCCTTGAACAAACGTGGATCTCCCCCCTCCCCCCCCCCCCCCCCCACCCCCTAAGGATGTTGCATACCAAATATCAAAAGCATTCATCTGCTGGATCTGAAGAAGAAGATTTTTAAAGAAAATTCCTCATTTTGAACTAAGTTATCATTCAGGCTCCCACAGTGAGCCCAAATATGAACCCAGGGACTTGGCTTGAACAAACTTGAATCTCACCCCCTAAGGATGCTGCATGCCAAATATCAAAACATTCCGACTGCTGAATCTGAAGAAGATTTTTAAAGAAAAATTCCTCATATTGACTAAGTTATAACTCGGGCTCCCACAGGGAGCTCAAATATGGACCCAGGGACTTGGCTTGAACAAACTTGAATCTCCCCCCCCCCCCCTAAGGATGCTGCATACCAAATATCAAAACATTTCGACTGCTGTTTCTGAAGAAGAAGATTTTTAAAGAAAATTCCTCATTTTGAACTAAGTTATAATTCGGGCTACCACAGTGAGCCCAAATATGAAGCCAGGGACTTGGCTTGAACAAACTTGAATCTCACCCCCCTAAGCATGCTGCATACCCAAAATCAAAAGATTCTGCCTGCTGGATCTTGAGAAGAAGATTTTCAAAGAAATTTGACTGAAATGCACTAAGTTCAAATTGGGATCCTATACTGAGCCCAAATATGAACCCAGGGGGCCGATTTGAACAAACTTGAATCAGATCCACCCCACAATGTTGCATACCAAATATAAAAAGATTCTGCCAGCTGGATCTGGCGAAGAAGATTTTTTAAGAAATTTGCCTGAAATGGACTAAGTTCGAATTCGGGCTTCTATACTGAGCCCAAATGTGAATCCAGGGGGCCGATTTGAACAAACTTGAATCAGATCCACCCCACAATGTTGCATACCAAATATCAAAAGATTCTGTCTGCTGGATCTGGAGAAGAAGATTTTTTAAGAAATTTGCCTGAAATGCATTAAGTTCGAATTTGGGCTTTTATAGTGAGTCCAAATATGAATCCAGGGGGCCGATTTGAACAAAACTTGAATCAGACCATACCAAGATGCAGCATACCAAGTATCAAAAGATTTTGCCCACTGGTTTTGAGAAGAAGATATTTTAATAATTTTTCTATAATTCATACGGTGTTATCAGAGTTATGCCCCGTACAGGACCCCCAAGGGACGTGGCCATGTCATTTTAACAAACTTGAATTGCCATATAGTAATGAATATCCACATGAAGTTTCGTGAAAATCAGACCAGTGTTTTCAGAGGAGAAGTCGTTTGAAAAATGTTCACAGCGACGACGCCGGGCGGCAAGTGATATGTTAAGCTCCCTTCGGTGAGTTAATAAAAAACTGCTCGCTTACACGCAGTTTTACAAACCAGAGGCTCTACAGAGCCTGTAATCGCTCACCTGGAACTACATATAAAAATGTCATTTCCCATAGGCTTTCCATGGTAATTACAGTTAAAACTAGAAGTCCTGTCACGAATAGTGCGCTTATCTAGGCTTAATTGCGCGTTGGGATTGCGCGCAATTGCCATATCGAATGGCATCCAAAGCACAGCAGTTTCTCTTGGTTGCTCACAGCAAACACATGCAATGTTTCTGCCAATGGACCTCCGGGTTACCCGGAGGTCCATTGGCTGAAACATTGCTTGTGCACAGGCCATATGTACAGAATTTGATAGGTTTACTTGGGCCATAACGCGTATATTAACGCGCATATCAACGTGCTATTTGTGCGCATTTCATGACAGGACTTCTAGTTTTAACTGTATGAGCTGCAATTGTGGCCATGTTTCCAACATTACATAAGGATCATTGGTAGAAGATGTCCCGGTCTTCAATCACATGAAGTTTCAAAACATTTGAATCCATCAAAGAGAATCATAGAATGTCTCTGATGGCAATATTTTCCAACCAACGGGAACAAAAAGAGGATTGTTTGTAGAGGGCGGCCACGTTTTTTCACCCAACAGGAATAAAGTGAGTAACAGTTGTAGAGAACCTCTCATAGACAATGCCTGCCAAGTCTGGTTCACATTGGCTCAGTACTTTCAGTGAAGATGATGAAAATGTGCTTTCCTATAGGGTTTCTATAGTAACTATAAGCCACAATTGAAGCCATAATTGCAATCCGATGAAGATTAAAATGAGGATCATTGATAGAGGGGGTTACAGTCATCAGTCACACTAAGTTTTCAAACCATTTGGCCTTGTAGTTTCAAAGAAGATTTTCTTGAAAATGCACACATTTATGAATTCTGTTTCAACAAAAAAAAAATCAGTAAAAGAACGTTAAATATTTTGAAAATTACAATTTTTTTCAGACAGTATTCTCTTTCAAAATAGCTTTGGATAGGTAAAGAGTTACAGGAAAACACATTTTACTCCAATTTTGTCAAATCTTAAAAGATATACAATAATTACTGTCATCTAAGCTGACATGATGGGGAGAGAATATAAACAAAAACTTTCATGGTTTTCCAAACACCTGTCATCAATCAGTATTTTCTGATTAGTAACTTGAGAAGAATAATACATATATCAACATACAGTTGCACCTGTTTATAGTACAAGTCAAAATAAGTTGTGTAGGATAATCCTATAAACTATGTATCTTTCTCTTCCTACACTGATAAGACCAGAAGCTGACATCATTTTCTGGAAAGCTCTCACTGATAGCTTTCCAGAAAATGTCAGATTCTGATCTTGTCAAGGTAGGAGCAGCAGTTTACTTAGTTTATTGCAGTTATGCTACAACTTATTTTGACTTGTACTGTATACAAAATATTTTTGGGTTTTTTCCCCAGTTCTCAGTGGAGAAAACTGGAACCAACCCTAAACAGATTTTCAAAAAAACAAGTATTTTGCTGACAGTATCGATCTTCCTGCAGACAGGAGAGGCATTGGGTTAAGCATTAGAATTTAGCCTCTGATGGCCACATATTTTCATCCTCTCATAGACCATTCCTGCGAAGTTTGGTTCATGTCGGCTCAGTAGTTCCAGAGAAGAAGATGAAAATGTGATTTCCCATAGGGTTTCTATAGTAACTATAAGCTGCAATTACGGCCATGTTTACAACCCGATCAACATTAAATGAGGATTGTTGGTAGAGGGGGTCCCAGTCATCAACCATGCAAAGTTTCAAAAGGCATCATTTATAAATTTGGCCTGGCAGTTTCAGAGAAGATTTTTGAAAATCCACTTACCAGAATCAAAGAATGCCTCTGGCGGCCATATTTTTCAACCCACGGGAACAAAATGAGAATCGTTTGTAGAGAACCTCTATAGACCATTCCTGCCAGGTTTGGTTCATGTCAGCTCAGTAGTTCCGGAGAAGAAGATGAAAATGTGACTTCCCATTGGATTTCTATAGTAACTATAAGCCTCGATTGAAGCCATGTTTGCAACCCGATCAACATTAAATGAGGATCGTTGGTAGAGGGGGTCCCAGTCATCAACCATGCAAAGTTTCAAAACATTTGGCCCTGTGGTTTCAGAGGAGAAGATTTTTCAAAATCCACCAATCAGAATCACAGAATGCCTCTGGCGGCCATGTTTTCAAACCCATGGGATCAAAATGAGGATCATTTGTAGAGGACCTCCCATAGACTATCCCTGGCAGGTTTGGTTCATGTCAGCTCAGTAGTTCCAGAGAAGATGATGAAAATGTGATTTCTCATAGGGTTTCTACAGTAATTATAAGCCGCAATTGCAGCCATGTTTGTAACCCAATCAACATTAAATGAGGATTGTTGGTAGAGTGGATCCCAGTCATCATTTATGTGAAGTTTTAAAACATTTGGCTTGACAGTTTCAGAGGAGAAGATTTTTGAAAATCCACCAACCAGAATCAAAGAATGCCTCTGGAAGCCATGTTTTTCATCCGACGGGAACAAAAAGAGGATCGTTTGTAGGGGACCTCTCATAGACCATTGCTGCCAAGTTTGGTTCACACCGGCTCAGCGGTTACAGAGAAGAAGATGAAAATGTGAAAAGTTTATGGACGACGGACGCCAAGTGATGAGAAAAGCTTACATGTACATGTCCTTTTAGGCCAGGTGAGCTAAAAATGACTTGACAAACAGAAGATCTACTTTGTGGGACCTTAGCTTTCATGTGGTGTATTGCTTTTCATTACTGTTTCCATTTTTTGTCATTTACACCGAAATGTTTGGGGTGGTTCCAAAAATTTTTCTGTAGTTTATTACACAAACCTATTTGCTCTTGGTGATGTGAAACTTCCCCATTTAGATCCAGTCTTGTACTCCATCAATAAATGAATGTCATCTTTCTGTGTTGCCGAACCAATAACTGAAATAAATAAAGCATTCAACTCTTAACCCATTGAATATTTTCAAGATATTTTTCATTAAATCTGATCATGGCTGCTGTAAAGCATCCATGACTAGATTTGATGAAAAATTCATATAAATTTAACTCAAGAAGTCATTGGTGAAAAAATCCATTCAATTTACAGGGGGAAATTTTGATTAAAGAAAGTGCCAATGACACTGTAGCTCAACTTGTGTAAGACATGTACATGTATAGTATGTGACACATCAATGACACACATCTAGGTAATGACCTGACAACAAAGGTACATATAAAGTATTGTAACAGTCTGTACATAAATGCTGACCGTAGCCTGTAACAAATGTATAGGTAAAGTATTGTAAAGGTGGGCGACAGTTGATGCTCAACTAGAAAAGAAATCTTCATGGGTTAATGTTACAATGGGGATCCTTGTATGGCACCCTATAAGCCAAATGTTAGCAATTGTTTTGGCCTGTTTGATTCAAACCTTTCTAAGGTTGATTCATACTAATTAATAAATATTTGTCTAGGCCTTCTTAAAATATAGGTATTTGAATTTTTTATTTTTAGATGTGGTTCCCACAGGTGAGGAGGGTTTTTTTTTTTTTTATTGTAAATAGAAAATCAGGTTGTGCTAATAATGTTTACCCTCCCCATACAACAACAAATATTAACACAGGAACTTGGCTTCAACACATTTGAATATACACATCCTAGGGTGCTGAATTCAAGAAACATTATTTTGTCTGGTGTTTTTGGAAAAGATTTTTAACTATCTCCCTTTTTGAGTCCCAGAGTGGGTTTGACTGAACCCCAAAATATTTGTTCTCATAGCACAGTGATAACAAAGGCACCCAATAAATTTATAGCAAACTTTACCGACATAAAAAATCTTCTTTACAGGTTCTGTACAAAAAATGTAATACACAGAATTCCTGTAAATATGACTGCCAACAGGCATTTTGAATTTTTGGCCGAGCCCCAAAGCACTCATTACCATCCCATGATGATAATAAACGTAGTCCTAGAAGTTCTGTACAAAAAACTGATTGCACCTAACTTCAGTATAAAATGGCCGTCACCAGCCATCTTCAATTTTGGACCACACACAAAAACACTTTTTCCTGTCCCAAGGTCATAACAAAGGTACCCAAGAAGTTTCATGAAGATTGGTTCATAAATACAGCCTCTAGACCGAGCCGTATTGACATGTGTACTACTTACTAGCCCGAGCCGAATTGACATGTGTACTACTTACTATGTATAAGTAGCACTGAATAAATCAAAGTTCATGTAATTTGCATAATTTCGGCACGAGAAAAAAACATGTCTTATATATGATGTATTACATGTTATTGAACATTCATTCAAAAATTTATTCAAATCAGAACCGTCATATAGAAGTTCTGTACAAAAAACTGATTGTACTTAATTTCGGTACACAATGGCTGCCGGCAACCATCTTAAATTTTGGACCGCACCCCAAAACACTTGTTCTCGTCCCAAGGTGATAACAAAGGTATCCAAGAAGGAAAACTGATATTTTGGCGCTTTTCCATATTTCCAAGGGCCATAACTCACACAGGAATAAGGCAATCAGCATGAAACACAAACTTGATCTGTAAGTCATCGTTCTATAGTAGGCTACCAAAAATGAAATCATTACGTTGAAGCGTTTCCAAAAAAAGTCTGGAAAACTGATATTTTGGCACTTTTCCATATTTCCAAGGGCCATAACTCACACAAGAATAATGCAATCAGCATGAGACTTGAACTTGATCTGTAAGTCATCGTTCTATAGTAGTTTACCAAAAATGAAATCATTCTGTTGAAGCGTTTCCAAAAACTCCGGAAAACTAAAGTGTGACTGGCAGACTGACGGATGGACAGAGTGCAAACCTATAAAAACTGTTTGTTTATCATAGCATGCAGTCCATCCCCAGGCAATTCTAAATAATGCCTTTGTCCCTTGAACCTAAAATGACAAGAAGACAAGACTTCAAAAATATTTCTGGAATAACTAAATAATTTCATCTTTTGCCTCTTATGACCATGTGTTGAAATAAGCCCGATGAGCTCACTCCAATAACAAAATTTTGAAGATAATTTTGTGAATAGGGTTGGTCAGATGCGGCTGTTCATTATGTGAAAGGTTAAACTTTGTAGAAGCAACTTCCTTGAATTTGTAAAAATAAAAAAAATAAGGGTCATTTTTGCGAATAGCATTACAGTATGGCCACCATGGACTGGTCACTTTCCATGTGTGAGCAATATTTCCACAGATGCAATAACATTAGATTAGATTCCAAACTCTAATTATAGGAATAATCATCAGAAATTTTATTAATGAAGCACTGGGTACAACCTGGAGCTTCATTAATTAAAATTTCGCTGATGATGATTTTTATTACCTGGTAAATGAATGCAAGGACATCACTGCATAGATTACGACCAGTCCACGGTGACTGTACCGTAGTCTGCTATGGCCGTAAGAGTTAAATCACATTTGAGAATAGAAACATAAACAAAAACATTGTGTCATGAAAATTAATAAGAAAACATAATTAAATATATATCTAGTGTAAGGATATTGAGAAGTATTTTAAATGTTATTTGTTACCGTATCTTGGAAGGGTGTGGTAAACTACTAACATCTGCACAATGTTTTAATTTTAAATGACAAAATTAGAAACAAATTCCATGTTCAACACTACAATAACAATCCCGAAATTCTCTGAATAACATTTGCTTTGAACAAGTGGCTAGTCATCGATAAGGAACACTTGCATACCAAATATGATGTCATTCCACCATGGCTTTGAAAAGTTATTGAGTTCCAAAAATCGCTGGTGACAGAGGGACAGTCCAAACAACTGACAAACTGACCAACCAACACTGCTACATAACATGTATAGAGCTGCTTGTTGTAGGTAAAAATTTAGGAAAGCAGTTCAGTACAAATTAGGAGTTATAGCAACCTGAAAAAGGATCACTGTAACTTTCTCAGGCAACTACTTTTTCAAATAAGACCTTTTTGGTGTTTTTATAAAGAAAGAGAAACAAAAGGTAAAACTTATATGTGTCCCAGTGTTATTGAATGGACTGAGATGAGCATACTAAAAATCTGAAGAACTGGAGTTCTCTCATTTTTTAGCTCTCCTTACTGCCCTCCTGAAAGAATTAAGGAGAGCGAAAAATTGCCGTCCTAAATATTTTGGTCTGGGATGATTGAGATTACATGTATTATGCTCACATTAAATTTTTATTGTAAAGTAAAAATGTAATTTAACTTCGAAGTCACATAACATCACATAATTTCATTTTAAAAGTGGTTTAGTGGTAAAAGGTAATGGCTGCAACCATACCCAAACACAGTTGCAATCATTTGAAGCAAAATGGGTCACAGCAATATTTTTTTTTTCTGTCAGTTTCAAGTTCAACAACTGACATCACAGTTTGAGGGGTAATTATTCAAGGAATATTGACACTATAATATACTACCATTACTACTATCCTGTCACTTGAAGCACTTGCACCAGGATGTGACTGTAGATTCAAGCAGACCTGTTGTCCAAGAAAGTCATACGCCTACCACTACCACCTTCAACCCCCCTTGGGGGGGCTGAAGGTGGTAGTGGTAGGCGTATGACTTTCTTGGACAACAGGTCTGGGTACACACACAGGTCTTGTCAAGTGTGTGTTCGGTTGTTAAGTGAGACATCCAGATGTCTAAGAGATTTCGCTTTACCTTAGTAATGTTAATAAAATCACTGATGTAGTCTGTTGGTCTCAGTTTCAATGAGTTCGTTCAACTGGATACTTAAAATGCTGTGTAAAGCTAATTGCCCTCCTAAGCTGATTGAGGAGAGCGATTTTTTGCCCTCCTGCATTTTTCAGAATGCCAGGCCTGCTCATTATTTATTTATTTATTGGTGTTTATGGTCACATATTTCTGCACAGCCATTAATTGAGACTGCAGAAAAAAGATATAAAGTAAAGTCCAGCCATTCATCTGTACCCATGTTGCCCATTGTTGAGGACTTTCACCCCAGTAAAACAGAACCTGTTTACCACAGTAAACAAGCATGGCTTCACTTCCCGGGGTTCCCATGAGGGCCCATTAATCTGATTGTGTACCTTGTTTCAGGCACAGTCAGAAAGGGCTCATAGAAACCTTTCCAACACTGGATTACACCTATAATGTTGTGTAATACAGTAGAATCAGAAATTTTCTCATATTCCACTCAGTTTAAATTTGAGCTCATATAGGAACCCAGGAACATAATTTGAACAAACTTGAATCTGCCCCCATAAGCATCCTACATATCAAATATCAGATGATTCAGACAGGTGGATCTGAAGAAAATTGTTAAAGAATATTCCTGATATTGCACTAAGTTAAAATTTGGGCTCCAAAAGAGAGCCCAAATATACCCCCCAGGTCTCAATATGAACAAACTTGAATCTGGCCATCCTAAGGATGCTATAATAGTGTATACCAAATTTCAAAACATTATTAGTGTATACCAAATATCAAAACATTATGAATGGTTGTTCTGAAGAAGGAAATTTTAAAAACATTTTTGGTGTAATAACAGAGTTATGTCGCTTGTGGGGTCACCTATGGACATGGCAAAAAATAATGTATTTGAAGTTTCCAATAATTTTTTGAAAAATTTAAGGTTCATACAGAAAAAATAAGAAAAATGTTACTAAGGTAACACATGCCCCCTCCCCCCTGTGATCTTCACCTTGCAGATGCGGCGGAAACTATTATATACGACACACCTTCTGACTGTCCTTAACATTTGTAAAAGGTTTAACAATTGTACTATGATTCGTTTCTGAGTTATGGCTGAGACACGAATATTGACTGATTTTTAGTGTGACCTTGACCTTGAAGGTACAAACACGGCTATGGTGTGTGACACATCCTCCCATGGTCCTTTATAATTGTGTGAAGTTTGATGACTATGGCCCTAACCGTGTTCAGTGTGACCTTGACATGTGACCTTGACCTTACAGACCTGGCTGTGGTGGGTGACACATCCACCCGTTGTCCTTTATAATTGAGTGATGTAAGATGATTGTAGCCCTAATAGTTTTGGAGTTATGCTTGAGACACGATTTGCGACCCTGAACATATGAACGTCAATTGTGACCTCCACCTTGCAGATGCGATGGAAACTATTATACGCAACACACCTTCTGACTGTCCTTAACATTTGTAAAAAGTTTAACAACTGTACTATGATTCATTTCTGAGTTATGGCTGAGACACGAATATTGACAAATTTTTAGTGTGACCTTGACCTTGAAGGTACAAACCAGGCTATGGTGTGTGACACATCCTCCCATGGTCCTTTATAATTGTGTGAAGTTTGATGACTGTGGCCCTAACCGTTTTCAAGTTATTGGCTCGGACACACACACACAGGTGGACACACGCACACTTCAATCACTATATGCCACCCGACTTAAGTCGGGGGCATAAAAATTAAGAAAAAGTAAATTGGATATACTAGCAACCAAAAGAATACAAGGATAAAGCAAAGAATGAAATTATTTTGGGGGGTTTTATGTCGCATTTTCATGGAATCACCTTTTTTGCCTGTTGCAGCAATGAGCAATTGAAGGACAATCCACTTATCACATACTAAGACTTCAAGTTTACCAAGCCTGGAAATAAGCAGACTGTCATCAGCAGGATCAGAGGTCCCTAGAAAGGGAATTTGGTGATGCTACCATGCACAGCAGAGAAGCCAGGGCTGGGTCCAAAGTATTCAGAACTTGAACTACTCAAGTACCACTTTTTTAACAAAGTACTCAATGCTGGTACTTTACTCCTATTATTTCAAATAAGCATTACTTTGAACAAAAAGGTAAGTACTTCCAAGAATTATATGAGTACTTTGTAAATATTTGATTTTTTTCAGAATTCTGCCATGTTTTAGTTAACCAGCAATGTATACCTATTTCAGTTCATTCAACAGAAGCATGTCCCCAAGTTCCTTCATTGACACAGAGCAGCATTGTTTACAAATATAAATAGTTCAATGAACTGTGAGCTGTTGATCTCAGGTCTTGCTTTGATTTATCCCAGTTAGTACTGATTAATTGGCCAAGTATATAATAGCCAGTATTATAAAGTTAATTCTGGTCAGACAACAATGAACTGCCCAGCAATCTGGTTTATAACTTTTATGTGATGAACAAGCTTACTAATTAAGATTGTAAACAGTGTTTGTAGAAGCCAAGTAAGACATAATGAGATTGTTTTTATTATTCCTTGGTACATTTATGTAAATTCATGTAATTATGACAAAATTATTATGAAGACAACTTAAGCCCTGATACAATCGTTTTAACTCTTCCTCGGTAGACTTTGCACCAGAATTTTGTTATGTTGTAATAGGAAATACTACATGTTTCAAAAAGTCGACGTGGAAATCCCAAGTCGACGTTGGGCTATATCAGCATCAACAATTAGTCAACTAATCGTTTCTACACTAGTTGAAAACTTCTGTTTTTTTAATAATTTTCACCGACAAAGAGGCCATGCAATTAACAGGGTTCCATTGTATTCCAAGAAATGTCTTCACATGGGCCAGTCTATAATGTCATAAACTAGACAAATCTAAAGGTTTGTAATATCACAACATGTATGGTGGCACTGTGTAGTGCACACCACTGATACACTGGCCTTCAACCAATGCCAACCCTGCTAGTATTAGCATGGCAGGAGCCTGACAGCTGCTTGCCACTGCCCAGTGGTTCTTTCAGGGTAATCTGGCTGCCTCCACTGTAAAAGCCCCGATGCGAGGTGACCCTGGCTGTTGAATGTGTCCTTAAACCCCAATAAAAAAAACCTACACAATCCACTCTATATCTCACCCATCACCTACATGTAATCTGTACAAAAGTAAAAACATACGTTTTACTTTTTCATGAAGTTTTTGTGACATTCTTGTGCCCAATAATACATCTGCTCCTTCCATGGCCATCCTTTTTGCCATAACAGGTGCATTTCCTCCAACAAATGTTCCAACACTAGGCAGTGATCGTGCAGTATCTACCAATTCTTGAAATAAAGTCTTGTTACTGACATACCTCCTGAAAATGAAAAAAATATTTCACATTTCTTCACAAATAATGCATAGTACACACTTGGATGATTTGGCATTTTACTACCCACACATAGAACATCCATGTATAACCTTACTTGTTTGATTGTAGAAACTTTAGAATCCTAAAAGCCATGGTTTCCACTAGGCAGGAGGGAGTACCTTGCAGGGTCCCAAATTTTCCCCCAAACCATACACATGTATTACCCTTGTAGAATGTTCCTCTGTAAGCTGGATAAAAGCCTTGAGCAGAGTTAAGAGACAAAATTTGCCTACATGTAACCAAGGTGATGTACGCAACATTATCAATTTCATCTTTATATAAAGAGCTTTGATGGTGTTACATGCAGAGCTCAACAATGTTGCCTTTATTTACTGGTGTTTAAGGTCATACAGTTAAAACTAGAAGTGATGTCACGAATTGTGCGCTTATCTAGGCTTAATTGCCCGTTAGAATTGTGTGCAATTGCCATATCGAATGGCATCCAAAGCACGGCAGGTTCTCCTGGTAACTCATAGCAAACACGGGCAATGTTTCTGCCAATGGACTTCCGGGTTACCCGGAGGTCCATTGGCTGAAACATTGCTTGTACACAGGTCATATGTACAGAATTTGATAGCCTTACTATGGTCATAATGCGTAGATTAACGCGCAGATCGACGTGCTATTTGTGCGCATTTCATGACAGGACTTCTACTTTTAACTGTATATATATATCTGCACAATCACTAATTGTGACCACAACATTGATATAAAGACAAATTCAGCCAATCGTTTATACTCATGTTACTCATTTTAGAGGACAACTTCCACCCCAGGCATTGATGACCAAGTCCTATTTTACCAATAAAACAGACCTTGTTTAAATACCACAGTAATAGAGCTGAAATGGTTAAGGGATTTTCTTGATCGATTAATCATGTGGATTAACCTTGGTTGACAGATTAATTACTTGTCCAAATAGATATCTGAATAATTGCCATACCGTTGATGATTTACAGCATGAACTCTTTACCCAATGTAACAAACAAAACCAACTAGGCCTATATACAAAAATCTCCATTCAAATTTATTATGTTTTAAATTTTTGTCTCAAAAACATAGCTTATGACCCCTCATTGGAACGAGCTCGGCCTAATGAGGGGTCATAAGCTGTGTTTTTAAGACAAAAATTTTTTTTTTTTTAGTAATTCATGAATTTATTTTCAAGTATCGTCTGCTACCCACAATGGGTAAAGGGTTAAGAATGACCATTTCCAGCTACTGATACAGTATGATGATCATGCAAGTAAACAAGTATGTCAGCAAGTAACTTGCATGCTTTACTCTGTCTCATATAATTGATGTGAGTCAGTGTGACAATGTTTACCTGTTTTGGAGCAAGTTTGTTTCTTTGTTGACACATATAATACAGCAGTACAAAAGTAACAGTTAATCGATCAATTACTTTTGGATCGATCAAGATGCTGATCATTGATTAATCGATTAACTGTTTCAGCTCTACACAGTAAACAAACACTGTTTCACTTCCCAGGGGTCCCAAGGGGAACAATGTTGCATGAAGCACTTTGAAATAGTATGTTTGGTCATCTGGTCACACTTGTGTTTTCTCCAGGTGTGAAATGGCTCCAACATTATACCCCTAGTAGAAACTGTGAACGAGCATACATGAAAATGTACTGTATCTGCAGTTCAGGTCGGGGCCCTGCAAAAAGCACTTTTTGGGTCAAATGGAATTTTGAATGGAATCGGGCAGATAATTTTGGACTGAATCAAATCTCAACATGCTTCAAGTTGAAGATACTGCAACTTCTAACAACCATAAATGACAAGTACTACATGCAATGGTGCCTCGTCTGTTCAGGCAAATCAATCAAAAAAGCAGAATATAGTTGAAACTAGAAGTCCTGTCACAATAAGTGTAGAAAATGCTTGTTAGTGAATGCCCTCCTTACTGCAGAAGAATGAAGTAGTCTGAAATACATGTACACAAGAACGTTTGCACTGTGCAATGCAAACTATAAAGCGACATTAGCAAGGTCAGTGGCAGCGCTACGGGGAAAGGTGGGGGAGCATTTGCCCCACTAAACGAAGGCTTTGCCCCCCCCCCCCAACCATCTCGCATGCATTTCCATCCACCCTCACACACAAACACATTCAGTCACTCTCTCTCTCACACACACACACCCCTCTCTTTTTTATTCCCAATAATTTCCCATACACACTTAGCCCAAAGCCTCAGGCTAGCTGATGAACACATCCAGGCAGTAGAGATTTAAAGACTCGGATGCAGATACTTACAGTTAAAACTAGAAGTCCTGTCACGAATAGTGCGCTTATGTAGGCTTAATAGCGCGTTGGAATTGCGCGCAGTTGCCATATCGAATGGCATCCAAACCACGGCAGGTTGCCCTGGTTACTCATAGCAAACACATGCAATGCTTCTGCCAATGGACCTCCGGGTTACCCGGAGGTCCATTGGCTGAAACATTGCTTGTGCACAGGTCATATGTACAGAATTTGATAGCTTTACTTGGGCCATAACGCGCATATCAACGTGCTATTTGTGTGCATTTCCTGACAGGACTTCTAGTTTTAACTGTATAAGTTATAATTAAGTTATGAGCCAACAAAGGCATGTCTATCCATATCCCTTGTCTAAAAAAATTCATGCATTTTGCATTATGACAGTCGGGCATTATGAGTCTCTCCCTCTCTCACACTTTCTCTATCTCTCTCTTTCACACACAGACCAACCAGATGCGGATCCAGGATTTTTTGAAAGGAGGACCGCTAATTACCATTACATTTAGTCGAAACTTGGACCCAAAGTCTGTAATATAATTTTTGGGTTTGGTACGTCCACAGGATAATATCTACTGCGTCATTACATGTACATGTATCTCAATAGAGGTTAGGAATGATGTTAATGATCTATATTTACTAGTATTGAATTGTTGGGCACACTGTTTTCTACAAGAATTGAGTTAATGCTAATGGGACAGTTTGAGCTTTTTGAGACAAAAAGTGCACTTACTCAGCGTAATATCATGTCAAAATAGTGTGCAATACAGTGACAGGATTTTTAGTTTCAACTGTGGTTCAAGTGCAACTACATGTGCATACTCTACAAAAGTCAACATTACATTGGACCACGCTTAAATATCCACTTTGCCAGTAAAAAATATTCAGTTAACAAGATTATTCAATTAACCCTTTCCCAACATACACAATATCAATATTTGCTATTTTAATTATTTGTTTTTCAAATTTTTCAAACATTTTTATCATTACAATATCATGGGGCCCTCATTGGAAAAAGTGTGATGAACTTGTCCCAATGAGAGGTCACATGAATTGATTTTGTGGAAATTTGCGGATTTTTTTTTTAACTGCTGTAAATTACGCGGACAGATGTCGCCATTTCATGGAGATAAGTGATATCTACCATAAATACTGTTCGCTATCAGTATCAAGTCAAAACTGATTTACCGTATCCAGGGAATCTCAATATACCAACATTTTGGTACTGAAAAATATCCATTAATTAAAACATAATTTAAGGGCAAACAACAGAACATTACATGTACATAAAATTCCTGACAACACAATGTCACAAAATAAACAAAGCAGAATGCTTATATGTAGGCTAGAGACATTGTCTGCAGCCTACATATAAGCATTCTGCTTTATTTATTTTGTGTGGAGGGGTGGGGTAGTTTTTTTTAAATTTTGTTAAATTGGAGATCTTAACCCCCAAAGTATAGCCCCAAACCCCCACCCCATGTCCAATAAGCTTGAAATTCTTTAAATAATTTTCAAGAACCACCACTGACAATACTTGCAGACATAGTTCTGATCGCTTAACTACTTGGAGATGGTGCCAGGACAGATCCTCTCCAAATCATCTAGGCAGTTGGCACAGGCATTTAGTCCCAAGTGAGGTCAAGTATTATACCAGGATGATTCATTCCAAAAAGCTGATCTTTTTGGAGGAGGGGTGTTTTGCGTGGGAGGGGTGCCCTTTCAAGTGCTTTTGATGGAAGATATTAGCCCACATAGCTTGGAACCCCATCCAATAAACTTGAAATTATTTTAAACTAATTTCTTGTGAATCAGCAGTCACAATGATTTGAGATATCGTATTCGCCTTCTTTTACTAAGTTTTAGTGAGGCTTTGTTCACAGAATATTTGATGTTTAATTTTGTTTATGTTCTAAAACGAAGAGATTGCATATTGACGATATATGCACAAAATAAGTGTGTTTCAAAGGCATTTCCTCTCGCGTTTGTGCTTGCACAAAATGTTTTCTTGTTGAACTATTGCCATTGGACTACGACTACGTACTCTGCAGCAGCTCCATGTGGAAAGAAATATAAAAACAACTTCTGAAGCTCCTCATGCGATTTCACAGTATCAAAATGTTCCGGCGTTGACAAAGGTTTGTACTGGAGTTTGTTGAACAATTCTATTGCATCTACTGACACATCCGTGCACCCTCCAAATCCTAAAGCAATTCTGGCTTTTGCCACGCCAACTTTCTTCTCGGCACGAAGCAAACCATCGAGAATGTCCTGCAGCTTGTCATCGAGTTCATTTTGAGCTGATTGTCTTTTATAAACGATAGCAACCAGCAGAATCACAACACTGATAAAACCACCTGCTTTAACTGACGTTGATGGCATTTCGACTGAAGAGTGCCCTCGACAAACTCTGAGGTGATCTCTCTGCTAATCCAATGCAGCGTTCGTGGTGATGAGACTGAGAGGTGCAACAGATTTCCGTCAACAAAACCGACCCACTTTTGTTTGACACGTGTTTCTAGGTGCGAGCCTGTTTTGTTTTATTTATTCCTATGATAACACAAAATAAATTAAAAGACCACAAATACCAAATTTAATATTTTTTAGTACCGGGTATTTGGTACACGTAATAAAAACAAACGAATATTTATTAACGATTTTCTCTCTGATTTACGGTGAAAAATGTTTTTGGTTCTCGAGATCAGAACAGATTCGAGTGAATTGTAATATACCAGTCGATACCCTCAGCTATAATATCTTCCTAACTTTTCGGCCCCGCTCAATTCAGCTTCACTTATATTTTCGGGGATGGGTGGGTGGGGGGGGGGGGCGACCTCGGTTGGGGTCGAAAAACGCCACTTTTGGGGCCGAATAATATCGACCAAGTTTATATTTATTTATTCATTTATATATTTATTTATCTGTTTCTTATTTTTAAAATTATTTTTAGTTATGTTTTCATATTAACAATAATTTCATATCGCTTATATATATTTTCTGTTTTTCTATGAATTTCTTGGAAACGGCACATTTATTCCATAACAATAATATCAGCTTCGCCTCAACTTGTATCTAGTTTAATGGCGATATATGTATTCAATAAGGTTTGTTTTTCTGTCTGTGCTTCCGTGCATTCCTCTTTATATCATTTTGATATTCACTTTCAAGTTAAACAAGTTTGCTTTTCAGTGGATCAAAAAAAACCCTAAAACAATTGACTAATAATAATAAATCTTTGGCCTTCCACTAATTTGCCGAGGTCCTCTTAACGAGTGGGCTAAACAGCCTTCATAACCCGCCTAGAACCCTCACCCCACCCCCGGCCATTCATCATAATCTCCCAGCATTCTAACACAAACTATTTTATAATTTCCGCCACTTGTACTTTATTAATCTCTCCATTGATGATATTGACTTGTATTATGATTTCTTCCATTAGTTTTTTAGGAGTTTAATTCTTTCCAGGCAAATATTTTGGGACATTCTAAAATGAAATGTGCCAGTGTTCCAGGGTCTCCGTTACACCAAAGCTGCACACTGGCGACCTCTTCCCTCTCCTCCTCGAATTCCCCTCTTTAACTCCAGTGACTCTGATCTCACCGTGAACAATCACCCCCACCCCACCCCCCCCCCCCCCCAACAAGGGAGTCTGCAAATCAAGGACCTACACACAAAAATTGTACCCGGACTCGAGTTCGTCGCTTTGGTTCATTGCTTACTTTTTTGTTGAATAACTAGTGTTTTTATCATGTTATTGAGTTTTTGTTCATCTCAGGCGCGTAGCGAGGAATTTTGTTGGGGAGATCATGCGCTAAGTGACGATCGACGACCAGGAGCTCCACCTGGGAGAACATGGTTCCCCCCAGCGGAGAAAATTTTGAAAAATGAATATCAAATGGAGCTTCGTGGTAGTATCTGGGAAAATATTATATCAATTTATAACCTAAAATATAAGCACCTTTGCATCTGTAACAGCTCGAGAGAGAAGTGGGGGAGCCGATGCTCGAACCATCGACATCTACAACCCAAGTCAACAGATTTAACACGAAAC
Source organism: Pictodentalium vernedei (assembly GCA_031216915.1). Classification (NCBI taxonomy): domain Eukaryota; kingdom Metazoa; phylum Mollusca; class Scaphopoda; order Dentaliida; family Dentaliidae; genus Pictodentalium; species Pictodentalium vernedei. The sequence continues at coordinate 138,005,061 of CM062292.1, read as the reverse complement.
TAAGAGATCCGGACCAACAGCCTGTTGGTAAACGGCTCTTCTATCTCGACCACTACCCTACTGTCACATTCTTTGAGATTCACCTATTGTGAATCTCACTCTAGATCCCGCCTCAAAGCAGTAGAAACATACACCATACACTTTGGTCCAGCGTAGCACAAACAATGTCACCAACTGCTGAGAACTGGCCAACGGCACCAATGTAACGGATTGAGACAGACGTGCGTGAGCCGAGGCCCGAACCGTTGACCTCCAGCACACAAAGCGCGACCGATTTACCACGAGACTAAGAGCCAGACCAACCAGGCTTGTTGGTAAATGGCCCTTATACCTTAACCGCTACACACTATTGTTTGGGATAAATTACATAAAAATTAGGTCGAGAAAGTTTCTTGGCATATTATATTTTCCAGACATATGTTATACCAATGTATGTGATTATGTTGATATGTGATTATGGCAAACATTAAACAGCGATAAACTCGGTGAGAAATATAGGGCCTAATCTATAACACCAGGCCCATGCTACTAGTTTGGGATCACCCCATTTTACCCAAATTTTCAAATCACAAATGGGAGAGGTCAGACGAAATACCAAGCAGAACAAAACTATAGCAACAAATGGGTTTATATTGGTGCGGGGCATACAGAAAGGTGTTTTGGTTATTTCAAGCAATACAAGTGTATATTATTCCCAATATTTCATCAAAGTACATAATGAGGTGGCGGTAAAACCTTTGCTTGGTATTTCGCCGTTGGGTCTTCTGCTTGGCTTAACTCCTTATATGCTGCTGGCAGATATTCCTGCCCAGGACAGGAAATTTATTGCCACTGAAATAAGTCAAATTTAAGCACATTTATTAACAAAATTTTCCGCTGAAAAGTGTACCAACCTTTGACAAGTGAGTCCTTGAGTCAATGTTTCATGAATGTTTCATTAAATCTAGTCATAGCTGCTTATCAGGGAGCGCGGTGGCTCAGTAGGTAGAGGTGCAGGCTGCAAGCCGAGAGGTCCTCTGTTCGAATCCCACATGCGGCAACCGCGTTGTGTCCTTGGGCAAGACACTTCATCTCCATTGCCCGCGTGGGGGCACGGTGACGTTATGAACTAAGGCGTACTGCACGTCGATGGTGCACTTGTCTTCAACCAATGTTAACCCTGCTTGTGTGGAGTTAGTATGTTGGGGAGCTGACAGTTGCTCGCTGGGGTTCTCCGGCTTCCTCCACCCGTAAAACTGTCACGGTCATGATTAGCCATTGTGCATAAATATGTGACCTTAAAACACCAATAAATAAGCTGCTTATCAGCAGCCATGACTAAATTTAATGAAAATATTTTGAAAATATTCAGCGGGTTAAGAGTTATTCTAATTGTAGGAGTTTTCTGAAAGAAGTTATACTCAGCAACTGTTAGACCCTTGCAACTTAGATGAGACCACCTATCACACAGGTCACAACAAATGCATTGCTGAGAAGTGGCAATGCAAATGTCACAAGGACAGAGAACCGAAGAAGACTTACTGTTTGGTGAAGGCATGGTGATAATAAGCGAATCTACAATCGGTCCGGGGAAGTCTGTTCTCCTTGTTAAAATAGCAGAGGTAAGTGGTTACTGACTGAGAAAACTTGCCGCTTTTTGTCTGCAAAAACTATGTGTGAAATTAATTGACTAATGTGTTTAACCAGGGGAACCTTTTTCTAACTAGCACATCACGCTTTCAACTCCCAGCACAGAAGGCTTTTGTGGAGAAATACCAAGCAGAAGTTTTACCGCTACCTTGTGGTATATCTTGACGAAATATTGGGACTAGAAAATACACTTTTGTTGTTTATAATAGCTTAAAACACCTTTGAGTACGCCCTGCTTGGTATTTTGCCCCCTGAATTTTGTGGGAGGTTTCGGGCGCCCGTCAAACTTATGCGCCTACATCGTTAGGACGAACATACGAAATGGTCAGCCCTGTGAGTAACATGAGAAGCGTCTAACAGTTATACTGCCGTAGCATGTGGTCAGTGTTCATCGTACTCGTGGGGGCGTGCACCTAGAGAATGTTATATAATAATTTAGTTAAGATGAATTGATCTTTTTACCTATCGCGACTCCTTCCCATCTCAAGGGCCATTTATTTGATCCATCGATAATAATAATAACACTTTGGCCGGCCGCTGATTTGTCGCGGTTCTCGGATGAGAAGGCCTCGGTTACCCCTGTACTCCCAACTGCCTCCCTATTCCCACTCTTCTTCTCTCCCCCCCCCCCCCCCCAACACTCGGAGATGAACTGCTTGATGACATCCCTTGCCTCATTCTACCCAATATCTCCGATTAGCATATTAATACTCTCCTTTGAGTCTCCCACTAACCACATATCCTTCATTCTCCCATCCCACTTCACCATTTTACTCCCAGTGAATCTTATTCTTTTAGACTGGTATTTTAGGCATTCTAGAAGAAAGTGTTCCAGGGTCTCCACCACGCTCAAATTACACATCTGGCACTCCTTTTCACTGTTTTCCCAATTTCCCCCCTCAGCTCCAGGGACCGCGACTTCAGCTTGAACAAAAGTGACTCCCCAAAGGTGCCATCAAGGTACTCTTCAAAACCAGGCTTCTCTTTATCACGCAGGCCACCCAAAGACCTCTTTGATTTGACCCCCTCTCGCCAGTTACGGTTACCATCCTCCATGACCCTATCTCTGACGATTTATTTTACCCTGGTTTGCCCCAACGTCTTGGTCCGAGATCTCCAATGAGTAGTTCTCTATTAGCTCCCTCACTTGGACCATGCATCCACCCTGTCTTGATATTTGAGTTGAAAATACTCAGGAACATTACCTTACACCATCGGCTGTCGGGGAGATTTACCAAATAATTAAGATAACCGAGTTTCAATAAGTCTATCCTGTCCTTGACCCTCATCCACCCAAGCTCACTCCTGATTGCTTCTAGTGCTGCTGCATTACTCGACTCCGTTATCCACTGGCCTGCATCGTTCTGCAGGATTTCCAAGCGCTTTACAGCCGTCTGGTTTAGGGGTACCACTTCCGTACCGTATGTTATACTTGGCAGATCCACCATTTCGCAAATGGTTTTCCCCACGAAAACCTTATTGAAACTGTTTATCTCTATAAGATTTTGTCTACGGATTCGCTTCCCCTTCAGAATCAGTTTATTTGTGTGGTTTCGGTAGATGCCTCTTCCTGTGATTTTTTTTTTACCCCCAGATACTCGTAGTCACCTGTCTCTCCCAAACTAAGAAGTTTGCTGCTACCTTCTGGAATACAGAACTCCCCCACTCTCCACTTTCGAGTGGGGTCCACTTTGTGGCTCACAAGTATAACTTTGCTCTAGCTTTCATAAAGTTCGATTGTCCATTTGCTCCCATATTTCCCAACAATTCCCAACATTTTCGCTATAGCCCCTCTTCGCTTTCTGTGGGTTACTTCCTTTGTTACGTTTATTCACCCATTTCCAAAATACATTCGAACTCGACCTCCCTGCCATTCTTATCGTCCTAATAAGACTTGGGTTCCGACCGTTTAGGAGAGTGTCTTGGGTTCCAACCGTTTAGGAGAGACTTGGGTTCCGACCGTTTAGGAGTGAGACGCCACATAGGGTCTCGTGCGAATGGAATTGATGGGAGTAGTAGTGGTCGTATGTTTCACCACACATTTGGGGGACCCCGGTGTGGGACCCCGGAAGTGACGTAATGTCACGTGACCTAGTGGCGCCATGTTGTGTTGTCATGGTAACCCGCGTGAGCGGCCATGTTGTGACGCCATCTCCATAGTGATATGTGGTGTGAGTGCGCATGCGCAGCACGTGTTGTTAGGGTGATACGCGTTTCCGTCGTCCATTTTGTATACTGGAGGCCGCCATCTTGGTTTCTATGGTAGCACGTGATTGCTATGTTACTAATTTTTTCTGCAATAAGACGGGGTATGTTTGGAGGGTGTGTTCGATTGTAGAAGAGTAAATCTAATTACCACAAACAACCCGACAATCCTTCCAAATCACCAAAATCTCCACCAAACCACCCAAACGGACATGTGAAGCCCATTTTAGACATATAAAAATAACATGTAGTGCTATAGTACTAAGGGGGTACAACGGGGTGCGTTCTATTGAACAGGAGTAATGTTCTTGCTTAGAATTCTCCCAGAATCCCTTTTTGGATCCCTATCCCATGACGTTTTTCCCATTAAAAGACACGTCCCTTTGGTCATTACCCAGAATTCTCTGCTTCTATCTGTATATGCAATAGTTTTCGTCTATCTGGTCCTGTTCCTTTATTCTAGAGTATACTTCAGTAGCGTAGAAGACCCTATTAGTTGGAACAGTTTTGCTTATTAATACTATATTTAGCAATTTCTGGTCTATTCTTGTTAGTTCTGACAGTATTCCAAGTACTCTTGTTGTTTCATTTATCTCAATAATAACTAACCAATCAGATTGCTTGATTTCCCATAATCTGTATGCAGGGTTATCTCCCTTGTGTATAACAAAAGCAGTCCCAAAGCCAATAAGCTATCGAGCAGTTACTGATAAGTCATTGCTCGAATGACTCTAAGCCCATCGAGCAAATGAGCTATCGAGCAATTGCTCGACCGAGTGACTCCTCGAACGACTCTTCGACTCATTTCAGTATTTGAGGATACCTATGGCCCGGTATTGTATTATTTGAGGATACCTATCGAGGATACCTATCGAGGATACCTATCGAGGATACCTTTTATATGATACTTATCTGAGGATACTATATAGGCTGTACATATCCCTATAGGTCTCTTGCTGGTCTTTAGTACTATTAATCCACCTGATGCTTTATGTTATCCTATGACTGGTATAGGTAGTATGCAATGCTAGGCATAGGGGTATTGTGGGTAGGGGTACTGCCTGGTAGTTTAGAACGGTACTATATTATGGGCGGTATATACACCTATAGGCCCCCGTTAGTGCTTGGTACTATTAACCAACCGATTGCTTTGTTTTATTATATGGCTGGTATATGTAGTACATTATGGTAGACCTAGTGATTTTGTGGGGGTGGGGGTAATGCTTGGTAGTTTAGAACGTTAGTATAGCATAGGCTGTTTATTATATGGCTGGTGTAGCCCTGTAGGTCTCTTGCTGGCCATTGGTACTACTGATCCACCAGGTGCTTCATATTATTGAGCGGTATTCTGGGGTGGGGTCAATGCCTGGTAATACAGAACGACAGCAGAGTATGGTTGGTATATTCCCCTATAGATCCCATCCTAACCGTTGATAGTATTAACCTACCAAATGCTTTGTATCATCCTGTTACTGGTAAGATGGTACGTAATACCAGTAGTTCTGACCCTATTCCAAGTACTCTTGTTGTTTTCATTTATCTAGATCATTTATAACCAATCAGATTGCTCGATTTCCCATAATCTGTATACAGAGTTATCTCCCTTGTGTATAATAAAAGCCTATATCCAATGGCCATATTCCCAGGCACCCCAATTTCGGCACCCCCTTTTTAAGAATCCCATTTGTGGAATCCCTTTTTTCTGAAATGAGGATAAGAGTCGTATTAAAAATCCCTCATTGAGGTATTTTTAATACGACTCTTATCCTCATTTCAGAAAAAGGGATTCCACAAATGGGATTCCTAAAAAAGGGATTCCTCAAATTCTCATTCTGGAGAATCCCTTTTTTGTCAAATGAGGATAAGAGTCGTAGTAAATTAGACCTCATTGAGGGATTTTTAATACGACTCTTATCCTCATTTCAGAAAAAAGGGATTCTCCAGAAGGCACCCCAATTTCGGCACCCCTTTTTAGGAATCCCATTTGTGGAATCCCTTTTTTTCTGAAATGAGGATAAGAGTCGTTCGAGGAGTCACTCGAACGAGCAAATGCTCATTGGCTCATTTGCTCGATGGGATTCGAGTCGTTCGAGCAATATGCCGAGTCACTCGATCGAGCAATTACTCTAAAGCTCATTTGCTCGATGGGATTCGAGTCATTCGAGCAATGCTTTATCAGTAACTGCTCGATTGCTTATTGGGTTTGAGAATGCTTTTGATATACACAAGGGAGATAACTGCATTATGGGAAATCGAGCAATCTGATTGGTTATAAATGATCTAGATAAATGAAAACAACAAGAGTACTTGGAATAGGGTCAGAACTACTGGTATTACGTACCACCTTACCAGTAACAGGATGATACAAAGCATTTGGTAGGTTAATACTATCAACGGTTAGGATGGGATCCATAGGGGAGTATACCAACCATACTCTGCTGCCGTTCTGTATTACCAGGTATTGACCCCACCCCAGAATACCGCTCAATAATATGAAGCACCTGGTGGATCAGTAGTACCAATGGCCAGCAAGAGACCTACAGGGATATGTACAGCCTATGCTATACTAACGTTCTAAACTACCAAGCATTATCCCCACCCCCACAAAATCACTAGGTCTACCATAATGTACTACATATACCAGCCATATAATAAAACAAAGCAATCGGTTGGTTAATAGTACCAAGCACTAACGGGGGCCTATAGGCGTATATACCGCCCATAATATAGTACCGTTCTAAACTACCAGGCAGTACCCCTACCCACAATACCCCTATGCTTAGCATTGCATACTACCTATACCAGTCATAGGATAACATAAAGCATCAGGTGGATTAATAGTACTAAGGACCAGCAAGAGACCTATAGGGATATGTACAGCCTATATAGTATCCTCAGATAAGTATCATATAAAAGGTATCCTCGATAGGTATCCTCGATAGGTATCCTCAAATAATACAATACCGGGCCATAGGTATCCTCAAATACTGAAATGAGTCGTAGAGTCGTTCGAGGAGTCACTCGATCGAGCGATTGCTCGATAGCCCATTTGCTCGATGGGCTTAGAGATTCAGATTCAGATTCAGATTCTTTATTTACGGTATACATATAAAAAACGTTTTACAGATAAATGTTTTACAGACAATGTATTCAGCATACCGTGGGAAGTGACATAGCCAGATTGGCTGTCTACCTGATACTCCCTAGGAAAATAAAAATCGCAACAGACTGTGATGAAGTGATCGGACTTGACGTAATTAGTCTAATTCCTAATGAGTTATGGGTGTTCATATTCTTTTGCCAATAATTTGTTCTCGTATAAAAAATAAGTTAGGGGGAAATAATTATAGATTCCAGCGGACGACTGGTACCTCAATATTGCTAATATCCCGAAACAACCTGCTTAATATATTGTTAACACAGTTCAGGGTTGCAAACAGTAACAACAGATCCCGTCATAAACTATCGTACAAATCTTGGAATAATACAAGTCTGTTAATGGGAGGTCCACATCGGCTGACACACGATGGGGCGCAAATAGCGGTGAATCAGCCCGTTTCAGTTTAAACTGGAACGGCTCCCCCCGCGGTACCTCACGGTGTGACAGTCGGCATGACACGTAAATTATTTGTGCATTTTCACGGATCAAATCGAAGGATTTGCAGGTTGTACAGGACGAGGATACCAGAATGGGACACAGAGCATAACTTGTGTGTATAAGTTCTTTTTGGTAAGTTCTTCTCGGTAATTTAATGAAAATACTGATTTTTATTATGAACATTCTGGGCAATAGGGGTTATTACACCGGACATAATTTGAGTAGGAAGAAATAAAATCGGAGGTTAATTTGCGTCTAAAGGCGGTTCTATTGTTAATATTTCGAACAGTGACGTCTAGAGCATTCCATAATTTCGGGAACGTGTATAATGGAAGTATATCTAAGGTACGGTTTCGTGTTTTTTCTATGTTCAGAAGTCCAGACTGTCTGGTTGTTCTACCTGACGAATTGTCATTTACGTTGAACATATCATTAAAGGAAGAAGGTAAATGGCCTTTGTGCCAGTCAAACATGAACAGCAATGCATGTAGTTTAAACAAATCGTCAACTTTGAGGATTTCATCCTTCTTGAACAGAGGGTCAGTATGAGCGTTGTATTTTTTGTTATTGACAATTCGTAATGAACGCTTCTGCATAATAGCTAATTTATTAATTGCTTTCGAGCTCCCCCATGTTACGATTCCATATATTAAATGGCTGTGAACCAGGGCGAAATACAATGTCTTCAGGACTCGATGAGGGAGGATATTTTTTACTTTGTTGAGACTATAGTTTGCTCGCGCTATTTTCGAGCTTATTCGGGATATGTGGGCTTTGTAGGATAAATGTTCATCGAGGCTTATTCCCAAAAACTTTATGGATTTTTCTGGTTCGTTGTCTCCGACCTTCTTAATAACTTGGTTATTTATTTTTACCTCATGACGGGAATCAGTATTCCTTCCTTTTGTTGGATTAAGTATAATGTATGAGGTTTTTTTAGCATTCAGCATCAACTCGTTCACAGAGCACCATTCGAATAATTTTTGAAGTTCTTCGTTAAAATAAGGTGTTATTGAACTACTGTTGAGACCAGAGCAGTGTACTGTAGTGTCATCAGCGAACGACAAGAGATTAAGCGAAGTTGAGTTACTTATATCATTTATATACAGAAGAAATAAAACGGGGCCCAAGATCGAGCCCTGTGGGACACCACAGCTTTGCCTGGCAAAGTCAGATTTTTGTTCGTCATATAGAACATATTGGAATCTATCGGACAAGTAGCTTCTAAACCAGTTGTTGGCCAGTCCTCTGATGCCGTAGTATTCGAGTTTGCCCAATAGTATTTCATGGTTTATCGTGTCGAATGCTTTAGACAGGTCCAAGAATAGTGCCAGTGTACTATTCTTTTCCCGTTTATTGTTTTCCATAGCGATGCTTTTGAGGAGTTGGAGGACTGGGTGAATCGTGCTATGACGTTTTTGAAATCCGTATTGATAAGGATATAAGATATTAAACCTCTCGAGATACATTCTAAGTCTTTTGTCCATGAGCTTTTCCATTACTTTTGAAAAAGCTGGAAGGATACTAATGGGTCTGTAGTTTGTAAAGCTGTGCTCGTCGCCTGATTTGAAAATGGGTACCACCTTTGCGATTTTCATTCTATCTGGTACTTTGCCCTCGGTAAAGGAATTATTGATTATGTGGGTAATGGGGACCAATATCTCATTTATCGTTTGTTTAAGAAGACTGGTTGTGATACTATCGCAATCTTTCGACGATTTTACTTTCATTCTGTTTACAATTTGACTAACTTCTACGGGATTTGTGGGTAGAAGATAAAAGTTGTTGGAAACACTACCATGCATGTAGTTTAAATACGATTTATCCGGTTTCTGGATCTGGTCGGATATGGTTCTACCAACGTTGACGAAAAAATTATTGAATTCTCTTGCAATGTCCTGGGCTTCGATTATTTCTGTACCCCCCTGGATAAAGAAAGTGGGTAGTCTGCTTTCACGTTTTCCTTTATTGATAGCTTCGTTTAAGATCTGCCATGTTCTTCGCATATTGTTCCTATTTTCATTCAAGATATCCCTATAATAAATTGATTTACATTGTTTCTTAACTTTATTAAAAATTTTACAGTAGTTTTTGTAATTTCGTAAATTATGTTCATTAGGGTTTTTAAGTTTTCTTGTATAGAATTTTTCTTTATTAACTGAGGATATGACAAGTCCCTTTGTCATCCAAGGTTGTTTTTTAATAAATTTATTGTTCTGGCGGACACGCTTCAAAGGGAATGCCTTATCGTAAGCTTCCATATAGATGTTTAAAAATGTTTCATATGATTCATTGGGACAGTTTGAAAGCAAGACAGGGTAAAAATTACTTTCTGAGAGTAATTCTTTAAATTCAGACATTTTTTCCGCGTTTATGATTCGTTTTATAGTAAACCGTGGTGTATCATTTGCCTTGGTAGATTCTTCAATGTAAAAAACACCAAAGTGATCTGATACATCTGTTATAATTATACCCGGTATTGTTGTTTGTGAAACATTGTTTGAAAATATGTGGTCTATCAGAGTAGCTGAATGATTAGTTATTCTCGTTGGTTTGGTTATATGAGGCAAGAATCCTTGGCTAAACATGAGATCGACAAATTCTTCTGTCTTGGAATGTATATTTGCTTTTAAAAGGTCCAGGTTGAGATCCCCCATGATATAAACTTTCTTGTTTTCGGCATTCAGAACATCCATTATTTCACCTAATTTTAATATGAGGAGGTTTATATCGGCTTTCGGCGGAGTATTTGGTCTATATATGACGCCAATTATTTTAGAGTTGTGTTTATCTTCAACTTCTATAAATAGAGATTCGAAAACGTGGGGGATGAAAATTGTAATATCACTTCGAACTTTATAGGATATCCCCTCTTTTATATATAGCCCAACTCCCCCTCGGCCATCATCATTTTCGGGTCTCATACATTTGATAATTGGCGCATAACCCTCCAGAGTAAATGAGTTTTGTGGGGGAATTTGAAATATTTCTGTGAGTCCAATTATGTCAAAAAAATTATTATTTGTTTGTAAATTATAGAGCAGGTTCTGGAAGGAATCCCAGTGAGCCTTTAAGCTTTGACAGTTAAGATGGAACAAAGAAAATTCTGAGTTTATTTTACTAGTCATAGACTGAAAATCTTTAGGTGTAAAGTATTTACACTCATTTGAGTGGAGTTTAAACGGAGATTCGTCATTTTCTGGGGAGGAACATACTTTCTCATTATAGAGCTGTATAAAGTCATACTCTGGTTCCATTTGCACCTCGTCTAGTGCAACATTACCCGCCATAGGTCATTATCGTACCACCCGCTCTTCCGCAGGAAAAGTATAATAATATTTCCCTAAATAATAAGTGGTAAATGAACTGTTCATGAGGGACTATCGATACTTCAGTATCACTTTTAGTCACAGTCTGTTGCAATATGAATCCATGATTTGAGGTCAGATTGGGAACACAATAACTCTGTACATATATCAAAACTGTTAAAAATATACATATACATATACATATACTTATTGAGTGCGACATCACTTTACTTACAGTTGTTGCCACGCGATAATTCGGGTGGGTATATGTTTTAAATTAGGTTGTTCAAAAAACTGTTATGGGATTTGGATTTGGAGGACTTTCACATGGAAGGATATCGCAATAATATTAATTTATTACAACAAATGATGATAATATCCATTCTGAAAACGGAACACTGGACTCAACTTTCAGTATTTTAGATACGATTATCTTATACTGCCTTGTTTGCTGCAAAGTATTGCTGTTGAGTTACACACACTCAAGTAATTTTTTTATAAGCTTTGTTTCCCTGCATTTAGATCTACAATGCTATAAATCACTGGTGAAAATAAAGACTGCATTAAGGCTGGCTGACCCTTTGGTGTTGCTGAATTATACACGCTAAAGTGATTTATTTACATAATTTAATTCCATGCTGCACAGTACTGTCATGCAAGAAATCACTGGTGAAAGATATCAATTTTAGTTACAAAACACTGAACTCAGCTCTCAATATTCCACATATTTTTCATCAACTCCGGCCATGTCTGCCATTAAGCAGCCATGACCCGGTTTGATGAAAATTGGTGAGATACAACGACTTAATTTGTCTTGAAAAAAAAAAGAAAAAAAAAAAAAAAAAAAAAAACCTGGGCCATTTCATCTCTCGCACAGTCCTCCACAGAACGGATGGGGAAATTAGCAATCTTCAATTTTTCGATTGCGACAAACGTGAGTATTTTTTTTCTGTTTAGACGGCAACAGACTTCACCTATTGAGGATACTAAACATCTTAGTTAAAATCAAATACACGAAATTACTGATGAAAATATCAATTCTGGTAGTGGAACACTGGACTCATCTTTCAATATTTCAAATATGTCTATCAAATCCAGCCGTGTCTGCCGCAAAGCAGCCGTGACTGTTTTAATGAAATGATCCTTTACAAATAGTTATGAAAACAATTAGCATTTCATGGACTTATTTTGGGCGTTCGGACACTTTAACACTCGAACAGTCAATCGCACAATCACTGGTGAAAATATTAATTCAAGTTACAGGACTCAGCTGTCAATATTCCAGATCTTTTTCATCAAATCCGACCATGCCCGCCATTCAGCAGTCGTGATCCGGTTTGATGATCTTTTACAAATAGTCAAGTTATGAAAACAATTAGCATTTCATGGACTTATTTTGGGCGTTCGGACACTTTAACACTCGAACAGTCAGTCGCACAATCACTGGTGAAAATATTAATTCAAGTTACAGGACTCAGCTGTCAATATTCCAGATCTTTTTCATCAAATTAGACCATGCCCGCCATTCAGCAGTCGTGATCCGGTTTGATGAAAAAGTGGAGAAAAACATCGACTAAAGTTATCATATGAAAAACTCTGGGTTATTTCAACACTCGTACAGTCCTCCATTCAAGTGATTTATTGACATCCTTTAATTCTATACTATTAAATCCACAATGCGAGAAATCACTGGTGAAAATATTTATTCAGGTTACAGAACTCAGCTGTCGATATTCCATATCTTTTTCATCAAATCCGGCCATGTCTGCCATTCAGCAGCCGTGACCAGGTTTGATGAAAAAGTGAACAAAAACAACGACTGAAGTTATCATATGAAAGACTCTGGGCTATTTCAAAACTCGTACAGTCCTCCATAGGACGGATGGGAAATTTTGTCTGCCATTCAGCAGCTGTGACCCGGTTTGATGAAAAAGTGGACAAAAACAACGTCTGAAGTTTTCATATGAAAGACTCTGGGCTATTTCAAAACTCGTACAGTCCTCCATAGGACGGATGGGAAATTTGCAATCTTCAGTTGTTCAATAGCGTGAAAGGTGAATATTTATTTCTGTTTAAAAGGCAACAGTCCTGACCTATTAAGGATATTAAACATCTTAATTAAAATCCAATACACGGATATTAAACATCTTAATTAAAATCCAATACATGATGAAAATATCCATTCTGGTAGTGGAACACTGGACTTACTTTTCAATATTTCCGATATGTTTATCAAATCCAGCCATGCCAGCCGCAAAGCAGCCGTGATTCGATTTGATGAACATGATCAATTACAAATGGCTAAGTTTTGAAAACAATAGCCTTTCATGCACTTATCTTAAGCTTTGGGACATTTTGACACCCGTACAGTCGTTCACAGTATAAATTGGGGAATTAGCAATCTACAATTGCAATAATTATCGGGTCATCAATAGAAACTGCATTAACGCATATCAAATCCAGCCACGCCTACCGCAAAGCAGCCGGGACTCGATTTGATGAATATGATCAGTTACAAATAATTAAGTTATGACACTCGTTCAGTCATCCACAGAATACTTTGGGGAAGTAGCAGTCTTCAGTTGCACTAATTAGCAGGTCAGCAATAAAGAACTGCATTAGGGCTGACCCGTTGGTGTTGTTGGGTTACACACTCTCAAGAAAATTGAATGAAATTTCGTGCATTACATTCTACAGTGCAAAATATCATTGATGAGAATACCAATTCAAGTTACAAAATACTGAACTCAACTCTCAATGTTCCAGATATTCCTCATCAAATCCGGCCATGTCTGCCATTCACCTGCTTTGGTGAAAATAAATGAAAATTGGTAAAGTACTACGACTTTAGTTGTCGTACATAAAAGAAAACAAAAACCATAAAACATTGGTCCATTTCAGACAAAAGAATGGATGGGAAAATCAGCAATCTTCAGTTGTTCAATTGCGTCAAAAGTGAATATTTCTTTCTGTTTAACCGGCAACGGACTTGGCCTTTTTGAGGATAATAAATATCTTAATTAAAATCCAATTCTGGTAGTGGAATACTGGACTCGTATTTCAATATTTCAGATACGTTTATCAAATCTAGCCATGCCTGCCACAAAGCAGTCGTGACTGTTTTAATGAACATGATCTTTTACAAATAATTAAGTTATGAAAACATGCAAACAACTAGCCATTCAGGGACTTATTTTAGGCATTCGAACACTTTAACACTCGAATAGTCAGTCGCAGAATACATTGGAGAATCAGCAATCTGCAGTTGCAACAATTATCCGGTCAGCACGAAAACCTGTATTAAGGCTTATCAAATCCAGCCACGCCTGTCGCAAAGCACCCCGTGACTCGATTTGATGAACATGATCAATCACAATTAGTTAATTTATGAAAACAATTGGACTTTCAGGCACTTATCTTGAGCGTTGGGACATTTTAACACTCATACAGTCATTCACAAGATACATTGGGAAATTAACAATCCTCAGTTGCACTAATTATCACGTCTGCAATGAGAGCTGCATTAAGCCTGGCTGACTCTTTGGAGTTGTTGAATTACACACATTCAGGTAATTTATTTACATGATTCGATTCCATGCATTTAAATGCACAGCGCAAGAAATTACTGGTGAAAATATCAATTCAAATTACAGAACATTGAACTCAGCTCTCAATATTCCATATATTTTTCATCAAATCCGGCCATGTTTACCATTAAGCAGCCATGGCCCAGTTTGATGAAAAATTGTGAGATACAAGGACTTAAGTTATCGTATGAAAAAGGCTGCTACCAGTTAGTGGTAGATAAGGACAATGAAGTTGAATTTTCCATTTCTGTACAAGTTTCGGAGAATTTATCAGATGCAGTCTGATGTTAAGCAGCCGTGCCTAGATCAGATGAATAATTAATCGGAAATTAAAGCATGAAATAATTGGTAAGAATATCCAATCATGTTGCAGAACAGTGAACTTTTCTTTCATCTGTCCAATTAAAAGTAAATTTTCGTTTGTTTTTTTAACCCTTTAGCCAACTAAACGACCAAAACCGCCCAGACAATTAGCCTAAGTAAAGCCTTCACAATAATTATCAGGTCAGCAATAAAAACTGCATTAAGGCTTATCAAATCCAGCCACGTCTACCGCAAAGCAGCCGTGACTCGATTTGATAAACATGATCAATCTCAAATAGTTAAGTTATGAAAACAATTGGACTTTCAGGCAATTACATCTAGAGTCGTTCGAGCAATGACTTATCAGTAACTGCTCGATAGCTTATTGGCTTTGGGTCTGCTTTTGTTATACACAAGGGAGATAACCCTGCATACAGATTATGGGAAATCAAGCAATCTGATTGGTTAGTTATTATTGAGATAAATGAAACAACAAGAGTACTTGGAATACTGTCAGAACTAACAAGAATAGACCAGAAATTGCTAAATATAGCATTAATAAGTAAACCTGTTCCAACTAATAGGGTCTTCTTCGCTACTGAAGTATACTCTAGAATAAAGGAACAGGACCAGATAGACGGAAACTATTGCATATACAGACAGAAGCAGAGAATTCTGGGTAATGACCAAAGGAACGTGTCTTTTAATGGGAAAAACGTCATGGGATAGGGATCCAAAAAGAGATTCTGGGAGAATTCTGAGAAAGAACACTACTCCTGTTCAATAGAACGCACCCCTTTGTACCCCCTTAGTACTATAGCACTACGTGTTTGTTATTTTTATGTGCCTAAAATGGGCTTCACATGTCCGTTTGGGTGGTTTGGTGGAGATTTTGAAGATTTGGGAGGATTGTCGGGTTGTTTGTGGTAATTAGATTTACTCTTCTACAATCGAACACACCCTCCGAACATACCCCGTCTTATTGCAGAAAAATTGGGTAACATAGCAATCACGTGCTACCATAGAAACCAAGATGGCGGCCTCCAGTATACAAAATGGACGACGGAAACACGTATCACCCTAACAACACGCGCTGCGCATGCGCACTCACACCGCGTATCACTATGGAGATGACGTCACAACATGGCCGCTCACGCGGGTTACCATGACAATACAACATGGCGCCACTAGGTCACGTGACATGACGTCATTTCCGGGGTCCCCCACCGGGGTGCCCCAAATGTGAGGTGAAACATACGACCACTACTACTGATGGGCAATCCACGAAGCTCTGTTGTACGCCGCTATTTTCAGATTAGGTTGACGTAAGAGGGCTACAAGCCCGAATTTAGAGAGCAGATTACGAACCCAAGTAACGGCTAAGTTTAGATGTCATTAGCGAGGATCGACTCCACCTGTCTCAAAGTGTATGCTATTGTATTGTGGTATTAACCCTTAGGAATGCAGATGTTGATCGCGTGGTAGCTTGTTTAGTATCAGAGTGCTGCGAATATCGACTCAAGGTCGACAGTGACAATTCGCGCAAGCTCGAAGCGCCTATTGAAGTTGTGAGTTGTGCATGAACTGTGTGTAATTCAAAGGACAGGAAACATTCAAGGAGAGTTCTATCAAAGGACACATGTATAAGGTATGTGACGTAGACTTGCTAAACTAGCCGACAGAGTAGATAAACTGAATCCAACTCAGAACTGTGTTGCCACAGGGTAACTAACATTGCTAGTCTGGATCACCCGGCAGTCAGAGCTGCAAACGCACACAGGCGCAAAAGATTTAGACTCGATGTTTTAAGCTCCCATTGCGAGCCCGCGACAGTGACATTTTGAGAGTGTATTATAGCGCTCTTACAGGGCTATAGATAAACTGAATTTGATGAAAAACTATTAACCCCTGTGGTAAATGTTTAACCATGTTGATCAAATCGTTAAATGTGTAGAATACGAAAATGAGTTTATTTGGAATGCAAATAAAAGAATCGTTGTTACCTTAATCATTATTTCCTTTCCGCAGCCTGAAGTGATTAGGAATCACACCCAACGAAGAACGAACCTATATTTCGAGTTCACTCGGTAGGAAAAAAAAATCATAGTGCGGTCCCAACTCAGCTCTGTGAGCCGAGTTTGGCCCTTGCCCGGATTCCGACCCTCCTAGTTGGCTCGTCCCCCAATATTTTTAATGGCGAGGCTGAACAACCCCATGTCACCCCTCCCACGTGGGTAGAGGTGTTCTGACACCTGTTCAGAATCTTCAGACCGAGCTCATTTGTGAAGGTCAAGAGCTTCCATCCATTCCTGTTGACTTTCTTGTCCCCGTCCTCTATGCCTTCTTCCTTATCACCTTTGTGTCCATTAAAGTCACCCATCAGAATTATACCGAGCCCCCTGTTTTCTAGTTCTGTAATATTGGACCTTAGTGTTGAGTATATCGAGTCATTCCACTCGGGTTTGCTTCCCTCCATCGCACAATACACAATCCCAAGGGCAATACTTTTGTTTCTTAGACTGATCTTTATCCATCCAATTTCTTTCGATACCCCAGCCGAGGTGCTGATAACTTCTAGGTCTGTGATCAGCGACGGTTTTAAATCCACTTTAATGTACATGTCTACCCCCCCCCCCCCTTTCTGTCCCTCCGTTCGCCCTACACCTATCCACACGCACCCCTTACTTGGTCTACCCGTTCTCCGTGTCTTACCTAAGTCTCGCTTAAGCCCATGACATCAAAGTCCTCTGCCTCGATCAATGTAGCAATTTTACTTACTTTTCGGTGGAGACCCTAGATGTTACTATAACCCACTTTCAGGGTACTGAGATTCATTAGCTTCCGCTAACTAGTCCCATTGTTTTCTGGCGCTAGCCTTGGTAAACTCATTCTGTCCCCCTCGCTCTTGTTCACCTCACCCGTGTCTACTCTTTTTATACTTGCCTTTGGCCTCCCATCCCGCTCCTCTCCAAAAAGGCTCCGTTACCCGTAGAATTTGATCCCCCAGTACCCGTTTCCCCATCCTGCTAAGATGCAGCCCGTCACGCCCGTACATGCTCCCGTTGCCCCAAAACGTGTCCAAATGGTCGATAAAGGGTATTCCCAGGTCAACACACTGTAGTCCTCCAACTCCTCATTCAGCGCCAAAATCCTTGAGTTCAGTCCATCCCCACTTCCAAGGACAGGAAGGACCTCGGATTCAACTACTCTTGCATTCCTACCTAGCAGTTTGCTGACTAAACCTCTATGCGACTCCACCAAACTTACTGACTTTCTTTCCCTGATATTGTTGGTCCCCACATGGACCACCACTACCGATTCCGATCCTGACCCTGCCACAATACTATCTACCCGGTCCCTCAGATCCTCCACATTCGCCCCCGGAAAGCACGAGACTGTTCGATTAGAACTATCGGGACCACAAACCACATTGTCGATCCCAGGTACAATGCTACTCCCCGCTACAACTAATTTTCTTCTTCTGCCCCCAGTTCCTATATCATCTGCAACATCTGCAATTCGCCTCGTTTTGCATGCGCCCGACCCCTCGCAGAATCCAAATCTTACGGAGTCGGATAAGAATCTCAAATACGGAATGCCTTTTTACCCCGTTTATATGTATACAGGGGGAAACGAAGCAATATGATTCAATCTTGATTGATGTTATAGTCGAGACTGAGATAGGTATAGGTAGGAAGTAGTGTTACAAGTCAATATTAATGGATAATAGTACTGATACAAGGCCGCAATGGCACAAGACTGGTGTAGAAGCTAATGATAGGACAGATAGACCATAGACAAATAGTGGCCTTGGGGCTTTGGCGATAAGATGGAAGCCATTGGTAAGATTACCTGTATAGGAACTGTATTGGAGCCAAAAAGGAGATAGGAGCTGTACAGGAGCTGGATCATAGGTATCCTTAAATACCGAAATGGGGCTAAGAGGGTTGGTAAATTAGACCTCATTCAGGGATTTTTTCACGACCCTCATGGCCTCAACCGAAATGCGGCTAAGAGGGATAGGCCTCATTGAGGGCTTTTCTCATAGCCCTCATGGCCTCATATGACTAAAACTAAAAAGTCGTGCCGAAGGCCAGACGTTTTTTTTTTCAAAAAAGGGTACTAAAATTGGGTCCCAGGGGCTATGGCTGTTAAATACTGAGATGAGGCTAAGAGAAGGATAGTAAATTAGACCTCAATGAGGGATTTGTCGTGGCCCTCATAGCCTCAAACGAAATGAGGCTAAGAGAGATAGTAAATTAGACCTCATTGAGGGCTTTTCTCATAGCCCTCATGGCCACATGCGACTAAAAAAGGGTGCCGAAAGCCAGACGCTTTTTCAAAAAGGGGTATTGAAATTAGGGTCCCAGGGGCTATGGCTGTTCAATACCGAGATGAGGCTAAGAGGGATAATAATAATAATTAATAATAATTTTAAAGTCTAGAATCCACACACGGTGTTCACTGGCTGTACAATAATTGCATATATACATATACATATACACACATACACATACATTCTCTCACAGATACATTGATACATGGATCACTGTTATCATTTATTGGTGCCCAACGCCACATCAGCAACCGAGGCTATATCGTGGCGATAAGCGACAGAACCTAAAAGAAAAAGGGTATTGAATTAAAACAAAATAAAACAAAAACAAAACAAACTACAACTTTACCAAAATAAGTATGTGAGTGTAACTTGACGAGTAACGAGGCAATCTTCCCTGACTCTGTCACACCCACGCACCTGGTAATGTCAGTTTACGGCCAAAATTAAAAGACTACTGAAGGAAATGCCTTTCGAAAAAGGTAGGTTTTCGTACCAGACTTGAATGATTCAAGTGTGTGTGTGCTGTACTAGTTTTTATGTCGATTGGAAGAGAATTCCAAAGCCTTGGGCTAGCAACCGCAAAGGCCCTATCACCAGCACTAGTAAATTTAGATACGAGCTGAACCAGATTGAGTTGACCTGAAGACCTAAGAGACCTCGGTGGTTTGTGGATGGTAAGCAGATCGGACAGGTAGGATGCTGCAGATCCCGAGATACACTTAAACACCAAAAGGACAATTTTAAATTGAATTCTTTTAACGGGTAGCCAGTGTAACTCAGAGAGTACTGGTGTTATATGGCAGTACTTTTGAGTTCTGGTTATGACCCGTGCAGGACGATTTTGGATGTGCTGTAGCTTTTCAAGAATAGATGTTTTAGAGCCAATCAGAAGAGAGTTGCAGTAGTCGAGGCGACTGGTAACAAAGGCGTGGACAAGCTGTTGTGACGCCTGCGTATCAATGAAGGATCGAATTTTGCTAGTAATATTTCCAAGATGAAAAAATGCACTGCAAGAGACATGTTTGATATGTTCATCAGCGGCCAAATTTTCATCCATGAAATAACCCTAGTTTCGAACACAGCTACAGGGTTTTATCGCAGAACCTCCGATATTGAGGGACAGTTTGGATATTTTTGAAAGTTGATGAGGTAGACCTATATATATTACTTCTGTCTTGTCATCATTCAATTTAAGAAAGTTTTTAGTCATCCATGCCTTGATGTCTGAAATACAAAGTTCAATCTTACTGCATGCTTCATGGTCAAAGGCGTGAGTAAAACTAATATACAGCTGTGTGTCATCTGCGTAAAAATGAAAGTCAAGGCCATGGCTTCGGATAATGTCACCGAAATGTAAGACATAGACAGTGTACAGTAGGGGACCCAACACCGATCCTTGAGGGATGCCAAAACGTAGTGTGACCTAGTTATTTATTTATTTATTTATTTATTTATTGATGTTTAAGGTTACATATTTCATTACATATTTCTGCACAATGGCTAACCGTGACCTTGACAGTTTTACGGGTGGAGGAAGCCGGAGTACCCGGAGAGAACCACCGAGCAACGGCGAGCAACTGTCAGCTCCCCAACATACCAACTCCGCACAAGCAGGGTTAGCATTGGTTGAAGACAGGTGCACCATCGACGTGCAGTACGCCTTAGTACACAGCGTCACCGTGCCCCCACTTGGGCAATGGGGGTGAAGAGTCTTGCCCAAGGACACAACGCGGTTGCCGCAGGTGGGATTCGAACCGAGGACCTCTCGGCTTGCAGCCTGCACCTCTACCAACTGAGCCACCGCGCCCCCAGTGTGACCTAGTTTGACGACTCACTGCCAACAAGGACACTCTGTGTGCGACCATTAAGGTACGACGAAAATCAATTAAGTGCTCGGTCAGTAAGACATATTCTCACTGCCAGTGTTTCAATAAGTATGTTATGGTCTATGGTGTCAAAGCGGAGCTTAAATCTAACAAAACAAGACATGTTAGGTTGTGCCTGACCGTGGATAGGAGGATATCATTTTGGACCCTTATAAGCGCCGTTTCTGTACTGCAATTAGCTTTGTATCCAGATTGGTTAACTTCGGCTAGGCCGTGGGCTGCCAAATGAGAATTCAGCTGAGAAGCTACCGCACCCTCAATAATCTTTGATAGGAATGCAAGATTAGAGACCGGTCGGTAGTTTTTCAGAACCTCTGGGTCAAGTGTTGGCTTTTTGAGAAGAGGTTAGTAAATAGTAAATTAGACCTCGTTGAGGGATTTATCATGGCCCTCATGCCCTCAAAAGAAAATGTTTTTAAGAGGGATAGTAAATTAGACCTCATTGAGGGATTTTTCTCATGGCCCTCATGTCCTTATACGACAAAATGGGGATTCTCCAGAAAATATCCTCGATAGGTATTCTCAAATAATACAATACCAGGCCATTGGTATCCTCAAATCTTTCATGGCCTCAAAAGAAATGAGGTTAAGACGGATAGTATATTAGGCCTAACTGAGGGATTGTCTCATGGACCGCATGGCCTCATTCGACAAAAAGGGGATTATCCAGAAGGTATCCTCGATACGTATCGTCAAATAATACAATGCCAGGTCATAGGTATTCTCATATACCGAAATGAGGCGAAGAGTCGTATATGCGAGTCACTCGTTCGAGTAAATACTCTATGGCTTATTTGCTCGGTGGGATTTAAGTAGTTCGAGCAATGACATATCAGTAACTACTCGATAGATTCTTGACATTAGGAATGATATAGGCTTTCATGGAGGTTGTCTATCAGTTGGCTATAATCCAAAGGGCACCTCAGTACTGGAGCACTACGTGCTACTATTATAAGCCATGATATGGCGGTTCTAAAAAGGATTCTGGGGGAAATCCGAACCAGAAAAACTACTCTAGTTCAGTCGAACTTACCCCTGGAGGCCTCCTCGGTACCTAGGTATGGCGGTCCTAGATAGGATTCTAGGGGGGGGGGATCCGTTTCAAATAAAGTCAATTTCGGTAGTTTGGGGTGGATTTTGGTGATTTGGAGGGATTGTCGAGTTTATTTGGGTAATTCATCGAATCGGGGAATTACTCTTGTACAAAGGAACACACCCTCCTAACATGCCCCCAACATAGCAACCACGTGCTACCATAGAAACCAAGATGGCGGCCTCCAGTATACAAAATGGCCGACGAAACACATATCACCCTAACAACACGAGCCGCGCATGCGCACTAGGACCACGTATTACTGTGGATATGACATCACAAGATGGCCGCTCACGCGGGTTACCATGACAAGCAAACACGGCGCCACTGGGTCACGTGACTATGACGTCACTCCCCCCTCCGGCTCTCCCTCCGACCAATAAGGTCCGATTCATCGCTCACCTACTACTCTCCAGGAATCCTCTTTCTCCTATAATTTCTGCAGGCCTCCATAGGAAACCTTGAGGAATAACTGCCCAATATTGCCACTGATGCATATCAATCTGTCCCTCTGTAATTACCTAAACGTCCCCAATCTCCCTTTTTACGAATAAAGGTTATCCCGTTTTCCTTCCACTTCGGTGGGGGAACCTCTTGCTTTCTAATTGCCATGTTAAATAGTGCTGTAAGATGACCGTGTAACAGATCCTCTCCGCTTTTTAAAAAACTCATTAGTAATTTCGACTGTACCCACTGCTTTCGCATTCTTTTAACTTGATGGCTTCATTCGTACTTCTAGCACCTCAATTCCCCCGCACACTAAGTCAGAAAAAATGTTCTGCATTTTCCAGCAACCATTCTGGAGGAGCACCTTTCCCCACCTTCTATTATTTATCCTCTCCAAATCCTTGATCATTTCTGCTGCATTGCTGTTCCGGTCATCAGTGCTATTGACATCCACCTTAATATTCTATGTAGTATTGTCGTTGTTCTAACATTCAGTTATTGGGGTAGTCATTTCAACTTCCACGGGATAAACCCTCTATTCCGAAGAGTTTGACCACCTGAACTTTATGGATGATGAATACATACTCGCCCAAAAAAGAAAGTGTGCATTGCAGAAATTGATCAAACTCCCAAAAAAATAATTTCGTAGGGGTAAAGAGTGTTAACCTGTTCATGAATAAGTTATATTGAACACAAAAACGGCTTTCCCCGTTAAAATTGCATTAACGTTAAATGACGTGCTGCACGTTTGTGAAAAGGCATGTTTTGCACGTGGAGGGTCTGAAAATTCATGCATCAGTGTGAATCCTTGGGTATTTAAACACTAAAGTAAGGCCTTCCTATCGTTCACATTCAAACTTGCGCTGCTGTTAAAACGACTCCACATTAGCATGCCAAGATTGACAATGAATCAACGTCTCCTTGCCCTGGGTATGATTAGAGCTGGCAGAACACACAGAGAGGTTGCCCAGCATTTGAATTGCCACCGTAACACTGTAGACAGGCTAGTCCATCGACATGCACAACATGATGACGTTCGAGACCGACCCCGCTCCGGGAGACCCCGAGTTACCACCCCTGCACAAGATCGGTATATCCGTGTCGTCCATCTCCGGAACCGGCAATAAACGGCAACGACGACAGCCAGGAACATCCCTAACCTGAGACGGATACATCCTCAAACAGTAATCAACCGGCTGAGAGAATACGGCTTACGTCCTCGAAGACCTGCAATTCGTCCGATTTTGACGTTACGTCATCGTCGTGCTCGACTGCAGTGGTGTAGACAACATCTCAGGCATCCCTTACACTGGTGGCGACGTGTTTTATTCACAGATGAATGTCGTTTCCATCTTCCATCATCAGATGGGCGCCAGAGAGTGTACAGACGTCGAAACGAACGTTACGCAGATCCACGTGTCGTGGAGCGAAACCGTTGTGGGGAGGGTCTCTCATGGTGTGGGGTGGCATCACTGCCCGTAATAGAACTGAGCTTGTCATTATTGATGGCAATCTCAATGCAGCCAGATATCGCGATGAAGTGCTTACACCTGTTGTTGTCCCATTTCTGCAACGTCATGGCCCCGGCGTCATTCTACGGCAGGACAACGCCCGACCCCACGCAGCTCGTGTTGTTCAACAGTATCTGCAGCAACAACAAGTGGATGTTCTTCCCTGGCTCGCAAATTCGCCCGATATCTCACCCATTGAGCACGTATGGGACGAAATGAAACGTCAGCTACGCCGGCTTCCCCATGCACCGTCAATGCTTGTGGAACTCCAAAGACAGCTTATCAGTATATGGAACAACATCCCACAACACTTCCATGCTAACTTGTTCGCTTCCATGAGGCGTAGATGCACAGCAGTAGTCGATGCAGACGGAGGTCATACCACATATTGAGTGTGTGACTTTTGTGTTTGACCCTTAGTGTCTTTGACTCTCCATGGCACCAAGAGTATTCGTCGTAGCGTAATGAAATTTCTTGTGTTGATCACAAATTGATTCATCTGTGATTGAATAAAAGTTCCATGAATGAAAATGATATATATCTTTTTTTAGTGTTATTTTTTAGCATGCACACTTTCTTTTTTGGGAGAGTATATCTCACTCAATTAACAACCTGTTACATAAATGAGAAGTCTGTGATTTCGTGGTTACGTCCAGTCAGAAATTCAAACATTGATTATCTCCCTTGATAGGCAATATAATGCAATGTTTCATCGCACTGGCAGAGCTTCTCGATCTAAAGTACAGCCGCCGTGGACTGATCACATTCCACGAGTGGGCGATATTTCTACGGACCTAATAATATTAGACTTCTAACACTAATCGTAGGAAGAATCATCAAAATCTTAATTGATGATGCACCGGCAAAACCCTGGTGCTTCATTAATTAAAATGTGGATGATGATGATTTGTGTTACATAGTAAACGCATGCATGGGCGTCACTGCATGCCCGCGTGTAGATTTCGACCAATCCACGGAGATTGTACTGTAGGACGGGTGAGCCCACTAGCTCTACATAAATTACACAATGATTATTGGAATTGTACATATCTCATCATTGCTGAGTGCTGACAGAATGCCCCAGTAAAAAAGTTTTCATCCCGTGCGTCCATTGTCTCAGAACAGCATTTCCAACACGAACCGTATATTCCAAATAATTTAAGTGACCACTGATAATGATGTTGCACGTGTCTGTTTACTTACATTTGTAGAGTGTTCTAGATTCGTACGGCCTCATGTTCAGTTTCAGAGGTTCTACATTTCCTACAAATGTCACAATCAAGACAGTATCAAAATACAGGTTTACAAGGCCATGAATTTGGACTCTACAATCCTTGTGGTATTTTCAGAGTGGCCAGGGCTTCTGGGATTTGGTAAACAATGGAAATTCTGTATCTTGCAAATCCAAATCTCTGTTGTGTGAGTATCAGACGTGGTCCTCTAATACCAGCACCAGCTGATATAAAATTCCAGTTCATGGATGCTTTGGGGGGTGGTTGAACAACTTAGTAATGCAGATAAGGTATTCTCAAAGGAATGTCATGTGGAATAAGGGAACTGTAAGTCTCTTTTTCCACATGGAAGAGATGTATGAGTTATAAGAAAACAATTTGTCGGAACCTAAAAACAAGGAATTTTTTGCACAACAATCTTCTCTTTTCTCAAACTCTGATGAAGGTCATGGGCGTACTAACATAGTTAAGCATACCATTGAAACCAATGATGCTGTACCTGTAAAGGACCCTCCCAGAAAGCTTCCATACCATCGGAAGGAAGAGGTCAAACGGCACTCAGAAGTCATGCTACAGATACAGGTTATAGAGCCTTCGTCAAATCCACGGGCAGCCAGTATTGTACTTGTGAAGAAGAAGGATGGGTAAAACGAGGTTTGACTGTAGACGACTGAATAAACTAACAATAAAAGAAACCTACCGGGGGATTACCCACTCCCTCGCGTAGACGTTTCACTGTATAAGATGACTAGGTTTTTCGACGTGGATCTATGTCCAAGGTACTGGAAGATAGAAATAGACGAAGAGACAGACCTAAAACCACATTTGCATATACATGTGTTTTTTTTCAGTTCAAAGTCATGCCCATGGGCCTTTCTAATTCTGCAACCACATTCGAGCATTCCATGAAGACCATTTTGCCGGAGCTACAATGGAAAATCTGCTTGATATACCTCCATTGCATAATAAGGGAAACATGAAGTTCAAAGCTGCCAATTGCCGGATAAAATCTCAAAACAAAGAAATTTGGACTTTTTGCCAAAGACGTTGAATTTCTAGGGTATATTATATTGAAAAGACACTGGTCCAAAGAAGATTAAGGTAGCAAAGAATTTGTCAGTCTCTATTGGCACAACACTTTTATGGATGCGTAGTTGTTATAGGAGGTTTGTTTTGGATTTTGCAAAACTAGTGAATACTCTGTATTGACTAACAGAAAAAGAGATGGCATTCAAATGGACCATGGAATGCCAGGATGCATTTGAGTTACTTCACAGTAAGTTGGTCACAGCTCCCATTCTAGCACATCCTGATTTCACACAGTCATCATTGATTATGATGCAAGTAATGAAGCTATTGAGGCTGTCACAAATACAGAGTGGGGAGGGCGACCCCGTCGCCTTCGCCAGTAGAAGTCTTTCAAAGACTAAAAGGAAGTATTGTGAGACAAGTAATATGGGCAACCATTTCTTGCTAGAACAGACCATGGTTTGGTTTCTCAACTTCAAGAATGCCGAAGGGCACCTAACAAGGTGGCTAGAAATTTTATCTGTCTTGGACATTAAAATAGAACATCGCCCAGGGAGATAGCATGGGAATGCAAATGCGCTCAGTCACCTGCCTTGTAAACAGTGTGACTATTAACCTGAATGGAACAAAAAGACAAGACATTCCAGGTGATGTCCTAAGTACAGAAAAACTCCAAAGAAGGGACTGAAGACAGAAACAGAAAAGCCAACGAAGCTTTTACAAGACCGTGATGGCCATATTTCTGAAATCAAAGAGTGGATAAGAGGGGATAAAATAGACAAGTATAATGATATAATATCATCCAGCATTGTGGTAAAATCACCATGGTCATAACGAAAATTGTTAGTTTTAGAAGATGGCAGTTTATTTCACTACTTGAGGGTTTGTTCTCGAGACGGACTAAGTTACAAGTTATTCTGTCATGGAGTGAATTAAGATGTGTTGCAAGAAGACCTGAAAATAACACTCCAACGATCGTGTAGGTTACGCTTTGGTTACGTAGTCTGTAAAATGCGCGAACGAGCTCCAGGTTACGACGAAATAATACACCATACCTTTATTAAATTACTAATCTAGCATGTTTTACCACAAAGACTTGACAATCTTTCGGAATTATCTCGGCTCCAGTATTGATTATTGCATGCACATATGAATAGAATGGCAGGCTGTTTCCTTCCTAAAAGAATTCCACCAAAATAATAATAGCAACAACTAACGTGCGATCTCGCATCGGTGAGTTCGCACGTTGGTTGTTGATATTTGCCCAAGTAAAACAGAGAAGAGAAGGCAGAGAAGAACCACAAAATCCTTTCTCCTTTGGGTTACCACCATGCTATATAGCGTAACCTACCAACGGGTTACGGCATAAACCCTTTATTCCCAGGCCTGCATTCAGCTGGACATCTTCAGGTAAGCAAAACTCTCTCTCTCTCTCTCTCTCACGGAACAGGACAAAGGAATTATTGGCTAGGCATACAGAGAGATGTTATGCAGTTTGTGGCAAATTGTGATAAATGTACAAGAAAGAAAGCTCATCTGAAAACCAAGCAAACTCCTATTCAAATTGTTACACATGATTTAGCAATGGAATGAATAGCTACAGACATTATGGGTCCTTTACCCGAGACCAATAGTGGTAATCATTGCATACTGGTTGCCTCAGATTTTTATAACAAGTGCACTGAAAGCATCGACACGCCAATCATGCAGGTAGAAAGGGTAGCCAGTTTTCTGGTTGGAGAGTTCCTATAACTAGATTTTGTACTCCTAGTATTATCCTTTCCGATCAAGGGTGACAGAATGAGAGCAATTTGTTTCAAGAAGTGCATAAGTTGTTATAAATTAGTAATACACGCTCAATTCCTTATCACACCCTTGAGATGGTTGGTCGAGCATTTTAATTAACTCGTTACCTTTCTTGTTCAGTATCTTTGTAGATACTGTTGCATGGCAGATCTATTGAAAATTAAGCAAAGTCTCCCCAACAGATCCAAATATCACAGCTCTCGACTCTTCTTCCAAGCCCAGGCAGTTGTTATGGTCTGTGCAACAGGGGGTATCCTATGGCACTAGCTTGGGGTTAGCTTCATTTTTGTTTCATGATATTTCCAATGCTTAACCCTTTGAACCCGAAAGGTCGCTTTTCAGGCCCAGGGACATGGAACGCCACCTCTTCGTTTAATAGGATGGCTGCTAAGGGAATATGTGGTGTAGACCAGTTAATATTTTCAACGTTCAACCCAAAGGCTGCACATTGAAAATATTAATTGGTTTACACCCCCACCCCCCAAAAAAGTGAATGTAGACTCTTCCAATTGCTGGCAATAAACTAACATGGAAGATACCACCACGGTTCAATGGTTTAAACTGAGGGTTAGATGAGAACAATGAAAGTATATTGGTTTCTCAAATTTTATTCAATTTTTTCACATCAACAAAACATATGAAAATGAGAATTCAGATTTGATTTGGATAATGGGTGATTCTGGTTGTTTCTAATAAGTTATGGTAAATGTATTAAAATAATTTTTTAGAGTAGACTTATATTAAAACAACAAGTCAGTTGTTTCCCATAATTGCCCAAAAGTTGTTTTATAGGCATTTATTGCAAAGTACCACGATTCTACAGTTTACAGTTCAAAGCCTTGCATGGGAACTGGGAACTGAACAAATTGTGTTATTTTCCAACACTAAGTAAAGTCAAAGACAAGTTTGATACATAAGGAAAATGTTTGTGGAAGTTTGTAATGAAAAAAAAATGAATTTCAAAGCCAAATAATTGAAATATTTTTGAAGTTCATAAAAGATGCCCCACTCGCAGTTTGCAAACAATGGGGCTTCCGGTTGGAGAAGTTCCAATACTGTTGTATATGCGAGTTGTCAATTAAAAAGAATAGGGGAAATAGGATAATTCAGTGTTTAACCCTTTACCCAACGTAACGGCCAAAACCGGCCAGCGCTATTCTCAAAAATCGCCAATTAATTTTCAAAATATTTTCATTTTTTGTCTCAAAAACATAGGTTATGACCCCTCGTTGGAACGAGCTCGTCGAGCTCGTTCCAACGAGGGGTCATAACCTATGTTTTTGAGACAAAAAATGAAAAAAAATAATTATTCAAGAATTTTTTTTGCAAGTGTCGTCTGCTTTTCATGTTAGGTAAAGGGTTAAGTTGAGATCCCACCATTATACCTTTTGATCTTGGTGTCCTCATTTTTCCAAGATGCTGGTAAACAATTCTAATGGTGGAAGTTTCCCATTAGTATTTGCCGTGACTGGTATACAGTATCGCAAGCTGGAGTTCCCAAGAAATCTGCACGACTTTTATATAGTACAGTCGCCGGGGACTGGTCATAATCCACGTGTGGGCAGTCATGTCCACGCATGCGTTTACCAGGTAATAAAAATCATCATCAGCAAAGTTTTAATTAATGAACCGGTGCTTCATTAATTAAATTTTTCATGATTATTCCATTAATTAGTGTCCGCGGAAATATTGCCCACTCCTGGAAAGTGACCAGTCCACGGCGGTTGTACTGTAGGGTTCCCAATGGGGATAGACCAATCAGAATGATGCTTATTACATCATAAACATTGTGTCATGGTAAAAATACTCAAACAAATAAATAAAGAAACAAAGACAATGATTGAAGCAGAACAATTTGACAAATTATGTTGCAAAACTAACAAAATATTTCCATTTAAGACCCAGAACAACAGTTGGAAGAAATCGTAAGATAACTGGTTGAGTGCTAGAAGTCACTATGAGGGCTTTAAAAAAAATGAGGGCTTCAGAGCAAAAGCCAACATTTTCCTTAAGCATATTTTCTATTCAGTCAGATGCAAAATATATTTTGTTTATATCATGTATATATGTAATAAAACAAATTTTTAATAACAAATACAGACGACCAAAAATAATCTAGCCCTCAATCAGTTAAAGACGTGCATGTAGTTGATAGAAAAATGACATTAATGGTTGATGACAATTCACATAGGTGCAGTTGAAGTGATGGGGGACTACCACGATCCTGACGGTGAGTGATTTTTTTAACTTTGCAAGAATATTTACAGATGGAATAGTGAACTAAATGTGTCAAGATAATATGAAATAATTCGAAACAAAATTCTGACTTGCGATTTTTATGGTTGATTGAGAAAGGATGAATAAACTTGACTTGAGAAAAGTTGGCATTTCCTTTTTCATAAAAAATAACAATGATTTAGGGGATGCCAAAATACAGGAACTGTTGTGAAGAGCCGCCATAACATTGCCCCCAGGCCCCAGCGTTTGTGTGTCGTCCGCGTTTATGGTGTTTGCACCCTTTTCCTGCCAAACTGCTGAACCAATTTCAGTCAAATTTGAGGCGATTCTTTGTTCTGAAATGGCATTTTGTTTTCTGTTCAAACCAGCTTGCCCAGCACCATGGGAGGAGGGGGGGGGGGGTGCTCCCAAATTTAAACAAAAATCGTCTTCTGATGAACCAGAGTGGGTACAATGACCTGGTATTTGGTACTGAGCTTCCTTTTGAGATGTAGAATCAAGTTTGTTCAAACGAAATTCGTGGAGCAATATTTGTCTTTGTAATGGGAAGGCAAGATTGTTGGCTTGGCCCCGACCAAAGTTTCTATTTTCTGAACGTATGAGCTGATTTGAACCAAATTTCGTGTGTTGTATTATTGGCTATAAGGACTTCATTCATGCAAAAGAAAAATACCAGTATCCCTGTGGGTACCCAAGGAGCTAAAGCTGGAAATATTTTTAAACGCCCATATTTCTCACACCACACAGAATAGGGATCTGTGATTTGGTATGGATCATCTTTAGGACAAGTAGAATGAAATGGTGGAAAAAATGCCATAGGCTCTGTCTTAGTGTACTGTAGAGGGAATATAAAACAAAATGCTGAGTCAGCATACCTACAAAAATTGAAAACATCTCCAGAATCACTGATCAGAATCTTTTGATATTTAGTATATAACATCCATAGGGAGGCCAGATACCAGTTTGTTAAAATTAAGACACAAGGTTTACATTTGGGTCCAATACAGGAGCCCGAATTTTAACTTGGTGCAATATGAGATATACTCTTTAAAGAATCTTCTTTTACAGGACCACCAGTAAGAATCTTTTAATATCTGGTGTACAACATAATTAGAGGAGACAGATTCAAGTTTGTTTAAATCAAGTCTACCAATTAATATTTTGGCTCCCTATAGGGAGAATATGAAGAATAATCTTTAAAAATCTTCTTCTTCAGATTCCCCAGTCAGAATCTTTTGATATTTGGTATACAGCGTCTAAGGTTGTTCAAACAAACAAAGTCAATTGTGTTAATATTTTTGCTCCCTACTGGAGCCCGAATTTTAACTTAGTTCAATATGAGGAATAATCTTTAAAACAATTTTTCTCCGGAACCACCCACTGGTCAAACTCTTTCAATATACGATATACATAATTCTTACAGGGATCGGATTCAAGATTGTTTATATCAAGCCCATCGGTTAATAATTGGGCTATCTATGCAAGCGTGAATTTTAACTAAGTGCAATAAGGAGAATAATCTTTAAAAAAAATCTTCTTCAAATCCACTTGTCAGAATCTTTGATTTTTGGTACACAGCATCCTTTGGGAGGTCAAATCTAAGTTTGCTCAAATCAAGTCACCGAGTTGGGCTCCCTATTCGAAAATCTGTGAAAATCTACTTCTTCAGATCCAATGGTCAGAATCCTGATTGTATGGGGTGCTTAGTCAGTTCAAATTTGTTCACCCTAAGTCCCTAGGTTGATATTTGAGCTCCTTATTTTCCACTACTGAAAATCTGGGCATTATTTGCGTGTTGACATCTCAAAAATCATCTTACTGGACAACAGAGCTTTGAATAGTTACGTGACTTCGTTCCTCTGTAGTGTATGCTAGCCATAGAATCTAATTAAATCATTCTTTAAACAATTTTGTCAGGTGATTGAATCAGGCCTCATGGGGCCTCTTGTTTTCATTTTTATCAATTCTCATTTTATGTATATTCTGTCCTATCACATATGGATCAGTAATTGCATTCAATGTATCATTTCTTGACTGCGTTTTATGGTTCACATGTGATGAACCAGAATTAGAAATTGTAAATCTCCCAAGGTTTACATAAATTGATAACAATTTCTTTGAACCTGATCATTTGCTTCGTGGAGGTTAAGAAATATTACTGCCCACTCAACACCAGTGAAATTTTATCCCCCTCTTCCTTTTTAAAATGCTGCACAACAACGTGATAAATACAGCTGCCTTCCCAAAAGACAAGATGTTTTCAAAAGTCCGTTGTGTCCATACTAAGTATCACAATCAGTGTTGAAGAAGTAAATTTGCCAGTTTATTTGCCCGGGATATATCTCACCCTCAGCAAATAGAGTAAGTTTTGAAAGGCACTCGATTTTCTGGTGGAGAGTGATATTCCACACCTTTGATAATAATTTAAAATGTTTTTTTTATTTTAAATTTTTAGACTTATAGACAAAGAAATACTCCACAAACTTAGAAAAGTGGCAGGACGAAGGGTAGAGAAGTTTTTTTTTTCATTTTTAAAATTTTGAGTGCCAAAAGGGGAGTAATGACATGACTTTTCTGATGTAAAAATATTGCCAAAATAGCATGGTCATTTATCAGAGAGCTGTGTAATTCTTTTTTTCAGCCAGGAAACAGAACTGTTAAGACCTTAAAACTCAGTCTGTCACCTTACTTCCTCTAAAAACCTTCTGTTGTTTGGAGAGGTGGCCATGGCGGTCATCCCACCGTTCTGTTGATAATTGAGAACGTTACAGAAGTCCATCTGATCCTGATCGACAAAATATGCATCAACACCCTGCTCCTTTGTCAGTCCGCAACTGTTCGCTTTGAAGGTGAAAAGCGAGAGTATAAAAAACAGGTCAGTATTAATTGTAGCCTTTTCGAACCTTTGGCCACCAACGTTTAGAAAGATCTGTTCGTCCTGAACCAGTTCCATGACCTCTATATATTTATAAGGAGGTTCTTCTGTGGTGGTGGTGGTGGTGGTGGTGGTGGTATTCGCT
The DNA here is from genome assembly GCA_031216915.1 of Pictodentalium vernedei. Taxonomy (NCBI): domain Eukaryota; kingdom Metazoa; phylum Mollusca; class Scaphopoda; order Dentaliida; family Dentaliidae; genus Pictodentalium; species Pictodentalium vernedei. Next base: position 137,971,830 of record CM062292.1, on the reverse strand, counting down.
TTGTCCCCCACTGCAACTGGTTAGCTGGTCTCACAACGATTCTCTCTTCTTTCTTATAGGCCGCCCATTTGGAACATCATCATTGGAAATCCTGTCAAAACTCTTGATACTGCATGTTCTTAATGACAGTGGTGATAGAGGGACTTAGGAACAAGTATCCCAGAGTGATGTCACTGTTTTTTAGATACAATAGGTGCATCCCCCCCCCCCCCCCCATTACATGGCATGTTCGTAGTATCAAGGGGCACCTTCTTTTCAGTTTTATAACATTTGATACCAGTATCTTTAACTTTGAGCTCATTGACTTGTCTGTATGGGGACTCACTGACATGAGTAGGTAACTGGCGCTGTCTGAGTGGCGATTTACTCATTTGCTTGTTCCTGAGATCACAGTAAATAAGCTTGAATTTAGTTCAACAAGTTTCTTGCTCGCAACACAGTCTTGTTCGATTTCCTTCCCTTGTGTACAAGTTAAACGGTTGAAGAGGCTCATCCACTTTTTCTCTAGACCAAATGGATACATTGGTAGCTTATTCACACTAGAGACTTTGTTACATTCTGAACATCGATATCCAAATTCACTGCGCTGTTCCATTAGGTAGTTTTCTGTGGCTAACAACAGTTTTCTTCAACCTCCCGCGCAGCCCCCTAGGTATTCACCTCCAGGTGAATACATAGTGGGCTGTGCAGGAGACTACAGCGCTCTTGTTCTGAAGTCTTTGCAGATCTTGCATGCATATTCAGTGATCTGGTAGTAAATCAGAGAAAACATATTTTGAGGACCAGGAATCCAATTCCAGTCGTTATTTGGTTATTTATTTACAGTTGTAAACCAACTTGGTAGGTTCTCAGCAACACACAGTTTAAGTCGGTCATGGTGAATTACTTTTGGAGCTTTCTTTGGGTGATTCCTTTATCCTGTATAGGAAGTCATTGATTTTAGATATAACTACAAAAAGGTCTTCTCAAACGTTTCTGTAGTTTTGAACACTTTCCATTTCGTCTCTGAAGCTCACAATACCAAACTGTATCACTTCTTTGATATGAATTAATTTTTTAATTTATGTTTATATTGCTTTTCATTTTCTCTACATTGAGGTTCAAATGGTATGGTATCTATCAATTACATGAACTGAATCAAGTTGCTCGGAGAACAAAGATGTAAAGTCAATTCAGTGGCGCCAGAAGCATCGGGGGGGGGGGGGGGGCGACGGAGGGGCAGACCTGGTAAAGGCCATATACGAAATATAATTGCCTGCACGACACTGGATGATTCGATGCGCATAGGATGTCAATTTCATACACAGATTGTCGGTCACACGTTTCAGCGTATGATCAGTTTGGACCGAACAAGTTTTTTCTCAGCGAAAAAGGGCATGTCCTGCCCCAATCGCCCCCGTAGACTGAAGGCAGGATGGGTAGCTTCCCCCATGCGTCCGGTGACCCTGAGTCAATTATATTTGGAGGCTGCGAATGTTAGGTCAATAGGTAGGGTTGTCTCTCTACCAAATGTCACCTCAGAACTTCAGCAGGTAGGTTGGGTGGGGAGCCAGATGATTCACGAATCAATGAGCGATATGCCATCATAGCAAGGGAATGTTTTTATCCCATTCTCTCTGATTATCTTATATGAAAGCAGATATCATATTTTCAATAATTCTTTAATCATGCCATCTGATTGTGGCTACATTGGGGGTGGTGCGAGTTTTCTCCATTCCCAATAAGTCACACATAAACTTAAAGACTGCTGACTCAGTGGCCGCCTTGTCCAGAATGTTTATGAAGAGGCATGCATGATATTGAAATGAATATATCAATAAGATTGGGGCAATGGTCGTGACTTCCTGATCTCTCAAGGGAATTGCATTTACCCATTTTGTGAAGTAATCCCCTAGAGCTATGGGAAATTTTGTTGGGATTTGAACTGTGGTGTAGAGGGACAATTATCTTTGTACCCAAGTGCCTAGCAGATTTGCTGTTATGAGGTTGCTGCAATACAAAGTTTTTTGCCTTGAAGGCAACACACTATGTTTTAAAATAGTCCCCATTATTTGACTGGTACATTCAAAATAGTACAGTTTGTGCAGCTTCAACGAGTCTCGTCAGGACCAATAATACCTCAAAGTTGTATTACGCGAAGAAATATAATGACATTCTGGCCTTTTATCTTCCAACTCCCATTTTATAGTAAGTTCAATATTTGGATCATTACTCTGATATTCAGCTAGCCTGTCGCTAGGCAAGTGCAATATTTCTAGTTAATCATTTCTACAGTCACAATTCCTGCTTTGAGTTCTCGTGCGTACTGCATAAGCAGAAGATTTAAGAGTGACTTCCACAGCCTGGCACTTGTCTCTAATGCCTGTTGTACCGCATCTAAGAGGTACTTCTGCCATTGGCAAAGAAACACTTAATTCTCCAAATTCTTTATTATGGGTTCGAGAAAGTTTGGTAACTTTGCAATGAACAGTCTGGTCTGCTTGAGATTCAAGTTATGCATGGGTGGAACAAGCTTTGCATTTAGTATACTTTTTAACTGACGTTCCTAGGCTGAAGCCTTTACCGGAGCCATTGTTTGCTACTGTACCTTCATCCTTCTCACATATTACTTCTCTTCTACTCGACTACAGTGTGCACAGCTGAAGTCATAGCGAGTATCCTGGAGAGAGTGTCGGCATTTGAGTGTACAAGACAGCGCAATTTCAAAGTCATATGTTGCCAAGAACTCCAGCCTCCTAGCCGTTTGTCTCTCAGACTTTTTTAAATTGAGTAACCATCTCAATGCTCTGTCCAGACTTTGAAATGCTTATTATAAAGGTAATGATGGGAGTGGAGAACAGAGCTCACCATAGCCAACAACTCCCTTCTTGTTTCACAGTAACATCTTTCAGGCTTTCTAAGTTCCCAGCTGCAGTAACATGTGATTTTTTCTGTGCATTTTGGACCTGAGATAATACTACACAACTCAATGTAAGACCACTACAGCCAGTGTTGACGATTAAAGGATTAGGGCCCTGCGAATAGCACATTTTCAATTTGAATCGAATTTCGAATGGAATCATGTCTTTTATTCGAAATCGAATCAGTGACATTTTGAATATGACCGATGGAGGTTGGGTTGCTATAAACCTGATTTGTTCCGACTGTGATGGCTCAATTCCCGACTGATGAAATAATCCAACTACATCATCAAGCCATGCCTTCTTCGAAGGCAAGCCCTGATGATGTAGTTGGAATATTACCCTGTAAGGATTATTGTTCATCGTCGACATCGCTTGGAAACCTTGAATTTGCATTTAACAGTGGTAGAGACGAGTGATGCGGGCATTTGTATGGCTGGTGGAATAAGTACAGATGTCATTAATGTTCATGTAGCGGACGTTATACTCAGTTTTTTTATTTCAACATTTAATTTATGTACGATTTCCATCTGAACTAGACGTTTTGTGAGACGATGAAGATGACTTACCCCAAGCTATATTCATATGAAAAAGATTCGAGAGGAAACGAATCGGGAAGACGATTTCGAATCAAACCGAATATCTACTTAATTTTCGAAATCGAATCAAAGCAGGAAGCTTCGCAGTGCCCTAGACAGGATCATCCCGAGTAGGGCATGCTAATATGGATGTGTTTGTCAGTGAGTCTTTCAGTTTCTCAAGAGTCTCTTGACAAATATCATTCCAAATGAATTTACTGTTATTTTCCATAAGTTCGTGCAAGTGTTTTGGATTTTCAACAAAATGAAGAACAAACATTTCCTATAATAGGAGCACTGGCCTACAAAGCATCACACATGTTTCACATTTCTAGGCTGTGGTCATTCTTTAACAGCAGATATGTAAGTCAACCAACGCAGTTGGAATGACCTTTGGCGATTGTTACCTTATTTGTTTCGTCTAGGCGACTATTAGAGTACTTTCCCTCCACTCACGCTCACGAAATTTGTCAAACGTATTGATACCCATCCAAGCTCAAATCTCGTATACGAACGTTTTTGAATTTCTATCTTTATCCAAAACAATACCCAATTTACATGTTTCCCTTTACATTTTAATATCAACACCTGTATCCAATCCCCCTGCTCCAATCTTAGGATATATCTCATCTTCATCGAAAAACATCTCTCAAAATTGCCTACCGAGCTTTGGTATCATTTGAGCTCTGGCTGACCTCTGCGGATAACGCGAGGGTGTTAGTGTCTAAAAAATAAAATAACTCGGATTTCTATGAAATTTTAGTATGTTGCGGAGATAAAAAAAATAAAAAGACATGTGTTTTTGCATTTTTCGAGTTGACGTCATTTTCAACGTTTTAACATATTTCAAATTTTTCTTTACCCTCACCACTTGGTGACAGCCCTACACCTCAAACAACACAACACTATGCCGACAGACGAATCGTGTTGTTTCATCCAAATTGTCGAAAAATTTCAACGCCATGGCGTCATCAGCAATCGACGTCAGAAAGCATTCAAAATCAAATTTCACTGCATGAAGTTGAAAACAAGGAAACGTTTACTACTCATGGCACGGATCAACAAGTTGAAAAATGAAAGTTGTAATGACACTGAAGCTAAACTTGACTGTGTGTAGTGTTTGATGAAAAGGATAATGTTCAATATTTATGAAAGGATTATAAAATAAGACAAGAATTGTGATAATTGAGAATAAGTTCTGTATCCTCCGTGCCATGTTTTCAACAGGAATAATTTGAGGTGTAGACTGTACTAAAGAATTGAGGCCTGGGTTGATGTGGCCCTCACAGTTAACGTATGTCATCGAAAGTTATCAAGTTGCAGTAAAATCATTCCAAAACGAGTCGTCCTACCAGTTACAATGAAAATGCAGCCGTCACGTTTGATCGATCACGACCAAAATAGGACGTTTAAATCTAGACATTATACCGATTCATCCTACCAATTTACATTGAAACTCCTTCAAAAATGCAACCTGTAGACTGTGCTAAAGGAACCTAGGTAACGTGCCCCCGCGGTCGTCACGGTTGACCGAACCTGACCAAAATAAGACTTTCTCGTCTAGACATTATACGGAGTCATCCTACCAAGTTACAATCAAATCCCTTCGTATAGTTCGTGGGGAGTGGATTGCGACTAAAACACCCACGAAGTGGAGTCATCACCCAAAGTATCACTTTAAAATTTCTGTACATATGGGCAAAAAAACGCAAGCAATGTTTCAGCCAATGGACCTCCGGGTTTAACCCAGTTGTCCATTCGCTGGAACTTTGCTTCTGCTTGTTATACTTTGCAATAAATTTGCAATTATAATAATAATAATAATAATAATAATAATAATAATAATAATAATAATAATAATGAAGTTTATTATTACAATCGAGTCCACGCGTGGTGTATAAATAAATAGACTCTGCGGCTGAAGCTGAATATATACAAAAAGAAAAAGTAACAACTATCAACTATTAATCAACCAAGGTTAAGCTCAGTGTTATATTCTTGTGTAAAATCTCCTTCTTTCCAGGGATTTCACCAGCAAGGTCCCATTCGCGCTGCCAGGGGAATCTTATCCCAATGCAATGGTAGAGTGCGTCCGATACGGGCATACACAACGGGTCACCCTGCCGCCTCGAGTTCTGTCTGCCAAAAGGAGACCTGACCAACAAAAAACAATACTGGTATTAATTTAATGGTTTATTAATTAAACACTCACCGTTCTGGTGTAGGTTGCCGGACTGCTGGTCAGTGACGTCCACGGTACCACCAATTTATCTGAGAAGCAGATTCACGTAATGTTCAATCTGAACTGCAGACCTGTTCCACTCGAACTCCGACGTTCGTTAATGACCTAACAATATATACACACTCTGACGTCACTGAACAGCAGGCACCAGTTACAATAAACTAAATCGCGGAAATATATGAAGAGCTTGTCGAACAAGGCGGTACCGGCTGATCGGAGATGGGGCATGGCTGAAAATTAACAGTGTGGACACTACATAACCCACGCCTCCGACCAAATCATCCCGCATTGCCCGACAGGGAGCTCAAGTTTACTGGTTAAAAATGTCTTTCAAACACCGAAGGTCTCTTTCTTCTAGAACAACTTCCTCTGTGGTTTCTCTTCTAACTCGTGTCTCTTTCCCTATCCGCTCTTCAATAATGGTAATATGACGAACTTTCTGCAGGTTACACTGAACTCCAGTAGAAACCATCTGGGATTTTTTTCGCTGCCTCTGGTAGCGGGTCTACTGTATCTAACATCAACGGTGCGTCTCCTGTAAAAGCTATTTGGGATGATGCCGCTTTAGCTGCGGTAGTCTCATCAGCCGACAAATCCAAGGTTAACTCAGGTTCAGAGCCCAAGCTTGGATAACTTGCACTCGATGATGGGCTAGAATGTCCATCATATTGTAGCATTCTAATCATATTCTTCCCAGAGGGCTTTCCCATTGTTTTCGCTCGGCTCAGCAGTGCTTCATGCTTTAGCGTATCCAAATGCCTTTTCAGTTAGACACCTTGTACTGTTCTTGTTCTCTTTCTCTTTTCCATTGGCCTTCTTCATTTGCCGAATCTCGACGATGGCGCTCTTCTTTATCACCCAGTCTATCCCTGCTGCACTTATCTCTCTGTCGTTCTTTGCCCCTATTCTCCCGTCTTCTATCATCAGGTCTTGTAAACCTCCTCTTTCTGTACCTTTCACTATGACTCCAACCCCTGTGTCTTCCTCCTATTACTCTGGCTCTTCTGCTCCCCTCGTGGTACGAAGATCTGTCCATTCTGAAAGAACGAAAGTACACAAACGACTTTGAGCTATTTTGTTACAAGACATAGTTTGGGTAGAAACAGTGCAAATATATTGATCGAGATAAGCAGGTCTCCTAGCAGGCCGGTGAACCCGTTGCTGAGGGTCGACACCCATCTCCATAAGAAGTTCAGCGTCTGGCCTATTACCGTGGTTGACTTCACTTTGCTCATTTAGAAACCTACCGCTCTCTTCCTGGTCATCGTCCTGTCGTTCCTTGTACCTTCGTAAGCGATCTACATGTACCACTTGTCTTCTCCCTGATCGTCTCTCAGCTATTTCATATGTGATCTCTGACAATTTCTTTTGTATGTCAAAAGGCCCTCTCCAGTATTTCTTGGATGGAAACCCTTCCATTTTTACTGGGGTGTATAGCCAGACTGGCTCTCTAATGTTCAAGGTATCTGTTCCTAAGTAGTGGTCGTAGTTTGCCTTTTGACGTTTAAGCCTATCCCCCAAATGCGTGCGAACATAAGCGTGTGCCTCTTCCATCCTTTCAGCCATTTCTTGACTCCAATGTCTCCTGTTGTCAAACAAATCTAGATTGGGGCGTCCATACTGCAAATCGACGGGTGTACTCACTTCTCTCTGCCCATCTGTGCCCATCATCACAAATTTGGCGTCATACCAGTTGATGAGTGCTTGGTCGAGCGATCTGCGTGCATGACGTAGGGTATTATCATCCTTCTCCTGGACATATGCAGAAAGCATTGCCTTAATAGTTCTATTTGCCCGCTCGACCTGCCCATTGGACTGCGGGTGGTAGGCAGTTGTTCGTGTCTTGTGTATACCCAACAAAGTGCACACCTCTTGGAAAAGCTTGCTCTCGAACTGGGTTCCTTGATCCATATGTAACTGCTGAGGTGGACCAAATCGCAGGAAAAACTCTTCGACCAGCAACTTGGCTACTATGATGGCTTCCATATTCTTCATGGGGTAAGCTTCAGTGTATTTAGTAAAATAGTCTGTGACGACTAAGATGTATGCATTCCCCCGACGAGTTCTTGGTTCTACTGGGCCCATGATATCACATGACACCCTCTCCATAGGTGCTCCTGCAGTGAAACTGTCTAAAGCTGCTTTCTTCTGTAGTTTCACCGGTGTGCACACAGGACATGTTTCGACATAGCCTGTTATATCCTTCTTCAGCCCAGGCCAGTAGTTTGTCATTTTCACTCTTTCTGTGGTCTTGGTGATTCCCAGGTGTCCACCTGTCTGGTCATCATATGCCATCTTGACAACATTCCTTCTTATCTTCTTTGGTACAATGGCCCTGTGACATAGGGGATGACCCTCTTTCTTTTCTTCTACAATTAGAATATTTTCTCTTATCTTCAAATATGGCCACGTGGTCCATAACTTTCTTATGAAAGGACTTTTGGGTGAAACTTCTCTCCAATCTGGGCGTTGTCCTCCCTGAACCCATTTATATACGGCTCCGATATCTTCATCTTTTTGTAGGTTTGTCATTTCCTCTGTTATAAAGTCTATATAATTGACATTGAAGATTTCATCACCCTCAACGTTTAGCTCCTCGTTTCTGCCACACTGCGGACATGGCATCCTTGAAAGAGCATCTGCATTGTTATGGACCCGGCCTGGTCGGTGGACTATTTCAGAATCAAACATTGCCAGTTGCTCTAACCATCGAGCCAACTGACCCTCCGGGTTCTTGAAATTCCACAACCAACACAGTGCACCATGGTCACTTCTAACAATAAATTTTCTCCCATACAGATATGGTCTAAAATGCTTAATAAAGTGTCGTGTGGTGCAGTAATTTCTCTCTGCTTTTGACAGGATTCTGCTGGCGTATGCAATGACCCTTTCATTTTGATCAAACACCTGAGAAAGTATCCCTCCTATCCCAAAGTGGCTGTCATCCGTATCTACTATAAACTCCTTCTCTGCGTCAGGGTATGCCAATACAGGGGCTTCTGTCAATGTCTTCTTCAAATCATCGAATGCTGTCTGGCACGTCAAACTCCATTTGAATTCCCTCCCCTTTTCAGTCAGTTTATGCAGTGGTGCAGCTATGTTGGCATAACCAGGTACATACCTCCGATAATACCCGGAGAGGCCTAAAAAACTTCTCAACTCTGACACCTTACATGGGGTGGGACACTCTCGAACTGCTTTAATTTTCGCTGGGTCTGTTGACACGCCATCAGCCGAAACAATGTGTCCAAGATACACTACCACATGCTTGAAGAAATGGCATTTGCTTGGCTTTAGCTTCAAACCAGCCTGTGTAGCCTCTTTAGTACTTCCCCTAGTCGAATTAAGTGCTCTTCAAACGTCCTGGTAAAGATTAAGATGTCATCCAAGTAAACTAAGCAGCTGTCAAAGGTTAGCCTGGCCAGTATCGACTCCATTAGGCGTTCGAAGGTTCCAGGGGCATTGCAGAGCCCAAAACTCATCACTTTGAATTGAAATAAGCCCCTGGTGGTGGTAAAGGCTGTCTTAGGTCTGTCTTTGGGATCAACCAGTACCTGATGATATCCCGACAACAGGTCAACTGTTGAAAACCACTCTACGCCGGCTAAACAGTCTAGGGTCTCGCTAATATGTGGAATTGGGTAGGCATCCTTCTCAGTTACCTTATTTAGGGCACGGTAGTCCATGCAGAAGCGAAGAGCTCCATCTTTTTTCTGCACAAGCACCACTGGGCTAGCCCAAGGACTCGTAGACGGCTCTATTAGATTTCTCTTTAACATATCATCGACAATCTTCTCGATGTCTTGCTTCTGGTGTATAGCCGCTCTCCTTGGCCGTTGTTTAATGGGAGCTGCATATCCTGTGTTTATTGTGTGTTGGACTCTATCTGTGCACCCCAAGTCTGACGGCGATTTAGTGAATGCTGACTCATTTTGTTTTAATAACTCTTTTATTTTTGCTGCCTGTGTATTCGTCAATCCACCGGTTGCTTCAATCCACAGCTTGTGCAATTGTGATGGTAACTGTGTATCATTGAAACATTGTTCTGCATCAGTGTTATCAACAAGGAGCTCTGCAGGGTTCACATGCCCAAGTGTTGTGTTCTTGTACAGAACATGTGTTTCCTCGGTTGGGTTCATCAAGCGTACTGGCACTTTCCGCTCCACTTCACAAGGCCTCTCTAAAACTTTAGCAGTCAAGATATTGTGTTTAGCTGTCAATTCTTTATGGGGCTCAATCATTCCTAAAGCAGGTATACCCTGCATGTCTTCACCAACCGAGCCTTGTACTATTATCTTATGCCTAGGTGGAATACTGATAGTCTCATCAAGGGTGACGCAGCAAACCCCTATAGACCCTTCCATTCGTGTATCATGTGCTTATCCTGACATCACAAGTTTCTTATTAACAATATCTATGGTGCAGCTATGGCAGCGCAAGAAGTCCAAGCCAAGGATAACAGGTGACCCTATATCGGCTACTACCGCCTCCTGCTCACATTCTTCCTCGCCGATCTTAAAATCAAATGTTGCTTTCCCATAGCTGTGCAGCCTTTCTCCATTAGCAGTAGTCAGTTTCCGTATCATTGGAGCGAGTTCTGGGCGCTCACCCTTTTCAATGGCGTCATAAGTATCTTTAGAAACTACCGTGAGCGTAGCCCCAGTATCGATCAGACAATACGTTATTCCGTTTTTCATTTCAGCCAGTATGTAGAGTCCTGATTCATTAGGACGATTAATAACACCTGCTCGTTTACTGTGTCTGTTTCTCTCCCTTATCGAGTGCAATTGCACTTCGCTTTCCTTGTCCCCCAAGGAAGGGCATTCTCTGGAAATGTGCCCCCTGATTCTACACCTGTAACAGATGATATTTGGTTTTCTGTCATTGTTGGGCCTCTTCACCTCCGATACTTGCTGTTTCCCTCGATTCTGTCCACCTCTGCCTAAAACCTTTGAGGATTTGATTCCTCCACATTCGCATAAGTTGTTCCGCTATTTCTTCCCGCTTCTTGCAATTCTCTGACTGCTCTACCCAATTCCTCCCGCTGTTCCATTACTTTCTCCAGCCCAATGTTTGTATTTACTACACGACCATAGCCTGCGTCTGCGTGCGAGGGATCAGTGGCGCGATATGCCTCCAATTCGACCGCTAGATGAACTGCAGCTTCCAGGTTCGCCGGTCGTGACTGCAGTATTTTACACATCATGTCTCGATCTTGCTGCAATGCATCACAAAAAGCGTCACGAGCTAGGATATCCTGGAGTTCAAGCGTTGCTGTCGGATACGCCAAGCTCACTTTACGTCTAACCGACTGCCCCAATTCTGGTAATGCCTCATTTGGCCATCTACGGCGGGCTCGTAGCTCTGCTCGATATAACTGCGTCTGATTTGGGGGAAGGAACCGATTCCTAAGAGCTGTTAAGAGCTTACTGTAATCTCTACGATCCGGGCCGCTAAGTACGGACAAAACTTGCTGTGCTATTCCCTTTAGACTCCCGGCCAAATATAGCGCCATTTCTTCTCTGTTCCATTTATTTATTTCTGAACACGTATCAAAGTGGATTTCATAGTCCATTATGGATGTGGAGCCGTCATATGGCTGTGGATTCATCAATGGTCTTTTTCGGGAATTATCTGCAATTCCTCTGTTGACTATCTGTGTGTCATTCGCTAATCCTTTTCCGTTTTTATTTTGACCTTCCAGTCCTCTCTTTCGCTCTGTTGGGGTGCATGCCGGCGTCTGATCAAAATAAGCTCCTGTTCCTCACAAGAGCTTCTGTCTCTCTGTTGTGTATTTTCTAGGCTGCCTAGACGTTCAGCGCCCTGGTTGTGTCTAACTGCTGTCAAGGTTTGCGGCTGTGCCCTGTGATCCCATCGTGGACTGGGTGAGGCTTGCACCAATCCCTGTTGTGTACCATCATCCATACAGCTGCCTGTCCCTCCTAGCACCGGACACGTAGCTGTGTACTCTAGATGCTGTCTTGGGCTCCTGTCAAGGAGATCCATCAATTTAATTCGATTCTTTGCAGTAGGTTCGGGCAATCGCATTTCAGACCCGACCGAACCTTCGGCTGTCTGGGTATGCCTTTTGGATGGCAGTTCTGGAAGTCTACATTGGCTCCTTCCTTCCATCCCTGGTAACCGAGTCCGACTCATTCGAGGAAAATCTGAATGTTCTGTGTGGCTCTTCCAGGGGAGTTCTGTATGCTCGTCAGTTCTTTCGAGGGAGCTCTCTATACTCCGTATAGCTCTCCAGGGGGAGCTCTGCAAAATCATCCTGGCTCGCTCGAGGGAGCTCTGCGCCCCTTGTGTGGCTCGCGCTATGGAGCTGTGAATATGCTGTATGGCTCCTCGTGGCAAGTTCTGCAATGTCATCCTGACTCTCTCGTGGGAGCTCTGCATCTCTTGAGCGGCTAGCTCTAACGAGCTCTTCACCCGGCTCCTTCACTTCCGGCTCGTTCTCAAACATCATTTCAACAACGTCGTAATTATCTTCTGCCATTTAATTCAGCCGTTATTAATCGTTGATCAATCCCACAACTCTGCCACCAATGTAAAATCTCCTTCTTTCCAGGAATTTCACCAGCAAGGTCCCAATCGCGCTGCCAAGGGAATCTTATCATAATGCAATGGTAGAGTGCGTCCGATACGGGCAGACACAACGGGTCACCCTGCCGCCTCGAGTTCTGTCTGCTAAAAGGAGACCTGACCAACGAAAAACAATACTGGTATTAATTTAATGGTTTATTAATTAAACACTCACCGTTCTGGTGTAGGTTGCAGGACTGCTGATCAGTGACGTCCACGGTACCACCAATTTATCTGAGAAGCAGATTCACGTAATGTTCAATCTGAACTGCAGAGCTGTTCCACTCGAACTCCGACGTTCTTTAATGACCTAACAATATATACACACTTTGACGTCACTGAACAGCAGGCAGCGGTTACAATAAACTAAATCGCGGAAATATATGAAGAGCCAGTCGAACAAGGTGGTACCGGCTGATCGGAGACGGGGCACGGCTGAAAATTAACAGTGCGGACAATATACTTGCTTGAAGTGATATGTCTTCAGAGCAGATTTAAACTGGTTGAGAGTTTGTGACGTCTGCCTATAAGCGGGAAGCGAATTCCAGAGCTTCGGACCGGCAACAGAAAAAGTACGACCACCGCATGATAGAATGTTGCAAGATGTGTAAACTAAGTCATTGGAGAAACTGGACATTAGAGTTCTGACAGGTTTGTGGGGAACAAGAAAATCAGTAAGGTATGAAGGACCAAGATTGTTGAGACATTTATATATGATTAAAAGGATTTTAAAGTCAATCCTTTTCAGAAGTGGGAGCCAATGTAGATCTGCCAGTACCGGAGATATGTGGTCATATTTCCTGGTCTTGGTCAGAACTCTGGCTGCACAATTTTGGACAGCCTGTAACTTAACCAAAAGAGATTTGTTGCAGCCAAAAAGCAGTGAATTACAGTAGTCAAGACGACTTGAGACGAATGCATGGATGAGCATTTTCATCATATTTTCATCAATCACATCCCGTACTCTGCTGATGTTTCTAATTTGAGAATAAGACTGCCTGCAGATCTGTGTGACATGATCCTCTGCTGATAGATTGCTGTCCATCATATAACCAAAATTGCGAACACTAGAAGACGGTGAGACTGAAATCCCCCTCAAGCACCAAATTACGCCCTGTACACCGATGCAAGTAATATGGAGAGCCTATATAAATGAGTTCAGTTTTGTCTGTGTTCAATTTCAAAAATTTTTCGGTCATCCATCTAACGTCGGCAACACATTTCTCAATGCTTTCGGTGGACACCGGTCTATCGAGTAGTTTAAAATGAAGGTATAGTTGTGTATCATCTGCATAGAAGTGGTAGTGAAGGACGTGGTGGCGGATAATATCGCTGAGTGGTAGAACATATATGACGTACAAAAGTGGGCCGAGAACCGAACCCTGTGGAACCCCAAATTTTAGATTGTGGTCACTGGGGTGAACGTTATTAACTGTGCCACTGAGAGAACGGTCATAGAGATAGGACTGAAACCATGTAAGTACTGGACCGGATACGTATATTCGATATTTGAGTCTTTCCAAAAGAATTCAGTGATCAATTGTATCAAATGCAGCACTAAGGTCTATAAGCACTAAACATGATACCTCCCTACTATCCATTGCTAACAGAAGATCATTCTGAACACGGAGTAGGACTGTTTCGGTACTGCACTTAGGGCGGTAGGCTGACTGATAAACCTCGGAAATGTTCATCTTAGAGAGATGCTCGCGAAGTTGCACTGATACTACCCTTTCAATTACCTTAGAATTAAATGAGAGGTTCGACTCTGGCCTATAGTTTTTTAACACTTCGGCATCTAATCCTGTTTTCTTCAGTAATGGGGTAACTAGTGCATGTTTCATGCTAGATGGAAGATGTCCTGTTTCTAATGACTGATTTACAATATTCAGTAAGGTGGGTAGTAAACATGGCAAGCATATTTTAAACAGCTTTGTGGGTATGATGTCAAGGGGGCATTGCTTTGATGGTGAACGCTTGATTATTTGACTAAGCTCTTCAGAAGATAATAGCCAAAATGAACTAAACTGTTCAGCCACTGATGCAATATCTCCGTCTTGGGACTTGTCCCAATTCGTGGATGGTGCATCAGCGACAGGATAGGTTAGATCGGATATCATAGTTTGAATTTTGTCAAGAAAGAATTTTGCAAAATCATTTGCAAGGTCAGCAGGTGATACATGCTATGGCAGAACAGTGCCTTTCCCCTTGTGTAGCAGTTTGTCTATCACGTCAGTAAATACCCGTGGTCGTTTAGACGTATCGGCCACGATATCAGCAAAGTATTGTTTTTTAGCTTCAGTTATTTTATGATTAACATGGTCTCTCTAGGTCAAGAAAAGCTGTCTATGAACTGAGAGTTTTGTTTTCCGCCACAGCAGTTCTAATTTTCTCCGACACCTCTTTGCATTCCGAACTTCATCAGTGAGCTATGGGGAGGACCCGTCTTTCACAACACTCTTACGCCGGATAGGGGCTACTTTGTGTATAGCCGATTGTAATCGATTGTTGAAGCTGTTAACAAGGGAATCAACCGATTCAGTATCTGAAGATTCTTGGGCTTGACACGATCCAAACACTGTGCAAAATTCAGATGCATCGATGGAACAGTACTTTCTATAAGTTATTGTTTTCCTTTGCTCGCTGGGCTTTCGAAGTCTGATTGTAAACATCGCAGGGAAATGATCTGAGATACCCACATGATCAAGGACGTCGATGTCATATATCAATTTAGAATCACATTCTCTTGTGATTACCGAGTCTAAAGTCTGTTTGTGGATGTGCGTCGGCTGAGTTACAAACTGCACTAAGTCCATGGGTTTTAAAACCTCTGTAAACTTTGTAGCATCCGAATCATTCAAGTCTTCCACGTGGAGATTAAAGTTCCCAACGATGAGCAAGGGACATTTCGATATAATCAGGGAACTAAACAGTTTCAGAAATTTCAGACATACACGATGACAAGTTAATATCTTCTATCACTCCTCGAATAGTTGATGCCTTCTTGCAGACGGACCTAGCATTGATAAGACCTACAGTGATGTCCGTAGAAGGGCGAGTGTCTAGATGAATATTACCTGGATGGAACACCTGGGATTTGCGTTTGCGAACATTACGTTTACCACCTCGTCTGTTCCTGTGCTTCCTGAGAAGCACCCGAATCATTCAAGTCTTCCACGTGGAGATTAAAGTCCCCAACGATGAGCAAGGGACATTTCGATATAATCAGGGAACTAAACAGTTCAGAAATTTCAGATATGAAGTCTCCTATTGTAAAGGTATTTTTACATTTACGGTGGTGGTGTCGATAAACGGTTGCAATTCGCAGGCAGATTTTTCCATGAGTCATTATCCCAGACATATATTCAAAGGATTTGAACTTGTCTACCTTTAATGTCTTCACGCATAATGAACGTGAGTGAAGTAGTCCAACGCCCCTCCTCTGCTGCTGCCGCGCGGCTCATATAGAAGTTTCATGTCAGTTGACTCAAGTTCACCAATGGGGATCTTACTGTCGGGGCGGAGCCAAGTTTCAGTTATCATACACAATGACAAGTTACTATCTTCTATCACTCCTCGAATAGTTGATGCCTTGTTGCAGACGGACCTAGCATTGATAAGACCTACAGTGATGTCCGTACAAGGGCGAGTGTCTAGATGAATATTACGTGAATGGAACACCTGGGATTTGCGTTTGCGCACATTACGTTTACCACCTCGTCTGTTCCTGTGCTTCCTGATTTCTGGTCTTCATATAGTCGGTCATCCAGTAAATATTTTCTGGTGAATCCACTAACACTATGTAAAGGGTTAAAAGTCAATAATGTGGCAGAACTGTAGACAATATACAGTTTATTGATTTCACTTTGCTCTACTGCCAGTGAGTTAATTTCACACAGGTAATCATCATTAACACTGGACATAGGTGACTGCCAGTCAGTAGACTTCACCTTGTAAAATGTCATAGGAAATAATGACAAAAATGTCAAAATAACACCAAATCCATATGGAATAAAAGAAATATTTTTCCAGTTTCTGGTACTCAAATACAGAATAAACACTATCACCAATTTTTAGACAGATCCAAGAGTAATAAATACATAGAATTCAGCAAAATACAGAGAGCAAAAAACATGCTGCCAACAGACCGGCGCATTATTGCTTGGGTGGAATCTCCACTCCACGTGTGATTTAGTGATAATATACTCTCCATATACTGTTGTGTAAATACGACCTGTAGGCTATGCTAAAGGTTTTCGGTTTTCGGACCCACACAGCCGTCACGGTTGACCGATTGCGATCAAAATGGGGCGTTCTCATCTAGACATGACCTCGATCCTGCACATGAAATTTAGTGGTGATCGAGGAAGAACAGGGTAGCCAGTACCTAAGAAAAGTGAACAGACTCATAGACGAACAGACTCACAGACTTACGCATACGTGATGGCAATAGCTTATTTTGACTTTGTCAAGTAAAGCTAAAAATTCAAAATCCTACTTCAACTTCCAGAGATATGATTTCAGTAATAATAATAATAATAATAATAATAATAATAATAATAATAATAATAATAATAATAATAATAATAATTTATTTTCTGGAGCGTAAAACCACAAATAGTGCTCTAAAACGCTTGAAAGAAATAAATACACTTTTCTGAAATAAAGAGTCACATCTGTTTTAGTTGCCTCTTACAGAGGTTCAGGAGAATGCTTCAGTGCATAGGAAAGTTTTAAGATTTCCTTTGAAGACATCGAGAGTTTCTGAAATTCTGACACTAATTGGCAGGGAATTCCACAATCTGGGACCCACGATGGAAAACGCACGATCATGAGCCTGGTTAGATCTGCTAAAAGGTACAACTAGTTGAATTTGGTTTTTAGATCTGAGACTGCGTGGTGGTTTATATACAGTGAGGAGCTCTTGCAAGAAAACTGGAGACAGTTTGTGGATACATTTGAATACTAAGATCAATATTTTGAAATCAATTTTCTGTTTAACTGGAAGCCAATGTAGTTGTCTTAAAACAGGTGTTATGTGTTCAGAGCGTTTGTACCAGTAATTATCCTAGCAGCAGTAATCTGAACTTTTTGAAGCTTCTGAATCAGGCACTGGGACAGCCCCAATAACACTGAATTACAATAGTCTAGTTGTGAGGTGATGAAGGTGTGCACAAGTTTTTCAAGTGCTGACTGGTTAAGATAAAGTCGCAGTCTTCCAACATTACGAAGCATCCAGTAGCATTTTTGACATATTTTATTGATATGGATGTCTAGTTTTAAATTTGAGTCCATAATCAGTCCAATATTCCTGGCCGATTCACTTTTCATAGTGATGTTGTTTCCAGCCAGAATTGATGTAACAGGGGGTGTAGGCATGCGAACCCCAGATATCACTAAGAATTCAGTTTTAAAGTCATTCATTTTCAGTTTAAAGTCTATCATCCATTCCCGCACAAGATTTATGCAAGTTTCCATGTTATTGACTGCGGTGAATGAGTCACTTGGAACAGATGGGTTGAATGTGATGTGCAGTTGGGTGTCGTCTGCAAACAAATTATATGATATGCCATGCTTTTTAAGAAGGCGGCCCAGAGAAGAAGTGTACAGAGTAAACAAGAGTGGTCCAATAACTGAGCCCAGAGGAACAGCACACTTTAACGTCCTGCTTTCTTAACCGATTTTATTGATATACATTTGTTGACTGCGACCTTCTAGATATGATGCAAACCACGATAAGACAGTTCCACAAATGCCATGCTGTGTCAATGTCTGTATTAGAATTCCATGGTCGACTGTGTCGAATGCTGCTGACAAATCCAAGAGAATAAGTAGTATAGCCTTATCCCAGACACTGATTTAACAATGTCATTGTTGACTCGCAGTAAGGCTGTTTCTGTACTGTGGTTGGCTTTATATGCAGACTGGAAGGGCTCTAAAAGATCATTTTCATGCAGATGATTTTAGAATTGTAAAGCAACAACCCTTTCCAACAATTTAGACAGGAAAGAGAGGTTCGATACTGGTCGATAATTCTTCAGGTTGTCAGGATCAAGAGATGGTTTCTTGATGAGTGGTGTAACAAGTGTTTTTTGCAGTGGGTTTGGAACAACCCCCCCCCCCCCCCCACCCCCCCATGTAGGGATGCAGATATAATAGACGTTATGGCTGGCAGAAGATAATCAATTGTCTCTTTCAAAAGGAATGTGAGAATTTGATCTAGATCATTGGATTTATTGGATGATGATAAAATCATTTTTCGAATGTCGTCTTCTGAGACAGAGTGAAAATGAGAAAAATCACTTTTTATGTCAAGATGATCAAACTCTGGTGGTTCACATCATAGTATATTATCCAGAATTACTTGAATTTTCGTTATGAAATAATCGCTGAATTTTTCCAGAATTTCTTCAGTATGTAGATGATCTGGGAGAATGACCTTTTGTTCTTTACCGAGGAGACTATTGGTTAGCGAGAACAGCACCCTTGTATTAGATGACTCCTCTATAAGCGAATTGTAGTACTCCCTCTTCACCTTTTTGATGATCTTATTAGTTGTATTTCTTTGGTGGCAAAACATCTGCCGTTGAACCTCAAGCTTCGTTTTATTGTAAAGACGCTCAAGTCAGCGACGCTGTTGTTTAGCAGCTCTAACATCTTCTGTAAACCACTCCACTTTTTCCCTATGAGTTATAATTTTTGATTTGGGTGGTGCATGTTCAGCCATGATGCCCTTAAGAGTTTCTTCAAATAAAGATAGCAATTGCTCATATGATTCATGACTACTACAAAAATAGTTCGAACACAGAATTGATGAACTGATATCCATTTTCAAGGCATCAATATTTATGGATTTATATTTTCGATAAGTAATTTTCTTGGGAGGAATTTTTGAAGTTGCTAGTGTCAATTCGGCCAAGACTGCATAGTGATCAGACAAACTAGATCATATTGCACTACAGTAATACCACATACGACAAAAGAAATGGCTTCGGGCGAGTTGTGTGCGATTTCATCCAAATTGTTGGAAAATTCTTAACGCTATAGCCTTATTGGAGATTAAAATTGGATGTGATGTTATAGGGTCATACGCAGGGCTTATATTTCATCAAAATTTGTGAGAATCCATTTGCATTTGGATTCTTGGGAAAATGGTTGCGAGAATCCATACCTGCTATGAATATTCCAGGATCCCATAAGGCCACCATGGTTGAACCCCTGTTGTGTACCGATTACACATGTCAGCTCTTTACCCAACACAGCTTTTTAATTTTTAAAACATAAACTGAATTTAATAATTTTTTAAAAAGTAAACAATATTTCCCAATACAACCTTACAAATATGGATGTCAGTGGAACCGGCTCAATGAACCGGTTCCAATGACAGACATATTTGTACAATTTCATTGACAAAGTGTCAGGATATTTTAGATCTTGTTAGCCTTGTGTTAGTTAATTTACTGTGACGAGTTACGGAGCGAACGTCCTTAAGAGAGGAAAAGTACCTATGCTGGAATGGTTTGACCTAATTTACCCACACAAGAGAATTGACGCACCCGACAGTATATAAGTGCGATTCTGCGAGAAATCAAAAACTTACAAACCGAAATCTGTTCCATGCGAGAGAAGTAACAGTCGATAAGGTAACTATAGCAACTAGGCTTGAACAAAGCCAGTTGCAAAGCAGAACAAGTTGTAGAGTGACAAACTGACAATACGCCAGTGGTATTAGGTGTCATTTGCGGACTGCATCTGACAAGGTAACCACTGGCCGGTGTGACAATACAACAGTACAAGTTGCAAATGCAAACGTGACTCAAACAAGTGACAACTGACGCAGAAGCCAGTCGTCTAGGGTTTGAGGGAAGACACCAGTTGCATTAGCAGCAGTAAGACTGTATTGTCACAGACTAGATACATTGCGATTTGTGGGTTGGTTGGGTCAAACGTCCTTTCGCCAGTTGTGATTTTCGATAGGTGAGGTACACCAGTGACTTGTTATATGACAATACGATCGAAGCATGACGTATTTAGGACACTGACAGGTCAAGTAGACCATTTGTATATAAATAACTTAGTTACTTTTTGTCCCAACAGGAAGGCATCTGCTCGAGTAATAAAACCCAAGAAGCAAAACAAGTGGAACAGAAAATTTATCTCAATTGGTAATGGTCTGTCAACGGACGAAGCTGGGATGTATATAACATCAGCTATACAAGGTATAAAAATCAATGTGCTTGTTGATACAGGTGCAACAGTAACTATACTGTCACAGGATATCTATGCCAATATACCAGATGTACTTAGACCAAAGTTAGAGCCAGTCTTACAGACAATCATAACAGCCAATGGCACAGAATTATTAACCAAAGGCCAGGCCAACTTCATATTCACATTTGGTGAGCTGTCCTGTCATACAAGAGCTATAGTGGCAGATATTAAAGTAAATGGTATCTTAGGTTTGGATTTTCTAAGAACAAATGACTGTAGAATTGATGCAGCCAATGGCATACTTGAAATAAAGAATACCAAGATACCAGTACAACTGGAAGGTTTACTTGGTTGCTATCGTATCACTGCAGTGGACACGGTCAGTATACCACCTGCATGTGAGGGCATTATCACAGGCCAAGTTGTTGTACCTAATGGGAAAATACTGCCAAAATTCGAGAGTATGGTTGAGCCATTTAATGATCGAAAAATAGTAAAAGACAGCATTCTGACAGCACGAAGTGTTGTGGTCCCTGGAAACACTTATACTGTACCAGTAAGATTATTGAATTTTGGACAGAATGCTAAAACTATTTATCCAGGTACAGTGATTGGACAACTTAGTAGTGTGAATGTTGTTGAAGAAACATCAAAGGAAAGCCAACAGAATACTAGAAGATTACCATTGGAATTAGATAAACTTTTGAACGAGGCTTCTAGGAATCTGTCTGAAGAACAGAAAAGGCAAGCTGCAGAATTTCTGCATGAATATAAGGAGTTGTTTGCATCCTCTGACAGAGATTTGAGTAAAACAACTGTAGTGAGACACAAGATAAACACTGGTGGCAGTAAGCCAATCAAAAAACCAATACGACGGACACCAGTACATTTGGAAAATGAGCTGAATAAGCACATTGATGACATGCCAAAGCATGGAATAATAGAACCCTCAACTAGTTCATGAGCCTCTGGTGTGGTGTTGGTCAAGAAGAAGGATGGCACATTTAGGTTCTGTGTGGACTACCGCCAGTTGAATAGCTGCACAATAAAAGATGCATATCCCCTTCCAAGTATAGATGAGTCATTGGATCATCTATCGTGTAGCACTTGGTTCTCTACCCTTGACCTTTGCTCTGGATACTGGCAGGTGGAGATGGATCCAGATGACAAACCAAAGACTGCATTTACAACTAGGCGAGGACTCTTTCAGTTCAAGGTCATGAGTTTTGGTTTGACATCAGCCCCTGCGACTTTCGAACGTCTCATGGAAAGTGTACTATCTGGCTTGCACTGGGATATTTGCCTAGTATATCTTGATGATATTATAGTGGTTGGTAAAACATTTGAAGATATGATATCAAATCTGAGAAAAGTCTTCAATAGACTTAAAGGGGCTGGGCTAAAAATAAAACCTCAGAAATGTTGCCTATTTGCAAAGGAAGTCTCATTCCTGGGACACGTAATCAATGCACAAGGTGTAGCAACTGACCCAGCAAAGATAAATGCTATAAAGAATTGGCCAATCCCAGCCAATGTTACTGAACTTCAATCCTTTTTGGGCTTATGTAGCTACTATCGGAGATACATCCAGAACTTCTCAGCCAAAGCCAAATGCTTACATGTCCTGACTGAAAAGGGACGACCATTTGTGTGGTCAGACAATTGCCAAGAAGCATTCGACCAACTGAAGTACCACTTGATGAAGGCTCCAATTCTAGCCTTTCCGGACTTCATAAAGACATTCATACTGGACACAGATGCCAGTAACAGTGCCATTGGAGCCATACTATCTCAGGTATTTGATGGGCACGAGCGAGTAGTTGCTTATGCAAGTCGAACATTGACAAAATCAGAAAAGAAATATTGTGTTACCAGGAAAGAACTACTGGCAGTTGTCTGTTTTGTGAAACAATTCAGACATTACCTGTATGGATGCCAATTTACAGTACGTACAGATCACAGTTCACTGAAGTGGCTGTTTAAATTAAAAAATCCAGAAGGGCAGTTGGCCCGCTGGTTAGAAGTACTTAGTACTTATGACATGAAAATTGAACACAGGCCAGGTGCGTGGCACCACAATGCAGATGCATTGAGTCGAATTCCATGCACACAGTGTGGATTCAGCAGCATTGGGGAGCTGGAAGAAGCTTCCAAAACAGAGCAAGTAATGCTAGTGACACAGGAACAATCTGTTCAAGTAAATAAAACAACTGAAAGGGACACCCCAGTTACCATAAAAGATAAACAGGATGAAGACCACGATGTGGCTTTGGTCAAAGGTTGGGTTAAGAATGGCAACAGACCAAGCTATGAAACAATAAGAGGGGAGGGACATATAGTTAAGTCCTTGTGGTCCCAATGGAACCAGTTGGTTGTTGAAAATGATTTACTGTACAGGCAGATGAAACAAACAGGTTGTAAGAAGACAACATTACAAGCAGTAATTCCCCAGTCAGAGAGGCGAACTATCTTACAGTTCTGCCATGATCATAAAATATCTGGTCATCTTGGCTTGAGAAGAACACTGGCAAAAATCAGAGAAAAATATTACTGGCCAGGTTTGAAGTCAGATACAAGGAATTATGTTGTTGGATGTGACAATTGTAGCAAGAAAAAGAATACACAAAGAAGACGCCGTGCTCCCATGCAGATGGTTGAGACGGGTACACCCATGGACAGGATTGCAACGGACATCCTTGGTCCACTACCAACAACTGATTCGGGAAACAAGTATATTCTTGTTGTGTCCGACTATTTTACAAAATGGACTGAAAGTTTTTCAATGGATAATATGGAAGCTGAGACGGTGGCAAAACTAATTGTTGAGGAGGTAATCACAAGATTTGGAGTCCCATCAACCATCCATTCAGACCAAGGACGCCAGTATGAGAGCAATGTGTTCACAGAGATGTGTCGCATTTTAGACATAAAAAAGACACGTACTACACCTTACCATCCGCAGAGCGATGGCATGGTAGAAAGGTTTAATAAAACCCTTGCCACAATGCTACGGATGTATGTTGATGACCACCAGAGAGACTGGGACAAATACTTACCTTATGTAATGATGGCCTACAGGTCATCCATTCATGAAACAACTGGATATACACCCAATCAATTGATGTTGGGTAGAGAAGTTTCCACCCCGTTAGACATTATGTATGAAATGCCTGCAACCATGAAGTATACACCAAACAACCAGTGGGTTTGGGAGCTAAAGGAAAACTTGAAAGATGCACACAGAACAGTCAGAAAGCATAGCAATCAGGCTATGATCAGACAGAAGAAGTATTATGACCAAAAGTTATCATGGCAAAAATACGAACCTGGGATGGAGGTATACATCTACTTCCCCATACGCAAGGAAGGGTGTTCAACCAAATTAACATGCTACTGGAGAGGTCCCTATGAGATAAAAGAGAAAATCTCTGAGGTGACCTATAAGGTCAGCTGTGGTCGAAAAGGGAAACCACAGGTAGTTCATATAGACAGGATGCGCCCAAAGCATGACCAAGTATTATCTGGGGAAAGTGAGAAAAACAGAAATTATAGTCCTCAGAATGCAGTTGATAACTTTGACAATATGGACAATGACAATAATACTCTACAGGAAGCATCTGACAGTGACCGACTCGACAATGGCAGTACAGTCTATGAAACTGACATTACTGGTTATAATGACAGTGGGCTGGAGGAGACAAACTTACAGGGGAAAAGGGACAGAAGACCCCCTAGGTGGCTCATTGATTATGTGCCTTGAATGAGTATGTACATTTTTAATCATGTACATTTTTTTTTTTGGTTACTGAATATTGTTGTAAATATGCTGTACATATGTTAAGTTCAACATGGTAAGGGTGTGCTCTTTTTTTCTGTTATTTTTCAGATGATGGCGAAGACAAAGCTTACAGTAAGAAAGGCAGGAAGGCCATGTCCATTTTTCCAGTGCATCAATGCAAACAACTGAGTGTGTGGATAAGGAGTCACAAACTGACCCAATTTATTACACCAAGTCCCTCGTGACAACTACAACCTATTGGGAGGGAGGTAAGGAGATAAAGATTAAAGAAAAGAAGACAATTGTTGATGTTTAGATACTCAGATTTAGTGATTTGGCTACCATGTGACACTGATTTAGTTATGTCAAAGGAATTGACCATTAAAGTTTTATTTTAATAAATATGAAACATGTTAATTATTAAAAAAAAAAAAAATGTACTGTTGAGTTTATATTTTACATGCGGGATGCATGGCTTGGAGGCGTGGGTAATGTGACGAGTTACGGAGCAAACATGACTCAAACAAGTGACAACTGATGCAGAAGCCAGTCGTCTAGGGTTTGAGGGAAAACACCAGTTGCATTAGCAGCAGTAAGACTGTATTGTCACAGACTAGATACATTGCGATTTGTGGTTTGGTTGGGTCAAACATCCTTTCGCCAGTTGTGATTTTCGATAGGTGAAGTACACCAGTGACTTGTTATATGACAATACGATCAAAGCACGACGTATTTAGGACACTGACAGGTCAGGTAGACCATTTGTATATAAATAACTTAGTTACTTTTTGCCAGTTGACTCGAGTTGAGCGACTTGTTAGTTTATGTCCCAGGGGACGAGAAGGTTATAAATTAGATTAAGACTCTACCAAAATATTATTAATAGACCCACAGTAAACCTGGCGACAACTGGGTTCGGACCTGGTAAGAGCATTTTGGCAGAACGTTACATTACTTCCTCTGTGTAAGGTATAGGGTTAAATTGACTTCCACGAGAATCCTGGCAGAGGTGCCACGAGCATCTATATGGATTATCGCTGGTTTTGTTGCGCGAATCTGTGAGAAGCAATTTTCGTATTCTCGTCGAAATATATTATAAGCCCTGTCATAGGATTCAAAGTTAAATGCGTCGGAAACTTTCGAACTTTTCATTTATTGAACACCTCCAAAAAATAACAGATAGCTGTTTTTCATGTATCTCCATTTTTCAACCTTTCAAGAAGGGTTAACGAGATTTTTGTTACATTAACCTAAAACAAAAAAATCATCTTTGACAGATGCCCACTCAGTGATGGGCGTGTTTCGTTGGATGACTTCTTTAAATTAGCTTGCGATCAAAATAATCTAGTTAAGTCATCCAACGAACCTATTTTTCGTTTTTTTCTGTTTTCTTTTTCGTCTGTCCAGAATCTGAGGTACTTCCTGTTAACACACAGTAACGAAATTTGGAATGCTTGCTCAGTTCTCCAATATCTCCATGCAGTTTCGACTCTTTGTTGGAAGGAGCCGTTTTTTTTATTTTTTCACTTAACATTTTAATTCTAAGTGTAAAGCTCCTACCTTTTAGGGGCATTTATTATCGGTAGAGTGTCTTATTGTGGGCCAACACTCTTTAGTGGCAAAACGAAATTAGACACCATATATATGCAGCCTCTTCTGTAATCTGTTGTACTCTGTTCTACTCACAAAAACACGTCTTATCTCTACTTTCTCTCAACCGGAACTGCCATGACGACAACAGGCATTCTCTAGAAATAAAACATGTGCCCAAACTATGGCAGTGGTTCCTCCACTCATATAAACTGAAATACGCTTGTTTGCTACATCACCCCTCCTTTGTAGAAAATGCGTCCCGCATTTGCATGATGAAACTTCAAGGATTCCTCCCATGAATGAAAGGTAACGATGTTGCACTGAGGACCTCATGGTAAGTGTCAATGTCGAAGAACTGACTCGATATCACCATCGACTGTACGAAGTCAAATGGTTATATTAACTGTTGCTATGTCACATTGCATTTCTTTCTCAACAGTCATGAGGGTACTGCAGCATCACCGTTCGGTGGTCTGGCTTCCGGCGGTAACCATTTGCTTTGCTTCAGATGCTCGACCTGATACATCATCTGCCTTATCAGCATCTCGTGGGGGTATTGTCAGAAATCACTGGAGCCTCAGAGATCATTACATCAGGCTCTACAGAACACCATTCCTCGGCTTCATCTCTATCTGGGTTTCCAAGAAACAGTTGCTGATCGGCACCTGATGATGGCCCTGATTGGCACTGTTTCTCTCTCAGCAGACTCGGCACCACAGCTACAACTGTCTGATCTGCGTGGAGATTCTCTTGATCTGACGACTCTGGTGAGTTCTCTGGGTCTGTGGTATCGTGGGCTGTTACTGCGACTGCGATCTAGGCGGTAGTGCTATCAATCCTGCTATGGCTTCGTCGCATGCGACCATGATTGCGGCTCTGCCTTAGCGCATCTCTCAACATATTCTCGGTGAGTCGGTGCCTCTGTGTCTCTAAGTGTCGCGTGTAATTATTCATTTTTATGAGCTGAAGTCGCACGGCCGACAAAACATGTGCCCTCTTAGGGATCTTGTAGTCCTTCATCTTCTCCAGCACGATTGGACGAGCCCGGGGACTAGTAGATGGGGATATGACCTCTCGCTTGAGCATGTTTCTATCATTCCTTTGACTTCCTCCCTTTGATGAATTGGAGTCCTACGTGGTCTCTGTTTGATGGGTTTAGCCTCGCCAGTCTTGTACTGTGTTCCACCACATCTGTCTTTCCAAGGTCAACTGAGCTGGTAGCAAACAGCCCTTGGTGTTTTGTAAGTATTTTCCTTGCTTCAGTTTGCTGTTCTATGGACAGTCTCTGACACATGTCATCCCACATCCCTTGCATGCGTTCCGTTAATCTACTAGCATACGTATTCTTCGTTTCAGTCTGCTTCACAACATCAGCTGGAGAGAACTTGCCAATCGTGAAATGCTTGTGCAGGCATTTTACTTCAGTAGTAGGGTTTAGCAGCCGAACAGGAACAACTTTCTCATTTTTGGCACCTTGACTAGAACCTTGGCAGTTGCAACCTGATTCTGGTCGGTTACTGTTTGGTTCGGCTCCACCATCCCAACTACATCACACTCTATTTCTTCTTTCAAAACAGCCTGGCCCCCAATTTCATGTTGTGCCGGAATGCTGACATCTCCAGTCAACTTTATATTACAGATGCCAATAGGACCTTCTCTCCTGATATCACAGTTATGCCCAGATATGGTGAAAATCGTCCTAGCAACATCCACTGTGCATTCATTGTTCTCCATAAAATCAAGGCCAATAATGCAAGGACACTCTATGCCAGCAATCACCACTGAATGATTGTATATGCAGTCATCTATTTCTACTTGAAACTGGGCGGTTCCTAATATATTGAGTTTCTGGTCTTTGGCTGCGTACAGGCTTTGTACTCGGTCAATTTTAGGCCTCTTCTCCCGACATATCTGGTAATACAGGTCTCTTCCTAGGACTGATATACTTGCTCCCTCCAGTATCCAAGAGACAATATGCTGGCAAACCATTTAGGCTTGCAAGAGCATGGAGTCCAGATTCAGTGGGTTTCTCTCCAATTTTTGGGCAGACTAGGGCTACACCTGGTCAGTTTCTTCTTCGCTTCAAGGTCTGGGCTTTTCTGCGAGACTCAGGACATTCATAGGCTATGTGACCCTCTTGGTTGCATGACCAACACGTGAGCATCCCTCTGCCGGATTGTCTATTTCTCGTGTGGTTCTGTGTATTCTCTCTGAATATGCATTGCTGGGGTCGGGTCGTGTTGTCTCTTCGAAAACTCTCAGACATCTTTGTTACGTGTTCAACTTGGCGTGACAAGTTGTCTTTATAAGCTGTTGTTCCTCCAGTCAATCTATCGCTTGCTTGACGAGCAGGTGCAGAAACTCGGAAAGCTTCCAGTTCAACTGCCAACTGAATGGCTGCATCAGTATCTTAAGACTTTGACTGCCGGATTTACGACGCCATGTCTGGATCGTCTACCATTGAGTCGCACAATATATCAATGTCCAAACTATTCTGTAATTCCGTTGTTGTTGAAGTAAATACTAGGCCAACTTTTCTCTTGATGGCATACCCAAAGTCAAGGAGTGATTGACGTTCTCGTCTTTTCATGGTTCTCAATTTGGCACGAAGCAAAGCAGTCTGATTAGGAGGGGCGAACATATTCTGCAAAGCAGTGACAAGTTTATCATATTCACGTCGTTCGTTCGCCGAGAGCTGTGTCATAACTTATTGGGCTGTCCCTTCTAAACAGTTTGCAAGATGGTGTGCATTCTCTCTGCTATCCCATCTGTTTAACCCTTTACCCAACGAATCGCCCGCATCCGCCCGCGTAATATGCAAATTCAGCAGTGAAAAAAATATTATTTTTCAAAAAAGTTCAACAAAACCATATCATGTGACCCCTCGTTGGAACGAGCTCGTCGAGCTCGTTTGAAAAATTTGAAAAAATGATATTTAAAATAATAAATTTTGATATCGTCTGCGTTGGGTAAAGGGTTAACTCGGAACAATTTTCGAAGTAGAGATGTAGAGCCATCATACCGTCTAGCAATCATCTGGCTATATGTTGTAAAGGATAGGCTCCAAAAACAACTGCTACATCTTGTTGAAAAGTTAATTGGCATCTTCTAGTTATCTCTAGTTCTATATCCATATCTTCTCGCCGGCCATACAAAAACTTCTGATCTGAAGGCTTTCTTTGGAAAGTATATAATGGTTCCTCAACTGAAATACTCGGAGCCGATACCTGGGCTCCCACTACTGTGGTATCGCTGAGTCGAAGGTGTCGGAAGCTGGTCAGCTCTGTGATGTTTGTGATGAGAGGCATGAACACCTTGTGATGGTGATAGGAACTGGCTAACAACAGGGCGATCTGTTTGCAGAGCCGCATGCTAAATTTTATATTCAAACTTCTGGTGCTCTTCTCGCATCTGATTCGTGCAGCACGTGAAATGACCCAGTCAGATGGACTGTCTTTCTTGGCCTCCGGATAATTCTGGATTTTTGAAAATCCCAGATGAGCAACTCGGTTTAAAGCTGTCTCAGGATACGTCTGATTTCCTCCATCTCCTGGCAATGGACGTGAGCCTAAGATGTACTTTGTCGCGGGAGCTGAACGGACTGACCCAATTTTCTCTGGGCTGGTCCACCAGTACCCATCGGCCTCTGGCCATTTCCACAATCCGATCCATCAGGCATATGCCAAGGCAGCCTATCGCAACCATATAGGCTTTGGCAAGAAGGGTTATAGTCATCAGGATGATCTCTGACATATTGATCATTTACAGGCGTATTTGGAAGTACCAGTACATGCCGCTCATTGGAGTTTCTGTGATAAGGAAACGCTCTATATTCATCAGATTCACTTGGGCAATGGCATTCCATGCTTGTGTGATCAGTGGGCGTACTGAAACAGTTTTGTCTCTGATCTTTATCCGTTCTCTTCGCTTCACCGGCAGTAATACTAATGCAAACAGGGCTGTGTCAGCAGCCGTCAATGTATTAATTCTGTAGATCAAAGCTGGGGTAGTTGCTTGCCATCGTCATGTATTCACAGGGTCTTTGGAAATATTCCTGGGATTCTCGTCGATGTGGCAAACTGACCAAATCTGTCGTCGCATATGGAACACATGATTCTGCTTCTCTTGTGTATTTCACCCTTGCCAGGCAATATTTTCGGTGAAGGCCTGGGGAGTGCCATTTCCGGCAATCTGGGAGGCATCTTTTGCCAATATAGTGGGGCACGCTACGCGCCAACCGATGGTGGCGCTCCGCTTAGATGGTGTTACCGATCCGCCCCCACCCCCGATTTTTCCCTAGCATGACGCCCCTGGATCTACTTGGAGAGCTTGCCCCTGCCTGTTCGTGGCCAACAGTTTGTATATTTTAAGAACTTTGCATTTGTGCATTTTGCTCTCTATCTTCTATGATGATAAGCGTTTGTACCAACAACCAGAATTGGATCCTGAACACCAATCTCTTCTGAAGAACTAGGTGGCTCTATTTGTGAACCAAAATCCCCCAAATGACCCTGTTCATCAAATAATGTCTCCCTGTATCAGCGGATTCTAAATCTGTCCGATTCACCACCTGTATTCCTTCTGGCTCCATTGCTTTTCGGCCTCGCACGATTCGGCCCCAATATTTTTTGTGTGCAACTGTATTCGGCCTCGTTTTGGGTCGAAAAGCTCAGCTTTCGAGGCCGAAGGGTGTCCAAAATAATTTATTTCACTTCAACTTTTTGACATTTATTTGCTTATTTTTTGTCATTATTTTGTTATATTTTTGTTTTTATATGTGCATTTAATGATTTTTTCACACCGTCAGTTTTTCTGTGTGTGCATTTCCAATTAAACTGTTTTCTGAATGAAAGGACAATGAATATAATGTTTTGATAAGCCCATCATGAGTTTGGTACTTACTTTGAAAGGGGCGTCCAGTTGATTTAATAATGAATGAACGTTTTCATTCCTTCCTTTGATTCCTTCTCTTTTAATTATCTCATGTGATAGTTGTGAGGCTGGCAGCACAGGAAATGCTACACTGGAATCCCACTGGACATTTACAGAAAAGTGATGAAGGAAAAACGGAACCTAAATTTTGTCTGCTACACCTGTCAAATGCCAAATAGAACAGAAGAATTGGTGGAAACTGAACCAATCCTCAACGCATCTATTGACCGTTGCTGCTGACTGAAGCAGGGGACGTTAAAATAAACGTTGAGGCTGGAGACTTTGAGAGAGAAATCAGACAGAACTAGAGAAACAGAATTTACTGCATACAGTAAATTCAAGTCTGTGTGAAAGGGGTTAAAGCACCAGAAATAAACAAAATAGAAAGAGAATTTATGGAGGATTATTTTTATTTATTTATTTATTTATTTTTTTTTTTTTTGGGGGGGGGGGGGGTATTTTTAAAGAAATCGGAAAGAGGTTTTCGTTAATAGTACTTAAAGCTATTTATACAAGAATCAGATGTGGGGTTGATGTTAACTGAAAGAAAGGGGTCAGGGTCTTTTCGGCCTCGGGAACATTCGGCCCCAGGTATTTTTCCGGGAACATTCGGCCTCAGTCGAGGCCGAATGTTCCCACTTTTGAGGCCGAATGTTCCCACTTATGGTAGGAAATTTCTGAGTTTGGGAGTTGAAAAATAACTTTAAAAAATATTTGTTTACTTCATTTTGTTGTGTGTTTTTTTCTAAAGAATAATATTTTCGGCGTACCTACCTTTATTGAAATATAAAATCCATTGTATAAAATCCACTGTATTGAATAACAGAACAGAATGAAAATATATACATCAAAGTAACTTTTACATAGTAAAGAATATAATTCACTAGAGACCCTTCAAGACTTTACCATACTCGAGTTGGTAATAGGCATTCGAATGATTTTTCTCATAATTGGTATCACTGAATACTGTGATTTTAGCGTACTTGCAACTTGTTGTTGTTTTGGTTGCTTTGATGTTGTGATCAAAGCTCACCGTGTTGTTGCTCATCTGTAAACGTGATAAGCTAACCACACTTTTTATCACAGCAGCTTTTTGACCAAAACACAGATGAATTTCATAACAAAATTTTAAATTACGCTTCAATGAAGTGATAACGGTGTAAAGATAAGGACAAACAAATCATATCGCATTTATAAAATGGTACAATAGTTCATTTTTGTAAAATATTTGTTAATTATCATCAGTTTATGTATTCATTTGTCTATTATCATTAGATTAATTTATTATTTATTCGTGAACATTTATTAGAATATCTACCAATAAATAATTTCTGCTACCTAAACCGCGTCTATCTTAGTCTTTTAACCCGACCCGAGGCCGAATGTTCCCAGGCCGAATGTTCCCAGGACGAATGTTCCCGGGGGCCGAATGTTCCCAGGCCCAAAGTTCCCGAGGTCGGATGTTCCCGTTCCCAAAGAAAGCAGGTTATTCCAATTCCTAATACGCTTCGTCTGCTATTTCCATGCGTCTTCCAGATAGGAGTGTTGCAAGAAAATCAACGAGTGTTCAATTAGAAAAGTCAATCCTAAAGTTCTCAGTGAGTAGCGAGGCAATCCGTACTAACTCCACGCAATTTAATTCTAATGAATAATTCTAATTTTATGTGTCTTATTTTTGTTTTTCTGTTTGGAGTCTGTTGAGGGTTTGTTATGTAAGTCTTTTAATTGCGTTTCAATCGCGCTTCTGTAGAGTTTCGAGGCAGTCCTCGCAGACTCAATCCTAAAGTTCTCAATGAATAGTAGCGAGGCAATCCTCACTGACTCCACACAATTTAATTCCATTGTAAAATTTAAATTTTCTGAAACTTGTTTTGTTTTTCTGTTAAGGGTTCGGTGTTCGTCCAGCTCAACCATTAATTCACTATCTTGGAGTCTGTTGAGGGTTTTGTTTTGTAGGTCTTTTAATCGTGTTTTGATAGTTTCTATTTTTGCTAGCTCATGAAGTTCCATTATTGGTGTCCACATGGGCTTGCATAGTGCCACGCGTAAGACAGTCGTAGTGCTAATATTTTTCAATGTATTTGTAGTAATTGTCTTCCAGAAAATCATAATCCGTGCTAATCAGTTTAAAGCTCGTCTACCAGGGGCAAGAAATTATTTTCTGAGCAGTCTATTAGATAAATTGTTTTCCAAATAATGTCTTCTTTGCATTTTCAGTCACCTGATTCTTTGAAATTCAATAGGTGTCTACTGAGATTGTTTGGAAAGCAATTCATCCTTATGGTTGCTCAAAAAAACAATTTATTGCACCTTCGTCATCTTGACAGGAAAGTTCAACTGTCACACTATCAAATTAGTATAAGCTCAGAACAATGTTCACGCCTCTTTGTATTGAAAAGTAATATCTGCGAAAATGTAGTTATATTCAATTTTGTCGATTCCATATCAAAATATAATAAAAAATGAAACTTCTAAAGTGTTTTTATTTTGTTCTTGCCCATCAACATGGAAAACGGTCATTGAAAGAACCCGAATAATCCCCGAGGCTGAAAGGCGCCCAACCACGAGGCCGAAAAGCGCGAATCCGAAAAGCGCAGGGCCGAAAAGCGCGAGGTCAAAAAGCAATGACTCCGTCCTTCTACATGCTCCATGCTATAGTTTCCAAGAACACCATCATTTTAGAACTCGTCAATCTGAATCTGAATGTGTAAACCGCGATTACGCGTATTATAACACAGGGGATGCATGGTGTTTCATACACGCATGGCGGGGTTGCCACAAATAGCGGCTTGATTGCTGGCGTTCCAGTCCACGGTTGTACTTGGAAAGAATGAATGTCTAAATTCTTCTGTGTTCGTCCCGTAGACCACCAGTTTCGTGTCATTTTGGCTTCTTTGTTCGGGACGGTCCCATTTTGATGTACTTTTCTTTTGGTATTGCGTCGCATCCAGAGATTATGTTTTTGAATGTCTGCATCCGTTTGTTCGCCCGTCGCTCCTGCAGAGATGGCCAGTTTAAAGAACGGAGCATGTCGCTAACGCTGTTGTCTCTGCGATAGTCATTGCACACAAAAGGTGCCGCTCGACCCTTATAAAAAAGTACCATGGTAAACTATGGTAAATCCCAAAATACCCTGGTAATACCAGGGTATTTTGGGATTTACCATGGTACTTTTTTTATAAGGGGACGTTGGGTCATCTCCAATTTCTCTATATTCTGTTTGGTGTAGGGATCCCAGACTTTGCAGCCGTATTCAAGTTTTGAACGAACCAGAGTTTTGTAGGCTGTTTCCTCCATGCAGTGCCTTTGGCGCATATTTCAGATTTCGTTTGATAAATCCAAGAGTGCAGTTTGCTTTTGCGTTGACCTTATTGATGTGGATACAAGTTGTTGGCGAAAATCAGACCAAGGTATGGGTTGGGGCTTACTTCCTGGAGGATGTGTTTATTTATTTCGTAGAAGTAGGAGAGTGGTTTACTACTTCTTGTCGATCGTAGGATGTAACATTTTTTGGCATTGAATCTCATTCGCGTCAACCCACGACTGAAGGTTTGTCAAGTCTTGTTGCTGTATTTGCTGGCCTTTTATGGAATTTAAAGCATGGTAGAGAAGTCAGTCGTCTGCAAATAATCGAACATTTGATGTTACTTCCAGTGGGAGATCGTTTATGTGCAGGAGGAATAGTAGAGGGCCGAGTACAGTTCCCTGTGGTACGCCTGATTCAACTGGGACCCAGTCCGAGTGTTCTCCTTCAACAACGACTTCCTGAGTTCCGTGACAAAGGAATTCTTTAATCCATGTGAGGATGTTGCCTCTGGTGCCAAGGTCATCTAATTTTCTCAGTAGTCTTTGGTGGGGTACTGTGTCGAAGGCCTTGCTGAAATCCAGGATGGCAATGTCAATTTGCTTTTTGTCATCGTGTAGCTTGAGCAGGTCGTGGGTAGTTGTTAAGACCACCCAGTGTAATAGTTTTGTTGCCCACAGATCTGTGTACGATTCCAATATGAGTTCCACAATAATATTTATAAAATGCTGGGCTCAATACAACTGAGTACATTGCCGCCGCTCTTCACCTGGGGCGGGTTGTCACGTTCCCGTTCAAATCAGACAGACTTTGGATCTGAAAAAGCCAAACAATAGAGTTCGAATTAGCCAACGTTCGAGTCGACCAGGGTTCAAATCAGCCTAAGCACTAAGAAGACGGAAAATACCAGACGTGTGCCGTACAATCCGGGGTGTTCGCATTTGATTTGGTCCACTTCTATTTTTCAGTTAATTGCCTTGCAGATTAGCAGCGCGCGAAATCAGATGACTTCCGCTTTTTGAATTTTCAATTTTGTTCGCATGAAAATGTCATCGAACACTGTTCTTCCACAATATTGAAAAATGAGAGTTCCAGTGGACTTCACAACGAAAGTCATGAAATTTTCTTTCTGTTAAGAACATAGTAAGCACATTGCATAAGTTTTCTTGTTTATTAAAGCCCTTTAAAGAACCCGTATCACCTAATGTCGTGATATGTCTATCGTGGGGGGGGGGGGGGGGGGGGGGGTACAATGGCCACAAAAGACCACTCGGTCCAAGACAAGTCAGACTTTGAACCCTTTTTGCTGGCAACTCGTACCAACTTCAAGGGCAAGTTTGACCAATTTTCTGAATGCAAGAATACATGTAGTTCTAAACTTTCGGCTCCAAGATTGCCAAGAATAAGAATATTGTGTATGCAATTTAGAAAAATACACAACTAAAATTAAAACCTTGTTTGTGCACTCTTAAGGGCCTATATAAGTAATGGAATTTTGTTTATTTTAAAATTCTCACCTCTCATATTCCTTAAATTCAGATGAAATATACACAAATTATACATCAAAATGAAGGTTGGGGTGTATAGAACACGAAACACATATGTAATCAACTCATAGAGTCGACTGTAGGCACCACTGGTTCCTGGAAGTCTGCTACCATATTCGCACCAGAACTGATAATAAAATAATATTTCATCAGAACAACTTGTGGCCAAATGTGCTTCATATATCCAAGAACAAAGCTAGGCATTCAAAACACTTTCGAATACAGCGATAGGTCTGCATTTTGGAAAATGACAACACTGTCTGCATGTTTTTATTAAAGATGGTTTCCATGCTCGACAGACATGCGCAAATCACTCGTTACCACAAATTTCCATCAAAAAACAAAATCGTAATTCTAAGAAATTTCAACAGGTATCATGATACCTTTCATTGAATATGGCAACTGTGCAATCTCTATCTAATAACAGTATACTGTATGAAGGCGATCTTTTTCATTATTTGGTTTTAGATGGCGTTGTTTTTACATGCTTTTTCTGTCCGATGACGTTGACCGGAAATCGAAAGTATACTCATGCGTAAACAAAAGCAAAGGCTTTGGAATTTTCCCCAATGCAGCTCTGTCGCCGTGTTTTGAAGAATTTTTATCCCCTAGCTTTGTTCTTGGATATGTAGAGCACATTTGGCCACAAGTTGTTTTCGTGAAATATCATTAAATTATCAGTTCTGGTGCGAATACGGCAGCAGACTTCCAGGAACCAGTGGTGCCTACAGTCGACTCTATGAGTAGATTACACATGTGATTCGTGTTCTGTACATCCCAACCTTCTTTGTGATGTACATTTTGTGTATATTTAATTTGAATTGAAGGAATATCAGAGGTGAGAATTTTAAAAATAAACAAAATGTCGTTACTTATATAGACCCTTAAGGTGATTCGGTATGTACCAGAGGTTTTATCACGAAAATGCGGTTTTTAAGGGCCTATATAAGTAATGCAATTTTGTTTATTTTGAAAATTCTCACCTCTGATATTCCTTCAATTCAAATTAAATATACACAAAGTATACATCAAAATGAAGGTTGGGATGTATAGAACACAAAACACGTGTAGTCAACTCGTAGAGTCGACTGTAAGCACCACTGGTTCCTGGAAGTCTGCTACCCTATTCGCACCAGAACTGATAATTTAATAATATTTCACGAAAACAACTTGTGGCCAAATGTGCTTTACACATCCAAGAACAAAGCTGGGGGATAAAAATTCTTCAAAACATGGCGACAGAGCTGCATTGGGGAAAATTCCAAAGCCATTGCTTTTGTTTACGTATGAGTATACTTTCGATTTCCGGTCGACGTCATCGGACAGTTTTAAAAAGCATGTAAAAACAACGCCGTCTAAAATCAAATAATGAGAAAGATCGCCTTCATACAGTATACTGTTATTAGATAGAGATTGCACAGTTGCCATATTCAATGCAAGGTATCATGATACCTGTTGAAATTTCTTAGAATTACGATTTTGTTTTTCGATGGAAATTCGTGGTAACGAGTGATTTGCACATGTCTGTCGAGCATGGAAACCATCTTCAATAAAAAATGCAGACAGTGTTGTCCTTTTCCAAAAATGCAGTCCTATCGCTGTGTTCGAAAGTGTTTGGAATGCCTAGCTTTGTTCTTGGATATATGAAGCACATTTGGCCACAAGTTGTTCTGATGAAATATTTTTTTATTATCAGTTCTGGTGCGAATACGGTAGCAGACTTCCAGGAACCAGTGGTGCCTACAGTCGACTCTATGAGTTGATTACATATGTGTTTTGTGTTGATATAATAAAATAATATTTCGCAAGAACAACTCGTGGTCGAATGTGCTACAGGTTACGGTATGCTAAGCACTCCGTAACCTATTTTAAGGTTAGGATATATGATGCTTATATCAGTCCCTGATTACCTTAATAATTTACCTTATATCTACACTACGAAAACCTACAGGTTACAGTTAAAAGTAGAAGTCCTGTCATGAAAGGCGCACAAATAGCACGTCGATTTGCGCGTTAATCTACGCATTATGACTATGGTAAGGCTATTAAATTCTGTTCATATGGCCTGTGCACAAGCAATGTTTCAGCCAATGGACCTCCGGGTAACCCAGAGGTCCATTGGCAGAAACATTGCCTGTGTTTGCTATGCGTAAACAGGAGAACCTGTCGTGCTAGGGATGCCATTCCATATGGCAATTGCGCGCAATTCCGACACGCAATTAAGCCTAGATAAGCACGCAGTTCGTGACATTACTTCTAGTTTTAACTGTACGTTATGCTAGGCACACCGCAACCTATTTTAAGGTTTTATGAAGCTTATATCAGTCCCTAAATAGGGTCGGTAGGTCGGGATTTTTATATTTATTTTTTTTCATTTGATTTGTGCTTGAGTTACATTACGTGTACACTCCATACGAAAAAATTATCCAAAAATTGACTGAGTGTGTTATGTGTAATTACATAATGTCAGACATCCACTCACTAATCAGTGTTGATTGGACTCTCTATTGGGAAAAGATTCGCAAATTAACATATTAATTTCTGTTCACTAAATCCCTTTTTGTACCTGATACATTCTGTTTGGGAATTTTGTATATCAAATAAAATCTGTAAAGGTGAAAATCGGTTCGATGAATCCCGTTGTTTTGTGTGATAAATTTGAGCCCAAAATTGAGAATTTCGCCGATCACGTGCAACAGTGTGGCACTTCCGTCAATTGGATATACATTGCATGAAATATTCTGAAGTCACTGGAGACCGGTGAACAAACTCGGGGGAATCCAAATCATATATCAGGGAAAATTTTATTTTAATGTGAAAACAAATCGAAAATCTCACGAATTAACGAACAGATTTTTTCAATTCATATATTAAACCGCAGTACAGAGGTCTGGAAATGAAAGATATGGCATTTGTATCTGAATATTTTATTAAATGTAGGTTTTAGAAATTTTGTGACTGAACAATATAATTGCTAATCAGGGACAGTCTCTGAAAGATTTTTCTCACGAAAATTAATTGGTTATGTAATCCTTCTCACGTGACCGCACACTAAAACAGCTTTTCATACCCGGTCGTTTCTACGCAAACAACGGGGTATTAACAAGTGCGGTTTTGTATGCAGTGTACATGTAATGTAATTTTTAGGACCAAAGTCCTCCAACAGTTGTGACTGAACTATACTGCTTTGATATTCTGTTGAGTCTGAATTGCAAAATTACACCCAAAATGGCAGTTTATCTGCAGATGCTTTATTTGCGATTGCAGCGGACATTTCGGGTGCAATTCTGCAACTTCAAAATGAAACTGACTCGGACGTGTCTTGCTAATATTATCATCAGATGTCCTCAGATTCTGAAGTGAAGTGAGCGTTCGCACATCTCATTTTGTCACGGGAAGTGTTAAAATTAACGCACCTCAGCACATGAAATAAATTGATATTTTAAGTGATTGTGGTAATGGACTGGTTGAGTATCATCGTATTTATCTTGGCAGAAGAAGCACAAATGACTTGCTTTTGTTTATTTAAAACAATGTACCTTGCTTCGGTCTTGTATGAAACACTTGAGTGCACACTGTTTTGAAGGCAAGATGCTTTCATGACGTCACCGTGTGCAAACAGCCAATCACTTTGAAGTACAAGGGTAAAGCTACAGGGAATCCCTTGGAGAATCCCAAGAAAAAATTCCTGGTTATAAATAGCAGGAATGCATTTGGTTGAATGTTCAATGTGACTGACTATGCAACCTTTGTGTAATGCAGTACACGTGGTTGTGGCTTTTCAGCTCAGCTTGTTTATGACAAATTAGAGATAAACAATGTTCTATCGCTTTCGTAATAATGGTGACTGTCAAAACAAACCACTTGAACAGTTTGGAATGAAAAGTAATAAAGAAAGGTCCCATAGTCTGCGAAGTCAGACAGGGTGATAAAATGTGAAAGACCCAAATTTAAACCAACAGTAATCCGCACCAGTGAGGTAAATAAATTTGCATACAACTTCAGTACACGATTACCAATTATGATTAAATTTGTTTTGAACATGGTACCGATTATATATATAAATCTGTATACCAAAAAACTGCCCAATACTATTTGTGTCATTGTAAAAGTTGGCGTTTGTGCTTTTTTTGTCTGTTTCTTATTCAATTTCAGAAAAAAAATTGTTAGGGTTGGGGCGCAATATTAGGGTCGGTCGGGTAACTGGAACCAAATCATTATTTTTTTTTTTTGCCTAAATGTAAAAAAATAAATCAGGTCCAGTGAAGAAAGTTCAGCCTGGTCGACAACAGACATGGGGTCAAATACTTAGGAAAATATTTAAATGCAAATGCAAATACTTTTCAAATTTTCAAATGCAAATGCAAATACAGATGAAATTGTTCAAATGCAAATGCATTTGAAAATCAATTCAAATACTTTTCAAATACATTCTGACAAGTTAAGGCTAAAAAAAAATAATGTTTTGATTCTCAGGCCCTCCCTCGTTGGATTTGAACCTCCTCATTAGACATTTTTATTATGTCATGTTTTTTAAAGAATTTGTGAAAACTTGGAATGGTCATTTTTTCACATTTCTCGACATATAATTATTTAGCTGTGTTTACAGTAAATTGTTTTTTCTTGTTGCAGTTTATGGGAGAGTGCCCAGAGGCACTCTCCCATAAACTGTAACAAAGAAAATTCTGATATACTGGATCATGATTTAATTATTCATTTATTTGCTGGTGTTTAAGGTCATATTTTTCTGCACAATGGCTGATAATGGCCGCAACACCGATATAAACTCAAATTTAACCAATCATTTAGAGCCATGTGTCCCATTTTAAAGGACTCCTACCCCAAGCACTGGTTACTGGGGCCTATTCTAATGGAATATGATGCTTGACAGATCTATGCCATTAAAAAGAACAATAAAATACAAATACTTTTAGCTGTTGTTATGGCAGTTAGTTATAAAAGTTATACTATAATTACACTAAAATACAACCTTTTCTCTTTTTCAAGTGGAAAGACAGCAAAAAGATTACTGACTATACTCAACCCTTTACATGAAAAAAAAAAAATAAAAATAAAATCCTCCCTCCCTCACTGATTTGAAAAAAAAAATGCCTGAGAATCAATTCATTTTTTTTATTTGGCCTAAAGAAAATAAAACTAAAAATCACTAAATCTTTCTTTCAATGTTTATTAAACATTTTTGTATTACTACCTTGGCCCTAGCACGGCCATTGTGGATTGATAACATTTAGTTTGTTCAGTTACAGAAAATAATATTCAATTTCTTCTGCTTGGCATATAATTTCTCTTGTAGCTGTGCTGTATACTTTTTCACCCAGTGTTGAATGAGTGTTCCTTAATCCACTGTCCACCTGTGTTATGACCTAGGCTGTATTCTGATAAAAAAAATATGCTACTTCAGTTGATTCAAAAGACTAAGTGGATGGTCATTTATTACACCATGCTGTGCATCTTGTCACAGTTTGTATGAACACACTTTATCAGCACAGTAATCTTCCAATTTCAAGATTTCTTTAGACTGGACAAACAAATTAATTAACAAGAAGGAATTCCCTGGTTTATTCCCGTTTCGCCGATGAGGTTAAATAAACAAACCAAAACTAATCGCCGGTGGAGGTGTGAACAAGTTGTTAATCCCACTGATTGATATTAACTCTTCTTCACCGGCTGAGTTCATGGTCCCAAATTGATTAACAATCAGTTAACATTGATCAACTGTAAACAACTAAACAACTTCAAACATCTCAATAGTATATAATATGACCCTTCATGCTGTACATCAACAACATTTCCTTCAATTCATCATGGCAAGTGAACAAGTAAATGTTTCTTTCATCCCTAATAAGAGAGGTGGTAGACACTTAGTTTATGGTGGTTATAAATTTCGTGTGAAGTCTCAGAATCAACCAAATATACATTGGAACTGCGTTAAAAAAGATTCTTTAAGATGTCGGTCAACTATCAACACGAAAAACGATTTTATCAGTTCGCTGATGGGGCAGCATAATCATCCACCAGATATGGAGCAGATTGTAGCCGATGCTTTCCTAGCAGATTTAAAGAAAACCGTTCGACACGACAGCAAATCAGTGAGCGCACTTTACCAAGAGGAGCTTGGTTCTCTCAGATCGGATACCGACCCACTCATCATTGCTAAAGTTCCTACATTCTATAGCATCAAATCAGCATTATACAGGTCTCGTGCTATCGGCCTTCCATTTGTACCACCACATATGGTCAGCGACGTATGGCTTCTTGTATTAGAGGCATGGGAAGAAGCGTTGGAGGAGAGAGACGTCGACCCAAGAGTTACCAAGTTCACAGACTATGTCACGACGAACTGGGTTGAGAGTAGCAACCTCAATGTGTGGAACCATCACGAGACTGTCGGCCCTCGCACCACAAATCATGTAGAAGGATGGCACAGCAAGTTGAAGAAGGCAATTGCCGGAACCCATCCTAACTTGTTCTTCTTAGTTGATTTCATTAAGAAAGAACAAGCATTCACAGAATCAACAATTCTGCAGTTGAGACATGGTGGGAAGGTGGCCCCACGAAGAAAAAAGTATCGTGCCATCGACAATGCTTTATCTTATTATAAAAGACTCTTTAGGGAAGGTCAGATTGACGCACTGTCATTTTTAGACAGAGTCAGTCGAAATTCGGGTTTTTAAAAAATGTGCTTTATGCCTTTAAATGTTCATATTATTATATTATACTTGCTCGTTTATTGTTATTTTTAGACAGAGTCAGTCGAAATTCGGGTTTTTAAAAAATGTGCTTTATGCCTTTAAATGTTCATATTATTATATTATACTTGCTCGTTTATTGTTATTTTTAGACAGAGTCAGTCGAAATTCGGGTTTTTAAAAAATATGCTTTATGCCTTTAAATGTTCATATTATTATATTATACTTGCTCGTTTATTGCGTTGATAAATCAATAAAAAAATTACATTACATTCAGTCGAAATTCGGGTTTTTAAAAAATGTGCTTTATGTCTTTAAATGTTCATATTATTATATTATACTTGCTCGTTTATTGCGTTGATAAATCAATAAAAAAATTACATTACATTCAGTCGAAATTCGGGTTTTTAAAAAATGTGCTTTATGTCTTTAAATGTTCATATTATTATATTATACTTGCTCGTTTATTGCGTTGATAAATCAATAAAAAAATTACATTACATTCAATCAATTCGTCGTTACTTGTGAGTTTCCCTGTGGTACATGGGTTAAATTGATAAAAATTATCTCTCAACATCCAAATTAACAAATTATCGCGGCACTTCTTTGATCTGCGGATTACTGACACCTACCCCATTAGAATCACATCGGCGAAACGGGAAGACCCCAATTCCCTTTCCAGCCAACTGTGTAAAACTAGATATAATTAATCTGTTGAGTAACAAATGCAAAGTTCAA
The DNA here is from genome assembly GCA_031216915.1 of Pictodentalium vernedei. Classification (NCBI taxonomy): domain Eukaryota; kingdom Metazoa; phylum Mollusca; class Scaphopoda; order Dentaliida; family Dentaliidae; genus Pictodentalium; species Pictodentalium vernedei. Next base: position 137,928,709 of record CM062292.1, on the reverse strand, counting down.
TTTATAGAGTTAAGACAAAAGTATTTGAAATGTATTTGGAAAGTATTTGAAATTTCAAATACTTTTTCTTTCAAATGCAAATGCAAATACTTGCTTCTAAAATATTCAAATGCAAATACTTGAAATCACACATTTAAATGCAAATGCATTTGCATTTGACCCCAAGTCTGGTCGACAACTTCCCCAGGCTTATTGATCAGCCTGGTCACGATTCTAAAATGCAAGCCCTGTCACAGTGCTACGTTTGTTATTATTGTTAGAAAATCAATTTGCAGTGGAAGGCTCGGAGGGGTTTTAATTTCAAACATTGAAAGTGTGTTAATATGTTCCAGTAGGGTCTCTAGATGTGTATAACGGTTTTGGATTTTTGATTCAGCCCTGTGAGGCACCTGCAGTGCCACTTTTGTCATTAGATAATCGGTTTGTGGTGAAAGGCTCCTAGGGATTTTAATTTGAAATGTTGAAAGTGTGTTATCATGTTCCAGTAGGGTCTCAGATGTGTATAAAGGTTTTGGATTTTTGACTCAGCCCTGTGAGGCACCTGCAGCGCCACTTTTGTCGTTTGATAATCGGTTTGTGGTGAAAGGCTCCTAGGGGTTTTAATTCTAAACGTTAAAAATGCGTTAATATGTTCCAGTAGGGTCTCTAGATGTGTGTAAGGTTTTGGATATTTAATTTGGCCCTGTGGGGCACCCGTAGAGCCACTTGTGTCGTTAGATAAGCGGTTTGTGGTGAAAGGCTCCTGGGGGTTTTAATTCGAAATGTTGAAAGTGTGTTCCTATGTTACAGTAGGGTCTCTAGATGTGCATAAAGTTTCAGATTTTTGATTCGGCCCTGTGTGACACCTGTAGCACCACTTATGTTGTTAGAGAATCAGTTTCCGGTAGAAGGCTCCTAGGGGTTTAAATTCGAAATGTTGAAAGTGTGTTAATATGTTCCAGGAGGGTCTCTTGATGTGCATAAAAATGTTCCAGGAGGGTCTCTTGATGTGCATAAAGGTTTGGAATTGTTAATTCGGCCCCGTGGGGCACCTGTAGTGCCACTTTTGTCATTAGAGAATCCATTTGTGGCAAAAATCTCCTAGGGGTTTTAATTTGAAATGTTGAAACTGTGTTCATATGTTCCAGTGGGATGTCTAGATGTGCGTAAAGGTTTTGGAGTTTTAATTTTGATCCAAGTGGTGCCCATAGACCACTTTTGTTTTTAGAAAATCGCTTTGCGGCAAAAGGCTCCTATGGGGTTTTAATATGTTCTGGTAGAGTCTCTAGATGTGCATAAAGGTTTTAGATTTTTGATTCATCCCCATTTCGCTCCCATAGCACCACTTTTGTAAGTTTTGTTGTTAGAGAATCAGTTTCCGGTCCATCCCATCTGTATGTCCGAACTTCATATCTCTAAGAATTTTGTAATTCGAAATATTTAAACTATGTAGTGATGAACCGATTATCGAAACTTGCTATCAACCGATTACCGGTTATTTCTCTGCCGATTATGCCGATTCCGATGGCTAAAGTAGGACATGGAAGAAAATCTGTTGGTGCCTGCTATACTACAGAATTTCGTTGATAAATCATCAATTTTGAAAGCTAAATACCACAGTTCTCAGAGTATGCATACTTAGTGCTGGGCAGTATTAGCCAAAATAATATTTTCATTTTGGTTGGCGTGTGGGGAAAAGATCGTTATTAATGATACAATCACACGATATTGTTCTCGTGAATATTGTTTTATTCCGGTAAATAGTGTTAATATGGTTTTGTGTAAGAATACAATTCACTTGGCTGTGTTAACCAGGAATATACTGAGCACACATAATTTGTGTCTTCAATGAATAATAATTTTGATGTTAATGTGTGTTGTGAAGTCGTATGATGCATGGTTTACACGTTTGTCAGAATGTATTATTCAATATTCTTTTTTCAACGTGTTACCTCCCTTGATGTGTTTCTCTAATGTTTACATCAACTCTACAATCTTTGGGAAATGGTGTCGATCTCGAACCGATTGCAGTTGCGAAATTCCATAATATCTCTGCTCTGCAAACCCCTAAATTTTCTGCTATGCACTACACACGTATTTAATGGGGAAACTTTATTGAAATGGCCAGATATCAAAGGGATTTTCAATAGTCAGTGTTAAATATAGAATACTTCTGGTTTGCAACTGCCGGTTGTTATAATTGGCCGATGCCCCATAACTGGCCGGTTCCGATTGCCGATTCCGATTATCGGTTCATCACTAAAACTATGCTGAGGTGTTCAGGTAGCATCTGTAGATGTGCATAAAGGTTCCAGACCTTTGATTTTGGCTCAAGTGGTTCCAGTGGAACCAAACTGGAACCATTTTTAATGTTATTGTCAGAAAATCATTTTCCATTGAAAGGCTTCTAAGGGTTTTAATTCGAAACGTTGAAAGTGTGTTCACATGTTCTGGTAGCATGTCCAGATGTGCATAAAGGCTTCAGATTTTTGATTTGTCCCCATGTGGCGCCCGTAGCACCACTTATGTTGTTAGAGAATTGGTTACCGGTGGAAGGCCCCCACAGGTATTAATTCAAAACGTTGAAAGTGTGTTCATTATGTTCCAGTATGGTCTAGATGTGCATAAAGGTTTTGGATTTTTGATTTGGCCCTGTGTGGCTTTCGTTGTGCCACTTTTGTCATTAGAGAATCGGTTTCCAGTCAAGGGCTCCTGAGGGTTTTAATTCGAAATGTTGAAAGTGTGTTTATCTGTTCCAGTAGGAGGTCTAGATGTGCATAAAGGTTTTGGATTTTTAATTCAGCCCCATGTGGCTCCCTGAAGCACCACTTTTGTCGTTATAGAGAATTGTTTTCTGGCAAAAGCTCCTTAGGGGTTTTAATTCATTATGTTGAAATGTTGTTCATATGTTCCGGTAGGGTATCTAGATGTGCATAAAGGTTTCTGATTTTTCATTTGGGAACCATGAAGCACCCATGGCACCACTGTTGTCGTTAGAGAATCAGTTTCCGGCAAAAGGCACCCAGGGGTTTTAAATCGAAATGCTTAAAGTGTGTTCGTATGTTCAGACAGGGTCACTAGATGTGCATAAAAGTTTTGAATTTATAATTTTGATTTTTAGTTTCTCTCTGGTGGCCTTTGGGGGCATTCAGGTCGCTAAAATGCTGAATAATTGAAGTGGAAAATATGTATTTTTTCCTCCTACAATTCTCCAAATTCCCATGGGACACACAATACTGCATCTGGTCAGAGGTTTCATAAAAATACAAACCCAAAACAACACAAAATCCACGAATCCTGACAGTGACTGCGACACTTTACCTCAGTTTTTAGCTGCGACTAGCAGCTCTATAAGTGGCAATGTCGGTCTGTCTGTCAAGATTTTTTATTCAATTAACAAGAGTTTACTCTGTGACCTATATTCAATTAACAGATCAAATTTGTACTGGAGATATGGTGAATGGTTTTGTGTTAGGAAATTATATTCAATTAACAGGGATATACAATTAAGAGATATCCAATTAAGTGGGCTCCACTTTATCAACAACTAACATGCCTTCTTGTCGAAGCAAGATCACACATTAGTTGCTGCTATTTATTTTGGCAGAAATTATTTTAACCCTTTACCCAATGCAGATGATATCAAAATTTATTATTTTAAATATCATTTTTTAAATTTTTTCAAAAAATTTCAACAAAACCATATCATGTAACCCCTCGTTGGAACGAGCTTGACAAGCTCGTTCCAATGACGGGTCACATGATATGGTTTTGTTGAAATTTTTTGAAAAATATATTTTCAACTGCTGAATTTGCATATTACACGGGTGGAGGCGGGCGATTGGTTGGGTATAGGGTTAAGATGGGAACAGTACACCATTTCATATCCGAATTCAATAATCCAACTTTGAGGCGTGATAGTTCCAAAAGATTGTCAAGTCGACCTCTCATGATTAATCGAGAAATCAACTAATCATCAGAAACACCCATAATCGACTACAATTTCAAAGTCATTGAATCTTGGTTTTCATCACTCCTTTACTGATGAATTGTTATTTCTCTCCTATCTATCGTGCTCATAAGAAGTGTCAGAGGCTGTAGAAAATCTAAAATGCCTGCATGCTGATAGAATGTCTGGCCTGTAAACCAAAAATATTGTTTTCTACATAGTTGTTTCTAGAGGTCACAGAGTATGATAAGTCGACTTTAATCGATTATTCTTCTTTAAAAGTCAATCATGTAATTTCATAATCGTGCCAGCCCTATTGTTAAGTATTCCTGGTAACACATACAAGATTAGCAATTTCATAAAGTTATGTTGTATTACTTTTTCATAACCTATAGTGCGTTCGCTTATTTCACAATTGATGTAACCCACACATGCACTGTAACCTAACGGTTGTTTGCAAGTTATTTCCAGGTGTGTATAACCAACATCTCTAGTTGTCTGGTCAAATTTTTTTTGTTATTAGCCATAGCATTGTAATGGCTGATAATTCAGTGAAACTTCAATGGAAAGCCCCCATCAGACAAGATGAGGCCATCAAGAACCAGATCATTTGGTTCCAGTGTCCTGATAACCTTTGAAGTTTAAATAGGTTTCATCCCTGTAGGAACCAAGGGAAGTGAAGCAGTGCATGTTTACTGCCAGGGTTCCCATGGGGACTTGGATTCAAGGAATGGCCGTAAATTCAACAAAGTGTGGTTCAATTACTTAAAATCCTGGAAAATGGTCAAGGAAGCCTTGAAAATCCTTGAATTTTTGCAAAATAAAAACGTACCAACGATACGGGTAATTAACATCCTCCATCATTGGGTACACTAGTGATGATATATCATCATTCGTGGCAGTCAGGACTTGAAAATCCTTGATTTTGGTTGCTGTAAGGCCTTGAAAAATGCTATAAAATGTTGAGAAATGGCCTTGAATAGTCTTAAATTTGATCAGTCCTTGCAAGCTTTGTTATACTGGTAAAATAGGACTTGGTCACCACTGCCTGGAATAGTTGTCCTCTAAAATGGGCAACATGGGTATGAATGATGGGCTGGATTTGACATTATATCCACGTTGTTGTCACAGTTAGCCTTTGTGCAGAAATATGTGACCTTAGACACCAGTAAAAAAAACATAGCTTTCAAGTTCCAAAAAAGGTTCAACTTGAAGGTTTATTAGCTCACCGAAGTGAGCTTAACTTATCACTTGCCATCCGCCGTTGTCTATCGTCCGCCGTGAACTTTACATTATTGACTTCTCCTCACAAACTACTGGATCAAATTGAACCAAATCTGGTGTGCTTGTTCACTATCATTTGTCAACTCAAGTGTGTTCAAATAAACTTGCCAGACCCACAGGGGGAACCACAAGGGGCATAACTCTGATTACAGTGTTGAATACATGTATGTTCAGAGACTTGCTTCAAAATACAGGCAGTAATATTAAATGAACAGAAAAACATATTTATTAGCATCGACAGTGTGGAATGACTGCATTTTGCTTTATTCTATCATGAGGAAGCAAAAAATAAATAGAATTCACCAGGGCTTTAACCCTTGAGGGCCTGGAGATTTTTATACATTTTTGCTATACTTTGAAAGTCTACCTCCAGTGGCTTTGCAGTTGTTTCTAATCAAGTCTTGGCTGCCTACAGAGGCAGCCAAGACTTGCCTAGAAACAACTGACAAGGTACTTAGAAAACAAGTTTTGAGTTTACCCAAACAATGGATGTTGGGGCACCTGTTCCTTTACATTAGAAACTTATCAAAGTTGAAATTAGGCCCTTGAGGGTTGAGGACACTTTTAGAGTCTATGGCAGGAATCAAATGGACATTTTTTGAGAACCAGAGTTGATTCTCAGGGTTTCCCATGCTAGAATCATTTGAGAATAGATTTCTGAATGAATTTTAATCTCTGTGAAATGATGTCTGCTTGTGATACTTAGGATTTCATTACTTTTATATTTGCAGGTTTGTCCTAGGTATTGGTGTGTGAACCAAACCAGTCACGCTGGAGTCTGATGATATGATATCCGCTTGTGATACCCAGGATTTTGTGCCTTTTGGAAGGGAATATTCTCACCATCATCCTGGGACATTTCAACTTCAAGTTAAAAATGTGCCACACGTCGATCATGGTCTTCCATTATTAAAATCTTTCAGAGACATCTCATTACAAGATAATGGCAAGGTATGAATAGATTACAAAGGTTCCTATACCTGACATTTTTATTGCCCACCCACTGCTTGCTTGGAAACTTGTCCTCCTAACCCCTGAGATATTACAGTACGGCCGCCTTGGACTGGTCTGGTCACTTTCCACGGTGGGTGATATTTCCACGACACAATAATATTAGATTCCAAACACTAATTAAAGAAATAATCATCCAAAATTTAATGTTAGGAAAAATTAAAATTTTGCTGCTGCTGATTTTTATTACTTGGTAAACGCATGCGAGGACATCACTACCAAAGTGTGGAATACAACCAGTCCAAGGTGGCTGTTCTGTACCCATCTACATGTACTAATGATCACCACACTATTAGATCTGTCATTGGAAGTGTTAAATTACACTCTGCTTTAGAGCTGTAGGTTTTTAAATTTCTTGTTCGGTTTCGGTTTTGGTTTTTCAGGTGGAGTAAAACCTCGGTTCGGTTTGGTTTTCATTTTGTTCATGAGGCCAAATAAAATTCAATAAAACTCATTCTTATGTCCGGAGTCATAACTGAATGGCAGTGAAATTGAGTGAAACTCAGTGAATGCCCGAAGTAAGCTATAATACATGAAGAATCAGGAAGGCCAATATAATAATTACCTAAATATACAGAACTTTTATTGTGCTTGGCCATTTTTCGAGGTCTGACACCTACATGAAACTTGAGGAAAGCTGCAAACACAACTAAACTGAAATGTCGGAAATTCACAGAATGTAGCCTTCCCAGAGTAGTGAGAGTACCCCGACACTGCCATTGGCAGTGTCTGGGTACTCTCACTACTCTGGGATGGCTACATTCTGTGAATTTCTGCAGCAAGAGAGTATTTAATAAAAAACGAAAAAACTCAGATTACGGGATGTCGACGGTTTCGGTTTTTTAAAAAAACTAAAAATCTCAGTTCCATTTCGGTTAACCTACAGCTCTACTCTGCTTTACATTGGAGTCCAACATTCTAAAATAGAATTTCAAAAGGAAATTTACAAGACGTCCTGATAATTTTGTCACCAGTACTCACCGACAAAGGTGAAGCCAGCGATCCGTCCAGCCGTCTTTTGCATGGACTGATTTTCTTTTTTTGGCTGGATGGACAGTTGTTGGTCCTAGCATGGACTGTAAAGCTGTAATTTTTTTTTTTTTGTTGGTACATTCTATGTGACATACATAATCAAGATGGGAGGTTGCATTTTTTGGATTCAGTTTCCGGAAAAAAACTCAGTTTCTGTTTGTTTTTTCTATGTGTTAAGAAACCTTTTGTAAATAACATTAGGCACCTCAACTTCGAAAAAAACCTGCCATAGTTTGCATGACATACTCACCACATAATTGAGTGCCTGATTATTCATAGGTGTTCTAGGATCAGTTACGAAATCTGTTCAGTCAGAAAAAAACATAAATTAGGGTAACAAATGAATATAGTTTGTCTGTTCCATGTTGTGTATTCATTTTCAAATTTCTCCTTTACTGATGATGAGTCAATAAGGCAGGGTTCCCACTCAAATGAAAAGTCCTTGAATTTTTTCCCCTTCCTTGAAAAGTGTTTGATTTTGTTTCTATCCTTGAAAAGTACTTAATTTTCCTTCACCTGTACAATAAATATATATGTATTTAGAACTTAACTTGCCATTGTAAGTATGTCAAAACAATGAGAAAAACAACCACCAAACACTGTTCTCGGCAATTTTTTAAGAAAGTAGACAATCTTAGTGCTGGCAACAAAAGGGGAAATGGCACTTTTGAAGCTAAACCTTTGCTCACTGACGAGCATTAGTACTCAAACGATTAGTCGAGTAGTCGATGTCGACTCTGGGCAAACCAGTAGTCGACTCTCAATTGTGCAGTCGACTAGTTGGAGGAGTTTAAGCTTTTAGGTAAATAGTATCCCTTCTGTGCCACTGTCAGACAGTTTGAACAGCAATATTGGGCAATCAATGTATACATCTATTGCCATCTAATAGTAGTGACAGTAGTTTGTTTTAACTGGTACTAGTAGAGTGCTGAATTATTTTGGGCTATCAGGATATGTTATTAATTTGCCTTGTTGCAATTTATGGGAGAGTGCCTATAGGCACTCTCTCATAAATCGCAACAAGGCAAATTAAATAAGACTATATAATTTCACTCTTAGCATAATTAGAAGCACATTAACAGAATAATGTTCCAGTAGGTTGCTGTATATGAATGCCCAAGTGAAGCCAAATTTGGACCTTCAGCACTCTACCAGAACACCAGCACTGTTATAAGGAGACAAGTTATCACCAATGACTAGTCGAAGTCGACTTGACTTTTGGGTATTGACTAGTCGACTTTGGAATTCACTAGTCGTTTGAGCACTAACGAGCATGTGCATTTGCAGAACTGTACATGTGATTGATCAATGGCTAAACACTGCTTACTCTTTGAAATTATGTGATATGCCACTTTCACAAGCAGAAAGAGGAATGGCTGTCGAATATAGTACAGTCACCGTGGACTGGTCGTAAGCCACACGTGGACACTGATGTCCACACATGCGTAATGGTAATAAAAATCATCAGCAACAAAATTTTAATTAATGATTATTCCTAAATTAGTGTTGGAATCTAATATTATTGCGTTCATGGAAATTTGCCCACCTCTAGAAAGTGACCAGTCCACAGCAGCTTTACTGTATAATGATATTGGTAGATATTTGGAGACAGTTGGTGTGAGTATATTTCTTGTATTGAGCGAGAGGTCTGCCAATTCCAAAGTTGTAATTAGTCATTACATTGTACATTAGACTGTGACAATTAACTCTTGTGTCACTTGCGATTACGGGACGTATCATTGCCAAGCCAGTTCGACCCCTGACGATTCGCCTGGGATGTTTCATCCCAAAATCAAAGCTGGGACGATTCGTTCCCCAAATCTCATTGATTCGCCCCAACATGGTTTGGTTATTTGGATGCAAGATAACTATAACACTCACTGGTAGTGAGTGTCATGGGTAACCTTGTATCTTGCATCCAAATATTCAAGCCTGCATCTATACATTACATGATGACGTACATCATAATTACACAAACCATGTACCTTAAATGATATTAGTTGTCTACTTAGCATGCTGAAACAAAATGGCCCCCGCAAACCATAAATGGCCACCCTGGGTTCATTTTAGGTGAACCCAAAATGGCCCTTCTGGAGTGATTTGAGGCAAACCATAATAGCCCTCCTGCAATTTTCAAAATGACAAGCCTGGCAATCAGTCAGTAGTGATGCAGTGAATAACCTCACTTCTTCAGTTGAAGGCTTAAAGATGTCAATTCCAGTGCTTTACACTGCAGTAGTAGGAGTCTCTACTTTTAAAGGAAAATTTATTATTTAATTTTTGAAATTGCCTTCATTAACCCTTCACTTATTTCATCGAGGTCCTTGAACCAGAAATGATGTTTTTAGTTATGGGCCATAATGTTGTATCATACTTTTCCACCTTCCACCGTCAACTGTTGCTGATAATTTGGCTCATCACTAGTTTTATAAATGATTCTCTCATATTTCAAGTTCCCAAATCATTGTAGTGTGATATGTTTGAACAGTAATACAGTACATGGACTTGTCACTTTCCACAGGTTGCTAAATGCATATGTGGACATAACTGCCCACGTGTGTATTATGACCAGTCTATGGTGACTGTACTGGAATAATATTTTTTATAGCCTTAAAGCCACATGTGGTGCTCAAAAGCTGTACAAAACTGCAAAGTGTCTTATGGAAAAGACAGGTTTTTAATCACTTGAATGATTCTGGAGAATCCATTTTTTTACAGCGTGTAAATGGATTAGGTATAGATTAGAGTTTGTTGCTATGATTATAAATCTCTTATTATGAGTTGGTAAGGGCAGGGTCAGGCCACGAGCAGCAGCCATGATGTCATGTATTCTACCTGTTCACGTAAGTCAAGAAACTTGCACAAATTGGTATGTGGCCATTGATGGTCAAACTCTAGTAAATATATAAATATGAGGTTTGTTTTTACAAGGTATTATGAACTGGTTACATTCACAAACACACAGGTAAAACAGTATTCTCCAACTGAAAATTAAGAACTAAAAATTGCTTCACGCAGCAGGAGTCTGCAATAATCTAAACTGATTCTCGTGAATCGGGACTAATTTTAAAGTCTGAACTGAAATTGGCCAGTCAATAATCAGAACATACAATTATAAAGTATGCAAGGGTAATATATTTAGTGATTCAGAATGCATGACTAATGGCCTGTACATATAGTATGGTACCAGGCATGAACAACTGCTCTGATGTTTTTGGATCAATCACATTACACTCATATTATGTAGATGAAAAAATGAACTCTGACAAATGTGCTGAACATGTTCATCAGCTGTCAGATTTTCTCCCTTGAAAACTTCCAAAATTATGGACATAACAGCTGAATCTTTAATATTGACTGACAATTTGGATATTTTCATTATTTGATGTGGAAGACCTACAGTACAGCCGCTGTGGATTGGTCACTTTCCATGGGTGGGCAATATTTCCACAGACGCAATAATATTACATGTAGATTCCAAACACTAATTATAGGAATAATCATCAAAAATTTAATTAATGAAGCACTGGGTACAACCCGATGCTTCAGTAATTAAAATTTTGCTTATGATTTTCATTAAGATGATGATTTTTATTACCTGGTAAACGCATGCATGGACATCACTGCCCATGTGTGGATTATGCCCAATCCATGGCGACTGTACTGTACAGTACAGTCCTGGATGATGACAGAGCTGCTGGAGGCAGTCATTGAATCATGAATATTGAAGAACAATTTGGATTTTTTCATTAGTTAATGTGATAGACCTACAGTTAAAACTAGAAGTCCTGTCATGAACTGTGCGTTTATCTTGGCTTAATTGCGTGTAGGAATTGCGTGCTATTGCCATAGCGAATGGCATCCAAAGCACGACAGGTTCTCCTGGTTACTCAAAGCAAACACAGGCAATGTTTCAGCCAATGGACCTCCGGGTAGATTAATGTGCAGATCGACGTGCTGTTTGTGCGCATTTCATGACAGGACTTCTAGTTTTAACTGTAGAGTAGAGCCTATAATAATAAAAATAATATTTAATTCAATTAAAATATTTTCCTCCGATCTTGAAATACATCAAAGGTTCTGCACCACCCTACTTGTCTAATTTGCTTATCAGTCACTGGCCACAGAAGTCTCTTTGGTCATGAAAAACATCTAAATTTAATCTGATCCAGCCCTCATCAAAAATTTAACGTCTGCTGGCACTATTACCAGACCAAAGCTATGGAATTCTCTTCCAACCTGTCTAAAAGAAATGAATTCTCTAGAATCATTCAAGTTGCGTATTAAAACATACCTTTTCCTAAAGGCATTTTGCAATTTTGTACAGTCACAGAGGACCCTGTGTAGATTTAAAGTTATAAAATTGTTATTATGAGAATCACACTGCAAATCACACCACATTCACATACTCTCCGATAGCATTGAGTCCAGACAGCTACAAACACACGCATGCAGCCACACCAGAAGGGATACGGACAGGCAATATCGATCACTGTATAAGCTCTGTTCATCACCCTAACCCCTCTCCCCCAGAACAAATGCCAGCATGGCTGGCTGGGTGCTACTCGTGGCTTGACCCTGCTCTAATTGAAAATTATTCTACTCTTGCATACACTCTGACAACATTGACTCCAGAACAACAACAAACCCAACCCATAGTGAATACGGACAGACAGTAGTGACAAGCAGTATAAACTCTTGTCAATCACCCCCATCTCTCTCCTCAAAAACAAATGCCAGCATGGCTGCTGGGCGCTATTTGTGGTTTGACCCTGCCCTAACCAACTAACAACAAGAGATTTATGAACATGGCAAGCAACAAACTCAAATCTACACATAGTCCATCTACGCACCATATGAAATGGTTTCCCTAGAATCATTAAGTCAGGTGGGTTTTAAAACGTAACTTTTACATAAGGAATATTGCAATTTTGTACAGCTATAGAGAACCATGTGTGGATTTTAGACTGTAAAATTATTATTTATTTATTTATCAATAGAATCTGATAAATGATATAACCACAGCAATATCAAGGTATGTTTTGTTGGTTTTGCATTGCAATGTGCGATACATGATTGGCCGGCTTCGACCAAATGTCATAACATTGATTCTAATTTTTTTTAGGCGAATATTCGATATTTGAAATGATATTCGATTCGATCACAATAACAAGTGTTGTGGGTTAACTTAGGTGAACTCGTTCCAACGAGGGGTTCATAAGCTATTTTTTTTTAGCAAAACAAATTTTCCAGAAAATATTTTCCAGCATCCTCTGTAGTAGTGTTAGTTAACCCTTTACCCAACGTAACGGCCAAAACCGGCCAGCGCTATTCTCAAAAATCACCAATTAATATTATTATACTGTACCAATGACCCAGACTTAGCTGGTGCTAACTCTAACAAAACCAGGGCCAAACACAAATTTTGCCCCCGAATCCCCAAAATTTGCATCCAAAACAAAAAGAAATCATGTCCTAAAGGACCTCCATACTACGCCTCTACTGCGCATGCGCAGTGACGCAGACGTCCCGAAATTGGCGCCAATTATCATTCTCTGTTTGGCCCTTCATCAGTCAACATCTCACTGATCTTTGTGCTTGTAAATCTCAGTTTAAAGGATGCCAGACACGTAATTTTTGGCGAAAATGTGATTCTAAGGAGGATAGAAGGAGGAGAGGAAAAAGAAGTGACAAAAAATAATCAGGGCTGTACTTAAAATTTTTTGATGAAATTATGTTAAGTTGCCTATTTTCGAGGCATGGGCCTCTTGTTGTCATTCTTGCTAATTGTTGCACTGCTTATTCAGTGTTTCCTCTTCCCTAGCCTTCTAAAGTCCCCCCTTGCAATTCTCCCATGCTTTTGGCATATTTTTGAGAAATTTCATTTCTAAAATTTCCTGGGAGAGTTGCTTGGTTACAGAATGTTTTCTGTTATTTTCCCCATAGTTACGTTTTCACCCATGGGTGTATAACGTTTGTGTTCTGCATCTTCCATCTGATGTTCTACAGATTCTCCCCTGGGAGTCTCTGTTTTGCATCAGATAGAGTGTAATTGATGACTGATTCCGGGCCAGTTTTTTCAGTGCCTGGAGTCATGTTTTTTGGTGTTTTTACACTGTTTGTTTTCATTGGCAACAGCCTTTTTTGAGGGGGGCTGTTTGCCTTTGCTGTAGTTTATCTCACTATAAGATACATTTATATTATCCGAAAGTGTCTCATTAATTATTTAATATAAATTTAAAATTTTTGACCACACTTTGCCATCGGATCCATCGGGGCTCAACGTTACTTTTCAGCAACTTGGGCTTCGCTGAAAAAATATTTTTTCAAAATTATTTTGTTTTGCAATTGTTTTTTCATTTATTAATGGATCATGTTATTATGTATCTTTGTGTCAGGGGTTTTTGCGAGTAACTAGGGCTTATTGTTGTTCTTTCACAATGAAGGGACATTGTTCAAATTGTAATAGGAAGAAATCTTCCTCTGACTTTCATGATCATTGTATTAATTGTAGTCAGTGTTCTCGCATTAATCCCTGTCCTATATGTGAACATTGGGATGAGAAACATTGGAAACGTGTGTCACGATATGTTGTTTCTGGAGAAAGAGCGATTCCGGCTCTTTCTCCGCAAGGTCACTCTACTCTCTCAGTTTCTATTTCAGAGGAACCAGAACAGGGTGATGTTTCCATGTTATCTTCTACAAGTGTGCGTCCGTCGTCACAAATGAATTCAGAGCTAGCGGCAAAAGTGCTCATGGAGATTAGACAAATGTCGTCCGCTAGCTCGCCCGGTGTAGCGTCCATTCACCGAATGGTTCGGCAGCCGGGTTCGTCCGATGCGGTCCAAGAGGAAATTTTGGGTGATGCGAGCACTATAAACATAATAGATGCACACCCAGTGACGGCGGATAGTAAGCGAGAACGGAGGAAGCCTTTGAGTCCGGTTCCTAACGCGTCCAGGTCCAGCTGGGCCGCGAGCGAGAGAGGCCCCTCTCTCGTACAACAACATCTGGGACCAGATGTTGTGGTACAAAATGTGTCTTTAGCGGAGCATACGTCCGTCGCTCGGGACGCTCCGTTGTATAAGCAGTCCGCAGAGACTGTTAAGGCTTCCTCTTCTCGTCAGCGCACACGACCGCACCTTGGCTGCGTGACCGCCGATATATTACCAGCTTCGCCGATGAAGGATTCTTCGGCGACCAGGTCACACCATCCGGCAGCCAGGGATTCGAGACCGATGGACTCTGGACGTTTGCATAGGAAAAGTATGCGGGAGCCATCTGATGCGGAGCTGCCCTCGGCGAAGCAGCGAAAGACTGCTCCTCCGCAGGTCTCGACGCCGGACATTCTTGTGCAGATAGCACAGCTTATCGCAGCATCCCAGCAGCCGACAGAAACGGTGTCGGATCGAGAATTATCCGACGGCGCTGGGTCGGTACGCTCCGCCGAAGCATCGGGGGCAGACGACCGGGAACATCATGAGGTCCGACCGGATGGTGAAAGGGATACGGATGACTTGGAGCTATCCCTTTCGGAACAACATAAAGCTGCCGTGGACTTCATCCGGCACTTTCTCCCTCAAGTTGTTCCGTCGGGCCAGACTGCTGCGCTTCCGGACAAGAGAATTATAGCGTCATTGGACTCTGAATTTTTTGAGCGGTTCAGGGACATCGCTCCCGAGTTTCCGTCGCAGTCCAATAATGTTGCAAGAACATTTGAATTATTGAACGACGCTATATTTAAACTTGCTTCCAGGACGGGGAAAGCAGGTTTCTTGTCCGCTAATACTCTCAACCTGCCTTTCATTAATGCAAGGAATAAATTCGATACGGCAGGACAGGGTATACCGAGAGTTCCTCTGCGTATGGACGACGAGGCGGAAGACTTAGAGCTATCATTACCGTCGTCAGCTTCTATTCCAACCGCAGTGTTGGAAACAGCTATTGCGTCTAACAGAGCCAATTTAGATGCCTTATCTTACGCAGATCACCTTACTAAGGCGTTATCACTGCGCCTTCAGGGGAAAGAGTTTCAGGATATACAATCCTCTTTAAGACTTCTTTCAAGGGCAGTAGCTTATTCCACGTGTAACTCCGCCCTTTCAGTGGCAAATCTGGAGTTGGTTAGACGTGACGCAGCCCTAGCTACATCCACACTAGTGGATTCTAAGGTGAAGAACTCTCTTAGAGTCGCTTCGGTCTCAGGAGAACTTCTCTTTGACAGCAAGCTTTCCGCTATTTATGATAAAATTAAAAAGAAAGCTAATGATTCTCTGTTGTTCAGATCTGCTCCTAAGAAGTCGGATACAGCAGACACGAATAAGACAGGCACTTCTGGGTCTAATGCGTCCAAGAGAGGTTCCTATAGAGGTTCCGGTGCGTCCTCTTGGTCTTATTCGAGAGACCGTCAGGATAGCGACTCTCGTTCGGGACGTCCTTCAGGCCGGGACAATCGGTCGGACGCCCCGAGGTCGACGAGGCGAGGTGCGGGTCGTGGAAGACGTGGTTTCTCCTACCGCAGGCCTCGCAGGTCCAGGAGGTGATGGCTTAAACCTCTATCGCGTTCCGGTTGGCGGAAGGTTGTCGAGCTTTTCACAAGAGTGGGCGTCGATTACGGACGACCCTTGGGTGAGAGGAGTGACTTCGGAAGGTCTAAAGATATCCTTCAAACGAAAGCCTCCATTAACTCGAAGTCCAAAGTGGACTCATCTTCCGTCAAATCCACAGAAAAGAGACGCTCTGTTATCAGAGGTGCAGTCTCTTTTAATGAAGAACGCGGTAGAGGTCGTAGAAAACCAGGAATCTCCGGGATTCTACAGCCATCTGTTTCTGATTCCGAAACCAGACGGCTCGTTCCGTCCAGTCATAGATTTGAGCTGGATAAACAAGCTGATCGTCGCTCCGAAGTTTTATATGGAGACGATTCGATCGGTCAGAGCGAGTATTCGGGTGAACGATTATGCAACGAGCATAGATCTCAAAGATGCGTACTTTCACGTCATGGTACATCCGACATTCCGAAAGTATCTACGCTTCGCAGTCCTAGGAGTGGTGTATCAATTCTGGGCGATGTGCTTCGGATTGAATCTAGCACCCTGGGCTTTCACTCGGGTAATGAACTCGGTAATGATCTACTTCCGAGCTCATTCGTCTGCGGTAACGTCGGCCTACCTGGACGACATTCTTCAGAGGTACGGCAACGAGTTAACGCTTCAGAACGATGTTCAGAATCTTCTTCTATTGCTCCGACGTCTCGGTTTTATAGTAAACGAGGAGAAGTCGGATCTGGTGCCGTCCAAGTCATTCACTCATCTGGGAATGAGCTTCGAGACGCACAACAATCTCGTTCGTCTGCCGTTAACCAGAGCGAAATTAGTCAGTTGTTACGCTCGCTATTGTCTGCACGCAGACAAAGTCACGGCGAGAGAATTTATGAGACTGATAGGTCTGTGCGGAGCCGCCGCGGATCTCATTCCGATGGGGCGGTTACGCACACATCCTCTTCAAATTTTCCTGACTCAGAATTGGAGTGTGAAAATTCATTCGCTCGATGTAGACGTTCTCTTGTCAGATCAAGTGAAACAAGAGATTCAGACTTGGGCAAGCATTCAGTGGTTAACTCAAGGAGTTCCGCTGCAGTTGCCGGATCCGAGTTTTACCGTTATGACGGATGCCAGTCAAACAGGTTGGGGTGCATCATTAATCCCAACGGATTCGAGATGCCAGGGTCTTTGGGATCCGCAATTCCTGTGCAAGCACATAAACATCAAGGAAATGATGTCAATTTGGCTTGCATTACGTCACTGGATGGACATTATTCACGATGCTCATGTCCAAATCCTATCCGACAATACGACAGTAGTGGCGTATATACGGAATCAGGGAGGCACTCATTCAGTTCCGTTGTTCAATCTAACGGAAAGAATCCTTCTGTTTGCGTTAGAACATCACGTTCTTCTTTCGGTCCGTCACATACCGGGTCGTCTGAATGTGCTAGCAGACTCCCTTTCACGAAAGGGTCGCTTGTTGCCGTCGGAGTGGACTCTCAACAAACAAGTATTCAATCAGATTTGCTACCAATGGGAACGGCCAATGATAGACTTATTTGCGACACATCTCAACAATCAGTTGCAGACGTATGTGTCTCCGTGTCCGGATCCAAGAGCTTTTGCAGTAGACGCTCTGTCGATCCCTTGGGACGGAATGATAGGATATGCGTATCCTCCAGCGCCGTTAATTCAACAAGTATTGCTAAAGATAAAACATTCTCAATGCAAGATTCTGTTGGTAGCATCTCTGTCGCCACAGAGACCGTGGATAAATCTACTCAGGTGTCTGTTGTGGGACCTACCGCGGAAGCTTCCTCCACGGGAGGATCTTCTTTCGCAGGGGAAATCGCACCAACTCCATCACAACCCGCAAGGTCTCAACCTTCACGTTTTTCCATTGTGCGGTCCTTGTTGCATGGCAAGCACTTTACAGGACGAGCAGTGGACGCGATTTCTAACTGTAGGAGGACCTCCTCTTCGCTAAACTATGTGGCTAAGTGGAAGGTTTTTCGTCGTTGGTGTAGGGATCATTCTGTAGATATATTCGATCCCTCTATACCAGACATTGCAAACTTTCTAGTATACTTGTTTGACGAAATCAAACTGCAGCCTGTTACTATAAAGGGTTATAGATCTATGTTATCTGATACCTATGCACATCATGATAGTTTACAAATTGGATCTAATGTCTCTTTATCGAAGTTGGTTAGAAACTTTTCGATAAATAGACCCAGAACTCTTAGATTAATTCCTAAGTGGAATTTAGCTTGGGTTCTCCTTAAATTGAAGGAAAAGCCATTTGAACCTCTTGGGACAGTAGATTTCAAATTCTTATCTTATAAGACAGCTTTTCTCTTAGCTTTCTCTTCTGCCAGAAGAGTCAGTGAGCTTCATGCACTATCGGTGGATGATTCTCATTATCGTAGTGTTGGGAACACTATCACCTTCACTACTAATGTGGGTTTTTTAGCTAAGAATCAGGCTCCTAATAAATATCCGGAACCTATTGTTATTAAGGCTCTTCCGTCTTCATACGGGCGTAGGCCTTTACTCTGTCCTGTTAGAGCACTACGTATCTATAAACAGAGATCTCAGTTTATCAGAAAGGGATGGAAACGTTTCTTTCTGTCTTTGATGCCTAATAGAAAGGACATTTCAGTCCATTCTATTGCTAGATGGATTCAGTTAACTATCCGTACTGCTTATGAAGATTTATCTTCTTCTCAGCAGTCTGTGCTTAAGATTTCTGCTCATGAAGTAAGAGCTCTTTCTACTTCCTGGGCTTATGCTAATAGTGTTGCTATTACAGATTTAATGAAGGCTGCTTATTGGTCTCAGCCATCCACATTTACAAATTTTTATCTCAGAAATATTGAGTCCATTTCTGGAGACCTGCATTGTTTAGGTCCGTTATCTGTTGCTCAGAATGTCGTCCACTAAACAGTTGCAACTATAGTTATGCAGGCTTTCTGTTCCGGCAGTGACTCCGTCCGGCTGCCCTCTTCGCTCTGGGCTATTTGACCCAGGGCAAGGGGAAGGGGGGGGGGGGGGGTGGGTGTTCCCTTAGGTCACCTGCTTTATAGTGAAAAGCAAGGGAATGCCTCCTCCAAGTCAGTATTTCTGAGTCGCTTCCGGGATGGCTTTAAAGTGTAATATTAATGTTTAAATTCATTCATGTCTTATTTTTAAAGTGTAGCTCGGTGTGAAGCATTTGTATATGTCAAGTGTCAAACAGGCTTTAATATACAATACTCGGACACTTTTAAATGACTATAAAGAGTCTCAATTCTCTGGACTACTTTATTTATTGGCTTGCTTTAAAAATAATTAGTATAAGGGTTATACTGGATGTTAATAGAGAACATGAATGTTATTGTGCTCAATTATTAAGGGTAGTGTATCTTTCTAATTTAATATTAAATAAGAAAGATACATGTAAAGCCTAATACTCCTTTTCTCCTTAAGGGGTTACCTCTTTACTATATAGTTGAGCTTATTGGATTTTCCTCTATGTCCTAGGCCCTCCAGCCTGTTTACTATTCAGCTAAGTCTGGGTCATTGGTACAGTATAAAAATGTTAAAAAATTTATAGTAATTTATATATTTTTTATACTTACCAATGACCCAGACGGGGATGGCCCTCCCTGGAGTTGGGAACTCTTGCCTCCCCGCTGAGTACATAGCGCTGACCAGGCACTGCCAGTAAGAATGATAATTGGCACCAATTTCGGGACGTCTGCGTCACTGCGCATGCGCAGTAGAGGCGTAGTATGGAGGTCCTTTAGGACATGATTTCTTTTTGTTTTGGATGCAAATTTTGGGGATTGGGGGGCAAAATTTGTGTTTGGCCCTGGTTTTGTTAGAGTTAGCACCAGCTAAGTCTGGGTCATTGGTAAGTATAAAAAATATATAAATTACTATAAATTTTTTAACTTTCAAAATATTTTTATTTTTTGTCTCAAAAACATAGGTTATGACCCCTCGTTGGAACGAGCTCGTCGAGCTCCTTCCAACGAGGTGTCATAACGGGATAACCTATGTTTTTGAGACAAAAAATGAAAAAAATTAGTTATTCAAGAATTTTTTTTGCAAGTGTCGTCTGCTTTTCATGTTAGGTAAAGGGTTAAAGTGTTAGCCTAGTCCCATTTTACGGTAAAATATAAGGGATTTGGTTCGGTCAAGTCTGAGAATTCAACTAATTGATTCCTTGAAAAAATTTAGAAAAATGTTGGGAAAGGAGTTTCAAGTGCTTAAATTTTATTTTTGGAAACCCAAATGAACCATGATGTTTTTAAACTATCACTCATTCATGTTGAAAATTTGGAATACAGGTCTGGCATTCTTAAAAACGCATGGCGCTGGGGTGAGACTAGCTCTTCTCAAGCTTATAAAAGTTAAAAGTGGGCTTTACTATTAATTAAGTCTGCCTAGTGGGCTTTGTACATTTTATTTGGTGCTGGTAACAAGGTAGTCTCTGTGACATGGCTACACTGTCCCTTCCACACCTCTTGGCCTAGGCAAGGCCCGAAGGTGTGGGAGGGACAGTGTAACCATCTTACCGAGACCACTAACACAATTCAGATCTGAAAAGATGTAGGTTTTAGGAATAGGCTGTTATGGTAATCATTTTTTACTAAGGCCAGGAGGGTTAGTTTTCGCCCTCTTTAATTTTTTTAAGGCAAGCAGTAGGCAAACCAATAAATTGCGCTCCTGAAAAAGCCAGACCTGAGAATACATTTGCATGTTCTTTTTTATTTGCAGAAAGAAAACTGGCAGTTTCATCCTTGTCAAGATGAAGAAGGGAATGATTTTGATGAAGAATTGTATTATTGTGGTAATACTGTTATATGGAGTAGAGGAGGACAAGATGGGGCAAGACATGTTGTGAAAACCTTCACAGTAGAAACACCTGTTGTTGATGTTAGTTTTCATGAATATTTGATTTTACTCTCAAAATGCAGGGGTTTTTCAGGTGCTCAAGATATAGGTTGCCCACCTGACATCTAACATCTTACATCTAATAGTAAGGCCTAAAAAAAAAATCTGTTTCTCAGGCCCTCCCGCATGGTCCGTTTGGCTGCTGCATGCTCTCTTTTTATAACCAATTTAAACTTAAAAAAAATTAAAATTTAATGGTTTATGTCTGATATTTTACCCAAGTTAAAAAAATTGATGAATTTGTCCCTTGAGTGCAAGAAGGCTTTGCAATGCTTTAGCATTGCAAAGCCTTCTTGCACTCAAGGGATGAAATACACCACCACCCATGCTATTCTGTAGATTATGAGGCCTAAAACTTGAACCAAGAACAGGCCTTCAAATACGGCACGAACGATTGTTTCGTTCGTGCAAAGGTTATGCAAATTTTCTGGGCATAACCCTTTTTTCCGTTCGTGCAAAAAACTAAAGGCCTCGCTGATGATCCGCCCTATCTTGAGAACATTAGTTGGTGAATACGATCTAATTTCGTACTAAATTATAATGACGACATCAAACGGCAAATGTGCATGTCGCCGCAATCAGCTATTCCGGTATTGACAGGAGTATCACACCTATAATGACATTTACTCATTTGAAGCGTTCTAAAAATAGACCCAGTTCTCGGAAACGTGCGCTGACTGAAGCGTGGGGGACTATCAGATTCAGTATCATTGTATCGTTTGCGTTTTCAATTCGGATGTCTGTTGCAGCACATTTATGAGCAATGACGGATTCAACAAAAACAGAAAGTGTTCGTTTAAAAACATTCAAATCTTGGCCATTTGCATCACAATTCATTGTTGAGGTTGATGAAATCGACAATCGTCTAACTGATTTAAAATGTAAAGTTTGCAGCAGTCAATGGACGTCCATTCAGCAAGAAGCAAAACGCCGTGGTTTAAGGGGAACGGCCATAAACAACGTGAAAATGCATATAGACGGAGTGGCATATATCCATAGAGCAAACATCGAACGGCATTTAAAACTGGGTTCTCTGCACGAATTTGCTCTGAACTTGCAAAAAAAACAAGAGGAGGCGGAACGCACTTCTGCCAAAGAGTCCGGAGCTGTCGCAAAACTCGATGATCAACCAAGCACCAGCACCAGTAGCCACGAATCAGCCTCAATAAGCAGTTATTTTATTGCTTCAAACAGAACTAACTACCAAAAACTTATTAGGTCTGCATTATGGATCGCGGAAGAAGAATTGCCCTTTAGTAAATTTACTAGTCTGATTGATCTGCAAAAAGAAAATGGTGTTCCTATTTCAGATGTGAGAAAATCCTCATTTGTCTGTACTGAATTGATCTCAACCATTGCAAAAACACTGAGGGGTGACATGCAGGGTATTTTGGCAAAGGCAAAATTTATATCTGGTCTGTCTGACGGTTCCGAAGCTAGGAAAACCCGCGATGAAAAAGAATTAGTATACGTGAAATTTGTTGCAGATGGGAAACCTGTTCTTCTTATGTTAGCGTGCCAACGGATGAAGGATTTTGGGGGAACGGGGGCTTCATCCGTAAAAGAAGCTTTTGTCAAGTCATTTGATGAGTATGGAATAGACATTATAGATGAGGATAATCATAGAATGATTTCCATTTGTGCCGACGGCGCCAGTACCAACATGGGGCAGAAGACAGGCGCATTCACAGTGTTAAAACAACAAATTAATCATCTCATTGTTGTTCATTGCTCACTCCACAAATTTGAATTAGCTATAAAGGACTCTTTCAAATGTTCCACAGAGTTTGAAGCAATTGACAAATTCATGAAATCTATATTTTTATACTGTACCAATGACCCAGACATAGCTGGTGCTAACTCTTAAAATATAGGGCCAAACACAAATTTTGCCCCCCAATCCCCAAAATTTGCATCTAAAACTAAAGAAAACATGTCCTGAAAGGCCCTCCACACTTCGCCCCTACTGCGCATGCGCAGTGTCAAGGACGTTCCGAAATTGGCGCCATTAATCATTCTAAGTTTGGCCCTTCATCAGTTAACATCTGACTGATCTTTGTGCTTTTAAATCTCAGTTTAAATGATGCCAGACACATAAATATTAGTGAAATGGTGATTCTAAGGAGGATAGAGAAGGAGGAGAGGAAAAGAATGTGTGACAGAATGTTATCAGGGCTGTAACTTAAAATTTTTTATTGAAATTATGTTAAGTTACCTATTTTCAAGGCAGCAGCCATTTTGTTGTCATTCTGATTATTTAGTTACACTGTTTTTACAAGTGTTTTCCTCTCTCCCTGTCCTTTAAGTTCCCCCTTGCTATTCTCCCATGCTTTTGGCATAGATTCTGTAATTATTATTACTAAAATTTCTTGGGAGTTTTAGCTGAATAACAGAATGAATTCTGTTCTTTCCCCATGTTTACGTCTTCACCTACGTGTGGTTAGGCGTTGTGTTCTGCATCTACCATCTGATGTTCTGCAGTTTCTTCCCTGGAAGTCTCTGTTTTGCATCAGATAGTGTATTTTTGGTAACTGATTTCGGGCCTGGGTGCCTGGAGTCTTATTTTAGTGTTTTTACACTCATTGTTTACATTTACAACAGCCCTCTGTGTGAGGGGGGGATTTCTAAAAAATAATATCTTTATGTTATTTTAATCATAACTAGATACATTATTATTGTTCGTAAGTGTTGAATAAATTGTTTAAAATATTTTTAAAATTTTTGTCCACACTTAGGCTTGGGATCCATTGGGGCTCAACGTTACTTTTCAGAAACTTGGGCTGTTCTGAAAAAATATTTTTTCAAAATATTTTGATTTCAATTATTTTTTCTATATTAATGGATCATATTATTATTATGTATTTTGATTGCCAGGGGTTAGTGCGAGTACCAGGACTTGTTTTCTTTTCACATTGAAAGGATATTGATCAATTGTTTTAAGAGGAAGTCTTCCTCTGACTTTATTATCATTCTATATGTGCTCAGTGTACTCGCATTAACTCCTGTTCTGTATCGTATGATTTCGATGACAATATGGGAAGCGTATGTCACGGTATGTTGTTGGGGATTTGGACACTCCGGTCCTTTCCCCGCAGGGTCACTCTACTTTATCAATTTCTATTTCAGACGATCAAGATTAGGGTGATGTATCTGTGATGTCTTCCAACAGTGTGCCTCCGTCGTCACAATTAATGAAGGGCTAGCGGAAAAGTGCTCATGTTATACGCCAATTGCCTAAGAGGACCCTAGTAGGTTCGACGGCCTTTGACGTCCGCTAGCTCGCCCGGTGTAGCGTCCATTCACCGAATGGTTCGGCAGCCGGGTTCGTCCGTTGCGGTCTAGAAGGAATTTTGGGGTGATGCGAGCACTATAAAATTAACTTAATGCACACCCAGTGACGGCGGATCGGAGGGAGAACGGAGGAAGCCTTTTAGTCCGGTTCATAGCTCGTTCCGGTCCATCCGGACGGCAAGCGAGAGAGGCCCCTCTCTCGTTCAACAACATCTGGCCCCAGATGTTGTGGTACAAAATGTGTCGCTAGCGGAGCATACGTCCGTCGCTCGGGACGCTCCGTTGTATAGGCAGTCCGCTGAGACTGCTAAGGCTTCCTCTTCTCGTCAGCGCACACGACCGCACCTTGGCTGCGTGACCGCCGATATATTACCAGCTTCGCCGATCAAGGATTCTTCGGCGACCAGGTCACACCATCCGGCAGCCAGGGATTCGAGACCGATGGACTCCGGACGTTCGCATAGGAAAAGTATGCGGGAGCCATCTGATGCGGAGCTGCCCTCGGCGAAGCAGCGATAGACTGCGCCTCCGCAGGTCTCGACGCCGGACATTCTTGTGCACATAGCACAGCTTATCGCAGCATCCCAGCAGCCGACAGAAACGGTGTCGGATCGAGAATTATCCGACAGCGCTGGGTCGGTAGCCGGGGACTCGAGGCCTGCAGACTCCGGACGGTCGCATAGGAAGTGTGCGGGAGTCAACGTACACGGAGCTTCCGGCGGCAATGCGTCGTAAGTCCGCTACTGCACAGGCCTCGGGAACGGACGTGCTTTCCTTAATAGCACAGTTTATCGCAGCATCCCAGCATCAACTGAATCTGTCGCATATATTTTATCCGACGATGCTGGGTCGGGACGCTCCGCGGAAGCGGGTACGGACGTCCGAAAGTTTCATCCGGTCCGACGGGATACCGAAAGGGATTCGGAGGATTTCAAGCTTTCCCTTTCGGAACAACATATGCTGCGATGCCGGATAAGAAACTGATAGCGTCGGTGGACTTAGAAATTTTTGGTTCGGTTCAGGGACATCGTCCCTCAGTTCCGACATAGTCCAATAATGTCACACAAACTTTCGAATTATTGAACGACGCTATATATATTATTATTTTATGCTTGTTATCCAAGCATTTCTGGTTTCTTGTTCGAAGAGTTATGGAGATGTCTTTCAAAAGTGTGCCTCTGTCGTCATAGTTAATGAAGAGTTAGCGGCAATAAGTGCTCATGGAATATGTCTATCGCTTACGGAGTGACATTCGCTAGCTCACCCGGTGTAGCGTACATTCATCGAATGGTTCGGCTGCCGGGTTCGTCCGTTGCGGTCTAGGAAGGAGATTTGGGTGATGCGAGCACTTTAATTTCTTTAGTACTCACCCAGTGACGGCAGATTGAGGACAGATCGGAGGAAGCCAACAACATAGGGGACCGCATGTTGTGGTTCAGATATTTTACATTCGGAGCATATGTCCGTTGCTCGGGACGCTCCGTTATATTGACAGTCCGAGAGACTGTCTTTAATGCTTCCTCATCCTCACAGCAGGGCACACGACCGCACATTGGCTACGTGACCTCGAGTATCTGATCAGTTTCGGCATTCAGTGATTCCACGGCGAATAGGTCGCGCCATCCGGTAGCCAAGGGACACGAGGCCTATACACTCCGTTCGCTCGCATATTGGAAGTATGCACGGGGTAACGATCACGGTGCTTCCAGCGGCAATGCATCGTAAGACCGCTTCTCCTCAGGCCTCAGTGACGGACCTGCTATCCGAGTTAGCACAGTTGTTTCGCAGCATCCCAGCAATTGACAGTTTCTCGGTCGAATCAGGAATTATCCGACGGCGCTGGGTCGGTGTGGTCCGCGGTTGCATCAGCTACGGACGACCGAACGCTTTATAGGGTCCGACAGGATGGCGAAAGGGATTCGAAAGATTTCGAGTTTTCCCTTTAGTAGTATCGGAAGATGCCTTTCATATCTTCTGGCATTTCTTCCAGTGATTATTTTTCGGACTTCATTGCTGCGATCTTGGATAAGAGACTTATAGCGTCATTGGACTCGGATTTTTCGATCGGTACAGGGACATTGTCCCTGACTTACCGACGCAGTCCAATATTGTCATTACAACATGTGTTTTATTTTTCGACGCTATATATATATATATATATATACAAGCCTGCTACTAAGCATGATAGTTTAGTTTCTTGTCCGCGTTGCTCATTTCTGCCATTTTATCATTTTTACAAATAGTTTATTTTGGCAGAGCAGGGCATACCGAGAGTTCATATGCGTCTAGACGGTGTGATTAAAGACTGCATATATTCTTTTTCGCCGTTTATGTCTTTTCCAATTTCAATGTTGGGAACGACATTATGTATAGTAGACTTAACTTAGACGCTTTATTATACGTAATCCGCCTTACTGAGGCGTTATCATTACGTCTTCAAGAAAAGATTTACGGGATATTATTCTCAATGTAATTTCTTTTGAGGGCAGTAGTTTGTTCACGTATAACTCCGCCCTTCAGTGGCTGATTGGAGTTGGTTAGACGTGACGCAGCCCTAGTTACATCCACACGCGTGGATAGTAAGGTTAAGAACTCTCTCAGAGTCGCTTCGTTCTCGGAGGAGCTTCTCTTCGACGGCAACTTTCCGGCAATCCATGAATTGCTCGATTTATACAATCTCTTGTCTATCTAGTGTTACAAGAGATTCAGACTGGGGCAAACATTCGGTGGCTGACTCAGAGAGTGCCGCCGCAGTTGCCGGACCCGAGTGTGGCTGTTATGACGGTTGCCAGTCAAACAGATTGGGATATATACTGATCCCTACGGATTCGAAGTGCCAGGGTCTTTGTGTTCCGCAGTCTTTTAGCTATCAGTTTAACTTCCGCGGAATAATGTTTTTTAGGCTTGCTTTATGTCATTGCATGAACATTATTCAGAAACGCATGCCCAAATTCCTGTCCTTTAATTCGACAGTAGTGGCGTATCTCCGGAACCAGGGAGGCACTCTTTCGTTTCCGTTATTCAATTTAATGGAAAGAATCCGTCTGTTGGTTATAGTACACCAAGTTCAGTTTTGGTCCGTCATATTCCGGGTCGTCTGATTGTTTTATCGGACTCCCGTTCTCTTACGGGTCGCTTGTTGCTGTCAGAATGGACTCTCAACAAACAAGTATTCAATCAGATTTGCTATCTATGGGAGCGCCCAATGATAATTTATTTATGACACAGCTTGCTAATCAATTGCAGACGTATGTGTTGGCTTGTCCAGATCTCTGAGCTAATAGTGTTAACGCTCTATTGATCTATAGGACGGAATGATAGGATACGCGTATCCTCCAGCGCTGTTGTTTTAGCAGGTATTGCTAAGATAAACAACCACTATACATTTCTGTTGATAGCATCTCTATCTTCACAGAGATCATGAGTAATTTACTCTCTTGTCTACTGTGGGTCTTAACGTGAAATCTTCCTCTATGTGAGGATCTTTTTTCACTGGGTAAATCGTGTCATCTTTATCACAACCAGCAAGGTCGCAACCTTCATGTATTCCGTTGTGTGGTCCGTATTGCATTGTAAGCACTGTACTGGACGAGCTTTGGACGCGATTTCTTACTATAGGAGATCCTCTTCTTCGCTATTCTATGCGACTAAAGTGGAGGCTCTTCCGTCGTGGTGTAGGGATCATTATGTTCATATTGTTGATCCCTCCATACTACTCATTGCTATTTTTTAGTATACTTGTTTCACAAGATCTACTGCAGCCTGTTATTATTTAGGTTATAGGTTTATGTTACCTCATACCTATGCACTCTACGATAGTTTACAATTGAGTCTTTTGTCTCTTTATCTAAGTCAGTTAGTAACTTTTTGATAAATAGACTTAGAATCTTTAGATTAAATTCCTATACGGATTTTAACTTCGGTTCTTAATTAGCTAAGTAATCATTTGAGCCTCGGGAAACAGTAGTTTTCAATTCTGACCTTTTGGACAGTAATTCTGTTGGTTTCTCTTTTACTGTAGAGTCAGTGAGTTTCATGCACTATCGATGGATGATTTTCACTTTCATAGTTTCGGAATCAATACTTCCGTTACTATTTAGGTTGGATTGTTGCATAAGAGTTAGGCTCCTATTATCCGGAACCTATTATTTTAAGGTCCTTCCGTCTTCGTATGGGCATAGGCCTTTACTCTTTCCGGGTACAGTTTATGTATTTATAAACAGATTTCTGTTTATTACTATGGGCGTAAGCTTCTTCTGTCTTTGATGTCTAGTAGAAGGACGTTACGCTCCATTTTATTGTTAATGGATTCTATTAACTATCGGTACTGCTTATAGTATATCATTGACTTAGCAGTTGTGCTTAAGATTTCGGCTCATGAAGTAAGAGTTCTTCTACTTCTTGGGCTTACATTAATAGTGTAGCTATTATAGATTTTTGAAGGCCGCTCATTGCGCTCAGCCATCCACATTCATGAATTTTATCTCAGAAATATCGAGTCCATTTCTGGAGGCCTCTATTGTTAGGTCTATTATCTACTGCTCAGAATGTCATTCACTTAACAGTTGCTACTATAGCTAGGTAGGCTGTCTGTTTCGGCAGTGTCTCCGTTCGGCTGCCCTCTTCGCTCTGGGCTATTTGACCCAGGGCAAGAAAAAGGGGGGGGGGGGGAGGGTGTTCCCTTGGGTCACCTGTTTTACTATGAAAACAAGGGGATACCTCCTCCGGAGTTAGTAATTCTGAGCTGTTATTGGGATGGTTGTTTAGTGAGAAGTTTAGGTTTTTAAAATTCATTCAAGTCTTAGTTTTTAAAGTATAGCTTTTGAATATTGCATATGTCAACGGACATGATTATGCAATCCTCAGACACTTTTAGGAGTATAAGAGTCTCTATTCTCTAGACTTACTTTATTTATTGGCATACTTTAAAAATTATTAGTATTAAGATTATATTGGATATTTATAGAGTATATGGATGTATGAAGCTCAATTTTGGAAGGTGTTGTATCTTTCTAATTTAACATAAAATAAGAAAGATACATGTAAGGCCTATTACTTCTTTTCCCTACAGGGGATGACTCTATTTTATTTTATTGAGCGTATTCCATTTTGCTCTATGTCCTTGGCCCTCCAGCCTTTTTACTATTCAGCTATGTCTGGGTCATTGGTACAGTATAAAAATGTTAAAAAATTTATAGTAATTTATATATTTTTTATACTTACCAATGACCCAGACGGGGATGGCCCTCCCAGGAGTTGGGAACTCTTGCCTCCCCGCTGAGTACATAGCGCTTACCAGGCACTGGTTATTAGAATGATTAATGGCGCCAATTTCGGAACGTCCTTGACACTGCGCATGCGCAGTAGGGGCGAAGTGTGGAGGGCCTTTCAGGACATGTTTTCTTTAGTTTTAGATGCAAATTTTGGGGATTGGGGGGCAAAATTTGTGTTTGGCCCTATATTTTAAGAGTTAGCACCAGCTATGTCTGGGTCATTGGTAAGTATAAAAAATATATAAATTACTATAAATTTTTTAACTTTTTACCTATTTAAAAATAGTGGCAAAAACTGGAGACTGATGCAACTGATTGCTGAGCGATTGCGTGTTGGTCTTGTGAGGCATCCAAAAGTGCATGGGACAACATTCCAATCACACAAACAGAGGGGCTTGAATGCACTATTATACAATTATTGTGTTTTATTACTTTTTTCTGAAAATGCAATAGAAACGAAAGGTTTATTGACAAATGCAATGACAATTAAAGTTAGAGGTTTTCACCAGAAGCTTCTCAATTATGATTTTGTCGCATGCTCCGCCATGTACCATGATGTTCTCAAAGAAACGGCTCATGTTATTCTCACGCTCGAAGCAAAGTCAACTCTAATTTGTGACATTCTTGATGTGCTTGATGAGTGTATCGAGAACCTAGATACAATTGCTGATAGCCCCATGCAATTGCCCACAGTAGATAAATGCTTTGAGTGCCACGAACCCCCGGATGAGACAGGCGAGGTTATTTTAAAAGTGTGTAGTACTTCATTGCCCTATACTCTGACAACAAAAAGTTATTTGTCAGAAAAACAAAAAGTGAATTTGGACAAGAAGTTAGTGACGGCAGTCAAAGTTGAACAGGAGTTTAAACTGCAGAAGGTTAAATCGGGGAAAGAAAAGGCGAGGAAAGCTAAAGATAAACTTGTTCAGGCCGTGAAGGACTGTATTGTAAAAAGATTCACAGCATTAAGGGAACAGAAAGTAGTGTCCTGCATGTCGATTGTGGATCACACAAGGTGGGATGAGAGTAGTGAAGAGTTTGGTTCTGTTGAAATAAC
The DNA here is from genome assembly GCA_031216915.1 of Pictodentalium vernedei. Lineage (NCBI taxonomy): Eukaryota > Metazoa > Mollusca > Scaphopoda > Dentaliida > Dentaliidae > Pictodentalium > Pictodentalium vernedei. Next base: position 137,898,346 of record CM062292.1, on the reverse strand, counting down.
AGAAATCGAAGAGCATTTCAAGGCTGTTCTTGAAAAAGTCAATTACGATTCAAAGGAGGCAAGAAAGGAATTTCAGAAACTTCAGAGGTTGAAATCTAAAAAATATCCCAAAATTAAAGACAAAATAGTATTCTGGAACAGTGTTTTTACTTATCATTATGACAATTTTCAAAACATTCTGTTAATTATTGAGATTTGTTTAAGTGTTGCATGGGCACAGGGGACTGTCGAGGCAGGTTTCAGTACTCTAAGAAGAATTCTAAGTGAGAGCAGGACAGCCATGTCCAACTCTCTCCTTAATGACTTACTTCTCATCAAAATAAATGTACCAGTTATCCCAGCATTGCACCCTGAAGGTGAATACCACAGAGACTTGGTTGCTTGAGCAACGGAAAAATATGTGACTGAGAAACAGAGGCGGACACCTAAAACTGCTCAAAAAAGTTTTAAAAGATCACAAACACTGGGTTCTGTGGGAGATGTAAAAATAAAATGCCCAAAAGTAGACACCGCAGTCCTGATTCCTGACTCTCACAGTGACAGTGGATCAGACGTATTGATGGATTCAACGGACAACAAATCGCGCAGTGATGATTCAGATACAGAGGGGGATGATAACCCTACTCCGTTCTAACTACTTGAAGCTGTTCAGTGTAGAACAAGTCCGTTCACCTACCTCCAAATGTTCGCCAGTTTTTATCAGAGACCATTCATTGATCGTATGCTCGTTTATTATAACTTTGAAGTTAACTGCTTTATCCTGAGACTGGGATTGTGTTTTGTTTTATTTTAGTTTTCTCTTAGTGGGCAGTATAACGAGTCGGTAACTCGGTATCAGTAATAATCACTGCATATGGGTGATAATAAAAATGTTATTGAATTCGTGTCAGTTCATTATCAACCTTTATCCAACGAAGTCAACTGAAATATTTTGAACTTTCTTCAATAAAACAATACAAATATGGATATCATTGGGATTAGCTTGATTAGCTAACGCCCGTGATATCTATTGTTTGTGTGGTTTTATTGGAGAAAACTACGCCATTTTTTTGTCAGTTGCATAGTTTTCGTATAGCAATCTGTTGACTGAATTAATAGGTAGGACCCAGGGCCGTCGAGAGAAAATCCGGGCCCCGGGAGAGGGAATATTCCAGGCCCCCTAGGCAACATGGGCGAGTAGATGCCGAAGGCCGTGAGTGCACAGGGCACGAGCTCTGGCAGGGTTTTGGGGGGGGGGGGGGGGCAGAGGGGGAGTGGGGGGATTGCGCGGATTCCCAAATCTTGAATTGAATCTAGAAACTTTCTTGTTGTAAACCACCACCAACCCCCCCCTCCCTCCCCCCTCCTCCCCCCCCCCCCCCCATTACACACACTCGCGTACCACTCGCATAAACGCAGAGTGAGCCAAATCAAGTAGCGCATTTAAAAAACAATGATGAGTTTTAACAGTCTGAACTGAATTTTGAAACTGCCCAAAAGAGAATGAGTCAATTTATTTTTTCTCAAATATGCTAGAATAATAACACAGCACAAAATGAGTATTTCCCAGCTTTTTGCCCAAAGGAAAAACTCGAAGCACGTGGTCGGCAGTACTCTGTGCCCCGAGTCGGAGTTTGAACAAGAGGAAATTGAACCACGTTTTATCAGTCCTTATCCACGACTTGGAACAGCAATCTGTATCTCCATCCTTTCGTTTCTCACCGGTAATCACAGCAGCTAATTGGAAGATGAAAACCACGTGCTGTCTGTGCATAATTAATCAGCCCTGGGCAAACTGATGCCTTTGCAGAAAGAAGACTTTCTTATCATATTGGAAAATTTCGAAACATTTATTTTATTCTATCATTATCTATGATATATATCTCTGCTATTAAAACTTTTCTGTATTCATTAATCAACAAATTTAACTTTGCCTTCGAAATTGATTTTATAATTTAAGCGTCATTCTCACGACCACACTGATACTTTGAGAGTGAAGACAAATTTTGTCTTGGGAAACTCCAAGCACGTGTGTCGACACGTGTTCGTGAAATCCCACGTCAATATTTGGCAACACTCACACTGCGCATGTATTTTCGAGTCCCTGAAATAATTAATTCGCTAAATTTTCGGAAATGACTTTTGTGTGTGTGGTACATTCAATCAAAACGCCATTGGGCGTAATCTATTTTGGCATTGACGAGCCTTGATATCATTGTTATAATGAGGTTCAGACCGCCAATAGCTGAATCATGGGGATTATTCATGAATAGCCGCTGTCCAGGGGTGATCTTTCAGACAATTTTCCAAGTCAAATTCAAGAGGAAAACCGAGTGTGGATGTAAACAATAAGATCACGTGCCAATTATAGCACCCGACAATTTTGAAACAACCGGGCATGAAAAGTTCATTCAACTTACCTTATGACCTGTGGGGTCGGCGGTCACGGTGAAATGTCAGATGATGCTCTTGAAATATTGTCCACAGTTTAATGTCAGTTCACTATACTATACTATAGTATAGAAAAGGGGGAATATATAACAGTAAGTGAAAATATATTTATTAAACCATTTGTCAAAATTATATTTCAACGGGGGTAGTCTTTTTTTATTCACGGTGTTTAGTAAAGTGATTCATATACATAATAAACAAATGGTACAGAAGGTATACATAAGTGACAGTGGTCTTTAGACGTGTTTCAGTGTTACATAACTCACAATTCTGAAAAATTGGAAAATGGGTTATGCAAATGAAAAAAGGTTAAGCAAACTTTTTCCGCATAACCTTTTTTTGGGTTATGCAAATTTTTCTTATTTGAAGGCCTGAAGAACATGAACTTTTGATGGCTAAAAAGTAATTACTGAAATAAAAAATAAAATAAAAAAACGCTCGCCCGCATGCAATTTCACAAATAATGGCCTGAGAAACCGAAGATCTACTTTGTGTGGGTTAAAGTAAAGTAAACAGGCCTCGAAATAATCTGTAAATGATCATTTAGGCAACATGGGGGTTTACATCAATTGTGAAATGTGCGAATGAACTATAGGCTCTGACGAACTAATACAACATAAATTAAATTCCTGATCCTAGAAGTTTACCACTCAGACATCCTGACAATCTTTCTCAATTGCACATTTGAATCGAGTGTCATACCTTTTATATTTATACACCATGTCACTGGCCCATACATGCTGGCACTCTGTTTATAAGAATTCAGGCCATACACTTAATTTTGAACTCCCCTCACGCCAGGCATGCAGATTTTACAGAAACGATCATTTCGTTTCCATGCAGGCTCCATCAGGCCAAAATCACGGAAACGAACAACAGGTTCCCACATATTTTTTAGCATTTCGTTTTTCATCAAGGGGCACTTAAAACACAAGCTTTCTGCCAAGACTAAACCTACAGTTATGATTGTTTTTTATCTTAGTTATCTTGTTCACTTGCATGTTATCTTTTTCACTTGCATGTAATGTTGTACATGCTCATCTGTGTCATCATTACCTCAGATCATCTGTTGCAACTAAACTGAGTGTTCAGGTGCATAAAATACACAAATGAAAATACAGATAATTTGTTTCACCTTTTTATTAGCTCAAAATGACGGCAAGTTTGAGCTGTTGGGATGGGTTGCAATGTTGTCTGTACATCCATCCATCCATCCATCCATCCATCCATCCATCCATCCATCCATCCATCCATCCATCCATCCATCCATCTGCCCATCTGTCCATCCATCCATCTGTCCATCTGTCTGTCAATCTCTGCCCATCCATCCATCCATCCATCCATCCATCCATCCATCCATCCATCCATCCATCCATCCATCCATCCATCCATCCATCTGTCCATCTGTCTGTCCATCTCTGCCAATCCATTCATCTGTCTGCCCATCCATCCATCCATCCATCCATCCATCCATCCATCCATCCATCCATCCATCCATCCATCCATCTGTCTACAATCCTTTAGCACACCCTACAGGCCGCAGTTCTTGCCTGATCAGTTCCAAATTGCATACATGGCTTTGGGGCAATGTCTAGATGGGAGCTATTTTAGATTTGACATATAAATTGTCAACAATTCCATTGGCACACCCTCCAGGCTGCATCTCAGAAGGCAGAAAAGCATCACAAAACTTATTTCTTATAGGTTACCACCGTGTTTATATGGCATAACCTGCTGATGGGTTACCATTTATTTCCTGGCCTGAATAAAACAATTCAAATACACATCATTTTCACAATGAAGGATCTAGTAAATTTATCACTCGGTAAACTACTTTAACCATTTCTAACGAGAACATCTTGATTCTGATGATAAAATGCTGTTATATATCACACCGCCAAAAGCCCTTTCCATCGGTGTGTCACATAATAGCATATTATTAATTCATTGAAAGAAACTCCAAGCAAGAACTGTGTTATACTGGGTCACTTAGATCAGTTTGCCATTTGGACATTTGAATGTCCGAAGATTTTTTATTAACTTTTTGACTTCATGTAACCTCCTTCAGAAGGGAATGAGCATTCCTGTGAAATTTGTAACCTGCAAAAGTATATTACCTTCTATTCTGTTTTACTGGTAAAATACATGAAGGACCCTGTAACCATTGCCTGGGGTGGAATTCCTCTAAAATGGGCAACAAAGGTATAAAATACTAATTGAACTGGACTTTATATCTATACACCTGGAACTTAATTAAGCACCCTCTGAAATGTTTCATGACAGTGAAGTTGCTGTTACTGATTATTATGTTTTAATGATTGCTATGTCTTGCAGTACATTTCATCTAGTGAAACATGATGTTTCTGGTTGATGGCATACCCCAAACACATCCCCTCGTCCACATGAAGCATGCATTCCATGAATGTCACAAAAAACACTTATCATCCACATGCAATATCTGGGTATAAAACAAGAAAATTTGTCACTTCTTTTATCAATAAATGTTGAAATGGCAATGAGGAGACTGTCAGAGGCACTAAGATGGCAAATCGTTGGCATGCATGCAACAGGAATGTCATTCAAAGCTATTTGAAGGCAACTTGGCTATAGTCATTCTTTTCCAAAAACATCAACAAACCAATGATGTTAAGGACCGACCAAGGCCTGGACAACCCAAAAGACCTCTCCTCTGGAAGATCAGAGTCTGACATGCCTTGTAAGGCATGAACCCTTTGCTTCAATTTGAATTTTTAAACGCCATTGGCTTCCCCTCAGACGTTTGTGCAACAGAACTGTCCGAAACCATCTCAAGGCACTGGGTATGAGGTCGAGAAGGGTCATCAGGTGTCCAGCTTTGTCCGATCAACATCAAAGACAACGTGGTGTATGGCACACCAACATTGGAACCTCAGGGCATGGAGGAGAGTCCATTGGGCAGACAAGAGTGGGTTCCTGTGTCACGGCACTCACGGCACAGATGGTCGCATGGGAGTGTGGAGGCATAGAAATACTGCTTACATGCCCAGGAACATCAGACCTACTGTTCCTTATGGTGGAAGATCAGTAATGATCTGGGGGTGCCTCTCTCATGATTGTAAACTTGATATGGTTAGCCACCTGTTGGCTACTCGCCGTGTATTCATGGACGACAATGCAAGGCCACATCTTTCCAATGCTGTGAGAACATTCCTTCTGAACAACACTATTACAGCACTCCATTTTGCGTGAAATGAGAATCCCTTAGAACATATCTGGGACTTTCTTGGACGTCGTGTGCAAGCAAGAGATCTGCCTGTACAGAATTTGGCTGATTTAAAGCTTCACTGCATGAGGAGTGGCAGCAGTTGCCTCTGGACCATATCAGAAGGCTCACTGGTAGCATTAGGAGGAGGGTTAAGTCTGTTATCTGGGCATGTGGTGGATACACTTGCTACTGACGTCAGACCACTGCTGAGAAGTTACATTTTTTGTCAGTAATTACCGGCATTATTTCATCATGGGCTGTTCCCCCACCATACTTGTTGAAAGAACATTTTTCCATCAAAAACATTAGTAACAGATATGTGTAATTGGCACCATTAAAATACTGTATATTTTCATCATTGTGTCATCTTTCATTTGTCAATAAACCATTTTTTCCTTAAACAATCACTTTTGTCCATCTGAAAGATCGCATGAACAGGGTTTGTACGCAAGTCTTGAAGTCTGGAAAAAGTATGGAATTTTTAAAAACGTTTTCTAGGCCTGGAAAAGGTATGGAAAATGACATTTTCATATAAATGGTATGGAAATTTATAATTAAATATATTCAGAATCACTTTCGCTGTCCATGAAATTAAAATTTCGTACTAAATTTCTTTTTATTTTTAGTTTTTATTTCATTTTGAATCAAATTTCGAAACTCGCAAAATTTAGGCCTTTGTAACCCAACACGGAAATAACTGATCTGACACAATCATTAATGACCATGAATTGATCCATATATTTCCGTGATCAAAATGGCTGCGCCCAGTGATAACATGTTTATGTTGTGAACCTCAAGAAAAACAACACACAAACATCAAAGTTTAATCTGGTAAGTTGAGGTACTGTGTAATACTGTCAACAAATTAATGTGAAAGGAAATGTGGAAATGTTTGTTTTCAGAAACGTGGTTGGAAAATTCCAAATACACACACTGGATCAGCAAAAACACAATATTCAAAACAAAGTCAGAGGCAAAATGTCTCGTCTGTGACAAGTCTTTTGATGTCTCAAATACAGGGGAAGTGGCATTAACAAGACATAAGACCTCCATAAAACATACTATTTTGGATAAAAAACGCAAAAAAACACACAAAAAAAAAAAACTCAGCACAGCCAACAGTTGTTGATTGACTTGATACTGAAGAATTTTAATAGTATGGGTTCATGACATTAGTTGTGATGATTGGTGGTAAAACTCAAGAGATCTAGCAGTAAGGTTAAACTCCAAGACATTGCATGTCCAATTAAGTGTTTTGTAAGATATATTTTTGATTTATCTGGTCACCCTAGAGTTAAAACAAACAACACTGCGATGGCTGCGAAGGGTATAGAAAAAATAGAGGAGAGTCTGGAAAAAGTATCGAATTTTTTTCTTGTTAGGTGTGGGAACCCTGCTTGAAAGTAATGACAGTTTTTATTAACACCACTGTGAAAAAAAGAGGGGGTGCGTAATTAAGTTCCAGGTGTATATGTTGCGGTCACGATTTGTCATTGTGCAGAAATATGGGACTTTAAACACCAATAAATAAATAAATAATATAAATTGCCTTCTATTTACCCCTTTAAAATGATCAGGAATGGTCAGGAAAAAATAAATATTATTTCAGAGCTTTGTTTAGGAACTCTATATATAGGGCTTCACTACAGGTTTGGCAGTTTTGTACAGTACATATCACTTTTATTAAATTCTAACGTGTACTAATTTCAGGCTGTATGGTGCAAGTTTGTTTTACCCAGCAGCTCTCAGCCAGAGAACCACATAAATCTGGATGCAAAAGGTATTCTAATTTCATATTCCATATTTACAAACCAGGGATTCTTCTGCTCTCTTTGGGATAGTCTGGGGCCCAGCTGCAGTTGGGACAATGTGGGTCATGAAAGCTCAAATTGGGAATTTGGTGTGGAGAAAAACACAAAAAGAATAAGAAATGTTACCTTCATTTGAAATTGAGAACATTAATACAGAAGCTACTACATGCAGTAAGTTTTATAACAAACAGTCACATGAAATGATGATCAGTCTCTGTAATCTCTGTTAAATAAATTGTATTTTATGCTATTAAATGAGTAAGATATTTATATATTTAGCTATACTTCAACAGTCTACATTCTGTGACTTTGCAGTTTTGTCTAGGCAAGTCTTGGCTGCCTATGTAGTAGAGTAGGGCTGATGATCGGAAATGGTAATCAGCATCAGCTGACTGTCGGTGATCTGATCATAATTGGGGGTAATAGCTAAACATTGTTTTTTTCCGATTGTCAGAGAAATAATTTAATGATATTCCTGTGCACAATGATGCTCTGAAAAGTCTTTATTTTCAGTAGTTTTAACTAACAAATTGGATATTCAATACACATATCCCTTTTAATTAAATGCTTGCAATATTTTCTACTGAGCTAACAAGTGTGAAGTGAGACTTCATTTCACCATGTCAAGGCAAAAACAGAAGCATTCCGAAGCGTTCAATCATTTTACTCTTGTTGAATTGGAAGATGTGAAATTTGCAGATTGAAATATGCGACACTATTCATTTGTATATGTACATGAGAAATATGAAAAACAACCACAAAGTGTTTGTTTTAGTAGGTTGCTTTTGGAGGATGTTCTCATACCTGAACTCAAAACAGATAGTACCTTAACTTTAAGAGCAAGTAAATAAATAGAGGAAATTGCCAGTAATTCTGTGTTGTTCAGTATCAAAGAAATTTGTGTTGGCAATTATTGCAAAGCAGAGAAAGACGGACAGGCCGCTTTTACATGATGCCATTAACTGCAGGTTAACAGAAAGATTTTCAGGTGGTTTACATACATAGAGATTGAGCTATTATTTGTGACTTGCATTGCCAGAGACCGTTGCCATATGTACCACCAGTATTTAGTACACAGACAATAGGGAATGGAAAGTTATATTACTGTATTTCATCTAAGTGAATTATGTTAAACAGTAATCAAGACATGCGCTTGTGTTGTTACTGTGAGCTAAGAAATATAAGAAAGATGAGCTGGCTTCAGTGTTTTCAAAGTGGACCAATGTAGCTATTCAAAAGCAATGAAGTGTTTTTTTTTTAATGTCATCCCTACTCTACCCCGCCCTCACAATGCTGCCCACCTTAACCATCAATTATAGTTTGATTACTACCAATATAAACTGCCCTGTCAACTGCTGCCCAATGCTCAAACAGTAATGAAGGTATGAATCATCCACTGTACGTCCAGTGTATTATTTAGAAAGACGAATACGAATTATTGGTATAGAAGTTGGTTTTATTCAGTCTCCCACACCATCAGATGTGGAAGGCAGTTGTAATTATTTACAAAAAAGATTAGACGAGTATGCATTATTTTTCTTGTCCTCAGCCCCTTCCATTGTGGAATGCAATTGCTATATTTATACCCCGCGCAAACAATGTTTGGGGGGGGGTATAGGAACCACCCTGTCTGTCCGTCCGTCCGTCCGTCTGTCTGTCCATCCTTTTTAGCACAACTCCTCCTAAACTGAAGAAGAGGGAGAATTTTCATGAAACTTTACACAATGGAAGAACTCCATATGAAGATGCGCATGAAGCAATATAATTCCGTTCCGACATTTCCAAGGGGAGATAATGTAACTTATACATTTCAGTTGCTTCATCATATGGTTGTGTCCTCATAAGTGCAACTGCACAGGGGGGGGGGGGGGGGGGGTCACTTTGTGAACTTGCTCACAGTACGTCTAGTTTATAAAGACGAATGTGCTTTATTTTACTAAGTTCCCACCCCCACATGCAAACCAAGTACTGAGCAGAATTTAAACAATGACCTGTATTTGCTCCACAGTTCCTCTTGTTTTCGTTTTTTGAAGCTCGCCCTCCCCACATACAATGCAGATGTTGGAAGAAAATAATATCGAATATCGATAATGTGCAGGTCCATGTGTGAAACCCTTCAACAGCACACAGTGACCTCATTGTCGTTTGATGTATTTTTAATGTTAGGAATTTTTTGTCTGTGTGGAATGCGTTTTATTTGAGGCAATAATTACCCTATTCTGTTGATTGTGCTTGGTCTGTACTGCATTATATGGATTTATTCATAGGATCATTTAATTATTGTCGTTATTTAAGGTCGGTATAACATAACATTTGTGGGTTTTCTCTTCCCATATCCCGAAGGAGTTGAAAGCACACCTGTGGCAACCATGTTGTGTCTTTGGGCAAGACACTTCACCCCTGCTGCCCATGTGGGGGCATGGTGGCGGTGTGTACTAAGGCATACTGCACGTCGATGGTGCACTTGTCTTTGATCAATTCTTACCCATAAAACTGTCCGACAAAAGGTGACCCTGGCTGTCGAAAGTTTCGTTAAACCCCAAAAAGCACACCTTTGGAAAAGAAAAATTTGGTCAGTTGCTCAGACATGTCAATTTGTTAAGGAAAACAATACTTACCTGTCAATAAATAAAGAACAAGTTTGCAAATAATGTTGTTTTATTAATTCTGTTTCCATTGTACAATATATTGTGCATACAGTACATGTTTGTAACATACAAGAAAGAAAGAAAGGTGAAATTTTCTGTTGAAAAAATTTAAATAGCACCAATAATTTGTATTTCCTTTTGGTTGAGTTGTGTTAACAACCGAGATCTATGGTTTGGCGAGGATCGGTGTGCATCCGGGTGGGCGTCCGGTGTCCAAGCGCTGTTAGTACAATAACTTGAACAAATGTTCTCTGATTTGGCTAATATTTGCCATGCAGATTTTTTGCAACAATATCTCAAGCAAGTTCGAAAACTAGCCTGGCCCCATTTTTGTTACAGAGTTACAGGCATCAGTTAGTTGATTTTTATCAATTTTGAGCTCGTTAGTGCAATAACTTGAACAAACGTTCTCAGATTTGACTGATATTTGATATACACGTCTATTGCAAGAATATCTCAAGCAAGTTCGAAAACTGGCTGGGCTCGATTTGTTGTTGCAGAGTTATGGGCCCTAATTAGTTGCTTTTTACAATAATTTTTACAAATGTTCTTCAATTGGGCTAATATTTGCCATACAGGTCTTTTGCAAGAATATCTCTAGCAAGTTCGAAAACTTGCCCAGCCCGATTTTTATTACAGAGTTATGGGCCTTAATTAGTTGATTTTTTCAAATTTTGAGCTCATTACCACAGTAACTTGAACAAACATTCTCCAAGTTAACTAATATTTGCCATACAGGTCTTTTGCAATAATATTTCAAGCGGATCTAAAAACTGGCCCAGCACAATTTTTCGTTACAGAATTATGAGCCTTAATTAATTTTTACGAATTCTGAACTTATTTGCATTATAACTTGAACAAAGGTTCCAGATTTGACAACAGGCATATGATTGATAACCGGGTTATGGACATGCAACAATCTGTGATTACTACCACAACTTGATGCCTGCATCTCTGATGTCGCCTCTTGTTTTGATTTACGATGGACTGGGATTCGCTACCAGTTCGGGACAAATTTTGGGTGGATGTCCGAAAAATTTCGAGCCTTAAAAACGTTATTTTTTGATGAGAAAAAGGTATTCAAAAACAATAGGTATCCGAAAATTTAGATGAAATACGGTATGTGATGTTATTTTAAACATACATGACGTATTCTAATGCATTGGGTAATGTTTTGACGAACAGGTGTTAATTGAACCCAATTATCGGATCGGAATGAGCTGATTATCTGCGATAAAAAATCGGTAATCAGTTCATGGGCCAAGATCACAATCGGTGCAACACTACTATGTAGGCAGCCAAGACTTGCCTAGAAACAACTGACAAGGTTCTTGGGACATAACTTACATACTTATCTAAAAAACTGCTTTTTGAAGCATCTGTTTTGTTGCAGCAAAAAGTGATTAAAGTTAAAATTAGACCTTTATGAGTTGAAGAAGAATTAAATTTTTAGTTGAATGAGGAATGAGATTGGGAAATTTTAAATTGAATTGGGGAAAATCATGCCCAAATGCCATTGGGATAGGATCCCATATCCGGCCCCTGTAGATACCCTAATGAATCCCTGCATACTGTACACAAAGTCATAAAAGTTTTATTTTTAAATAAAGAAATCGCCCGCTGCTCACATACTGTTAGAAGTTAGAACAAGATGTGTATGAGCCCTTAACTGGTTGAGGGCTAGATTATTAGTCCCCTATGGGAAACGTAAGGGGACTATAGGATTGCACTCAATCCGTCTGTCTGTCTGTCTGCCTGTCCGTCCGTCCATCCGCTGTCTGTCCGTCCATCCATCCATCCATCTGTCTGTCTGTCTGTCTGTCTGTCTGTCTGTCTGTCTGTCTGTCTGTCTGTCTGTCTGTCTGTCTGTTTTTTATGTTACCACCTCTCCCTCCAACATGCTTTAAGCTACACCTTTCATATTTGGTATATGGATATATGGTTCTGAGGGGATGATGCACGCTCAAAATTTTTTTTTCAAAATCCAAGATGGCGGAATGTCGGCCATTTTTGTTGTGTTTTTTAAGCTTTTTTTCTCTATTTTCATGTTACCACACCTCCCACCAACATGGTTCAAGCTACACTTTGCATATTTGGCACATGGATAGAGGGTTGGGGATGATGCACGTTCAATATTTTTTCTTCAAAATCTAAGATGGCGGCATGGCGGCCATTTTTGTTGTGTTTTTTAAGCTTTTTTCTCTATTTTATGTTACCACCCCTCACTCCAACATGGTTCAAGCTACACTTTTTATATCTGGCACATGAATAGAGGGTTGTAATGGGATGTTGCACGTTCAATATTTTTTTACCAAAATTCAAGATGGTGCCATGGCAGCCATTTCAGTTGTGTTTTTTAAGCTTTTTTCTCTATTTTATGTTACCACTGCTCCCTCCAACATGGTTCAAGCTGCACTTTTCATATATGGTACATGGATAAAGGGCTTGTGAGGGGATTTCTGAGGGGATGATGCACGCTCAAAAATTTTTTTCTCAAAATCCAAGATGGCGGAATGGCGGCCATTTTTGTCTTGTTTTTTAAGTTTTTTTTCTCTATTTTCATGTTACCACCCCTCCCACCAACATGGTTCAATCTACACTTTGCATATTTGGCACATGGATAGACGGTTGGGAGGGGATGATGCACATTCTATATTTTTTTTTCAAAATCCAAGATGACGGCATGGTGGCCATTTTTGTTGTGTTTTTTTAGCTTTTTTCTCTATTTTATGTTACCACCCCTCACTCCAACATGGTTCAAGCTACACTTTTTATATCTGGCACATGGATAGAGGGTTGTAATGGGATGTTGCACGTTCAATATTTTTTTACCAAAATTCAAGATGGTGCCATGGCAACCATTTCTGTTGTATTTTTTAAGCTTTTTTCTCTATTTTATGTTACCACTGCTCCCTCCAACATGGTTCAAGCTGCACTTTTCATATATGGTACATGGATAAAGGGGTTGTGAGGGGATTATGCACGCTCAATATTTTTTTTTTCAAAATCTAACATCTGTCTGTCCGTCAATTGTTTACTACAGGCTTGCACTACAGTGGAAGTCCCTAACTCGGATAAAATACTCTCTATTTTTGTCTTTCCCAAGCAAGTTGGGAAAGAAAAGTGGTGCAAAAGCACCAATAAAAATAAGCCAAAACTGGGTCGAGTGCACCCGGCGCAGACCCAGTACGGGACGCTCTCTCCCAAGTACAACTCCACGACTTCCGTTGCCAGTGCGCATATACCGTCTCTAAAGACTCATTCTTTTTGAAATCCGCTTCGTGTCGAGATGTTTTTGCACGCTTATCAGTGTTCCACCAGCTCGATGTTTGATGATTCCTGATTCATTATACCACAGTGTATCCTTTGTATTCTCAGGAACAGTGTTTTATATTCTCTTTTTTCTATTATATGTCCATAATGTATATTTATTTGCTCTCTCTCGGGTCGCGCGCGATTTTCGCGGGCCACGCGGTTCGGACTTAGATTTTCACAATTATTGTTCATGCTTTTTTTGCAAATTTTTATAATTGTGTTAGAGTTAGGTGTCAGCGGGGTACCACTCCTGCAGTGTTTCTTCTTTCTGTTGAGAGTAGTCTTCCTGTTGGGTGGTTCCCGGTCGACCGTCTGGGGTCTTTGTTTCTGTCACCTTTCTCTCTTTGGGGGTGTTCTGTTTTCTGATCTCACCTTCTCTGCTCCTCTCACCTCTCTCATGCCTAGGACAATTCCTTGTGGGCAGTGTCTGCTGCCTAAGCATGTGGACGATGTACATTCGTCGTGTTCCTCCTGTAATGGGTGTTCGGCCGAGCAGCCGTGTGGTGTCTGTGGAACATGGTCTTCCACCTTCTGGGCGTCTGTAAATCGTGTTGTTCGTTCTCGTGGCCGTGCCTCCCGCTCCCGCGGGAAAGGAGAACGTGGTCGTTCGGGGCCTCCCGAGCCGACTTTGTCTGGTGAGAGTTATTCCTCCTCCGTGGGGGATGTGCAGTCTTTTCCTGTGGTGGATACTGCGGGAGCCGTTGAGTGTTCTGGTGTAGAGATGCCTGGTTCCGGGACTACGGTCCCCCTCCAGTCGACATCTGAGGCTGTCACTAGGGTTGTGACTCCTCCTTCGGAGCCGAGCCGGTGTGCTCTCTCCATTATTTCACCAGCCTCAACGACTCTCGACGTATCTACTACTGCTGCTGGTCCGTCTGCTTCGTTGTCTGTTTCAGCCGGCCTCGGCTTTTCGCTGCAGGGGACTGCAGAACTGTCCAATACTGTAGACGTGGGATATCGGCCCCAGCCTTCCCTGACTTCAACTCAGCGAAGTCGGAAGGGGCTGCCGGCCGAGCCCATCGCTGTGGTCTCGTCGCCGTCGAGTACCACAGTTGTGTCTTTGGATTCGGATGTTCGTAGTGGAAACACTATGAACTCCGTGGCGTTTCCGTCCACTCACTCTGGTCACACGACCAGTTTTGGGGGACCAACGCCTTTTGTGCAGCCTGGACCTTCTGCCCCGCAGAGGTCCGCGGTGACTCTCATGAGTTCTCGCAATATTGATCCTCGGGGTGCATCGTACCCCTATACACGTCTGCCTTCAGATGTTTCGGCTGCCGCCCGTCGTCCCGCGTCGGGTGTTTTGGAGGATCGTGACCCTTCGCTGGTTAAGAGGGTCAGAGGTGAAGCCACTTTGCCGGTTCGCTCCCCTGTCGAACCGGTCGGTACAGGCAGTGAGCTTAGGGAGGCCCTCTCCTTACTCACTCAGGTTCTCTCAAAGAGCCTTCCTGTTGCTTCCAGCGAGGTTATGGGTGGTTTCCAGGCGCCTCCTATGGCGCCGCCTCCCGGAATTGGAAACAGGCCGGTTTCCGATTCCTCTGGTGTCCCGACACCATGGGAGGCGTCGGCTGGTTTGCCCACGATGGGCTATGTGTCTTCCGACTCTGGGGAGGAGTCCGACATGCTTGAGGTCGAGGGCCAGCAGTCTTCGGACTTGGGGGCGGCCCTTGACTTTGTGTTTGGGTTTCTGCCTGAGCTCAAACCTGCTAACCAGCCGACAGTGTCAGCCTGGCCGCGATCATCGGTCGCGCGCCAACAGCCTATGGAGCAACCTGCTTCTGGGCGCCTTCGACCGTGCCAGTCGGTACAGGTGGTTGAAGCTTTTTCAGCATTGGATGCCAAGCTGAATTTCAAGGCTTTGAAGACTTCGTTCTTCACCAGGGTTGACACCTTTTTGCCTCCTGTGCGTTATCGTTCCTACGATTCCGCCAATCCGTCAGTCTGCCAGACTTTGACGGTTCTGGATCAGGACTCCACTTCCCTCGGGCTTTCCAAGCCCAAGTCTGCCGTCATTCCAATGACGACTCTGGAGTCCACGTTGGGCTTATCTAGAGAGATGCTTGGCATGCTTTCTCTCTCAGATCACGTCGTCTCAGCTTTGGCTGCTTATCTGCCTCCAGATAAGTTTGACGAGGTACAGGCTCCTTTGCGTGTGCTGTCCAAGGAGCTTATGCACCTTACTCACACGCATGCCTGTAACACGGCCAATTTGGAATTAGTTCGAAGGGACGCTGTGCTGGACACAGGACGATCCCTTCCCGAGGAGCAGCGTGCTACTCTTCGATCTACTTCTTTGGCAGTTTCGCAACTTTTCCATGGTTCCGTGTCGACGGTCCGGGATGACGTCCTACGTCATTCCAAAGATCAGCTGCTGTTTCGTCAGCTTGATCAGCCTTCTCGGGGAGGCAAGGGCCGTTCCAAGCCTAACAAGTACCCTTCTGCTTCCTCTGTGAAGCAAAAGGCTGGTCCTTCTGCCGCCGCCTCTGCTTCTTACTCACAGGGTAAAGGTAGGGGTCGGCAGAATCGAGGGAAGTCTCAGGATTCTTCATTTAGCAGAGGAGGTGGTTTCTCCTCTCGCGGGCCTCGTCGGGGCTCGAAATGAAGGTCCTCACCTCGACTCGTCCCAGGTTGGAGGAAGGATAGCAGAGTTTGCAGACCATTGGACCACCATCACATCCGATCCATGGTTGTTCGGTCCGGGCTGCGCATATCCTTCCGACGGCTCCCCACTCTGTCAAGGGTGCCTCTTCCAACCACAGTTCCTTCAGACGTTTTACGTCGGGAACTTTTGTCCACGGAGATTGCCAATCTCCTGGCAAAGGGGGCGATCGAGGTCGTCAAGAACGTTCAGTCAGTGGGTTTCTATTCCCGCCTGTTCTTGGTGCCGAAGAAGGACGGCCGACTCCGACCGGTTATCGATCTGAGCATCCTGAACCAGTCTATCATTGCTCCCAAGTTCAGCATGGAGACTTTCAGGTCGGTCCGCCAATCAATTCACCAGGGAGATTTCGCAGCCAGCATCGACCTGCGAGACGCTTACTTCCACGTTCCGATGCATCGGGCGTCACGGAAGTATCTCAGGTTCGCTTTTCTGGGGCGAGTTTACCAGTTCAAGGCCATGCCTTTCGGCCTCAACCTGGCTCCTTGGGCGTTCACCAGACTGATGTCGCATGTGATAGCGTTCCATCGCACACAGTCCAGGGTGACTACTTCGGCATATCTGGACGATATCCTCCAGAGGCATTCCAATGCTGCCTTACTGGAATCGAATGTCGCCACTCAGTTGAGCTTGCTCACGTCGCTAGGATTCAGAGTCAACGAGGAGAAGTCGGACCTGGTCCCTTCTCAGTCGTTTTGTCATCTGGGGATGTCTTTCCAAACCAAATTCAATTTGGTGGCTGTTCCCCAGGCCAAGGCTGTGATTCTCTCAGCTTTTGCTCTGACTCTGTCCCAGTCCAGGTCCGCGACCGCTCGGAGTTTTCTCCGGCTGATCGGTCTCTGCGGTTCGGTGACGGATCTCATTCCTCTAGGTCGGCTGCGTGTCAGACCTCTCCAACACTTTCTGCTCAGTCGTTGGAGACCGAATGTAGATTCTCTGGATCAGGTGCTTCCGTTTCCGGACTCTCTGTATCCTCACCTTCTTCCCTGGACAGATGTTCAGTGGATTACGCAGGGTGTTCCGCTGGACTTACCCACGTCCGATCGCGTTCTGACGGCAGATGCCAGCGATCTCGGATGGGGTGCGACGTTGGATCCTCTCGGTCTTTCCCTACACGGGATGTGGGACCAGGATCAAGCAGCTCTACACATCAACCAGAAGAAGCTTCTTGCTCTTCTTCTGAGTTTCAGGCAGTGGATCCCTCACTTGTTGAATCGCCAGGTCCTTCTACTATCCGACAATTCGACAGTGGTTGCTTACATTTGGAACCAGGGCGGCACGCACTCGCTTCCGATGTGCGAGTTAGCTCGGGATCTTTTACTGCTCGCTCAGGAGGTTCACGCCGGGGTGGTTGTTCGTCACATTCCCGGTTGTCTGAACGTCCTAGCCGACTCCCTGTCCCGACAGGGCAGGGTTATTTCCACCGAGTGGATGCTTCACAGGGCAGTGTTCCAGTCGCTTTGCGATCTCTGGGGACGTCCCCACATCGATCTCTTTGCGACTCGTTGGAACCATCAGGTGGACACTTTTGTGTCCCCGTGTCCAGATCCTCTGGCTTTTGCCGTGGACGCTCTGTCACTCGATTGGAACGGTCTAGTCGGCTACGCCTTCCCGCCGGTTCCGATTCTTCCTCAGGTTCTCGCCAAAATTCGAACCTGCAGTTGTCGAATCATTCTGATCGCTCCCCTGTCGCTTCAGCGGGTGTGGATCAATCAGCTCCGCTCGCTGATGGCGGCGGTTCCGGCACGTCTCCCGCTACGTCGCGACCTTCTTTGTCAAGGTCGCCCGAGGAGGTTTCACGTCGACCCGACTTCATTGTGCCTTCACGCATATCTTTTGTCAGGTCCTGTCTCCTCTGTAGAGGTTTTTCGAGACGAGCAGTGGAGTGCATTTCTTCTTCAAGGAGGCACTCCACTGGTTTAGCTTATGCAGCTAAATGGAAGGTCTTCTGTCGATGGTGTGCTGATCACTCTGTTGATTATGCCAATCCTTCGATTTCACAGATTGCGGAGTTTCTGGTATATCTGTTTGATTCTCGGGGTCTCCAGCCTGTTACCATCAAGGGTTACAGGTCTATGCTTTCAGAGACTTTTTCTTATGTGGGGAAGCGTCGTATCGGCACTAATCCTTACCTCTCCAAGCTTGTTCGGCACTTTTCTTTGAAAAGGCCTCGGACTTTGCAGCTTACTCCACGATGGAATCTTTCGTGGGTGCTGCTTTGCTTGGGGGGGGGGGGGGGGGGGGGGGGGCGCCGTTCGAACCTTTATCCCAGGTGGATATGCAATTTCTCACATACAAGACGGCTTTTCTGATGGCATTTGCTTCTGCCAGACGGGTTAGTGAGCTTCACGCCCTCTCGGTTGACCCGGCCTTTTTTAGGAGTTCTCCCAACAGTGTTACTTTTACCACTGATTGCTCCTTTTTGGCTAAGAATCAGTTACCAGATACTACTCCTCCTCCTATCTGTATCAGGGCTCTTCCCTCTGTTGAGGGTACTCGCCCTTTGCTCTGTCCGGTCCGTGCTATTCGCATTTATCTTGATCGGACACGCTTCATACGGAAGGGCAGAAAACGGTTTTTTTTCTGTCTCTCATTCCGGGTCGACAGATCTCTCCTCAATCCATTTCTCGATGGATTTGTCTTGCTATTCGTACGGCTTATAGTCGTTTAGCAGCTGGCGATTGTATTACCAATCGTATTTCTGCCCACGAGGTGCGGGCACTGTCTACCTCTTGGGCTTATTCTAACTCCGTCAAGTTGTCGGATGTTATGCAGGCAGCCTACTGGAGAAATGCTTCTACTTTCTCCACCTTTTATTTACGCCAGTTGCAGGAGCAGTCGGAGGACCTTTTTGCCTTGGGTCCTCTTTCTTCTGCTCAGGCTGTTGTCTGCCATAGCCATTAGGCTTCTTGAAGGTCAGTTTCAGCCTTGTGCTGTTACTGCCCTTTTTTCTGTCTGTGTGTCACACAGGCTCATATGTCTCTTTTCATTGTCCTTTACCAATGATTGCGACATTATGGTTGATAAGCCTCGGGACCTCTTCCTTCTGCTTCACGGTTCCAGTGCACTAGGGTTATGTGGGGGTTGGTTATGCGATTCCCTCCAGCCTTTTGTCTATTCAGCCTGTAGTAAACAATTGTGAGTAGGTTGATAAGAAATCTAAATTTTATAGTAAATTTCCTTTCTTATTATACCTACCACAATTGTTTACATGGAGGCCCTCCCGTCTTCTTTACGGGTAAAGAATCTTTCCTCCCCGCTGATCACATAACTCTAACGTTTACGGATTCAAAAAAGAATGAGTCTTTAGAGATGGTATATGCGCACTGGCAACGGAAGTCGTGGAGTTGTACTTGGGAGAGAGCGTCCCGTACTGGGTCTGCGCCGGGTGCACTCGACCCAGTTTTGGCTTATTTTTATTGGTGCTTTTGCACCACTTTTCTTTCCCAACTTGCTTGGGAAAGACAAAAATAGAGAGTATTTTATCCGAGTTAGGGACTTCCACTGTAGTGCAAGCCTGTAGTAAACAATTGTGGTAGGTATAATAAGAAAGGAAATTTACTATAAAATTTAGATTTTTATGTTGCCACCTCTCCCTCTAATATGCTTCGAGCTACACCTTTCATATTTGGTACATGGATAAATGGTTCTGAGGGGATGATGCACAGCCAATATTTATTTTTCAAAATCCTATTTGGCAGAATGGCGGCCATTTTTGTTGTGTTTTTTAAGCTTTTTTCTCTATTTTATGTTACCACCCCTCCTTCCAACATGGTTCAAGCTACGCCTTCCATATATGGTACATGGATAAAGGGTTGTGAGTGAGGGGATTATGCACGCTCAATATTTTTTTTTCAAAATCCAAGATGCTTATATACTCTAGTGTCTTCTGTGACAAAAACACCTTATGTCACAAAAGCGCCGTAGGTGACTAATACCACCTTGGTGGTCGAACACTTGTTTCTGTTGGTCTGGATTTGTTATTCAAAATTTGTTTTATTGTAAATTATCGGAGAGTGCCCAAAGGCACTCTCCAATAATTTGTAATAAAAGAAATTTATATAAATAAATTATTATTTGCGTTTGATTGAATATGAAACATGAACAAGAAAAATGTTGGCTTTTGCTCTGGTACCCTCATTTTTTGAAAAGCCCCGATAGTGGCTTCTAGCACTCAACCAGTTAGATGTGTTTGAATTTTAAAATTGAAATTGCAGCTGTTGTTGGCTCTTGAAATCAAACTTTCTTGGAAAAAGAAATGGAAAGTCTTTCAACATGTGTTTAGGCTATTATTTTACCTGTTTGGATCAAAAACTGTTTTAAGCTTTAGTATTTTTAGCTCAACTTGACAAAATCAAGCTGAGCTATTGCTATCACTTCTTGTCCGTCGGCATACTTGCATATATATGTACGTACGGGCGGGCATATGTACGTACATATGTTGCACACAGGTTGCATTTATGATCAGATCGCTTTGAAACTTGGTATGCTTGTTTGGGGTGACCTCTAGATGAGAGCTATGGATTTTCTTCCATTTCCATCCAAAATTGTTGCTGCTGGCAAAGTTCTTAGAACTTAATTAAGTCAGACCTCAGTATTTCACTTTGACACACCCTACAGGGCACATTTATGATCGGGTTGCTTTGAAACCTGGCATGCTTGTTTGGGGTTACCTCTAGATGAGAGCTACCGATTTTCTTCGATTTCAGTCAGAAAATGTTACCGCTGGCAAGGACTTTTGAGGAACTTAGTGCTATTATGCATCAATAATTCCCTTTGGTACACCCTGCAGTGCACATTTTTGACCGGATCACTTTGAAACTTGGTATGCTTGTTTGGTGTGACATCTAGATGGGCGCGATTTTCTTCCATTTCCATCAAAAAATGTTGTTCTTAGAACTTAGTTAAGTCAGACCTCAGTATTTCCCCTTGGCACACCCTACAGGGAACATTTATGATCGGATTGCTTTGAAACCTGGCATGCTTTTTGGGGTGACCTCTAGTTGGGAGCTATGAATTTTCGTCCAAAAATGTTACTGCTGGCAAAGTTGATAGAACTTAGTTAAGTCAGACCTCAGTATTTCACTTGGAAACACCCTACAGAGCACATTTATGATCGGATTGCTTTGAAACCTGGCTTTCTTGTTTGGGGTGACCTCTAGATGGGAGCTATCGATTTTCTTCTATTCCTGTCAAAAAATATAGCAATATAGCTGGCAACGACCTTTGAACTTAGTTTAGACCTCAATATTTCCCTTTGGCACACCCTACAGGGAACATTTATGATCGGATTGCATTGAAACCCGGTATGCTTGTTTGGGGTGACTTCCAGAGAGGAGCTATCGATTTTTTTCAATGACCTTTGAACTTAGTTAAGTCAGGCATTAATATATTCCTTTGGCATGCTCTACATGGCACATTTATGATCAGATAGGTTTGAAACTTGCTATGCTGTTTGGGGTAACCTCTGGATGGGTGCTATTGATTTTCTTTGATTTCCATCAAAGAATATTGCTGCTGACAATAGCCTTCGATGAACCTAGTGCAGTTTTGCATCAGTATTTCCCTTTGCCTCTCCCTGCATTGCACATTTATGATCGGATCGCTTTGAAACCTGGTGTGCCTGTTTAGGGTGACCTATAGATGGGAGCTATCCTCTTTCTTCTATTTTCTTCAAAAAATGTTGCAGCTGGCAACAACCTTTGAACTTAGTTTAGTTAGACCATAATATTTTCCTTTGGCACACCCTACAGGGAACATTTATGATCGGATTGCATTGAAACCTCATATGCTTGTTTGGGGTGACCGCCAGATAGAAGCTATTTATTTTCTTCCTTGTCAGTCAAAAAATGTTGCCATTGGCAACAACCTTTGATGAACTTAGTGCAGTTATGCATCAATATTTTCCTTTGGCACACCCTGCAGGGCACATTTATGATCAGATCACTTTGAAACTTGGCATGCTTGTTTGGGGTGACATCCAGATAGGAACTATTGATTTTCTTCCTTGTCCGTCAAAAAATGTTGCTGTTGGCAACAACCTTTGATGAACTTAGTGCAGTTATGCATCAATATTTCCCTTTGACACACCCTGCAGGGCACATTTATGATTGAATCCCTCGGAAACTTGGTGTGCTTGTGTGGAGAGACATCTATATGGGAGCTATTGATTTTCTTCCATTTCTGTCAAAAAATGTTGCTGCTGACCTTTGAACTTCGTTTAGTCAGACCTCTATATTCTCCTCTCCTTTGACACACCCTTCAGGGCACATTTATGCCCCTTGATGAACTTAGTAAAAATGTAGTGCAGTTAAGCATCAATATTTCTTTTTGACACACCCCACAGGTCACATTTATGATTGAATCGCTTGAAAACTTGGTGCGCGTGTGTGGGGTGACATCTATATGGGAGCTATTGATTTTCTTCCATTTCTGTCGAAAAATGTTGCCGCTGACCTTTGAACTTAGTTTAGTCAGACCACAGTATTCCACTTTGACACACCCTTCAGGACACATTTATGATCGGATCACTTTGAAACTTGGTATATGTATTCGGGGTGACCTCAAGATGTGAGCTATTGATTTTTTTCATTACCATACAAAATTATTATTGTTATCACTAGTCTTTGAACTTACTGCATTTGTGCAGCTACTTATCCCTTTTGCACTCTCCACAGGGTATATTTATGAATTTCCATAAAAACAGAAAAAAAAAGATTGCCACAAGCAATGACCTTCATACTTGGTGCATAACATCTTCCTTTGGCATGCCTCAGAGGGTACATTCATTATCAGGTTGTTTTGAAACTTAGTATGCTTATGCAGGATGACAAAGATACAAGCTGTTGATTTTCTTTTCATTTCCATCAAAAGCTGTTGCTGTTTGCAGGCAATCTTTGAATTTATTGCATTTGTGCATCAACATTCTTCTGTGACATTGGACTGCAGGGCACATTTATCTTAGGATTTATTTTTAAATTGATGTGCTTATTAGGTGGGACCTCTAGATAAAAGCTATTGATTAGCATTCATTTCTGTGAAAAATGTTGCCATTTACAATAACCTCTGAACTTTCTGCATTTGTGTATCAACATTCTTCCTTCAGCCAGCCTTACAGTTTACATTTAAATATGCATGGATTACTCTGACGTTGTGCACACACAATGCTGTTATGTTTAAATTTCACCAAATAACAAATTGGAACCTATGACCTTCAATTTTGCCATTTCACTTATAACTTACCAAGTTCAAGTTTGCCAAATTGAGCTACAGTGTCATTGACACTTTCCTTTATGATTTGTTATGTAAATTGTTGTTAGCTTAACTTGACAAAGTCAAGATAAGCTATTGCCATCACGCGTGCGGAAGTCTGTTAGTTTGTGAGTTTGTTCAATTTTCCTTTAGCACAGGCTACACCCCGTAGTTCTTGTTTGAGCGTCACAAAATTTCATATGCAGCTTTGGGGTCATGTCTAGATGAGAACATCCCCTTTTGGTTGTGATCGGTCAACCGGTATGGCTGCCCGAGCCCAAAACCCGAAAACCATTAGCACAGTCTACAGGTCATATTTATGAAGGGATTTCATTGTAACATGGTAGGATGCCTCTGTATGATGCCTAGATGAGAACGACCCCTTTTGGTCATGATCTGCCAACCGTGATGGCTGCCCAAGCCCGAAACCCCCAAAACTTTTAGCACAGTCTACAGGTCATATTTAATATGGAGGGATTTCATTGTAACTTGGTAGGATGACTCCATATGATGTCTAGATGAGACCTTACCCATTTGGCCGCGATCTGTCAACCGTGACGACTGCCCGAGCCCAAAACCCAAAAACCTTTAGCACAGCCTACAGGTCATATTTATGGACGGATTTTATTGTAACATGGTGGGTTGACTTCATATAATGTCTAGATGAGAACGTCCCCTTTTGGGCGTGATTGGGCAAGTGTGACAGCTACAGGGGCCCCGAAGCCCAAAACCCTTTAGCACAGTCTACAGGTCATATTTATGAAGGGATTTCATTGTAACTTGGTAGGATGACTCCAAATAATGTCTAGATGAGAACATCCCCTTTTGATTGCGATCAGCCTTGATGGCTGCCCGAGCCCAAAAACCTTTAGCATAGTCTATAGGTCATATTTATGGAAGAATTTCATTGTAACTTGTTAGGTTGACTCCATATAATGCCTAGATGATGACATCCCCTTTTGGTCGTGATTGGGGGAGCGTGGTGGCTCAGTAGGTAGAGATGCAGGCTGCAAGCCGAGAGGTCATCGGTTCGAATCCCACCTGCGGCAACCGCGTTATGTCCTTGGGCAAGACACTTCATCTCCATTGCCCGCGCGGGGGCACGGTGGCGTTGTGTACTAAGGCGTACTGCACGTCGATGGTGCACTTGTCTTCAACCAATGCTAACCCTGCTTGTGTGGAGTTCGTATGTTGGGGAGCTGACAGTTGCTCGCCGTTGCTCGGTGGTTCTCTCTGGGTACTCCGGCTTCCTCCACCCGTAAAACTGTCGCGGTCATGATTAGCCATTGTGCATAAATATATGACCTTAAACAACAATAAATAAATAAATAAATTGGTCGTGATTGGTCAACTGTGATGGTAACAGAGGCCAGAAGCCCAAAAACCTTGAGCACAGTCTACAGATCATATTTATGAAGGGATTTCATTGTAACTTCGTAGGATCACTCCAGATGATACCCAGATGAGAATGTTCCCTTTTGGTTGTGATCATTCAACCATGATGGCTGCCCGAGCCCAAAGCCTGAAAACCTTTAGCACAGTCTACAGGTCATATTTATGAAGGGATTTCATTGTAACCTGGTAGGTTGACTTCATATAATGTGTAGATGAGAATGTCCCCTTTTGGACGTGATTGGGCAACTGTGACAGGTACAGGAGCCCAAAGGCAGAATACCTTTAGCACAGTCTACAGGTCTACAGGGATATCATTGTAACTTGGTAGAATGATTCCAAATAATGACTAGATGACAACGTCCTCCTTTGGTCGCGATCATTCAGCCTTGATGGCTGCCCGAGCCCAAAAACCTTTAGCATAGTCTATAGGCCGTATTTATGGAAGGATTTCATTGTAACTTGTTAGGTTGACTCCATATAATGTCTAAATGATAACATCCCTTTTTGGTTGTGATTGGTCAACTGTGACGGCTACAGGTGACCGAAGCCCGGAAACCTTGAGCACAGTCTACAGGTCATATTTATGAAGGGATTTCATTGTACTTGGTAGGTTGACTTCATATAATGTCTAGATGAGAATGTCCCCTTTTGGATGCAATTGGGCAACTGTGACGGCTACAGGGGCCCGCAGCCCTAAAACCTTCAGCACGGTCTACAGGTCAAACGGCTATTCTGTAGATTGTGAGGCCTAAAACATAAAAACAAACCAAGAACATGAACATTTGATGGCAAAGAAATAATTACAAAAATAAAAAATAAAATAAAAAAACTGCCTTGCCCCTGCAAGTTTACAAAAAATGGCTCGAGAAACAGAAGATCTACTGTATGGAGCCTTATAAAGACCACGTAAAAATTATCGTGACGTTTATTATTTGCAGGTGTTGTACAAAAAGGTATCTGTGTAGTTGAATTAACAACTGCAACCTTTTTTACTGATAATGGAAAAGAATATACAAATACTCTCCCATTCCAGGTAAGATTATTGTAATTTGATATGTATATTTGTTGCACCATATGAGTTTAATATTCTACTCAAGCACCTCAACCCCTTCTTAGCATAACTAATTCTGAATTAGATTACTGCTAAACTTCTGTCTTCTCTTTTCCATCTTGTCTATTTACTTTTTATCTTTTTTTTGTTTTGTTTTTTGTATTTTGTTGTTTTTGTTGTTGTTCTTTTTCCCTTCTGGTACGTTTCTCTTTTTCTGTTTCTTACTTTCTTCGGGGGAAACAGGTAGACAGCCAATCTGGCTATGTTTTCTCCTTATGATATCCATAATATTTAGTCCTAATTTTATAATCTTTGTACAATAATTTTTGTTAATAACACAATTCTATACTCATTTCTGTACTTTTTTGTATATTATGTGTGTCGTTAAATAATAAAAACTGATGTAATTTATGTCTAACAGTCTTGAAAATACAGAGACAATATGTCTTGGATACACATGCAGTATCTGCTTTGCAACACTAGGCTGACTGACAAAAAGAAATTGTTCTGCTTTTCTAACTGATCCTAATGTTCGTGCCAAACCCTAATCATTTCATAGGCAGTTAACAAAAATATTATCTCCATTTAAACTGCTATCGGAAAATATGGTATGTACTGAACTTTAAATACATGTGCACCCTGGAAATAGGCCATACATTTCAACCCTTCACCTGAAGTAGATAGCATAGAACGCTAGAAGTTTTCATTTTTTGCCTCACAAACATGGCTTATGACCCCTCATTGGAAAAAAAAGTAAAATCACACCCGTCTGACTGCCCAACCCTATTTTTCTACTGCATAGAACCGGAACCAAAGCATTATTTTTTTTGTTTGGCCAGAATCACTTCATCACTGGATTTCATATATGAACATTAATCTCACTTGTACACCTCATGGGGGCGCGGTGGCTCAGTGGTAGACTGTTGGATTTCTGTGCTAGAGGTCCCGAGTTTGATCCCGTCTGGGACGACCTGCATTGTGTCCTTGGGCAAGGCACTTTATTCCTGTTGTCTACATGGGGGCCTGATGACGCCATGTACCAAGGCGTACTACACGTTGATGGTGCACATGTCTTCAACCACTGTAACCCTGCTTGAGCTGAGCTTGAACAGAGTTAGAATGTTGAGGAGCTGCCAGTTGCTCGTCGATGCTTGGTGGTTCTCTCCGGGTACTCTGGCTTCCTCCACCCGTAAAACTGTCACGATTAGCCATTGTGCATAAGTATGTGACCTTAAAACACCAATAAATAAATAGTTCAGAATGAGGAATTTTCTTTAAAAATCTTCTTCGGAATGTTTTGATATTTGGTGTGCAGCATCCTTAGGAGGGGGGGGGGGGGGGGGGGTTGTGCGGCATCCTTAAGGGGGGGGGGGGGATTCAAGTTTGTTCAAGCCAAGTCCCTGTGTTCATATTTGGGCTCACTGTGGGAGCCCAAATTATAACTTAGTTCAAAATGAGGAATTTTCTTTAAAAATCTTCTTCTTCAGATTCAGCAGTCAAAATGTTTTGATATTCGGTATGCACCATCCTTAGGGGGGTGAGATTCAATTTTGTTCAAGCCAAGTCCCTGGGTTGATATTTGGGCTCCCTGTGGAAGCCTGAATTATTACTAGTATGAGGAATATTCTTCAAAAATCTTCTTCACATCCACCAGTTAGAATCTTTTGATATTTGGTATAAAGTATCCTTGGGGATGTGAGATATAAGTTTGTTAAAGCCAAATCCCTGGGTTCCAATTTGGGCTTCCTGTGGGAGCCCGAATTGTACCAAAATTTATATTTTCCAAACTGAGAGGCCCATTTGAACCAAATTTGATATGAGGGCTTATTGGGTCATCAGTACCTAATTTATGCCCCCCCCCCCCCCCCTCCCCCCAAAATTTTCCTGTTCCTCCATGGGAACCGCAGGACCTAAAAATAGAAAAAAATTAAAACTCCCATTTCTTCAAAACTACAGGGCACTGAGATTTTTTTATTTTGTGTGAAGCTTCCTGAGGAACAGCAGAAAGTATTGGTCAAAAAAAAATTCCCATCGGTTTTATCATAGGTGACTTTTCTAGGAGCTGAGTCATCATTTTTTAACACTGTGAGTAATGGGAAAAACATAAAAGAATCTTCTCCCATACCACTGCTCCAAAGGCTTTCATATTTCACATATAACATCTTTGGAAGATTCGTTCACATGTTTGTTGAAATCAAATCCCTGGGTCCATATATCTATGGGAGCCCAAATGTTCAGATTATTGCAATTTGAGGAATATTCTCTAAAAATCTTCTTCTGATCCACCAATCAGAATCTTTTGATATTTGGTATGCAGCATCCATAGGTCTTGAGATTCAGGTTTGTTCAATTTGAGTCCTTGGCTCTCTATGCGTGAGGTGAGGGGGTGGCAGGTGGGCGCAAGTTAGGTTCAGGTTTGTTCAAATCCATCCCTTAGTGTTTTTCCATTAAATTTGTCTTTCATGACTTCATTCCTTTGTAGTGTTGATGAACCATGTCTGAATGTGATCCCAAATACTTCTTTGAACCACTTTGGCAGGTGAACGATTAAAGCCACTTAGGTTCTTTTGTTGGTAATTGTCCCAAAATATTTATTTGCAGGTAGCTCACTGCTGGGTTATTAAAAATGGACTTCTGTTCGAGAGAAGTATTACACCTTCTGAAATGACAGCTCCCAGAAAGTAAGTTGTATCTGTCTTATTTCTGGAATTCTCTTTCAGGGCTTAATGGAAAATTGTAAGTATGTGTACTAAAATGAGGACTTCATACTCAGAAGCAAACATTAGTTTGTAGAATACTTTTGTTTTGTTGGAGGAATTTATTAGCATTGCACAACACATTTTTAAAATTCATGATTTGAATTGCCACACCAGATTCACACTAGAAGAATTAAATTTCATTTTAACACAGTTATTCCAAAGAGAGGTCATAACCTATGTTTTTGAGACAAAAAATGAAAAAATTAATCAAAATTTATTGCCAATTTTTGTGAATCGCGCTGGCCGGCTTTGTTCATTATGTTGAGAAAAGGGTTAAAACAAATTGTTTTAATTCTTAAGAAGTTTAAACACATCAGCATTTTTGACGTGCAATCACAATTTCATTTTCAGGACAATGATATTTTCCTTTATGGCTTCTTATTTGAGATCAGGCACACTGAAGATGTCATGTTTCAGACTTTTTCTGAAACATAAACTTGAACCAGAAGATCATGATCTTGTTCTGAACCCACAGTTGCTCTCCATTGGTGAGCAATATTCCAAACTGTAGTGCTGAAATGAATATTCAACAAGTATCTGTCAAATAGTTGTCAGGCCCACATCCTGTTGAAGTTACGACCATGGCAACTTGAGGAAACAGAAGTCATAATTTGGATGTAACTTTATGGAACATTACACGGAAAATTTCATAACAGCTGTCTTTTGAAGAAATTATTGCTCCCTTCTCTGCATTGTTCACACTGTCGAGTTCCAATTCAACCATTTCCTAGGGGGGTTTGATCGTCCCCTTCTAGGCGGGTCCTCAGGTGGCAGATAGAGGACGGCCTGCTCAATTGGGCAGGTTTGCTAATTTCTAATTGACGGGTTTGCTCAATTGGGCAGGTTCTCTGCGAAATACTCAAATATGCAGCCCCGGACCAAAATGATCAATCCTGCTAATACCATCTGGCAGGCACCTTGTTCTCCCGTGAGGTGTGTTCCGAAGGCCCCGGAAGAAGGAATCCTGGCAGTTGAGGACTTGGGCCCCGGTTAGGGCAGTCTCCAAGGATGGAGATCAGGTTGTAAACTCTGTTTGGCCCTGGTCTCCATTTTTTCAGATAATGTCCAACACACTGCTTTGGCCCCAAATTCGGCAGTAGACGGATGGTTGGATGGCCCGTTCTGACCAATCGGGAGCCCCCAATCCCAAAAATATCGGGTGTCACGTCGGGGGGCATTGGGTGGTCATTCTACCAGTCATTTCTTTTATTTGGATTTTATCACTACTACCCTATACAGACTTTTAATGATCTTACTTCTTGTTTAACAGCTTTCATTTTGTTGCCTGTCTGCGTTGAACATCAGTAGTAGTTCTTGATGTACTCGTTTTTAATGAAATGGTTGGTTGAATGGCTGCCACGACCTGGCACTTCCCATCAACATTCGACGGGTCAATCCTCCAGCAGTATGTGTTAGCATCAACGCTGGGGGAGTATACTGCTTATGTACTTCTGGTGCTGTTCGCCGGATATCTGTGACATAACCCCCTAGGTTGGGCTCGGAGTAAGGGTGGAAGTCATGAGCAGTAGAATTTTCAATAATATTAATATGGCTACCCAAATTCCACAAAAAAAACAAAAAAGAACTTATTAACAGACTCTGATTCTGACTCTGATTTTTGAACTGTGAAACTCACACAAAGCTGGCCAAAATTCATAATAATTATTTGTGCAGATGGGGATAAAAAGGCAACAGATATAAATCCGTTTGCCTTGGAAAAAGCCATTAAGGGAATAGCTGGTGATGTTGAGAATGTTAAAAAGTTAAGATCGGGTGCACTTCTGGTTGAATGCAGAAGGGAAATGCAGGCCCTCAATTTACTGAAAATGAATAAACTGGTCAATATGGAAGTAAACGCCTTTGCTCATAAAACACTTAACACTAGCAAAGGTGTTGTAAGAACACGGGAACTGTCTGGCATTCCTGAAACTGAAATACAGATTGAATTAAAATCGCAGGGAGTGAGCCTAGTTAAAAGAATAGAGATCAAAAAAGATGGCAATCTAATACCAACCAATACTTACATTTTCACATTTAATACAGCACAGCCACCAAAATCTATAAAAGTTGGTTATATGAACATCAAAGTGGATTTGTACATCCCAAATCCACTTCGATGCTTCAAGTGTCAAAAATATGGACACGGTCAAAATAATTGTCGAGGACAAACGATATGCTTCAGGTGCGGCCAGCAACATCAAGAGCCATCTAACAATCCAATAAAATGCGTGAACTGTCAGGGCAATCACATGTCATCTTCCAAAGATTGCCCTGTCTGGAAAAAAGAAAAAGCTATTCAAAAAATAAAATGTGAAAAACAAATCAGTTTTCAGGAAGCCAGAGAAATTGTTACATCAATGCCTGGCTTGAATGCATCAATTCCATTATATGCTACAGTAGTACATAAAAAAATATCAACGAAATCTACAGAATGCCAGAACAATATACATGGCTCAAGGGCACAATTCTATCTTTACTTGAGGCCTTTACAATAGAACATAGTAATCCACAAGAACCAAAGTCGACTCAAACACCATCAGCCTCACAATCAACAACAGAAGAACTGAAAACAAATCAGAAGAAAGAACAAAATAAATTCAAACCAGACGAGAAAAAAGGGAAAGACGCAAAATCAGAAGTGAAAAATGACCAAAGTAAACCGAAATCAAAACCCGACAACCAACCTCTTAGTCAGAGTCAGAGAAGAAACCAGGAAAAAGCCAAAAAGAAACTAGAAAAAGCGAAACAATTATCAGACAGAATACCTAAAGCTCTTCAAGACCCAATTACCCGCAACAGGTTTGAGGGTCTTGAAGAAATGGATGTCGGTGAGTGCATCGACGAAACGTTTGGGCACCCACGCTCAAACTCCTCTCAGAATAAAGCCCCACGTAAAACATCACCTAAGAAAAACACGGGGGCAACTTTGCCATACGTCCACCATCAAAATCACCTCTCAAACATGGATAATGCACCCAAACAAAATATTATACAGTGGAATTGTCGAGGTTTTAGAGCAAATTTTAATGAACTAGGTCTATTAAGCCAAAAGTATAAACCTGTTGCTTTTTGCCTGCAGGAGACTCTTTTAAGGAAACCCGAGGCTCAAGATCATTCAGCCTTTAAACATTATACATCATATAATGCCTGGGCGGATGATAATGACCTTCATATTCGTGGAACATCTGTTTTGGTTAGAGACGATATCATTCACAGTTCTGTACCTTTGAATACAAATTTACAGGCTGTGGCGGTACGCCTAACTTTAGACAAAACAGTTACACTTTGTTCAATTTACGTTTCACCAAGTAAAGCCCTACAACTGAATGATCTTGAGCTACTGGTCCAACGGCTCCCAACTCCATACATTTTGTTGGGTGATTTTAATGCACATAGCCCTCTTTGGGGAGCTTCCTGCAGTCAAGAAGACGTAAAAGGTAACACTGTAGAAGAGTTCGTTACAAAATATGATCTGTGTTTGTTTAATGATGGTTCAGACACTTATCTGCACCCCGCATCTGGTTCGTATACATCAATTGATCTTTCAATTGCATGCCCTTCTATCTTTCTCGATTTTTCTTGGAAGGTAGAAGATGACTTGTGCGGGAGTGATCACTTTCCAATTGTGTTGGAGAGTGTAGTTCCGGCGGACGATGAGAGAGTGCCCCAGTGGAACTTTAAAAGAGCTGACTGGGACACTTTTTCATCGCTTTGTTCTGAACGCCTCTCACGGGAGAAATTTCAAGATAGTGCTGACCAAATAGAACATTTTACAAACGAGTTGCTTGACATTGCAAACACAGTCATCCCTAAAACCTCGGCAAATCCAAAACGTTTCACCAAACCATGGTTTGATAATGAATGTAAACAGGCTATAAAGGATCGTAAGAAAGCTGAAAGGGAATTTAACAAGTCACCATCTACATATAATTTAAACAAACTTCGTATAAATCGGGCAAAAACAAGACATATAAAACAAAAAAAGAAAAGTTCTTGGGAATCTTACATTTCTAAGATTAACCAAAACACCCCTATCACTAAAATTTGGAAAATGATTAAAAAGATTAAAGGAAAAGAAACAAAATCAACTGTACAACACCTGAAGGAAAACAACACCTTAATTACATCTAAAACAGAAATTTCAAATACTTTGGCCTCTACATATTTTTATACTGTACCAATGACCCAGACATAGCTGGTGCTAACTCTTAAAATATAGGGCCAAACACAAATTTTGCCCCCCAATCCCCAAAATTTGCATCTAAAACTAAAGAAAACATGTCCTGAAAGGCCCTCCACACTAAGCCCCTACTGCGCATGCGCAGTGTCAAGGACGTTCCGAAATTGGCGCCATTAATCATTCTAAGTTTGGCCCTTCATCAGTTAACATCTGACTGATCTTTGTGCTTATAAATCTCAGTTTAAATGATGCCAGACACATAAATATTAGTGAAATGGTGATTCTAAGGAGGATAAAGAAGGAGGAGAGGAAAAGAATGTGTGACAGAATATTATCAGGGCTGTAACTTAAAATATTTTTATACTGTACCAATGACCCAGACATAGCTGGTGCTAACTCTTAAAATATAGGGCCAAACACAAATTTTGCCCCCCAATCCCCAAAATTTGCATCTAAAACTAAAGAAAACATGTCCTGAGAGGCCCTCCACACTTCGCCCCTACTGCGCATGCGCAGTGTCAAGGACGTTCCGAAATTGGCGCCATTTATCATTCTAAGTTTGGCCCTTCATCAGTTAACATCTGACTGATCTTTGTGCTTTTAAATCTCAGTTTAAATGATGCCAGACACATAAATATTAGTGAAATGGTGATTCTAAGGAGGATAGAAAAGGAGGAGAGGAAAAGAATGTGTGACAGAATATTATCAGGGCTGTAACTTAAAATTTTTTAATGAAATTATGTTAAGTTACCTATTTTCAAGGCAGCAGCCATTTTGTTGTCATTCTGATTATTTAGTTACACTGTTTTTACAAGTGTTTTTCCTCTCTCCCTGTCCTTTAAGTTCCCCCTTGCTATTCTCCCATGCTTTTGGCATAATTTCTGTAATTATTATTACTAAAATTTCTTGGGAGTTTAGCTGAATAACAGAATGAATTCTGTTCTTTCCCCATGTTTACGTCTTCACCTACGGGTGGTTAGGCGTTGTGTTCTGCATCTACCATCTGATGTTCTGCAGTTTCTTCCCTGGAAGTCTCTGTTTTGCATCAGATGGTGTATTTTTGGTAACTGATTTCGGGCCTGGGTGCCTGGAGTCTTATTTTAGTGTTTTTACACTCATTGTTTACATTTACAACAGCCCTCTGTGTGAGGGGGGGGGATTTCTAAATAATAATATCTTTATGTTATTTCAATCATAACTAGATACATTATTATTGTTCGTAAGTGTTGAATAAATTGTTTAAAATATTTTTAAAATTTTTGTCCACACTTAGGCTTGGGATCCATTGGGGCTCAACGTTACTTTTCAGAAACTTGGGCTGTTCTGAAAAAATATTTTTTCAAAATATTTTGATTTCAATTATTTTTTCTATATTAATGGATCATATTATTATTATGTATTTTGATTGCCAGGGGTTAGTGCGAGTACCAGGACTTGTTTTCTTTTCGCATTGAAAGGATATTGATCAATTGTTTTAAGAGGAAGTCTTCCTCTGACCTTATTATCATTCTATATGTGGTCAGTGTACTCGCATTAACTCCGGTTCTGTATCGTATGATTTCGATGACAATATGGGAAGCGTATGTCACGGTATGTTGTTGGGGATTTGGACACTCCGGTCCTTTCCCCGCAGGGTCACTCTACTTTATCAATTTCTATTTCAGACGATCAAGATTAGGGTGATGTATCTGTGATGTCTTCCAACAGTGTGCCTCCGTCGTCACAATTAATGAAGGGCTAGCGGAAAAGTGCTCATGTAATACGCCAATTGCCTAAGAGGACCCTAGTAGGTTCGACGGCCTTTGACGTCCGCTAGCTCGCCCGGTGTAGCGTCCATTCACCGAATGGTTCGGCAGCCGGGTTCGTCCGTTGCGGTCTAGAAGGAATTTTGGGGTGATGCGAGCACTATAAAATTAACTTAATGCACACCCAGTGACGGCGGATCGGAGGGAGAACGGAGGAAGCCTTTTAGTCCGGTTCATAGCTCGTTCCGGTCCATCCGGACGGCAAGCGAGAGAGGCCCCTCTCTCGTTCAACAACATCTGGCCCCAGATGTTGTGGTACAAATGTGTCGTTAGCGGAGCATACGTCCGTCGCTCGGGACGCTCCGTTGTATAGGCAGTCCGCTGAGACTGCTAAGGCTTCCTCTTCTCGTCAGCGCACACGACCGCACCTTGGCTGCGTGACCGCCGATATATTACCAGCTTCGCCGATCAAGGATTCTTCGGCGACCAGGTCACACCATCCGGCAGCCAGGGATTCGAGACCGATGGACTCCGGACGTTCGCATAGGAAAAGTATGCGGGAGCCATCTGATGCGGAGCTGCCCTCGGCGAAGCAGCGATAGACTGCGCCTCCGCAGGTCTCGACGCCGGACATTCTTGTGCACATAGCACAGCTTATCGCAGCATCCCAGCAGCCGACAGAAACGGTGTCGGATCGAGAATTATCCGACAGCGCTGGGTCGGTAGCCGGGGACTCGAGGCCTGCAGACTCCGGACGTTCGCATAGGAAGTATGCGGGAGTCAACGTACACGGAGCTTCCAGCGGCAATGCATCGTAAGTCCGCTACTGCACAGGCCTCGGGAACGGACGTGCTTTCCTTAATAGCACAGTTTATCGCAGCATCCCAGCATCAACTGAATCTGTCGCATATATTTTATCCGACGATGCTGGGTCGGGACACTCCGCGGAAGCGGGTACGGACGTCCGAAAGTTTCATCCGGTCTGACGGGATACCGAAAGGGATTCGGTGGATTTCAAGCTTTCCCTTTCGGAACAACATATGCTGCGATGCCGGATAAGAAACTGATAGCGTCGGTGGACTTAGAAATTTTTGGTTCGGTTCAGGGACATCGTCCCTCAGTTCCGACATAGTCCAATAATGTCACACAAACTTTCGAATTATTGAACGACGCTATATATATTATTATTTTATGCTTGCTATCCAAGCATTTCTGGTTTCTTGTTCGAAGAGTTATGGAGATGTCTTTCAAAAGTGTGCCTCTGTCGTCATAGTTAATGAAGAGTTAGCGGCAATAAGTGCTCATGGAATATGTCTATCGCTTACGGAGTGACATTCGCTAGCTCACCCGGTGTAGCGTACATTCATCGAATGGTTCGGCTGCCGGGTTCGTCCGTTGCGGTCTAGGAAGGAGATTTGGGTGATGCGAGCACTTTAATTACTTTAGTACTCACCCAGTGACGGCAGATTGAGGACAGATCGGAGGAAGCCAACAACATAGGGGACCGCATGTTGTGGTTCAGATATTTTACATTCGGAGCATATGTCCGTTGCTCGGGACGCTCCGTTATATTGACAGTCCGAGAGACTGTCTTTAATGCTTCCTCATCCTCACAGCAGGGCACACGACCGCACATTGGCTACGTGACCTCGAGTATCCGATCAGTTTCGGCATTCAGTGATTCCACAGCGAATAGGTCGCGCTATCCGGTAGCCAAGGGACACGAGGCCTATACACTCCGTTCGCTCGCATATTGGAAGTATGCACGGGGTAACGATCTCGGAGCTTCCTGCGGCAATGCATCGTAAGACCGCTGCTCCTCAGGCCTCAGTGACGGACGTGCTATCCGAGTTAGCACAGTTGTTTCGCAGCATCCCAGCAATTGACGGTTTCTCGGTCGAATCAGGAATTATCCGACGGCGCTGGGTCGGTGCGGTCCGCGGTTGCATCAAGCTACGGACGACCGAACACTTTATAGGGTCCGACAGGATGGCGAAAGGGATTCGAAAGATTTCGAGTTTTCCCTTTAGTAGTATC
Organism: Pictodentalium vernedei; assembly: GCA_031216915.1. Lineage (NCBI taxonomy): Eukaryota > Metazoa > Mollusca > Scaphopoda > Dentaliida > Dentaliidae > Pictodentalium > Pictodentalium vernedei. The sequence continues at coordinate 137,861,821 of CM062292.1, read as the reverse complement.
GGAAGATGCCTTTCATATCTTCTGGCATTTCTTCCAGTGATTATTTTTCGGACTTCATTGCTGCGATCTTGGATAAGAGACTTATAGCGTCATTGGACTCGGATTTTTCGATCGGTACAGGGACTTTGTCCCTGACTTACCGACGCAGTCCAATATTGTCATTACAACATGTGTTTTATTTTTCGACGCTATATATTTATAAATATATACAAGACGGCTACTAAGCATGATAGTTTAGTTTCTTGTCCGCGTGGCTCATTTCTGCCATTTTATCTTTTTTTACATATAGTTTATTTTGGCAGAGCAGGGCATACCGAGAGTTCATATGCGTCTAGACGGTGTGATTAAAGACTGCATATATTCTTTTTCACCGTTTATGTCTTTTCCAATTTCAATGTTGGGAACGACATTATGTATATTAGACTTAACTTAGACGCTTTATTATACGTAATCCGCCTTACTGAGGCGTTATCATTACGTCTTCAAGAAAAGATTTACGGGATATTATTCTCAATGTAATTTCTTTTGAGGGCAGTAGTTTGTTCACGTATAACTCCGCCCTTCAGTGGCTGATTGGAGTTGGTTAGACGTGATGCAGCCCTAGCTACATCCACGCGTGGATAGTAGGTTAAGAACTCTCTCAGAGTCGCTTCGTTCTCGGAGGAGCTTCTCTTCGATGGCAACTTTCCGGCAATCCATGAATTGCTTGATTTATACATTCTCTTGTCTATCTAGTGTTACAAGAGATTCAGACTGGGGCAAACATTCGGTGGTTGACTCAGAGAGTGCCGCCGCAGTTGCCGGACCCGAGTGTGGCTGTTATGACGGTTGCCAGTCAAACAGATTGGGATATATACTGATCCCTACGGATTCGAAGTGCCAGGGTCTTTGGGTTCCGCAGTCTTTTAGCTATCAGTTAACTTCCGCGGAATAATGTTTTTTAGGCTTGCTTTATGTCATTGCATGAACATTATTCAGAAACGCATGCCCAAATTCCTGTCCTTTAATTCGACAGTAGTGGCGTATCTCCGGAACCAGGGAGGCACCCTTTCGTTTCCGTTATTCAAGTTAATGGAAAGAATCCGTCTGTTGGTTATAGTACACCAAGTTCAGTTTTGGTCCGTCATATTCTGGGTCGTCTGATTGTTTTATCGCACTCCCGTTCTCTTACGGGTCGCTTGTTGCTGTCAGAATGGACTCTCAACAAACAAGTATTCAATCAGATTTGCTATCTATGGGAGCGCCCAATGATGTTTTATTTATGACACAGCTGGCTAATCAATTGCAGACGTATGTGTTGGCTTGTCCAGATCTCTGAGCTAATACTGTTAACGCTCTATTGATCTATAGGACAGAATGATAGGATACGCGTATCCTCCGGCGCTGTTGTTTTTAGCAGGTATTGCTAAGATAAACAACCACAATACATTTCTGTTGATAGCATCTCTATCTTCACAGAGATCATGAGTAATTTACTCTCTTGTCTACTGTGGATCTTAACGTGAAATCTTCCTCTATGTGAGGATCTTTTTTCACTGGGTAAATCGTGTCATCTTTATCACAACCAGCAAGGTCGCAACCTTCATGTATTCCGTTGTGTGGTCCGTATTGCATTGTAAGCACTGTACTGGACGAGCTTTGGACGCGATTTCTTACTATAGGAGATCCTCTTCTTCGCTATTCTATGCGACTAAAGTGGAGGCTCTTCCGTCGTGGTGTAGGGATCATTATGTTCATATGGTTGATCCCTCCATACTACTCATTGCTATTTTTTAGTATACTTGTTTCACAAGATCTACTGCAGCCTGTTGTTATTTAGGTTATAGGTTTATGTTACCTCATACCTATGCACTCTACGATAGTTTACAATTGAGTCTTTTGTCTCTTTATCTAAGTCAGTTAGTAACTTTTTGATAAATAGACTTAGAATCTTTAGATTAAATTCCTATACGGATTTTAACTTCAGGTTCTTATTTAGCTAAGTAATCATTTGAGCCTCTGGAAACAGTAGTTTTCAAATTCTGACCTTTTAGACAGTAATTCTGTTGGTTTCTCTTTTACTCTAGAGTCAGTGAGTTTCATGCACTATCGATGGATGATTTTCACTTTCATAGTTTCGGAATCAATACTTCCGTTACTATTTAGGTTGGATTGTTGCATAAGAGTTAGGCTCCTATTATTTTAAGGTCCTTCCGTCTTCGTATGGGCATAGGCCTTTACTCTTTCCGGGTACAGTTTTTGTATTTATAAACAGATATCTGTTTATTACAAGGGCGTAAGCTTCTTCTGTCTTTGATGTCTAGTAGAAGGATGTTACGCTCCATTTTATTGTTAATGGATTCTATTAACTAGCGTACTGCTTATGGTATATCATTGGCTTAGCAGTTGTGCTTAAGATTTCGGCTCATGAAGTAAGAGTTCTTCTACTTCTTGGGCTTACATTAATAGTGTTCTATTATAGATTTTTGAAGGCTGCTCATTGCGCTCAGCCATCCATTCATGAATTTTATCTCAGAAATATCGAGTCCATTTCTGGAGGCCTCTATTGTTAGGTCTATTATCTACTGCTCAGAATGTCATTCACTTAACAGTTGCTACTATAGCTAGGTAGGCTGTCTGTTTCGGCAGTGTCTCCGTTCGGCTGCCCTCTTCGCTCTGGGCTATTTGACCCAGGGCAAGAAAAAGGGGGGGGGGGGGAGGGTGTTCCCTTGGGTCACCTGTTTTTACTATGAAAACAAGGGGATACCTCCTCCGGAGTTAGTAATTCTGAGCTGTTATTGGGATGGTTGTTTAGTGAGAAGTTTAAGTTTATAAAATTCATTCAAGTCTTAGTTTTTAAAGTATAGCTTTTGAATATTGCATATGTCAACGGACATGATTATGCAATTCTCACACACTTTTAGGAGTATAAGAGTCTCTATTCTCTAGACTTACTTTATTATTGGCTTACTTTAAAAATTATTAGTATAAGGATTATTGGATATTAATAGAGTACATGGATGTATGAAGCTCAATTTTTGGAAGGTGTTGTATCTTTCTAATTTATCATAAATAAGAAAGATACATGTAAGGCCTATTACTTCTTTCCCTACAGGGGATGACTCTATTTTATTTTATTGAGCGTATTCCATTTTGCTCTATGTCCTTGGCCCTCCAGCCTTTTTACTATTCAGCTATGTCTGGGTCATTGGTACAGTATAAAAATGTTAAAAAATTTATAGTAATTTATATATTTTTTATACTTACCAATGACCCAGACGGGGATGGCCCTCCCAGGAGTTGGGAACTCTTGCCTCCCCGCTGAGTACATAGCGCTTACCAGGCACTGGTTATTAGAATGATAAATGGCGCCAATTTCGGAACGTCCTTGACACTGCGCATGCGCAGTAGGGGCGAAGTGTGGAGGGCCTCTCAGGACATGTTTTCTTTAGTTTTAGATGCAAATTTTGGGGATTGGGGGGCAAAATTTGTGTTTGGCCCTATATTTTAAGAGTTAGCACCAGCTATGTCTGGGTCATTGGTAAGTATAAAAAATATATAAATTACTATAAATTTTTTAACTTTTTAATGAAATTATGTTAAGTTACCTATTTTCAAGGCAGCAGCCATTTTGTTGTCATTCTGATTATTTAGTTACACTGTTTTTTTAAGTGTTTTCCTCTCTCCCTGTCCTTTAAGTTCCCCCTTGCTATTCTCCCATGCTTTTGGCATAGTTTTTGTAATTATTATTACTAAATTTTCTTGGGAGTTTTAGCTGAATAACAGAATGAATTCTGTTCTTTCCCCATGTTTACGTCTTCACCTACGGGTGGTTAGGCGTTGTGTTCTGCATCTACCATCTGATGTTCTGCAGTTTCTTCCCTGGAAGTCTCTGTTTTGCATCAGATAGTGTATTTTTGGTAACTGATTTCGGGCCTGGGTGCCTGGAGTCTTATTTTAGTGTTTTTACACTCATTGTTTACATTTACAACAGCCCTCTGTGTGAGGGGGGGATTTCTAAAAAATAATATCTTGATGTTATTTTAATAATAACTAGATACATTATTATTGTTCGTAAGTGTTGAATAAATTGTTTAAAATATTTTTAAAATTTTTGTCCACACTTAGGCTTGGGATCCATTGGGGCTCAACGTTACTTTTCAGAAACTTGGGCTGTTCTGAAAAAATATTTTTTTCAAAATATTTTGATTTCAATTATTTTTTCTATATTAATGGATCATATTATTATTATGTATTTTGATTGCCAGGGGTTAGTGTGAGTACCAGGACTTGTTAGCTCACCTGACTGAAAGTCAGGGTGAGCTTTTCTGATCACTTTTCGTCCGTCGTCCGTCGTCCGTCGTCCGGCGTGAAGGTGGTGTTTGGGTCTTTTTCTTCCAAACCACTGGCCGCATGTTAATGAAATTTCATGTGAGTAGGGGTTATATAGCGGCATTTTGATTTTTGGGCAAATTAGGTTTCGGCTCATATTGAGCAGAGGGGTGGGGCAAAAATGCTCCAATTCTTAAAAAATCTTCTTCTCAAGAACCAGCAACAGCAGAGACTTGATATTTGGTATGCAGCTTCCTTTTGAGGTGTAGACTCAAATTTGTTCAAGAGAAGTTTGTAGGTCTATACTTGGCGATGTTATGGGAGGAGCAAAAATTTTGGCCCCACCCCAAATTTCTATTTTTTAAACCGAGAGGCCAATTTGAACCAAATTTTATGTGAGGGCTTATTGGGTCATAAGTACCTAATTTATGCAGAAATTTTTTTTCCTGTAGCCCCGTGGGAACCACAGGAGCTAAAAATAGAAAAAAATTAAAACGCCTATATCTCAAAAACTGCACGGCAGTGAGAATTTTTATTTGGTGTGAAGCTTTCTTGGGACCAACAGAAAGGATTGGTAAAAAAAAATTGCTATCGGTTTTATCATAGGGTACTTTTTCGGGACTCTGAAAAAGTGCTGAGTCAGTATTTTTTAACACAGTAGGCAATGGGAAAAAAATAAAGAATTGTTTTCTTCCAAACCACTGCTCTAAAAGCTTTCATATTTTACATATAACATCTTTGGAACATTGATTCACATATTTGTAGAAATCAAATTCCTCGGTCCATATTTGGGTTCCCTGTGGGAACCCAAATGTTCAAATTAGTGCAATATGAGGGATATATTTTAAAAATCTTCTTCTTCGGATCCACAAATCAGAATCTTTTGATATTTGCTATGCATCATCCTTAGGGGGGTGAGATTGATGTTTGTTCAAGCCAAGTCCCTGAGTTCATATTTGGACTCCCTTTGGGAACCCAAATTGTAACTTAGTGCAATACGAGGTATATTCTTTTAAAATCTTCTTCTTCGCATCCACCGGTCAGAATCTTTTGATATTTGGTATACAGTATGCTTAGGGAGGTGAGATTCAAGTTTGTTCAAGTCAAGTCCTTCGGCTCATATTTGGTCTCCCTGTGGGAGCCCAAATTATAACTTAGTTCAATATGAGGAATATTCTTTAAAAAAAATTTTTTTTTCAGATCCACCAGTCAAAATCTTTTGATATTTGATGTACAGCATTCGTAGGGGGGGGGGGGGGGGGGGGGGGGGGGGGCTGAGAGTGAAGTTTGTTAAAGCCAAGTCCCTTGGTTCATATTTGGGCTCACTGTAGAAGCCCAAATTATACCAAAATTTTTATTTTCCAAACCAAGAGGTCGATTTGAACCAAATTTGATATGAGGGCTTATTGGGTCACAAATACCTAATTTATGCCATAAATTGTTTTCCTGTCCCCCACGGCAACTACAGGAGCTGAAAAAATTTTTTTTTTTTGAATGCCCATATTTCCAGAACTACATGGCACTGAGAATTTTTATACAATGTGAAGCTTCCTTAGGGCCGGGAGAAAGGAATGGTGAAAAAAATGCCATTGGTTTTATCATAAGTACTTTTCCAGGACTAAAAGTGCCGAGTCATCATTTTTTAACACTGTAGGTAATGGGAATAACGTTGAATAATCTTCTTCTCCCAAACCACTGCTTCAGAAGCTTTTGTTTTTGGGTTCCCTATGGGAGCCCAATGTATAACTTAATTCAGTATGAGAAATATTCTTAAAAAATCTTTTTTTTCTGATACTCCTCTCAGAATCTTTTGATATTTGATTTTTAGTTTTCTTAGAAGCGGCAAATTGAAATTTGTTCAAGTTCTGGTTTATTGATAAAATTGGGCCCAGTAACCAATTCCTGCGTTGAAAGCCCTGTAAAGTGGGCAGTAATAGGCATAAACGATTGACCAAACCTGATATTATAATTATGCCTCTGTAATGATGTAGCCTTAGAAAGTGACCTTAAATTCCAATAAATAAATAGATAAATTATTGAGTACCCAATATGGGGATCTAACATATGAACACTCTGGGTTACTAAGTAGAGAAAACACTTTTATGTTGAAAAACTGATAATAACCACAAGGCAGAATCCCTTGCTATTTTGGTGATATGACTCGGCCAGTATCAGGTGAGCGCCCTCAGGCCCCGTGGGGCCTCTTGTTTTCTTTTCACATTGAAAGGATATTGATCAATTGTTTTAAGAGGAAGTCTTCCTCTGACTTTATTATCATTCTATATGTGGTCAGTGTACTCGCATTAACTCCTGTTCTGTATCGTATGATTTCGATGACAATATGGGAAGCGTATGTCACGGTATGTTGTTGGGGATTTGGACACTCCGGTCCTTTCCCCGCAGGGTCACTCTACTTTATCAATTTCTATTTCAGATGATCAAGATTAGGGTGATGTATCTGTGATGTCTTCCAACAGTGTGCCTCCGTCGTCACAATTAATGAAGGGCTAGCGGAAAAGTGCTCATGTAAATATGCCAATTGCCTAAGAGGACCCTAGTAGGTTCGACGGCCTTTGACGTCCGCTAGCTCGCCCGGTGTAGCGTCCATTCACCGAATGGTTCGGCAGCCGGGTTCGTCCGTTGCGGTCTAGAAGGAATTTTGGGGTGATGCGAGCACTATAAATTAACCTAATGCACACCCAGTGACGGCGGATCGGAGGGAGAACGCAGGAAGCCTTTTAGTCCGATTCATAGCTCGTTCCGGTCCATCCGGACGGCAAGCGAGAGAGGCCCCTCTCTCGTTCAACAACATCTGGCCCCAGATGTTGTGGTACAAAATGTGTCGTAAGCGGAGCATACGTCCGTCGCTCGGGACGCTCCGTTGTATAGGCAGTCCGCTGAGACTGCTAAGGCTTCCTCTTCTCGTCAGCGCACACGACCGCACCTTGGCTACGTGACCGCCGATATATTACCAGCTTCGCTGATCAAGGATTCTTCGGCGACCAGGTCACCCCATCCGGTAGCCAGGGACACGAGGCCTGCAGACTCCGGACGTTCGCATAGGAAGTGTGCGGGAGTCAACGTACACGGAGCTTCCGGCGGCAATGCATCGTAAGACCGCTACTGCACAGGCCTCGGGAACGGACGTGCTTTCCTTAATAGCACAGTTTATCGCAGCATCCCAGCATCAACTGAATCTGTCGCATATATTTTATCCGACAATGCTGGGTCGGGACGCTCCGCGGAAGCGGGTACGGACGTCCGAAAGTTTCATCCGGTCCGACGGGATACCGAAAGGGATTCGGAGGATTTCGAGCTTTCCCTTTCGGAACAACATATGCTGTTGTGTATGTCATCTGACTTGGTCTTCTACAGCTTCTTTCGTCGGACCAGAATGCTGCGATGCCGGATAAGAAACTGATAGCGTCGGTGGACTTAGAAATGTTTGGTTCGGTTCAGGGACATCGTCCCTCAGTTCCGACATAGTCCAATAATGTCACACAAACTTTCGAATTATTGAACGACGCTATATATATTATTATTTTATGCTTGCTAACCAAGCATTTCTGGTTTCTTGTTCGAAGAGTTATGGAGATGTCTTTCAAAAGTGTGCCTCTGTCGTCATAGTTAATGAAGAGTTAGCGGCAATAAGTGCTCATGGAATATGTCTATCGCCTACGGAGTGACATTCGCTAGCTCACCCGGTGTAGCGTACATTCATCGAATGGTTCGGCTGCCGGTTTCGTCCGTTGCGGTCTAGGAAGGAGATTTGGGTGATGCGAGCACTTTAATTACTTTAGTACTCACCCAGTGACGGCAGATTGAGGACAGATCGGAGGAAGCCTGTTAGTCCGGTTCCTGGCTTGTCCAGGTCCGTCCGGGCTGTGAGCGAGAGAGGTCCCTCTCTCGCCCAACAACATAGGGGACCGCATGTTGTGGTTCAGATATTTTACATTCGGAGCATATGTCCGTTGGTCGGGACGCTCCGCTATATTGACAGTCCGAGAGACTGTCTTTAATGCTTCCTCATCCTCACAGCAGGGCACACGACCGCACATTGGCTACGTGACCTCGAGTTTCCGATCAGTTTCGGCATTCAGTGATTCCACGGCGAATAGGTCGCGCCATCCGGTAGCCAAGGGACACGAGGCCTATACACTCTGTTCGCTCGCATATTGGTAGTATGCACGGGGTAACGATCACGGAGCTTCCAGCGGCAATGCATCGTAAGACCGCTTCTCCTCAGGCCTCAGTGACGGACGTGCTATCCGAGTTAGCACAGTTGTTTCGCAGCATCCCAGCAATTGACAGTTTCTCGGTCGAATCAGGAATTATCCGACGGCACTGGGTCGGTGCGGTCCGCGGTTGCATCAGGTACGGACGACCGAACGCTTTATAGGGTCCGACAGGATGGCGAAAGGGATTCGAAAGATTTCGAGTTTTCCCTTTAGTAGTATCGGAAGATGCCTTTCATATCTTCTGGCATTATCTTTCAGTGATTATTATTTCGGACTTCATTGCTGCGATCTGGGATAAGAGACTTATAGCGTCATTGGACTCGGATTTTTCGATCGGTTCAGGGACATTGTCCCTGACTTACCGACGCAGTCCAATATTGTCATTACAACATGTGTTTTATTTTTCGACGCTATATATATATATATATACAAGCCTGCTACTAAGCATGATAGTTTAGTTTCTTGTCCGCGTTGCTCATTTCTGCCATTTTATCATTTATACAAATAGTTTATTTTGGCAGAGCAGGGCATACCGAGAGTTCATATGCGTCTAGACGGTGTGATTAAAGACTGCATATATTCTTTTTCGCCGTTTATGTCTTTTCCAATTTCAATGTTGGGAACGACATTATATATAGTAGACTTAACTTAGACGCTTTATTATACGTAATCCGCCTTACTGAGGCGTTATCATTACGTCTTCAAGAAAAGATTTACGGGATATTATTCTCAATGTAATTTCTTTTGAGGGCAGTAGTTTGTTCACGTATAACTCCGCCCTTCAGTGGCTGATTGGAGTTAGTTAGACGTTACGCAGCCCTAGCTACATCCACACGCGTGGATAGTAAGGTTAAGAACTCTCTCAGAGTCGCTTCGTTCTCGGAAGAGCTTCTCTTCGACGGCAACTTTTCGGCAATCCATGAATTGCTCGATTTACACGTTCTCTTGTCTATCTAGTGTTACAAGAGATTCAGACTGGGGCAAACATTCGGTGGTTGACTCAGAGAGTGCCGCCGCAGTTGCCGGACCCGAGTGTGGCTGTTATGACGGTTGCCAGTCAAACAGATTGGGATATAATACTGATCCCTACGGATTCGAAGTGCCAGGGTCTTTGGGTTCCGCAGTCTTTTAGCAATCAGTTTTCTTCCGCGGAATAATGTTTTTTTAGGCTTGCTTTATGTCTTTGCATGAACATTATTCAGAAACGCATGCCCAAATTCCTGTCCTTTAATTCGACAGTAGTGGCGTATCTCCGGAACCAGGGAGGCACTCTTTCGTTTCCGTTATTCAATTTAATGGAAAGAATCCGTCTGTTGGTTATAGTACACCAAGTTCAGTTTTGGTCCGTCATATTCCGGGTCGTCTGATTGTTTTATCGGACTCCCGTTCTCTTACGGGTCGCTTGTTGCTGTCAGAATGGACTCTCAACAAACAAGTATTCAATCAGATTTGCTATCTATGGGAGCGCCCAATGATGATTTATTTATGACACAGCTTGCTAATCAATTGCAGACGTATGTGTTGGCTTGTCCAGATCTCTGAGCTAATATTGTTAACGCTCTATTGATCTATAGGACGGAATGATAGGATACGCGTATCCTCCGGCGCTGTTGTTTTAGCAGGTATTGCTAAGATAAACAACCACAATACATTTCTGTTGATAGCATCTCTATCTTCACAGAGATCATGAGTAATTTACTCTCTTGTCTACTGTGGGTCTTAACGTTGTTGCGTGCCGGTACCCTAGTATCGGCTTCCTCCAAGAGATACTATTTCAGCTACTGTCAGGATGCTGAATGTCAAAAGGTGGCTTGCAAGTACAAGGGTTTGAGAGTGCCCAAATTAAAAAGAAACCACCCTCATGCACTTGTATGAGCAAGCCTAATTCTCAAGGTTAGGGGATAAACTTCTCAATAAGTTTATTTTACACAGAAGAACTGGATCTCATGAAGGTGTGGGCAAATATATTAAGAGTGCAACATGTTTGTGGGTCCCCTGATGATAACTGTGAAATAGAGAGGTGATAATGCAAACAATGAAACAATGGGTAAGGCTAAATGAAAACACCTGTTTGAAAGTTGATGAACTTTATTAACATAATGTCATTAAAATATCTCTTCAAGAGATGATAACTTCTTGTTTATTTAGTTCCAATAAACATACATATTAAGTAGTGATTGATCACTCCAGTAGGTGGGGAATTATGGGACTAGACTTGTGATTCTACATATACAATGGGGGCAATTCTCCTAAGGTTTTAGAGACTTTCACCCAAATGCCGGTGGAAATTCACCAGCATCCCGGTGGAAGCTTGACGAGTCATGATTGCCAAAGATTTATTGAAAACTATAAAGGGAAATGCAGAGGAGAAGCATTATAAAAGGGGGGGGGGGGGGGGGGGGATAGGTTTTTGTAGTATTTATTTCTGACACCAAGGTTGCATTATATGCAACTAAAATATTCACCAAAATGCTGGTGGAGCGAGCGCCGTCACATTGGTGGAGTCCACCAGGATGCCGGCGGAGGCTACGCCAATATATTGGTGGAATTCAGTTTCGCCCAAGTCCTGGTGAAACTGAACAAAATGATTATCTGAACTAAGAACTTCAGAGGGAGAAAATGAGAAAGTGTTGAATTACCACTTTTCCATGTATTTAAATAGGTCTGGGTATTTTAGAGTGGCGTTGGCGAAGAATGTTTTTTTTATTGCTGGTGGAATTTCACCGGCAGACGATCAACGACGTCCGTCTCACCACCGAGCTTATCCTACCATTACTTTCGGTTTACAATTTTGATATTGCTGGCGAAACTAACCATTCCAACTTCGGACTGCATGTTGAATATTTCAATTTCACCGGCAAATATAATCTTAAATTTTCGCCAACAGAATTGTTGCGAAACTTTCCTAATTTCGTTAGGATTGGCTGCTGTCAAGCGACGAAAAAGCCACGAAGCGCTGAGCAGAGGCCTTTTATACCCCCTGGGGCTGACTTCGACCAATCAGAATCGTTTATTTCCCCCAATTTGTCAACAGCATTCTCGCTTCGAAGTTTGTGCAGAACAGTACGAAAAATGAATGTTACGAAGATGGATGTCCCGTTTCTCGAATTAAATAAATACAATTCAAATGCAAGAAGACCAGATTAGGTGATCATGCATGCAAACTAAGTATTTATTCAACCCGGGAATAATAACGTTTGACTGCAATAAAGCCATAATATGACGATCGAGCCGATCGAAGTGGGCACAAAATTACCACAAACTCACACAACGAGAATACAGATCGAAATTGGGGTTTACAAAATGCACTCGTTTAATTAAAATACGTCTTAATACGTATTAAATACCAGATAGGTTGGTGAAAGACATTAGTGCCATTCCTAGAATGCACTTGCTAGGGTATGATATTATGATCAATAACGGGCATAATTGTTTATAATGTCGAGTTCCCTAATTTCGTGAATACAACGAGAATTCATTCTGCACTGCAATAATTTTATGAGAAATACTACTGGTCACTGTATGGGAAACGTGCTAAAATCATCGTTGAAGTGGGCCACTAGCTGGTATTTTGTCTTAGTATACTGCATGTTGCTGATATGTGATTTAGGTTATTATTATTAATTCTTTTGCTTTGCTATCACAGATTTGGGTCCACCTAAATAATTAAGGGACTGACTGCCACTGAAACTTAACACTTTTAAATATGATTACAAATTTGTTTGTAGCGCCGTAACAACGTGAAATCTTCCTCTATGTGAGGATCTTTTTCACTGGGTAAATCGTGTCATCTTTATCACAACCAGCAAGGTCGCAACTTCCATGTATTCCGTTGTGTGGTCCGTATTGCATTGTAAGCACTGTACTGGACGAGCTTTGGACGCGATTTCTTACTATAGGAGATCCTCTTCTTCGCTATTCTACGCGGCTAGAGTGGAGGCTCTTCCGTCGTGGTGTAGGGATCATTATGTTCATATTGTTGATCCCTCCATACTACTCATTGCTATTTTTTAGTATACTTGTTTCACAAGATCTACTGCAGCCTGTTATTATTTAGGTTATAGGTTTATGTTACCTCATACCTATGCACTCTACAATAGTTTACAATTGAGTCTTTTGTCTCTTTATCTAAGTCAGTTAGTAACTTTTTGATAAATAGACTTAGAATCTTTAGATTAAATTCCTATACGGATTTTAACTTCGGTTCTTATTTAGCTAAGTAATCATCTGAGCCTCTGGAAACAGTAGTTTTCAAATTCTGACCTTTTAGACAGTAATTCTGTTGGTTTCTCTTTTACTGTAGAGTCAGTGAGTTTCATGCACTATCGATGGATGATTTTCACTTTCATAGTTTCGGAATCAATACTTCCGTTACTATTTAGGTTGGATTGTTGCATAAGAGTTAGGCTCCTATTATCCGGAACCTATTATTTTAAGGTCCTTCCGTCTTCGTATGGGCATAGGCCTTTACTCTTTCCGGGTACAGTTTATGTATTTATAAACAGATATCTGTTTATTACTATGGGCGTAAGCTTCTTCTGTCTTTGATGTCTAGTAGAAGGACGTTACGCTCCATTTTATTGTTAATGGATTCTATTAACTATCGGTACTGCTTATGGTATATCATTGACTTAGCAGTTGTGCTTAAGATTTCGGCTCATGAAGTAAGAGTTCTTCTACTTCTTGGGCTTACATTAATAGTGTCGCTATTATAGATTTTTGAAGGCCGCTCATTGCGCTCAGCCATCCACATTCATGAATTTTATCTCAGAAATATCGAGTCCATTTCTGGAGGCCTCTATTGTTAGGTCTATTATCTACTGCTCAGAATGTCATTCACTTAACAGTTGCTACTATAGCTAGGTAGGCTGTCTGTTTCGGCAGTGTCTCCGTTCGGCTGCCCTCTTCGCTCTGGGCTATTTGACCCAGGGCAAGAAAAAGGGGGGGGGGGGGGGGGAGGGTGTTCCCTTGGGTCACCTGTTTTACTATGAAAACAAGGGGATACCTCCTCCGGAGTTAGTAATTCTGAGCTGTTATTGGGATGGTTGTTTAGTGAGAAGTTTAGGTTTTTAAAATTCATTCAAGTCTTAGTTTTTAAAGTATAGCTTTTGAATATTGCATATGTCAACGGACATGATTATGCAATCCTCAGACACTTTTAGGAGTATAAGAGTCTCTATTCTCTAGACTTACTTTATTTATTGGCTTACTTTAAAAATTATTAGTATAAGGATTATATTGGATATTAATAGAGTACATGGATGTATGAAGCTCAATTTTGGAAGGTGTTGTATCTTTCCAATTTATCATAAATAAGAAAGATACATGTAAGGCCTATTACTTCTTTTTCCCTACAGGGGATGACTCTATTTTATTTTATTGAGCGTATTCCATTTTGCTTTATGTCCTTGGCCCTCCAGCCTTTTTACTATTCAGCTATGTCTGGGTCATTGGTACAGTATAAAAATGTTAAAAAATTTATAGTAATTTATATATTTTTTATACTTACCAATGACCCAGACGGGGATGGCCCTCCCAGGAGTTGGGAACTCTTGCCTCCCCGCTGAGTACATAGCGCTTACCAGGCGCTGGTTATTAGAATGATTAATGGCGCCAATTTTGGAACGTCCTTGACACTGCGCATGCGCAGTAGGGGCGAAGTGTGGAGGGCCTTTCAGGACATGTTTTCTTTAGTTTTAGATGCAAATTTTGGGGATTGGGGGGCAAAATTTGTGTTTGGCCCTATATTTTAAGAGTTAGCACCAGCTATGTCTGGGTCATTGGTAAGTATAAAAAATATATAAATTACTATAAATTTTTTAACTTTCGAAACATTCGTCGTCTGAAAATTGTAATCCAGAATTTATCAAAATTAAAAAATGGCAAGAAAAGCAAAAGATCAAATTTACCTCCAACAATTTGGAGGATTACAATGAACCTTTCTCTATGGAGGAGTTATGTAACTCCTTGCATAGAGCAAAGGATACTGCCACTGGTCCCGATGAAATTCACTACCAAATTTTAAAGCATCTGCCTCAATCTTCACTAGAACTTTTATTATCAATTTTTAATGGCATTTGGGTGACTGGCCAGTTTCCACCATCCTGGCATAAAGCAACAATAATTCCAATTCCTAAGCCTGATAAAGATCACAGCAACCCAAGCAATTACAGGCCTATTGCCTTAACCAGTTGTCTGTGCAAAACCATGGAGAGGATGATCAATGACTGACTTGTCTGGTTTCTGGAATCGAACAATCTGCTTGCGGATGTTCAGTGTGGTTTCAGAGGCCAGAGGAGTACTGTGGATCATTTGGTCAGACTTGAAACGTTTATTAGGAATGCCTTCGCCAGAAATGAACATGTGGTCGCCATCTTCTTTGATCTGGAGAAGGCATACGATACAACGTGGACGTATGGGATTTTAAAAGATGTTTTTAACATGGGGTTGAGAGGGCGTATGTCCCTTTTTATTGAAAACTTTTTAAAGGACCGTCAATTTCAGGTTCGTGTTGGGTCAACGTTATCTGATCCTCACGAGCAGGAATTGGGGGTTCCTCAGGGTAGTATTTTGTCTGTTACCCTGTTCTCGATAAAGATCAATAGTATCATCGATGCAGTTGAGAATATGGTAGATTCTTCATTGTATGTTGATGATTTTTTAATCTGCTATAGCAGCAAGAAAATGAATGCAATAGAGCGCAAACTTCAGATGTGTTTAAACAAAATCCAGAAATGGGCTACAGAAAACGGTTTTAAGTTTTCAAAGACTAAAACTAACTGTGTTCATTTCTGTAAGCTCCAGAAGCATCATCTTGATCCAGAGTTGAAAATGGATGGAAATACCATTAAAGTTGTAAAGGAAGTGAAATTCTTAGGTTTGTTGTTTGACATCAAACTGAATTTCACTTCTCACATAAAACAACTAAAAGTTAAATGTAAGAGAGCATTAAACCTCCTGAAGGTTGTTGGTAGCACTGATTGGGGTGCTGACCAAAAAACATTACTTCATCTGTATAGATCACTTGTTAGATCTAAATTAGATTATGGTTCTGTAGTTTACGGATCTGCAAGGAAGTCGTATCTCAAGCCACTTGATGCGATTCATAATAGTGGCATTAGAATTAGTCTAGGTGCATTTCGAACATCACCAATAGATTCATTGCTTGTTGAAGCTGAGGAGCCTTCACTTGAGAAGCGTCGAATTAAACTGTCGCTTCAATATGTATCTAAACTCTTGGCTAATTAATCAAATCCTGCTTATAATTGTGTTTCAGAACCTCAAAATGTTGAATTTTTTAACCGCCACCAGAAACATATTCCTCCATTGGGAATTAGAATTAAACCCCACATGGAGTCTTCCAAAATTGATTCTGATTCTATAAAAGAAAACCGTAAAGCACATATTCATCCTTGGCATCTTAGAAAACCTACAGTTATTTTGGACCTTGCTTCTTCCAAAAAATCTGATACCAATTCCTTGCAGTTTAAACAAAAATATGCCGAAATAAAGTCCAGGTATAGTGCATATACAAGGATCTATACAGATGGATCTAAAGATGGTGACAAAGTATCATCAGCTGCTGTTACTGGTGATCATATTACCTCAATCAGAATACCGAATCAGAGTTCTATTTTCACAGCTGAAGTCAAAACTGTACAACTCGCACTTGAACACATCGAGAATGTACAGGAAAGGAAGTCAATTATTTTTTCCGACTCACTTTCCACTTTACTTGCTTTACTCAACCCCAAGTTGAAGAACCCTCTCATTATGGAACTTCGTGAGAAGTTATCAACTCTCATGTCTGACCAATATGATATCGTGTTTTGCTGGTTACCCGGACATGTAGGTATCGCTGGTAACACCAATGCAGACAGTGCAGCAAAACAGGCTTTATCCAAACCTCTCACTGATTTTAAGATTCCGTTCAGTGATTTCAAGCCTCATATCAGCAGTTACATCAAATCTATGTGGCAAACGGAATGGGATGGAGCGACAAATAACAAGCTTCATCGCTTTCGGTCAACTATTTCAGATCACTACCCGTCTAGTAACCTTTGTAGAAAGGATCTTGCAATTTTGACACGGTGTCATATTGGTCATACACGACTAACACATTCTTTCTTGTTGGAGGGTACTGTGCGACCGGAATGTGTTCCCTGCCAGCAGGTGTTGTCAGTGGAACACATTCTTTTACATTGTACTGATTTTAATCTTAGTAGACGACAGTATTTTAATGTAGTGTCTCTTCGAGACCTATTTTACAGAACAAATCCTCATAAAGTTTTGTCGTTCTTGAAGGAAATCAACCTTTTTAATAAATTTTAAAATAGTTTTTAATCTTTTAATCAAGACTCTTCAAGTCTCAATTCATCTGGTTGATTCTGAAGTTATTCACTTCTCTTCTTTCATTACCCTCTGTTGTTTTAATTACTTTGGTCTTTGACAGATCTCTTGTAGTTATTTTCTATTTTTATTTCGTCTTTTACTTCATAACTGAAAATGAGTTTTTATTTTCCACCATTTTCTCGCCATGATATAGCCTTAGCTGCTGATGTGGCATTAAGCACCAATAAATAATATTAATAATTCAGCCATTTGAACTAATAATTTTGATTTGGCACCAAAACATCTTTTGTTAAAATTCTGACACCCACAATGTTTCCTTCACTGGTGAAGGAAAGCCATTGTTTCTTTGTGAAGTGCAAGCGATGGTGAAGCACAAAATGTTATTAGTTCTTACATCAATAAGGTGTTAGAAATAATGTTTGGAGAAACATTCAATACCAATTGTCAGTGAGTGGTAATGGAGCACTGTTGTTTCTTCAATAAAACATTATGAGTTAACTTTAAAATACAAAATATCATCTCATACAGTACTGTCTTTACAAAAGTCAGCATCAATTGGATAAATACTTCATACCGTTGCGAATCACTTGCAAAGGTTTGAAGTATTTATCTTAATCAAATACTGCCGTTTATAAAGACCTGCGACTCACTGTGCCCTGGGGATCTACAGTAATTAGTCAAGTAATCTCTTGTCTGTCTAAGTGCAACAGCAGGTATGCATACCAACTGCAATTGAATCAGTGGTATATGGACGTAACTTGCGTGACCACCCTTTCCAGGGTTCCCGCACCTCCTTGAATTCCCTGAAAGTCCTTGAATCTCAAAACACCCTCCCAAGGACCTGGAAACTCCTTGAATATTGAATGCCATCTTGGAAACTCCTGGAAATGGAGTCGGCTATGCATGGACAGTGTGCTATTTCAAAATACTGTCCTTCTGATGTCCATTCTTTTACCTTTTTACCTAGTAGCAGATGACACTTGTGAAAAATTACTGTCCATTTGAACATTTTCATTTTTTCCAAAACATAGGTTGTGACCTCTCATTGGAACGAGCGTGATACACTCGTTCCAATGAGAGTCATAACCTATGTTTCAGAAGCAAAAAATGAAAATATGAAAAGATTGAACAGTGATATTTTTATACTGTACCAATGACCCAGACTTCGCTGGTGCTAACTCTAACAAAACCAGGGCCAAACACAAATTTTGCCCCCCAATCCCCAAAATTTGCATCCAAAACAAAAAGAAATCATGTCCTAAAGGACCTCCATACTATGCCTCTACTGCGCATGCGCAGTGACGCAGTCGTCCCGAAATTGGCGCCAATTATCATTTCTCTGGCCCTTCATCAGTCAACATCTCACTGATCTTTGTGCTTGTAAATCTCAGTTTAAAGGATGCCAGACACGTAATTTTTGGAGAAAATGTGATTCTAAGGAGGATAGAAGGAGGAGAGGAAAAAGAAGTGGCAAAAAATAATCAGGGCTGTACTTAAAATTTTTTGATGAAATTATGTTAAGTTGCCTATTTTCGAGGCATGGGCCTCTTGTTGTCATTCTTGCTAATTGTTGCACTGCTTATTCAGTGTTTCCTCTCCCCTAGCCTTCTAAAGTCCCCCCTGGCAATTCTCCCATGCTTTTGGCATATTTTTGAGAAATTTCATTTCTAAAATTTCCTGGGAGAGTTGCTTGGTTACAGAATGTTTTCTGTTATTTTCCCCATAGTTACGTTTTCACCCATGGGTGTATAACGTTTGTGTTCTGCATCTTCCATCTGATGTTCTACAGATTCTCCCCTGGGAGTCTCTGTTTTGCATCAGATAGAGTGTAATTGATGACTGATTCCGGGCCAGTTTTTTCAGTGCCTGGAGTCATGTTTTCTAGTGTGTTTACACTGTTTGTTTTCATTGGCAACAGCCTTTTTTGAGGGGGGCTGTTTGCCTTTGTGGTAGTTTATCTCATTATAAGATACATTTATATTATCCGAAAGTGTCTCATTAATTATTTTATATAAATTTAAAATTTTTGACCACACTTTGCCATCGGATCCATCGGGGCTCAACGTTACTTTTCAGCAACTTGGGCTTCTCTGAAAAAATATTTTTTCAAAATTATTTTGTTTTGCAATTGTTTTTTCATTTATTAATGGATCATGTTATTATGTATCTTTGTGTCAGGGATTTTTGCGAGTAACTAGGACTTATTGTTGTTCTTTCACAATGAAGGGACGTTGTTCAAATTGTAATAGGAAGAAATCTTCCTCTGACTTTCATGATCATTGTATTAATTGTAGTCAGTGTTCTCGCATTAATCCCTGTCCTATATGTGAACATTGGGATGAGAAACATTGGAAACGTGTGTCACGATATGTTGTTTCTGGAGAAAGAGCGATGCCGGCTCTTTCTCCGCAAGGTCACTCTACTCTCAGTTTCTATTTCAGAGGAACCAGAACTGGGTGATGTTTCCATGTTATCTTCTTCAAGTGTGCGTCCGTCGTCACAAATGAATTCAGAGCTAGCGGCAAAAGTGCTCATGGAGATTAGACAAATGTCGTCCGCTAGCTCGCCCGGTGTAGCGTCCATTCACCGAATGGCTCGGCAGCCGGGTTCGTCCGATGCGGTCCAAGAGGAAATTTTGGGTGATGCGAGCACTATAAACATAATTGATGCACACCCAGTGACGGCGGATAGTAAGCGAGAACGGAGGAAGCCTTTTAGTCCGGTTCATAGCTCGTCCAGGTCCAGCCGGGCCGCGAGCGAGAGAGGTCCCTCTCTCGTACAACAACATCTGGGACCAGATGTTGTGGTACAAAATGTGTCTTTAGCGGAGCATACGTCCGTCGCTTGGGACGCTCCGTTGTATAAGCAGTCCGCAGAGACTGTTAAGGCTTCCTCTTCTCGTCAGCGCACACGACCGCACCTTGGCTGCGTGACCGCCGATATATTACCAGCTTCGCCGATGAAGGATTCTTCGGCGACCAGGTCACACCATCCGGCAGCCAGGGATTCGAGACCGATGGACTCCGGACGTTCGCATAGGAAAAGTATGCGGAAGCCATCTGATGCGGAGTTGCCCTCAGCGAAGCAGCGAAAGACTGCGCCTCCGCAGGTCTCGACGCCGGACATTCTTGTGCAGATAGCACAGCTTATCGCAGCATCCCAGCAGCCGACAGAAACGGTGTCGGATCGAGAATTATCCGACGGCGCTGGGTCGGTACGCTTCGCCGAAGCATCGGGGGCGGACGACCGGGAACATCGTGAGGTCCGACCGGATGGTGAAAGGGATACGGATGACTTGGAGCTATCCCTTTCGGAACAACATAAAGCTGCCGTGGACTTCATCCAGCACTTTCTCCCTCAAGTTGTTCCGTCGGGCCAGACTGCTGCGCTTCCGGACAAGAGAATTATAGCGTCATTGGACTCTGAATTTTTTGAGCGGTTCAGGGACATCGCTCCCGAGTTTCCGTCGCAGTCCAATAATGTTGCTAGAACATTTGAATTATTGAACGACTCTATATTTAAACTTGCTTCCAGGATGGGGAAAGCAGGTTTCTTGTCCGCTAATACTCTCAACCTGCCTTTCATTAATGCAAGGAATAAATTCGATACGGCAGGACAGGGTATACCGAGAGTTCCTCTGCGTATGGACGACGAGGCGGAAGACTTAGAGCTATCATTACCGTCGTCAACTTCTTTTCCAACCGCGGTGTTGGAAACAGCTATTGCGTCTAACAGAGCCAATTTAGATGCCTTATCTTACGCAGATCACCTTACTAAGGCGTTATCACTGCGCCTTCAAGGGGAAGAGTTTCAGGATATACAATCCTCTTTAAGACTTCTTTCAAGGGCAGTAGCTTATTCCACGTGTAACTCCGCCCTTTCAGTGGCAAATCTGGAGTTGGTTAGACGTGACGCAGCCCTAGCTACATCCACACTAGTGGATTCTAAGGTGAAGAACTCTCTTAGAGTCGCTTCGGTCTCAGGAGAACTTCTCTTTGACGGCAAGCTTTCCGCTATCTATGATAAAATTAAAAAGAAAGCTAATGATTCTCTGTTGTTCAGATCGGCTCCTAAGAAGTCGGATACAGCAGACACGAATAAGACAGGCACTTCTGGGTCTAATGCGCCCAAGAGAGGTTCCTATAGAGGTTCCGGTGCGTCCTCTTGGTCTTATTCGAGAGACCGTCAGGATAGCGACTCTCGTTCGGGACGTCCTTCAGGCCGGGACAATCGGTCGGACGCCCCGAGGTCGGCGAGGCGAGGTGCGGGTCGTGGAAGACGTGGTTTCTCCTACCGCAGGCCTCGCAGGTGCAGGAGGTGATGGCTTAAACCTCTATCGCGTTCCGGTTGGCGGAAGGTGGTCGAGTTTTTCACAAGAGTGGGCGTCGATTACGGACGACCCTTGGGTGAGAGGAGTGACTTCGGAAGGTCTAAAGATATCCTTCAAACGAAAGCCTCCATTAACTCGAAGTCCAAAGTGGACTCATCTTCCGTCAAATCCACAGAAAAGAGACGCTCTGTTATCAGAGGTGCAGTCTCTTTTAATGAAGAACGCGGTAGAGGTCGTAGAAAACCAGGAATCTCTGGGATTCTACACCCATCTGTTTCTGGTTCCGAGACCAGACGGCTCGTTCCGTCCAGTCATAGATTTGAGCTGGATAAACAAGCTGATCGTCGCTCCGAAGTTTTATATGGAGACGATTCGATCGGTCAGAGCGAGTATTCGGGTGAACGATTATGCAACGAGCATAGATCTCAAAGATGCGTACTTTCACGTCATGGTACATCCGACATTCCGAAAGTATCTACGCTTTGCAGTCCTGGGAGTGGTGTATCAATTCCGGGCGATGTGCTTCGGATTGAATCTAGCACCCTGGGCTTTCACTCGGGTAATGAACTCGGTAATGATCTACTTCCGAGCTCATTCGTCTGCGGTAACGTCGGCCTACCTGGACGACATTCTTCAGAGGTACGGCAACGAGTTAACGCTTCAGAACGATGTTCAGAATCTTCTTCTATTGCTCCGACGTGTCGGTTTTATAGTAAACGAGGAGAAGTCGGATCTGGTGCCGTCCAAGTCATTCACTCATCTGGGAATGAGCTTCGAGACGCACAACAATCTCGTTCGTCTGCCGTTAACCAGAGCGAAATTAGTCAGTTGTTACGCTCGCTATTGTCTGCACACAGACAAAGTCACGGCGAGAGAATTTATGAGACTGATAGGTCTGTGCGGAGCCGCCGCGGATCTCATTCCGATGGGGCGGCTATGCACACGTCCTCTTCAAATTTTCCTGACTCAGAATTGGAGTGTGAAAATTCATTCGCTCGATGTAGACGTTCTCTTGTCAGATCAAGTGAAACAAGAGATTCAGACTTGGGCAAACATTCAGTGGTTAACTCAAGGAGTTCCGCTGCAGTTGCCGGATCCGAGTTTTACCGTTATGACGGATGCCAGTCAAACAGGTTGGGGTGCATCATTAATCCCAACGGATTCGAGATGCCAGGGTCTTTGGGATCCGTAATTCCTGTGCAAGCACATAAACATCAAGGAAATGATGTCAATTTGGCTTGCGTTACGTCACTGGATGGACATTATTCACGATGCTCATGTCCAAATCCTATCCGACAATACGACAGTAGTGGCGTATATGCGGAATCAGGGAGGCACTCATTCAGTTCCGTTGTTCAATCTAACGGAAAGAATCCTTCTGTTTGCGTTAGAACATCACGTTCTTCTTTCGGTCCGTCACATACCGGGTCGTCTGAATGTGTTAGCAGACTCCCTTTCACGAAAGGGTCGCTTGTTGCCGTCGGAGTGGACTCTCAACAAACAAGTATTCAATCAGATTTATTACCAATGGGAACGGCCAATGATAGACTTATTTGCGACACATCTCAACAATCAGTTGCAGACGTATGTGTCTCCGTGTCCGGATCCAAGAGCATTTGCAGTAGACGCTCTGTCGATCCCTTGGGACGGAATGATAGGATATGCGTATCCTCCAGCGCCGTTAATTCAACAAGTATTGCTAAAGATAAAACAATCTCAATGCAAGATTCTGTTGGTAGCATCTCTGTCTCCACAGAGACCGTGGATAAATCTACTCAGGTGTCTGTTGTGGGACCTACCGCGGAAGCTTCCTCCACGAGAGGATCTTCTTTCGCAGGGGAAATCGCGCCAACTCCATCACAACCCGCAAGGTCTCAACCTTCACGTTTTTCCGTTGTGCGGTCCTTCTTGCATGGCAAGCACTTTACAGGACGAGCAGTGGACGCGATTTCTAACTGTAGGAGGACCTCCTCTTCGCTAAACTATGCGGCTAAGTGGAAGGTTTTTCGTCGTTGGTGTAGGGATCATTCTGTAGATATATTTGATCCTTCTATACCAGACATTGCAAACTTTCTAGTATACTTGTTTGACGAAATCAAACTGCAGCCTGTTACTATAAAGGGTTATAGATCTATGTTATCTGATACCTATGCACATCATGATAGTTTACAAATTGGATCTAATGTCTCTTTATCGAAGTTGGTTAGAAACTTTTCGATAAATAGACCCAGAACTCTTAGATTAATTCCTAAGTGGAATTTAGCTTGGGTTCTCCTTAAATTGAAGGAAAAGCCATTTGAACCTCTTGGGACAGTAGATTTCAAATTCTTATCTTATAAGACAGCTTTTCTCTTAGCTTTCTCTTCTGCCAGAAGAGTCAGTGAGCTTCATGCACTATCGGTGGATGATTCTCATTATCGTAGTGTTGGGAACACTATCACCTTCACTACTAATGTGGGTTTTTTAGCTAAGAATCAGGCTCCTAATAAATATCCGGAACCTATTGTTATTAAGGCTCTTCCGTCTTCAGACGGGCGTAGGCCTTTACTCTGTCCTGTTAGAGGACTACGTATCTATAAACAGAGATCTCAGTTTATCAGAAAGGGACGGAGACGTTTCTTTCTGTCTTTGATGCCTAATAGAAAGGACATTTCAGTCCATTCTATTGCTAGATGGATTCAGTTAACTATCCGTACTGCTTATGAAGATTTATCTTCTTCTCAGCAGTCTGTTCTTAAGATTTCTGCTCATGAAGTAAGAGCTCTTTCTACTTCCTGGGCTTATGCTAATAGTGTTGCTATTACAGATTTAATGAAGGCTGCTTATTGGTCTCAGCCATCCGCATTTACGAATTTTTATCTCAGAAATATTGAGTCCATTTCTGGAGACCTGCATTGTTTAGGTCCGTTATCTGTTGCTCAGAATGTCGTCCACTAAACAGTTGCAACTATAGTTATGCAGGCTTTCTGTTCTGGCAGTGACTCCGTCCGGCTGCCCTCTTCGCTCTGGGCTATTTGTCCCAGGGCAAGGGGAAGGGGGGGGGGGGGGGTTCCCTTAGGTCACCTGCTTTATAGTGAAAAGCAAAGGAATGCCTCCTCCAAGTCAGTATTTCTGAGTCGCTTCCGGGATGGTTTTAAAGTGTAATATTAATGTTTAAATTCATTCATGTCTTATTTTTAAAGTGTAGCTCGGTGTGAAGCATTTGTATTTGTCAAGTGTCAAACGGGCTTTAATATACAATACTCGGACACTTTTAAATGATTATAAAGAGTCTCAATTCTCTGGACTACTTCATTTATTGGCTTGCTTTAAAAATAATTAGTATAAGGGTTATACTGGATGTTAATAGAGAACATGAATGTTATTGTGCTTATTTATTAAGGGTAGTGTATCTTTCTAATTTAATATTAAATAAGAAAGATACATGTAAAGCCTAATACTCCTTTTCTCCTTAAGGGGTTACCTCTTTACTATATAGTTGAGCTTATTGGATTTTCCTCTATGTCCTAGGCCCTCCAGCCTGTTTACTATTCAGCTAAGTCTGGGTCATTGGTACAGTATAAAAATGTTAAAAAATTTATAGTAATTTATATATTTTTTATACTTACCAATGACCCAGACGGGGATGGCCCTCCCTGGAGTTGGGAACTCTTGCCTCCCCGCTGAGTACATAGCGCTGACCAGGCACTGCCAGTAAGAATGATAATTGGCGCCAATTTCAGGACGACTGCGTCACTACGCATGCGCAGTAGAGGCGTAGTATGGAGGTCCTTTAGGACATGATTTCTTTTTGTTTTGGATGCAAATTTTGGGGATTGGGGGGCAAAATTTGTGTTTGGCCCTGGTTTTGTTAGAGTTAGCACCAGTGAAGTCTGGGTCATTGGTAAGTATAAAAAATATATAAATTACTATAAATTTTTTAACTTTCATGGAAAGCGCAGGCCGGTTTTTTTCGTCAGCTTAGGTAAAGGGTTGAGTTATATTTTCTGTCTCTTGTATGCAATTGGAAAATGTTTCCTGGGAAATCCTTGAATTTTGTCTGTTTTTCTCCTTGAAATTCCTTGAAAAAGCACTAAAAACCTCCTTGAAACACCTGGAATTTGCTTAGAGGTTTGGTGCAGGAACCCTGCTTTCTGCCTACCGATGATTTCTTCAGAAGTTTTTTTGTGACCAGTTGTCTGTTCACTGTTGAAATAATTGCCAGTTCATTTTTAGCTCCAACTGATAAAATGTCAGCAGAGCTTTTCTAATGCTAAGTTGTCTGTCATCAGTCCAACCATCCATCCATTTGTCCATCTACCTGTCTGTACTTATCAACATTTTGTTCGCACAGGCCATTATTTTCTAACGACTGAAATTTTTTTAACAAAACTTTGTAACTGTATGTGTTGTCGCTAGACAGTGTGTCATCAGTCATAGTGAGGTCTGTCCCCTCAAGGTGAACGTCACTGGCCCCATAGATCAGGTAACAATCAAGAAAACTTTGATATTTTACGATAATTTTTGTTTGGTCCATATAATTTAATCTAATTGGCAGATCTTGTTCATACTTGGTACAATTATTGCTCATGACTCAAAGGTGTGTCGCAACTTTGGTCAAAGGTCATATCGGTATCATCAAGGTCAAGGTCACAGACAGCAAAACTTTGATATTGTTATACAGCCCTTGTCCATTCCATATAACTTGGTATGATTGACAGATCTTATTCATACTTGGTACAATTAATGCTCATGACTCAAAGGTGTGTCACAACTTTGATCCAAGGTCATATTGTCAAGGTCAAGATCACTGACAGCAAAACTTGGATATTGTTATAGAGCCCTTGTCCGGTCCATAGAACTTGGTATGATTGACAGATTTTATTCATACTTGGTACAATTATTGCGCATGACTCAAAGGTGTGACATGACTTTGATCCAAGGTCTATCATCAAGGTCAAGGTCTCAGGCTGTAAAACATTTATATTATACAGCCCTTGTCCGGTCCATATAACTTAATATGATTGACATATTAAGTTAAAACGTTTATATTATACAGCCCTTGTCCAGTCCATATAACTTAATATGATTGACAGATCTTATCCATAGTTGTACAATTATTGCTCATGACCCATAGGTGTGTTGCAACCTTGATCCAAGGTAATATGAAGGTCAAGATCACTGAAAGAAAAACTTTGATATTACTATACAGCCCTTGTCCAATCCATATGACTGGGCATGATTGACAGATTATTCATACTTGTTACAATTATTGCTCATGACTCAAAGGTGTGTTGTGACTTTGATCCAAGGTCATATCATCAAGGTCACAGGCAGCAAAATTTTTATATTATTATACAGCCCTTGTCTGGTCTGTATAATTGAATTTGTAACAGATCTTGTTCATACTTCATACAGTCGTAACCCATAACCTAACATGTTGTGGCCTTGATCCATTGTCATATCATGAAGGTTAAGGTCACAAGCAGTAACACTTGGATTTTTGTCTTGTATTTAGCTTCCTCTAAAATCAGTGACTCTGGGCGGAGTTGTCTGGGCTAAGAGGCCTCTTGTTTTTAAAACTCAATCAATTGATTTGGATCACACAGCAAAGTACACCTCTAACCCTCCCATTAGCAACTTGGCACCAAAGCACTTTGTGGGGCACTAAAATATCCAGAATGGCTAAAAATGTGGCACCAGATTGTTTTGGGCCAGCGTGATCACTGCTTCTCAGACTTCTTGACTGGAACCTTAGAGACCTTTTGTGAGTTCATCTTGAATCCTTAAGGCCAAAGTACATTTTAGTCTAGAATTAGACAGTAAGGTAGTGAGTTTATTTGTTGGTATGCGCCACACCAATAAAGTTACTTGAGGCCCTTCTGTCCATTTTTGTACTTAATATAAATGGACATGTACATTACAGTGGCACTTCACAGATGCAAAAACAAAATAAATCTTCAAATACTATTCCAGGGCTCCTGTGGGCCTTGTATTCAAGGAATGATCTTGAATTTGATTAAGGGCCATTCAAGGCCTTGAAATTGTGGAAGATGTTTCAGGAGGCCAAGAAAAGCATTGAATATTTATGAAATGAAAATGCTAACAAAGCATGTAATTATAACTGGGATAAAGTTTTATATGCCAGAGTTAGTGAAGACATAGTCTTAACTGGTAGAGTGCTGGAAGCCCATATTTGGGCTTTACTCTGAGGTGAAGGTACTGCAACTTGAAGGCTTCATACTCAATGGATGTGCTTTGTATTATCTTTGAAGTAATATTATTTAGTCTGTAGGTACTTGTCTTGTTACAATTTATGGGAGAGTGCCTGTAGGCACTCTCCCATAAATTGTAACAAGGCAAAGACATGTGAACAAATTTTGATGGCCAAAAATAATTCAGCACTCTACCAGTTAACAAGCACCCTATGGTCATTACCCCTCCAACATTCTCCTTCTTGGAAAGTGGGAGGAAGGGGTAATGACAGGAGCTCATAGTTAGGACTAGTGAAGCGAAAGCCTTGAAAATCCTTGAATTTCGCTTTTGTAGAGCCTTGAAAAATGCTGAAATATGTCCGGAAATAGCCTTGAATTTTATCAGTTTCTGTGAAGGCTGTGCGGTTTTGAAATTTGCATTTTGGTTTCGGTTTTGTAAAAAAACTTGGTTTTTGGTTTGGGTTTCGGTTTTTAAAATATATTGTAGACATCCACATTTTATGGGGTAATGTACACATAAAATGTGTCTGTCATCCGAAACAACCTGCAGTGCTCTCAACTGTTAACAGTTTGATACAGAGTAACAAACCTTTATCTGCAGCGTGACAGCCCAAGCGACTGAAATAACTGTTCATTCAACATTCCAACACCTTAACCCTTTCATGCTACATCGAGTTCACATCATTGTGAATCGACAAATTTTTGACAATGCTTGCATCGGGAAAAGAAATCTTAACGTCTTGTGGTGAAATACTATTTATTTTCCCGAAGCAATCCCATAAACTTTAGGTATAGCAGTTATCCGGTTGACAGCTTTTCCAACTGGTTACACTGATAACCGGTTGAAAACTGGTTATCTGGCTAACCGTTTCGGCACTAAAACTTAATATAATGAGAAACAAAATCTCCATCTTAAAGTGGACTAAAATGGGAGACATCCATAATGGTTTAGAGTGAGTATAGTAAAGGTTAGTAGACCCAAATGATTTCTCCCAAGTTTTTAATTTTTATTTCTAGCAGCAGGTGGCGCCATATAATACAAGCAGAACAGAGGAGGAGAGGAGAGTGTGTACAATTATCATAAAAATGACACAAGTGTTAAATCCAATTTTTTTTAACTAACTGTGTTAAAAATATGATGGAGAGTAGTGAAAAATGAAAAACTATTTGTAGGAGAACAGATATCACTAAAATAAATCAAAGAGTCCCCTATTCAGCTTTACCAAGTTATCAAGAATGTTTTTCTGATTTCAGGAATGCTCCTCATCAAACAGTGGTCTTCAGTATTTTACACCCACTAAATGAACTGGCACCAGTTATTACCAAAATGACATGTATGTAATAAAATTTGAAATAGTTAATTTTTCCATCACCACCACGGATGCATGTAGGTTATTACCAGCACATGGGTTTCCGAGATGGTATATTGAAGTTGAGATAAGTCTGTTAGAATAAGTTGACATATGACTCTTATAGTGCATCAGTTTTTCGGTTCGATTTTTGTGGTTATTGCCTCCCCCTTAGTAATCCACTGAAACTAACCAGTAAGTGGTGCAGGCTTGATATTTGGTATACAGCTTCCTTTTGAGGTGTGCACAAGTTTGAGGGACAATTTTTGTTGTTTTGGGAGGGGCAAGAATTTTTGCCCCGCACAAATATATTTTTATACTGTACCAATGACCCAGACTTAGCTGGTGCTAACTCTAAAATATCTAGGGCCAAACACAAATTTTACCCCCAATCCCCCAAATTTGCATCTAAAACTGAAAATTACATGTCCTATAAGGTCCTCCATACTTTTTCTCCACTGCACATTCGCAGTGTCAAGGAGGTCTCGAAATTGGCGCAATTATCATTCTTTGGCCCTCAATAGAGTTACACTTCACTGTTATTTGTGCTTGTAAATCTCAGTTTTAAGGATGCCAGACACATAATTATGAGAGAAATGGTGAATATAAGGATGAATTAGAAGGAGGAGAGGAAAAAACAGTGGAAACAAATGTTCAGGGCTGTAACTTATAATTATTTTACGAAATTATTCATGTTACCTATTTTCGAGGCATGACCTTGTTGTGGTCATTCTTCCTATGAATGTTCTATTGTTTAATCAGTGTTTCCTCTCTCCCTTTCCTTTATTTCCCCCTAGCTATTCTCCCATGCTTTTGGCTTATTTTTTTGTAATGTTTATTACTAAAATTTCTTGGGAGTTTTGGTTTGGAAACAGAATTATTTTCTGTTTTTTTCCCCATGTTTACGTCCTCACCCTTTGGTGGTTAGGCGTTTTGGTCTGCATCTACCATCTGATGTTCTGCAGTTTCTTCTCTGGAAGTCTCTGTTTTGCATCAGATAGTGTTTAAATTGGTAACCGATTTCGGGCCATGTTTATCAATGCCTGGAGTCATGTTTCCAGTTTGTTTACACTTTTTGTTTATGTTAACAATGGTTACTTCTTATAGTGATTTCTTGTCCTCTGCTTAGTTCAGTTCATAGCAAGATACATTAATATTGTCCGTAAGTGTTACATTAATTTTTTGAAATGATTTTAAAATTTTTGTCCACACTTAGGCTTTTTTGGGATCCATTTGGGCTCATTGTTCCCATTGGGAACTTGGGCTCTTCTGAAAAATTTTTCAAAAAAATTTTTTTTTTTTTTTTGAACTATTTTCTTTTGAAATGTTATAATGGATTATAATATATTATGTATATTTATTTCAAGGGTTAGTGCAAGTAATATGACTGTGTATATTTTTTCATGTTGAAAAAAAAAAAATTCTTCAATTGTAATGCGAGGATATGTTCCTCTAATTCACAAGTTCATTGTGTTTCTTATAGTCAATGTATTCGCACTAATTCTTGCTCTGTGTGTGCTGATTGATATGACAATGTTGGAGACGTGTGTCACGGTATTTTGTTAGCGGTGAGGGGTCCATTACGGTCCTCTCTCCGTAGAGTCACTCTATATTATCAGTTTCTTTTTCAGAATTCAGAGTGATGTTTCCGTGATGTTTTCAACAAGTGTGTCTCCGTCGTTGCAATATTAGGGCTAGTGGGAAGTGCTCAAGGTATTACGACAATTGCAGGGAGTTTGCTAGTTCGATCGAAGGCATTGATCGCCCGCTAGTCCGCCCGGTGTCGCGACCATTCACCAGGAAAGAATGGCTCAGCACCCAGGTTCGTCCGTCACGGTCCAGGGAAGCATATTGGGTGATGCGAGCACTATAAAACATCAGATGTGCACACCCAGCAACGACGGATCGGAGGATAGTACGGAGGAAGCCTGTCAGTCTGGTAGCTAGCTCGTCCAGGTCCACCCGGACCGCGAGTGAGAGAGGCCCCCTCTCTATTGCATCAACATATGCGCCGCGATGTTGTTGTATGTTTTTTCGCTTAGTCGGAGCTTACGTCCACTCCTCCTGCTCGGGACGCTCCGTCGCATGACAGTCCGACGCGGCTGTTATATTGGCTTCCTCATCCTCATCAACACACACGACCACACCTTGGCTATGTGACCACAGATTTCCAGGGTTCGTTCGCATATTATATAAATGCAGGATTGAACGTCCTTGGTGCTCCTGCTTCGCTGACCAAGGAATGCACGTCGACCAGGTCACTCCATATGCTAGCCAAGGATACGAGACCTTTCCAGTTGGGACGTTCGCAGATTATATAAATGCAGGAATGAACGTCCTTGGAGCTTCCAGCGGATAATTTACGTAGGACCGCGGCTCCACAGGTTTCATAGATTAACATGAACAAGGTGTTGTTACTGTGATGTCTTCGTAAAGTGTGCTTCAGTCGTCACAGTCAAATGAAGAGTTAGCGGCAAAGTACTCATGTAGATACGTCAATTGCCTGGAGTTCGCTAGTTCGATCGATGGCTTTGACGTCCGCTAGCTCGCCCGGTGTCGCGACCATTCACCGAATGGCCCAGCACCCGGGTTCGCCCGTTGCGGTCCAGGAAGGAAATTTGGGTGATGCGAGCACTATAAAATACAATGTGCACACCCAGTGACGACGGATACGAGGATGGAACGGAGCAAGCCTATTAGTCCGGTTCCTAGCTCGTCCAGGTCCATCCGGGCTGCGAGCGAGAGAGGTCCCTCTCTCGTACTACAACATCTGGGCTCAGATGTTGTGGTGCAAAATGTTCCTCAGTCGGGGCATACGTTCACCGCTCGGGATGCTCCGTTATATAGACAGTCCAGAGAGACTGCTCTTTTGGCTTCCTCATCCTCACGGCAGCACACGCGACCGCACCTTGGCTACGTGACCAGTCATATTCAACCAACATAGCCGACCAGGGATTCTACGGCGACCAGGTCACACCATCCGGTAGCCAAGGATACGAGGCCTTCATACTCCGGACTTTCGCATATAAGAAATATGCAGGAGTCAACGACCAAGGTTCTAGCGGCTATATTCTGTAAGACCGCAGTTCCATAGGCCTTCGTTACGGACGTGCTATCGCAGATAGCACAAATTATTGCAGCATCCCAGCACCCGACAGTAACTCTGTCGGATTAAGAATTATCCGAGGAAGCTGGGTTGGTACGTTCCGCTGCAGGTTCAGGCACGGACGACCAAGAATTACAAGTGGTCCGACAGGATGGCGAAAGGGATACGGAGGAGTTGTATCTTCCCTTTTGGAACAACATAATTGCCGTAGAGTGCATCCGGCATTATCTTCTGACGTTTCTCCGGACCAAAATTGCTGCGTTGCCGGATAAGAGACTGATAGCGCCACTGGACTCAGAATTCTTATCAGTTTAGGGACATCATCCCTCAGTTTCCGACATAGTCCAGATATGTCTCACGGACATTTGATCTGTTGAATGTCGCTATATTTCTATAACTTGCTACCTAAATGGGCAGTTCAGGTTTCTTATCGGTAAATGCTCTACATCTGCCTTTCATCAATTCAAGGAATATTTTGAAATGGCAGGACAGAGCATTCTGAGAGTTCTCTGTGTCTAGACGACCAGGCCAGGACCTAGTATTGTTTATACCGTCGTTAATGTCAATTCCAACCACGATGTTGGAAACGACAATATCGTCTAGCTGGGTTAGCTTAGACGCATCATCGTACGCAGATCACCTTACCAGAGCGTTATCATTACGTCTCAAAGGAAAAAGAATTCTAGGATGTACAACCTCCTTAAGAGTTCTTTCAAGGGCCGCATATAAAACTCCGCCCTTTTAGTGGCAATATGGAGTTGGTTAGACGTGACCCGGCCATGTCTACATCCACGCGTGTGGATAGTAAGGTGAAAAACTCTCTCAGAGTCACTCCGGTCTCCGGAGAGTTTTCTTCGACGGCAAGCTTTCCGCAGTCTCTGATCAGATAACTAAGAAAGCTTCAGACTCTCTGCTATTCAAATCCGCTTCCATATAGTCGGATTCAGCAGAGAAAAGTAGGACAGGCACTTCTGGGACGAATACGTCCAAGGGAAGTTCCTATAGAGGTTCCTATGTGTCCTCTAGGTCT
This sequence comes from Pictodentalium vernedei, assembly GCA_031216915.1. NCBI lineage: Eukaryota > Metazoa > Mollusca > Scaphopoda > Dentaliida > Dentaliidae > Pictodentalium > Pictodentalium vernedei. The sequence continues at coordinate 137,828,911 of CM062292.1, read as the reverse complement.
TACTCTAGAGACCGTCAGGGTAGCGACTCAGGTAGGGGCCGTAAGTCTGGCCGAGACATCCGGTCAGACGCTCCTAGGTCAACGGGGCGAGGTGCGGGCTGTGGAGGACATGGCTTCTCCTTCCGTCAGCTTCGCAAGACCAGGAGGTAATGGTATTAACCTCTATCGTGTATTAGTGAGTGGAAGACTCGTGTTTCTCAATTAATTGGGAGTAGATTGCGGACGTCCCTTGGATTCGAGGGGTGATTTCGGAAGGACTAAATTGTCCTTCAAACGAAAACCTCCATTAACTCGTCGGCCTACCTGAACGACATTCTTTAGAGGTACGGCAATGAGTTAATGCTTCAGAACGATGTGCAGAATCTGCTTCTATTGCTCCGACGACTCGGTTTCATAAGTAAACGAGGAGAAGTCGGATCTGGTATCATCCAAGTCATTCACCCCACCGGGGGATGAGCTTCGAAACGCACAACATTCTCGTTCGTCTGCCGTTACCCAGAGCAAAATTACTCAGTTGTTATGCTCACTATTGTCTTCACTCAGACAGAGTCTCAGTGAGAGATCTCATGAGACTGATATGTTTGTGCGGAGCTGCCGCGATTTATTCCAATGGGGCGGTTACGCACTTATCCTCTCCATTTTCTTCTCATCCAGAATTGGAGGGTGAAGATTTTTTCGCTCGATACGGACATCTTCCTGTCAAATCAAGTGAATAAGAGATTCAGACTTGGACAGGTTTTCAGTGGTTAACTCAGGGAGTTCCACTGCAATTGCTGGATCCGAGTTTTACAGTTTTGACGGATGCCAGTCAAACAGGTTTGGTCGTATCATTGAGCCCAACGGATTTGAAGGACCAGGGTCTTTGGGATCCGAGTAGTTCCTAATCAAGCACATTAACATCAAGAATGATGTCATTTTGGCTTGCGCTACGTTATTGGATGAACGTTATTCAGAATGCTCATGTGCTAATTCTGTCCGACAATTCGACAATTTTAGCGTATTTTTGGAACTAGGGAGACACTCATTCCATTCTGTTATTCATGTTAACGGAAGGAATCTTTCTGTTTGTACTAGAACATTATGTTCTCCTATCGGTCCGTCATATTCCGGGCCGTCTGAGCATATCAGCGAACTCCCTTCACTGAGGGGCCGCTTGTTGATGCCAGAATGGACTTTCAATAAACGAGTATTCAATCAGATTTGCTACCAAGGAGAGCGGCATATGATCGACTTATTCGTTACGCATCTCAACAATCAGTTGCAGACGTATGTGCCACAATGTTTGGATCTTCGAGCATTTGCAGTAGACGCTCTATTGATCTCGTGAGATGGAATAATAGGATATGCGTATCTTCCAGCGCCGTTGATTCAGCAAATATTGCTCAAGTTATATATCTCAATGCAAATTCTGCTAATAGCAATTCTAGCTCCACAAAGACCACGGATTAATCTACTCAGACGTCTGTTGTGGGACATGCCGTGGAAGCTTCCTCCACATTTCGGTCCATTCTATGGTCAGATGGATTCAATTTACTATCAGTACTGCTTATGATAATATCTTCAATCAGCAGTCTGTGCTTTAGTTTTAAGCTCATGAAGTAAGAGTTCTTTCTACATCAAGGGCTTACGCTAATAATGTTGCTATTACAGATCTAATTAGGGCTGCATATTGTTTTTAGCCCTCCAATTTTTCGAATTTGTATCTGAGAAATATTGAGTCCCTTTCTACAGATCTGCATTGTTTAGGTCCGTTATTTTTCTCTCAGAATGTCGTCCACTAAACAGTGGCTACTATATATATGTAGGCTTATGGTTTTGGCAGTGACTCGTGACTCTGTCATGTTGCCCTCTTCGCTCTGGAGTATTTGATCCAGGGCAAGGGAAAGGGGGGGGGGGGGTGGGGTGGGGCTGATGTTCCCTTAGGTCACCTGCTTTATAGTGTAAAGCAAGGGAATACCTCCCTTGGAGTTAGTAATTCCGAGTCGGTACTGGGATGGTTTTAAAGTAAAGCTAACGTTTACTCATCTATGTAATATTTTTTAAGTGTTGCTCGGTGTGAGACATTTGTATATATCTCGTATTAATCGGGAGTTAATATACAATCCTCGGACACTTTTAAATGAGTATTTTGAGTCTCATTTTGCTGGACTTCCTTATTTATTGGCTTTCTTTTAAAAAATATTAGTATAAAGGGTTATACTGGATGTTAATAGGGATCATTGATGTTATTGCACTCAATTACAGAATGGTGTTGTGTCTTTCTTTTTGATACAAATAAGAAAGATACATGTAAAGCCTATCTCTCATTTTCTCCTTCAGGGGATAGTTCTGTTATATGTAATTGAGTCCATTGGATTTTCCTTTATGTCCTAGGCCCTCCAACCCTTTTACTATTCAGCTAAGTCTGGGTCATTGGTACAGTATAAAAATGTTAAAAAATTTATAGTAATTTATATATTTTTTATACTTACCAATGACCCAGACGGGGATGGCCCTCCCATGAGTTGGGAACTCATACCTCCCCGATGAGTACATAACGCTTACCAGGCACTGGTTGTAAGAATGATAATTGCGCCAATTTTGAGACCTCCTTGACACTGTGCATGCGCAGTGGAATAAAAGTATGGAGGACCTAATAGGACATGTAATTTTCAGTTTTAGATGCAAATTTGGGGGATTGGGGGGTAAAATTTGCGTTTGGCCCTAGATATTTTAGAGTTAGCACCAGCTAAGTCTGGGTGATTGGTAAGTATAAAAAATATATAAATTACTATAAATTTTTTAACTTTCCAAACTGAAAGACCGATTTGAACCAAATTTGATTTGAATTATTAACGGGTCATAATTACTTGATTTATGCCAAAAAACATTTTCAAAATGCCCCATGGGAACCACAGGAGCTAAAAATAGAAAAAATTTCAATTTACTATCAGTACTGCTTATGATAATATCTTCAATCAGCAGTCTGTGCTTTAGTTTTAAGCTCATGAAGTAAGAGTTCTTTCTACATCAAGGGCTTACGCTAATAATGTTGCTATTACAGATCTAATTAGGGCTGCATATTGTTTTTAGCCCTCCAATTTTTCGAATTTGTATCTGAGAAATATTGAGTCCCTTTCTACAGATCTGCATTGTTTAGGTCCGTTATTTTTCTCTCAGAATGTCGTCCACTAAACAGTGGCTACTATATATATGTAGGCTTATGGTTTTGGCAGTGACTCGTGACTCTGTCATGTTGCCCTCTTCGCTCTGGAGTATTTGATCCAGGGCAAGGGAAAGGGGGGGGGGGGTGGGGTGGGGCTGATGTTCCCTTAGGTCACCTGCTTTATAGTGTAAAGCAAGGGAATACCTCCCTTGGAGTTAGTAATTCCGAGTCGGTACTGGGATGGTTTTAAAGTAAAGCTAACGTTTACTCATCTATGTAATATTTTTTAAGTGTTGCTCGGTGTGAGACATTTGTATATATCTCGTATTAATCGGGAGTTAATATACAATCCTCGGACACTTTTAAATGAGTATTTTGAGTCTCATTTTGCTGGACTTCCTTATTTATTGGCTTTCTTTTAAAAAATATTAGTATAAAGGGTTATACTGGATGTTAATAGGGATCATTGATGTTATTGCACTCAATTACAGAATGGTGTTGTGTCTTTCTTTTTGATACAAATAAGAAAGATACATGTAAAGCCTATCTCTCATTTTCTCCTTCAGGGGATAGTTCTGTTATATGTAATTGAGTCCATTGGATTTTCCTTTATGTCCTAGGCCCTCCAACCCTTTTACTATTCAGCTAAGTCTGGGTCATTGGTACAGTATAAAAATGTTAAAAAATTTATAGTAATTTATATATTTTTTATACTTACCAATGACCCAGACGGGGATGGCCCTCCCATGAGTTGGGAACTCATACCTCCCCGATGAGTACATAACGCTTACCAGGCACTGGTTGTAAGAATGATAATTGCGCCAATTTTGAGACCTCCTTGACACTGTGCATGCGCAGTGGAATAAAAGTATGGAGGACCTAATAGGACATGTAATTTTCAGTTTTAGATGCAAATTTGGGGGATTGGGGGGTAAAATTTGCGTTTGGCCCTAGATATTTTAGAGTTAGCACCAGCTAAGTCTGGATGATTGGTAAGTATAAAAAATATATAAATTACTATAAATTTTTTAACTTTCCAAACTGAAAGACCGATTTGAACCAAATTTGATTTGAATTATTAACGGGTCATAATTACTTGATTTATGCCAAAAAACATTTTCAAAATGCCCCATGGGAACCACAGGAGCTAAAAATAGAAAAAATTTCAAACGCCCATATCTCCACAATTACATGGCACTGAGAATTCTTATTTGGTGTGAAGCTTCCTTAGGACCAACAGAATGGAGTGGTCCAAAAAAAAATTGCTGTCGGTTTTATCATAGGGTACTTTTTCGGGACTTTGGGAAAATGCCGAGTCAGCATTTTTTAACACTGTGTAATGGGGTAAACATTTAAGACTCTTTTTCTCCCAAACCGCTGCACCAAAAGCTTTCAAATTTCACATATAACACCTTTGGAAAATTGTTTCACATGCTGTTGGAATCAAATCCCTGGGTCCTTATTTGGGGTCTTTATGGGAGCCCAAATGTTTAAATTAGTGCAGTATGAGGAATATGCTTTAAAAATCATCTTCAGATCCACCAATCAGAATATTGATATTTGGTATGCAGCATTCTTAGGGGGTGAGATCGAAGTTTGTTCAAGCCAAGTCTCTGGGTTCATATTGTGGCTCCCTGTGGGAATCTGAATTATAACTCAGTATGAGGAATTTTCTTTTAAAAATCTTCTTGTTTGGATCCAGCAGTCGAAATGTTTTAATATTTGGTACACAACATCCTTTGGGAGATGTGATTCAAGTTTGTTCAAGCCAAGTCTCTGAGTTCATATTTGGGCTCCCTCTGGGTACCCGAATTAAAACTTAGTTCAGTACGAGAAACATTCTTTAAAAATCTTCTTCACATCCACGAGTCAATATATATTGATATTTGGTATACAGTATCCATAAGGAGGTGAGATTCAAATTTAAAGCCAAGGCCCTGGGTTCATATTTCAGCTTGCTGTGAGAGCCCAAATTAAAACTTCGTTCAAAATGAGAAATATTTTTTGAAAATCTTTTTTTTTAAGATCCACCTGTCAGAATGTTTTGATATTTGGTATATGGTTTTCTTAATGGGGCAGATGCAAGTTTGTCAGGTGAGCGCTCTCAGGCCCACTTGTTTTTAGTACTTGTTTATTTTTCAGCTACTTCTGGAAGTCCTAAAGTATCATATTTGACTGACAATACACAGCATATAGTGTTTTCAAAGACGGACCCATCCATTATTCTGACATACGACACAATGGTTGGTGTTCATAGTGTGTGGAGTGTTCGTGGAGCAAGTACAGAGGTGAGTAAGAAATTCTCTAACCCCCCCCCCCCCCCCTCCAAATTTGTCTCCATAATACAATGAGAATTTTAACCAATTCAGTTTTGTTTGACAGAGATCATTGAGCTTTGCATTGGGTGTTTCATTGATAATCTCCTATCTATATGCTGTATGTGACATTTGGAAAGAGCCTTGAAAACTTTCTCTTGTACCGTATCACATTGCAGCATTTCATTTGGTTAAGTGCAGGTGGCTCAGTAGGTAGAGGTGCAGGCTGCAGGCCGAGGGGTCCTCGGTTCGAATCTCACCTGAGGCAACCGCATTGTGTCCTTGGGCAAGGCACTTCACTCCCATTGCCCATGTGTGGGGCACGATGGCATTGTGTACTGAGACGTACTATGGTACACTTGTCTTCAACCAATACTAACCCTGCTTGTGTGGAGTTAGTATGTTGGGGAGCTAACAGTTGCTTGCCATTGCTTGGTGGTTCTCTCTGGGTACTCCGGCTTTCTCCACCCGTAAAACTGTTGTGGTCATGATAAGCGATTGTGCAGGAATATGTGACCTTAAACACCAATAAATAAATAAATATTCAGTTAAGTGCAAATATGCACACAAAAAATTAAATGTGTGTTTTCAATTTAGTCTTGATACTCAACCTTGAACCTTAAACATAACATAATTATGCTGGGAAAACATGGATTTTCTTTATCTAGAATAAATAAAAAATCTCATGTTTTGATTGCTTGAGAAAAAAACAACATAGCTTATGAACCCTTTTTGGAATGAACTTAATGACCTTAGGAAAAGATACTATGATATTCTAGTGAGGAGCTACAACAAAAATATAGTGTTTACTTGAAATTTATGTGTGAGTCAACACACATGTTAAATAGGGGTGTGACGATGCAACATGGGTGTCGTTTACCAGAAAAACAACTGACACCACCACTTATCACATGACCGAATAAACACTTATGTACAGAAAAAACAACAGGGTGAAATGCAATAGATTCTGAGAAATTCAATAAATTTCTTGTTCTGGGACAAAATAATTGTTACTTCTTAATAGTTTGTAAATGAAATATTTCGGTGGAAGAATCTGTTTACATTTAAAAAGTTCAAATATGAATTCACCAGCCTTGTTGAGCTCTCGAATGTGTTTGAAGTGCTCAACACAGTTCACCATTCATTACTTAGCAAAGTTGTGAGGGGGAAAGTGTCAAACTGCGGTCACAAGGCTGTCGTGTATTGCCTTTCAATAATACAGTTAAGTATACCTGTTACTGAAGAATGTCCTTTCTAGTTCTCAGAATTTCAAATTGTCATGACAAGAACTTGAATGAATAGGCCTATCACACAAGAACTCACTGATGAAGCTGGCAAGTAAACAGAATTGATCTCATGCATGTGCTAACTATAATACCTGTACACAACACAACACAGAATCCATCGATTACATTGGGCGGTTTTCGGCGTCATAATAGGTGTTTTTTTCAGATGATTATGAAGCGAATTTCTCTCCTGTCATCCACTTGAAGTTGTGTGAATTTCCACTGAAGTCCACTTAAAACGAATACACGTTGGGTGTCATTATCACAGAGTCGTGGATCTGTGGTCTGTGGAAAATGATAAAAAAGTGTTTGAACTCCATCTGACAGTTTTATATATGCAATTTATTAACCCCTGATTATTAACACTGATGTCAAAATATCCAGATTTGAAGTAGCCATTTATCCCATAATGCAACTGGGAATTTAACCAATTCAATCTTGTTTGACAGAGCTCATTGAGCTCTGTCAAACAAGATTGAATTGGTTAAATTTCTAGTTGCATTATGGGAAATATTTGCACCCTGAACTTTAGATATTTCGACATCAGTGTGCAGGGAGATAAAACATAACAGTTCTTTTTATTTATTTAAATGTCATCCATATAATCTTTACACCATCATCATTTGAAATACAATGTATTAACAATTTATAGTTGACCCTGCAAAATAGAAAAATAAAAGACATCAGTACTCAGTTTATACAGTGGAGGGATTAAACAATTTAGATTTGCCAAAAAAAGGAGAATACTCCTGTTATCACTATATGTTCATCTACGGGTTGAGCGGATCTGAAAACACCGATCAAACTACAGATGTACTAATATTTATGTTCAATTTCAAATAAAAAAATAAAACAACTTACCATCTCAAAACGACATAGATTTTTATCAATTTCTTCAAAAGCTTGCCTCCATATAAACTTGTACTGATAATGGCAATGTCTAAGATCAGAATCAATCAGACCATAGAAATGTCCCGCCAAAGGAACCCATGCAGCACGAATGATTTCAACTCACAAAACCTACTTTACCCGAAAGAAACCATTTACCCCAAAAGAAACCACATCGCAAAGACAAAGCGCACACAACCAACTATTCCACTAAAATATTAAATTGTTAAAAAACCTGCATTAGCATTCAGAGTCAGCCTGCAGAATAAAATAAATAAAAGTATTTAAATATTAATAATCTGGTACATGTAATAGTATTTTGCACACTGCCACATACCTTCACATAATGGGCTATTTTTGGAGTTTATTTTGGCGGCGAGTTATCCCACACATTGGAAGTTTTGGTCCTTGATTTACTAGAAGCCATTGCAAAAGTTGTTAGAATCATCAACTTGTTGTTGCATCAATCACATACGTAATAAATTAAATGGCATGGGTATCTCTCTATAATAGAAAGTTTATTGTATGGAGACAAGTTCAAATAACTATGCCATTAACAGTATTAGGGCACTTAAAGGGCAACCACTGTCAGCAAGTTCAAAGGAGTTGATGCAACACAGTCAACTTTCACATCTACTTTGATCTCAAAGTCTGTTGTCAGTTATCTTATTATTAGTGTTGTTGATTTCACTCTCGGAACAGATCAACTTACAATCGTTTTGACTCTTCCTCAGTAGACTTTTGCATCAGCATTTTGTTATGTTGCAGTGTCTTTATAGGAAATATGACATGTTCTGACTGGTCAATGTGGATATCCAGAGTTAATGTTGGGCTATATCAGCATTTATAATGACTAATCGACTAATCATTTCAACGCTTAATGTCTATGTGCAATGGGCTTCAGAGACAGAAGATTGCATTTGTGTGGACCTTTATTATTATAAGTTATTGTGATGAATTGATGGTAACATGGTCTGAGGTTTGTGGCTTGGAGCTTATGTTCAACCGTGACGCAAAGCCTCAAGGTTGAACATACGCTCTGAGCAGCAGACCATGTTACTGTCAACTCATCACAATAACGTATATGTTCCAATAAGACATCACCTATAGCCCAAAACCACGACAGGCTATTTACTAAACATGTGATCATTAAAAGTTGCCTTGTTCAAGGCAACTTTTAACAATCACAGGTTTAGTAAATAAACCTCTTGTGTATCCACGATGGCACTGGATAAATAATCAGTAAACCAGATAAACTCATTCCATTTTAGTTCAAATCGTAAATCGGTTTGTAATTTAAACAAATCTTCATGCAGAACACCATCTGCTGCACACGTGAAACATCCAGAAAAATGAAGCAGCTTACTCGTCACTCCATTGATGAAGCTTACGAAATGGGCGACGTCATTTCAAATATTTTGCTTTGTGACATCAGACAGTAACATTTGCCACTTGAGCCGTAAACATAGAATATACAAAGTGAGCTCTCATCCAATCAGAGGAGGATGATTTTAGTGTTATTGGAACATATCTTGATGTGCAATTTAATCTGTGTGTATACCGTAAATAAACTATTCATTCATTCATTCATCCAAAACCATATATATCTGAAGGCTGCATATTTAGGCACTTTTTTCCAAGGGGGTGTAAGTCATAATTAGTCCTCTAGGAATTATATTGCTTTAGTTTAGGACAACATCCATTATTTACTTTGTTCGCTGTTTTTTAATTACAGGAATGTTGGGGACTACCTGGTCTGAATGATACATCAGTGGCTGCTGCAAGTTTTTTTCAACAGTCAGCAACACCAGTGACTGGTTTTAGTCAGAACAATAGCAGTCAATCTCGACTGTATAGCAGTCTCTCTGCACAGTCACCAAATGTTTCTCCCAGAAGAATGTCAGGAAGATTATCCTCTCCTGCTGGATTTTCCAGATCACAAAGTCCTCTAATGCCGATAGGAACACAGTTCAAGTAATGTTGCTGATTTTCTTGAATGGTCTTAACCCTTTACCTAATATGAAAAGCAGACGACACTTGCAAAAAATTTGTTTGAATAGCTATTATTTTAATTTTTTTGTCTCAAAAACATGGGTTATGACCCCTCATTGGAACAAGCTCAATGAGCTTGTTTCAATGAGGGGTCATAACCTATGTTTTAGAGACAAAAAATGAAAAAATAATGAAAATTAATTGGCGTTCTTTTAGAATAGCGCTGGCCGATTTTGGCCGATACGTTTGGTAAAGGATTAATTTATTATAGTCAGTCTTTTGATTTTGAAAATGAGAGGCATACTGAAAAGTGCTCGCTACCATTCGAAGTGAAGTGTGCTATAGTTGAGTCCCGGCATCAGGAAAATGTTTCAAGAACAACGACAATGAACATCTGCACACCGTTCACTCCACTGGTGCAATGTAAGTAGGGATTCAAAAAATATTACCAGACTTTTTGGCAGCAATAATAAAATTTATTTGAGTTTGGTGTGATACATGAAATGCAACTTCAGTGGAGCAATTGTAAGTCAATCCAATGATTCTCCACAGAATGCATGAGCGAAAAGCCTGAGTATTACTTCCTTTGAAGTTTGATTAATTTGAAGACATCGAATGCTACAGCTCATAATAATTTAAAGTGTATTGTTCACATTTTTGTGTGCACATTCAGTTTTTGTTATTTGATTTTTCACCTCCATTCAAAAAAAACATTTCAGCAAAACCATATCATGAGACCCCTCATTGGAATGAGATTGTTGAGCTTGTACCAGTCTCAATCAAATGAAAAGTGAGGGGTCAAATGATAATGTTTTGTTAGCTCAACTTGACAGAGTCAAGATAAGCTATTGCCATCATGCGTGCAAAATCCCTGAGTCTGTTCACATATTCCTTAGCACAGGCTACACCCTGCAGTTCTTGTCTGATCATCACTAAATTTCATGTCTAGATGAGAACATCCCATCTTGGTCACGATCAGTCAACCGTGATGGCTGCGTAGGTTCAAAACCCGAAAATCTTTATCATAGTCTACAGATCATATTTATAAAGGGATTTCATTGTAATTTGTTAGGATGACTCCATATAATGCCAAGATGAGAATGTCCTATTTTGGTTAAGTTCGGTCAACCATGATGACTACAGGGGTATGTAACCTACATTCCTTTAGCACAGTCCACTGGTTGCATTTATGAAGGGATTTCATTGTAAATTGGTAGGATGACTCAGTATAATGCCCAGATGAGAATGTCCTATTTTGGTCTTGATTGGTCAACCATGATGGCCACACAGGCATGTGACCAAGATTAGTTTAGCACAGTCTACAGTTCATATTTATGAAGCGATTTCATTGTAATTTGGTAGGATGACTCTGTATGATGTCTAGATGAGACTGTCCTGTCATATTTTTGTCACAATCGGTCAGCCATTATCGCCGCTTGGGCACGTTACCTAGATTCCTTTAGCACTGTCTACAGGTCGTATTTATGAAGGGATTCCATTGTAACTTGGTAGGATGACTCGATGTGATATCAAGATGAGACTGTTGTATTTAGGTCATGATCGGTCAACCGTGACCATCGGACAGGCACGTGACCTAGATTCCTTTAGCAAAGTCTGAGTCATATTTATAGGGGGATTTCATTGTAACTTTGTAGGATGTCTCATTTTGACTTTATTTTACTGTAACTTGGTAACTTGAGTTGACATACGTTAACTGAGGGCCACAACAATCCAGGCCTCAGTTCTTGAGTACAGTCTGCGCCTCAAATTATTCTTTTTGAAAACATAGCATGTGGGGTACAAAACTTAACATATTCTCAATTATTACAATTCTTGTCTTATTTCATAAACCTTTCATAAACATTAAAAATCACCCTTTTCATCAAATGATACACTCAGTCAAGTTAAGCTGCAGTGTCATTGACACTTTCATTGAATTTGTACCTACTGCACAATTTTTATTAGCTCACCTACTTCTATTGAAGTGGTGAGCTATTGTCATCACATCGGGCGTCAGCGTCGGCTTCTGGCGTGTCCAATATTGTAAGATTTAATGTTAAGGTTAATTTCTCAAAGATCAGTGGGCTCAGGCCTTTGATATTGCATCTGTAGGTTGTAGGGGACTATCAGAACAGTATTTAACCCTGATACTACGACTTTTTTCCAAATTTCACCTAAAAGTTTCTGCCAAAACTTGTAAGAATTTGCGTTTAGGTGTTGTAAGAATTTGCGTTAAAGTCAGCTTTTGTGCAGATTGTGCTGCTTTAACTTCTCATTACTGTTGATTTTCATATTTCAATAACAACTGTAGGTATTAACCCTACTGTATGCAGAAATTTAACGGAAATTTTCTTTTTTTTTCAGTCAAAATTTTCATGTTTTTCTCAGACTTAGTAAATTTTAAGTTGTAAAACTTTGTAAACTTTGTGTTTAGGTGAGTTGTGTTTCTATGTGTCTTTCCAGGCGATTAATATTCTACACTTGGGTTACTGAACTCCATTGCAGTAGTATTTAACCCTCATTACATGCATATTTGAGGAATTTGAGGCTGATTTTCTGCCAAAACTTGTAAGAATTAGCGTTTAGGTGTTGTAAGAATTTGCGTTAAAGTCAGCTTTTGTGCAGATTGTGGTGCCTTCACCTCTCATTACTGTTTAGTTTCTCATTTCAATAACTACTTTAGGTATTAACCCTACTGTATGCAGAAATTTAACTGATTTCTTCTCTTTTTTCCAGTCACAATGTTCACGTTTTTCTCTGATTACTCAATTTTATGTTCTAAAAGTTTGTGTTAAGGTGAGTTCTGTTTCTATGTGTCTTTCCAGGCAATTGATATTGTACACATGGGTTACTGAACTACATTGCGGTAACGTTGCGCCCTCATTACATGCATATTTTCCTTTTTTTCCTCAAAAACAGCTTGGGACCCTGCATTGGAACGAGCTCTTTGAGCTCGTTCCAATGAAGGGTCACCAAGGTGTGTTTTTGAGACAAACAATGGAAATGTTTAGTCATTCAAGAAATTCTTTATATTTTTTTTCCACCAGAAAGTTGCTTATGATCCCTTATTGGAACAGCCTCCCATTCCTGTTCCGACATGGGCTCTTAAGCTAAATTTTGGAGGCAGAAAATGGAAATGTTGTAGAAATCATTTTTTGCAGATGATTAACCTTCTCCACAATTTGGTTGCAGCCCATTGAATCTCAAAATTTTACAGGGTTCCCACTCAAATGAAAAGTTCTTGAATTTTTGCCCCTTCCTTGAAAAGTGCTTGAAATTGATTCTAGCCTTGAAAAGTACTTGATTTTCCATTACTCCCTTGAAAAGTACTTAAATTCTGTTTATCTATAACCTAAGAGAAAATATGTCTTAGGATAACGCTCCCCACATTTCATGCGATGTCACAAAATCGGTCTGGAATCACATTTATTTGATCTCTATATTGTCCCTTGAGTACATTAAGGCATCATCTGCAATGCTTTAGCATTGCAGATGGCTCCTTGTTGAACTCAAGGAACGATGTATATCTAGCCAGTTGGGTTTTCCAGAGATCAGGTCCTCGAGACTGAAATTCTTTGTGTTGCTATGGTATTGTAAGTTCATATCAAAATTATAACAGTCCATCAAAATCATGTTCAGATTCCTTGAAAAGTGCTTAAATAGTGCTTAAATTTTTGGTTTTCTGATATCAATGGGATCCCTGTCACAAGATTTCTTACAGGTGTTTATTAAAAAGTCTGGGGAGCGCGGTGGCATTGTGGTAACCGCTTCTCGTCAGATCACCGAAGTTAAGCAACGTTGAGGCCAGTTAGTCCTCAGATGGGCTACCATCTGAGCGATCGATTCAGACTCCCATGTTGTGTCCTTGGGCAAGGCACTTAACCCCGATTGTCCACTTGGGGGCACGATGATGTTGTGTACTAAGGCGAGCTGCACATCAATGGTGTGCATGTCTTCAACCAATCTAACCCTGCCTGTGCTACAGTGTGGAGTTACAGTGTTGGGGAGCTAGCAGCTGCTCATCATTGCTCGGTGGTTCTCTCCGGGTACTTCGGTTTCCTCCACCCGTAAAACTGTCATGGTCATGATTAGCCATTGTGCATAAGTATGTGACCTTAAACACCAATAAATAATAAATAAATAAATTAAAAAGCCAAAATGCCAATTACAAGTCAAAATTTTTAATAAAGGAATGGTAAATGGTTTGGTTTTAAGAAGTTATATGCAATTAACAGGGTTATTTAATTTAGAAATATCCTATCAAGTTAGTTCAAATTATTATTTTGTGAGACTGGGATTCCTGTAGCTTAGGCCATATAAAATCAGTTCTTAGTTTTCTCATCTGAATTGTTAAAATAATTGGTAGAAAGGGAGGTATTCTATTGAATTTTTTTCTTCAGTGGTTTTATTTGATAACAAATAGGTAGTATATCACAGTGGAATCTTGTATTGATTTCCCTTTGCCAATTGAAATTATACAATTTACAGGAATATTCAATTAACCCCCTGCACACGGATGTCAAAATATCTAAAGTTCAAGGTGCAAATTTTTCCCATAATGCAACTAGAAATTTAACCAATTCAATCTTGTTTGACAGAGCTCATTGAGCTCTGTCAAACAAGATTGAATTGGTTAAATTCCCAGTTGCATTATGGGAAAAATGGCTACTTGAAATTTGGATATTTTGACATCAGAGTGAAGGGAGTTAACTGAGATTTGATCATTTTCCTCTATTCTAGAGATAAACCAAGCATTTATTCTATTATATCTTGTTTGACAAAGCTCATTGAACATTGTCGAACAATATATATTAAATGCTATATGGGTTGTCTGGGGCCAAATATGTTTATAAACAAGGTGTATTTGATCATTTTCCTCTGTTCTAGAGATAAACCAAGCATTTATTCTATTATATCTTGTTTGACAAAGCTCATTGAACATTGTCAACCAATATATATTAAATGCTATATGGGTTGTCTGGGGCCAAATATGTTTATAAACAAGGTGTATTTGATCATTTTCCTCTATTCTAGAGATAAACCAAGCATTTATTCTATTATATCTTGTTTGACAAAGCTCATTGAACATTGTCAAACAATATATATTAAATGCTATATCGGTTGTCTAGGGCCAGATATGTTTATAAACAAGGAGTATTTGGTGACTGGGTAAATTCTTGACACTACAACATTTTTTACTCTATAACCTACATGCAAAATATAATTCAAATGTTTACTCTGTATGTATGGTAAATAATTTTGTGTTTGGAAGTTATATTCAGTAGAGTTATTCATTTAACCCTTAAAGGCCTATTTCTGACTATTCCGACCTCAGAACAGGTGCCATTAATATGCCATCATGAGGAGGTCCTGATGACAATAGACAGCCAAGACTTAACTAGAAATCACCGCCAAGCCATTAAACATGTGGAGACTGTGGGGAATGGTGGGAATAAAAGGCCCTTGTCCAGGCCCTTAACGGTTAAGAGCTATCCAGTTAAGTGTGCTCCACTGTATCAGGGTCCCACATCCTGGTGACTCTAGAATAACCTGGAATTTAGAAATTTGTTCTTCCAGCACCTGGAGAACCATTGAATTCTAATGCCTCCCTCTCTCCGCTTCTTAAAAACCCTGGAAAAAAACTTTGTGAATATTCCACAAAAGGATGTTTTAACATATGAGCATGCTTTTAAACTCGGATGTATTTTTACTTGAGGCATTTTCCAGTCCATATTGGTGGTCTCTGTAGACAAATTCCAGAAAACATTTTTGATAACAAAGTAGGATTCCAGTGACTTCCGCATAGGACTCTGACAGGTTTGTCACGCTGACCTCTTGTTTTGACTCATCCAGTAATCTGTAAGACATTTTCCCCCATGGGATCCCTAGAAAGTGCAGCAATGCTTGTTTTACCCATAAAATAGGTCTGTGTAACCATTGCCTGGGGTGGAAGTCCTCTAAAATGGTCAACATTGGTAGGCTATTAAAAAGAGAAAAACTGTTTTCAGGCACCTCCCTTGTCATAGAAAATCTTCCTCATCACCTTTTTTCACCTGGAAATCTCTTCTGTGACACTATTTTGCACTTGTAGGACAAATATTTAACCAACAGTACCTTGTTTGACAGAGCTCTGTCAAATAAGATATAGTTGAATAGGTTTGCAACTACATATGGGAAATTGTCACTGCTGAAAACATTGGTTTGCCACATAATAGTGTAGTATAAGTAGTTAAGTTTCTGATTCCAACTATTTTCCTAACTGTTTTGTGAACAAAAAAAGAAGCTTCCCTTCCTCATAAAATTGAGGAAAAATTGCCTGAGAAACAAATTTTTTTATATAGGCCTTGTTATAAACGATTGGCTGGACTTGACTTTATATCCATGTTGTCATGATTAGCCATTGTGCAGAAATATGTGACCTTAAACACCAATAAATAAAATAAATAAATATAATAAATAATATACTTTTTATTTTAGCCGCACACAGTCTCCTGCAATGACGGCCAGTGCTCTTTATCGGTTTCATTCTCCCTCACCAGCTCGATCGCCAGCCAATTATGCTAGAACACCCTTTGGACAGAATAACCTGTCATTAATCAATGAAAGTTTTACTGAGTGGGTGGAACCTCTCACTCCAGAAGTTTGTCTTGAACATATATGGACAGAACCAATTCCAACAATAAGGTAAGTACAGTACGGCCGCCGTGGACTGGTCACTTTCCATGGGTGGACAATATTTCCACGGACACAATAATATTAGATTACAAACCCTAATTATAGGAATAATAGTCAAAAATTTAAATAATGAAGCACTGGGAACAACCCGGTGCTTCATTAATTAATATATTCTTGATGATGATTTTTATTACTTGGTAAATGCAGACATGGACATAACTGTCCACGCATGAATTACGAACAGTCTACAGAGGCTTACTGTATTTTTGTCAGTCCTATTTGTGATTTGAGATATAAAGTTGTTCCACTTGTGTCATATCCTTTAGTAAAATTCAGAGTTTATACAGGTCTTTAAAATATTTAAATGTGCAGGTATTTTAAAACTAAAATTCAGGTCACTGAAAGTATTGGAAAGCATACTTTCTCAGAAAAAAATTAGGCAATATGCTTGAAAATGCATATTGGCAAAAGCTTGGCCTGTTTTGGTACAAATATATCTTTGAAAGTTGTGATTTTGAATTTTT
This sequence comes from Pictodentalium vernedei, assembly GCA_031216915.1. Taxonomy (NCBI): domain Eukaryota; kingdom Metazoa; phylum Mollusca; class Scaphopoda; order Dentaliida; family Dentaliidae; genus Pictodentalium; species Pictodentalium vernedei. Next base: position 137,812,086 of record CM062292.1, on the reverse strand, counting down.
CTGTTGTGTAAATTGCAATCCTTTTTATCAGTTGAAATAATACTTCCAAGAGAGCTTCCCACGGATCTGTGTGAGATGAAGGTCTTATTTACTTACACAGCTTTACTTAGGTGTTACTGTCACAGGCTAGCCTCTTTTGGCAGATCTGCATTTTCTTCCTCTAACTTTGCTATTTTGCACTTCATAAGTATATTTTATTGTCATATTTGACCTGTGTTTGTCCAGATTGTTTTGAAGTTTTTAAACTTTTCAATGTGTTGTCGAATATCATATTTCCATTGGTACATCACTTGGTAAATAGAGCCTAGGTTAGTGATGAAATGGTTGACTTTGTTTTCTAAATTGGCTAACCATGGCTCTAACTGGATAATAACCAGTTTTCAGCAGTTATTCTTGCATTTATCCATGGGATCAGAACAGGACTGAAGAGTAGTATTCCAAGAAAGTATTCCATAGTGTATAGGCCTAAAAAGTTAAAATTCTGTTCCTCAGGCCCTCCTGCATGATCCTTTTGGCTGCCGCATGCCCTCTTTTTATAACCAATGTAAACTTAGAAAAATAAAAATTAAATTGTTTATGTCCAATATTTTACCTAAGTTAATAAAATTAACTAACACATTGCAAAGCAAGCCTTCTTGCACTCAAGGGACCAAATAAACTACCACCCATGCTATTCTGTAGATTATGAGGCCCAAAACAAACCAAGAACATGCACTTTTGATGGCAAAGAAATAATTACAAAAATAAAAAATTAAATAAAAAACCGCCCACCCACATGCAATTTTACCAAAAAATGGCCTGAGAAGCAGAAGATTTACTTTGTAGGGCCATATAGTATTGATGTATTGTCAAGTTCTAAGCAACATTCACTCAAGAAATGTTTCCTCCGATGCTCAGTACTCAGATACTGCAGAGCACATCAAAGAAATGAATCATCGCGGCTGCTATCCAAAACAAAATCAGTCCAATTATTGTGTTAATTGAGCTCATTAGTTTTAACTCTGGGTTTCCAAACACTTTGGAAATGGAGAGGAACTGCATTATTTGAGTGGTGTTATGTTTTTTTGTGAATCCAGGAGGGCATTGGGAATGATTTCTTGACATGACGATATTTCAATTTTGTTTATTTCTGATGAAATGAACAATATTTTTTATAACTGGTTACATCTGATTAATCAGGAAACCATCCAGCACTATCTCCAAAATTGAAATTTTACTGTAGAGAGACAGGTTTAAATAACTATGCCGTTAACAGTATTAAGGCACGTGCAGTGCAACCACTGTTAGCTAGTTCAAAGGAGCCGATGCAACAGTTAGCTTTCATGTCTACTTTGATCTCAAAGTCTGTGTCAGTTGTCTCATTATTAGTATTGTTGACTTTAGGGCTGCACGGTATATCAATAAACAAATATATACCGGTATTCAAACCAATATCGATTGAATACCGGTGTAATTACAAAAATATCGGTTTATTGTCATTATTTATTTACCCGCAATTTAATTTTCAAGATGTCTGGAGTTTTTTAACAGTAGCCCCGAATGAATAATATTATTCCTTTATACAAGGAATCGTCTGCTCGTAATATACAAAATCAGCAGTTGAAAAAATAATTTAAAAAAATTTCACCAAAACTATATCATGTGACCCCTCATTGGAACGAGCTCATTGAGCTCGTTCCAACGAGGGGTCACATGATATAGTTTTGGTGAAATCTTTGGGGAGAATCTGATAAACTAATTTAGAAAATAATAAATTTTGATATCGTCTGCGTTGGGTAAAAGTTTTTCGAACCGCATCATCAAGGCATGCAAATTCGTTCTGACTGTGATGCCTCGAGTCTCGATTGTAGTACTTGTGTTCATATATCTGAACAGTTTTCGGTATACCGGTATACCACGGTATTTTTTTGAATACCGATACCGGTATTCAGTTTTGAATATCGTGCAGCCCTAGTTGACTTCACTCTCTGAACAGATAAACTGACAATCGTAATCATTTTAACTCTTCCTCAGTAGACCTTGCATCGGAATTTTGTTACATTGTAATGTTTTTATAGGAAATAACGCATGTTCCAACTTGTTGACATGGAAATCCAGAGTCAACGTTAGGCTATATCAGCATTGATAACGACTAGTTGACTAATCGTTTCAACACTACAGCAGTGTAGCATTACTAAATTTACCTTCTGTGAACTTCAGTCTGAATCAAGGTCTCAGGCCTAAACAGAAAGAGGTACCCAGAGGATAAATTGGGGGATTCTAGTCTACTGTATGGGATAGCATCAGCAAATGCATCCCCTGGTGACTCATTCTGTAAAGGACAGATTGCTTATTTTCTGGCTTGATCATATGCATTGGGTAAAGGGTTAAGGCACAGCAGCAATAGAGACAGTGCAACAAATGATTGAGAATTGGACTTGTAGCAGGTTTTGTTATTGAGTACCCACCATTATTCAGCCAAAATGATCAGGCAGTTAGTGTGTTGGCTAAGGTAATATTTTTACCAATGGAAATGCTGTTACGGTCCCTAGATTCTCAAATCCATAGAGATCCTCCATGGGAAAGAGAAGCAGTGCTTGTTTACTGTGGTCAACAACCTCTGTTTTACTGGTAAACTAGGACCCAGCCACCAATGCCTTGGGCGGAAGTCCTTTAAAATAGGCAAAATGGGTATAAACTAGGGGTTTAGCAGTTGAATGTGGGTCACTTTTTTACGTGTACCCATACTGTGTATGGTACACATAATGCCAGGGTGACCATCCATTGTTCGTCCATCCTTTGTCCGCCCATCCGTCTGTCCATCCAGAATCCGTATCCATTTCTTTGGCATTCGATAACTTGAAAAATATTGCTTGGATTGTCAAGTTACTTTATATTTGTGTTCAGGTTACTGATGTGCCGAGCTGTATAGTTTTTGGTGTAAATCTGATAATTTGATCCTGAGATATTAACTCTTTATCCTTCAAATTGAGAATTCTTCCAATCCCTTTGGCATGAGATAACTCAAAAAATATCAATCCAATTGTCATGTTACTTTATATATACCTTCAGGTTACTGATGTTCTGAGCTGTATAGTTTTTGGTGTAAATCTGTTATTTTGATCCTGAGATGTTAACCCTTTATCCTTCAAATTGAAAATTCCTCCAATCCCTTTGGCATTCGATAACTTGAAAAATATTGCTTGGATTGTCAAGTCACTTTATATTTGTGTTCAGGTTACTGATGTGCCGAGCTGTATAGTTTTGGGTGCAAATCTGATAATTTGATCCTGAGATATTAACCCTTTATCCTTCAAATTGAAAATTCCTCCAATCCCTTTGGCATTCGATAACTTGAAAAATATTGCTTGGATTGTCTAGTTACTTTATATTTGTGTTCAGGTTACTGATTTGCCGAGCTGTATAGTTTTTGGTGTAAATCTGATAATTTGATCCTGAGATATTAACCCTTTATCTTTCAAATTGAAAATTCCTCCAATCCCTTTGGCATTCAATAACTTGAAAAATATTACTTGGATTGTCAAGTTACTTTATATTTGTGTTCAGGTTACTGATGTGCCGAGCTGTATAGTTTTTAGTGTAAATCTGTTATTTTGATCCTGAGATATTGACCCTTTATCCTTCAAATTGAAAATTCCTCCAATCCCTTTGGCATTCGATAACTTGAAAAATATTGCTTGGATTGTCATGTTACTTCATATATGTGTTCAGGTTACTGATGTGCCAAGCTGTATAGTTTTTGGTGTAAATTTGATAATTTGATTCTGTGATTTTAACTCTTTATCCTTCAAATTGAGAACTCCTCCAATCCATTTCTTCGGCATGCGATAACTTAAAAAATATTAATCCGATTATCAGATTACTTTATATATGTATTCAGGTTACTGATGTGCTGTGCTGTATAGTTTTTATGTGTACCCATACTATGTATGGTACACATAATGCCGGCATCTGGGGTGACCATCCGTCGTTCGTCCATCCTTTGTCCATCCGTCTGTCCGTCCATCCGTCCATCCATCTGTTTGTCTGTCCGTCCGTCCGTCTGTCTGACCGTCTGGCATCTGTAGCCATTTCTTTGGCATTCGATAACTTGAAAAATATTGCTTGGATTGTCAAGTTACTTTATATTTGTGTTCAGGTTACTGATGTGCCGAGCTGTATAGTTTTGGGTGTAAATCGGATAATTTGATCACGAGATATTAACCCTTTATCCTTCAAATTGAAAATTCCTCCAATCCCTTTGGCATGAGATAACTCAAAAAATATCAGTCTGATTGTCATGTTACTTTATATATTTATTCAGGTTACTGATGTGCTGTGCTGTATAGTTTTTTTTATGTAAATCTGATAATTTGACCTGGAGATATTAACCCTTTATCCATCAAATTAGACACTCCTCCAATCCATTTCTATATATACCCAAACCTTGTATGGTGTACATAATGTCGGCATCCGTGGTGTCCCTCTGTCATACAGCTTTCTACTAGTTGTGCGTATGGGTACATATCTGACGATTTCATCGGCCTATTTTGTATGTAAATCTAATAATTTGATCCGGAGGTATTAACCCTTTATGCATCAAATTAGAGACTCCTCCAATCCATTTCTATATGTATCCATACCATGTATGGTGTACATAATGTTGGCATCCGGGGTGGCCCTCCGTCATACAGCTTTCTACTAGTTGCCCGTATGGGTACACATCTGACGATTTATTGGCCTATTTTTTAGTTTTATGAATCAGGAGCCATGAATAAAGACATCTCATGAGTTGGCATTTTATTGGAAAGGTGATCAACCATCTCACCAGTGTACAGAGATGCGATTCATAAAGGCTGAAGCATGCTCATTTTCACACCCCTTGCACATAGAGTTAAGCACTGTGAGTGTTATGCCCCAATCTTTGTAGGAGGCTTTAGGATGTATACAGTCAAGGTCTCGGTCGTACTTCCATACAAACATTTTGCATTATAACTCAAGTATCGCTTGTCAGATTTCAATGTCCTTTGCTGTGCTGACAGAGCAGCATGGGAGAAAGGATATCTACACATCGTAAGTTTTGTCCATATAGTTGTACCAGAGTTATGGCCCTTGTTACACTTAGAACACTCTCAATATGAAGTTTCTGCATTGTAACTCAGTCATTTGTGGGCAGATTTTGATGTCCTTAGGTATGGTGAGAGAAAGAATAACCACATATTGCAGACTTTGTGCATGTATATGTACCAGAGTTATGGTCCTTGTTACACTTGGAAACCACTTGGAAAACTCAGTATATGAATGTATTTCATTATAACTCATTTGTTGGTGGATTTTGATGCCCTTTGGTATGATGAGTATTGCAGATTTCGCCGATACATACACACCAGAGTTATGGCCTTTGTTACACTTAGAAAACTTTCCATACAAATGTTTTTCATTATAACTCTTACATTGGTTATTATTTTAACATTGACAAACTGACTCTGAATTTCTCACACTTACCTGTTTTTTTGAAGGATAATTTCCAGGAAACTGAGACATATAATCATCTTTTCTTTTTCAGAGATGGATCACTTGGGAAATCTTCAAAAGCATTTCTCACAGAGGATATCTGTAAAAAGAAGTACCTGTGTTACCTTATACCTTACAGAAATCAACTGAGGTTCTAATTTTCGCTTTAACTATCTAAAGTCAATCCTTTACCTGAAAAAAATGATAAGCTGCCTACTGTTTGATGTAATATTCCTTCACTTTTGATTGTTTATTAGCTGCGACGAGCAGCTCTATATGTGGCAATGTTGATCGGTCTGTCACCAACGAGTTTAAAAAACACCATAACTAATAAAATACTTGATGGAATGACACGATACTTGGTATGCAAGTGTAACTTCATGATGTCTACACCCTCTCAATTGTGCATGTCGTTCGGATAATTTCTGTCACATTTATGGATTTGTCACCAAGTTTTTTTTGTCACCAACAAGTTTTTTTTGTCACCAACGAGTTTTAAAACATCATTGGCGTTGCACGAATCGTCGCAGCTTTGGCACTGTGACAGTGCTTCTAGTTTTTGTATTCACTTGTTTTTCAAGACCAAAAATGAAGATTTTCCTCAAAAGGAACTTTTTGTCTGATTAAAAGAAGAGATGAACCAGAAATAATTTTAGCTGAACTTGACAAAGTCAAGATAAGCTACTGCCATCATGCGTGTGGAAGTCTGTTAGTCTGTGAGTCTGTTCACATTTTCCTTTAGCACAGGCTACACCCCGTAGTTCCTGTCCAGTTGCCGCAAAATTTCATATGCAGGTTTGAGGTCATGTCTAGATGAGAACGCTCCCGTTTGGTCGCGATCGATCAACCGTGATGGCAGCCCGACCTCAAAACCCTAAAATCTTTAGCACAGTCTACAGGTCACATTTATGAAGGGATTTCATTATAACTTGGTAAGATGACTCTGTATAATGTCCAGATGAGAATATCCCCTTATGGACGTGATCTGTCAACTGTGACAGCTGCTCAAGCCCGAAACCCAGAAACTTTTAGCACAGTCTACAGGTCGTATTTGATATGGAGGGATTTCATTGTAACTTGGTAAGATAACTCTGTGTGATGTCTAGCTGAGAACTTCCCCATTTGGTCGCGAACTGTCAACTGTGATGGCTGCCCGAGCCCTAAACCTGAAAACCTTTAGCACAGTCTACAGGTCGTATTTATGGAGGGATTTCATTGTAACTGAGTAGAATGACTCCATATAATGTCTAGATGAGAACATCCCCTTTTGGTGACGATCGGTCAACTGTGAATGCTACAGGGGCCCGATGCCCGAAAACCTTGAGCACAGTCTACAGGTCTTATTTATGAAGGGATTTCATTGTAACTTTGGTTCAGATGACTCCAGATAATGTCTAGATGGGAACATCACCTTTTGGTCGTGATTGTTCAACTGCGATGGCTACCTGAGCCCCAAACCTGAAAACCTTTAGCACAGACTACAGGTCGTATTTATGAAGGGATTTCATTGTAACTTCGTAGGATGACTCAGTATAATGTCTAGATGAACACGTCCCTTTTTGGTTGTGATGGGTCAACCGTGATGGCTGCACAGGCCCGACGCCCGAAAACCTTTAGCACAGTCTACAGGCCATATTTATGAAGGGATTTCATTGTAACTTGATAGGATGACTCGTTTTGGAATAATTTCACTGTAACTTGGTAACTTTGTTTGACATACATTAACAATGAGTGCCACATTAACCCACCCATCAATTCTTCAGTACAGTCTACACCTCAAATTATTTTTATTGAAAGCATAGCACACAGGGAACAGAAATTAACATATTCTCAAGTATCACCATTCTTGTCGTATTTCATAATCCTTTCATAAACATTGAATATTATCCTTTTCATCAAACACAACACACAGTCTAGTTGAGCTACAGTATCATTGACACTTTCATTATTCCAAGCATCGGTAATCTTTGTGTCTGCTGAAAGGTGTTCATCATGCAATCATGAAGAATTTTTCCAGGACAAAGTAGCCTGGTAGTGGCTTCTATATATGTCCTGGCTGCTTATTTAGGTAGGCAGTAAAGTTTTTATTGGAAATCACTGCTTAACCATGCTAGCCACCTTGGATTTTACCTTGTCTACACAGATACTTCTGAGCTTGAAATTCAAGTTAGTAGAGGTGGGCGTTTTTTTTTTTTGGTTTGGTTTAGGTTTTTGCAGAAAACTGGAAAACCAGAAAACCAAACTGCAAGATCCTGCAAAAAATGGCCGAACAGTTTTACTGTATTTGTGGGTAAACTGATTAAACTATCTTACTGAGAGAGAACTGGACTAGTGGCCCCTATGGGCTGTCGTCCCTTGGTCTATCTGTCGAAAAGGCAAATTTGTTGCATTCGCATTGTCACATTTTCTCCCCTATTGACTCGTCCACTGGATGAGTAGAATTATGTAGAAAACAACAGCAGACAAGTCAATAAGGGAGAAAATTTGACAATGAGAAAGCAACATATACACTTGGAACTTAATTAAGCATCCCCTGAAATGTTTCATAACAGTGAAGTTGTTGTTACTGATTATTATGTTTTAATGATTGCTGTGTCTTGCAGTACATTTCATCTAGTGAAACATGATGTTTCTGGTTGATAGCGTACCCCAAATACATCCCCTCATCCACGTGAAGCATGCTACCCACGAAGGCCACAAAAAACACTATCATCCACATGCAGTATCTGGGTATAAAACAAGAAAATTTGGCACTTCTTTTGTCAATATATGTTGACAAGGCAATGAGGACACGGTCAGAGGCACTGAGATGGCAAATCATTGGCATGCATGTCATTCAAAGCTATTGGAAGGCAACTTGGCTATAGTCATTCTGTAAGCAGCAGACTTGTCTGAAAACATCAACAAACCAATGGTGCTAAGAACCAACCAAGGCCTGGACAACTCCAAAAGACCTACCTCTCCTCGGGAAGATGGAGTCTGGCAGGCCTCGTTTGGCATGAACCCTTTGCTTCAAGTGAGGCTTTTGAAATGCCTTTGGCTCCCCAACAGGCATTTGTGCAACAGAACTGTCCAAAACTGTCTCAAAGTACTAGGTATGAGGTCCAGAAGGATCAATAAGCATCCAGCTCTGTCCGATCAGCATCAATGATGACGTTTGGAGTGGTGTATGGCACGACAACATTGGAACCTCAGGTCGCAGAGGAGAGTCCATTGGTCAGATGAGAGTAGGTTCCTGCTTCACGTTACAGATGGCCGCTTCAGAGTTTGGAGGCATAGAAATACAGCTTACGTGCTCAGGAACATCAGACCTACTGTTCCTTATGGTGGAGGATCAGTAATGATCAGGGGATGCCTCTCTCATGATTGTAAACTTGATATGGTGACTATACGTGAGAATCTCAATGGTCATCAGTACATCTGGGACATTCTCAATCCAGTTGTCATGCCTCGTTCTGACAACCACCCATTGGCTACTCGCCCTGTATTCATGGATGACAATGCAAATCCACATCGTTCCCATGCTGTGAGAGCATTCCTTCAGAACAATGCTATTACAACACTACCTTAGCCTGCAATGAACCCCGATTTGAATCCCTTAAAACACATCTGGAACTTTTTTGGACGTCGTGTGCAAGCAAGGGATGCGTCTGTTCAGAATTGGGCCAGTTTGGAAGCTGCATTTCATGAGGAGTGGCAGCAGTTACCTTTGGACCATACCAGAAGGCTCACTGGTAGCATCAGGAGGAAGGTTCAGGCTGTCATCCAGGCAATGTGGTGGATACACTTGCTACTGACGTCAGACACTGCTATTGTGTTTAGGAGATCACAAGTTACATTTTTTGTCAGTAATTACCGGCATTGTTTCATCATGGACTATTCCAGCACCATACTTGTCGAGAGAAAACTTATCATGAAAAACATTGTGACAGATATGTGTAATTAGCGCCATTAAAATGCCGCATTTATTCATCATTGTGTTGTCTTTCGTTTGTCAATAGACCATTCTTTCCGCAAACAGTCACTTTTGGCCATCTGCAGGATACCACGAAAGCAATGACAGTTTCTATTAACACCGCTGTGAAAAAAAACGGGGTGCTTAATTAAGTTCCAGGTGTATAGATTAGATTAACTCCATTTGTTATCCAAATTTATGTTTTTCTGACTTAATATGCTTTGTAACTGATCTCTTAGAACCCTTAAGATTGATCAAAGGGACGTTAAGTTGAACCCAATGGATTAGGCTTTTTGTAGCGAGTGGTGTTGTACAAACTTGTACAAACTATTGCAGATTTTTTCCAAATAAAGGAGTCTGAAGGGTTATTTATTTTTTTTCTCCAATTGTTTATTGTAATATTGATGAGCAACAATTTTACAGATATCTATACATGCCCTTGGGGCTAGGGGATAATAAAGTTCATTCTGTTATAAAGGTTGTGCACATCATTTTACTTTTGTGTATCTCTGTTTCAATTGAAAAAAATATATAGAGCATGGGGGATATGGTTGGGGTGGGGGAATATATGTCACTAAGTAAAAAGAAAATTTGAAAGAAAAAGACCCCAGAAGAATCCTTCAATTTTTGGGGAGTTGTATAATTTTAACCAATGTCGGAAATGCGGGAGTATTAAATTTAATTTGTGAAGGTTGAGATTTTAATGATATGTGGCAATAGCTAGAGAACAAATTAGATACCCCAACAGCACTCTGTACACCAGTAAACCCAACATACCGGCCCCATCTCTGGGATCATGTCCTGAACCTGAGCCAGCACATCCAGTCTGTCAGGACACTGAGCGTAAACTGGACATATCAAGCATGTTCAGAGTTGCAGAAGTGTGTTTGGAATTCATGAGTCCTGCAAAGATGGCAGCGCCTGTTAACCATGTCTTCACGGGTCTATGGTGGTTTTTCTCTCATCGCAGATATTTTTGCACTGTGTCTTCTATCGCAGTCACAAATAAATAACGGCAAGTAGTAATGTTCTATGTTATAATTTTTAAATTGAACTTACCCAAACTCCTAGATCCCCAATGCTCCTGTCAAACACCTCTATCCATGTGGGAGGGGTGACATGGGGTTGTTTAGCCTTGCCATTAAAAACATTGGGGGACGAGCCAACAAGGAGGGTTGGAATCTGGGCACGGGCCAAACTTGGCTCGCAGCTGAGTTGGGACTGCACTATGATTTTCTTCCCTGCCGAATGAACTCGAAATATAGGTTCATTCTTTGTTAGGTGTGATTCCTAATCACTTCAGGCTGCAGAAAGGAAACAATGATTAAAGTAACAACGTTTCTTTTATTTACATTTAAAATAAACTCATTTCCATATTCAACACATTTAACAATCTGAATGTGGTAGAAGATTTATCACCGGGGTTAAATAGTTTTTCACCAATTTCAGTTTATCTATAGCCCTGTACTGGCGCTATAGTACACTTTCAAATGTCACTGTCACAGGCTTGCAACAGGAGCTTAAAACACCAAGTCTTAATCTTTTGCATCTGTGTGCGTTCGCAGCTCTGACTGCCGGGGGATCCCGACTAGCAATGTTAATTACCTTGTGGCAACATAATTCTGATTTTGATTCGGTTTATCCACTCTGTCGGCTAGTTTAGCAAGTCTACGTCACATACCTTATACATGTGTCCTTTGATAGAACACTCCTTGAATGTTCCTGTCCTTTTAAAATACACACAGTTCATGCAGAACTCACAACTTCAAAATGCACTTAGGAGCTTGTGCGAATTGTCACTGGTTGACTTTGAGTCGATATTCACAGATCTCTGATACTGAAGCAGGCTACTACGCGACCAACCTCTGCATTCTAAGAGTTAATACCACAATATAATAGCCTACACTTTCTGACAGGTGTGAGTCGATCCTTGCTAATGACATATAAACTTAGCCTTCACTTGGGTTCGTAATCTATTCTCTAAATTCGGGGTTGTAACCATCCTACGTCCACCTTATCTGACAATAGCGGCATACAATGGAGCTTCGTGGATTGCCCAGCAAGTCCACACGCTAGAGACCCTATATGGCGTCTCCTATTCGGCTGAAACCCAAGTCTCTCTTCTAAACGGCCAGAACCCAAGTCTCTGAACTAGCTTGTTCCCCCACACTTTATATCTGGTCTTGGATGGTCAGATAACAATATTTCAAGATGCCTAAACATGGCATGCAACATTTCTGAAGATAAAATCACCGTGCGCCAATTCGTATGCAATCTAGCTTATCCCGAGAAATAATATATTTGAAAGCCGTGACGATTGAAGTCAATCTATTAGTGCTTGTCTTTGCGAGATTGAACGAGCATGGGGATATTTTATTCTGATTAGTAATATGCCAGAGAAGTATCCCACTGTGAATCGCCTAAGGCTAATTATCTAATTAAAACGTGTGCTTACAACACAGAGAGAAGAAATATATACATATATCTGAACTTGAAAGTAGGGGGAGGGGACCTCCTCCCTTTTAGACTGGCTTTGCCCTGACAGCTCCATCAGTTTATAAGTTCTCTTTCAAGTTTGTTTTTTAGGAAGACACGCTTCTCAACACAATATAATTTTTAGCTCACCTGAGCGAAGCTCAAGGGGAGCTTTACTAATCACTTTCCGTCCGTCGTCCGTCGTCGTCCGTCGTCGTCGTCGTCCGGCGTTAACTTTACATTATCGACTTCTCCTCCTAAACCACTAGCCCAATTTTATTCAAATGTTGGCTAAATGTTTATTACCTAATGCCAATTCAGATTTGTTCAAATGAAGTTGCCCCTCCTCCTGGGTGGTGCCACGCCCCCAAGGGGCACCAAAATCTTTGTAAATCTTCTTCTCATGAACCAGCAGTAGCAGAGACTTGATATTTGGTGTGCAGCTTTCTTTTGAGGTGTAGACTCAGATTTGTTCAAGAGAAGTTTGTGGGGCTATACTTGGCGTTGTTATGAGAGGGGCAAAATTTTTTGCCCCGCCCAAAATTTCTATTTTCCAAACCGAGAGGCTGATTTGAACCAAATTTTATGTGAGGGCTTATTGGGTCATGAGTACTTGATTTATGCAAAAAAAATTTTTCCCGCAGCCCCGTGGGAACCGCAGGAGCTAAAAATAGAAAAAATTTAAAACGCCCATATCTCCAAAACTGCACGGCACTGAGAATTTTTATTTGGTGTGCAGCTTCCTTAGGACCAACAGAAAGGATTGGTAAAAAAAAATTGCCATCGGTTTTATCATAGGGTACAGTTTCGGGACTTTGAAAAAGTGCTGAGTCAGCACTTTTTAACACTGTAGGCAATGGGAAAAACATTAAAAAATCTTCTTCTCCAGATCCAGCAGGCAGAATCTTTTGATATTTGGTATGCAACATTGTAGGGTGGATCTGATTCAAGTTTGTTCAAATCGGCCCCCTGGGTTCATATTTGGGCTCAGTATAGGAGCCCGATTTCGAACTTAGTGCATTTCAGGCAAATTTCTTAAAAAATCTTCTTCTCCAGATCCAGCAGGCAGAATCTTTTGATATTTGGTATGCAACATTGTGGGGTGGATCTGATTCAAGTTTGTTCAAATCGGCCCCCTGGGTTTATATTTGGGCTCAGTATAGGAGCCCAAATTTGAACTTACTGCATTTCAGGCAAATTTCTTTGAAAATCTTCTTCTCCAGATCCAGCAGGCAGAATCTTTTGATATTTGGTATGCAACATTGTAGGGTGGATCTGATTCAAGTTTGTTCAAATCGGCTCCCTAGATTCATATTTGGGCTCACTATAGGAGCTCGAATTCGAATTTAGTGCATTTCAGGCAAATTTCTTCAAAAATCTTCTTCTCCAGTTCCAGCAGGCAGAATCTTTTGATATTTGGTATGCAATCTTGCGGGGTAGATCTGATTCAAGTTTGTTCAAATCGGCCCCCTGGATACATATTTGGGCTTACTATAGAAGCCCGAATTCGAACTTAGTGCATTTCAGGCAAATTTCTTAAAAAATCTTCTTCTCCAGATCCAGCAGGCAGAATCTTTTCATATTTGGTAAGCAACATTGTGGGGTGGATCTGATTCAAGATTGTTCAAATCGGCCCCCTGGGTTAATATTTGGGCTCAGTATAGGAGCCTGATTTCGAACTTAGTGCATTTCAGGCAAATTTCTTAAAAAATCTTCTTCTCCAGATCCAGCAGGCAGAATCTTTTGATATTTGGTATGCAACATTGTAGGGTGGATCTGATTCAAGTTTGTTCAAATCGGCCCCCTGGGTTCATATTTGGGCTCAGTATAGGAGCCCGATTTCGAACTTAGTGCATTTAGGCAAATTTCTTTAAAAATCTTCTTCTCCAGATCCAGAAGGCAGAATCTTTTGATATTTGGTATGCAACATTGTGGGGTGGATCTGATTCAAGTTTGTTCAAATCGGCTTCCTAGATTCATATTTGGGCTCACTATAGAAGCTCGAATTTGAACTTAGTGCATTTCATGCAAATTTCTTAAAAAATCTTCTTCTCCAGATCCAGCAGGCAGAATCTTTTCATATTTGGTAAGCAACATTGTGGGGTGGATCTGATTCAAGTTTGTTCAAATCGGCCCCCTGGGTTTATATTTGGGCTCAGTATAGGAGCCCAAATTTGAACTTAGTGCATTTCAAGCAAATTTCTTCAAAAATCTTCTTCTCCAGATCCAGCAGGCAGAATCTTTTGATATTTGGTATGCAACATTGTGGGGTGGATCTGATTCAAGTTTGTTCAAATCGGCTTCCTAGATTCATATTTGGGCTCACTATAGAAGCTCGAATTCGAACTTAGTGCATTTCAGGCAAATTTCTTAAAAAATTTTCTTCTCCAGATCCAGCAGGCAGAATCTTTTGATATTTGGTATGCAACATTGTGGGATGGATCTGATGCAAATTTGTTTAAATCGGCTCCCTAGATTCATATTTGAGCTTACTATAGAAGCTCGAATTCGAACTTAGTGCATTTCAGGCAAATTTCTTAAAAAATCATCTTCTCCAGATCCAGCAGGCAGAATCTTTTGATATTTGGTATGCAACATTGCGGGGTGGATCTGATTCAAGTTTGTTCAAATCGGCCCCCTGGATTCATATTTGGGCTCACTATAGAAGCTCAAATTCAAACTTAGTGCATTTCGGGCAAATTTCTTCAAAAATCTTCTTCTCCAGATCCAGCAGGCAGAATCTTTTGATATTTGGTATGCAACATTGCGGGGTGGATCTGATTCAAGTTTGTTCAAATCGGCCCCCTGGATTCATATTTGGGTTTAATATAGAAGCCTGAATTCGGACTTCGTGCATTTCGGGCAAATTTATTAAAAAATCTTCTTCTCCAGATCCAGCAGGCAGAATCTTTTGATATTTGGTATGCAACATTGTGGGGTGGATCTGATTCAAGTTTGTTCAAATCGGCTTCCTAGATTCATATTTGGGCTCACTATAGAAGCTCGAATTCAAACTTAGTGCATTTCAGGCAAATTTCTTAAAAAATCATCTTCTCCAGATCCAGCAGGCAGAATCTTTTGATATTTGGTCTGCAACATTGCGGGGTGGATCTGATTCAAGTTTGTTCAAATCGGCCCCCTGGATTCATATTTGGGCTCACTATAGAAGCTCGAATTCAAACTTAGTGCATTTCGGGCAAATTTCTTCAAAAATCTTCTTCTCCAGATCCAGCAGGCAGAATCTTTTGATATTTGGTATGCAACATTGCGGGGTGGATCTGATTCAAGTTTGTTCAAATCGGCCCCCTGGATTCATATTTGGGCTTAATATAGAAGCCCGAATTCGCACTTAGTGCATTTCAGGCAAATTTCTTCAAAAATCTTCTTCTCCAGATCCAGCAGGCAGAATCTTTTGATATTTGGTATGCAACATTGCGGGGTGGATCTGATTCAAGTTTGTTCAAATCGGCCCCCTGGATTCATATTTGGGCTTAATATAGAAGCCCGAATTCGCACTTAGTGCATTTCGGGCAAATTTATTAAAAAATCTTCTTCTCCAGATCCAGCAGGCAGAATCTTTTGATATTTGGTATGCAACATTGTGGGGTGGATCTGATTCAAGTTTGTTCAAATCGGCTTCCTAGTTTCATATTTGGGCTCACTATAGAAGCTCGAACTCGAACTTAGTGCATTTCAGGCAAATTTCTTAAAAAATCTTCTTCTCCAGATCCAGCTTCAGAATCTTTTCATATTTGGTAAGCAACATTGTGGGGTGGATCTGATTTAAGTTTGTTCAAATCGGCCCCCTGGGTTTATATTTGGGCTCCGTATAGGAGCCCAAATTTTAACTTAGTGCATTTCAGGCATATTTCTTAAAAAATCTTCTTCTCCAGATCCAGCAGGCAGAATCTTTTGATATTTGGTATGCAAGATTGTAGGGTGGATCTGATTGTGATTCATGAACGTATTTATTTGTAAAGTTGATAGAATCTTAGACAAAATTTGCAGAAAAGATCTACTATAGAAGGGGTGGTATCCAGGGTGAACCGTTTACCCAAATCTAGCAGTACTAATGCATTATTCACACAAATCTTCGTTCAAATTTTATGACCCCTCATTGGAACACACGCATTCAGCTCATTCCAACAAAGGTCATATGCCATGTTTTCGAGACAAAGGAATAAAAATTTTAGTTATTCATGAAATTTTTAGGCAACTGTTGTCTGTTATTCACATTGCTTCATGAAATTTCAGTACTTTTAGAAGTTACCTCAGTAATCAAGGGTTAATTCCCCTTAATTAAATGTCGCCTCTAAAAAACAACCACTTTGCATATCTTACCTTTTTACTAGCATAACTGCCAAAACTTGTCAGCATTCTTTGCAGAAATAGCTATTCAAATTTTAATTTTTGTCTCTTAAACATACATGTACTTATCGCTTGTAAATACCCCATTGGAATGAGCTTTTTGAGCTCATTCCAATGAGAGGTCGCACACCATGCTTTTTGAGTCAAAAAAGCAATTTTTTTAGTTATTCCAGAATTTCGTACGTAAAACACAGCTTTATGACTTCACATTAAAATGAGCTCTCTAAGCTTGTTCCAATCAACATTCACGCACTATGTCTTTCACACAAAAAATAAAATTTTCCATTTATTCAGGAATTTTGTTTGCAAGAACACTCTTACCCCCCCCCCCCCCCCCCCCCCCACACACACACACACAAACACACACACACACAAATACAGACACACACATCTAAAAGTTCGTCAGCAAAAAAACAGTTACTTCAATTTTTAAATGCATTATAGAACAACTTGCCTAATCAAATTTAAATACTTTTGCATCATTCTGTATCTAGAACAAACCATTTACCATATTTTTACGCAAAATTCTCCAGCATCATTCACAAAAAAACACCATTATTTATATATTCACATTTCTGTCTCAAAAATATACATGATCTTCCCATACCCCTATTGGAATAAGCTGTTTGAGCTTGTTCCAATGATGATAAAAAAAAATAAAATTTGTGAAAATTTTTGTTTTCTTGCATGCAAATATATACATGTAGCACATGGAAGATATCCACAGTTGGGGAGAGATGTCCAAGGCTATCTCTTCACATTCCTTGTTTGTGCTTCATGCTAAACCAGTTTGTCTGCAGAGATAAATTTGCTTTATTAAAAATCATTGGAGATTGGCCACACACCAATGATTTTAAATAAAACTAATTTTAGGTAACAAATGTTGAACTTCAAACAAAATCTATCACTCAACCAGTTAATGTTGATGAGGCATGACATGGTGAAGGTGACCTAAAATACTTCTTAGAGTCACTTTGTCAGGTGAGCGATTAAGGCCACGTGGGGCCTCTTGTTTAAGATGTACTTTAAATGTGCTTAATTTGGGAAGCTGTTTTTTAGTCGAGTTGTGACGAAGTCAAACTCGACTTATAGTTTGATGAATGGCGGGCGGGCAGGTGGGCGGTTGGGCAAAAATAATTGGTTTCTGGATGAGAACTTGATAATGGTTCGACCCACTTTCCTAAAATTTCATAGGTATGTTGGCCTCGGTGAGAGGAAGAACCCTATTTATTTTGGACTCACTAGGTCAATGGTGAAGGTCACAGTGACCTTGAACATACTAAATCCTAATTGATTTCCAGATGATAACTATGGTTGAACCCACATTCATGAAACTTCATATGTAGGTTGGCCTTCGTGAGAGGAAGAACGCTATTTAATTTGGACTCGCTAGGTCAAAGGTCAAGGTCACAGTGACTCTGAACATAGTAAATCAAAACACTTGGTTTCCGGATGATAGCTTGATAATGGTTTGACCCATGTTCATGAAACTTCATTGGTAGGTTGGTATCAGTGAGAGGAAGAACCCTATTTATTTTGGATATGCTAGGTGAAAGGTCAAGGTCACAGTGGCCTTCAACATAGTAAATCTGTAAACAATTGGTTTCTGGACGATAACTTGATAATGGTTTGACCCACGTTTATGAAACTTCATATATAGATTGGCATCAGTGAGAGGAAGAACCCTCTTTATTTTGAACTTGCTAGGTCAAAGGTCAAGGTCACAGTGACCTTGAACATAGTAAATCATAAACAATTGTTTCCGGATGATAACTTGACTATGGTTCAACCCACATTTACGAAACTTCATATGCAGGGTGGCCTTCTTGAAGGGAAGAACCCTATTTATTTTGGACTCACTAGGTGAAAGGTCAAGGTCACAGTGACCTTCAACATAGTAAATTGTAAACAATTCGTTTCCGGATGATAACTTGATAATGGTTTGACCCACCCTCATGAAACTTCATATGTAGGTTGGCCTAGGTGAGTGGAAGACCCCTATTTATTTTGGACTTCAAAGGTCAAATGTCAAGGTCACAGTGACCTTGAACATAATAAATCGTAAAGAATTGGTTTTCGGATGATAATGGTTCCACCCATGTTCATGACACTTCATAGGTAGGTTGGCATTGGTGGAAGGAAGAGCCCTATTTACTTTGGAATCACTAGGTCAAAGGTCAAGGTCACAGTGACCCTTCACATAGTAAATTGTAAACAACTGGTTTCCGGACGATAAGCTGATAATTATTAAACCCACTTTTGTGCTGTCACAACTCGACATTGGATCAGTGATCCTATCGGCATTTTTTATAATTGCATTGTTTCTTTATGGAATTTTGCTGCAATCAACATGCTGTTTATTATGTCCTTAGTATCTTAAGTTCCAAAAATGATCTCATGTTTTCCCAACTTGATATTAAAAAATATTGCAAAAAATCTGAAATCTTTCCAAAACATTTCTGTTGCCTCACAAGTAATAAATAAATGACCTATGGTTTCTTCCACCCTTTCATAAAAACTGCATGCCAGGATTGGTTTGTGATGAATTTGGAGACAAATTTATTTAATCCCAAAATTTGGTTAATTAATTTGTACTGTAAATATTTTAATTTGGGGTGATGCTTTTCTTGTTTTAGAACTGAAATGTGATTCTCACATCAATAGTTTGCAAGAATCACAACCAAGTCCTGGAAATTGAGACAACATTTAAGGCCTGATAATGTCTACTCCAGCCTGAACTGCATCTGAACAAGACTGACCCAGTCATGTCTAAGTTTCTTGCATTAAACTAATGAAATTTGACCTGTCCAACAGTGTGACACATAATGGCTTTCCCCCAACCATAGTAAAGACACACAATGTTGGTCTTTCACCAGAACAGATCATGTCATTGCAGCAGCTTGGCCAGTATGTTATGCATGTTATTAGCTTAGTACAGTGGAAACATGTTAACCATAAAGGGTCAAATTCCGACTTTTGTCACTTTTTTATCCCCCATGTGAACCTGGGAAGTGAAGTAGTACTTGTTTTCTGTGGTAAACAAGCTCTGTTTTACTGGTAAAGTAGGACCCAGTCACCATTGCTTGGGGTGGAAGTTCTCTAAAATGGGTGACATGGGTATACACATCTTCATATTGCAGTCGTCATAAGCCATTGTGCAGAAATATGTGACTTGAAACACCAATAAATAAATAAATATGACTTTTTACTACAACTTAACAGGTGCCCCAACAGATAGTCAGGGTTAATTTGAAAGTTTACATATGAAGTACCTTGTCACTTTTTTCTAGGCACTTCTTTGCTGCCAAAATAGGCAGCCTAGACTTGCCTAGAATCAACTGCAGAGCCACACGATGTAGTAGACTGTCAAACCATAGCACAAATGTATTAAAATGTCCAGGCCTTTATCTTTAATGGTTTATTTGAATAACTACGTTGCCAGTGTAACTTATTCAGTTAACAGGAGTATTCAATAAACAGGGATTCGGTTTCATTCCTGTATTCTAGAGGTAAAATGAGCAACTATTCTATATATCTTGTTTGACAGAGGTCATGGATATAATTGATTAACCCTTTACCTAACACTGCAGCCAAAAACGGCCAGAAAATGATCCAGCATAAGCCTACCACATTCTTAAATATATCAGAAGTTTCTTAATAAAACCATACAAATATGGATATTACAACCAGCTTGTATGGTTTTATTGAACAATTGTGAAATTTGTTTTTGAAAAAGTTAAATTTAATTTATATTTTAAAAACACTGTCTTAGGTAAAGGGTTGAATGCCTGTATTGAATGTTCTGAGGCCAAATAGATCTCTTAAGGGGAAATTTGGTAATTAACAAGTCAATTTTGTAAGTTACATTCAATTAACAGGGTCAATCAATTGAGAGATATCAAAGTCAAAGTGAGAGAGCTCCATGGTATTAAAAAACATGCCTTATTTTGTGTCTTAGTTTCAGCAGAACCTTTGGTGTGCTATTATAAATTGCTACAAAACAAATGATCTTCGTGTCACTGGTGCTAAGATTAATTTTCCAAACATTGATATTTTGTAGGTGTGTTAGATTTGAAGAGAGTAATGATTTATCACAGTTAATATTTGGAGCTGTTTCTGTTATAAATGCTAAGGATGCTATTCCGATTGAGGTGAGGACACTTTCTGATAAATGTACATATTTAGAGCTTCAGATACGATGAGCAAAGGTATTAACATTAGAGATGAGCGATATATCGTAAATACTGTTTCGTATTGATATCGAGTCAAAACCAATCTACCGCACCTAGAGAATCACAAAACACCAAAATTTTTGAATTGAAAAATACTGCTGACTTTAGTTAAAAATAAAATGGAAAACTGCTGAACAGTATGCAAAATTCCCGACAAAAGGAACCCATGGGCTATGTATTTCTGAAGGCACTTGCAGCTGGTTATTTGATGTAACAAAAATGCTGAGAGAAAATCGAGCCCAAACCAATCTACCGCTCCAAGGGAATCTCACTACACCAAAATTTTGGAATTGAAATACCAAGGGTATTTTCTCTCTGCATTTTTGTTACAACGATTTTACCGGTGGAGAGTGCCTGTGTTACTTTGAACATTTTAACAATTCTTTTTCTACTGTAAATGATGACCAACAGCTGGGTAGTATGCCAACAATACCCTTTACTAAAGAAATTAGTGTGCGTACATAGATATTGTTGACACTGAATACCGCACCGATACCAAGGTAAATCATTCTAAAAGTACAGATACCTAGAAATCAGTTGACATAGCTGAGTAAAATTGGTAATGTGTTACAGTCTGTATCAAATAAGGGCACATTTCCTTAGCTGTACAGTATTACTCTCTCTGTTCTCGCATTATAACCACGTTTTCTCCCCACTGAAAAAGTAGCACGACCCCCTCGCAATATGCGATTACTGCCTGCAGAATTTTCCATTCAGGTGAGCAATAGAGGGCGAGGGCGATCACCCTTCCCAGAATGACAGGCCTGGTACCATCCAGCTGTATTTAACATATTGATTAGAAGCCAAATGCATGGAATGTAATTTGGGGGTATGCACAAATACTTTAACCTTTAAAGGTCGAAATTCTCCTGTGATCACTTTTCACTGCAACAATACAGTTGCTCAATATTTATTATGCCCCAACCTCCGTGGGAGGATTCGGGGGTATCTAGTGAAGCCGTCTGTCCGTACAAAATTTTGCATTGTAATTTCAAAGCCATCGCTTGGATTTGGATCTTTGGTATGCTGATAGACCTGCATGGGGGAACCGATATGGACAAGGAACGGGTTCCGTCCAGTAATTTTCCCCAGAGTTATTGCCCTTTTTCGACTTAGAAATTTTTTCTATTTTCACTCTTTCCACTTAGAAAATGTTCTGTCCCACAATATCTTCAATGCTACTTCGAACTTGCATATGGGTCATGGGCATTGGACCATGCTTTGCATTGCCCTTGTTTATTTATTTATGTGGGGTTTTATTGACACTTTCGACATCCAGGGTCACCTTATGTTGGACAGTTTTACAGGTGGAAGAAGCCGGAGAACCTGGTGTGAATCACCCAGCAGTGGCAAGTAACTTCCAGACTCCCCAACATAGTAACTCCACACAAGCAAGGTTAATGTTGGTTGAAGACAAGTGCACTATCGACATGCAGTATGCCTTGGTACACAGCGCCACCATGCATCCCACATGGGCAATCAGGTTCAAGTGCCTTGCCCAAGGACAGTCGAAGACATGCAGGGAAAACTCAATATTTCTGAAAATAATGCTTCTGTTTCTGTAATCAAAGGTGCTTGACTCAAGCCTACAAGTTAGAAAAATGATAAAAAAAAAAAAAAATTTTCTCAATGTTATCTTCCTACGGTGTATCAGTATTTTTTGCTTCTTGTTATACTTTCTGGAAACTGTAAAATGTTATTCATGTATTGTAAAATTAAATATCTATCAATTTTGTTTATAGAAAAGTTCTAGATTTCATGCTCTGAAGGGTATACAAAACCTGTTCATAGTTCTGATTGTTTGTTTGCATTTTTCTGTGTATTGGTAAAGATAGTTACCCATTCTTTTGATATGCATATTTTTAACTTGATCGCATTAAATGTCATGTATGGTGAATTAATTTTTTTTTATTGCAGAAGGAAAAATTAATGGTTGTACTTGAACCAAATGGTAATTTATTTGTTTACACTGGAACAACAAAGGTAAGAATTTAGGTCACCAAAGTTGGAAATGGACATCAGACAATGTGGAAATAAGACTGACTTTCTCAAATTCTATCTTGGGTCAATTCTATGAAATGAAATGACTTTAATTGCATTCATTAAATTGACCAACTCTTGCCTTTGTAGCTGAAAATCTTCAACTTTTCAAATTTCCGATGTTTCCGTTTCCATATCTGGATGTGAAGTTCTTTTCAACAGCTAAACATTGGATTTTTGCTTATAAAGAATCCTTTTGATTTATAGAAACTTTCAAACACTGTAAATGATAAATATGTATAATATATAATGTCCTGGTTGTTTTCTGCTGTTCCTTGTTTGAGCTGCTTTGCTTAACCCTTAAGGGCCTAATTCCAACTTTGACCTTTTTGACTGCAATAGAACAGGTGTCCCAACATGCTGTCTCAGGGTTAACACTCAAGTTATATTCCAAATTTTTTGACAGTTGTTTTATATAGGCAGCCAAGACCTACTTAAACAACTGCAAAGCCACAGGATGTAGACTTTCAGAGTGTAGCAAAATATTTATAAAAAATTCTCCAGGTCCCTAAGGGTTAAAATTTTAAAAGTTGAGTAATAACTTTTAAAAGTTGGACATATGTGTCCAGTTCCATTATGTTCATTAATGAAAAATTACTTGCTGAATCAGGGTTTGTACGCAATTGAAAAGTCCTTGAATTTAGACCCTTTCCTTGAAAAGTGCTTGAATTTGTTTATATCCTTTAAAAGTACTTGATTTTCCACCATCTTCTTGAAAAGCTTGAATTCAGTTTACCTACAATCTTTGAGACCATAACATTCATGACAATCCACACTGCATATGTGTGATGCCATAAAAATTGGTCAGACAAACACTGGGATCTGCATCTCTTTCATGTCTACATAAAGGTCATCATAATTTTGCCACAAGAACTTCTCTCCTTCTAAAAGATTCCATAAGAATGTTGACCAATCAGAATCATCCTCATTGCAAATTTACATACATCACAAAAAAACTGCTGTCCACATCTGTTTTTTACATGCCTTTTTCTCGTGATTTCATTGCATAACGGAGTATTTGAAGCAGCTGAATTCAAGTGAGTACATTTCTAAAAAACAGAACATTAGTTTGGGGGATTCAGGATAGTTATTGGAAGCGATCGTATATAAACTAAACAGCTTTTATTGATATAAAAATAAGGGTGGTATTTAATGACAAACCAGAGATGATTAATTATGTGTATTGGAAGTGGGCTTGTGAGAAAATGCAAGCTTCTCAACTTGACTCCCAAATTAGTTGATTGTTTTTTTCGAGCATGTTTGAAATATTATTTATAGATAGATTACTGATTGAAATGAGTTGTGGTAATGTCCAAAAATTTAGATTTACCATTTTATAAGTAAGTTATGAAAAGAATTTTGCATTGGTAAAATAATTTTTTTAAAAGTTCACCTTTGGCACTTCCTAATTTCATGTTTTATTAAATACGAATCAGAATCGACTTAATGTGTCAGGCCATTGTAACAGTATGCATGGTAGCATGCTATAATAATCCTTGAAAATCGTTAACACAGTCTTTGAAAAGTGCTTATATAGTGCTTGAATTTGATTCTCAGTTATCCGTACAATGTGAATAATATACAAGTTTCACCAAATGTTTCAAGTTGTTGCTGTTATCAATATGATGTTTGAATTACTTTCAGGTTAATTATCTACATGTTCCCACTCTTCCGGTTGGCTCAGCTTCATTTGTTACATTCCGTCCTGTCACTCCAATTGGAAGCCCAGTTCGAGGCTGTGAGGGTGGAATTTTTACATCTAGTAGACCTCCTAGTGCAATGGATGCCAGGTTTGATGAAGAGGTATAGTTGGGTACTTTTACTTATTAGATTTAGTGATTTCTAACTTTCCATGTTTTTCTTTATACTAAAATTTGTTGTTGAATCGTCAGGCAGTCTTGACATTTGTTTGTCTGCTCAAATTGTCAGTAGTGTTTGCACTGGGCCTAAAAATTCTCTTGCCAAAACGTTTGCTAAATGCAACTTTTGTCAAATTATTGGGTCACAAAAGTAATGAGAAATGAAAGAGTCAATGACACTGCAGCTCAACTTGTCCAAGAAGGGACTGAACTAAATAGAAGGCACCAGTAATGATAACTCACTCAATCGTGGTTCTACAAAAAAAAAACATCACACCAAAGCTACATATGAAACCTGAAAAAGATTGGGTGAGGGATGCAACCTGTAGAGTGTACTAATGGAATTGTTGAGAATTTATATGCCAAATCCAAGATGGCTGATGGTGGTGAAAATTTCAACGAAATTCAGAAAAATTTGTTAGCTCCCATGTAGACATCACACCAAAGCCACATATGAAATTTGAAAAAAATTGGGTGAGAGATGTGGCCTGTAGGGTGTGCTAATGGAATTGTTCACAATTTATATGTCAAATCCAAGATGGCTGCTGGTGGCCATGGTTTTTAACAAAATTCAGAAAAATATGATAGCTTCCATCTAGATTGTGACACCAAAACTACATACAAAATTTGAAAAAAATCGGGAGAGAAATGTGGCCTGTGGGGTGTGCTAATGGAGTTGTTGACAATTTGTGACAAATCCAAGAGGGCTGCTGGCAGCCATATTTTTCAACGAAATTCAGACAAATTTGATAGCACCCATCTACACATAACCCGAAAGATTCATATAAAAATTTGAAAAGATTGGGTAAGAGATGTGGCCTGTTGGGTGTGCCAAAATGGAATTGTTGACTATACATGTGACAAATCTAAGATGGCAACTCGCAGCCATGTTTTTCAATGAAATTCAGAAAAATTCAATAGCTCCTATCTAGGCATTGTCCTAAAACCTCATAGGAAATTTGGAACCAGTCGTTTGAGAGATGCGGTCTGTAGGGTGTGCCAATGGAATTGTTGACAATTTATGTGCCAAATCTAAGATACCCACTGGCAGCCATGTTTTTCAACAGAATTCAGAAAAATTCAATAGCACCCATGTAGGCATTGTCCTAAAGGCACATATGAAATTTAAAACTAATCGGGTGCAGGGACCAGCCTTCAGAGCGACCAGGGTGATTATTTCGCCCTTCTAAGCCCAAAGTCGCCTTGAAAAATAGCCTGGGCGACTACAAGTCACCCTCTAAAAATTGGCCAAAATGAGGAAAGGCTGAGCTGAGTGATCTGAAGTTTACATAAAAACAATTATTTTCATGAATCGAATGTGCTTGAGTGTGATAAATGGGCATTTTCATTCATCAAATATTTTTATGCCCCTTGACTTAAGTCGGGTGGCATATAGTGATTGAAGTGTCTGTGTGTGTGTGTCTGAGCCACTAACTCGAAAACGGTTAGGGCCACAGTCATCAAACTTCACACCATTATAAAGGACCATGGGAGGATGTTTCACGCACCATAGCCTGGTTCGTACCTTCAAGGTCAAGGTCACACAAAAAATCGGTCAGTATTCGTGTCTCAGCCATAACTCGGAAACGAATCCTAGTACATTGTTAAACTTTTTACAAATATTAAGGACAGTCAGAGGGTGTGTCGCGTATAGTAGTTTCTGCCGCATCTGCAAGGTGAAGGTCACAATTGACCTTCATATATTCAGGGTCACAAATCGTGTCTCAAGCATAACTCCAAAACTATTAGGGCTACAATCATCTAACTTCGCTCAATTATAAAGGACAATGGGTGGATGTGTCACACACCACAGCCAGGTCTGTAAGGTCAAGGTCACATTTCAAGGTCACACTGAAAATCATCAATATTTGTGTCTCATCCATTACTCAGAAACGAATCATATTACAATTGTTAAACTTTTCACAAATGTTAAGGACAGTCAGAAGTGTGTTGCGTATAATAGTTTCAGCTGCATCTGCAAGGTGAAGGTCACAAGGGGGGGGGGGCATCTGTTACCTTCGTAACATTTTTAGCTCAACTTTGGCGAAGCCAAATTTGAGCTTATGCCATGGCCAGTCGTCCGTCTGTCCGTCAACAATTCAATACGGCTTGGGCTAGAGGCCGTATTTATGAACCGATCTTTACGAAACTTCTTGGGTACCTTTGTTATGACCGTGGGACGAGAACGAGTGTTTTGGGGTCCGATCCGAAATTCAAGTTGGCCACTGGCAGCCATTTTGTACAGACTTAAGTGAAATCAGATTTTTGCGCAGAACTTCCATATGAAAGCGCTGATTTGAATAATTTTTTGTATGAATGTTTAGTACCATGGGATACATCACATAATACGGGATTTTTTCTCGTACGTAAATTATGCAAATTAGAATAACTTTGATGTATTTAGTGTTACTTTCAGCACTGTAAGTGCAAATGCCAATACGGCTCGGGCTAGAGGGCGTATTTATAAACCGATCTTTACGAAACTTCTTGGGTACCTTTGGTATCACCGTGGGACGAGAACGAGCGTTTTTGGGTGCAGTCGAAATTCAAGATGGCCGATGGCAGCCATTTTGTACAAAATTATGTGCAATCAGATTTTTGCACAGAACTTCCATATGAAAGTGCTGATTTGAAACATTTTTTGTGTGAATGTTTAGTCCATGGGATACATCACATATAATACAGGTTTTTTTCTCGTGCAGAAATTATGCAAATTAGATGAACTTTGATTTTTTCAGTGCTACTTACACACACAGTAAGTACACATGTCAATTCGGCTCAGGCTAGAGGCTGTGTTTATCAACCGATCTTCACGAAAATTCTTGAGTACCTCTGTTATCACCTTGGGACGAGAACGAGTGTTTCTGAGTGCGGTCCAAAATGCAAGATGGCTGCCAGTGGCCATTTTGTACCGAAATTAGGTCTAATCAGTTTTTTGTACACAACTTCTATACGGCTCAGGCTAGAGGCCTTATTTATGAACCGATCTTTACGAAACTTCTTGGGTACCTTTATTATCACCGTGGGATGAGAACGGGTGTTTTTGGGTGTGGTCCAAAATTCAAGATGGCCGCCAGCAGCCATTTTGTACCAAAATTAGTGCAATCAGTCTTTTGTACAGAATTTCTGTATGAAAGTTCTGATTTGAATAAATTTTTGTATGAATGTTTAGTAAAATGGAATACATCACATACAGTACGGTTTTTTTCTCGTGCAGAAATTATGCAAATTTGATGAATTTTGATTTATTTAGTGCTACTTATACACTCTAAGTGCACATGTCAATACGGCTCGGGCTAGAGGCTGTATTTATGAACCGATCTTCACGAAATTTCTTGGGTACCTTTGTTATCATCTTGGGATGAGAACGAGTGTTTCTGAGTGTGGTCCAAAATTTAAGATGGCTGCCAGTGGCCATTTTGTACCGAAATTAGGTCCAATCAGTTTTTTGTCACAACTTCTATACAGCTCGTATTTATGAACTGATCTTCACGAAACTTCTTGGGTACCTTTGTTTTCACCTTGGGACAGGAATGAGTGTGTTTTTGGGTGCCTTTGTTATCACTGTGCTATGAGAACAAATATTTTGGGGTTCAGTCAGACCCACTCTGGGACTCAAAGATTTCTTTTCTAGTTTAGCATCTGACTGTCACCCACCTTTACA
The DNA here is from genome assembly GCA_031216915.1 of Pictodentalium vernedei. Lineage (NCBI taxonomy): Eukaryota > Metazoa > Mollusca > Scaphopoda > Dentaliida > Dentaliidae > Pictodentalium > Pictodentalium vernedei. Next base: position 137,784,000 of record CM062292.1, on the reverse strand, counting down.
ATACTTTACCTATACATTTGTTACAGGCTACGATCAGTATTTATGTACAGACCCAGTCCTTCGATTTTGAGGCGCGCTATGGCGCTTGCGCACCATGGCGCACGCAGATTTCCAAACCAGCGAGCGATCAAAAGCGCGCCTCGAAAATCCTCAAGTGGGTGCGTTAATTTCATTCCAAAATTATCACACTGACCCGACATCAAAGCATCACTAACTCTTTGAAGTTTCACGTTTTTTTGAAGATCAACTTAGATGTGCATGTAACTGTACTAACACGTGAGTACAATGCATGTACGTATTATCTGCTCGTCAGATTCAGTCATCTGGTCATGACACAAGTTAAGTTCGCTTGTCGACTTTTGAATGAAGTGTTTCAGAGGCGTGACCAATCACCGTCAATGCCCTCTTGTCAGTTTTAGTTGAGTTGACTGTTGCAAAATCTGTTATGCAGAGAATGAACGAAAGCGTTGTAGGTGTGTCCAGTATGTCAATCAGAGTGACATTTGGAAATTGGCAAGTTGACGTACAAGACACGCTTTTTGGGGGGCCCGATACATCAAGAAAAATGTATTCTCCAATTATTGAAATGTATTATACGTTGGTGAAAAACAGCTTGATTGTTATGGGTGAAAGGTTTGATGGTTTATATTTATTTAAAGAGCTGACAGAATTGGGAAATTTTAAAGTCTTTCTCGATTTACACGGACAAGTTGGTGATATGAGACTGGGAAATAAACGTGATCTGCGCAGGTCCCACTTCGGTTTTAAACCAATAGAACGGTACGTTACTGCAGTGTTGCTCAATAACCTAAATTTAGCAAGGGATCCCTGCACTTTTATTGACTGAAGCATTTCATTGGTTCTATTCGCGAACTGCGTCTCGTCAATACTATTTTTGTGTTGTCAGTCACTGACACAAGTGGGGGTTTTCCGAAGTGGAAGTTAAGTAAAATATTGACAGATTTGACAGGAATTGAACAGTTTTTCATTCTAAAACGAACTGACTTTCAAAATAATGTTGAATAATCCCAAACAAAATTTGATTTATATTTCATTTATGACCTGAAAGTACATAATTACTGGGGGGAAGTGGAATTTTACAACTCAGTTGCCCTGGGCAAGTGAGTCTCGAAAAAATGTGTACAAGCCTGATGTTGCGCGCCCCACAAAAAGTGCGCGCCTGAATCCCAAAAGCAGCGAGCAACTAAATGCGCACCTGGGTTTTTCAAAATCGAAGGACTGCAGACCGTTACAATACTTTATATGTACCTTTGTTATCAGGTCATTACCTAGATGTTTGTCATTGCTGTGTCACATACTATACATGTACATGTCTTGACAAGTTGAGCTACAGTGTCATTGACTCTTTCATTCTTGTTTATTTCTATTTTGTTGTTTCAGTCAGAGCTTCAAGTGTCGAAACGAAAATGGGTGACTAACGTGACTCAACAAAATAACCCAGTTTGAAAGTAGGTTACATCGCTTAGGATGCCGAAAATTCCCTGCTGAAAATGTATACACAACAGACGTATTTTCTAACACTATTTTTATTTCGTTTTGCTGACGACTGTTAACTGTTGGGCCATCTATTCCCAGAAAAACACAAATGGAATTGAAACACGTGGAAAAAAAAGCTTTAGTGATGACATTGACAAGAAAAACTTTGTACAGGGCACAAGTGTGCATATGAAGGATCTTGAAAAAGTACCTTCCAAGCAACCTTCTTACACCTTCAGACTTAGGAAATTATTATCTTAGTAGACTTTGCTGAAAGGCAACCACAGGAGGGTGTGTGTGTGGGGGGGGGGGGGGGGGGGGGGATTGGCACGAAGAAGAGGGGAGGAGTCGTGAAGGATAGGGTAGCAGTGGGGAATTTTCAATCAATAATTACTTTGTGATTTTTTAACCTGGCATAGATGCATCATTGACAACTGGACCTGGATCAATCGGGCATTAACGGAGGACCACAAGCTGAAAATATGAAGGTTCGGCAAGGGGTGGTACATAAATATTCCTAATTTTCCCAACTTGCCTATGAAGTCTCTCTTCTTGACTGCAGTCTCCCTATTTTTTCTGGAGGGAGACATGAAGTCTCCCTAAAGTTCCCCCCTAGGCTGGTCCCTGATCGGGTGAGACATGCAGCCTGTAGGGTGTGCCAATGGAATTACTGACAATTTATGTGCCAAATCCAAGATGGCTGCTGGTGGCCATGTTTTTCAATGAAATTCGAAAATTTTTTAATAACTCCCATCTAGACATCACACCAAACCTACATATGAAATTTGAAACTGAACAAGTAAGAGATGCAGTCTGTAGGGTGTGCCAATGGAATTGTTGACAATTTATATGCCAAATCTAAGATGGCCACTGGCGGCCATGTTTTTCAACGAAATTTGAAAAAAATCTTTATCTCCCATCTAGACATTGTCTCAAAGCCACGTATGAAATTTAGAACTGATCGGGTGAGAGCTGTGGTCTGTAGGGTGTGCTAAAGGAATTGTGGATGTACGTATGGTTGTACAGACGGACGACGGATCGCAATCCATCCTAATAGCTCATACTTGACGTCAGGTTGAGCTAAAAATGGTTTAACAACACACTCTAAAATTAGATGGGTTAAAAGTCAACCCAAATCTAGTAATTCTGAGGTACTAAGTCATTGTTTCCTTGATTATAAAGGCAATAAGAGGGAATGAAGAAAACACCAACCTTTTATATTCTTGTGTAACGTGATGTAGTCATGTATGAGAGCCATGCAGCCTATTGCAAAGAGATTACTCACACCAGCCTCTCAACAAACTGTACAGAACATCACATCACTCTCACAGTCACAGCCATTCAGATTGTTGATCGAAGTTAGCAAACAACAATATTTTTAGCTTAACTTGACAAAGTCAAGATAAGCTATTACCATCACGTGTGTGGAAGTCTGTTAGTCTGTGAGTCTGTTAGTCTGTGAGTTTGTTAGTCTGTGAGTCTGTTCACATTTTTCTTTAGCACAGGCTACATCCTGTAGTTCTTGTCTGATCATCATATGCAGAATTGGGGTCATGTCTAGATGAGAACGTCCCTTTTTGGTTGCGATTGGTCAAGCGGTATGGCTGCCCGAGCCCAAAACCCGAAAACCATTAGCACAGTCTGCAGGTCGTATTTAAGAAGGGATTTCATTGTAACTTGGTAGGATGCCTCTGTATAATGCCTAGATGAGAACGTCCCCTTTTGGTCACGATCTGTCAATCGTGATGGCTGCTCAAGCCCGAAACCCAAAAACTTTTAACACAGTCTGCAGGTCATATTTAATATGGAGGGATTTCATTGTAACTTGGTAGGATGACTTCGTATGATGTCTAGATGAGAACTTCCCCATTTGTTCGCGATCTGTCAACCATGACAACTTCCCGAGCCCAAAAACCTTTAGCACAGTCTACAGGTCATATTTATGGAAGGATTTCATTGTAACTTGGTAGGTTGACTTCATATAATGTCTAGATGAGAATGTCCCCTTTTGGATGTGATTGGGCAACTGTGACGGCTTCAGGAGCCCGAAACCCAAAAACCTTTAGCACAGTCTACAGGTCATATTTATGAAGGGATTTCATTGTAACTTGGTAGGATGACTCCAAATAATGTCTAGATGAGAAAGTCCCCTTTTGGTCGAGATCATTCAGCCTTGATGGCTGCCTGAGCCCAAAAACCTTTAGCATAGTCTATAGATTGTATTTATGGAAGGATTTAATTGTAACTTGCTAGGTTGACTCCATATAATGCCTAGATGATGACATCCCCTTTTGGTCGTGATTGGTCAACTGTGACGGCTACAGTGGCCTGAAGCCCAAAAACCTTGATCATAGTCTACAGGTCATATTTATGAAGGGATTTCCTTGTAACTTCATAGGATCACTCCAGATGATGCCCAGATGAAAATTCCCCCTTTGGTTGTGATCATTCAACCATGATGGCTGCCCGAGGCTGCCCGAGCCTGTAGCCCCAAAAGCTTTAGCACAGTCAACAGGTCACATTTATCAAGGGATTTCATTGTAACTTGGTAGGTTGACTTCATATAATGTCTAGATATGAACATCCCCTTTTGGATTCGATTGGGCAACTGTGGCGGCTACAGGAGCCCGAAGCCTGAAGCCTGAAAACCTTTAGCACAGTCTACAGGTCATATTTATGAAGGGATTTCATTGTAACTTGGTAGGATGACTCCAAATAATGTCTAGATGAGAACGTCCCCTTTTGGTTGCAATCATTCAATCATGATGGCTGCCCGAGCCCGAAACCCGACAACCTTTAGCACAGTCTACAGGTCGCATTTATGAAGGGATTTCATTGTAACTTGGTAGGTTGACTTCATATAATGTCTAGATGAGAACGTCCCCTTTTGGACACGATTGGGCAACTGTGATGGCTACAGGGGCCCGAAGCCCAAAAACCATTCGCACAGTCTGCAGGTCGTATTTATGAAGGGATTTCATGGTAACTTGGTAGGATGCCTCTGTATAACGCCTAGATGAGAACGTCCCCTTTTGGTCATGATCTGTCAACCGTGATGGCTTCCCAAGCCCGAAACCCCAAAACTTTTAGCACAGTCTGCAGGTCATATTTAATATGGAGGGATTTCATTGTAACTTGGTAGGATGACTCCGTATGTTGTCTAGATGAGAACTTCCCCATTTGGTCGCGATCTGTCAACCATGACAACTTCCCAAGCCCAAAAACCTTTAGCACAGTCTACAGGTCATATTTATGGAAGGATTTCATTGTAATTTGGTAGGTTGACTTCATATAATGTCTAGATGAGAATGTCCCCTTTTGGACGTGATTGGGCAACTGTGATGGCTACAGGAGCCCGAAAACCGAAAACCTTTAGCACAGTCTACAGGTCATATTTATGAAGGGATTTCATTGTAACTTGGTAGGATGACTCCAAATAATGTCTCGATGAGAAAGTCCCCTTTTGGTCGAGATCATTCAGCCTTGATGGCTGTCAACTGAGACGACTGCCTGAGCCCAAAACCTGAAAACCTTCAGCACAGGCTACACGTCATATTTATGGAGGGATTTCATTGTAACTGGGTAGGTTGACTTCATATAATGTCTAAATGAGAACGTCCTCTTTTGGACGTGATTGGGCAACTGTGACGGCTACAGGAGCCCAAAGACCTTTAGCACCGTCTACAGGTCATATTTATGAAGGAATTTCATTGTAACTTGGTGGGATGACTCCAAATAATGTCTAGATGAGAACGTCCCTTTTTCGTCACAATCATTCAGCCTTGATGGCTTCCCGAGCCCGAGCATAGTCTATAGGTTGTATTTATGGAAGGATTTCATTGTAACTTGTTAGGTTGACTCCATATAATGCCGAGATGATGACATCCCCTTTTGGTCGAGATTGGTCAACTGTGACGGCTACAGGGGCCCGAAAACATTGAGCACAGTCTGCAGGTCATATTTATGAAGGGATTTCATTGTGACTTTGTAGGATCACTCCAGGTGATGCCCAGATGAGAATGTCCCCTTTTGGTTGCGATCATTCAACCATGATGGCAGCCCGAGCCTGAAGCCTGAAAACATTTAGCACAGTCTACAGGTCATATTTATGAAGGGATTTCATTGTAGCTTGGTAGGTTGACTTCATATAATGTCTAGATGAGAACGTCCCCTTTTGGTTGTGATCATTCAACCATAATGGCTGCCCGAGCCCAAAGCCCAAAAACCTTTAGCACAGTCTACAGGTCATATTTATGAAGGGATTTCTTTGTAGCTTGGTAGGTTGACTTCATATAATGTCTAAATGAGAACATCCCCTTTTGGATGCAATTGGGCAACTGTGATGGCTACAGGGGCCTGAAGCCCGAAACCTTTAGCACAGTCTACAGGTCATATTTATGAAGGGATTTCATTGTAACTTGGTAGGATGACTCCAAATAGTGTCTAGATAAGAACGTCCCCTTTTGGTCGCGATCATTCAGCCTTGATGGCTGCCCGAGCACAAAACCCCAAAACCTTTAGCATAGTCTATAGGTTGTATTTATGGAAGGATTTCATTGTAACTTGTTAGGTTGACTCCATATAATGCCTAGATGATGACATCCCCTTTTGGTCGTGATTGTTGGTCAACTGTGACGGCTTCAGGGGCCCAAAGCCCAAAACCCTTGAGCACAGTCTACAGGTCATATTTATAAAGGGATTTTATTGTAACTTCATAGAATCACTCCAGATGATGCCCAGATGACAACGTCCCCTTTTGGTCGCAATCATTCAACCATGATGGCTCTCCGAGCCCAAAAACCGAAAAACTTTAGTACAGACTACAGGTTGTATTTATTAGGGGATTTCATTGTAACTTAGTAGCATGACTCAGTATAATGTCGAGATGAGGACGTCCCCTTTTAGTTGCAATCGGTCAACCATCATGGCTTCACAGGCCTGAAGCCTGAAAACCTTTAGCACAGACTACAGGCCATATTTATGAAGGGATTTCAATGTAACTTGATAAGATGACTCGTTTTGGAATAATTTCACTGTAACTTGGTAACTACGTTAACTTTGAGGGCCACACACATTAACTGTGAGGTCCACATTAACCCACCTCTCAGCTCTTTAGTACAGTGTACACCTCATATTATTTTTATCAAAAACATAGCATACAGAGAACAGAAATTAACATATTCCCAATTATCACATTTCTTATCTTATTTCATAATCCTTTCATAAACATTGAACATTATCCTTGTCATGAAACACAACACGCAGACAAGTTAAGCTACAGTGTCATTGACACTTTCATTCTTTCCTTGTTTTTGTGTTTTTGTGTTTGAGAATTTAAATTTTTCTTGTAATTTTTTTACCAAATGCTCATATATTCTTGCCAAATTTGAAAAAAATACTTTCCATTGGTAAGTTTGGCAAATGCCAGTGCAAGCAATGATTGTCAGCCATCATCCAAGACATGACTGCACATCACTGCCAGGGATGCTTAATGATTGCCGGGGAGATTTGCTTTTGGATATGAGTCGGTCTTTTTCTACAGCACCAACAAGCCTTAACCCTTAAGCCCCCATATAGAACCAAACCGCCACTTTTATTAGCTCACCTGAGCGAAGCTCAAGGGGAGCTTTACTAATCACTTTCTGTCCGGCGTCCGTCGTCCGGCGTCCGTCGTCGTCCATCCGGCGTTAACTTTACATTATCGACTTCTCCTCCTAAACCACTAGCCCAATTTTATTCAAATGTTGGCTAAATGTTTATTACCTAATGCCAATTCAGATTTGTTCAAATGAAGTTGCCCCTCCTCCTGGGTGGTGCCACGCCCCCAAGGGGCACCAAAATCTTTGTAAATCTTCTTCTCATGAACCAGCAGTAGCAGAGACTTGATATTTGGTGTGCAGCTTCCTTTTGAGGTGTAGACTCAGATTTGTTCAAGAGAAGTTTGTGGGGCTATACTTGGCGTCGTTATGAGAGGGGCAAAATTTTTTGCCCCGCCCAAAATTTCTATTTTCCAAACCGAGAGGCTGATTTGAACCAAATTTTATGTGAGGGCTTATTGGGTCATGAGTACTTGATTTATGCAAAAAAAAATTTTCCCGCAGCCCCGTGGGAACCGCAGGAGCTAAAAATAGAAAAAAATTAAAACGCCCATATCTCCAAAACTGCACGGCACTGAGAATTTTTATTTGGTGTGCAGCTTCTTTAGGACCAACAGAAAGGATTGGTGAAAAAAAATTGCCATCGGTTTTATCATAGGGTACAGTTTCGGGACTTTGAAAAAGTGCTGAGTCAGCACTTTTTAACACTGTAGGCAATGGGAAAAACATTAAAAAATCTTCTTCTCCAGATCCAGCAGGCAGAATCTTTTGATATTTGGTATGCAACATTGTAGGGTGGATCTGATTCAAGTTTGTTCAAATCGGCCCCCTGGGTTCATATTTGGGCTCAGTATAGGAGCCCGATTTCGAACTTAGTGCATTTCAGGCAAATTTCTTAAAAAATCTTCTTCTCCAGAACCAGCAGGCAGAATCTTTTGATATTTGGTATGCAACATTGTGGGGTGGATCTGATTCAAGTTTGTTCAAATCGGCTCCCTAGATTCATATTTGGGCTCACTATAGGAGCTCGAATTCGAATTTAGTGCATTTCAGGCAAAATTTCTTCAAAAATCTTCTTCTCCAGATCCAGCAGGCAGAATCTTTTGATATTTGGTATGCAACGTTGCGGGGTAGATCTGATTCAAGTTTGTTCAAATCGGCCCCCTGGATTCATATTTAGGCTTACTATAGAAGCCTGAATTCGAACTTGGTGCATTTCAGGCAAATTTCTTAAAAAATCTTCTTCTCCAGATCCAGCAGGCAGAATGTTTTCATATTTGGTAAGCAACATTGTGGGGTGGATCTGATTCAAGATTGTTCAAATCGGCCCCCTGGGTTAATATTTGGGCTCAGTATAGGAGCCCGATTTCGAACTTAGTGCATTTCAGGCAAATTTCTTAAAAAATCTTCTCCATATCCAGCAGGCAGAATCTTTTGATATTTGGTATGCAACATTGTAGGGTGGATCTGATTCAAGTTTGTTCAAATTGGCCCCCTGGGTTCATATTTGGGCTCAGTATAGGAGCCCGATTTCGAACTTAGTGCATTTAGGCAAATTTCTTAAAAAATCTTCTTCTCCAGATCCAGAAGGCAGAATCTTTTGATATTTGGTATGCAACATTGTGGGGTGGATCTGATTCAAGTTTGTTCAAATCGGCTTCCTAGATTCATATTTGGGCTCACTATAGAAGCTCGAATTTGAACTTTGTGCATTTCATGCAAATTTCTTCAAAAATCTTCTTCTCCAGATCCAGCAGGCAGAATCTTTTCATATTTGGTAAGCAACATTGTGGGGTGGATCTGATTCAAGTTTGTTCAAATCGGCTCCCTGGGTTTATATTTGGGCTCAGTATAGGAGCCCAAATTTGAACTTAGTGCATTTCAAGCAAATTTATTAAAAAATCTTCTTCTCCAGATCCAGCAGGCAGAATCTTTTGATATTTGGTATGCAACATTGTGGGGTGGATCTGATTCAAGTTTGTTCAAATCGGCTTCCTAGATTCATATTTGGGCTCACTATAGAAGCTCGAAATTCGAACTTAGTGCATTTCAGGCAAATTTCTTAAAAAATTTTCTTCTCCAGATCCAGCAGGCAGAATCTTTTGATATTTGGTATGCAACATTGTGGGATGGATCTGATGCAAAATTTGTTTGAATCGGCTCCCTAGATTCATATTTGGGCTTCCTATAGAAGCTCGAATTCGAACTTAGTGCATTTCAGGCAAATTTCTTGAAAAATCATCTTCTGCAGATCCAGCAGGCAGAATCTTTTGATATTTGGTATGCAACATTGCGGGGTGGATCTGATTCACGTTTGTTCAAATCGGCCCCCAGGATTCATATTTGGGCTCACTATAGAAGCTCGAATTCAAACTTAGTGCATTTCGGGCAAATTTCTTCAAAAATCTTCTTCTCCAGATCCAGCAGGCAGAATCTTTTGATATTTGGTATGCAACATTGCGGGGTGGATCTGATTCAAGTTTGTTCAAATCGGCCCCCTGGATTCATATTTGGGCTTAATATAGAAGCCCGAATTCGCACTTAGTGCATTTCGGGCAAATTTATTAAAAAATCTTCTTCTCCAGATCCAGCAGACAGAATCTTTTGATATTTGGTATGCAACATTGTGGGGTGGATCTGATTCAAGTTTGTTCAAATCGGCTTCCTAGATTCATATTTGGGCTCACTATAGAAGCTCGAATTCGAACTTAGTGCATTTCAGGCAAATTTCTTAAAAAATCATCTTCTCCAGATCCAGCAGGCAGAATCTTTTGATATTTGGTATGCAACATTGCGGGGTGGATCTGATTCAAGTTTGTTCAAATCGGCCCCCTGGATTCATATTTGGGCTCACTATAGAAGCTCGAATTCAAACTTAGTGCATTTCAGGCAAATTTCTTCAAAAATCTTCTTCTCCAGATCCAGCAAGCAGAATCTTTTGATATTTGGTATGTAACATTGCGGGGTGGATCTGATTCAAGTTTGTTCAAATCGGCCCCCTGGATTCATATTTGGGCTTAATATAGAAGCCCGAATTCGCACTTAGTGCATTTCGGGCAAATTTATTAAAAAATCTTCTTCTCCAGATCCAGCAGGCAGAATCTTTTGATATTTGGTATGCAACATTGTGGGGTGGATCTGATTCAAGTTTGTTCAAATCGGCTTCCTAGTTTCATATTTGGGCTCACTATAGAAGCTCGAATTCGAACTTAGTGCATTTCAGGCAAATTTCTTAAAAAATCTTCTTCTCCAGATCCAGCTTCAGAATCTTTTCATAATTGGTAAGCAGCATTGTGGGGTGGATCTGATTCAAGTTTGTTCAAATCGGCCCCCTGGGTTTATATTTGGGCTCCGTATAGGAGCCCAAATTTTAACTTAGTGCATTTCAGGCATATTTCTTAAAAAATCTTCTTCTCCAGATCCAGCAGGCAGAATCTTTTGATATTTGGTATGCAACATTGTGGGGTGGATCTGATTGTGATTCATGAACGTATTTATTTGTAAAGTTGATAGAATCTTAGACAAAATTTGCAGAAAAGATCTACTATAGAAGGGTTGGTATCCAGGGTGAACCGTTTACCCAAATGTAGCAGTACTAATGCATTATTCACATAAATCTCCGTTCAAATTTTATGACCCCTCATTGGAACACACGCATTCAGCTCATTCCAACAAAGGTCATATGCCATGTTTTCGAGACAAAGGAATAAAAATTTTAGTTATTCATGAAATTTTTAGGCAACTGTTGTCTGTTATTCACATTGCTTCATGAAATTTCAGTACTTTTAGAAGTTAGCTCAGTAATCAAGGGTTAATTCCCCTTAATTAAATGTCGCCTCTAAAAAACAACCACTTTGCATATCTTACCTTTTTACCAGCATAACTGCCAAAACTTGTCTGCATTCTTCGCAAAAATCGCTATTCAAATTTTAATTTTTGTCTCTTAAACATACATGTACTTATCGCTTGTAAATACCCCATTGGAATGAGCTTTTTGAGCTCATTCCAATGAGAGGTCGCACACCATGCTTTTTGAGTCAAAAAAGCAATTTTTTTTAGTTATTCCAGAATTTCGTACGTAAAACACAGCTTTATGACTTCACATTAAAATGAGCTCTCTAAGCTTGTTCCAATCAACATTCACGCACTATGTCTTTCCCCGTGGGAACCCCGGGAAGTAAGCAGCACTTGTTTACTGCGGTAAACCAGTTCCACTTTACTAGTAAAATAGGACCCAGTCACCAATGCTTGGGGTGAAAGTCCTCTAAAATGGGCAACATGTTGATCAATGATTGACTATCCTTGCCTTCATCGCCATGTTGTGTCACGATTAGCCATTGTGCATAAATATGTGACGTTAACCACCAACAAACAAACAAACGCACTATGTCTTTCACACAAAAAATAAAATTTTCCATTTATTCAGGAATTTTGTTTGCAAGAACACTCTTACCCCCCCCCCCCCCCCACACACACACACAAACACACACACACACACACACAAACACAGACACACACATCTAAAAGTTCGTCAGCAAAAAAACAGTTACTTCAGTTTTTAAATGCATTATAGGAACAACTTGCCTAATCAAATTTAAATACTTTTGCATCATTCTGTATCTAGAACAAACCATTTACCATATCTTTACGCAAAATTCTCCAGCATCATTCACAAAAAAACACCATTATTTATATATTCACATTTCTGTCTTAAAAATATACCTGATCTTCCCATACCCCTATTGGAATAAGCTGTTTGAGCTTGTTCCAATGATGATAAAAAAACTAATATTTTGGAAAATTTGTGAAAATTTTTGTTTTCTTGCATGCAAATATATACATGTAGCACATGGAAGATATCCACAGTTGGGGAGAGATGTCCAAGGCTATCTCTTCACATTCCTTGTTTGTGCTTCATGCTAAACCAGTTTGTCTGCAGAGATAAATTTGCTTTATTAAAAATCATTGGAGATTGGCCACACACCAATGATTTTAAATAAAACTAATTTTAGGTAACAAATGTTGAACTTCAAGCAAAATCTATCACTCAACCAGTTAATGTTGATGAGGCATGACATGGTGAAGGTGACCTAAAATACTTCTTAGAGTCACTTTGTCAGGTGAGCGATTAAGGCCACGTGGGGCCTCTTGTATTGCATTGAAGCAGGTGCTCCCTTGTGTAATCTTTTTTATTACTCTTGTGTGTAGACTGAATTTTCCCTGGCAGTGGTTCTACATCACTGCTGGCTGCCTGTATAGGCAGCCAGCAGTGATGTAGAACCACTGCCAAGTCATCAATAACTATGTAAGCAGAAAAAGGCCATAAATACTTTAAAATTAATCTGAGGACTTAGGGGTTAAAGCCATTCAATAGTTTCAATGTGTAGCCTTTAGGCTGCACATTGAAAATATTAATTGCTCTACCCCCAAATAAAGAATATGGACTCTTCCAATTGCTGCTATTGAACTTGCATGGACAATATCACCAGGGTTAAAGGGTTAAACGCCAATAAATTAATAAATATTGACTGATTTGGACTTATATTAGTATGATATTAATGTGTATTGAATTAATTTACTCTTTGTTTAAATTTCAGATGAGTCACATATCACCAGTCAGAACAACAGAATTAGATGATTTGGAGAAATCCTTTGCTGATGTTCATTTACCAGGAAATAATATAATACAATGTCTGCGAGATAATATAGGATGCAGATTTAGTATTGTATGTATTCATGTATTAATAATAATAATAATATGGAGTTTTTGTATAGCGTAAAACCACATAGTTGTGCTCTAAAATGCTTTACATGGAAAAAAAAAAATACATTCAAGCTCCCTACTGTACGCATAAAAGTAAACAAACAGATCAAATCTGAGTAGCTCAAACCTCGTAAGCCTCTTGATAAAGGTGGGACTTCTAAATATTGGTTATTTCCTATTTCAATGAAAATCAGGTAACCCCCCCCAACCACACACCAAAAAAAAAATGTATTAGTTCCCTGGCAATTCCTCGTTGAAATTAAACCACCTTGTTCAGCATATTTATTGGCTTGCAGTTAATTCCAAAATAAGTATGAAATTGTGAAACTTCAAATTTTAGCTTTTTTTATGACTGTATATTTGAATGTTTTTGCAACAAAGCATAATTAAATTACTGTGTCTGTTTATTATCCCTCTGCAAGGGAGGGATATAACGAAGACTTCTGTCGATTCATCCATCCATCCATCTTTGCATCTGTCTTTCCGTCCATTAACATTTTTGGTTTCTGATCAATAACTCCATTTTGGATTATTTGATCTCAGCCAAAGTTGGTATGTGTATTACCCAGCTAGTAATGCAGGCCATATTTGAATATGGCTTCTGTCCAATTATTGTCTCCCACTTTTTGAAAAAAACGTGAGATATTAAATTTGGGGTGTCCTTCCGTGTTTTTCGTTTCCAGACTCCAGCTTTCGTTACAGTGACTGGATTTCGATGAAATTTGGGTAGTAGATCACTTTCATCAATTGTGGGTCCAAGTTCGAATATGGGCATTTTCCGCGCATATTTTATTAGGTTGCTGAAATTTGATTGGCTGATGGTTTCCAGACTCTAACTTTCCTTAAAATCAACCGATTTCGATGAAATTTCATATATTTATTACTTTTATCAATACCTAGATCAAGTTCGAATATGGGAAATTTTGTACCAAAAATCTGTCCGTCTGCCTGTCCGTCTGCCCATGCATCAGCGCACCTCGGACTAAAACTGTATTTATGAACCAATCTTCACGAAACTTCTTGGGTATCTTTATTATCATTGTGAGATCAGAATATGAGTTTTGGGGTTTGGTGCAAAATTCAAGATGGCCGCCAGCAGCCATTTTGTTCTGAAATTGGGTGTAATCAGTTTTTTGTACAGAACTTCTATATGAAAGTTTGGATTTGAATAAATTTTTGTATTATTGTTTAGTAACATGCAATACATCACATATAATACGGGTTTTGTTTTCGTGCAAAAATTATGCAAATTAGGGAAACTTTGATTTATTCAGTGCTACTATTAATACACAGTAAGTGCACACCTTTCGTGTTTTTCGTTTCCAGACTCTAACTTTCCTTAAAGTCAGTCGATTTCGATGAAATTTGGGTAGTAGATCACTTTCATCAATTGTGGGTCCATGTTCGAATATGGGCATTTTCTGTGCATATTTGATTAGGTTGCTGAAATTTGATTGGCTGACGGTTTCCAGTCCCCTCGGGAATCCCGGGAAGTGAAGCAGTGCCTGTTCATTGCAGTAAACAGGCTCTGTTTCACTGGTAAAATAGGACCCAGTCACCAATGCTTGGGAGGTGCAAACCATCTCAAAAATGGGCAACATGGCTTATTAACACTCACCCCTGGTCTTGAATTGATACTCATGTTGTGGTCATGATTAGCCTTTGTGCAAAAATATGTGACCTTAAACACCAATAAATAAATAAATATAATGACGGTTTCCAGACAGTTTCCAGAAATGAACCGATTTCGATGAAATTTCATAATATGGATTACTTTTATCAATACCTAGGTCAAGTTCGAATGTGGGAAATTTTGTACCGAAAATCTGTCCGTCTGCCTGTCCATCTGCCTCGTGTGTCAGTGCACCTCGGACTAAAAGCCGTATTTATGAACCGATCTTCACGAAACTTCTTGGGTATCTTTGTTATCATTGTGAACGTCTTGAGATGCATTAATTCTCCTTGAAACTGCTGCCCAGCGGGAGACATGAACTCACTGAATTTGTTTTTACATGAGTTACAGCTCTTTTTGTCCGCCGGAATATTTTTTCGAGGGACTCCGACTGTAGAAATCAGTGGTGTCCGTCCGTTCGTGCATCCGTGCGTCCGTCTGTGCATCCCCATGATAACTCCAGTTTGGATCATTTGATTTGAACCTATTTTGGTATGTGAAAGTAGATGTTATTTTTCTCAGGTCATTTTTATGTAAAGTTGCATTTGGGTGGGTGGCTTTATATTTGATTTTTTATTTTTTATTTGTGTAATTATTTCTTTGCCATAAAAAAGTTCATGTTCTTGGTTTGTTTTATATTTTAGGCCTCATAATCTACAGAATAGCATGAGTAGTGGTGTATTTCTCCTTGAGTACAAGAAGGCTTTGCAATGCTAAATCATTGCAAGGCTTTGTTGCACTCAGGGGACAAATTTATCAATATTATTAACTTCGGTAAAAAAATATCAGACATAACTCATTCAATTTTTTATTTTTTTTAATGTTTCCATTGGTTATAAAAAAAGGGCATAACCAAAAGTACCATGTGGGTGGGCCTGAGAAACAGATTTTTAACTTATTTGGGCCTAACTATGGACATGTTGAGCAAAATAAAATATTTAATTCAATAATCATTTGAAGTTTAGCTCTTAATAATTTTCCGATGTTGCAGGGACTGATCAATGGAAACTATTTTAGAGCATCTTTGCCAGAACTCACCAAATCTGCAGGAAGTAAGTATTTAACTCTTAACCCGCTGAGTATTTTCTAGATATTTTTCAGCAAATCTAGTCATGGCTGCTTCAAAGCAGCCATGACTAGATTTGATGAAAAATTAAGCTACATGTAACACCAGAGATCACCAGTGAAAAAATTAATTCCATTTACAGAGAGACAATTGATTAAATATGCCCAAATTAAACTTATTTCAGAGTCAAGAGAAACCCTGTGCTGGGCAGGAATATCCGGCAGCAGCATGCAAAGATTTAATAGTTAAAGTTGGGTGGTACTGAAATTTCAAGTTTGGTTTCGTTATCAGTATATTTACGATGATTTACCTTAGTATCTGTATGTTATTCGCTGTCAACAACAAATAGAGGATATGGAATGAGTATTTTGGTCATACTCTGTTTATGAAAGAAGTCTTAAGAATTTTCCATTTTGCCGAGCCTCTGGTGAGGCAAAACAGGAAATTCATTGACGAGTTTCATGAATAGAATATGACCAAAAAATGAATTTCATATTCTGTTTACCATATGACACCACAGTTACCAAAACCACATCCTTTAGATGGAAAAGAAGTGTTGAAGAATAGAATTTCACCTTGAACATGCATTTGACTGATGCATCACAGTTGAATGGAGTCATAAGTCATAATCGTGAAAAAATATAGTTCCACAATTCGGCCTTATAAATACTAATTTTCAAGTATTTTTTTCATTTCTTATCATTGGGATTATAGTGGGTGTTTAAAATGTAATAAAATCAGGCATCGTGGCTTTGTTGATGTTTTCTTATAATTCTATTTACATGCGCATTAATCTGACACAGATCATTTTGGTGATAACCAATCCGAAATTGTTCTTTTGAAATTGACCAATTAAATCAACTGAAGGTGTTATGAATCACTAATTAATATTTATTGAAAATATGAAACTGTAATAAGCTGAGAAAATGGAGAAGTGATATGATAATAAATAATAAAAATTTATAAGCCTAAAATCTACAAAAGTGCTCTTTGGCTTTACAGTTGCTAATAGGATGCCTGTTGAAAGAGATGTGTTTTAACTCTTTTTTTTAAAAGAAGTCAGGGTCTGAATCATTACGTGTACAGTGCATTAAAAATTTGAGTCCAGTTCAGCAAGCTAATTAACGTCCACCTTTGACTATAAATAGATTCCTCACTAAACTGAACTATTTCATCTCCATGACAATAAACAACCCAGCTGTGTTTGTAAATATTGATAGAAGCATGCTTAATTAGTTTGCAAGTCGGCAAGTCGGGGAGGGGGATTGGAAATGCAATAACAAATCGCTCGACAAATAACCACACAGATTTGTACCATGGGGGCAGGGCCGTAAATTTGTGGGGCCCCCCACGCCCCAATATTTTCGTGTAGTTGTAATAATTTGTCGAGAAAGGCCATTTAGCTTATGATCCCGCATTGGAAGGAACTTGAGCTCATTCCAATGAGGGGTCATAAGCTATGTTTTTGAGACAAAAATTTAAATTTTTAAGTTGTTCAATAATTTATTTTGCAAGTGTCTTCTACCCGCGTTGGGTAAAGGGTTAACTGGTGATTTTAAACAAATAAATTTTCTAAAAGTTGGAGACTTAATCATGTTATCGGTTTTCAATTTCAGGGTTTTCTTGATCATTTTTAGAAAATGTTATTCTACAGGTTTTAACTGGTGATATTTTTATACTGTACCAATGACCCAGACATAGCTGGTGCTAACTCTTAAAATATAGGGCCAAACACAAATTTTGCCCCCCAATCCCCAAAATTTGCATCTAAAACTAAAGAAAACATGTCCTGAAAGGCCCTCCACACTTCGCCCCTACTGCGCATGCGCAGTGTCAAGGACGTTCCGAAATTGGCGCCATTAATCATTCTAAGTTTGGCCCTTCATCAGTTAACATCTGACTGATCTTTGTGCTTATAAATCTCAGTTTAAATGATGCCAGACACATAAATATTAGTGAAATGGTGATTCTAAGGAGGATAGAGAAGGAGGAGAGGAAAAGAATGTGTGACAGAATATTATCAGGGCTGTAACTTAAAATTTTTTAATGAAATTATGTTAAGTTACCTATTTTCAAGGCAGCAGCCATTTTGTTGTCATTCTGATTATTTAGTTACACTGTTTTTTAAGTGTTTTCCTCTCTCCCTGTCCTTTAAGTTCCCCCTTGCTATTCTCCCATGCTTTTGGCATAGTTTTTGTAATTATTATTACTAAATTTTCTTGGGAGTTTTAGCTGAATAACAGAATGAATTCTGTTCTTTCCCCATGTTTACGTCTTCACCTACGGGTGGTTAGGCGTTGTGTTCTGCATCTACCATCTGATGTTCTGCAGTTTCTTCCCTGGAAGTCTCTGTTTTGCATCAGATAGTGTATTTTTGGTAACTGATTTCGGGCCTGGGTGCCTGGAGTCTTATTTTAGTGTTTTTACACTCATTGTTTACATTTACAACAGCCCTCTGTGTGAGGGGGGGATTTCTAAAAAATAATATCTTGATGTTATTTTAATCATAACTAGATACATTATTATTGTTGGTAAGTGTTGAATAAATTGTTTAAAATATTTTTAAAATTTTTGTCCACACTTAGGCTTGGGATCCATTGGGGCTCAACGTTACTTTTCAGAAACTTGGGCTGTTCTGAAAAAATATTTTTTCAAAATATTTTGATTTCAATTATTTTTTCTATATTAATGGATCATATTATTATTATGTATTTTGATTGCCAGGGGTTAGTGCGAGTACCAGGACTTGTTTTCTTTTCACATTGAAAGGATATTGATCAATTGTTTTAAGAGGAAGTCTTCCTCTGACTTTATTATCATTCTATATGTGGTCAGTGTACTCGCATTAACTCCTGTTCTGTATCGTATGATTTCGATGACAATATGGGAAGCGTATGTCACGGTATGTTGTTGGGGATTTGGACACTCCGGTCCTTTCCCCGCAGGGTCACTCTACTTTATCAATTTCTATTTCAGACGATCAAGATTAGGGTGATGTATCTGTGATGTCTTCCAACAGTGTGCCTCCGTCGTCACAATTAATGAAGGGCTAGCGGAAAAGTGCTCATGTAAATACGCCAATTGCCTAAGAGGACCCTAGTAGGTTCGACGGCCTTTGACGTCCGCTAGCTTGCCCGGTGTAGCGTCCATTCACCGAATGGTTCGGCAGCCGGGTTCGTCCGTTGCAGTCTAGAAGGAATTTTGGGGTGATGCGAGCACTATAAATTAACCTAATGCACACCCAGTGACGGCGGATCGGAGGGAGAACGCAGGAAGCCTTTTAATCCGGTTCATAGCTCGTTCCAGTCCATCCGGACGGCAAGCGAGAGAGGCCCCTCTCTCGTTCAACAACATCTGGCCCCAGATGTTGTGGTACAAAATGTGTCGCAAGCGGAGCATACGTCCATCGCTCGGGACGCTCCGTTGTATAGGCAGTCCGCTGAGACTGCTAAGGCTTCCTCTTCTCGTCAGCGCACACGACCGCACCTTGGCTGCGTGACCGCCGATATATTACCAGCTTCGCCGATCAAGGATTCTTCGGCGACCAGGTCACACCATCCGGTAGCCAGGGACACGAGGCCTGCAGACTCCGGACGTTCGCATAGGAAGTGTGCGGGAGTCAACGTACACGGAGCTTCCGGCGGCAATGCATCGTAAGACCGCTACTGCACAGGCCTCGGGAACGGACGTGCTTTCCTTAATAGCACAGTTTATCGCAGCATCCCAGCATCAACTGAATCTGTCGCATATATTTTATCCGACGATGCTGGGTCGGGACGCTCCGCGGAAGCGGGTACGGACGTCCGAAAGTTTCATCTGGTCCGACGGGATACCGAAAGGGATTCGGAGGATTTCGAGCTTTCCCTTTCGGAACAACATATGCTGTTGTGTATTTCATCTGACTTGGTCTTCTACAGCTTCTTTCGTCGGACCAGAATGCTGCGATGCCGGATAAGAAACTGATAGCGTCAGTGGACTTAGAAAATTTTGGTTCGGTTCAGGGACATCGTCCCTCAGTTCCGACATAGTCCAATAATGTCACACAAACTTTCGAATTATTGAACGACGCTATATATATTATTATTTTATGCTTGCTAACCAAGCATTTCTGGTTTCTTGTTCGAAGAGTTATGGAGATGTCTTTCAAAAGTGTGCCTCTGTCGTCATAGTTAATGAAGAGTTAGCGGCAATAAGTGCTCATGGAATATGTCTATCGCCTACGGAGTGACATTCGCTAGCTCACCCGGTGTAGCGTACATTCATCGAATGGTTCGGCTGCCGGGTTCGTCCGTTGCGGTCTAGGAAGGAGATTTGGGTGATGCGAGCACTTTAATTACTTTAGTACTCACCCAGTGACGGCAGATTGAGGACAGATCGGAGGAAGCCTGTTAGTCCGGTTCCTGGCTTGTCCAGGTCCGTCCGGGCTGTGAGCGAGAGAGGTCCCTCTCTCGCCCAACAACATAGGGGACCGCATGTTGTGGTTCAGATATTTTACATTCGGAGCATATGTCCGTTGGTCGGGACGCTCCGTTATATTGACAGTCCGAGAGACTGTCTTTAATGCTTACTCATCCTCACAGCAGGGCACACGACCGCACATTGGCTACGTGACCTCGAGTATCCGATCAGTTTCGGCATTCAGTGATTCCACGGCGAATAGGTCGCGCCATCCGGTAGCCAAGGGACACGAGGCCTATACACTCCGTTCGCTCGCGTATTGGTAGTATGCACGGGGTAACGATCACGGAGCTTCCAGCGGCAATGCATCGTAAGACCGCTTCTCCTCAGGCCTCAGTGATGGACGTGCTATCTGAGTTAGCACAGTTGTTTCGCAGCATCCCAGCAATTGACAGTTTCTCGGTCGAATCAGGAATTATCCGACGGCGCTGGGTCGGTGCGGTCCGCGGTTGCATCAGGTACGGACGACCGAACGCTTTATAGGGTCCGACAGGATGGCGAAAGGGATTCGAAAGATTTCGAGTTTTCCCTTTAGTAGTATCGGAAGATGCCTTTCATATCTTCTGGCATTATCTTCCAGTGATTATTATTTCGGACTTCATTGCTGCGATCTTGGATAAGAGACTTATAGCGTCATTGGACTCGGATTTTTCGATCGGTTCAGGGACATTGTCCCTGACTTACCGACGCAGTCCAATATTGTCATTACAACATGTGTTTTATTTTTCGACGCTATATATATATATATATATATACAAGCCTGCTACTAAGCATGATAGTTTAGTTTCTTGTCCGCGTTGCTCATTTCTGCCATTTTATCATTTATACAAATAGTTTATTTTGGCAGAGCAGGGCATACCGAGAGTTCATATGCGTCTAGACGGTGTGATTAAAGACTGCATATATTCTTTTTCGCCGTTTATGTCTTTTCCAATTTCAATGTTGGGAACGACATTATGTATAGTAGACTTAACTTAGACGCTTTATTATACGTAATCCGCCTTACTGAGGCGTTATCATTACGTCTTCAAGAAAAGATTTACGGGATATTATTCTCAATGTAATTTCTTTTGAGGGCAGTAGTTTGTTCACGTATAACTCCGCCCTTCAGTGGCTGATTGGAGTTAGTTAGACGTGACGCAGCCCTAGCTACATCCACATGGATAGTAAGGTTAAGAACTCTCTCAGAGTCGCTTCGTTCTCGGAGGAGCTTCTCTTCGACGGCAACTTTTCGGCAATCCATGAATTGCTCGATTTACACGTTCTCTTGTCTATCTAGTGTTACAAGAGATTCAGACTGGGGCAAACATTCGGTGGTTGACTCAGAGAGTGCCGCCGCAGTTGCCGGACCCGAGTGTGGCTGTTATGACGGTTGCCAGTCAAACAGATTGGGATATAATACTGATCCCTACGGATTCGAAGTGCCAGGGTCTTTGGGTTCCGCAGTCTTTTAGCAATCAGTTTTCTTCCGCGGAATAATGTTTTTTAGGCTTGCTTTATGTCATTGCATGAACATTATTCAGAAACGCATGCCCAAATTCCTGTCCTTTAATTCGACAGTAGTGGCGTATCTCCGGAACCAGGGAGGCACTCTTTCGTTTCCGTTATTCAATTTAATGGAAAGAATCCGTCTGTTGGTTATAGTACACCAAGTTCAGTTTTGGTCCGTCATATTCCGGGTCGTCTGATTGTTTTATCGGGCTCCCGTTCTCTTACGGGTCGCTTGTTGCTGTCAGAATGGACTCTCAACAAACAAGTATTCAATCATATTTGCTATCTATGGGAGCGCCCAATGATGATTTATTTATGACACAGCTTGCTAATCAATTGCAGACGTATGTGTTGGCTTGTCCAGATCTCTGAGCTAATATTGTTAACGCTCTATTGATCTATAGGACGGAATGATAGGATACACGTATCCTCCGGCGCTGTTGTTTTAGCAGGTATTGCTAAGATAAACAACCACAATACATTTCTGTTGATAGCATCTCTATCTTCACAGAGATCATGAGTAATTTACTCTCTTGTCTACTGTGGGTCTTAACGTGAAATCTTCCTCTATGTGAGGATCTTTTTCACTGGGTAAATCGTGTCATCTTTATCACAACCAGCAAGGTCGCAACCTTCATGTATTCCGTTGTGTGGTCCGTATTGCATTGTAAGCACTGTACTGGACGAGCTTTGGACGCGATTTCTTACTATAGGAGATCCTCTTCTTCGCTATTCTATGCGGCTAAAGTGGAGGCTCTTCCGTCGTGGTGTAGGGATCATTATGTTCATATTGTTGATCCCTCCATACTACTCATTGCTATTTTTTAAGTATACTTGTTTCACAAGATCTACTGCAGCCTGTTATTATTTAGGTTATAGGTTTATGTTACCTCATACCTATGCACTCTACGATAGTTTACAATTGAGTCTTTTGTCTCTTTATCTAAGTCAGTTAGTAACTTTTTGATAAATAGACTTAGAATCTTTAGATTAAATTCCTATACGGATTTTAACTTCGGTTCTTATTTAGCTAAGTAATCATTTGAGCCTCTGGAAACAGTAGTTTTCAAATTCTGACCTTTTAGACAGTAATTCTGTTGGTTTCTCTTTTACTGTAGAGTCAGTGAGTTTCATGCACTATCGATGGATGATTTTCACTTTCATAGTTTCGGAATCAATACTTCCGTTACTATTTAGGTTGGATTGTTGCATAAGAGTTAGGCTCCTATTATCCGGAACCTATTATTTTAAGGTCCTTCCGTCTTCGTATGGGCATAGGCCTTTACTCTTTCCGGGTACAGTTTATGTATTTATAAACAGATATCTGTTTATTACAAAGGGCGTAAGCTTCTTCTGTCTTTGATGTCTAGTAGAAGGACGTTACGCTCCATTTTATTGTTAATGGATTCTATTAACTATCGGTACTGCTTATGGTATATTTTCTTGACTTAGCAGTTGTGCTTAAGATTTCGGCTCATGAAGTAAGAGTTCTTCTACTTCTTGGGCTTACATTAATAGTGTCGCTATTATAGATTTTTGAAGGCCGCTCATTGCGCTCAGCCATCCACATTCATGAATTTTATCTCAGAAATATCGAGTCCATTTCTGGAGGCCTCTATTGTTAGGTCTATTATCTACTGCTCAGAATGTCATTCACTTAACAGTTGCTACTATTGCTAGGTAGGCTGTCTGTTTCGGCAGTGTCTCCGTTCGGCTGCCCTCTTCGCTCTGGGCTATTTGACCCAGGGCAAGAAAAAGGGGGGGGGGGGGAGGGAGGGTGTTCCCTTGGGTCACCTGTTTTACTATGAAAACAAGGGGATACCTCCTCCGGAGTTAGTAATTCTGAGCTGTTATTGGGATGGTTGTTTAGTGAGAAGTTTAGGTTTTTAAAATTCATTCAAGTCTTAGTTTTTAAAGTATAGCTTTTGAATATTGCATATGTCAACGGACATGATTATGCAATCCTCAGACACTTTTAGGAGTATAAGAGTCTCTATTCTCTAGACTTACTTTATTTATTGGCTTACTTTAAAAATTATTAGTATAAGGATTATATTGGATATTAATAGAGTACATGGATGTATGAAGCTCAATTTTGGAAGGTGTTGTATCTTTCTAATTTATCATAAATAAGAAAGATACATGTAAGGCCTATTACTTCTTTTTCCCTACAGGGGATGACTCTATTTTATTTTATTGAGCGTATTCCATTTTGCTCTATGTCCTTGGCCCTCCAGCCTTTTTACTATTCAGCTATGTCTGGGTCATTGGTACAGTATAAAAATGTTAAAAAATTTATAGTAATTTATATATTTTTTATACTTACCAATGACCCAGACGGGGATGGCCCTCCCAGGAGTTGGGAACTCTTGCCTCCCCGCTGAGTACATAGCGCTTACCAGGCACTGGTTATTAGAATGATTAATGGCGCCAATTTCGGAACGTCCTTGACACTGCGCATGCACAGTAGGGGCGAAGTGTGGAGGGCCTTTCAGGACATGTTTTCTTTAGTTTTAGATGCAAATTTTGGGGATTGGGGGGCAAAATTTGTGTTTGGCCCTATATTTTAAGAGTTAGCACCAGCTATGTCTGGGTCATTGGTAAGTATAAAAAATATATAAATTACTATAAATTTTTTAACTTTTTAAATAAATTTTCGAAACGTTGGAGACTTAATTATATTTCAGTGCTTACCACAGGCGCTATTTTCCGAAAGTAGGCCACTGTCTTACAGTGAATAGTATTTAATTATTATATGTTCTCTTCTTTTTTTTGGTATCTTTCAAATGAACAAGCTGAAGATGAATTGAACTAAATGGCATAGGTCCGTCCAACAATTATTTAGTACAAATTGTGAAAAGTTTGAAAGTAACATTTGGACAAATTTTGAATGCAAAACTTCCCGTATTTTTATTTATTGGTATATTATCCTCAGTCAATAAATGTGAACGGGCAGTCAGAGGAAACAAAGAAAAGAAAAGTCTGCCCCCTG
Organism: Pictodentalium vernedei; assembly: GCA_031216915.1. NCBI lineage: Eukaryota > Metazoa > Mollusca > Scaphopoda > Dentaliida > Dentaliidae > Pictodentalium > Pictodentalium vernedei. The sequence continues at coordinate 137,759,463 of CM062292.1, read as the reverse complement.
CCACCGCGAATCTCCGACACCCTTTTCTGATGAGAAAAATACAAATAAGCACAACAGGATGGAAGGGCTATGAATTTCGTTCTTAAGGAAAATGTCTTTCCAGAGTCGAGCGACGGAACCAGTCATCCAGACCATTGCTAATTGGTGAAATAAATAATATCCTCCTACCTCCCCACGGTGTCGAAGCAACCCCCCCCCCACCCCCCCCCCCCCCCAGAAGGCCAACACACACAAATATATGAGTAATTCCGTATCCCCCCCTCCCCCCCCCTCCCCCCCCCTCCCCCCCCCACTAGCTCGACCATTTTTCCTTGCTAGTGAAACCCGCCCTGATATTTCAATATATGGACACCGAAACGTCTCAGGACGCGAACCAGGTCTGACACATCCCAGGGGTGAAAAGTCCAAGCACCACCACACACAAGCATTCCTTCTTCCTTCATGTAATTTAATTATGTATGTAAACTGCAACTTTCAAAGATTTCACCAAAAATACAATTCCACTCTCAACTTACCTTATAAAATCTTAAATCAGAATTTTTCCCAATTTACTAAAAATTACTAAGATTTTTTCCGGTCAATGTTTCATAGGCAAATGACATTTAAACATTTTGGTAAATTTTTTAAAACAGTTAAGTTTAAAGACCATAAATAAAATGAACTTGCAGGATTTATTTGAAATTATTCCACATTTCCATCGCACAAAAAACTGGTGGTTTCTTTTATCATCAAAACTGTTTATTCCTATTACATTAAATAAATGTGTATATCTGTAATATATTCATAGTCTCAAACTGTCTTCAAATATTGTGACAATCTTCTCAACGTGTTTCAGTTCAAAATGCAGGGATGTCGCTCATATCTGTGCCGGTGTCTCATTGGACGACCGGGTTTTGTAGGTGGGAGTAGAATCGTGCCTTTGTTTGGTAATCTGAAAAACAATCTGCAGATTAAAACGTCATATTATAAACAGATTTTCTTCATACACATCTGTCAGATTAATAGTTTTATAACATTTTGAACTTGTTGAACAAAAAAGTGTCCTTTAGTTTTGAATTCACTTCCACCTGTTTGAGAATTAACTGTCGAGCTGTGACTTCATTCTAGGTCGTAATGATATCGTAGTTAATTGTCTGAGAATGGGATTCTCCAGTGGATATTAATAGTAACAAAATCGGGGTCGATCACCCCGACTTTATCACTTGAAAATTGGGGTGATGAATCGGGGTCTTTAATGCAGTGTTTACGTAATGGTTTTTTTTATAGTTTTGGGGAGCAAGTTCCATAGAGTGTGGGGCATCCATAAAGAATGCGCTGTCACCTACACTCTTCAGTTTCGCCCTTGGCTGTGAAAGCAAAATTTCATTACTGGACCTTAGGATTCTGGCAGGTTCGTACTAATACAGAAGTTCAGAGAGGTAAGATGGTGCAAGGCCATGAAGGCACTTGAAGACCAGCATACACAGTTTGTATTGGACTTGGATTCTCTGACATACTGGCAGCCAATGCAATTTGTAAAGGACATGTGTGGCATGTTTTTAGCTCACCTGACTTTCAGTCAGGAGAGCTATAGTGATCACTCACCGTCCGTCGTCTGTCGTCCTGTGTCCGTCGTCCGTCGTCCGTCGTCCGTGAACATGGTGTTTGCGTCTTCTCCTCCCAAACCGCTGAACCAATTTAATTGATATTTAAGATAATAGTTTGTTATGACATCGCAATTTGATTTTGTTCAAATCAAGTTGCCCCGCCCGTGGGTAGGGCCACACCCAAAAAGTGTGCTGAAATCTTAAAAAATCTTCTTCTCATGAACCAGCAGTAGCAGAGACTTGATATTTGGTGTGCAGCTTCCTTTTGAGGTGTAGACTCAGATTTGTTCAAGAGAAGTTTGTGGGGCTATACTTGGCGTCGTTATGGGAGGGGCAAAATTTTTGGCCCCGCCCAAAATTTCTATTTTCCAAACCGAGAGGCTGATTTGAACCAAATTTTATGTGAGGGCTTATTGGGTCATAAGTAACTAATTTATGCTGATTTTTTTTTTCCCGTAGCCCCATGGGAACCGCAGGAGCTAAAAATAGAAAAAAATTAAAACGCCCATATCTCCAAAACTGCACGGCACCGAGAATTTTTATTTGGTGTGAAGCTTCCTTAGGACCAACAGAAAGAATTGGTAAAAAAAAAATGCCATCGGTTTTATCATAGGGTACAGTTTCGGGACATTGAAAAAGTGCTGAGTCAGCACTTTTTAACACTGTAGGCAATGGGAAAAACATTAAAAAATCTTCTTCTCCAGATCCAGCAGGCAGAATCTTTTGATATTTGGTATGCAACATTGGAGGGTGGATCTGATTCAGGTTTGTTCAAATCGGCCCCCTGGGTTCATATTTGGGCTCAGTATAGGAGCCCAAATTTGAACTTACTGCATTTCAGGCAAATTTCTTTGAAAATCTTCTTCTCCAGATCCAGCAGGCAGAATCTTTTGATATTTGGTATGCAACATTGTGGGGTGGATCTGATTCAAGTTTGTTCAAATCGGCCCCTTGGGTTTATATTTGGGCTCTGTATAGGAGCCCAAATTCGAACTTAGTGCATTTCAGGCAAATTTCTTAAAAAATCTTCTTCTCCAGATCCAGCAGGCAGAATCTTTTGATATTTGGTATGCAACATTGTGGGGTGGATCTGATTCAAGTTTGTTCAAATCGGCCCCCTGGGTTTATATTTGGGCTCAGTATAGGAGCCCAAATTTGAACTTACTGCATTTCAGGCAAATTTCTTTGAAAATCTTCTTCTCCAGATCCAGCAGGCAGAATCTTTTGATATTTGGTATGCAACATTGTGGGGTGGATCTGATTCAAGTTTGTTCAAATCGGCCCCTTGGGTTTATATTTGGGCTCTGTATAGGAGCCCAAATTTGAACTTAGTGCATTTCAGGCAAATTTCTTTGAAAATCTTCTTCTCAAGATCCAGCAGGCAGAATCTTTTGATATTGGGTATGCAACATTGTGGGGTGGATCTGATTCAAGTTTGTTCAAATCGGCCCCTTGGGTTTATATTTGGGCTCAGTGTAGGAGCCAAAATTTGAACTTAGTGCATTTCAGGCAAATTTCTTCAAAAATCTTCTTCTCCAGATCCTGCAGGCAGAATCTTTTGATATTTGGTATGCAACATTGTGGAGTGGATCTGATTCCAGTTTGTTCAAATCGGCCGCCTGGATTCATATTTGGGCTCACTATAGAAGCCCAAATTCGAACTTAGTGCATTTCAGGCAAATTTCTTTGAAAATCTTCTTCTCAAGATCCAGCAGGCAGAATCTTGTGATATTTGGTATGCAGCATCCTTAGGGGGGTGAGATTCAAGTTTGTTCAAGCCATGTCCCTAGGTCCATATTTGGGCTCAATGTGGGAGCTTGAATTGTAACTTTGTTCGAAATGAGGAATTTTCTTAAAAAATCTTCTTCTTCAGATCCAGCAGTCAGAATGGTTTGATATGTGGTGAGTAGCATCCTTGGGGGGGGGAGGGGGGATTCAAGTGTGTTAAAGCCATGGGTCCATATTTGGGCTCCCTGTGGGAGCCCAAATTATAACTTAGTCAATATGAGGAATTTTTCTTTAAAAATCTTCTTCTTCAGATTCAGCAGTTGGAATGTTTTGATATTTGGCATGGAGCAACCTTAGGGGGCTGAGATTCAAGTTTGTTCAAGCCAAGTCCCTTGGTTCATATTTAGGCTCACTATGGGAGCCTGAATGACAACTTAGTTCAAAATGAGGAATTTTATTTAAAAATCTTCAGATCCAGCAGATGAATGCTTTTGATATTTTTTATGCAGCATCCTTAGGGGGGTAAGATTCAAGTTTGTTCAAGCCATGTCCCTAGGTCCATATTTGGGCTCATTGTGGGAGCTCGAATTGTAACTTGGTTCAAAATGAGGAATTTTCTTTAAAATTCATCTTCTTCAGATCCAGCAGTCGGAATATTTTGATATTTGGTGTGCAGAATCCTTAGGGGTGTGAGATTCAGGTTTGTTAAAGCCAAGTCCCTGGGTTCATATATGGGCTTCCTGTGGGAGCCCGAATTATGACTTAGTTCAGTATGAGGAATATTCTTTAAAAATCTTTTTTTAGATCCACTGGTCAGAATATTTGGATATTTGGTTTCAGCTTTTCTTAGGAGGAGCAGAAGCAACTTGTGGAAATCAATTCTCTGGGTTGCTATTTAGGCTACCATGTCAGGTGAGCGCCCTCAGGCCCCCTGGGGCCTCTTGTTATATTTTCCTTTCACAGTAGACCAACACCGCCACCCCTTGACCCACGGGGTACATGATTGAATGAATATCCGGCAGGTGTCAGTTCACTTATAATATCATTATCATCCTGGTACAACCAGGTCTCGGTGATGGCCAGACAGTCAATGTTCTTCTCCAATACCAGGTCAACAATGAAATCTGTTTTACCTCTGACAGATTGAGTGTTTATAGTGCCTAAACAAAAATCCGGGGAGTATATACAAAAGATGAACATGAAACAAAAGAAAAGCAGCATGGCTGCTGTGTGCCTCGCTGAGCCGCAAAATAAACATGAATATGAAATGGCTCGCTGACCCTCATTGAGTACAGGGGAGAATAAATGACTCGCTGAGCCACAGTAAATAATTAAGGGAGGTACATTACGAGGCTCGCTGAACTTCAGTGAACGAAACTTCATGGCCGCTAGATGCTGAGACAGTGATTGTTTATTGAGCTACAGATATGGAGTGTTGTGTGATGTCGCTGAGGTGAAGGTTGCACAATGTCGATGCATGACAGAAGGCGGAGCGAATTCAGTTTAGACGATCACAATATGGGCGTGCATGAAAAAGGTGTGGTAAGAATGTAATATTAAGGGGAGTAGGGCGCACAGAGGGCTAGATGGGCCTGCTGCAACACATCTTGGGGAGTGTGGATATAACGGAGATAGCAGTCCGAGGACCACCTGCTGAGGGTTTTGATCAGACGGTCCTCGAGTCTGGCTGAGCATGCAGAGGTAGCGGCGCCAGAACGGAAACTGTGGCCAGAAAAATCAGAGGGAGAGAACCTGCAGAAGGTAAGGTTGGCCTTCAGAAGAGAAATGAAAATTGGCCTACTGAGGACGCAATTTGTCTCGGTCAGAAAAAAGTGGGTGATTGCTTTGAGCTCCCTGTGCCTGACGGATTCTGGCATAGGTACGCAAAAAAGAGACGGGACAGATGAATTGATGTGTGCGGAAAAGATAAATGGTAACCCCTAATCGGAAAGGATCGGTTTTGGAAGCTTTGAGTGTGAGAAAAGCTTTGTCTCCCCCGGATGAAAACTGAAGGTCCCCAAAACATAAATGGGCAGTGGGATCGAAATGCAGGGAGGATGTTGTAAATTCGCCACAGCGAAGAAAGCCAAAAAACCCAAGGTTGAAAATGGTTTGAAGGAGGAGGTTAGTGTAGGTAGAGAAAGGTCCCTGGCAGAGACTGTGTACCAGAGCAGAAAGGATGTCGAAAGTAATTGGGATCCGGGTGCGCGCTGTGGGGTGTGCAACTTTTTTGACTGTTTTAAGAAGAGGGGGCAACTTTTTCCACACCTGCCTGGAGGGAGATAGCAAGGGGTTTGGGGCTCCGTGAAGGAGGCAAAAGTGCTGTACATCCGCCAAGTATAATTTTATGGTGGAATGAGAGAGATTCAGCGCACAATGGCAGAAGGCCACAAAATGTATCACAGGAATGTCTGAAGTGATAGTTAAAATGGAAAGATGTGGAAAATATCGAACTAAAAATCTTTGAAATAATGAAAATCCAGTAGAGTAAACATTCACAACAGGCATTAGTCCATAAGAATCTCTAGGCATGATGGGACTGTGTGTGGATGAAGTTCTGCTTCTGGAGCCAATTCTAAAAAATCCTGTGAAAAGCGAGAAAGAGAATCAGCAATAGAATTGAAGGAATCAGGTATGTGGCGAGAGTAAAACATGAAATTGTGTTGAAGAGTGGATAGGGTAATTCTACGCATGAGTTTCATAATCAGCGGAACCTTGGAACGACCCTTTTGTAGAATATGAACTGTGGCCTCGTCGCAGATAAATATAAGTTTTGCAGTCCATAGGTGCCCCCAAAGCATGCTAGCCACGGCAATGGGATCTAGTTCCATGAAAGCCATGGAGAGTGTCTGTGCTTGTAAAGGAGGCTCGTCACGCCAGCGACCCTGAAACCATTTTCACCGGAAGTACCCACCAAAGCCAATTGTAGAACTGACGTCTGTGAAAACGTCAAGGTCCAAGGAAGTAGTAAACGCAGCATCAAGGAACATGGACACCCCATTCCATTGAGACAGAAGGAAGTGCCACATTTCAAGATCCTTGCGGAACTGGGCAGATAGAGTAACGTGGTGCCACATTTCTGTAACCGAACAGGAGAGCTTTATCAATTCAGAAATAAAAGAGCGGCCCGGGAAAACACTCAACAGGCAAAACTAAGGTGACCGAGGAGAGATAAAAGGTCGCGCTTCTCATAAGATTTTCGGGATTTGAAGGTTTTGAACAGGCCCAAAATACACGCAAGTTTGTCGCTAGGAAGACGAGACTGCTTGCGAACATTGTCCAAAATAATGCCCAGGTACTCTAGGGAATGAGAGGGCCCCTCCATCTTTTCTGGAGAAAGCGGGATATCGAGATCCGAAAAATGTTGAGAAAAGAGTGGAAAATGGGTTCCGGGTTTGAGTGGGGGTCACAAATAACTAGGAAATCGTCTAAAAGATGGAGGATTTGGGGGATTGAAGCCCTGTTACTGGCGATCCAGCAGATAGCCTGAGAGAGGAGATCGAATATTTTGGGGCTAGATCGACACCCGAAAGCAAGCCGTGTATGGAAGTAATAAGATCCCTCCCATTTAATGCCATAAAGGGGCCAAAGTGGAGGATCAATAGGAATGAGATTGAAAGCAGATTGGATATCGGTTTTGCAAAGCCAAGACCGGGAGCCCGAAGTCTGACTTAAATAGATGGCTGTGTCAAGAGAAACATAAGACATGGAGCAGTCATCCTTGTCGATAAGGTCATTGATCGATGAGTGTTCCTGCGAGCGGTGGGGTGCTGAGAGGTCGACGATTAGGTGCTGTTTTTTGGAGAAGTTCTTTTCAACGAGACCTAGGGGGCTAATTCTGTAGGAAGAGTAAGGCGGATAAGTGAATGGACCAACAAGGAAACCACTACCGACTTCCTTACTCAGGAGGGAGGTAACCGCTTCTGGGTGGTCCGTAGCCGAACGTAGGTTGGGTAGTTCTAAAGTCGAACGTGGTAGGGTTTGAATGCCGGTATGGAAACCATGAGAAAATCTGTGGATGAGTGAGGCACAAAATTCCTGATCGGGATGTGAAGTGAGTGCCCCCCGCCAGGTGATTAACATTGATTGGTGTGGTGGCCCAGCCTTGGGGGTTGTCAGTGGAGTTCGTGTCAAAGAGTCATTTTTGTGGGGTTGACCAGGTAGTTGGACGTGAAAGCAATTTGGGACAGATAGGTTGTGGATGGGGTTGCTTGCAGGTAACACAGACATGCGCATGCCTGCAGGCAGCGCCAAAGATACAGCCCCTCGCTGAATTGAATTTTAGACAAATTGTGCTGTTCAGCGAACTAGGAGGGGGTAGGAGTGCCCACGGAGCCTCAGAAGAGGTGGGTGTATTGCCCCGTGGGGCTGTGGAAAAGCATGGCTGCCGGGATTGTGAAGCAAAGGGGCAAAATTTTGAAATGTGATCAGCACCATGGCAGAGAAAACAGGACTGAGATTTTTGGCCAGCAAATACCGAACAGAACAGTTTATTATCTCTGACAGACCAGTTGACCTTGATGTTGCATTGCAACCAGGCAGCACCTTTCACCGAGAAAGCAAGGTGATATCTATAGAAGAGTTTGCCGTATTGTGCGGCGACTGAGATAATGTCAGATTGATAAACATCAAGTTCGACTCGTCTGTGTGGATAAACTTCACAAAGAATGTTTTTATATTTGTTGAAAGCCTTGATAAATTCTGGTAATGTGAGATGTTTAGCAAGGCAGGGGTCTGGCCATTGCTCTGTAGACTTTTGAGAAAGATCTAAAGGGATCATAATTAGGCATGCAAGGTTGACGTCTTTTCCAGTTATGATATCATGCCGGAGGGCAGGGCTTATGTCCACATCAATATCAAGCAGGCTGGAGAGGGGTACACCGGTGGTGTTGGATGGATATGTGGCAGGGTTGGAGTTGAAAGACAAGATTGGCTGTACCTGTTGTGAAAGGGTCACCAGGCTGTATAATATTAGGTGCATCACAAGCAGGTAAATTGGCATCAGTATGAGCATTAACAGTCACAGATGGAGACTGGTTTGTCAGTACGGATTGCAGTTGCAGAATTGTTTGTTTGATGCTTTCGATTTGCTGTCCCTGGTGATGAATGAGAAGTGTCAATAGAAGCACGTGGAGTAGTGGTGATATTGGTAGGTGGAGAGTTAACCACAGGCCTTGAGGGTAAATCTGTAGAAGCAGCAGCATTAGTAGTGTGGGCTGAATTGAGAGTGTCAGTAGCCAAATCTCAGGTGAGAGAATGGTTTTGCAAAGTATTCAAAAATGGCGTGCTGGAAGGAGCCTGTGAAAAATTATGAAGTCTATCAGATGCACTAAAAGCTGTGACAATTGTTGAATGAAGCCATGGTCGAAATAAACAAACTGCCAGTTGTCTGAAGAGCTGGTGTAGCCCAGGTTGACGAATGCATAATGTCCAAGTTGTGGTTTTCATTCTCACTTCCAGTGGTTGTTTGACGACTGACGTTTACAGAGAATAGTTGTAGGAGCACAGATTTTTTAGTTGAAGGAAGAGATTTGATACCTACCTTGGCCAGCTCCAAATGAAGACGTGCAGTCGTCCAATTTTTCGGGTCCGTAAGAGAAGTGGCACGCCTGAAATGTGGTGCCCGGCATCTTTTCACACAGTGAACTGGAGAAACGCCCGATGTGTTATCACCGGAAGTTAACCGAGATGGCGAAAACGAACGAGACACTCTGACCAGGTTTCTGGAAACTGCCGAAGCCCGAGTGTTTACATTTGAAGAAATTTTAGTTTTTGATGCGCTCGGCTGTAAATTTGAAATCCCAGAGGTGTTAGGTTCCTGGAAAGATGTGCGCCCATCGGCACAGACAGGTGTTTTGGAGCACAGTAAAGCTTTTTTAGCTCACCCGACTTTCAGTTAGGAGAGCTATAGTGATCACTCACCGTCCGTCGTCGTCCGTGAACATGGTGTTTGCGTCTTCTCCTCCCAAACCGCTGAACCAATTTAATTGATATTTGAGATAATAGTTTGTTATGACATTGCAATTTGATTTTGTTCAAATCAAGTTGCCTTGCCCCTTGGTAGGGCCACACCCAAAAAGTGTGCTGAAATCTTAAAAAATCTTCTTATGAACCAGCAGTAGCAGAGACTTGATATTTGGTGTGCAGCTTCCTTTTGAGGTGTAGACTCAGATTTGTTCAAGAGAAGTTTGTAGGGCTATATTTGCTGTCGTAATGGGAGGGGTAAGAATATTTGCCCCTCCCAAAATTTCTATTTTCCAAACCGAGAGTCAGATTTGGACCAAGTTTGATATGAGGGCTTATTGGGTCATAAGTACTTAATTTATGCCTTAATTTTTTTTCCTGTTGCCCCATGGGAACTGCAAGAACTAAAAATAGAAAAAAATTAAAATGCCTTATCTCCAAAACTACACGGCACTGAGAATTCGTATTTTTTATGAAGCTTCCTTAGGACCAACAGAATGGAATGATCAAAAAACATTGCTATCGGTTTTATCATGGGGTACTTTTCTGAGACTTTGAAAAAGTGCTGAGTCCGCATTTTTTAACACTGTTGGTGATGGGAAAAACATTTAAGACAACTTTTCTCCCAAACCACTGCTCCAAAAGCTTTCAAATTTCGCATAAAACATCTTTGGAAGATTATTTCACTTGTTTATTGAAATCAATTCCCTTGGTCCCTATTTGGGCTCTCTATGGGAGCCCAAATGTTTAAATTAGTGCAGTATGAGGAATATTTTTAAAAAATCATCTTCTTCAGATCTACCAATAAGAATATTTTGATATTTGGTATGCAGCATCCTTAGGGGGTTGAGATTCATGTTTGTTCAAGCCAAGTCCCTGGGTTCATATTTAGGCTGAAAATTTGGGGTCCCGTTCTGGACTTTGAAATTTTGGACCAAAATCTGGAAATTTTTTGTTTTGTTTTTTATGCATTTCGGTCAATTTTGAGACAAAAAATTTTTTTTTTTTTTACACTGAAAATTTGGGGGCAGGGTGGGACTTAGAAAATACCAAAATCCAGATTTCTTTTTTTTGTTTTTTATGCGTTTCGGTCAGTTTTAAGACAAAGAAAATTTTTTTTTTTTACACTGAAAATTTGGGGGCTGGGGTGGGACTTCAAAAATTTTGGACCAAAGTCCGGAATTTTTTGTTTGTTTTTTATGTGTTTTTGGACCAAAATCCGGAATACTTCGAAAATTTTGGACCAAAATCTGGAAATTGTTTTTTATGTGTTTCGGTCAATTTTAAGACAAAAATTTTTTTTTTTTAACACTGAAAATTTGGGGGCCTGGTGGGACTTAAAAAATTTTGGTCCAAAATCTGGAATTTTTTGTTTGTTTTTTATGTGTTTCGATCAATTTTAAGACAAATTTTTTTTTTTTTTTTTTACACTGAAAATTTGGGGTCCGGGTGGGACTTGGAAAATTTTGGACCAAAATCTGGAATGCTTAGAAAATTTTGGACCAAAATCCGGAAATTTTTGTTATATTTTTTTTTTATGCGTTTAGGTCAATTTTAAGACAAAAAAAATTATTTTTTTTACACTGAAAATTTTGGGTCTGGGTGGGACTTCGAAAATTTTAGACCAAAATCCGAAATTTTTGTTTTTTTGTTTTTTATGTGTTTCGGTCAGTTTTAAGACAAAATTTTTTTTTTTACATTGAAAATTTGGGGGCCGGGTGGGACTTCGAAAATTTTGGACCAAAATCCGGAAATGAGTTTTTTGGTTTTTTTATGCGTTTGGTCAATTTTAAGAAGAAAAAAAAAATTTAGGCTGAAAATATTTTGTTTGACACTTCGAAAATTTCCCCCCCAAAATAAAAAAAAAATCTGTTTTTTATGCGTTTATCTCAATTTTGGGACGTAAAAGTGCAGAAACTGAAAATAGAAGGAAAAATCCTGCGTATTGTGTGGGCACAACTGCTTTATCTTGTTGGTATATGCTTTTCTTAGGAGGGGCGTATTATTCAAATCAAGTCCCTGGTTTGATATTTAGACTACCATGTCAGGTGAGCGCCCTCAGGCCCCCTGGGGCCTCTTGTTTTTGTTCCTTGTGACCACTCGCTCTGCACAATTCTGTATGTATTGTAGTTTTACAATGTTGGTGTTTATTAATCCTAAGAACAGTGAGTTACAGTAATCAAGCCGAGTTGTCACAAAGGCATGTACAAGTTGCTCAGCTGTTTTATTGTTTCTTAAGTTCCTAATTTTGTTTATGTTCCTCAGAATTGGCTGATGTGCACAACGTGTGTCAAGTGACAGGTTTTCATCTAAGAAAAAACCTAGGTTACGAACTGACTTGGATGATGAGATACATACATCCTGGATATTTAAATCAAGTTTGGGCAACTTAATTAATTGCTGTGAAGTTCCAAAGTAGATAATTTCTGTTTTGTCATGGTTCAGTTTCAGAAAGTTAACAGTCATTCAAGATTTTATTTTGAGAGTGCACTGTTCCAACGAATGCACGGGGCAGGCTTGCACTATCTTTATAGAAATGGATATATAGCTGTGTGTCATCAGCGTAGCAATGATAATTTAGTCCATGCTTTCTTTTTTATGTCACCTAAAGGCAGGACATATATGGTGTGGAGAATCATCCTAGAACCGACCCCTGAGGATTTCCACATAAGAAGGGGTGTTTTGCAGAGTGCTCACTATCGATAACACACTGAGTGCGACCTTCTAAATATGAGCGAAACCACTGAAGTGCTGTGCCTTTTATACCAGTTCTATTTTCTAGGCATATAATGAGGGTAGTATGATCAGTAGTGTCAAAAGCAGCACTGAGATCTAGAAGCACGAGACATGACAGCAATTGCTTATCCATTGCTAACAGTAAATCATTTTGGACTCTCAAGAGCGCAGTCTCCGTGCTACAACATGGTTTGTAAGCTGACCAAAATGCTTCACAATGACTGTTGGATTTCAAATTAGATCGGAGCTGATCAGCTGCAACCCTTTCCACAACCTTTGACAGAAAAGAAAGATTGGAGACAGGGTGGTAGTTCTTCAGAATGTTGGGGTCTAGCGAAGGCTTTTTGATTAGGGGAGTTACAAGTGCTCGTTTCATCCCCTTGGGGAAAGTGCCAGTTGAAAGGCAGGCATTAGCAATTTTTAAAATGGTCTGCAAGAGATTTGGAAGACATGCCCTGAGTAACCATGTGGGCAGTGCATCAAATGCACATTACTTAGGTGGAGACTGCTTGATGATGTTTGATAGTGTTTTGGTATCCACTGGTGTGAAGGAATTGAACAAAACATCTTCACAGCAGGTGTCTGTTGTGTTAACCTTATTCTACTCGGACCCAAAATTAGTTCTTATGTTTTCAGTTTTGTCAACAAAAAATTTGGAGAAGTCATTTGGGAGGGTTGCCTTGGATGTGTGGTTTGACAGAACCGACTTTTTCTTACGGTGTAGTAAACTTTCAATTATTTTGGTTAACATATGTGGTTGCTGGGAATTATCCGTGATCAAGTTGGCAGTATATTGCTGTTTGGCCATGCGAATAAGCTGATTGGCAGGATTTTGTTGGTGTATATACATTTCTCAGTGCACAACAAGTTTTGATTTATGCCACTGCATTTCATATCTGCGGCACAGCTTTTTTGCATTACGAATGTTATCATTAAACCATGGTGTATTTGGTCTGAGAGCAACAGTTTTTGTTCGATGGGGTGCAAAATCATCCTCTGATGCTTGTAAGGCATTGTGATAAACACCAATATTGAATGGTATTCTTGGTATACTACTGAGCTGTAGTTCACTGTTTACAGCAGTGAAAGACTCGGAATTGTCCTAATATTGGAAATCACTCAGGAACTCGCCACCAGTCATTTCATGTAACAAACAAACTGAGAGAAAATTGCGTTTAGTATTTCTCTCAGGTTTTTGTTTCATCAAATTACCGACGACAAGAGGCTGTGGAAATATATAGCTAATAAATTCATCTTGGAGGAATGTCTGTTTGATCGTTCTTTTTTTATCTAATGTTGGGAATATTTTTCAATACCAGAATTTTGATGTTTTGAGGTTCCATCAATATTGTTAATTGATATTGGTTTGATAATGTCCGTCTTTAATTCTTTGGATGTTTCAATTCTACAGATATGAATTTATACACTTTGGACTGACAAAATGACTTCAAATACTGTTGAATTACAGTTTAATTGAATTTGAAAGGTTTCTTGTATTTTTGTCGATTGGATAAACTTGAGTGTATTCTTGTATTCCTGTCATGATATAACTATTTATTTATTAAAGTTTATCGACACTTTAACAGCCAAGGTAATTTCGTGTCGGTGACAGTTCTCTGGGTGGAGGTAGCCGGAGTACCCAGAGAGAACCACTGAGCAACGACAAGCAGCTGCCAGCTCCCAATGTTGTTACTCTGCACTGCAGCACAGGCAGGGTTAGATTGGTTGAAGACATGCGCACCATCGACGTGCAGTATGTCATAGAGCAAGGCGTCATCGTACCCCTATGTGTACAATCGGGGTTAAGTGCCTTGCTCAAGGACACAACCTGGAGTCCGAATCGATTGCTCAGATGATCATCCATCCAAGGACTAACCGGGCTCGACATTGCTTAACTTCGGTGATCTGGCGAGAACTGGTTACTGCAACGCCACCACATCCCCACCATGATCTAAGAATAGATAATTAAACTGACCTTAAACTCGATTAAATAATTATAATAAATAATCATAAATCTGATTCTAATTTCTTGTTTCTCAGGCAGTTTTTTCTCAATTTTATGATGAAGAAAGGAGGCTTTTTCTGTTAACCTTTCACCTAAAATGAAAGCCAGATAACACTTGCAAACAAAATTCTTGAATTACTCATTTTTTACATTTTTTTTATCAAAAACATAGCCTATTACCCTTCATTGGGACAAGCTTAGTGAGCTTGTTCCAATTAGGGGCCATAAGCTATGTTTTTGAGACAAAAATGTTATGTACCATCTTGATTCCTCTGTTCACCAATTTCAAACTCACTGTTATACAAAGCAGGCAGCCTCGCAACGACAGGCTGCCTGACCACCTTAAGCACCACAGGCACTGGAAAGCTTCAAAAGAGGAACTAAAAACCCATCTATTCACCCATGTTTTTGGTGTGCGTTAGTAGTGCATTCTCCCCATGTTCCATATAACATATTTGCTATATACTAACAGAGCATTGTAAAGCCTGAGAGGGTATAATGTTTTGCCGATTCTTGACTCTAAACTGTATTTATTATTATTAGCATTAAAAAATAAATAAATAATTTAAATTGAATGATGATTTTTAGCTCAACTTTGGCAAAGCCAAATTTGAGCTTATGCCATGGCCCGTCATCCGTCTGTCCGTCAACAATTGGATACGGCTCGGGCTAGAGGCCGTATTTAGGAACCGATCTTTACGAAACTTTTTGGGTACCTTTGTTATGTCCGTGGGACGAGAACGAGTGTTTTGGGGTTTGGTCCGAAATTCAAGATGGCTGCCAGCCGCCATTTTGTACCGACGATGCAGAAATCTGTTTTTTGTACAGAACTTCCATATGAAAGCTATGATTTGAATAATTTTTTGTATGAATGTTTAGTACCATGGGATACATCACATATAATACGGGTTTTTTCCTCGTGCGTAAATTATGCAAATTAGACTAACTTTGATGTTTTTTGGTGTTACTTTCAGCACTGTAAGTGCAAATGCCAATACGGCTCGGGCTAGAGGCCGTATTTATGAACCGATCTTTACGAAATTCCTTGGGTACCTTTGTTATCACCTTGGGACGAGAACGAGTGTTTTTGGGTCCGGTCCGAAATTCAAGATGGCCGATGGCAGCCATTTTGTACAAAATTTGGCGCAATCAGATTTTTGCACAGAAATTCCATATGAAAGCGCTGATTTGAATATTTTTTTGTGTGAATGTTTAGTACCATGGGATACATCACATATAATACGGATTTTTTTCTAGTGCAGAAATTATGCAAATTAGATGAACTTTGATTTTTTCAGTGCTACTTACACACAGTAAGTACACATGTCAATACGGCTCAGGCTAGAATCTGTATTTATGAACCGATCTTCACGAAACGTCTTGAGTACCTTTGTTATCACCTTGGGACAAGAACGAGTGTTTCTGGGTGCGGTCCAAAATTCAAGATGGCTGCCAGTGGCCATTTTGTACCGAAATTAGGTCTAATCAGTTTTTTGTACACAACTTCTATATACGGCTCAGGCTAGAGGCAGTATTTATGAACCGATCTTTACGAAACTTCTTGGGTACCTTTGTTATCACCGTGGGATGAGAACAAGTGTTTTTGGGTGTGGTCCAAAATTCAAGATGGCCACCAGCAGCCATTTTGTACCAAAATTAATGCTATCAGTCTTTTGTACAGAACTTCTGTATGAAAGTTCTGATTTGAATATATTTTTGTATGAATGTTTAGTAACATGAAATACATCACATATAGTACGGGTTTTTTTCTCGTGCAGAAATTATGCAAATTAGATGAACTTTGATTTATTCAGTGCTACTTATACACTGTAAGTACACATGTCAATACGGCTCGGGCTAGAGGCTGTATTTATGAACCGATCTTCACAAAACTTCTTGGGTACCTTTGTTATCTCCTTGGGACGAGAATGAGTGTTTCTGGGTGCAGTCCAGAATTCAAGATGGCTGCCAGTGGCCATTTTGTACCGAAATTAGGTCCAATCAGTTTTTTGTCACAACTTCTACACAGCTCATATTTGTGAACTGATCTTCACGAAACTTCTTGGGTACCTTTGTTTTCACTTTGGGGCAGGAATGAGTGTGTTTTGGGGTGCCTTTGTTATCACTGTGCTATGAGAACAAATATTTTGGGGTTCAGTCAGACCCACTCTGGGACTCAAAGATTTTTTTCTAGTTTAGCATCTGACTGTCACCCACCTTTACAATACTTTACCTATACATTTGTTACAGGCAACGGTCAGTATTTATGTACAGACCGTTACAATACTTTATATGTACCTTTGTTATTAGGTCATTACCTAGATGTTTGTCATTGCTGTGTCACATACTGTACATGTACATGTCTTTGTCTTGACAAGTTGAGCTACAGTGTCATTGACACTTTCATTGTGAATTGCACCGGCCAGTTTTGGCAGTTGTGTTGGTTTAAGGGTTAATCCACAAAATAGTCCTGATAATAAATTAAAATGTTAACTCCTTACAGTATTATATAGAAAGAACAAATGTTTTCAGTGGTGAAAATTTCTCATAATGCAGTTTCAGATTTAGCCCAGTCTATCTTGGTTTATAGAGCTCAGTGAGCTCTGCGAGACAAAGTATAATTTGTTAAATTTTTAGTCCTACAAGTTCAAAAATATTTCATCAAGATTTCCAGGTAAAAAATATTGAGATGAGGCATATTTTCAATGACAAGGGATGTGCTCCAGAAACAATATTTTGATAGCCAATGTTGCATCATGTTTTAATGTTTGTTTTTAGTTTCCCTCTGTCTAGAAGCTCTAAAGCATATGTTACCAAGAGATGTCACAATACAGGTGTTTATAAGATGGTATACCAACAGAAATGTACCCGGTGGACTTGGGAATCAGTCCGAGTGGGCTCTTTTCAGAAGCTGTTTACTGAGTTTGATGGGATATGACACATCAAAATTAGCTCTTACAAGCAAGGTATGTTTATACTGATTGTATATGGTTTATTGGTTGTTCTTAGCAACAAATAGAAAACAGAGAGGGTTCATTTTCAGTGGAGGATTGCTTGAGAATCAAAACAGTGTTTCTGTTTCCTTGTATATTCAGTATTGATCCACCATGCTTATGCTCTTTTCGCAAGAATTCAGGCCAAATTCTTAATTTTCAACTCCCCTCCCCCCACACCTCCATAATTAAGCCAAAGCAATATAAAAGCTAGAGTACCATATGGGCCTCAATAGATAGCACCTGTGCATATGCAGAACCAAGTTTAGAACCAAGGAAGTGTCCTCAATTCCCAAGTTGGGATCTGCTAATTACAAATTTTTTTTTGAATCTCATCACAAATCTAATTGTGTCTCATATCGATATCGAATCGAATTGTAAATCAAATCTTAACCCTTTGAACCCTAGTAGTATCTTCCATATTAGTTCAATGGCAGCAACGGGAAGAGTCCATATTCTTTATTTGGGGGTAGACCAATTAATATTTTCAATGTGCAGCCTTGGGACTGCAGATTGAAAATATTGATTGGTCAACACCACACCTTCACTAGTCAACCTACTTAATGAAGTTATCATGTTACTGGGCCGGAAAAGGGCCTCTGGGGTTCAAAAGGTTAAAAGACAAGTTATTTCATATTGCACCAAACGGAAGTTATAGAACACAATGATGACCCTTACAAGACTTAGTGAACACTTTAAACACCAATAAATAAATATTCTCTGTAGCACCGTCGCTGAAACAGCTTGGCCTGTTATCCACAGTTTTAGTTTTTGAAGGCTTAACTTGTTACTATTCACGTTCTTAAGAACGTGAATAGTAACAAGTTAAGCCCTCAAAAACTAAAACCATGGATACTGTTCTGGACAAAATTCACTACTTGCCTAACAATTAAACTTTGTCAATTACTCAATTAAATAGGAATTGAGCTTTCATGAATGAATTGTCTTAAGACAAAATTTTATCCAGTTTTTGTTGGAAATGTAACAAATTGAAGTTAGTATGAGAGATTAAAAAAAATTGAATCTTGAGACTGATTTGGGATCAATCTCAGTGCAGATTATGGTATCGATATTGAATCAAATCTCGAATATTTGCAGGACCCTAGTCCCAAGAATAACCATTCTTTGTTTGGATGATTGAAACAGTTGTGTTTTTCTAAACGAGGCAAGTTTGCTACAAGGGGCACCACAAGAGGCTTTACTCTGATAGCATCCATAAATTGATAAAGTTTTTAAGTGATAAAATGTTTTGTTAGAGCGTGTTTATTAAAATTTATTGGAGGATGTTCGTGGACAATCTCTAATGGATTTTAATGAGGCATATTCTGCTGAAGCAAATACATTTAATGGACTCCCCCCCCCCCCCCCCCCCCATCCCATTGGACACCCCTATTTCTCTTTGAATATTTGAGTGCATCTCCCAGAACTCGGACAGTTGTAGCTCATCCCTACTAGCAATTGGATATCACCAGTCAAACCAATAATCCTAGAATGGTTGTGACAATGTCAACACAAAATAACAATATGATAAATCGGTCAAAGGTTTAAGTATTATTGTTAATAGGTTGAGGTCAAATCTATGTTAGACGACAAAATTGTTTTTGTTTGTTGGATGTGTTTTATTGGAAGTTGTTGGTTGAAGAGTGTGCAATGACATTCTCCAGTAAATTTTGATGAGGCATATTCTCCTGAAATAAATCATTTTGTCCCCCCCCCCCCCCCCCCCCAACATTGGTCAACCCCATTTCCTTAAAGTTGTAAGTGCATCTCCCAGAACTGAGGCAGTTGTAACTCATCTCTGCCTGTCACCTGATGCCACAATTCAAACCCATAATCTTAAACTCAATACACCATAAAAATGTGGTAGCTGGTCATATCACCAAGTACTATTATTCTTGTAAATAGACTGAGATTTATTCTATCTTAGACAGCAGAATCGTTTGCTTGAATATATTTTATTAGAAAAACTGATTTTAATGAGGCATGTTCTGCTGAAGTAAATACATTTTGAATTAATATCACCCCCCCCCTCAATATACACCCACACTTGTTCTTTAAAGCATTGAGTTTATCTTTTCAGAACTCAGGCAGATGTAGCTCATCTCTACCTGCAACCATATATATCATCATTCAAACTCATAATCTTAAAGTATATACACTATAACAATTTGATAACTGGTCACCTAACTAAGAATTATTATTCATATTACTCGTCTGAGGTTAAACCAACGTTAGACGGCAGGGTTGCTAGTTTCAATGTGTTCATTAAGGATTACTGGAGAGTTCTGATGGGTAACTTATAAGACGTCTTAATGAGGCATATTTTGCAGTAGAAAATACATTCGGTTTACTATTATCCCCCTTGGACACCCCTATTTCTCTTTGAAGCTTTGAGTGAGTGTATTTTCCACAACTTAGGCAGTTCTAGCTCGTCTCTGCCTGCAACCATAAATCACCACCCAAACCCATAATTCTAAAATCAATGCACTATAACAATTTGATAACAAGACATAGGCTTATGTATTATTATTGTTGTTAATTCATTGAGGTCAGATCTGTGTTAGACGACAGAATTGTTTGCTAGAATATGTTCTATTAAGAATTATTGGAGAGTGTTCATGGGCAATCCCTGATGAATCTTAATGATGCATATTCTCCTGAATTAAAAACGTCTTGGTTCAAGAACCCCCCCCCCCCCCCACCCCATCTTCGTTTCAGTTTAAAACCTTGAGTGTACGTCCCATAACTCAGGCAGCTGTAGCTCATCTCCACCTGCAACCATATATCACCACTCATACGTCCCACAACTCAGGCAGTTGTAGCTCATCTCCATCTGCAACCACGTATAACCATTCATACCCCTCAGCTTTGTAATACTACTAATATATAACAGGTGAAAATAGGTGTACTGAACATGAGGAAGCTTTCTACTTTTTATAGGTTTTTTCCAGGGAATAGGTCAAAATTGAGGTATGCCCCCCCCCCCCTCCCCCCCCCCCCCCCCCCTTCAGCTTTTTGGTGGATATGTTTGAAAGGTCATCCGTTCTTCCACTTTTTTCACTTTGTACATAAACATACCCGAGCTTCCGAGAATGTTCAGCCTATAGCTCTACCACTACGATCCTACAGTCCTCAATATATTCACTGCGAAGTAGAAATATTTCACTTCAACTACGATTTTTTTTCTTTATTTGAAATATCCTGTATTTCATCTTTATTATTCCCCAATAAACCTAAAGTTGGAAACTCAAAACTGGCCAACTATGACTCAAAACTTAACAGTTTAGTGAACTGAACACTCCACTGAACAAAGTGAATCGAGTGACAATCATGACAGTTCAAGATCTCACGCGGAATCGGGTATTTTTCACTGAGACAACATGGCTAAACTCATCAGTCCCTGTCTGAGTGAAACAACTCTGTTATAAGCTGATTGATGGAACAAAGTAAAGTGACCTTTACCACACACGGCACAGTGCGGGTCGTGACGGGTTGTGGACTGACTTCGGTAAACCGGTTACGCCACATTGACTTCACCTCATACAGAGGTGTCTGTCTGTCTGTCTCTGTCTGTCTGTCTGTCTGTCTGTCTGTCGGTCAGTCAGTCCATCTGTGTGTTCATCCATCTATCCCTTTGTCCGTCCGACCGTCCGTCCGCCCATCACCACTCGTCTGTCCTTCTCTCTGTCTGTCTACACGTCCGTCCGATTAATCGAACAAAGTAAAGAGACCTTTACCACACACGGCACAGTGCGGGTCGTGACGAGTTGTGGACTGACTACGATAAACCGGTTATGCCACATTGACCTCACCTCATACAGAGGTGTGTGTAAGAGTGTCTGTCCGTCCGTCTGTCCGTCTGTCTCTCAGTCAGTCTGACAGACGGACGGTCAGTCAGTCTGTCTGTTTGTGTGTTCGTCTGTTTGTGTGTTCGTCCATCTATCCTTTTGTCCGCCCATTACCACTCGTCTGTCCTCCTCTGTCTGTCTACACATACGCCCGTCCGCTCATACATATGTCTGCCCGCCCATCAGCACGGACGTATGTTCGTCCGACCGCTGTCTGTCTGTCTGTCTGCGTGTCTGTCTGTCTGTCTGTCTGTCTGTTGCTCTGTCTGTTTGTCTGTCCATCTGTCTGTCTGTCTGTCTGCTTGTCCTTCTGTCTGCCTGTCCGACTGTTTCTCCGTCTGTCTGCCATGCCCCTCTATCTGCATGTATCTGCATGTGTTTGTGTCTGCCTGCCTGCCTGCCTGCCTGCCTGCCTGCCTGCCTGCCTGCCTGCCTGCTGCCTGTCTGTCTGTCTGTAAGTAAGGCAAGTAAAGTAAGTAAGTAAGTAAGTAAGTAAGATAGCGAGCGTGCTTGTTTGCAGAGGATCTAACTCAATTAGGTTTAGTACTCTATAACACCCGAACCCACCCTTGATATCGTTTCCATTATAAATACCATTATCCTTTCCATAACAGTTTGTACAGTTTGTTTTGTTCATTTTCTTCTTTTCAGTGATGTCCTTTTTTGCATTTTCACTCTGGATCTGTGTTGGCAACACCAAATTAAATACAGTAAAAACTATGTTTCAGTGACTCCCACTGCCTGCTCCAACTTTCTACTAAGTATCTTACAGTCGAATAAACATGGGGATTGAATTAGCACAATACAGGCAGTCAGTGGGCGTTTTCTACAACTCCGTGTACTCCATGTTGAGGGTTCGTCATGGGTTCTGTGGAAAGTCCTCATTTGTTAATATATTATATTTGTCCACATTTCTTCTAATTGCTACCAGCTTCTTCTTTCAACTATTAATCATTAGGAGTGGGGACATTGAGGTTAACCCTGGCCCCACATACAATAAGGACATGTCAACTAATGAAACATCTGCGATTTCGATTCTGAACCACAACATTCGTAGTATTCGCCACAAACTCCCTCTTCTCAGCGACGAGATCGATGATTTCGACATTCTCTGTTTTACGGAAACTCACCTTGACGATGAGTGTGATATTAGTAATATTTTGCTACCTAACTTCTCCGCTCCATTTACTCACAATAGGAACCAGTTCGGTGGCGGCATCGCAGTGTATTTCTCAGACAGTATATACCATAGAAAGCTAGACTATCTCTCATTTAACGACGACATTCTCTGGTTTGAGGTTGGGGTTAAACAGAAATTTATTTTATGCCTGACATACAGATCCGAGAGAGAATCAGTTGCCGACTATTGGTCTAAACTAGAAGATAAAATAGATCTGGCATTATCCCTTAACCCCGCGATAGTACTTACAGGAGACATCAACTCTGATCTCCTAAACCCCCAAAGCAAACTACATTCTCTCATGACATTATTCAACTTAAACAACGTAATTACAGAACCCACCAGAGTAACTCCTACTTCGAAGTCACTGCTTGATCCGATAATCGTCAGCGACACTGTTGATGTGTTCAACTCAGGAACATTGGAACTGGGGTTATCCGACCATAGAGCTACTTATGCCCATATTGCCAACTCGCATTTTAACAACCCCGTTACGTTTCGTGACGTCTGGCTTTACAACAAAGCCGACTTCCAACGAATGAGTACAATGATAGCTAGGTCCGATTGGGAAAATTTAATAAGCGACGCGCCCTCCATAAATGATGCTGTGTCAAACTTTGTATCGGAGTTCTTAAAAATAGCGAAGCAATGTATCCCCAATTCCACAATAACAATGCGAAAAAAAGACAAACCATGGTTTGACAGCGCTATTAGAAAAGAGTTACGCCACCGTGACCGATTAAGAAAATTAGCTTTCAAAAATAATAAACCCCAGCTTTGGGCAAAATATAAAACAGCCAGGAACAAGGTTAACAACATGAAAAAATTTGCGAAGAATGTATACATGGAAAAAGTTGACGAATCTCTATCACACGACACGGAACCTAAGCAGTTTTGGCATGTTGTTAAGACGTTTCTGGAAAATTTTTCTAGTACTTCTGGCATAACCCATCTTTACCTCCTGTCCGAGGAAGGCTGTGAAATTATCGAGAACGATACAGAGAAAGCAAATCTCCTAAACGAAATTTTTATAAGTAACAGTGCATTAAACTCGAGTTCAAAAACCCTTCCGCCCTTCAAACGGAGATGCCCTCACTCCATTAGCAGCGTATCGTTCTCTGAGCAGGACATCTCGGATATTCTAAAAAGTTTAAGAACTAAAAAGTCACATGGTCACGACGGAATAGGTCACAAAATGTTGAAGGAAACAAAATATTCTGTTAGCAGACCCTTTTTTCTCCTCTTCAATAAATCATTGTCATAGTGCGTCTACCCCGACGAGTGGAAACTTGCTGATGTGATTCCTCTTTATAAGAAAGGAGACAAATACGACCCGAAAAATTATAGGCCCATATCGTTGTTATGCTGTATCGGTAAAATAATGGAACGAGTTGTCTTTAGAGATATCCACAAATATTTCCTTGAAAATAGTTTATTTTACAAATTCCAGTCAGGGTTTTTGCCGAATAATAGTACAGTGTACCAGTTGATAGAGGTCTATCATAACCTTTGCAACGCCATAGATAAAAATATGCAAACTTGTGGTGTTTTTTGTGATATTTCCAAGGCCTTTGACAGGGTTTGGCACACCAGTCTAATTTTCAAACTGAAGCAATATGGGGTTTCTGGTCCCTTGCTGCGATGGTTTCAAAGCTATTTGGCACACAGAAGTCAAAGGGTGAAAATTAATGAATGTAAATCCGAGTATAGAAACATAGAAGCGGGGTTCATCAGGGGTCTGTTCTTGGCCCTTTTTTATTTTTGGTCCACATCAATGATATAGCCGACGATATTGAGTCCATTGTTAGACTCTTCGCTGACGATACCTGTTTGACCAAATCATCTATTGACATTCATAGCATTGAGTCAAAAATGAACATCGAACTCGAAAAAATCAACAAATGGGCCGATACATGGCTGGTCACATTTAATGCTAAAAAAACCAACGCTGTTTTGTTTACACTCAATAGAGATGTCATTATTCCAAGTGTTTTGTTCGACAGCGAAACACTTGACTTTGTTGGCGTCCACAAACACTTGGGATTATCCATCCAATCAAACTTGGGCTGGGAAGCGCATATTGACGACATTTGTAAAAAAGCCTGTGTTAGACTTTCACAGTTAAGAAAACTAAAGCATATTTTCAATCGACAGATTTTGAATAAGATGTACAATGCCTTCATTTTGCCAATATTGGAATACGGGAGTCCGGTGTGGTGCGGAGCTCCCCAATATATGATGAAGCGTCTAGAGGATATACACTGTGATGCCGCACGAATCGTATCAGGGCTGACGAGATCAGTATCGCGAGACCTCCTTTTGATTGAAGTTGGGTGGGACAGCCTTGAAACAAGAAGACACATACAAAAGATGTGTACCTTCTACAAAATCGTAAACAACGATGCGCCCGATTATCTGCAGGAATTACTACCACGAAGAGTTCGTGACACATCTGGTTATAACCTTCGAAATTCGGCAGATTTTATGCCTTATTGCATGCGAACAGAGCTATTCAAAAGATCATTTTTCCCCTCGTGTACAGGAACATGGAATAGTCTACCAGTGTCCGTGCGAAACAGCAGTTCACTCAATGAATTCAAAAAACTCATATCACCGCCTGAAGGGAGACCTCCAGGATACTTCTCCTGTGGTGTCAGAAAATATAACATTATTCATAGTAGAATTCGAACTTGTTGCAGCGATTTGAACAGTGGTAAGTTTCTCAATTACATCTCCGAATCTCCATACTGTTCCCATTGTCCAGCTGCTGTTGAGGACGCAGAGCACTATTTACTCTTTTGCCCCTTTTATTCAGAATCTCGCAACGCTCTCATTGGTAAACTATTGGAAATTAATGTTAATTTGAACTCCGTTGATATTTTATTGTACGGCGATCCCATTTTAGAACATAAAACTAATACCTCACTTTTTAAATTTGTTCAAAAATTTATTCGTAACACTCGAAGATTCGATAATGAGTTTCCATCCTAGTATTGTCCAACACATGCAGTTCATTGTGACTTCTAAGGCGCGTGATTAGGTGGCTAAAGTGTAACCAATGGATGATTACTGAAATTAATATGTAAATATTATTATTATTATTATTATTATTATTATTATTCGCCGCAGGAGAGTTATGTCGGTGGTAAGATTTGAACGCGATAGTAAAAGTATTATCTATAGTTGTAGCAGTAATGATGGTGGTAGTAGTAGTAGCAACCACTCAGTGCTGCGCCTGGTCGACCCTCGGCATGGAAAATCAAATCAAATTAACAGAGACAGACTCAAGGTGCAGAAAGGACATCGATCAATTAATCACTTTTTTTTCTCTCTCTCTCACTCTTTTTATTGAGAAGTTAGATTTTCTAGTATATATATATATATTTTTTTTTTTTTTTTTTTTACATTTCTCTCATTTGTTTGTTTCGCCATTATGTTGATTTTTTGTATCATGTTAAGGGAGCGGAGGGTATACTAAGTGGAAAGCACTTGTCCTCCAATCCCTATTTGCAACTTATTTGTTTGGCAAATAAAAATATGTTTAACCTATCCATAAATTGTTTTCCGAAATTAAAAAAAAATCTTCTTTTGCAGAACCATCAATTAGAATCTTTCGATATTTGGTACATAACATCTCTAGGGATGGTGGGGGTCGTTTCATTTGGTAAAAGGTTAAAGAGAATTCAATATATTAGAATATATAAGGATATATCTTGTTTTTTGCAGCATGACTTGGATTGTTCCATGTCACCTGTAGTGACAGTGAAGAAAGCAAAGCAGTCAAGTCAAGGAAGCGAAGACGTGAGTTGTACATTGTATTATAAAAGTTTCATGTTAGGCCATAAAAAGAACCTTTGTTTCTCAAGCCCAAGCGCATGCTCATTTTTGGTGCGCATGCGACCTTTTTTGCCCCCCATAAATCTTTTTAAAAAAATCGAGATATTGTGCTCATTTCGGTAAATCGATAGTACCGAACGCTTGCGTTCGAGAAATCTAAATTAACACATTCCAAGCTTATTCTTCTTCATACATTAATAAAGTAGGTGGATTTTAGCAATATTCACCACAGAAAATGTTTTATTCTGCAAGAGGTAAGTCATAATGATAACTAGAACGACAGTGTCTTTCACTGTTTCAGACTGACAATAAACAGTCACAAAGGGGAATGGTCGATTCGCACCAACCCCAAAGTTGCTTCACACCATCCCATAAAATGGGGCAATTCGACTTTTGAGATGGTGCAAATCGACTTCGGCATTGTGCGAATCGATTTTGGAGGTGGTGCCAGTCGATTGTTTTTATAATAATATATACTCAGGGGCGAACTCGGGCGATTGACCAGTTTCGACAAACTTTCGTTTCCAGGTTGTGTTTTTCACTCAACAATTTCAGCATTGAGTTGCTTGGAAACACGAATGTGCAGGTCAAGGTTGACAGCCATTTGATGTTTCAACATTTATATTTTCACACTATCATTTCTTTTAATAATAATCATATCAGTTTGAATGTCTTTACTTCTTGTAAATCAAGAAAAGAAAGAAAATGCCCTGTCTTATTTCTGTTCAAATGAAGTTGGCTCTGACTGTTGTGTTACATTGGTGCATTGTGGACAACTTTAATCCAAACGGCACACTCAACGAACTGTTTCAGGGTTTGTGCATGGGACAGGTGGGGCATGGGGAATTGAAACCTGGTCTTGTGGAGTACAGTTCGTCACACATGGAATGTTTTGTGGGCAAAAGTAGAGAGCTTGATAAATTCCAACATGTATTTCTTCAAGCAACCATGAGTGACGTGGCAGAGGAGTTTGGAAAGTATTTCAGATTTTGAATATTGTCTTCAACAACTGTTCACCAGGTAATTTCTGTTGGATATTATCTGATGTACAATTCTTGAAGGCAATATTTTAACCCTCCTTCACTCTGATGTCAAACCCCCCTACTTCTCAACTCCAAATTTAATATTAATTTAGGGTTGAGAAATCGGGGGTTTTGACCACAGAGTGAAGGGAGTTAAAATATTGCCTTCAACGATTGTTCACAGGATAATTTACATTAGATATTATCTGGTGAACAATTGCTGAAGGCAATATTTCAACTCCCTTTGGGGGTGCGGTGGCGTTGCGGTAACCGGTTCTCGTCAGATCACCAAAGTTAAGCAACGTCGAGCCCGGTCAGTCCTCGGATGGGTGACCATCTGAGCGTTCGATTTGGACTCCCGTGCTGTGTCCTTGGGCAGGGCACTTAACCCCCATTGTCCACATGGGGGCACGATGACGCCGTGTACTAAGGCATACTGCATGTCTGGTGTGCATGTCTTAACCAATCTAACCCTGCCTGTACTGCAGTGCGGAGTTACGATGTTGGGGATCTGGCAGTTGCTCATCGTTGCTCAGTGGTTCTCTCCGGGTACTTCGGCTTCCTCCACCCGTAAAACTGTCACGGTCATGATTAGCCATTGTGCATAAGTATGTGATCTTAAACACCAATAAATAAATAAATAATTCAACTCCCTTCACTCTGATGTCCCTTTCCCCCCACCCCCCACCCCCACCCCTACCCTCCAACTTCTCAGCTCAGGCCTAATTTGATATCTAGGGTTGCCAGGTGGGGGATTTTGATATCGGAGTTGAGGCCATTGAAATATGTGAGTATCGTCACTGGTGACTACCTTAGATGGTAGAAAGCATATTAAGTGAAACAAGACATGTTTTTTTTTGTTGATTTGTTTTATTTGAAATAAAAATACAGCTTCTATTTAAAATATACATGTGCATTTTTCAATTAGACTGTCAGACCATTATTCTGACATGTACAGCTTTACCTCTAACACTATTTTTGCAGTATTCTGTATATTTGAGACCATAAAACATAAAGCAAATGTTCTATAAAAGCCTCTGGGGAAAAATAAAAAAAAAAAAAAAAAACTGCCCACCTGCATGCTTTTTGGAAAAGAATGCCTTGAGAAACAGACAATCAACTTTGTATGGCCTTATGTTTTCATATTTATCATAGTGTATGTGTTAATATTTGAGCTTGCTGTCTCTCATCTTTCTTTTCTCAGCAATGAATATGAAACTTCTGTTTGAATGTTCATCCAGCTCTCCAGGAATGTACAGTACATGGGGAGGTTATTTGGCTGAGGTAAAAACCTTTCAACTAGTGTTCAGTTTTTGTCCTGATAATACATTTAGGGAACCTCAGAATGGACTGTTGCTAATTCCAAACATGTAAAAGATAAAAGTTTCAAAGACAGTAAGTGCACATCTCGAACCTTTAACAGCAATTAGGCCTTGAAATGTTGATAAAACAATTCATGTTCAATGTGACAAGTAAAAATAGATTCTTTCTGTCACACCAAATTCCACCTGGACTCTGATAACTTTGGATGATTGGCATACCATTTAATTAAATATGTCAGAGGTGCTCATTATCTGTGTTTATATCCCTCCACTTCAGAGAAGTTTGGGCTAAATGATTGTTGTACTATTCATTCGATATTCTTTGTTGCAGTCTAAGGCACTGTGACTCTTGGACTGTTAAAGTGTATAACTTGAAGATGGAACTCTCTTGATAGCAGGGTGGAAATATTTGTCATTATGGCAGATTGGAATGTCACTATATGTCCTGCAATCCTAGTGCAATAATAAGGCACAGCAGGCAGAAAGTGAGAAAACATAATAATATATAGACAGTTTTCTGACTAACCAGAGTGTGTGAAAACTTTCAATGTTGTGGACGAACATTAAGTTTGTGGCTGTTAGGCAGTAATTTAATCAGCTGGTCTATCATATGTTATTGGCTGAATGCTTTGATCATATAAAGAGCTGTTATATTGTACCAGTGCCTTACAAGTGGTTTTGTTGAAATATTTAGAAAATGTTTAAAAAATAATTTTTAAAATCATAAATTTTGATATCAGCTGCGTTGGGTAAAGTGTTAAGGAATCGATTTAAATTTATGAAACTTCTCAACTATGACCACTAATGAGTGAACGTGCATATTTCCAAAATTTTAATCTGCATTGTTTTTAACCAAGTTATCTCTCTTTCAACTTTGAATATTTATTATAGATTTTTATATGAGATTCTTGTGTGTGCAACTCCTACCTTTATGAATCGCTTTTGAGGAAACTTCTCAAACATTAGAACTAACAAGTGGACATGCACATATTAACAAATTTTTGATATAACACAATTTTAATGAGGTTTTCTCCTTTGAACTTAGATTTGTGGGGGATATAGAAATAGAGTCCGTCCGTCTTCATCCATCTGTCCGTGTCTGTCCATCCGTAACACCTTTGGCCCTTTATATTTCAGTCAGTGGATGTTCGATTTAAATGATCTTTGGTATGCTGATAGACCACCATGGGAGAAAGGATACTTTTACACTACAGCCAATGGCCCAGCCTAGCTGGTGCAAACTCGATATAATTCAGGGCCAGACACAAATTTTGAACCCCCAATCCCCAAAATTTGCATACAAAACTGAAAAATTTGAGTCCTAAATGGTCATCCATACTTTTGTTAACTGCATATATGCGGTAACCAGGAAGGTACTAAAATTGGTGCAAAGCATCATTCTTTGTTTGGCCCAAAGTCAGTAAACAATGATCTGACATCGTGTGCTTTAAATTTCCTTTTTTGAGGATGCCAGACACAAATCAGTGAACGAATTGGTGGATTCAAGTCTATAAATAGATGATGGAAGTGAACAACGGTGGTTTCAAACGTTCAGGACTGTAACTTTATAATAATTATAAGAATTATTTCACGTTTCCAATTTTCGGGACATGCGCCTGACATCATCATTCTTGCAAATGATTTACCTACTGTTTGTTAAGAGTTCCTTCCCTATCCTTCCATGAACCCCTCCTGTTAAACTCCTAAGCTTTTTGGCTGTTTTTTATTGAAATTTTTAATTAAATTTCTAGGGAGTTTAACATCTATTGCAGAATGTTTATTCTGTTTATCTCCATGGTTATGTCCTCACCTTAGGGGTGTTGGGTCATTTTGGTTTTGCATCTTCTGTCCGATGTATCGTTTTTTTCTTCGTATGAAGATCTAGCTTTGCATCTGGTAGCATTTATATCGGTTACTGACTTTGGACCTTTTTGTGTGCCGGTTGTCTTGTTTCCGTTTTTTTCTATTGATGGTGTTTACATTTGGCAACTCCTTTAACATGTAGTATTTTGTATTATAATACTTTAGAATTACTCTAGGATACATTGATTATGATTCCGGCAGTGTAGCTAAAAAAATTTGGATTTTGTCCACACTTAGGCTCTATCAGGATGCCCTTGGGCTCATGATGTTCCCTTTGGGAACTTAGGCATTTTCAAAAACATTTTTTCGAAATTATTTTTTTTTATAATTGTTTCAAAATTAATTTGATTGCTATTATTCATGTATCCTTATCATGTATTTTTGTTGTGGAATTATAATCAGTGGGGAGGTATGAGTGCTATCGACTCTGTCTTTTGATTGTAATTATGAAAACTTACTGCTCTAAATGCAAGGCGAGTAAGTCATTGGGATGACAGACGTTGGAGATGGGTGTCGTGATACCTTGTCGGCGGTGAGGTTCCTATGCCAGAGCTGTCACCGTAGGATAATTCGAGTTTTTCAGAGGAACAAGAACACGGTGATGGCATTGCGACACCCATCCAAAGTGTGCTGCTGCCTTCGCGCTCTGATGAGCAAACAGAACTGGCTGTTAAGGTGCTCATTAACATTAAAGAGCGAATAAGACATCTTACTCCAACAGCCAGTTCGACCGGTGAAGCAGCCAACCTGATAGTGGGAGCTGTAACACCGGGTAAGTCTGTTGCGGTAGAAGGAAGTGTAGAATTGGGTAGAGCGAGCACCCCAAAAACTAAAGCTCACCCAGCGACGGCGGCAAAAGGGAGGGAGCCTGCAAGTTTCTCCTCGGGAAGCTCGGCGAGGTCTGATTGACCGCGAGCGGGAGAGCCTTCTCTAACCCAGCAACATTTGGGGGCAAAATGTTGTTTTGAGAAACATGCCTGAGCCGGAGCTAACGTCCACACCCACCACTCGGGACGCTCCGTCTAGACAGCATCCGGGGTCGGCTACAGTCACGGCTTCTTCCTCAACTTCAGAAAAACACACCCGAGTGCATGCTAGCTACCCGACTTCAGATATCCAGGCAGCTGTGCGAAGACGCAGCCAGTCTTCGCATGTGAAGTCGGGCCATCTGGTAGCTAGCGGTGTGAGGCTTCATTCATTGGGATGTGCAGAGAAGAGATCTACATCGCTATCTCCGTCCCAGGAGCATCAAGTGGCTAAAAAACAGTAGAACTCTGCTCCTCAAGCCTCTGTAACAGACTTGCTGTCACAGATTGCGCAGCTTCCCAGCAAGTGCAAGAGCAGCCTTCCGCAGACTCAGGTGGTGAGCTGTCGGATGGTGCTGGGTCAGTCCCGTCATATGTACATACAGATGTGGTTGACCAAAATTCTCCGCTGAATCAGTCGGAAGGTGAAAGGGACAAGGAAGAGGATTACCCTTCCCTTTCGGAACAACATATGGTAACGATGAATTTCATTCATCAATACTATCCTGACCTTGTTCCACCTGATCAGCAAGCTGCGACTGCTAGGCAGAAACCGCTGTCATCTCTGGACCGAGATTTTCGTGCGGAGGAAAGATGATGCTCTTTCCTTCCCGGAACAATCTTAGCAGGTGTCTGAGGCCTTCTGCCATGTTAACGACACCATATTCAACCTAGCAAGTGCCAAGAAGAAAGGCTGTTTCTTATCTACATCTTCAATCAATATACCGTTTCCTGGACCACATTATTTTAAAACGGTTGGAGAAGATGCATTTGGATGAGCAGGCTGGGGATTTAGATATGTCCTTGCCTACATCATTATACCCCCACATTCGAAGAAAATGGGGGTATACTGGATTACATGCGTCCGTCCGTCTGTGTGTCCATGCGTCTGTGTGTGAGTCCGTCAGAGAATATTCTTATACTGTACCAATGACCCAGACATAGCTGGTGCTAACTCTTAAAATATAGGGCCAAACACAAATTTTGCCCCCCAATCCCCAAAATTTGCATCTAAAACTAAAGAAAACATGTCCTGAAAGGCCCTCCACACTTCGCCCCTACTGCGCATGCGCAGTGTCAAGGACGTTCCGAAATTGGCGCCATTAATCATTCTAAGTTTGGCCCTTCATCAGTTAACATCTGACTGATCTTTGTGCTTATAAATCTCAGTTTAAATGATGCCAGACACATAAATATTAGTGAAATGGTGATTCTAAGGAGGATAGAGAAGGAGGAGAGGAAAAGAATGTGTGACAGAATATTATCAGGGCTGTAACTTAAAATTTTTTAATGAAATTATGTTAAGTTACCTATTTTCAAGGCAGCAGCCATTTTGTTGTCATTCTGATTATTTAGTTACACTGTTTTTTAAGTGTTTTCCTCTCTCCCTGTCCTTTAAGTTCCCCCTTGCTATTCTCCCATGCTTTTGGCATAGTTTTTGTAATTATTATTACTAAATTTTCTTGGGAGTTTTAGCTGAATAACAGAATGAATTCTGTTCTTTCCCCATGTTTACGTCTTCACCTACGGGTGGTTAGGCGTTGTGTTCTGCATCTACCATCTGATGTTCTGCAGTTTCTTCCCTGGAAGTCTCTGTTTTGCATCAGATAGTGTATTTTTGGTAACTGATTTCGGGCCTGGGTGCCTGGAGTCTTATTTTAGTGTTTTTACACTCATTGTTTACATTTACAACAGCCCTCTGTGTGAGGGGGGGATTTCTAAAAAATAATATCTTGATGTTATTTTAATCATAACTAGATACATTATTATTGTTGGTAAGTGTTGAATAAATTGTTTAAAATATTTTTAAAATTTTTGTCCACACTTAGGCTTGGGATCCATTGGGGCTCAACGTTACTTTTCAGAAACTTGGGCTGTTCTGAAAAAATATTTTTTCAAAATATTTTGATTTCAATTATTTTTTCTATATTAATGGATCATATTATTATTATGTATTTTGATTGCCAGGGGTTAGTGCGAGTACCAGGACTTGTTTTCTTTTCACATTGAAAGGATATTGATCAATTGTTTTAAGAGGAAGTCTTCCTCTGACTTTATTATCATTCTATATGTGGTCAGTGTACTCGCATTAACTCCTGTTCTGTATCGTATGATTTCGATGACAATATGGGAAGCGTATGTCACGGTATGTTGTTGGGGATTTGGACACTCTGGTCTTTTCCCCGCAGGGTCACTCTACTTTATCAATTTCTATTTCAGACGATCAAGATTAGGGTGATGTATCTGTGATGTCTTCCAACAGTGTGCCTCCGTCGTCACAATTAATGAAGGGCTAGCGGAAAAGTGCTCATGTAAATACGCCAATTGCCTAAGAGGACCCTAGTAGGTTCGACGGCCTTTGACGTCCGCTAGCTTGCCCGGTGTAGCGTCCATTCACCGAATGGTTCGGCAGCCGGGTTCGTCCGTTGCGGTCTAGAAGGAATTTTGGGTGATGCAAGCACTATAAATTAACCTAATGCACACCCAGTGACGGCGGATCGGAGGGAGAACGCAGGAAGCCTTTTAGTCCGGTTCATAGCTCATTCCGGTCCATCCGGACGGCAAGCGAGAGAGGCCCCTCTCTCGTTCAACAACATCTGGCCCCAGATGTTGTGGTACAAAATGTGTCGCAAGCGGAGCATACGTCCGTCGCTCGGGACGCTCCGTTGTATAGGCAGTCCGCTGAGACTGCTAAGGCTTCCTCTTCTCGTCAGCGCACACGACCGCACCTTGGCTGCGTGACCGCCGATATATTACCAGCTTCGCCGATCAAGGATTCTTCGGCGACCAGGTCACACCATCCGGTAGCCAGGGACACGAGGCCTGCAGACTCCGGACGTTCGCATAGGAAGTGTGCGGGAGTCAACGTACACGGAGCTTCCGGCGGCAATGCATCGTAAGACCGCTACTGCACAGGCCTCGGGAACGGACGTGCTTTCCTTAATAGCACAGTTTATCGCAGCATCCCAGCATCAACTGAATCCGTCGCATATATTTTATCCGACGATGCTGGGTCGGGACGCTCCGCGGAAGCGGGTACGGACGTCCGAAAGTTTCATCCGGTCCGACGGGATACTGAAAGGGATTCGGAGGATTTCGAGCTTTCCCTTTCGGAACAACATATGCTGTTGTGTATGTCATCTGACTTGGTCTTCTACAGCTTCTTTCGTCGGACCAGAATGCTGCGATGCCGGATAAGAAACTGATAGCGTCGGTGGACTTAGAAATTTTTGGTTCGGTTCAGGGACATCGTCCCTCAGTTCCGACATAGTCCAATAATGTCACACAAACTTTCGAATTATTGAACGACGCTATATATATTATTATTTTATGCTTGCTAACCAAGCATTTCTGGTTTCTTGTTCGAAGAGTTATGGAGATGTCTTTCAAAAGTGTGCCTCTGTCGTCATAGTTAATGAAGAGTTAGCGGCAATAAGTGCTCATGGAATATGTCTATCGCCTACGGAGTGACATTCGCTAGCTCACCCGGTGTAGCGTACATTCATCGAATGGTTCGGCTGCCGGGTTCGTCCGTTGCGGTCTAGGAAGGAGATTTGGGTGATGCGAGCACTTTAATTACTTTAGTACTCACCCAGTGACGGCAGATTGAGGACAGATTGGAGGAAGCCTGTTAGTCCGGTTCCTGGCTTGTCCAGGTCCGTCCGGGCTGTGAGCGAGAGAGGTCCCTCTCTTGCCCAACAACATAGGGGACCGCATGTTGTGGTTCAGATATTTTACATTCGGAGCATATGTCCGTTGGTCGGGACGCTCCGTTATATTGACAGTCCGAGAGACTGTCTTTAATGCTTCCTCATCCTCACAGCAGGGCACACGACCGCACATTGGCTACGTGACCTCGAGTATCCGATCAGTTTCGGCATTCAGTGATTCCACGGCGAATAGGTCGCGCCATCCGGTAGCCAAGGGACACGAGGCCTATACACTCCGTTCGCTCGCATATTGGTAGTATGCACGGGGTAACGATCACGGAGCTTCCAGCGGCAATGCATCGTAAGACCGCTTCTCCTCAGGCCTCAGTGACGGACGTGCTATCCGAGTTAGCACAGTTGTTTCGCAGCATCCCAGCAATTGACAGTTTCTCGGTCGAATCAGGAATTATCCGACGACGCTGGGTCGGTGCGGTCCGCGGTTGCATCAGGTACGGACGACCGAACGCTTTATAGGGTCCGACAGGATGGCGAAAGGGATTCGAAAGATTTCGAGTTTTCCCTTTAGTAGTATCGGAAGATGCCTTTCATATCTTCTGGCATTATCTTCCAGTGATTATTATTTCGGACTTCATTGCTGCGATCTTGGATAAGAGACTTATAGCGTCATTGGACTCGGATTTTTCGATCGGTTCAGGGACATTGTCCCTGACTTACCGACGCAGTCCAATATTGTCATTACAACATGTGTTTTATTTTTCGACGCTATATATATATATATATACAAGCCTGCTACTAAGCATGATAGTTTAGTTTCTTGTCCGCGTTGCTCATTTCTGCCATTTTATCATTTTTACAAATAGTTTATTTTGGCAGAGCAGGGCATACCGAGAGTTCATATGCGTCTAGACGGTGTGATTAAAGACTGCATATATTCTTTTTCGCCGTTTATGTCTTTTCCAATTTCAATGTTGGGAACGACATTATGTATAGTAGACTTAACTTAGACGCTTTATTATACGTAATCCGCCTTACTGAGGCGTTATCATTACGTCTTCAAGAAAAGATTTACGGGATATTATTCTCAATGTAATTTCTTTTGAGGGCAGTAGTTTGTTCACGTATAACTCCGCCCTTCAGTGGCTGATTGGAGTTAGTTAGACGTGACGCAGCCCTAGCTACATCCACACGCGTGGATAGTAAGGTTAAGAACTCTCTCAGAGTCGCTTCGTTCTCGGAGGAGCTTCTCTTTGACGGCAACTTTTCGGCAATCCATGAATTGCTCGATTTACACGTTCTCTTGTCTATCTAGTGTTACAAGAGATTCAGACTGGGGCAAACATTCGGTGGTTGACTCAGAGAGTGCCGCCGCAGTTGCCGGACCCGAGTGTGGCTGTTATGACGGTTGCCAGTCAAACAGATTGGGATATAATACTGATCCCTACGGATTCGAAGTGCCAGGGTCTTTGGGTTCCGCAGTCTTTTAGCAATCAGTTTTCTTCCGCGGAATAATGTTTTTTAGGCTTGCTTTATGTCATTGCATGAACATTATTCAGAAACGCATGCCCAAATTCCTGTCCTTTAATTCGACAGTAGTGGCGTATCTCCGGAACCAGGGAGGCACTCTTTCGTTTCCGTTATTCAATTTAATGGAAAGAATCCGTCTGTTGGTTATAGTACACCAAGTTCAGTTTTGGTCCGTCATATTCCGGGTCGTCTGATTGTTTTATCGGACTCCCGTTCTCTTTTGGGTCGCTTGTTGCTGTCAGAATGGACTCTCAACAAACAAGTATTCAATCAGATTTGCTATCTATGGGAGCGCCCAATGATGATTTATTTATGACACAGCTTGCTAATCAATTGCAGACGTATGTGTTGGCTTGTCCAGATCTCTGAGCTAATATTGTTAACGCTCTATTGATCTATAGGACGGAATGATAGGATACGCGTATCCTCCGGCGCTGTTGTTTTAGCAGGTATTGCTAAGATAAACAACCACAATACATTTCTGTTGATAGCATCTCTATCTTCACAGAGATCATGAGTAATTTACTCTCTTGTCTACTGTGGGTCTTAACGTGAAATCTTCCTCTATGTGAGGATCTTTTTCACTGGGTAAATCGTGTCATCTTTATCACAACCAGCAAGGTCGCAACCTTCATGTATTCCGTTGTGTAGTCCGTATTGCATTGTAAGCACTGTACTGGACGAGCTTTGGACGCGATTTCTTACTATAGGAGATCCTCTTCTTCGCTATTCTATGCGGCTAAAGTGGAGGCTCTTCCGTCGTGGTGTAGGGATCATTATGTTCATATTGTTGATCCCTCCATACTACTCATTGCTTTTTTTTAGTATACTTGTTTCACAAGATCTACTGCAGCCTGTTATTATTTAGGTTATAGGTTTATGTTACCTCATACCTATGCACTCTACGATAGTTTACAATTGAGTCTTTTGTCTCTTTATCTAAGTCAGTTAGTAACTTTTTGATAAATAGACTTAGAATCTTTAGATTAAATTCCTATACGGATTTTAACTTCGGTTCTTATTTAGCTAAGTAATCATTTGAGCCTCTGGAAACAGTAGTTTTCAAATTCTGACCTTTTAGACAGTAATTTTGTTGCTTTCTCTTTTACTGTAGAGTCAGTGAGTTTCATGCACTATCGATGGATGATTTTCACTTTCATAGTTTCGGAATCAATACTTCCGTTACTATTTAGGTTGGATTGTTGCATAAGAGTTAGGCTCCTATTATCCGGAACCTATTATTTTAAGGTCCTTCCGTCTTCGTATGGGCATAGGCCTTTACTCTTTCCGGGTACAGTTTATGTATTTATAAACAGATATCTGTTTATTACAGCTTCTTCTGTCTTTGATGTCTAGTAGAAGGACGTTACGCTCCATTTTATTGTTAATGGATTCTATTAACTATCGGTACTGCTTATGGTATATCATTGACTTAGCAGTTGTGCTTAAGATTTCGGCTCATGAAGTAAGAGTTCTTCTACTTCTTGGGCTTACATTAATAGTGTCGCTATTATAGATTTTTGAAGGCCGCTCATTGCGCTCAGCCATCCACATTCATGAATTTTATCTCAGAAATATCGAGTCCATTTCTGGAGGCCTCTATTGTTAGGTCTATTATCTACTGCTCAGAATGTCATTCACTTAACAGTTGCTACTATAGCTAGGTAGGCTGTGTGTTTCGGCAGTGTCTCCGTTCGGCTGCCCTCTTCGCTCTGGGCTATTTGACCCAGGGCAAGAAAAAGGGGGGGGGGGGGGGGGGGGGGAGGGTGTTCCCTTGGGTCACCTGTTTTACTATGAAAACAAGGGGATACCTCCTCCGGAGTTAGTAATTCTGAGCTGTTATTGGGATGGTTGTTTAGTGAGAAGTTTAGGTTTTTAAAATTCATTCAAGTCTTAGTTTTTAAAGTATAGCTTTTGAATATTGCATATGTCAACGGACATGATTATGCAATCCTCAGACACTTTTAGGAGTATAAGAGTCTCTATTCTCTAGACTTACTTTATTTATTGGCTTACTTTAAAAATTATTAGTATAAGGATTATATTGGATATTAATAGAGTACATGGATGTATGAAGCTCAATTTTGGAAGGTGTTGTATCTTTCTAATTTATCATAAATAAGAAAGATACATGTAAGGCCTATTACTTCTTTTTCCCTACAGGGGATGACTCTATTTTATTTTATTGAGCGTATTCCATTTTGCTCTATGTCCTTGGCCCTCCAGCCTTTTTACTATTCAGCTATGTCTGGGTCATTGGTACAGTATAAAAATGTTAAAAAATTTATAGTAATTTATATATTTTTTATACTTACCAATGACCCAGACGGGGATGGCCCTCCCAGGAGTTGGGAACTCTTGCCTCCCCGCTGAGTACATAGCGCTTACCAGGCACTGGTTATTAGAATGATTAATGGCGCCAATTTCGGAACGTCCTTGACACTGCGCATGCACAGTAGGGGCGAAGTGTGGAGGGCCTTTCAGGACATGTTTTCTTTAGTTTTAGATGCAAATTTTGGGGATTGGGGGGCAAAATTTGTGTTTGGCCCTATATTTTAAGAGTTAGCACCAGCTATGTCTGGGTCATTGGTAAGTATAAAAAATATATAAATTACTATAAATTTTTTAACATTCATAACTTAAGTAAATTATTATTATTTTCTGTAATGGGTATTATTTTCTATAATATCTGTTGGTCATAGGTATGCCCACACTAGTTATTTTATTTTTTTTTTTACTTGTTTTTATTACTTGTTCACTTAGAAATTGTGTCCGTCTGAGTCAAATTTTGTCTGTTCAGTCTGTATCTCGGGTATCGGATGTTCTATTGCAATGAAATTTTCTGTGAACACTGCTTATGGTATAGGCTTTAAAAAAAGGATTCAACAATATTTCTCACATTCTCTTTTTTAGAATTATCCCCCTTTTTGACTTAGTAATTGTAGGAAATAGACATTATTTGTCTGTTCAGCCTGTATTTCAGGTATTGGTTATCAGATTTTAGTGAAATATGGCATGCAGTTTGCCTACGACAAAGGCTTCTTCCTCATTGCATAAAACTTCCAAACACCAAACAATTTACCATACCTTTTGACTTAGAAATTGTTGAAAACTTTCGAATAAAATGGGGGGGGGGGGGGGTTATACTGGATTATATGCATCCATCTGTGCGTCCGTCTGTGTTTGAGTCTGAGAATATTCCTAACTGTCATTATTTTCTATAATATTTGTTGGTCATAGGTATGCCCACACTAGGCGGTACATCACGTAGGGGTATGCACCGGACGACAGTCCAGCTCTTGTTCAATTTACGTTCGGATGTGATGGAATCTTCTATTTCATCTAATAGAGTGTTTCTGGACACTATGTCGTACGCAGACCATATCACTAGGGCTATGGCGCAATGTCTAAATTGAAAGGAATTTGAGGACATTTGTTCCTCTCTGAGAGTTCTTTCCAGGGCAGTAATCTATGCCACGTCCCACTCCGCCCTGACAGTGGCAAATTTGGAGTTGGTTACAAGCTACCAAGACAGCTTCCAGTTCTCTACTCTTGAAATCTGCATCTCAACAACACGCTTCAGCAGGCCGGAGTAGGCAAGGTCGTTCCACTTCACAATCATCAAAAGGGAACTCCTCGCGAGGGTACAGGAAACCCTCTTAGAGTTACCCCGGAGGTCGTCAATATATCGACTCCGGGAGAGGGGCGCAAGTCTGATCTAGACTATAAGTCAGATGCCCCTAGGCTGACAGGACGAGGATCTTCGCGCGAAGGATGAAGTTTCTCCTCCAGCAAGCCTCGCAAGTCGTACAGGAGATGGTCTAGACCTCTGTTGCTTTCCATTTGGCGGAAGGTTATCAGACTTTCCGAAATACTGGATGGAAGTCACAGAAGATCTGTGGGTGAGAAATGTAGTCTCGGCAGTCTTGTGGCTATCATTCCGAGCAAAGCCCCCACTTACAAGATGTCCGCATTGCATAAATCTTCCAGCAAATCCTTCCAAAAGAGAGTCTCTCCTTGCGGAGATACAGGCTCTCTTACCAAAGAAAGCAATAGAGGTCGTCGAGAATCAAAATTCTCCAGGTTTTTACAGTCACCTGTTCCTCGTACTGAAGCCAGATGGTTTTTCCCTTTTGTTATCTGGCTTTATAGTGAAAAGCAAGGGAATGCCTCCTCCAGAGACAGTAGTCAAGCATCGGTGCTGGGTGGTTTTAATATGTAGCTCAGTGTAAAACAATAACTATGTCTCATTTATGTACTGTTTTTTAAGTGTAGCTCACTGTGAAGCACTTGTATATGTTATGTGTCAAAAGAGCATCTCTATACAATACACGGACACTTTTAAATGAGTATAAAGCATCTCATTCTCTGGACTAGCTTTATAATTGGCATAACGGGTTATGCTGGCATTAAATGGAGAAATTGTGTAATTCTCAATTATATTGTTGGTGTTATGTCATTCTCTTTTCTAAAAAGAGAAGGACATATGAACAGACATGTTAACCTCCGGAATAATTTTTCAGGGAACCTGAGGGTGATTTTCAGGGAAATGGGATGGATTTCAGGGAAAAGTTCGCGCAGGGACAAAATAAAAGAAAAAACTTGTGAATTTTCAGCTCATGGACCACTATTAACACCAGGTTATATCCAGAACTAGTTGTCAACTATGCTGATGCATTTATGCTATGTTAAAAAATCATAAAATAACTGTTGATTTGACCCCCCCCCCCCCCCCACCCACAGGATCCTCTTCTTCCCCTCCCCCACCACCACCACCCACCCACACTGTCCCACAGAGCACCTCCACCTGTGGTTTGCTCTTATCAAAGTCTACGTAGCTAATAATTTCCCAAGCCTGGAAATGTTAACAGGAAAAGATGTCATAATGTTCAGTTACTTCAAGAACATTTGAACTTAGAAAGTATCTTTCAAACTTCATGCATGTGGGACGTTTGTGCCCTACACAAAACTTTTCTTTTCATCATCATTTTTTTAATTCCATTTGAAATTTTCTGGGTACAGATGGCCAACAGTTAACAGTTCTGTAGTCAGCACAACATAATAAATGTAGTGTTAGAAAATAAGTCCATTGTGTTAAAATATGCTGTCATAATTTTTTTGGCATCCTAAGCGACTTTAACCTACTTTTAAACTGTGCTAAATAGTTGTTGTTACACGTTTTGATTTTGGAAAAGGGATCAGAATTAAAGCTATTCTATGAAGGGATAAATAAATATATGTTATTTAATTCCTTTTCATATATTTTAATTTCCAAAAACTGCATTTAAATGAAGGTGGAGTTTTCAATTTTTTTTAAAGTAAGTCACCTATTTTCACTTCGACACTCGCACATTGATTACGAATCTCCGAAGAAAAAACTCGGAAATAAACATGAACACAGTTGAAATATATATCATAAAATACCCTTTTCTTAAATAAATTTAACTTAAATCCATATTTTACTGCTTCATGAGTTTTTACCACAGTTTGAAATGCATGTGATTTGACTCTGAACGTTTTTCATAAGTTACAACGGGAACGAAATATTTGACTGTTGTTTTCTGGGATTTTTGGTCCAAAACTGATTCCCGTCTGGGAAGCCGGGAACTACACTGAAATTCCGGGATTTTCCCGGGAATTCCGGGAGAGTTAACATGTCTGCATATGAAATTCCTATGTCTTCTCCTATTCTCCTGTAGGAGCTATTCTTTATCGAAGTAATTGAGAGATTGGATTTTCCTTTATGACCTTTAATTCAGCTAGTCTGGGCTGTTGGTTGTAGTATAAAAATATGATAAATTTAAAGTAATTTATATATTTTTTATACTTACCAATGGCCCAGACGGGGATGGCCCTCCCATGAGTGGGCACTCATACCTCCCCACTGATTATAACATTTAGCAGGCACCATAGAACGGGTGATGCTTGGCGCCAATTTCGGTACCTTCCTGGCTACCGCGCATGTGCAGTTAACAAAAGTATGGAGGACCTGACAGGACTTGAATTTTTTGTTTTTGTATGCAAATTTTGGGGATTGGGGGGTTCAGAATTTGTGTTTGGCCCTGAATTATATCGAGTTTGCGCCAGCTAGTCTGGGCCATTAGTAAGTATAAAAAAAATACAAATTTCTTTAAATTTATCATTTTCACAAGTAATAGGGTTTGTCCATTTTCTCTTTTAGTCTGTAAGTCTGTTCACATTTTCCTTTAGCACAGGCTACACCCTGTAGGTTTTGTCCGATTGTCATTAAATTTTATATGCAGGTTTGAAATCATGTCTAGATGAGAATGCCCTCTTTCGGTCGCGATCGGTCAACCTGAAAACATTTAGCACAGTCTACAGGTCATATCTAGTATGGAGGGATTTCATTGTAACTTGGTACGATGACTTCGTATGATGTCTAGATTAGATCCTCCCCATTTGGTCGTGATCTGTCAACCATTACGGCTGCCCGAGCTCAAAACCCTAAAACCTTTAGCACAGTCTGCAGGTCGAATTTATGGAGAGATTTCATTGTAACTAGGTAGGATGACTCCATATTATGTCTAGATGAGAAAGTCCTCTTTTGGTTGTGATCAGTCAACTGTGTCGTCTACAGGGGCCACAGTTTACAGGTCATATTTATGAAGGGATTTCTTTCTAACTTTGTAGGATAACTCCAGATAATGTCTAGATGAGAACGTCCCCCTTTGGTTGTGATCTTTCAATTGTGATGGTTGCACAAGCCCAAAACCTGAAAACCTTTAGCACAGGCTACACCCTGTAGTTCTTGTCCGATCATCACAAAATGTCATATGCAGGTTTGGGGTCCTGTCTATCCCCTTTTGGTCGCGATTTGTCGACCATGTTGGTTGCCCGAGCCCATAACCTGAAAACCTTTAGCACAGTCTACAGGTCATATGTATGAAGTGATTTTATTGTAACTTGGTAGGATGACTCTGTACCCCAAAACTTTTAGCACAGTCTGCAGGTCGTATTTAACATGGAGGGATTTCATTGTCACTTGGTATGATGACTCCGTATGATGTCTAAATGAGAAATTCCCCATTTGGTCGCGATATGTTAACCATGATGGCTGTCCGAGCCCAAAATCTGAAAACCTTTAGCACAGTCTACACATCGTATTTATGGAGGGATTTCCTTGTCACTTGGTAGCATGGTTCCATGTAATGTTTTGATGAGAACATCCCCTTTTGGTCGCAATCGGTCAACTGTGATGGCTACAGGAGCCCAAAGCCCTAGAACCTTTAGCACAGTTTTCAGGTCGTATTTATGAAGAGATTTCATTTTAACTTGGTAGGATGACTCCAGATAATGTCTAGATGAGAACATCCCCTTTCAGTCGCAATTGTTCAACCGTGTCGGCTGCCCGAGCCCAAAACTCAAAAAACCTTTAGCACAGCTACACCACGTAGTTCTTGTCCGATCATCATATAATTTCATGTGCAGGTTTGGGGTTATGTTTAGATTAGAACGTCCCCTTTTAGTCGCGATCTGTCAGCCATGATGGTTGTCCAAGCCCAACTGAAAACCTTTAGAACAGTCTACAGGTTGTATGTATGAAGGGATTTCATTGTAACTTGGTAGGATTACTCTGTATAATGTCTAGATGAGAATGTCGCCTTTTGGTCATGATCTATCAACCATGACAGCTGCCTAAGCCTGAAACCCCAAAACTTTTAGCACAGTCTACAGGTCGTATTTAATATGGAGGGATTTCATTGTTATTTGGTAGGATGACTCCGTATAATGTCTAGATGAGAAATTCTCCATTTGGTTGCGATAGGTCATCCATGACGCCTGCCCGAGCCCAAATCTCGAAAACCTGAAAACCTTTAGCACAGTCTACAGGCTGTATTTATGGAGGGATTTCATTGTAACTTAGTA
This sequence comes from Pictodentalium vernedei, assembly GCA_031216915.1. Taxonomy (NCBI): domain Eukaryota; kingdom Metazoa; phylum Mollusca; class Scaphopoda; order Dentaliida; family Dentaliidae; genus Pictodentalium; species Pictodentalium vernedei. Next base: position 137,715,272 of record CM062292.1, on the reverse strand, counting down.
GGATGACTCCATATAATGTCTAGATGAGAACGTCCCCATTTGGTCGCGATTGGTCAACTGTGACGGCAACAAGGGCCTGAAGCCAGAAAACTTTTAGCCCAGACTACAGGTCGTATTTATGAAGGGATTCCATTGTAACTTTGTAGGATGTCTCAGTATAATGTCTAGATGTGAACGCCCCCTTTTTGTTGCTATAGGTCCACCGTAATGGCTACACAGACCCAAACCCCGAAAACCTTTACCACTGTCTACAGGCTGTATTTATGAAGGGATTTCTTTGTAACTTGATAAGATGACTTGTTTTGGAATAATTTCACTGTAATAACTTGGCAACTTTGGTTTACATTCATTAACTGTGAGGGCCATATTAACCCACCCCTCAATTCTTTAGTACAGTCTACACTTCAAATTATTTTTATTGAAAACATAGCATTCAGGGAACAGAAATTAACATATTCTCAGTTATCACAATTCTTGTCATATTTCATAATCCTTTCATAAACATTGAACATTATCCTTTTCATCAACACACAGTCAAGTTAAGCTACAGTGTCATTGACACTTTCATTTTTTCTCTACAGGTATGGGCCTTTTCCACTTTTTTTCAACTTTGTGGGGAGGGGGGGGGGGGGGGTGTTTACCGGTGGCGTTGCCCCTTGTTATAGATTTACAAATGAGATTCTTGTGTGTGCAACTCCTACTCTATAGAACCGATATCTATGAAACTTCGCAGACATGACAACTAATGAGTGAACATATGTGCATATTTTCAAAATTTTGCTCTGTGATGATTATAAACAGGTTATCTCCCCTTCAGCTTAGAATGTTTAATATAGATTTGTATTAGGGATTCTTCCGTGTGTAACTACTGTAATTATGAATTGAATTGAATTTCTCAATCATGATCACCAACAAGTGCATATGAGAGTAGTCCAGAATTTTTATACCCCCCCCCCCCCACGAGTTGTATGTTTGTGGGGGGGGGGGGGGTGTATATACTGGGATCACCTTGTCCACCTGTCCATAGACATAATTATACCCCCACTTTTGAAGAAAATGGGTGGGGGGGGGGGGGTATACTGGATTACATGCATCCGTCCCTCTGTCCGTCCATCCATCCATCTGTGTGTGAGTCCGTCCGATAATATTCATAACTTAAGTAAATTATTATGGAACTTGGTATGTAATCAAATTGTAACATTTCCCAAGACTAGAATGATTTTCGGTGTTGTCAGATTTTTTTTTTTTTTTATTACTTGTTCATTTATGCTTCATCAGTCCAGCACTGCAGTGGGGGTATAAATTGCCTTCAGCAATAGCTCTTGTTTTGTCCAGAGATTTTCTTAAGACTTTTATGGGTGGAATCTTTTGAAACTTGGTATGGATGTTCACTACCATGGAAACCTGTGCACCTGCGATTATAGTTTTGATAAGACTTTTTATTATACCCCCAAAAAACGAAGTTTAGGGGGGTATATTGGGTGTCGTCCCACCTAGCCAACCTTTTTAATTTCATTAGTAGCGTCTGGCCAACCTTTTAATGATCAGGAGTAGCGTCTAGCCAACCTTTTTTTTCACACTTGCTTAATCCTTGTTATAGTCTGTAGCATATAAATTGTCATTTTTTTTTTTGCAAAATAAAAATCATTTTTGCAAATTAAAATATTGTTGTTTTTTGTCAGTCGGTTGAATTGAGAAAACAATTAATTAGTTTGTTACTATGTATTATCATCATCTTTGATGTCTTAATTTTTAAAATATTCTGCAGTTATGTTGTTTTTTCTAATTTGTTATATGTTATCATTGTTTTTGATGTCTTGTTTTGCAAAAATAAAATATTCTGCCGCTGTCTTGTTTACACGGTGTTTGATATTTCTTAGATTCACTAATTGTGCCTTTGAAGTGAACAACAATCACGGTGTTTGTCTCATCTATTATTTTATGTTTTCAAAACACAGTCCCATATTATATATATATGGATCTTCTCAGCATGAATTGTCAGTAATCATGTTATCATTGTTTTTGATGTCTTGTTTTGCAAAAATAAAATATTCTGCTGCTGTCTTGTTTACACGGTGTTTGATATTTCTTAGATTCACTAATTGTGCCTTTGAAGTGAACAACAATCACGGTGTTTGTCTCATCTATTATTTTATGTTTTCAAAACACAGTCCCATATTATATATATATGGATCTTCTCAGCATGAATTGTCAGTAATCATGGCTTCCGCACAAGTTGACATTGATTTTCTTGATAATGGTAGAGGTGGTTTTTTCTTGATTCATGGTGGATTTAAATTCTCTATCAGAACACGAAATCATGGACTTTGCTATTGGAGGTGCGTTGATCGGAATTGTCCGGCTACAGTGGTGACAAAAGAAAGTGTTCTTGTTAAGTTCGGTAATGGACATAATCAAACTTCTGATATTGAGAGTATTGCTTCAAGTGCATTCTTGTCGAAAGTTAAGAAGCGATGTCGCGAAGAAGTCGGACCAATCCCAAGCATTTATGATGAAGAACTCGGAAGCTTGCAAAATACAGATTCACATGAAGTTCATGAAGTTATCAAAAAAATTCCCACGTTTGAGAGCTGTAAGTCGTCTTTATACAGGAATCGATTAAAAATTCTTCCAAAGTTGCCACGAGAGCAAAACCAAATTGAACTTGGTGATGAATGGACAAAAACTTTTGCTGGAGAACGGCTTCTATTGCGTGACATAGTAGATGAACAGAGCCGACGAATCTTAGTTTTTAGCACTGACGACAATTTGCGACGATTGTGCAATTCTGACATTATTTTTGCAGATGGAACATTCTATTCGTGTCCCAAGTTGTTTTATCAGCTGTATTGTATTCATGGAATGGTTGACCGTAAAGTTTTCCCCTTGGTGTTCGCGCTTCTGCCAAATAAAACTCAATCAACTTACTCAATATTTTTCAACATTCTGAAGGATGAGATTCTTCAACGAAACTTAACGTTTGCACCAGATACATTCATTATAGACTTCGAGACGGCGGTGATGAACGTTTTGGAGTGCGTGTTTACTTCCGTGGTGGTTAAAGGTTGTTTTTTCCACTTTACACAGTGTATCTGGAGGAAGACTCAATCCGTTGGTTTAGTGAGACATTACAATCAAGATGATGACGTCAAACTTCTTGTCCGGAGGGCTGCTGTTCTTCCACTCATTCCCGTCCAACATGTTGAAGATTTCTGGCTAAATGCTTTAGAATCAGCCGAGGACATTTCCGTGGATGTCACCGCATTTACTGACTATGTTACCGAACAATGGGTAGAGGGTGTTCCCATCGGCAAATGGAACCATCACAACAACGACGGCGCATGAACAACCAACAATGCGGAAGGTTGGCACAGCAAAATAAAAAAAATGTGCAGAGCTGCTCACCCAAACATATACTCTTTCCTTGTGTTGCTAAAGAAATTGCAGGCAACCAACAAAGCAAAAATGATTCAACTTGAATCCGGAGGTCTCACACCAAAGAGACGAAAGCGTTACAGAACGATAGACAATCATTTGAAAACACTGAAGAACAGACTCAATAGTGGCAATCTGGACGTTTTTGAATTTGGTGATGAAGCAAGTAAATTACTAAAATTGAAATAATGTGAAGGTACTTATAGATTTTATTATAAAGTTGAGATGTATTTTGATATGATGTTGTTTGATTATGTAGGTAAGACGATACAGACTATAGCCTAATCCTCTACTGCAAAAGTTGCGTTCAGCCAACCTAACACCTTTCTGTAATTCACACCTATTAACTGATATTTTAGGAAGGTTGGCTGAGTGGGAATAAACCGTATATTGGAGTCAACATGTCCATTGGTCTGTCTGTCATCGTTGATCTGTTGCACATGTAAACTTGTGGAGCGAACTACATCCACATTTTCAGTCGCATTTTCATGAAACTTCAGAAAAATAATCAACATAATGAGGGGAATTGCGTGACATAATTTTTTTTCAGATCGGTTCAAGATTGCCGAAAGGTGGCCATTTTGGATTTTGCAAAATACTTGTGGAGCGAACTACAACAGTTTTTGCTGCATTTTCATGAAACTCAATATAAATTGATCGACGTGATGAGGAGCAGTGCATGACATAAATTTTTTCGAGATCGGATTCAAGATGGCCATCTGGCGGCCATATTGGATTTTGCAAAATACTTGTGACGCGAACTACTTCTACAGGTTTTGCTGCATTTTCATGAAACTCAATATAAATTGATCGACATGATGAGGAGCAGTGCGTGACATTAATTTTTTTCTAGATCGGATTAAGGATGGACGACTGGCAGGCATATTGGATTTTGCAGAATACTTGTGGAGCGAAATACTTCTACAGTTTTTGCTGCATTTTCATGAAACTCAATATAAATTGATCGACATGATGAAGAGCAGTGCGTGACATGAATTTTTTCCAGATTGGATTCAAGATGTCCGACTGGAGGCCATATTGGATTTTGAAAAATACTTGTGGAGCGAACTACTTCCACAGTTTTAGTCGTATTTTCATGAAACTTCACCAAAATGATCAACATGATGTGGAGCAGTGCGTGACATAATCCTTTTCCCACCATGATTCAAGATGGCCGACTGGCAGCCATATTGGATTTTTTTTTACTTAGAAAAATTGAATACCCCTTTTCAGTCACCCACACTAGGCATTATGCCACGGTGGGGTATACTGGGCAACAGACCATCTCTTTATTTTTTCCAGAGTTATGCCCCTTTTTGTCTTAGAATAATCACAGGGCTTAACATATCCCCCTTTTCATCTTAGAATAATCACAGGGCTTAAAATCTATTTCAGTTTGCACGAATCACAGTTGATTCGTGATTCGTGTCATGCACACTCACACGAATCCTTTGTTAGGAATTCTCAGGATCGTAGTACAGATCCAGATAATAAATTCTGTCTCGTTAACACAGTAACTGTTATATACTGCTCGAATGGCCTGGAGGGTAATAAAACAATACACAATTTACATTACTTGACTATGCAGTATGTTATGTATGCTCATTGCAGGTTCAGAAATCTTCGACTGTTCCAAAATGTGAGGGTGTCACTGTTGCTTAATTTATACTATTGTACACTGACTGAAACAACTCCAAATATTGTTTCGAAAACGTACTAGCATATTTGTACAACTTCAGCACTTTTTTAATTCGCAATATTTCCATTAATTTCTCTATATTACTTCGAATTACCTCAACTTCTAAAGGCACCAGCAACAACAACTTTATGGGCATATGTGTGTGTGCAGGACATTTGTTAGAATGTTCCGTCAAAGCAAGTATTTTAGTGGCAATTTGGTGAACATCCAGTTGATTTTTGAATGGCAAAAATATCTCTCTTTTGGCAACTGATTTTTTTAGTTTGGAAAATATATGTGGGGGGTGGGGGGGTGGCACTTTTAAATCTGAACAGGAATGCCTGCATGTCAGAGAATAAGATTATAACACATGTTATCACCGCGCCAGGACAGATCTGGCCGCATTTATCAACGCCGAAAACAAGAGCGACCCAGACTGAACAGACCAGCAAGATTTGGGGGAAGAACTTATCACCGCCAAGATCAGCAACGCTACTCCCAAGATAGAAACACCAGTTACCAACCAAACAGAAGAACACCAAATGCATTTAACTTACTACAAGAACTACGTAATCTCTGCGACAACCACCAGTACAACAACAACAATGTAAATTCAGCAAATAAAAACAACAATTCAGATTATACCGAGTCAGTTATCAATGTATCTGATTACCAACTCTCACCAGCAGAACTCTCTATCCTCTCCAAGGGAATGAATTTTTGCCCAACGCCAATAACAAATGACCGGGCCACCCTGTCGAGTGATATCAAAGCCTTCTTCCGCCGACTCCGGCTGAAGATTTTCTTCCAAGAGGAAGACACCACACCCAATCCCGACTTTCAATCAGCCCTGGAGAGGAAATTCCGCCCCAAGAGTACGTGGACCCCCAATCCAGGACAAGATCCATGCCTGGAAGCCTTATACCGGGTAACTAATTACCACATACTTACTCTTCCAGAGCACAAATTCAGCAACACGAACGTGACACCACTGGAACGTGAAGCAATACATTCCCTTTCCACGAACACCGCCATTGTGATCAAAAAGGCTGACAAAGGATCTGCCATTGTAATACAGAACCGAACTGACTACATTAATGAGGGCATGCGTCAGCTGAACAATCAGCAGTATTACACCCATACAGATGATGATTTAACAACACACCACAATACTCTGGTGGGGCAAGTTTTGTCACAACTTCTCACAAAAGGAGAAATCACAGAGAAAATCAAATTAGCACTTTGGAATGAAAATCCACGCACCCCCCAGCTTTATCTTCTACCTAAAATACACAAAAGTACTGCAAAAGGGGCTATTCCAGGACGTCCCATCATCAGTGGGAACGGTAGCCTGACCGAACAAATTAGCAGCTTTGTAGACGAACACATCAAACCATTTGTTTCCACATACCCCAGTTATATACGGGACACTTCCCATTTTCTAAACAAGCTAGATAACCTATCTACACTACCAGGAGATTTCATACTCTGCACTTTAGATGTCACATCCCTCTATACCAATATACCAAACCAAGAAGGACTAGTTTCAGTCGCCAGGTGCATCAGGCGACAACGTCCAAATTGGCAAATTTCCCCAACCAGTTTACTCAAACTATTGAAAATAGTGTTGCACAGTAACAACTTTCAATTCAACGGTGTGAACTTCCTCCAAATGGCGGCACAGCAATGGGCACCCGGGTAGCCCCAAGCCTAGCTAATATTTTTATGGGCGAATTGGAAACACGACTTCTTCGAGAGTTCACGCTCAAACCTGAGCTTTATCTCCGCTTTATAGATGACATTTTTTTAATCTGGACCCACGGGGAAGCATCATTGATCCAATTTATCGATTATCTCAATCATGCACATCCCACCATCAAATTCACATTTGAATACTCCAGAAAATCAGTCACATTTCTCGACATCACGGTGATCAAAGATGGCAACAAAATCAAAACGGACCTTTACACCAAGCCAACAGACACACATGCCTATCTCAGAGCTGACTCATGCCATCCCAAAAGTCAGATTTCCGGCATACCTTTCAGCCAACTTATTCGCATCAAACGCAACTGCAGTGATATAGCGGACTTCAATTGCCATGCACAAACGATGCTCCACCATTTTCGAGAACGTGGATATGACAACCACACTTTACAAGAAGCCCTTACCAGAGCCAGAAACATAGACCGAAATACACTCCTTCGACCAACCAGTCGACACCAAACAAGTAAACGTACACCCTTTGTGACAAACCATCACCCTGAGAGTGCCAATGCTTACCACTTCATCAAGAATTTATGGCCCATTTTACAAAGCACTTCAACGGGCAGAACGATTTTCGGTGAACCACCTCTGCTGGCCAGACGACGCAATCGGTCACTGAAAGACATCCTCACAAGAGCGAAACTGCCCACCATTAAACAACAAAGTGGTTACACCATACCAAATCCATTCACTATTTGTGACAGCACCAGTTGCACCATTTGCTCCCGACACCCCAACCACATTTGGTTTTCGAGCACAGAAACGAAAAAAAGATTCAAAGCACCATACCGTGTGAATTGCATGACACGTAATTGCATTTATCTACTCACCTGCCACAAGTGTCACAAACAATACGTAGGCGAAACAAAAAGAAATTTCGGGATACGCCTACTAGAACATCAAGCCGACATCAAACACTCACGACAAACACCTGTTGCAATTCATTTTAATGATGATGGTCACTCCCTTACCGGTCTTAAATTTCGGATCATAGAAGTTCTCCGCTCAGATCCAGACAGTAAACTATCTGAAACGAGAAGACGCCAACACGAAGTCCAATGGATTTATAGACTACGCACGCTAATTCCATTCGGCTTGAACAGAAAGGATTTTTAATTTATATATTCTTGTGATTCCCTTTTTCGACTTTCTGTTCTCACGTCACGTGCTCTACCTGAGGCTATGAGAATTGTGAACGTCGAACCGACGTCACAATCAGGATGACGTTCCCAAAAGCCTAATGCGAGAGTAGGCAGGGACTCCAATACTTTTCATATTAACAAAGATGGCATTTGTGTGCCATACATGCCAAGCCAGTTACAAACAACGCCAGGGTCTACAACGGCACATCCGAGTTTTCCACCGCCTAGCAGGGCGAAAACAATGCCACATATGTCAGGCGGTATTCAGAAGAAAAGAATATTTAAATAAACATTTAATGAGACATAATACCCAAACACGGGAAAGCAACAATACAATGGACAGTGGAACACTAACCGACACATATGTCAGTCTTGAACAGCAGCCAACTAGTGCTCCAATTATTTCAACTTCCCGAAATATATATTCAACAAACAACCAGAACCCAGTGATAAATGGAACGAACGATTTAACACAGACCACACAACAGAACGCTTCAACAATTGAGACTTCAGGAAGTCGTGTTCTGATGGATATTCACTACCCCACTACAAACCAGAAGACACCCGAACCAAATCTGGAAATACCATCGGACCCATTGTCCACACACAACAGGAGTGGAGATTCACTCGATGTTTTTCTGGCAGCATGGAATACGATTTACCACCCCCCTGCAGGGAACATAACCACAGATGCCAGCATTGTGACCCCAAGGAGGGACATACTCAATACACCACTGCCGGCCTTCACCCCTCACCAAGTTACCACACCACGTTGGACTTACCCCATTAACCCGGACATTGGCTCACCCAACCCAACCATCGCGAGCCATAGAGGAAACACACCACCTGGACACCCTAACATTCAGAACCTGTATCAGTCAGACAGAGTATTACGCTTCGCAGCTGCAAACCTCCACTCGTGGCAAGAGCACAATAACCATATTATGAACCAATAAAGTATACTTAACAATTCCGACAATTATCTCAATCGTCATCACTTCTCTTTTACCTAACCCATTTTTACCAGCAAATTGACCAACTCCGCCCCCCCCCCCCCCCCTCCCCAACCCCCCCCCCCCCCCGGAACGCCCAAAACCGGCAAACAATTGACATCCGTTGACAACCGGCACACAATATAACAAACGGCCGCAACCGCTAAACAAACGCCGATAATCGGACAACAATTGAAAACCGTTGACAACTGGTACACAATCGTTTTGAAACCGCCGCAAAAACTGGCATACAATTGACAACCGTTGACAACCGGCACACAATATAACAAACGGCTGCAACCACTAAACAAACGCCGAAAATCGGGCAACAATTGAAAACCGTTGACAACCGGTACTCAATCGTTTTGAAACAGCCGCAACCGCCGAGTAAGGGACAACCGTTGATAACTGGGGCAACAACCGTTCTGCAACCGCCCAAAAAGGGTATATATACAAGGAAAAATTTAATTTCTCTTTAAAAACCTCAGATGAGTTCAAAGACTGAACGAAACCGGTCAGGTTAATAACAAACATTTGTAAGGCACTGTAACCTTACGTAACAGGCAGAGCCTCTGAGTGCCATACATCTAAGGGTAACCTCTCGAATCGTTTATTCGATAATAGTTATATTGTAAGATTATAACAGTTAGGCTCAGTGTGTTGGTATGTTGAGATGTCAAACTTTCTGATAGAATGACATCCAACATACCGCATTGTTGGTGGTTAGAGTACTATCAGAAAGTTTGACATTTCAACATACCAACATATTAGCAATCTAGAGGTCCTGCAAATTTTCTACAAGATGGTCACCTGACCTGATTTCCATGTCCATTCTTCCTTTCGGTTTGCATTGAGTTATCATTATCAGAGAGTATTCACTGAATTCTGAGAATTCCCATTACTTCGAAAAAAAATAAACCCCAGCCATGCACGTGTAAGCGTATTTGGGATTTTTAGTTTTCATTCCTTTCAAATTTTTGATTGACGCTTTGTATGACCGACCTGTATTTGCAGTAAACTTTTTATTAATATTAATTTAACCATTTCCCTGCCGTCCTGGGATTCTCAACATTAAGGAAGCATTAAGCGAATTGATACGTTTCTCTTACCTTGACACTAATTCACAGGTGTCACAGTCTTCTTTTTCAAGAAGAGTTTTGTACTCTTTAGTGTGATGATTTTGTATGTGGCGACGTAGTTTGGAAGTATTTGAACTGTTAGGCAGTTATGCAGTGCTCTGATTAAAATTAGCATCGCGCCAGTTCTTTTCCTGACACAGATATATCATTGTACGAAAAATGGCGTTTCTTTCGAATCATCGGAGAGGCAAGCATGAATCAGCATGGATTCACGTATTAGCACTGTGCGCGAATCTTTATACGAATCAATTCGCGTATTCACATGGAATTTTAACCCCTATATCATGGTGATGGGGTTTTGACAAGCAGATCTGGGATAGTCACACCTCTAGTTCAGTCCGCAACAATTTCAAGCTTGTTCCAATGAGGGGATACTTGATATGGTTTTGTTGAAATATTTTGAAAAATTTGAAAAAAATAATTAAAATAAAGAATTTTTATATCATGTGCATTGGGAAAGGGGTTAATACGGTTTCGCTGTACTACATGCAAAATTATGATGCTTGAGGATTTCATCTACAAATTTGAAAAAAGGTACATTATTTTTGCACAGGGTTGGTCGTAGAAAAGCATGGTGCCATCTTTGTTTCTATGGTTTTGAAGAACAAACTGAATACTTTGTGGTTTTTATACGCCCGTTTATAAAAACGGGACGTATTATGTTATCAGTCTGTCTGTCCATCTGTCTGTCCGTTAACAATTTGGTTTCCATTCATTTAAAGTTGAATGCCTTGACGGATCGACATCAAACTTTCAGAAGTTACACAATTTTTCTAAAAAAATTGGTTTCCGTTCATTTAAAGCTGAACGCCTTGACGGATTAACACTAAATTTTTCAGATGTTGTTTTTAGCAATGAAATACAGGTCAAGTTCGATATTGGTGTTTCTCAGTCCATCCGCTGCAGAGTTATGGCCCTTTGAAAACACAATCTTTCAAAAAAAAATTGATTTCCCTTCATTTAAAGTCGAAGGCCTTGACAGATCGATATCAAACTTTCAGATGTTGTTTGTAGCAATAAAATACAGGTCGAGTTAGATATTGGTGTTTCTCAGTCCATCCGCTGCAGAGTTATGGCACTTTGAAAACACAATTTTTGAAAAAAAATTGCTTTCCGTTCATTTAAAGCCCAAAGATTAACACCAAATTTTTCAGATGTTGTTTTATACGCCCGTTTGAAAAACAGGACGTATTATGTGAATGGTCTCTCCACCCGTCTGTCCATCCGTCCATGGACACATTTCGTTTCCGGATGATAACTTTAGTTGTAATGGTTTGAGCTGAGTTAAATTGGCATGTGGATTTAGTATGACAAAATACAGGATGGGTTCGATTTCCGTTTCTAGTGGCCCATTTGCAGTAGAGTTATGGCCCTTTATTTATGGGAATTTAGCCCAACTTTTCGTTTACGGACGATAACTTTAGTTTGCCTTGACCGATTTATTTCAAATTTTCAGTTTTTTGTTTTTGACCACAAAATACAGCTCAAGTTCACTTTTGACCACAATTGCGTATCTCTTTCCAGAGTTATTCCCCTTGAATGATTGCAAATTTGTGGATTTTGTGTTTTCCGGATGATAACTTTAGTTTGCCTTGACCGATTTTTTTCAAATTCTCAGATTTTGTTTTTAACCACAAAGCACAGCTCGAGTTCACCTTTGGCCTTAATCGCATGTACCATTCCATAGTTATTCCCCTTGAATGATTGCAAATTTGTGAATTATGTGGTTTCCGGATGATAACTTTAGTTTGCCTTGACTAATTTGTTTCAAATTCTCAGATTTTGTTTATGACTACAAAGCACAGCTCAAGTTCACTTTCGGCCAAAATCGCATGTACCTTTCCAGAGTTATTCCTCTTGAATTTATGCATTTTGTGTTTTCCGGATTATAACTTTAGTATGGCCTGACTGATTTTTTATACGCCTGTTGAAAAACCATCGAATTATGGAATCAGTCTGTCTGTCTGTCCATTTGTCCATCCATTTGTCCATCCGTCAGTCTCTCCGTTCGTCAACATTTGGTTTCCAGATGATAACTTTAGTATTTTTTTTTCAATTGATTCCTAAACTTGGTTTGTGGTTTAATCAAAACAAAAGACAGGTCATGTTCGAATATAGGGTCAGTTCGAAGTTCCCTTGAATTATGGCCCTTGTTGGACATAGAATGCATCAAATATTTGGTTTCCGGATGATAACTTTTAATATTTGTTTTCCGATTGGTTCCAAACTTGGTATGTTGTTTAATCACAACAAAATACAGGTCAAGTTCGATTATGGGGTTGGTCCGAACAATTTTCACCCTCACCCCCATCCTTACCCCAACCCTTCAAAAATACAAAACGGGCGTATAATGTCACGCTAGGCGGTGCTCTTGTTGTAAAATGTACTGTGTTCAATTTGGTGGAAAGAAGATTAAGTTAAGAATGAGTTTTCCCCAAAAAGTCATGATCTGTTCTAATTTGAGAGGTTCCTACTGGTTAAAAAGAATAAGAAAGCACAGCAAAGGTAAAAAAAGTTGGAAGTGAGAAAACACCTTTAACTCTTAACCTGCTCAGGATTTTCAAGATAATTTTCATCAAATCTAGTCATGGCTGCTGCAAAGCAGCCATGATTAGATTTGATGATCAATTCTTCTGTACTTCATTCAAGAAATCATTGATGAAAAACCCATACAATTTACAAGAGGAAAATTAAATGTGTCCAAATTAGACATTTTTCATTGCGAAGAGATATTCTGCCGTGAGGCAGGAATAGCCTCCAGTAGCATACAAGGAGTTAATCAAGCAAAATGATTGGTGAATACCTTTTGGGCTTGAAAATTGTTGTGTTTATTCCAGGACTGGGATTTTATGCTGAATTCTTTACACCATAAGAATACAGAAGATGTGTATGGCAATACATTGGGATTGTCATATTGTGAAATTGTACCAGACAGAATGACGTATTCAAAACCTTGTGAAATAAACATTACTTCTCCACTCTTTCAACACATTCCATCAACACTGTTTGCATTACATTTAATTTATGAGGTAAGTTATAGCTTTGTTAATATTCAAAAGTTCTGATGCTGGCACTGTGATTACAAAAGCTGACAATGAAATTCATGATTCAGTCAAAATTCTCTTGTTTGCTTTCTTCTCCTCAACACTGCACCATCTCATTTGTTGAGAAAAAAGTGTGTGAGACAGTTGAATCTCAGATGCATTTTCTGTTCATTTTTTTTTGTTATTTAACCCTTAGCTGGTAGAGTGCTAAAAAGATTTTGGACATCCAAATTTGCTTCCATGTCTTCGCTTTGTTACTGTTTATGAGAGAGTGCCTGTAAGCACTCTCAAGGGTCGAAATAATGACTGTCTACTTGCCGGAAACAAGTGATTTTCACCAGTGACAATCATAAAATAAAAGCACCTGTCATGGGCAACAAACATCATTATTTTTACGTTTTTTTTCTACTTAATCGTTGTTGCAATCGAAATAAAATGAAACAAATCTGAGTTCATGCATTGAACTTTCATTTGTCGTGCCTGCTAGAAGCGATGTAGTCAACTGGCAGTGGTTTCTAGTTAGTTGGTTAAGGCAGCCAAGACTTGACTAGAAATCACTGATAAGCTACTGGATGTTTTAAAGCTGTTGGCTGGTGGGAATTCAGGATACTTGTCCCGGCCCCTAAGGGTTAACTGATAGATTGCTGGAAGCCCATATTTGGGCTTTATTCTGAAGTGCAGGAACTGCAGCTTGCTGGCTTCATATTCTGTGGATGTGCTTTCTATTATTAGCTCAACTTTGGCGAAGCCAAATTTGAGCTTATGCCATGGCCCGTTGTCCGTCGTCCGTCTGTCCGTCAACAATTGGATACGGCTCGGGCTAGAGGCCGTATTTATGAACTGATCTTTACGAAACTTCTTGGGTACCTTTGTTATGACTGTGGGACGAGAATAAGTGTTTTTGGGTGCGGTCTGAAATTTAAGATGGCTGCCAGCCGCCATTTTGTACCGACGATGCAAAAATCTGTTTTTTGTACAGAACTTCCATATGAAAGCTCTGATTTGAATAATTTTTTGTATGAATGTTTAGTACCATGGGATACATCACATATAATACGGGTTTTTTTCTCGTGCGTAAATTATGCAAATTAGACTAACTTTGATGTTTTTTGGTGTTACTTTCAGCACTGTAAGTGCAAATGCCAATACGGCTCGGTCTAGAGGCCGTATTTATGAACCAATCTTTACGAAACTTCTTGGGTACCTTTGTTATCACCGTGAGACGAGAACGAGTGTTTTTGGGTCTGGTCCGAAATTCAAGATGGCCGATGGAAGCCATTTTGTACAAAATTTGGTGCAATCAGATTTTTGCACAGAACTTCCATATGAAAGAGCTGATTTGAATAATTCTTTGTGTGAATGTTTAGTACCATGGGATACATCACATATAATATGGGTTTTTTTCTCGTGCAGAAATTATGTAAATTAGATGAACTTTGATTTTTTCAGTGCTACTTACACACAGTAAGTACACATATCAATACGGCTTGGGATAGAGTCTGTATTTATGAACCGATTTTCACGAAACGTCTTGGATACCTTTGTTATCACCTTGGGACGAGAACGAGTGTTTCTGGGTGCGGTCCAAAATTCAAGATGGCTGCCAGTGGCCATTTTGTACCGAAATTAGGTCTAATCAGTTTTTTGTACACAACTTCTATACGACTCAGGCTAGAGGCCGTATTTATGAACCAATCTTTACGAAACTTCTTGGGTACCTTTGTTATCACCGTGGGATGAGAACGAGTGTTTTTGGGTGTGGTCTGAAATTCAAGATGGCCAGCAGCAGCCATTTTGTACCAAAATTAGTGCAATCAGTCTTTTGTACAGAACTTCTGTATGAAAGTTCTGATTTGAATAAATTTTTGTATGAATGTTTAGTAACATGGAATACATCACATATAGTACAGGTTTTTTTTCTCGTGCAGAAATTATGCAAATTAGATGAACTTTGATTTATTCAGTGCTACTTATACACTGTAAGTGCACATGTCAATACGGCTTGGGCTAGAGGCTGTATTTATTAACCGATCTTTACAAAACTTCTTGGGTATCTTTGTTATCACCTTGGGACGAGAACGAGTGTTTCTGAGTGCGGTCCAAAATTCAAGATGGCTGCCAGTGGCCATTTTGTACCGAAATTAGGTCCAATCAGTTTTTTGTCACAACTTCTACACAGCTCATATTTGTGAACTGATCTTCACGAAACTTCTTGGGTACCTTTGTTTTCACCTTGGGACAAACAAATATTTTGGGGTTCAGTCAGACCCACTCTGGGACTCAAAGATTTTTTTCTAGTTTAGCATCTGACTGTCACCCACCTTTACAATACTTTACCTATACATTTGTTACAGGCAACGGTCAGTATTTATGTTCAGACCGTTACAATACTTTATATGTACCTTTGTTATCAGGTCATTACCTAGATGTTTGTCATTGCTGTGTCACATACTATACATGTACATGTCTTTGTCTTGACAAGTTGAGCTACAGTGTCATTGACACTTTCATTTTTGAATTGAAATTATTTAGTCTTTTAGGATTTGCCTTGTTATAATTTATGGGAGACAGCCACTAGGCACTCTCCAATAAATTGTAACATGGCAAAGAGATGTGGATAAATTTGGATAACCAAAAATAATTTAGCACTCAATCAGTTAACATTGATTTTGCAATATTTTATTTATGAAATCTCGAACTACTTGTGTCAGGGGATCGTGTCGAGAAAAAGATTTGCAATCATATTAATGTAAATTATTCTAAGAAATATAACATGATGTGTTGGGGTTTTTTTTTAGCTCACCTGCGCAAAGCTCAAGGAAAGCTTTAGTGATCACTTTCTGTGATCCATCCATTGTCTGTCTGTCCATCCATCCGTCCATCTGTCCGTTCGCTGTGAAATTTACATTATTGACACATAAACTACAGTGCTTAACTGGTAGAGTGTTGGAAGCCCATATTTGGGCTTTACCCTGAAGTACAGGTACCACAACTTAAAGGCCCCATGTTCAGTGGATGTACTTTGCTTTATCTTTGAAGTGAAATTACTTAGTTAGGTTGGGATTTGCCTTGTTACAAAGTATGGGAGAGTGCCTTTGGCAAAGCAAAGACACATGAACAAATTCTGATGACCAAAAATAATTTGCACACTACCAATTAATTGAATCAAATTTGATATGCATATTCCTTATCATATGTCAATTCAAGATTGTTCAAATAAAGTTTGTCACGCTTACAGGGGGTACCACACGGGGCATAAATCTGTTAGCACCAACAAAGTGTTTTTAACAAATTTAAAAACTCTTCACCAAAACTACCAACGGTATCTTTTGATACATGGTATACAACATCCTGAGAGGGGGCAGATTCAGGTTTGTTGGAAACAAGTTCCTGGGATCATATTTTGGAACCCGCAGTTTAACTTGGTGCAATATGAGGAAATTTATTTGAAATTAAAAAATCTTCTTCACATCTACCAGTCAAACTGTCTTGATATATGGTATACTGCATTTTAGAGGGGTCAGCTTGAAGTTTGTTCAGGTTAAGTCCCTGGAGTCCTAATTGGGCTCACTGTGGGAGCCTGAATATTTTAACTTAGTATCACTTGAGGAATATTTTTTGAAAAATCTTCTTTCTGATCCACCATCAGAATCTTTTGATATTTGGTTTGTAGCCTCTTTAGTGGGGTGTGATGTGAGTTTATTCAAGTCAAGTCCACTGGTTCATATTTGGGCTCCACATGGGAACCCAATTTTTAACTCGGTCCAGTATGAAGAAATTTTTTTTAAAATCCTCTTCTTCAGATCCACTATTCAGAGTCTTTTGATGATCAGTATAGCGTATCCTTAGTAGGATCAGATTCAGGTTTGTTTAACCCTTTACCTAACATGAAAAGCTGACGACATTTGCAAAAAAAATTCTTGAACAACAATTTTTTTAAAACTTCTTGCCTCAAAAAGATAGATTATGACCCCTCATTGGATCGAACTCGACGATTAACGATTTTTTAGAATAGCCCTGGCCGGTTTTGGCCATAATGTTGGGTAAAGGGTTAAATCATGTCCTGCTGGGGGCATATTTGGGCTCCATGAGAGCCCAATTTTAACTTAGTGCAATATGACGAATATTCTTTAAAATATCTTCTTCAGATCCATCAGTCAGAATATTTTGATATTTGGGTTGCAGTATCTTTAGTGTGGTCAGTTTGTTCAAATCAAGTCCATGGGCTCATATTTGTGTTCCCTATGCCAACCTAAATTTTAACTTAGTACAATATGGGGAAGTTCCTTTAAAAAAAATCTTCTTCAGATCCACCAGTCAGAATCTTTTGATATGCAGCAACCTTAGGAAGTCAAGGTTCCTGTTTGTTCAAATCAAGTCTCTTGAGTCATATTTAGGCTCCATGTGGGATCCCAAAATTTAACTGAGTACAATATAGGGACTATTCTTTCAGAAATCGTCTTCACATCCACGCGTCAGATTCTTTTCTTACATAGTATTGACATGCTTAGTGTGGTTCCAGTGTGTTCAGATCAAATCCCTTCACACATATTTGGGCTCTGTCCCAAATTTCAACTTTTACAATGTGAGGAATACTCTTCAAAGATCCTCATATCCACCAGGCTGAATGTTTTGATATTCTGTATATAGCATTACTGTGATTAAAGTGTGGTTAAAGCATTACCCTCCCCGTGGGAACCCCGGGAAGTAAGCAGCACTTGTTTACTGTGGTAAACCAGTTCCGCTTTACTAGTAAAATAGGACCCAGTCACCAATGCTTGGGGTGAAAGTCCTCTACAATGGGCAACATGTTGATCAACGATTGACTAAACTTGACTTCATCTCCAAGTTATGTCACGATTAGCCATGGTGCATAAATGTGTGACGTTAACCACCAACAAACAAACAAAGCGTTACTCTTGATGATTTTGGTGGGTACTGGGGGAGGGGGGGTTGAAATTTGTGAATGATTTTATGCAAAAAAATGTACTTTTACCCTGGGGGTGGGTGGGGTGTGTGAGGCAGTGGGAGAGTATCCACTAGGAGATTTTTTCTCTTTGCTTCAAAATATGTTTTGAAGGGGTTTGAGTGATTTTATGTAAAACAAAAATAAAAAAAATACCCCAACAGACCCTTCTCCCCGCTCACTCACTCCCTCAGATAAATTAGATTAACTGTACTAATATGTAGATGCTGATTGTGAGCTTAAATCCATCTTGAAACAATTTTATCAGGTGAGTGATTAAGGCC
Organism: Pictodentalium vernedei; assembly: GCA_031216915.1. Taxonomy (NCBI): domain Eukaryota; kingdom Metazoa; phylum Mollusca; class Scaphopoda; order Dentaliida; family Dentaliidae; genus Pictodentalium; species Pictodentalium vernedei. The sequence continues at coordinate 137,696,825 of CM062292.1, read as the reverse complement.
CTTTGAAGCTTCTTTTTATACGCCTGTTTGAAAAATGGGTCATATTATAGTATAACATTGTCCATCTGTCTGTTTGTCCATCCATCCATCTATTCACTTTTGGTTTCCAGACGATAACTTTGGCTATACATGTGATATCCAATTCATTTTTGGTATGTTTGATAAACAGGAAATATAGATTCAAGTTCGATTTTGACAGTTTTTGGATATTCTATTGTAGAGTTATTACTCTTTATTGACATAGAATTTCTTATATTTCTGTCCGTTCACTTTTGGTTTCCAGATGATAGCTTTGGTAGGCCTTTAGATTAGGGATGCACGATATTCAAAACTGAATACCGGTATTGGTATTTAAAAAAATACTGCGGTATACCGGTATATCAAAAATTGTGCATATATATGAACACAAGTACCACAATCGAGACTTGAAGCATCACAGTCTGAACGAATTAGCATGCCTTGATGATGCTGTTCGAAAAACCTTTACCCAACGCAAACGATATAAAATTTATTATTTTCTAAATTAGTTTATCAGATTTTAACCAAACTATATCATGTGATCCCTCATTGGAACGAGCTGAACGAGCTCGTTCCAATGAGGGGTCACATGATATAGTTTTGTTGAAACTTTTGAAAATTATTTTTTCCGCTGCTGAATATGTGTATTATGAGGGCTCAAGCAGACAATTCCTTGGATAAAGGGATAATATTATTCATTCAGAGGTAGTTAAAAAACTCCAGACATCTTGAAAATTAAATTGAGGGAAATAAATAATGACGATAATTTTTGTAATTACACCGGTATTCAATCGATTTTGGTTTGAAGACCGGTATATACCGATATACCGTGCAGCCCTACTTTAGATTACCCCAATTTCACACCTTTTACTGGTGTCCCAAAATTAGAGTGTGAATTAGGTGTGAAGGCATGAAGAAAAACATATAAATTCTCTGTGCCTATTCTGCATTTTAGAATAACTTCCATCATAATATGACAACAGAAAAACAAAGAAAGGCATGGCAATAAAACATAACAGGATAAAACTGTTATTTCCAGTTTTAATGTGCCCAAATTAGGGCAAACGGTGTCCCCAAAAATAAATGAATTTAAAGGCCTGGCATTGGCTATACATGTGATGTCCAATTCATTTTTAGCTCAACTTTGACGAAGCCAAATTTGAGCTTTTCTCATGGCCTGTCGTCCGTCCGTAGGTCAACAATTGGATACGGCTCGGGCTAGAGGCCGTATTTATGAACCAATCTTTACGAAACTTCTTGGGTACCTTTGTTATGACCGTGGCACGAGAACGAGTGTTTTGGGGTGTGGTCCGAAATGCAAGATGGCTGCCAGCTGCCATTTTGTACCGACGATGCAGAAATCTGTTTTTTGTTCAGAACTTCCATATGAAAGATCTGATTTGAATAATTTTTTGTATGAACGTTTAGTACCATGTGATACATCACATATCATACAGGTTTTTTTCTCGTGCTTAAATTATGCAAATTAGACTAACTTTGATTTATTTAGTGTTACTTTCAGCACTGTCAATGCAAATGCTAATACGGCTTTTGCTAGAGGCCGCATTTATGAACCGATCTTTACGAAACTTCTTGGGTACCTTTGTTATCACCTTGGGACGAGAATGAGTGTTTTTGGGTGCGGTCCGAAATTCAAGATGGCCGATGGCAGCCATTTTGTACAAAATTAGGTGCAATCAGATTTTTGCACAGAACTTCCATATGAAAGCGCTGATTTGAATAATTTTTTGTGTGAATGTTTAGTACCATGGGATACATCACATATAATACGGGTTTTTTTCTCGTGCAGAAATTATGCAAATTAGATGAACTTTGATTTTTTCAGTGCTACTTGCACACAGTAAGTACACATGTCAATACGGCTCGGACTAGAGGCTGTATTTATCAACCGATCTTCATGAAACTTCTTTGGTAGTTCTGTTATCACCTTGGGACGAGAACGAGTGTTTTTGAGTGCGGTCCAAAATTCAAGATGGCTGCCAGTGGCCATTTTGTACCGAAATTAGGTCTAATCAGTTTTTTGTACACAACTTCTATATGGCTCCGGCTAGAGGCCGTATTTATGAACTGATCTTTACAAAACTTCTTGGGTACCTTTGTTATCACCGTGGGATGAGAACGAGTGTTTTTGGGTGTAGTCCGAAATTCAAAATGGCCACCAGCAGCCATTTTGTACCAAAATTAGTGCAATCAGTCTTTTGTACAGAACTTCTGTATGAAAGTTCTGATTTGAATAAATTTTTGTATGAATGTTTAGTAACATGGAATACATCACATATAGTACAGTTTTTTTCTCGTGTAGAAATTATGCAAATTAGATGAATTTTGATTTATTTGGTGCTACTTATACACAGTAAGTGCACATGTCAATACGGCTCGGGCTAGAGGGTGTATTTATCAACCGATCTTCACAAAACTTCTTGGGTACCTTTGTTATCACCTTGGGACGAGAACGAGTATTTCTGAGTGCGGTCCAAAATTCAAGATGGCTGCCAGTGGCCATTTTGTACCGAAATTAGGTCCAATCAGTTTTTTGTCACAACTTCTATGCAGCTCGTATTTATGAACTGATCTTCACGAAACTTCTTGGGTACCTTTGTTTTCACCTTGGGACAGGAATGAGTGTGTTTTGGGGTGCCTTTGTTATCACTGTGCTATGAGAACAAATATTTTGGGGTTCAGTCAGACCCACTCTGGGACTCAAAAGATTTCTTTTCTAGTTTAGCATCTGACTGTCACCCACCTTTACAATACTTTACCTGTACATTTGTTAAGGCTACGGCCAGTATTTATGTACAGACCGTTACAATACTTTATATGTACCTTTGTTATCAGATCATTACCTAGATGTTTGTCATTGCTGTGTCACATACTATACATGTACATGTCTTGACAAGTTGAGCTACAGTGTCATTGACACTTTCATTAGTCGAGTTGTGACGAAGTCAAACTCGACTTATAGTTTGATGAATGGCGGGCGGGCGCCGTAAACAGTTGGTTTCCGGATGATAACTTGATAATGGTTCAACCCATGTTCATGAAACTTTATAGGTAGGTTGGTATCGGTGAGAGGAAGAACCCTATTAATTTTGGACTTGCTTGGTCTAAGGTCAAGCTCACAGTGACCTTGAACATAGTAAACTGTAAACAATTAGTTTCCGGATGATAACCTGACTACGGTTCAACCCACATTCATGAAACTTCATATGTATGTTGGCCTTCGGGGGAGGAAGAACCCTATTTATTTTGGACTCACTAGGTCAAGGTCACATTGACCCTGAACATAGTAAATCAAAACAATTGGTTTCCGGAATATGACTTGATAATGGTTCGACCCTTGTTCACAAAACTTCATAGTTAAGTTGGCATCAGTGAGAGGAAGAACCCTATTTATTTTGGACTCGTTAGGTGAAAAGTCAAGGTCACAGTGACCTTCAACATAGTAAATTGTAAACAATTGGTTTCCGGATGATAACTTGATAATCTTTTGACCCACATTCATGAAACTTCATAGATAGGTTGGCATCAGTGAGAGGAAGAACCCTATGCATATTTTTATACTGTACCAATGACCCAGACTTAGCTGGTGCTAACTCCACAAAAAACCAGGGCCAAACACAAATTTTGCCCCCCAATCCCCAAAATTTGCATCCAAAACAAAAAGAAATCATGTCCTAAAGGACCTCCATAGTGCGACTCTACTGCGCATGCGCAGTGACGCAGTCGTCCCGAAATTGGCGCCAAATATCATTCTCTGTTTGGCCCTTCATCAGTCAACATCTCACTGATCTTTGTGCTTGTAAATCTCAGTTTAAAGGATGCCAGACACGTAATTCTTGGAGAAAATGTGATTCTAAGGAGGATAGAAGGAGGAGAGGAAAAAAGAAGTGGCAAAAAATAATCAGGGCTGTACTTAAAATTTTTTGTTAAAATTATGTTAAGTTGCCTATTTTCGAGGCAAACGCCTCTTGTTGTCATTCTTGCTAATTGTTGCACTGCTTATTCAGTGTTTCCTCTCCCCTAACCTTCTAAAGTCCCCCCTTGCAATTCTCCCATGCTTTTGGCATATTTTTGAGAAGTTTCATTTCTAAAATTTCCCTGGGAGAGTTGCTTGGTTACAGAATGTTTTCTGTTATTTTCCCCATAGTTACGTTTTCACCCATGGGTGTATAACGTTTTGTTCTGCATCTTCCATCTGATGTTCTGCAGATTCTCCCCTGGGAGTCTCTGTTTTGCATCAGATAGAGTGTAATTGAGGACTGATTCCGGGCCAGTTTTTTCAGTGCCTGGAGTCATGTTTTCTTCTGTGTTTACACTGTTTGTTTTCATTGGCAACAGCCTTTTTTGAGGGGGGCTGTTTGTCTTTGAGGTAGTTTATCTCATTATAAGATACATTTATATTATCCGAAAGTGTCTCATTAATTATTTTATATAATTTTAAAATTTTTGACCACACTTTGCCATCGGATCCATCGGGGCTCAACGTTACTTTTCAGCAACTTGGGCTTCTCTGAAAAAATATTTTTTCAAAATTATTTTGTTTTGCAATTGTTTTTTCATTTATTAATGGATCATGTTATTATGTATCTTTGTGTCAGGGGTTTTTGCGAGTAACTAGGACTTATTGTTGTTCCTTCACAATGAAAGGAACTTGTTCAATTGTAATAGGAAGAAATCTTCCTCTGACTTTCATGATTATTGCATAAATTGTAGTCAGTGTTCTCGCATTAATCCCTGTCCTGTATGTGAACATTGGGATGAGAAACATTGGAAACGTGTGTCACGATATGTTGTTTCTGGAGAAAGAGCGATGCCGGCTCTTTCTCCACAAGGTCACTCTACTCTCTCAGTTTCTATTTCAGAGGAACCAGAACAGGGTGATGTTTCCATGTTATCTTCTTCAAGTGTGCGTCCGTCGTCACAATTAAATACAGAGCTAGCGGCAAAAGTGCTCATGGAGATTAGACAAATGTCGTCCGCTAGCTCGCCCGGTGTAGCGTCCATTCACCGAATGGTTCGGCAGCCGGGTTCGTCCGATGCGGTCCAAGAGGAAATTTTGGGTGATGCGAGCACTATAAAAATAATAGATGCACACCCAGTGACGGCGGATAGTGAACGAGAACGGAGGAAGCCTTTTAGTCCGGTTCCTAGCTCGTCCAGGTCCAGCCGGGCCGCGAGCGAGAGAGGCCCCTCTCTCGTACAACAACATCTGGGACCAGATGTTGTGGTACAAAATGTGTCTTTAGCGGAGCATACGTCCGTCGCTCGGGACGCTCCGTTGTATAAGCAGTCCGCAGAGACTGTTAAGGCTTCCTCTTCTCGCCGGCGCACACGACCGCACCTTGGCTGCGTGACCTCCGATATCTTGCCAGCTTCGCCGAGGAAGGATTATTCGGCGACCAGGTCACACCATCCGGCAGCCAGGGACTCGAGACCGATGGACTCCGGACGTTCGCATAGGAAAAGTATGCGGGAGCCATCCGATGCGGAGCTGCCCTCGGCAAAGCAGCGAAAGACCGCTCCTCCGCAGGTCTCGACGTCGGACATTCTAGTGCAGATAGCACAGCTTATCGCAGCATCCCAGCAGCCGACAGAGACGGTGTCGGATCGAGAATTATCCGACGGCGCTGGGTCGGTACGCTCCGCCGAAGCATCGGGGGCGGACGACCGGGAACATCGGGAGGTCCGACCGGATGGTGAAAGGGATACGGATGAATTGGAGCTATCCCTTTCGGAACAACACAAAGCTGCCGTAGACTTCATCCGGCACTTTCTTCCTCAAGTTGTTCCGTCGGGCCAGACTGCTGCGCTTCCGGACAGGAGAATTATAGCGTCATTGGACTCTGATTTTTTCGAGCGGTTCAGGGACATCGCTCCCGAGTTTCCGTCGCAGTCCAATAATGTTGCAAGAACATTTGAATTATTGAACGACGCTATTTTTAAACTTGCTTCCAGGACAGGGAAAGCAGGCTTCTTGTCCGCAAATACTCTCAACCTGCCTTTCATTAATGCAAGGAATAAATTCGACACGGCAGGTCAGGGTATACCGAGAGTTCCTCTGCGTATGGACGACGAGGCGGAAGACTTAGAGCTATCATTACCGTCGTCAGCTTCTATTCCAACCGCAGTGTTGGAAACAGCTATTGCGTCTAACAGAGCCAATTTAGATGCCTTATCTTACGCAGATCACCTTACGAAGGCGTTATCACTGCGTCTTCAAGGGGAAGAGTTTCAGGATATACAATCCTCCTTAAGACTTCTTTCAAGGGCAGTAGCTTATTCCACGTGTAACTCCGCCCTTTCAGTGGCTAATCTGGAGTTGGTTAGACGTGACGCAGCCCTGTCTACATCCACACTAGTGGATTCTAAGGTGAAGAACTCTCTTAGAGTCGCTTCGGTCTCAGGAGATCTTCTCTTTGACGGCAAGCTTTCCGCTATTTATGATAATATTAAAAAGAAAGCTAGTGATTCTCTGTTGTTTAGATCCGCTCCTAAAAGGTCGGATTCAGCAGACACGAATAAGGCGGGCACTTCTGGGTCTTATCCGCCCAAGAGAGGTTCCTATAGAGGTTCCGGTGCGTCCTCTAGTTCTTATTCGAGAGACCGTCAGGATAGCGACTCTCGTTCGGGACGTCCTTCAGGCCGGGACAATCGGTCGGACGCCCCGAGGTCGACGAGGCGAGGTGCGGGTCGTGGAAGACGTGGTTTCTCCTACCGCAGGCCTCGCAGATCCAGGAGGTGATGGCTCAAACCTCTATCGCGTTCCGGTTGGCGGAAGGTTGTCGAGTTTTTCTCAAGAGTGGGCGTCGATTACGGACGACCCTTGGGTGAGAGGAGTGACTTCGGAAGGTCTAAAGATATCCTTCAAACGAAAGCCTCCATTAACTCGAAGTCCAAAGTGGACTCATCTTCCGTCAAACCCTCAGAAAAGAGACGCTCTGCTATCAGAGGTGCAGTCTCTTTTAATGAAGAACGCGGTAGAGGTCGTAGAAAACCAGGAATCGCTGGGATTCTACAGCCATCTGTTTCTGGTTCCGAAACCAGACGGCTCGTTCCGTCCAGTCATAGATTTGAGCTGGATAAACAAGCTGATCATCGCTCCGAAGTTTTATATGGAGACGATTCGATCGGTCAGAGCGAGTATTCGGGTGAACGATTATGCAACGAGCATAGATCTCAAAGATGCGTACTTTCACGTCATGGTACATCCGACATTCCGAAAGTATCTACGCTTCGCAGTCCTAGGAGTGGTGTATCAGTTCCGGGCCATGTGCTTCGGATTGAATCTAGCACCCTGGGCTTTCACTCGAGTAATGAACTCGGTAATGATTTACTTCCGAGCTCATTCGTCTGCGGTAACGTCGGCCTACCTGGACGACATTCTTCAGAGGTACGGCAACGAGTTAACGCTTCAGAACGATGTTCAGAATCTTCTTCTATTGCTCCGACGTCTCGGTTTCATAGTAAACGAGGAGAAGTCGGATCTGGTGCCGTCCAAGTCATTCACTCATCTGGGAATGAGCTTCGAGACGCACAACAATCTCGTTCGTCTGCCGTTAACCAGAGCGAAATTAGTCAGTTGTTACGCTCGCTATTGTCTAAATACAGACAAAGTCACAGCGAGAGAATTTATGAGACTGATAGGTCTGTGCGGAGCCGCTGCGGATCTCATTCCGATGGGACGGCTACGCACACGGCCTCTTCAAATTTTCTTGACTCAGAATTGGAGTGTGAAAATTCATTCGCTCGATGTAGACGTTCTCTTGTCAGATCAAGTGAAACAAGAGATTCAGACTTGGGCAAACATTCAGTGGTTAACTCAAGGAGTTCCGCTGCAGTTGCCGGATCCGAGTTTTACCATTATGACGGATGCCAGTCAAACAGGTTGGGGTGCATCATTAATCCCAACGGATTCGAGATGCCAGGGTCTTTGGGATCCGCAAGTCCTGTGCAAGCACATAAACATCAAGGAAATGATGTCAATTTGGCTTGCGTTACGTCACTGGATGGACATTATTCACGATGCTCATGTCCAAATCCTATCCGACAATACGACAGTAGTGGCGTATATACGGAATCAGGGAGGCACTCATTCAGTTCCGTTGTTCAATCTAACGGAAAGAATCCTTCTGTTTGCGTTGGAACATCACGTTCTTCTTTCGGTCCGTCACATACCGGGTCGTCTGAATGTGCTAGCAGACTCCCTTTCTCGAAAGGGTCGCTTGTTGCCGTCGGAGTGGACTCTCAACAAACAAGTATTCAATCAGATTTGCTACCAATGGGAACGGCCAATGATAGACTTATTTGCGACACATCTCAACAATCAGTTGCAGACGTATGTGTCCCCGTGTCCGGATCCAAGAGCATTTGCAGTAGACGCTCTGTCGATCCCTTGGGACGGAATGATAGGATATGCGTATCCTCCAGCGCCGTTAATTCAACAAGTATTGCTAAAGATAAAACAATCTCAATGCAAGATTCTGTTGGTAGCATCTCTGTCGCCACAGAGACCGTGGATAAATCTACTCAGGTGTCTGTTGTGGGACCTACCGCGGAAGCTCCCTCCACGAGAGGATCTTCTTTGGCAGGGGAAATCGCGCCAACTGCATCACAACCCGCAAGGTCTCAACCTTCACGTTTTTCCGTTGTGCGGTCCTTCTTGCATGGCAAGCACTTTACAGGACGAGCAGTGGACGCGATTTCTAACTGTAGGAGGACCTCCTCTTCGCTAAACTATGCGGCTAAGTGGAAGGTTTTCCGTCGTTGGTGTAGGGATCATTCTGTTGATATATTTGATCCCTCTATACCAGACATTGCTAACTTTCTAGTATACTTGTTTGACGAAATCAAACTGCAACCGGTTACTATAAAGGGTTATAGATCTATGTTATCTGATACCTATGCACATCATGATAGTTTACAAATTGGATCTAATGTCTCTTTATCGAAATTGGTTAGAAACTTTTCGATAAATAGACCCAGAACTCTTAGATTAATTCCTAAGTGGAATTTAGCTTGGGTTCTCCTTAAATTGAAGGAAAAGCCATTTGAACCTCTTGGGACAGTAGATTTCAAATTCTTATCTTATAAGACAGCTTTTCTCTTAGCTTTCTCTTCTGCCAGAAGAGTCAGTGAGCTTCATGCACTATCGGTGGATGATTCTCATTATCGTAGTGTTGGGAACACTATCACCTTCACTACTAACGTCGGTTTTTTAGCTAAGAATCAGGCTCCTAATAAATATCCGGAACCTATTGTTATTAAGGCTCTTCCGTCTTCAGACGGGCGTAGGCCTTTACTCTGTCCTGTTAGAGCACTACGTATCTATAAACAGAGATCTCAGTTCATCAGAAAGGGACGGAAACGTTTCTTTCTGTCTTTGATGCCTAATAGAAAGGACATTTCAGTCCATTCTATTGCTAGATGGATTCAGTTAACTATCCGTACTGCGTATGAAGATTTATCTTCTTCTCAGCAGTCTGTGCTTAAGATTTCTGCTCATGAAGTAAGAGCTCTTTCTACTTCCTGGGCTTATGCTAATAGTGTTGCTATTACAGATTTAATGAAGGCTGCTTATTGGTCTCAGCCATCCACATTTACTAATTTTTATCTCAGAAATATTGAGTCCATTTCTGGAGACCTGCATTGTTTAGGTCCGTTATCTGTTGCTCAGAATGTCGTCCACTAAACAGTTGCAACTATAGTTATGCAGGCTTTCTGTTCCGGCAGTGACTCCGTCCGGCTGCCCTCTTCGCTCTGGGCTATTTGACCCAGGGCAAGGGGAAGGGGGGGGGGGGGTGTTCCCTTAGGTCACCTGCTTTATAGTGAAAAGCAAGGGAATGCCTCCTCCAAGACAGTATTTCTGAGTCGCTTCCGGGATGGTTTTAAAGTGTAATATTAATGTTTAATTTCATTCATGTCTTATTTTTAAAGTGTAGCTCGGTGTGAAGCATTTGTATATGTCAAGTGTCAAACGGGCTTTAATATACAATACTCGGACACTTTTAAATGATTATAAAGAGTCTCAATTCTCTGGACTACTTTATTTATTGGCTTGTTTTAATATTAATTAGTATAAAGGTTATACTGGATATTAATAGAGAACATGAATGTTATTGTGCTCAATTATTAAGGGTAGTGTATCTTTCTAATTTAAATATTAAATAAGAAAGATACATGTAAAGCCTAATACTCCTTTTCTCCTTAAGGGGTTATCTCTTTATTTTATAATTGAGCTTATTGGATTTTCCTCTATGTCCTAGGCCCTCCAGCCTGTTTACTATTCAGCTAAGTCTGGGTCATTGGTACAGTATAAAAATGTTAAAAAATTTATAGTAATTTATATATTTTTTATACTTACCAATGACCCAGACGGGGATGGCCCTCCCTGAGTTGGGAACTCTTGCCTCCCCGCTGAGTACATAGCGCTGACCAGGCACTGCCAGTAAGAATGATATTTGGCGCCAATTTCGGGACGACTGCGTCACTGCGCATGCGCAGTAGAGTCGCACTATGGAGGTCCTTTAGGACATGATTTCTTTTTGTTTTGGATGCAAATTTTGGGGATTGGGGGGCAAAATTTGTGTTTGGCCCTGGTTTTTTGTGGAGTTAGCACCAGCTAAGTCTGGGTCATTGGTAAGTATAAAAAATATATAAATTACTATAAATTTTTTAACTTTCGTCTTGCTAGGTGAAAGGTCAAGGTCACAGTGACCTTCAACATAGTAAATCATAAACAATTGGTTTCCAGACGATAACTTGATAATTGTTTGACCCACGTTCATGAAACTTCATAGGTAGGTTGGCCTATGTGAGTGGAAGACTCCTATTTATTTTGGACTCACTAGGTCAAAGGCCAAGGTCACAGTGACCTTGAACATAAATCATTAACAATTGGTTTTCCAGATGATAATTTGACAATGGTTCCACCTACGTTCATGAAACTTCATATGTAGGTTGGCAAGAATGAGCCCTATTTATTTCGGAATCACTAGGTCAAAGGTCAAGGTCACAGTGACTTCACATAGTAAATTGTAAACAATTGGTTTCAGGATGATAAGTTGATATGATTAAACCCACTTTTGTGCTGTCACAACTCGACATTGGTATATGTTCTGATCAAAAGAAAATACAGATCAAGTTTGATTATGACGTTTGTTTGATATTCTTGTGTGGAGATATTGCCCTTTATTGACCTAGAATTTCATATATTTCAAGCTTCAGGGTGATAAGTTCCTTTGTATTCAACACACTTAATCTGATTTTCTACATGGCCTTATGAAGAGAAAATACATGTCAGATTTGATTTGGATGTTTATTCGATATTCCATTGTGGAGTTATTGCCCTATATTGAATTAGAATATGATATATTTAAAGTGTCTGGATGTTAACTTCCTTTATATTCAATACGCCTAATCTGAATTTGACATGTAGCCATATGAGCAGAAAATATGGGCAAGCAAAGGTGTTTCTCTTATTTTGAAAACACTACAAAAATATAAAAAAAATTGTACAATTTAAACAGTTCACGATGGGCATATTAAGCAGTGTGCAGTGATGTTCTTGTTTTCCATGTTTTTAACTGATTCATTTCTTAAACAAGAATGATTTTTCGATTCTTTTCAATCCTTTACCCAAGACTTCGAAAATATGACATTTACAGTTAATATTTCCAAATATATATTTCTGAAGCGAAGTGCCCCCATTTAATGAGGGTCATAGGCTAGGTTCTGGTGACCAAAGTGAAATTCTTCAGTCTTGTCCAATATGTGTTGCAAAGAAATTTGCAAGCAGGAATTGACAGTTATCTCCTGAATATTCTGGAACACTTTTGAAGATTTGTTATATAAAAGGTTTAAATAAATGCTATTTGTATTTTTATATAACTATCTGCATTTCAAATTGTTGTCTCTTTCTTTTTAACATCATTTTTTTTCTGTTTCTCAGGCCATTTTTTTATAAAATTGTATGTGGGTGGGCGGTTTTTAGCTCACCGAAGGGAGCTTAACTTATCACTTGCCGTCCGTCATCGTCGTGAACATTTTCAAACGACTTCTCCTCTGAAACCACTGGTCTGATTTTCACGAAACTTCATGTGGATGTTCATTACTATATGGCAATTCATGTTTGTTCAAATGAAATGGCCACGTCCCTTGGGGGCTCTGTATGGGGCATAACTCTGATAGCACCATATGAATTATAGAAAAATTATTAAAAAATCGTCTCCAGAACCAGTGGGCAGAATCTTTTGATACTTGGTATGCAGCATCTTGGTATGGGCCTGATTCAAGTTTGTTCAGATCGGCCCCCTGGATTCTTATTTGGGCTCACTGTAGAAGCCCAAATTCGAACTTAGTGCATTTCAGGCAAATTTCTTAAAAAATCTTCTTCTCCAGATCCAACAGGCAGAATCTTTTGGTATTTGGTATGCAATATTGTGGGGTGGATCTGATTGAAGTTTGTTCAAATTGGCCCCCTGGATTCACATTTGGGCTCAGTATAGAAGCCCAAATTCGAACTTAGTGCTTTTCAGGCAAATTTCTTAAAAAATCTTCTTCTCCAGATCCAGAAGGCAGAATCTTTTGATATTTGGTATGCAACATTGTGGGGTGGATCTGATTCAAATTTGTTCAAATCGGCCCCCTGGATTCATAATTGGGCTCAGTATAGAAGCCCGAATTCGAACTTAGTGCAGTTCAGGCAAATTTCTTAAAAAATCTTCTCAAGATCCAGCAGGCAGAATCTTTTGATATTTAGTATGCAACATTGTGGGGTGGATCTGATTCAAGTTTGTTCAAATCGGCCCCCTGACTTCATATTTGGGCTCAGTATAGGAGCCCAATTGAACTTAGTGCATTTCAGGCAAAATTTTTTTTAAATCTTCTCAAGATCCAGAAGGCAGAATCTTTTGATATTGGGTATGCAGCATGCTTAGGTGGGTGAGATTCAAGTTTGTTCAAGCCAAGTCCCTGGGTTCATATTTGGGCTCACTGTGGTATCCCGAATTATAACTTAGTTCAAAAGGAGTAATTTTCTTTAAAAATCTTCTTCAGATCCAGCAGTCAGAATGTTTTGATATTTGGTATGCAGCATTTTTAGGGGTGGGGGGGGGGGGGGGGGGGGGTGATGGGGGAGGGGGGGAGATTCAAGTTTGTTCAAGCCATGTCCTTACGTCCATATTTGGGCTCACTGTGGGAGCTTGAATTGTAACTTAGTTCAAAATGAGGAATTTTCTTAAAAAATCTTCTTCTTCAGATCCAGCAGTCGGAATGTTTTGATATGTGGTGTGTAGCATCCTTAGGGGGTGAGATTCAAGTTTGTTAAAGCCAAGTCCCTGGGTCCATATTTGGACTCCCTGTGGGAGCCCGAATTATAACTTAGTCAATATGAGGAATTTTTAGCTCACCGAAGGAAGCTCAACTTATCACTTGCCGTCCGTCATCGTGAACATTTTACAAACAACTTCTCCTCTGAAACCACTGGTCTGATTTTCACAAAACTTCATGTAGATGTTCATTGCTATATGGCAATTCATGTTTGTTCAAATGAAATGGCCACGTCCCTTGGGGGCTCTGTATGGGGCATAACTCTGATAGCACCGTATGAATTATAGAAAAAAGTTATTAAAATATCTTCTTCTCCAGAACCAGTGGCAGAATCTTTTGATACTTGGTATGCAGCATCTTGGTATGGGTCTGATTCAAGTTTGTTCAAATCGAGTCCCTCAACCAATTTTGGGGCTCACTATGGGGGTGTGAATTTTTACTTAGTGCAATTTAAGAAAAATTCTTTAAAAATCTTCTCCAGAACCAATGGGCAGAATCTTTTGATATTTGGTATGCAGCATCTTGGTATGGGTCTGATTCAAGTTTGTTCAAATCGAGTCCCTTGATCAGTATTGGGGCTCCCTATAGGGACATGAATTTTTACTTGGTGCAATTTAAGAAAAAAAATTTAAAAATCATCTTCTCCAGAACCAATGGGCAGGTTCTTTTGATATTTGGTATACAGCATCTTGGTGCGGTCTGATTCAAGTTTGTTCAAATTGAGTCCCTCGATCAATATTGGGGCTCACTAAAGGGATGTGAATTTTTTCTTAGTGCCATTTAAGAAAATTTCTTTAAAAATCTTCTTTTTCGAAACCGATGGGCAGAATCTTTTGATATTTGGTATACAGCATCTTGGTATGGATCTGATTCAAGTTTGTTCAAATTGAATCCCCCGTTCAATATTGGGGATCACTATGGGGGTGAGATGTTTACTTAGTGCAATTTAAGAAAAAATCTTTAACAATCTTCTTCACCAGAATCAGTGGGCAGAATCTTTAGATATTTGGTATGGGTGATATTCACGTTTGTTCAAATTGAGTCCTGTGATCAATGTTGGTGCTCACTATGGGGGCGTGAATGTTTACTTTGTGCAATTCAAGGACAATTCTTTCAAAATCTTCTTCAGAACCATCATGCAGAATCTTTTGATATTTGATCAGTAGTATTGTCCCATTCAGTCCTGTTGATGTTTTAGCTCCACAGAGAGTATAGATTTACTCTGTAGAACTTTAAGAATAGCTTTCGATAAAATTTGTGTCTTAACAGTATGGAACATTCGGTGACCGCCTAAGGCCCCCTGGGGCCTCTTGTTTATTTTATTTTTTAAATTATTTCTATTGCCATCAAAAGTTCATGTTCTTGGTTTGTTTCATGTTTTAAGCCTCATAATCTACAGAATAGCTTTATCACAGGCAATGGTGTATTTTGTCGCTTGAGTGCAAGAAGGCTTTGCAATGCTAAAGCATTGCAAAGCCTTGTTGCACTCAAAGGACAAATTTATCAACTTGGGCAAAATATCAGACATAAGGCCCCACAAAGTAGATATTCTGTTTCTCAGGCCATTTTTGTAAACTGCATGTTGGCAAGCAGTTTCTTATGTTATTTTTTATTTTTTGTAATTATTTCTTTGCCATCCACAGTCCGTGTTTTTGGTTTGTTTTATGTTTTAGGCCTCATAATCTACAGAATGGCATGGGTGGTTGTGTATTTAGTCCCTTGAATACAAGAAGGCTTTGCAATGCTAAAGCACTGCAAAGCCTTGATGCACTCGAGGGACAAATTTATCAATTTTATTTACTTGCGTATAATATCAGACATAGACCATTAAATTTTTTATATTTTTCAGTTTGCATTAGTTGTAAAAAGAGATCATGTAGCAGCCAAAAGGATCATGTCGGAGTGCCTGAGAAACAGATTAAATTTTTTTTAGGTCTAAACCATTTAATTTTTTTTTTTTTTAACTTTGTATTCGTTATAAAAAGAGAGCATGCGACAGCCAAAAGGACCATGCTGAAGGCCCTGAGAAACAGAATTTTAACTTTTTTTTAGCCCTAATAAAATATAATTATTCTTACAGGAACTTAAGCTTGATATTCTGTTGAAGGATGATATAGAGGAATTACTGCCTCTCATATTTCAGATAGCAAGGTAAAATAGCTATTTTATTTCTTTGCTAGGTTTATTATAGGATTTTTTTCTCTTCATTAGTTCTAGGTTTACTGTTGACAGTTCCAAGACTTAAAAAATAACAAATCTTAAAGGGTCAATCCTAGTGGCCACCAGGGTCAAATATCAGACCCCCCCCCCCCCCCCGCTTCCAAAGTTATTTTGGACCACTTTTTCCCAATTCTTAGTGATTAACTGATGTTTGGCAATCGCTTCTGACATCAGCTGATTTTAAGCCATCGGTTGACCATCAGTAGAAGTGTTTGAACATCGGTTCATGCTGATGGTTACATGGAACACCACAGGATCAAAAGTTTCATATTTACTTTTAATTCATGACCTAATAATACAAGTAGTAACAAACTTAATAAATTGCCACAATGCTTGGCAGTAGTGTTGAAACAATTTGTCGATTATTCAACATTTATAATATTCTACTCCCAGTACAAGTTACACCATTACTGGCAGCACCCCACCAGTACTATGAATTGCTGTTTCATTGTCTGATATCACTAAGTTCATTTGTAAACAATCTAGTTACCCAATTCCTCTTTATTCATTTATTTATTTATTTATTGGTGTTTTAAGGTCACATACTTATGTACAAATGGCTAATCAAGACCGTGACAGTTTTACAGGTGGAGGAAGCCGGAGTACCCAGAGAGAACCACCGAGCAACGACGAGCAGCTGCCAGCTCCCCAACATGGTAACCCTGCTCTGCAGCACATGCAGGGTTAGATTGGTTGAAGACATGCGCACTATCGACGTGCAGTACGCCTTAGTACACGGCGTCATCGTGCCCCCATGTGGACAATGTGGGTTAAGTGCCTTGTCCAAAGACACAGCATGGGAGTCCTATTCGAACGCTCAGATAGTCACCCTTCCGAGGATTAACCAGGCTCGATGTTGCTTAACTTCGGTGATCAAACGAGAACCGGTTACCGCAATACCACCGTGCCCCCTCTTCTTTATTCACTGTCAACACAAAGTGGACAATAACAAAAGAACATATAATACACTCATCAGCTGATTGTTTTCAGAGTTGGAGTATAACTTCAATCTGTTGTGCATGTTACTTATCTATCTAAAAATCTAAAAATAGTGTATAGCCATTTTATGCATGGATTTCTGGGATTAGTTATCATTTGTGAAACATTAATTTTTAGCTTAACTTGACAAAGTCAAGATAAGCTATTGCCATCACGCATGCGGAAGTCTGTGAGTCTGTTCACATTTTCCTTTAGCACAGGCTACACCCCGTAGTTCTTGTCCGATCATCATGAAATTTCATGCGCAGGTTTGGTGTCATGTCTGGAGGAGAGTTTCCCCTTTTGATCGTGGTTGGTCAGCCGTGCTTGCTGCCCGAGCCCAAAACACAAAAACCTTTAGCACAGTCTAGAGATCGTATTTATGAAGGGATTTCATTGTAACTTGGTAAGATGCCTCTGTATAATATCTAGATGAGAACGTCCCCTTTTGGTCATGATCTGTCAACTGTGACAGCTGCCCAAGCCCGAAACCCAAAAACTTTTAGCACAGTCTGCAGGTCATATTTAATATGGAGGGATTTTATTGTAACTTAGTAGGTTGACTCTGTATGATGTCTTGATGAGAACTTCCCCATTTGGTCGTGATCTGTCTACCATGACGACTACCCAAGCCCAAAACCTGAAAACCTTTAGTACAGTCTACAGGTCATATTTATAGAGGGATTTCATTGTAACTTGGTAGGATGACTCCAAATAATGTCTAAATGAGAACGTCCCCTTTTGGTCGCAATCATTCAGTCGGGATGGCTACCCAAGCCCAAAACTCGAAAACCTTTAGCATAGTCTTTTGGACATATTTATGGAGGGATTTCATTGTAACTTGGTACGTTTACTCCATATAGTGGCTGGATGTTAACGTCCCCTTTTGGGCATGATTGGTCAACTGTGACGGCTACAGGGCCTGAAGCCCGAAAGCCTTTAGCACAGTCTGCAGGTCATATTTATGAAGGAATTTCGTTGTAACCTGGTAGGATGGCTCCAGGTAATGCCCAGATGAGAACATCCCCTTTTAGTCGCGATCATTCAACCATGATGGCTGCACAAGCCCAAAACCAAAAAAACTTTAGCACAGACTACAGGTCATATTTGTGAAGGGATTTCATTGTAACTTGGAAGGATGACTCTGTATAATGTCGAGATGAGGACGTCCCCTTTTGGTGGCGATCAGTCAACTGTGATGGCTACACAGGCCCGAAGCCAAAAAACCTTTAGCACGGTCTACAGACCGTATTTATGAAGGGATTTCATTGTAACTTCGATAGGATGACTTGTTTTCCAATAATTTCACCGTAACTTGGTAACTTTGGTTGACATGCATTAACTGTGAGGGCCACATACATTAACTGTGTAGGGCACATTAACCCACTCCTCAGTTATTTAGTACAGTCTACATCTCATATTATCAGCTGAACTTGGACGTAAGTCAAATTTGAGCTTATGCCATGGCCAGTCATCTGTCTGTCCGTCAATAATTCAATACGGCTCATGCTAGAGGCCGTATTTATGAACCGATCTTTATGAAACTTCTTGGGTACCTTTGTTATCACCGTGGGACGAGAACGAGTGTTTTGGGGTCCGGTCTGAAATTCAAGATGGCCGCTGGCAGCCATTTTGTAAAAAAGTAGGTGCAATCAGATTTTTGCGCAGAACTTCCATATGAAAGCTCTGATTTGAATAATTTTTTGTATGAATGTTTAGTACCATGGGATGCATCATATATAATACAGGTTTTTATCTCGTGCATAAATTGTGCCAATTAGACTAACTTTGATCTATTTAGTGTTTGTTTCTGCACTGTAACTGCAAATGCCAATTCGGCTCTGGCTTGTGGCCGTACTTATGAACCAATCTTTACGAAACTTCTTGGGTACCTTTGTTATCACCGTGGGACGAGAACGAGTGGTTTTGGGTGCAGTCCGAAATTCAAGATGGCCACCAGCAGCCATTTCGTACTTTAGTTAGTGCAATCAGTTTTTTGCACAGAACTTCTGTATGAAAGTTCTGATTTGAATAAATATTTGTATGAATGTTTAGTAACATGGAATGCATCACATATAATACAGGTTTTTTTCTCGTGCAGAAATGATGCAAATTAGATGAACTTTGATTTATTCAGTGCTACTTATACACAGTAAGTGCACTTGTCAATACGGCTCGGGCTAGAGTCTGTATTTATGAACCGATCTTCACAAAACTTCTTGGGTACCTTTGTTATCACCTTGGGACGAGAACAAGTGTTTCTGGGTGTGGTCCAAAATTCAAAATGGCCGCCAGTGACCATTTTGTACCAAAATTTTTTGTACACAACTTCTATACGGCTCAGGCTAGAGGCTGCATTTATGAACCGATCTTTAAAAAACTTCTTGGATACCTTTGTTATCACCGTGGGACGAGTGTTTTTGGGTGCAGTCCAAAATTCAAGATGGCCACCAGCAGCCATTTTGTGCCAAAATTAGTGCAATCAGTTTTTTGTACAGAACTTCTGTATGAAAGTTATGATTTGAATAAATTTTTGTAGGAATGTTTAGTAACATGGAATACGTCACATATAATACAGGTTTTTTCTCGTGCAGAAATGATGCAAATTAGATGAACTTTGATTTATTCAGTGCTACTTATACACAGTAAGTGCACATGTCAATATGACTCAGGCTAGAGGCTATATTTATGAACCGATCTTTACAAAACTTCTTGAGTACCTTTATTATCACCGCAGACATGTTGACTCTCAGGGAATGCCCGGAAAAATCCCGGAATTTCAGTGTAGTTCCCGGCCTCCCGGACGGGGATCAGTTTTGGACCAAAAATCCCGGAAAACAACAGTCAAATATTTCGTTCCCATTGTAACTTATGAAAAACGTTTGGAGTCAAATCACATGCATTTCAAACTCTGGTAAAAACTCACGAAGCAGTAAAATATGGATTTAAGTTAAATTTATTTTAGAAAAGGGTATTTTATGATATATATTTCAACTGTGTTCATGTTTATTTTTGGGTTTTTTCTTCGGAGATTCGTGATTAATGTGTGAGTGTCGAAGTGAAAATAGGTGACGAACTTTCAAAAAATTGAAAACTCCACCTTCATTTAAATGCAGTTTTTGGAAATTAAAATATATGAAAAGGAATTAAATAATATATATTTATTTATTGCTTCATAGAATAGCTTTAATTCTCATCCCTGTTCCAAAATCAAAATGTAAACAATAACTATTTAGCACAGTTTAAAAGTGGGTTAAAGTTGCTTAGGATGCCGAAAAATTATGACTGCATATTTAAACGCAGTGGACTTATTTTCTAACACTACATTTATTCTGTTGTGCTGACTACAGAACTGTTAATTGTTGGCCATCTGCACCCAGAAAATTTCGAATGGAATTAAAAAAAATGCTTCAATGATGAAAAGAAAAGTTTTGTCCCACATGCATGAAGTTTGATAAAGATACTTTCTAAGTACTAATGTTCTTGAAGTAATTTCCAGACTTGGGAAATTATTAGCTAAGTAGACTTTGATAAGAGCAAACCACAGGTGGAGGTGCTCTGTGGGACAGTGTGGGTGGGTGGTGGTGGGGAGGGGGGGATCTCTCATGAAGAAGAGGATCCTGGGGGGGGGGGGGGGGGGGGGGGCAAATCAACAGTTATTTTATGATTTTTTAACATAGCATAAATGCATCAGCATTGTTGACAACTAGTTCTGGATATAACCGGGTGTTAATAGTGGTCCATGAGCTGAAAATTCACAAGTTTGTTCTTTTATTTTGTCACCGCGCAAACTTTTCCCTGAAATCCATCCCATTTCCCTGAAAATCACTCTGAGGTTCCCTGAAAAATTATTCTGGTGGTTAACATGTCTGTATCACCGTGGGATGGGAACGAGTGGTTTTGGGTGCGGTCCGAAATTCAAGATGGCCACCGGCAGCCATTTTGTACTTTAGTTAGTGCAATCAGTTTTTTGTACAGAACTTCTGTATATAAGTTCTGATTTGAATAAATATTTGTATGAATGTTTAGTAACATGGAATACATCACATATAATACAGGTTTTTTTCTCGTGCAGAAATTATGCAAATTAGATCAACTTTGATTTATTCAGTGCTACTTATACACAGTAAGTGCACATGTCAATACAGCTCGGGCTAGAGTCTGTATTTATGAACCGATCTTCACAAAACTTCTTGGGTATCTTTGTTATCACCTTGAGATGAGAACGAGTGTTTCTGTGTGCGGTCCCAAATTCAAAATGGCTGCCAGTGACCATTTTGTACCGAAATTAGGTCCAATCAGTTTTTTGTACACAACTTCTATACTGCTCAGGCTAGAGGCTGTATTTATGAACCGATCTTTACAAAACTTCTTGGATACCTTTGTTATCACCGTGGGATGAGAACGAGTGTTTTGGGGTGAAGTCCAAAATTCAAGATAGCCACCAGCAGCCATTTTGTACCAAAATTAGTGCAATCAGTTTTTTGTACAGAACTTCTGTATGAAAGTTATGATTTGAATAAATTTTTGTAGGAATGTTTAGTAACATGGAATACATCACATATAATACAGGTTTTTTCTCGTGCAGAAATGATGCAAATTAGATGAACTTTGATTTATTCAGTGCTTCTTAAATACAGTAAGTGCACATGTCAATATGGCTCAGGCTAGAGGCTGTATTTATGAACCGATCTTTACAAAACTTCTTGAGTACCTTTGTTATCACCGTGGGACGAGAACGAGTGGTTTTGGGTGCGGTCCTAAATTCAAGATGGTCACCAGCAGCCATTTTGTACTTTAGTTAGTGCAATCAGTTTTTTGTACAGAACTTCTGTATGAAAGTTCTGATTTGAATAAATATTTGTATGAATGTTTAGTAACATGGAATACATCACACATAATACAGGTTTTTTTCTCGTGCAGATATTATGCAAATTAGATGAACTTTGATTTATTCAGTGCTACTCATGCACAGTAAGTGCATGTGTCAATTTGGCTCAGGCTAGAGTCTGTATTTATGAACCGATCTTCACGAAACTTCTTGGGGTGCCTTTGTTATCACCTTGTGACAGGAACGAGTGTTTTGGGGTGCCTTTGTTATCACTGTGCTATATTTTGGGGTTCAGTCGGACCCACTCTGGGACTGAAAGATTTCTTTTCTGGTTTAGCATCTAACTGTCACCCCACCTTTACAATACTTTACCTATATATTTGTTACAGGCCACGGTCAGCATTTATGTACAGACCGTTACAATACTTTACATGTACCTTTGTTATCAGGTCATCACCTAGATGTTTGTCATTGCTGTGTCGTATACTATACATGTACATGTCTTAAACAAGTTGAGCTACAGTGTCATTTTTATTAAAAACATAGCATGCAGGGAACAGAGATTAACATATTCCCAATTATCACAATTCTTGTCTTATTCCATAATCCTTTCATAAACATTGAACATTATCCTTTTCATCAAACACAACACAGACAAGTTAAGCTACAGTGTCATTGACACTTTCATTCCAATCGTGATTTTCTTGCACTAGACGTGTGAATACTAATCACCGAAATTGTGTGAATTGCAGTGTAAAAAGCTACTTTGAAAACACAGTCTTTATGAATGTGTTTTCAGTTGTTGATTTCTGACCCACAATGAAAGCAATCTGAATTACTCTGTACAAAACGGGACCTTCTTTTGTTTTGACCTGCATATACATGTGGGTTTTGAATCCAAAATTCAAATTAGAACATAAATCAGTAATTAAATCAAGTATCAACATATCAACCTGACTGTACTGTAAAATTAACCCTATTCTCCATGTTTGTGTTCTTGAACATACTACTCCTTTTGGTTATGACTTCTGACATTGGCACTCACAATCGGCTGATTGTGCACCGAACTAATCGACAAGCAGTTGACGGTTGCAAATCCTTATCGATTAATCACTACCAATTCTTACCCTAACAAATCTCTCCTCTGTATGTATAATAGACATTTACCCCCCACTCAAATTGCGAATAATTTTCTGGGCATATAGAATAAGTTGCAAGAGTCTTGATTGTAAAGCTCAGGAGATACCGCACAAAGTTCCTTTTGAGAGCTACTAAGCACCAACAAACTGAAAGAGCATCAAAATTATGAAGACATGATGTAGCAGTGGTTTCTAGTCGACTGTCGTCTCAGGTCATAGTGCAATATATAATACAACTCTTTGTCGAACAAAATTGAAATTCCTATTTGCATTTTATTTTATTTTATTTTGCATTTTATGTGGAAACACTGAGAAGTGATGCACTGCTTGTTTACTGTCGTAAGCACCTTTTTATTGATAAAATAGGATCCAGTCACCAATGCTTGGGGTGGAAGTTCTCAAAAATGGGCAGCATGGGTATAAATGTTTGACTTGACTTTATCTCCATATTGTGGTCATGATTAGTCATTGTGCTGAAGTATGTGACCTTAAACACCAATAAATAAATAAATATTTACAATAATGGAAAGTTGACAGCTTGAAATTTTTATTTTCCAAAATCAAAGTGCACTGGTTTAACCCTTTACGCAACGCAGACGATATCAAAATTTATTATTTTAAATATCATTTTTTTTAATTTTTCAAAAAATTTCAATAAAACCATATCATGTGACCTCATTGAAACGAGCTCGTTCTAAAGAGGGGTCACATGATATGGTTTTATTGAAATGTTTTTGAAAAATAATATTTTTTCTGCTGCTAAATTTGCATATTACCCGGGCAGATGTGGCCGATTCATTGGGCAAAGGGTTAAGTTGGCAGTAAACTCTTTTATAGCAGACTTTAGAAAGAGCTCAAAAATGTTTATCAGTGGTACGTCACAACAGTTTTTGACTGACCACTCAAAATGGGTGAGACAAGTGCTGGTAATTCCAACAGCAGCATTGGAGAATGACGGTGTCACCGACTTCATTATTTGTCTGGAACTATGTGTATTACTGTGTGTTCTAGGGATTGCATCCATATTTGTTTTGTACCTAGAATAGGTAGCCTCCTTTGACCTCAGAATATTTTTTTCAGGGAACTTGAGGGTGATTTTCAGGGAAATTGTATGAATTTCAGGGAAAAGTACGCGCACAAACAATATACCCAGGAAGAACTAAAAAATTTCAGCTCTTTGACCACCACTGGCACCAGGTTGCACCCAGTGATTCATATGCTAAAAATTTCCTGATGCCCTTCATGCCATTTTTAAAACTCATTGATTTGAATATCCTCACACCTTCCTCTTTTTTTCAAGTCCCATGCCACTCCCCTGTTACCACCCCTTCTCCCACCCCACACTACACCACCACTTGTGGTTACAATTTGGCCAATTTGTTCACTAACCATATACTTCCCTTCTGGAATGGGCAGTAAAGTGTAATTCCATTTTTCATGATGCACACAATTTAATCCAAGTTTCCCTTTTTTAGATGTGATGTTTCTTTACATTCACCAATTTCTCGAATGTGATTTTTCAGCCAGAGTGGGTTGAGATTTTTTCTCCTCGTCAGTAATTCTTAACAGAAACAAACATGTGGATATAAGTGAAATATTTATAATAAAGGACTCGATTATTAAATATAATTCACTTGTATCTATATTTTTTATTTAAATCATTATGATCAGGGCTTCGATGGACTTTGATTTAAAGACTGAACGTCTGGAAATGGACAAATTTTGACTGTACTACTTTCCAGGATGTTTTGTCTAAAACCGATTCCATTCCGGGAGGCTACAATTTACAGGATTTGCCCAGACATTCCAGTACCGTTAGCCTGTCAGTTACCTCTTCTAAATTTCATAAGCGCTGGTCAAATCTTCAGGTTCAAATGTGAGTAGAACTTTAGCATCTGAGGCTGCATTTGGGATAGTTTATCATATTTATTGAAATATACTTTATTTCTAGTATAGGAGGTAGGACAAAATCATTACCTTTTGCAATATCCGGGGTACATGGAGATTTAATACCTGAATGTCTCAGAGTTTAAAACTGACATTCAGGTATTAAATCTACATGTACAGGTCAGAAAATAAGCAGACTGTCATCTGCAAAATGAAGTCCCCAGAGGGTGAATTTAGTGATGCTGCCCTGCACAGCAGGGTAGCCCCACTAAATTTACCCTCTGTGAACCTCAATCTGAATCAGGGTCTCAAAACTAAACAGAAGGCAGTACCCAGAGGATAAATTGGCCCACTGTGTGGGATAGCATCATCAAATTCACCCTCTGGAAACCTCATTCTGCAAATGTCAGACTGCTTATTTTCTGGCCTGGCCATGTACCCTGGATATTGCCTGAGATAATGCAGATTTATTGTGTTTCAATCTACTGATCATTTATCACACATTGTGACGTAAAACTGAACAAATCATGCCCTGTTCTTCATAAAAGTAAGCTGAAAACGTATTTTTGGCTCCCAATCAAGAATTACAGAGAAATCTTTGTGGAAAATTTTAAAAAAAGTTTCCAAAAGGTTTTAAAGATACGTTGAATGAAATGAAACTGTGTGTTATGTTGTGATTCATGTTGAAAATCCTATTTCAGTGTACTCTGCTTTTATTTTAAAAACCAAAATTTGTATTCGTTTTAAAAAAGCAGCTTTGCAGATGTCTGAAAGCTTAAGTTGAAAAGAGTACCATTGTGTGTTTTATCATTAGTGATGAACCGATTATCAAAACTTGCTATCAACCAATTACCGGTTATTTCTCTGCCGATTATGCCGATTCTGATGGTTGAAGTAGGACACTGAAGAAGATCTGTTGGTGCCTGTTATATTACAGAATTTCGTTGATAAATCATCAATTACGAAAACTTAATACCAGATGAGTATGCATATTTAGTGCTGGACAATGTTAGCCAAAATAATATTTGCATTTTGATTGGGGTGTGGGGAAAAGATTGTTATTAACAATACAATCACACGCTATTGTTCTTGTGAAGATTGTGTTTTATTCCGGTAAACAGTGTAAATACGGTTTTGTGTAAGGTTACAATACACTTGGCTGTATTAACCAGGAATATACTGAGCACACATACTTTGTGTCTTAAATGAATAATAATAATGTTAATGTGCGTTGTGAAGTCGTATGACACATGGTTTACATAAATGTCAGTGTATTATTCAATGTTCTTTTTTCAACTTGTTATCTCCCTTGATGTGTTTCTCTAATGTTTACATGAACTCTACAATCTTCGGGAAATGGTGGTGTCTTGTACCGATTGCAGTTGGTAAATTCTGTAATATCTCAGCTCTGTAAAAATCCCTAAATTTTCTGCTATGCACTACACATGTTTGTAATGGGGAAACTTTATTGAAATGGTCAGATATCAAAGGGATTTTTAATAGTCAGTGTTAAATATAGAATAACCAGAAACTGCCGGTTTTTAACTGGAGGTTGTCATATTCCCCATAACCGGCCAGTTCAGATTGCCGATTCCGATTATCGGTTCATCACTATTTATCATTATCAACTTTCATCGAAATATTTTATGCTCCATTCATAAAGACAGTTATCTCTCTTTCATTTTCCTATTTTCGGTGATTTATAGAGAGTTTTTATTTCTTTTTCTTTTTTTCCAGTGATTTGAAGATGTCCGCATACACAGAATACTACCTTCGAGATAATCCGTGCCTGTATGAGTGTATTGATGACATATCACAAATCTCTGCAGGTTTGCTATATTAATATCTCCTCTCAACAGAACTTTTAACATTTTGACTAACACAACTAGAAGACAACACTTCATTAATAATTAAAAATTTAATTTTTTGCCTTCCCCATAGGAACCCCGGAAAGTGACGCAGCTTACTGTGGTAAACAAGCTCTGTTTTACTGGTAAAACAAGACCCAGTCACCAATGCCTGGGTTGGAAGTCCTCTAACATGCGCAACGATTGGCTGGACTCAACTTTATATCCATGTTGTGGTCACAATTAGCCACTGGGCAGAAATATGTACCTTGAAATGTCAGTAAATAAATAAATAAATAAATAAATAAATAAATAAATAAATAAGTGAAATAATATAAAATAAACAAATAAATGAATGAAAAAATAAATTAATTTTTGGCCTCAGAAACCTAACTCATTATCCCTCTTTAGAATCTTTAGAAAGGGGCTATAAACAATATTTTAACAGTTTAGGAGGCAAAAATTCACAAAATAATAGGAATTTATTGACGATTTTTGTGAATACAGCTGGTTGGTTATGGCCATTACGTTAAATATAGGGTTAACTCATAATGAATGAATTTCAGGAATTGGGGTGTTTTTAGTCCCCTACCGGCATCGCCAGAGGGGACTATAGGTTTGCACTCCGTCAGTCTGTCAGTCACACTTTAGTTTTCCGGACTTTTTTTGGAAATGCTTCAACCGAATGATTTCATTTTTGGTAACCTACTATAGAACGATGACTTACAGATCAAGTTTCATTTGCACTCTGTCCATCCGTCAGTCTGTCAATCACACTTTAGTTTTCCGGACTTTTTTTGGAAATGCTTCAACTGAATGATTTCATTCTTGGTAACCTACCATAGAACGATGACTTACAGATATAGTTTGAGTTTCATGCTGATTGTAGTATTCTTGTGTGAGTTATGGAAAAGTGCCAGAATATCAGTTTTCCAGACTTTTTTTGAAAACGCTTCAATGGAATTTATGCTGATCACATCTAGGTTATAACATTTGTATAATTATTAATGCTCATTAGTCCAGTAGGGGACATTGTATTGCTTCAGCGATAGTGAGCTCTTGTTTTAATGAGCATGAAGTACAGTGTTAATTGAACAGAGTATTGTCATTGTGGAAAGGTCAAGATCCAGGCACGGGCAATATTTCCATGCATGCATTAACAATGAATCTCAGTCATAAAACATTGGAATCGCCCTAAAATTTTCAATGAATGAAGCACAGGGTATCTGATTGTGATCTCATGGTACATTCACACCAGTGGCTTGAGATTTCATGAACAAAATATTGCGAAATAAAAACTTCATAAAAAATAACAAACAAAAATAGTATCTGAGGTGCAATGTTCTAACATTTCTTTTTTCGAGGAGTGAGTTTCTACATTGTAGTGGTGAAGAAAGCTGACAGAAACCATTGGTGAAAAATTCATTCAATATACAGGGTGAAAAATTGATTAAATGTGCCCAGACTACACTTATATTAGTGCCAAGAGAAATCCTGTCCAGGCAGGAATATCTGCCAGCAACATGCAAGGAGTTAAGGGCTGGGAGATTTTTATACATTTTTTTTTCATTTTGACAGTCTTGACCCCATGACTTTGCAGTTATAGGCAAGTCTCGACTACCGGTATATGCTGGCAAGACTTACTGCTAAAGCCAACAACATTAAACAATTGATTCTCTGTAATTTTTTTTTAAAATGAATGAGGGAGGGTGGTTTTTATTTTTATTTTTTATTCCTGAAGGAATGATCACTGATGCCTAAAATCCATTTGTGAGTGCCTAAAATTAAGTACTAGAGCTTCCATGTTGATTTCACTGATAGTTTTTATTGTAAAAGTATTACTGTTACAGTAAAAACACTCGGTAAAATCAACATCATTTATTAACAAATTATTCTAATTTCCCTGGGGGCGCGGTGGCTCAGTTGGTAGAGGTGCAGGCTGCAAGCCGAGAGGTCCTCGGTTCGAATCCCACCTGCGGCAGCCGCGTTGTGTCCTTGGGCAAGACACTTCACCCCGATTGCCTACATGGGGGCACGATGACGCTGTGTACTGAGGCGTACTGCACGTCGCTGGTGCGCATGTCTTCAACCAATCTAACCCTGCCTGTGCTGCGGTGCAGAGTTCAGAGTTACGATGTTGGGGAGCTGACAGCTGCTCGTCGTTGCTCGGTGGTTCTCTCCGGGTACTCCGGCTTCCTCCACCCGTAAAACTGTCACGGTCACGATTAGCCATTGTGCATAAGTATGTGACCTTAAACACCAATAAATGAATAAATGAATTCTAATTTCCCAACAAATATCCTGTTTGAGGTTTAGTCTTGTTTCAAAACAGCTGATGTGGCATGGAAATCAACATGAGATTTTGAGAGTACTGGCAAACATTCCTGTGATGTCTGACACGACAGTAAAGTCCCTTGAGTGATAAACATTGCTAAATCATTCTTCCAAACACCTTTGAAGGTGTCAAACATTTTCTCCTTTTATTGAAAGATACAGTGTCACTGGCATTTCTTACAACAGGCTAGCACTACAGTGGAAGTCTTTAACTCGAAAAAATACTCTCTATTTTCTTCTTTCCCAAGCGATTTGGGAAAGAAAAGTGGTAAAAAAGCACCAAGAAAAATAAGCCCAAACTGGGTCGAGTGTGGCCGGCGCACAGTAGGGGACACTCTTCTCCTTGTACTAATCCACGGCTTCCGGAACCAGTGTGCGGACATATAACCAACGTGTCATTCTATTTTTTCCGCCATCTTACAAGGATGCGGATCATCTTGCTCTTCAACAGTTATACCTTTTGACTCGATGTTAACGATGTTTGCTGTTCTGATATGTGGATTCATAGCTGTTTCTTCACTATCCAGATACACAGATATATATTTTTATACTGTACCAATGACCCAGACATAGCTGGTGCTAACTCTTGAAATATAGGGCCAAACACAAATTTTGCCCCCCAATCCCCAAAATTTGCATCTAAAACCAAAGAAAACATGTCCTGAAAGGCCCTCCACACTTCGCCTCTACTGCGCATGCGCAGTGTCAAGGACGTTCCGAAATTGGCGCCATTAATCATTCTAAGTTTGGCCCTTCATCAGTTAACATCTGACTGATCTTTGTGCTTGTAAATCTCAGTTTAAATGATGCCAGACACATAAATATTAGTGAAATGGTGATTCTAAGGAGGATAGAGAAGGAGGAGAGGAAAAATGTGTGACAGAATATTATCAGGGCTGTAACTTAAAATTTTTTAATGAAATTATGTTAAGTTACCTATTTTCGAGGCAGCAGCCATTTTGTTGTCATTCTGATTGTTTAGTTACACTGTTTTTTCAGTGTTTTCCTCTCTCCCTGTCCTTTAAGTCCCCCCATGCTATTCTCCCATGCTTTTGGCATAGTTTTTGTAATTATTATTACTAAATTTTCTTGGGAGTTTTAGCTGAATAACAGAATGAATTCTGTTCTTTTCCCCATGTTTACGTCTTCACCTACGGGTGGTTAGGCGTTGTGTTCTGCATCTACCATCTGATGTTCTGCAGTTTCTTCCCTGGAAGTCTCTGTTTTGCATCAGATGGTGTATTTTTGGTAACTGATTTCGGGCCTGGGTGCCTGGAGTCTTATTTTAGTGTTTTTACACTCATTGTTTACATTTACAACAGCCCTCTGTGTGAGGGGGGGATTTCTGGAAAATAATATCTTGATGTTATTTTAATCATACCTAGATACATTATTATTGTTCGTAAGTGTTAAATAAATTGTTTAAAATATTTTTAAAATTTTTGTCCACACTTAGGCTTGGGATCCATTGGGGCTCAACGTTACTTTTCAGAAACTTGGGCTGTTTTGAAAAAATATTTTTTCAAAATATTTTGATTTCAATTATTTTTTCTATATTAATGGATCATATTATTATTATGTATTTTGATTGCCAGGGGTTAGTGCGAGTACCAGGACTTGTTTTCTTTTCACATTGAAAGGATATTGATCAATTGTAATAAGAGGATGTCTTCCTCTGACTTTATAATCATTCTATATGTGGTCAGTGTACTCGCATTAACTCCTGTTCTGTATCGTATGATTTCGATGACAATATGGGAAGTGTATGTCACGGTATGTTATTGGGGAATTGGACACTCCGGTCCTTTCCCCGCAGGGTCACTCTACTTTATCAATTTCTATTTCAGACGATCAAGATTAGGGTGATGTATCTGTGATGTCTTCCAACAGTGTGCCTCCGTCGTCACAATTAATGAAGGGCTAGTGGAAAAGTGCTCATGTAAATACGCCAATTGCCTAAGAGGACCCTAGTAGGTTCGACGGCCTTTGACGTCCGCTAGCTCGCCCGGTGTAGCGTCCATTCACCGAATGGTTCGGCAGCCGGGTTAGTCCGTTGCGGTCTAGAAGGAATTTTGGGGTGATGCGAGCACTATAAATCAACCTAATGCACACCCAGTGACGGCGGATCGGAGGGAGAACGGAGGAAGCCTTTTAGTCCGGTTCATAGCTTGTTCTGGTCCATTCGGACGGCGAGCGAGAGAGGCCCCTCTCTCATACAACAACATCTGGCCCCAGATGTTTTGGTACAAAATGTTTCGCATTCGGAGCATACGTCCGTCGCTCGGGACGCTCCGACATATAGTCAGTCCAGAGTAGACTGTCAATAAGGCTTCCTCATTCTCATGGTAGCGCACACGACCGCTCTTGGCTACGTGACCATGGATATCCAGTCAGCTTCACCAGTCAGAGAATCATCGGCGACCAGGTCACACCATCCGGTAGCCAGGGACACGAGGCCTGCAGACTCCGGACGTTCGCATAGGAAGTGTGCGGGAGTCAACGTACACGGAGCTTCCGGCGGCAATGCATCGTAAGACCGCTACTGCACAGGCCTCGGGAACGGACGTGCTTTCCTAAATAGCACAGTTTATCGCAGCATCCCAGCATCAACTGAATCTGTCGCATATTTTGTATCCGACGATGCTGGGTCGGGACGCTCCGCGGTAGCGGGTACGGACGTCCGAATATTTCATCCGGTCCGACGGGATACCGAAAGGGATTTGGAGGATTTCGAGCTTTCCCTTTCGTAACTACATATGCTGTTGTGTATGTCATCTGACTTGGTCTTCTACAGCTTCTTTCGTCGGACCAGATTGCTGCGATGCCGGATAAGAAACTGATAGCGTCGGTGGACTTAGAAATTTTTGGTTCGGTTCAGGGACATCGTCCCTCAGTTCCGACATAGTCCAATAATGTCACACAAACTTTCAAATTATTGAACGACGCTATATATATTATTATTATATGCTTTCTATAACCAAGCATTTCTGATTTCTTGTTCGCAAAGTTACGGAGATGTCTTCAAAAGTGTGCCTCTGTCGTCATAGTTAATGAAGAGCTAGCGACAATAAGTGCTCATGGAATTTGTCTATCGCCTACGGAGTGACATTCGCTAGCTCACCCGGTGTAGCGTGCATTCATCGAATGGTTCGGCTGCCGGGTTCGTCCGTTGTGGTCTAGGAAGGAGATTTGGGTGATGCGAGCACTTTAATTACTTTAGTACTCACCCAGTGACGGCAGATTGAGGACAGATCGGAGGAAGCCTGTTAGTCCGGTTCCTGGCTTGTCCAGGTCCGTCCGGGCTGTGAGCGAGAGAGGTCCCTCTCTCGTCCAACAACATAGGGGACCGCATGTTGTGGTTCTGATTTTTTACATTCGGAGCATATGTCTGTCGGTCGGGATGCTCCGTTATATTGACAGTCCGAGAGACTGTCCATAATGCTTCCTCATCCTCACAGCAGGGCACACGACCGCACATTGGCTACGTGACCTCGAATATCCGATCAGTTTCGTCATTCAGTGATTCCACGGCGAATAGGTCGCGCCATCCGGTAGCCAAGGGACACGAGGCCTATACACTCCGTTCGCTCGCATAATAGTAGTATGCATGGGGTAACGATCACGGAGCTTCCAGCGGCAATGCATCGTAAGACCACTTCTCCACAGGCCTCAGTGACGGACATGCTATCCAAGTTAGCACAGTTTTTCGCAGCATCCCAGCAATTGACAGTTTCTTGGTCGAATCAGGAATTATCCGACGGCGCTGGGTCGGTGCGGTCCGCGGTTGCATCAGGCACGGACGACCGAACGCTTTATAGTGTCCGACAGGATGGCGAAAGGGATTCGAAAGATTTCGAGTTTTCCCTTTTGTAGTATCGGAAGCTGCCATTCATATCTTCTGGCATTATCTTCCAGTGATTGTTATTTCGGACTACATTGCTGCGATGTTGGATAAGAGACTTATAGCGTCATTGGACTCGGTATTTTTGATCGGTTCGGGGACATTGTCCCTGACTTACCGTCGCAGTCCAATAATTTCATTACAACATGTGTTTTATTTTTCGACGCTATATATGCATACAAGCCTGCTACCAAGCATGATAGTTTAGTTTCTTGTCCGCGTTGCTCATTTCTGCCGTTTTATCATTTATACGAATAGTTTATTTTGGCAGTGCAGGGCATACCGAGAGTTCATATGCGTCTAGACGGTGTGGTTAAAGACTGGAAATATTCTTTTTCGCCGTCTATGTCTTTTCCAACTTCAATGTTGGAAACGACAATGATGTCCAGTAGACTTAACTTAGACGCTTTATCATACGTGAGGCGTTATCATTACGTCTTCAAGAAAAGATTTACGGGATATTATTCTCAATGTAATTTCTTTTGAGGGCAGTAGTTGTTCACATATAACTCCACCCTTCAGTGGCTGATTGGAGTTGGTTAGACGTGACGCAGCCCTAGCTACATCCACGCGCGTGGATAGTAAGGTTAAGAACTCTCTCAGAGTTGCTTCGTTCTCGGAGAAGCTTCTCTTCGACGGCAACTTTTCGGCAATCCATGAATTGCTCGTTTTACACGTTCTCTTGTCTATCTAGTGTTACAAGAGATTCAGACTGGGGCAAACATTCGGTGGTTGACTCAGAGAGTGCCACTGCAGTTGCCGGACCCGAGTGTTGCTGTTATGACGGTTGCCAGTCAAACAGATTGGGATATAATACTGATCCCAACGGATTCGAAGTGCCAGGGTCTTTGGGTTCCGCAGTCTCTTAGCAACCAATTATCTTCCGCGGAATAATGTTTTTTAGGCTTGCTTTATGTCATTGCATGAACATTATTCAGAAACGCATGCCCAAATCCTGTCCGTTAATTCGACAGTAGTGGGGCATCTCCGGAACCAGGGAGGCACTCTTTCGTTTCCGTTATTCAATTTAATGGAAAGAATCCGTCTCTTGGTTATAGTACACCAAGTTTTGTTTTGGTCCGTCATATTCCGAGTCGTCTGATTGTTTTACCGGACTCCCGTTCACTTAGGGGTCGCTTGTTGCTGTCAGAATGGACTCTCAACAAACAAGTATTCATTCAGATTTGCTATCTATGGGAGCGCCCAATGATGATTTATTTACGACACATCTTGCTAATCAATTGCAGAAGTATGTGTTGGCTTGTCCAGATCTCTGAGCTAATGTTGTTAACGCTCTATTGATCTATAGGACGGAATGATAGGATACGCTTATCCTCCGGCGCTGTTGTTTCAGCAGGTATTGCTAAGATAAACAACCACAATACATTTCTGTTGATAGCATCTCTATCTTCACAGAGACCATGGGTAATTTACTCTGTTGTCTACTGTGGGACTTAACGTGAAATCTTCCTCAATGTGAGGATCTTTTTTCACTGGGTAAATCGTGTCATCTTTATCACAACCCGCAAGGTCGCAACCTTCATGTATTCCGTTGTGTGGTCCGTATTGCATTGTAAGCATTGTACTGGACGAGCTTTGGACGCGATTTCTTACTATAGGAGATCCTCTTCTTCGCTATTCTATGCGGCTAAAGTGGAGGCTCTTCCGTCGTTGGTGTAGGGATCATTATGTTCATATTGTTGATCCCTCCATACTACTCATTGCAATTTTTTAGTATACTTGTTTCACAAGATCTACTGCAGCCTGTTATTATTAAGGTTATAGGTTTATATTACCTCATACCTATGCACTCTAGGATAGTTTACAATTGAGTCTTATGTCTCTTTATCTAAGTCAGTTAGTAACTTTTTGATAAATAGACTTAGAATCTTTAGATTAAATTCCTATATGGAATTTAACTTCGGTTCTTATTTAGCTAAGTAATCATTTGAGCCTCTGGAAACAGTAGTTTTCAAATTCTGACCTTTTAGACAGTAATTCTGTTGGTTTCTCTTTTACTGAAGAGTCAGTGAGTTTCATGCACTATCGATGGATGATTTTCACTTTCGTAGTTTCGGAATCACTACTTCCGTTACTATTTAGGTTGGATTTTTGCATAAGAGTTAGGCTCCTAATATCCGGAACCTATTGTTATTAAGGTCCTTCCGTCTTCGTACGGGCATAGGCCTTTACTCTTTCCGGGTAGAGTTTATGTATTTATAAACAGATATCTGTTTATTACTATGGGCGTAAGCTTCTTCTGTCTTTGATGCCTAGTAGAAGGACATTACGCTCCATTCTATTGTTAATGGATTCTATTAACTATCGGTACTGCTTATGGTATATCATTGACTCAGCAGTTGTGCTTAAGATTTCGGCTCACGAAGTAAGAGTTCTTCTACATCTTGGGCTTACATTAATAGTGTCGCTAGTATAGATTTTTGAAGGCTGCTCATTGCGCTCAGCCATCCACATTCATGAATTTTTATCTCAGAAATATCGAGTCCATTTCTGGAGGCCTCTATTGTTAGGTCTATTATCTACTGCTCAGAATGTCATTCACTTAACAGTTGCTACTATAGCTAGGTAGGCTGTCTGTTTCGGCAGTGTCTCCGTTCTGCTGCCCTCTTCGCTCTGGGCTATTTGACCCAGGGCAAGCAAAAAGGGGGGGGGGGGAGGGTGTTCCCTTGGGTCACCTGTTTTACTATGAAAACAAGGGGATACCTCCTCCGGAGTTAGTAATTCTGAGCTGTTATTGGGATGGTTGTTTAGTGAGAAGTTTATGTTTTAAAAATTCATTCAAGTCTTAGTTTTTAAAGTATAGCTTTTGAATATTGCATATGTCAACGGACATGATTATGCAATCCTCAGACACTTTTAAGGAGTATAAGAGTCTCTATTCTCTAGACTTACTTTATTTATTGGCTTACTTTAAAAATTATTAGTATAAGGATTATATTGGATATTAATAGAGTACATGGATGTATGAAGCTCAATTTTGGAAGGTGTTGTATCTTTCTAATTTATCATAAATAAGAAAGATACATGTAAGGCCTATTACTTCTTTTTCCCTAGAGGGGATGACTCTATTTTATATTATTGAGCGTATTCCATTTTGCTCTATGTCCTTGGCCCTCCAGCCTTTTTACTATTCAGCTATGTCTGGGTCATTGGTACAGTATAAAAATGTTAAAAAATTTATAGTAATTTCTATATTTTTTATACTTACCAATGACCCAGACGGGATGGCCCTCCCAGGAGTTGGGAGCTCTTGCCTCCCCGCTGAGTACATAGCGCTTACCAGGCACTGGTTATTAGAATGATTAATGGTGCCAATTTCGGAACGTCCTTGACACTGCGCATGCGCAGTAGAGGCGAAGTGTGGAGGGCCTTTCAGGACATGTTTTCTTTGGTTTTAGATGCAAATTTTGGGGATTGGGGGGCAAAATTTGTGTTTGGCCCTATATTTTAAGAGTTAGCACCAGCTATGTCTGGGTCATTGGTAAGTATAAAAAATATAGAAATTACTATAAATTTTTTAACTTTCTTGATTATTCACTGTATTTTTTGTGATAAATCTCTATACCGATTTCGCAAGCTATTTTTGCATACTGTGCCGTTTTGGTCTTTTGTTCATGAATACTAACTTTTTGGGTTCTGCTTTCAACTGAGTTAGATGTGAGCTGTTCAGGGTAGAATTTCTGCCAGTTTCCTTCTGGCTGTCACATACAAGATGGATTTTTCTGATGGCCTTGCCTCAGCCAGAAGGGTTAGTGAGCTTCACGCCATCTCTGTTGATCTGGCCTTTTTCCGGAGCTCTGCCAAAAGTGTTACTTTACCACTGATTGCTCCTTTCTGGCCAGGATCAGATGCCAGAAACTACTCTATCTCCAATCTGTATCAGGGCTCTTCCTTCTGCAGAGGGTAATCACCCTTTGCTCTGTATGGTCTGTGCAATTCGCATTTACCTCTACCGGATGCAGTTCATTAGGAAAGACAGGAAAAGATATATTTCTGTCTCTTATCCCTTGTCGACAGAAGATCTCTCCTCAATCCATTTCTAGATCTATTTGTCTTGCTATTCGCACGTCATACGCTCGTCTAGTGACTTGCGATTGTATTACCAATCCTCTGTCTGCCCACGATGTGTGTCCATTGTCTACTTCCTGGGCTTATGCTAACTTCATCAGTTGTCGGATGTTATGCAGGCAGCCTACTGGAGAAATTCAACTTATCTTTAAAAACTTTCTCCACCTATCTGGTCAGTTGCAGGAGTAGATGGAAGACCTTTTTTCTTCAGGCCCTCTTTTCTTCTGCTCTGGCTGTCATCAACCTCACCATTAGGGTTCTTGCAAGGTCAGTTCCAGACCTGTTCTTGGAACTGACCTTTCTGTCTGTGTGTCACGCAGGGTCATACGCCTCATCTCCCATTGTCATTTATTAATGGTGGTGATGCTATGGTTTTATAGGCCTCGAGATCTCTTCTGTCCATGGTTCCAGCGCAGTCGGGTTATTTGGGGTTTGGTTATGTGATTCCCGCCTGTTGTCTATTCTGTCTGTTGTAAACAGTTGTAAGGTAGGTTGATAAATTAAAATTTTATAGTAAATTTCCTTTCTTATTATAACTACTGCAATTGTTTTTATGTGAAGGCCCTCCCATCTTTTTTGGGGTAAGAATCCTTTCTCTCCACTAATCACATACCTTCAATGTTGGCAGATTCAATAGAATGACACGTTGGTTATATGTCTGCGCACTGGTTCCGGAAGCCATGGATTAGTACAAGGATAAGAGTGTCCTCTACTGGATGTGTGCCGGTTGCACTCGACCCAGTTTGGGTTTAATTTTTTCTTTGTGTTTTTGCACCATTTTTGTTTCCCAAATCGCTTAGGAAAGAAGAAAATAGAGAGTATTTGTCCAAGTTAGGGACTTCCACTGTAGTGCAAGCCTTTTGTAAACAATTGTGGTAGGTATAATAAGAATGGAAATTTACTATAAAATTGAAATTTCTTTTATTTATTTAAAGTTAAGTTTCTAAAGTTAAAATACTACCTGTTTGAGGTTCAGGTACGAAAACATCCCCCAGGGCTGTGATTGTTTCTTGTATTTATTTTGTACCTACATATGAGAATCATGTTGCTTTTCGCAAAGAAAATAACAATACTGTATCAATGTATACAACATATCACATTGTAAATCGTGATGTGGTACCGCTTAAATCACACCATGTGATGGTTTAAAACAATTTGAATCATGTCCCCGAAATCAATGTAATGAATGCGGGCCGAAAAATCTCATGTGCTGCTGCCTGCGAATCAAAAGGTAAATTTTGATTAGCCTAAGGCACTTCCAATGAAACTTGCAAGTTTGCCTAGAAGACTGCATTTTGGACACCTGTTTGTTTGCAGGAAAAGTAATCAGTGACAGAGTTAGGCCATTGAGGGTTAACAACACTTATCTGTTGTGAAAATGTAATTGCTGTTGTATTCTTATTAATATAATTTCAGAACACATAAAAAAGATGTTCTATCCAGCATTTTTCTCTCAGTCAGCGCCGAGTGTTAATTTGTGGCTATATAATACTCTTCAAGGACTTGGAGCTGGACAGATGTTTTACATTCCTAATGTCTGCAACTCAGTTAAAAATGTTATTTCAGTAAGTACCCTGTTTCCAATTCACACTTTATCTAACATGACTAGAAGATGACATTTGGCAAAAATATTTCTTGAATAATTAAAAAATTTAAATTTTGGCTTCAAACCAAAGCTTTTGACTCTCATTAAATGAGCTTAACAAGTACAGAGAAGATAAATTACTTCTCAAACTGTTTAGGCAGTGAACTATCTTTGTAAACAATAATTTATGTAAAAATTATTAGAATTTGAAGGAATATTCTCATTTTATCAGAGTATGAATATATGATGTACAGTGGCTAATAATATGGAGATCTTAGTCCTTTTGACCTTGGGACAATTCTTTATCAGCAATTATGTTTGATACATTTTGACCCAGTGCTGGAAATGAACAAAATTGACGGGTGCAATCTTAAGCTCCCGTAAAATCAGAGACCAGAGTAAATTGCACCCGCAAAATGTTAGTATATGAATTTTTGAGGGAATACTGTCACCAAACACCAGAAACCTTAACCCTTTGAAACCGAGCGGCTGCTTTTCCAGCCAGGAACATGATACGTCATTAAAAAGGATGGCTGTTCAGTAAATATTTGAGGTAGACCTATCAGTATTTTCATCGTGCAGCCCTGAGGCTGCACTTTGAAAATATTGATTGATTGACCCCAAATAATGAATATGGACTCGTCAAATTGCAGCCATTGGACTGGCATGGTAGATACCACTGGTGTTCAAAGGGTTAAATGTATAAGGAATTGCTGAATTATGACAGTAACTTGCCACTGCTTTCTCAAAACAAAACACATTTATATGCCCTCACAGTGTATTAGTGGCC
The DNA here is from genome assembly GCA_031216915.1 of Pictodentalium vernedei. Lineage (NCBI taxonomy): Eukaryota > Metazoa > Mollusca > Scaphopoda > Dentaliida > Dentaliidae > Pictodentalium > Pictodentalium vernedei. Next base: position 137,657,859 of record CM062292.1, on the reverse strand, counting down.
ACAATATTTTTCAACAGTGCATTTTTTCACTCCCGTAAAATACAAATCACGCATGCTGACGGGAGCAATTGCTTTCGCACCCATCTCATTTCCAGGACTGTTTTGACATGTACATGAGTCACTGCAATAAGAAAAAAACTCTGGTTTCAGGGCTTAAAATTCATATGAGAATCAGAATAATTTCTCGCAAATGATTCTCTTGTACAAGGAAAACAATGAGAACCAGCGCAGATTCTCACAGTGTTCATTTGACACTTGTCATCGATTTTGAAAGTGTTCAAAAAGGCTTGTAGACTTCTGCTAATTTATTTGCCTGTTCTTTGAAATCCCCGTCTCCAGCAACACCAAACCATGCAGAAAATGAAAATCTGTTCCACACACATATGCCGAACAGAAATCGTTGATGGACTATTTTTTTCGCTCAACTTTGACGAAGTCAAATTTTTTAGCTCAACTTTGACATAGTCAAATTTGAGGTTATGTCATGGTCTGTCGTCCGTCTATCCATGCATCAAAGATTCAATACGGCTCAGGCTAGAGGCCATATTTATGAACCGATCTCCATGAAACTTCTTGGGTACCTTTGTTATTACTGAGGGACGAGAACGAGTGTTCTTGGTTGCGGTCTGGAATTCAAGATGGTCGTCGGCAGCCATTTTGTACCGAAATTAGTGCAATCTGTTATTTGTACAGAACTTCTGTATGAAAGTTTGGATTTGAATTAATGTTTGTTTGAATGTTTAGGAACATGGAATACATCACATATAATACAGGGTTTTTTCTCGTGCGGAAATTATGTAAATTAGATGAACTTTGATTTATTCAATGCTACTTATACACAGTAAGTACAAACGTCAATACGACTCGAGCTAAAGGCTGTATTTATGAACCGATCTTCACAAAACTTCTTGGGTACCATTGTTATCACCTTGGGATGAAAACAAGTGTTTTTATATATGAGCGGGCCATATTAGGGTTGATTAGTCATGACTAGAGGATGGTTCCTTTCGATAACCAACATTCTGGCATGTCCAATATGGCCACCATGGCAACCATCTGGGAGTTTTGGTGACTTGATTCTCCGCGCAATAACTTGAAAACAATATATTCAACTTGAATGGGTCGTAAGCCAGGAATGTACAATTATTTTTGAAGGAATTATTGATCTTTTGTTCAACTAAAAATTTCTTCACAAGCTCAGTTTCTTCATAGGCAGCTGTATATTGATCCACTGCCTGGCAGTGCACTTGTTGGGTGCAGTCCAAAATTCAAGATGGCTGCCAGCAGCCATTTTGTACCAAAATTAGTTACAATCAGTTTTTAGCTCACCGAAGGGAGCTTAACTTATCTCTTACTGTCCGTCGTTGTCATCTGTCGTGAACTTTACATCATCAACTTCTCCTCACAAACTACTGGACCAAATTGAACCAAATCTGGTGTGCATGTTCCCTGTCATATGTCAATTCAAGTTTGTTCAAATAAACTTGACACGCCCACAGGGCACCCCACAAGGGACATAACTCTGATAGCACCCATAGTTTAAATTCAGAAAAATCTTCTTCAGATCCACCAGTCAGAATCTTTTCATATTTGTTATACAACATTTCTATGAAGGTCAGATTCAAGTTTGTTCAAATCGAGTCCCTGGGTAAAGATTTGGGCTCTCTATTGGAGCCTGAATTTTAACTTGGTGCTATTTGAAGAAATTTCTTTAAAAATCTTCTTGAGATTCCATCAGTCAGAATCCTTTCATGTTTGGTATACGACATCTGTAGAGGGGTCAGATTCAAGTTTGTTCAAATCGAGTCCCCGGTTTAATAATTTGGATCCATGTAGGAGCCCAAATTTTAACTTAGTGAAATATGAGGAAATTTCTTCTTCTTCACGTCCACCAGTCAGAATACTTTTATATTTGATATACATCATCTCAGGGGGGGGGGGGGGGGGGAGAGGAGGAGGGGGGCAGATTTAAGTTTGTTCAAATCGGGTCCCTGAGTTTGTATTTGAGCTGTCTATTGGAGCCCAAAGTTTAACTTGGTGCAATTTGAGGAAATTTCTTTAGAAATCTTCTTTTTCAGATCCACCAGTCAGAATCCTTTCATGTTTGGTATACAACATCTTGTGGGGGGTGGGGAGAGTTTCAAGTTTGTTCAAATCGAGTCGCTGGGTTAATAATTGGGCTCCAGGGAGCCCAAAACTTTAAATTTGTGCAGTACGGGGAATATTCTTTAAAAATCTTCTTCAGTTTCACCAGTCAGAATCCTCTCATATTTAGTACACATCATCTCCAGTGGGCCAGATTCAAATTTGTTCAAATCGAGTTCCTCGGTAAATATTTGGGCTCCCTATGGGAGCCTGAATTTTAACTCAGTGCAATATGAGGAAATTTCTTTAAAAATCTTCTTCAGATCCACCAGTCAGAATCCTTCAACATTTGGTATACTTCATCCCTGGGGGGATGGGGGCGGGGGAGGGGTGGGGGCAGATTCAAGTTTGTTCAAATCGGGTTCCTGTGTTGAAAATTTTGGGTGTGGTTCGGAAAAATTGTTTCCGATTTTTATTCATTTTGTTCCATTTTAAGATGAAAAAATAAAATGGTCCGGTTGTGACTTGGAAATTTTGAATTTTGGGGTTTTTTTTTTTATGTGTTTTGTTCAATTTTGAGGTGAAAGAAAAAATTTTTTAGTGTGAAAATTTTGGTTCCGTTTCCGACTCCAAAATTTGGAAATTTTTTTTTGGGGGGGGGGGGGGGGGGATTTCTTAAAGGTTTTGTTCAATTTTTAGCCAAATTTTTTATTTTTTTTTTTTTAATTTGGAAATTTTGGACAAAAATTCAGAAATTTTTTTTTTATATTCTTTTCAAAATCAAGTTCCTAGATGAATTAGAGTGGTTTTATGCAAAAATGTTATCCCCTCCCATCCTTGGTGAGGGGGCGTTAGATGTAACAAAATGTTTGACTGCAAAATATATTTTGAAAGATTTTGGGTGATAAACCGCCCAGCCCTACTGAATTTTAACTTCGTGCAATATGAGGGAATTTCTTTTAAAATATTCTTCTTCAGATCCACCAATCAGAATCCTTTCATATTTGGTATACATCATCTCTATTGGGTCAGATTCAAGTTTGTTCAAATAGGGTCCCTGGGTTAATATTTTGGCACCCTATTTGAGCATAAAGTTCAACTTAGTGCAATGTGAGGGCATTTCTTTAAAAACCTCCTTCTTCAGATCCACCAGTCAGAATTCTTTCATATTTGGTATATAACATCTCAAGGAAGATCAGATTCAGGATTGTTCAATTTGAGTTCCTGGCTTAATATTTGGGCTCTCAATGGGTAGCGGGGGGGGGGGGGGGGGGGGGGGGGGGAGGGGGGGGCATGTTAGGTTCAGGTTTGTTCAAATCCATTCCTTAGTGTTTTTCCATAAAATTTGCCTTTCATGAGTGTTGATGAACCATGTCTAACTGAATTTAACCCCAAATACTTCTTTTAACTACTTTGGCAGGTAAGGGATTAAGGCCCCTTGGGGCCTCTTGTTTGTACAGAACTTCTCTTTGAAGGTTCTGATTTGAATCAATTTTTGTATGAATGTTTAGTAACATGGAATACATCACATATAATATGAGGTTTTTTCTCGTGCAGAAATTATGCAAATTAGATGAACTTTGATTTATTCAGTGCTACTTATACACAGTTAGTACACATATCAATACGAGTTGGGCTAGAGTCTGTATTTCTGAACCGATCTTCATGAAACTTCTTGGGTACCTTTGTTATCACCTTGAGACGATAACGAGTGTTTTTTGGGTGCAGTCTGAAACTTCAAGATGGCCACCGGTGGCCAATTAGACAAACTTTGATTAATTCAGTGCTACTTATACACAGTAAGTGCACTTTTCAATATGGCTCTGGCTTGAGGCATCTAACTGTCACCCAACTTTACATTACTTTACCTGTGCATTTGTTACATGCTACGGCCAGTATTTATGTTCAGACCTTTACAATACTTTACATGTATCTTTATTATCAGGTCATTACCTAGACGTATGTCATTGCTGTGTCACATACTATACATGTACATGTCTTACACAAGTTGAGCTACAGTGTCATTGAATTACTTCTAAAGTTTAGAGTGAGAGTTCAGACCAATCATTATTAGCTGTATAATGACAACAAATTGAATAGAACTAGCTCAGATATGCATGTAATATGATAGTCCAAACATACGTCCACCACATGTTTTGCCTATTTATAAATCTGCCCACTGGAATTCTCCCAAAATTGCACATGTTTGTAAACATTAGCAGACAATTGATCACCCGTAACAGTACAAACATACGTCCACTACATGTTTTGCCTATTTATAAATCAGCCCACGGAAATTCACCCCAAATCGCATATGTGTTTGTAAACATTAGCAGACGATTGATCACCAGAAACTGAATCCATTGTGAAATGACTTGTTGATGGTTGTCAAATGTATTAGGTAAGTGTCCTAATAATTGTTTTTATAGACGTGAAAGCACATAATAAACACACAACTTGTGTCATCGCAGAAGGATAAAACGAGAGGCCTGCAGCCTCTCATTTATCCTTCCTTGCTGGCATTCGTGCCATATCAATTAACCCGTTCACATGTGCGTGTTGATCTATGTATTTCTTGCTCCCTCATAATAAGGTAACACTTAGTGGTGGTGTCCAGTGAAACCTACTACCAGGGTTCTGTAACTTGAGCAAAACCACAAAAATTATGTATGTTGGAACATGTTCTGCATATAGGAAACTGTAAGACAAGACAAATAATGATTGCACTCACAAGAGTATTGCAGTATTCTCAAATTCTAAATTCTTATACCCCCACAAAACAAAGTTTGGGGGGGAAGGGGGGGGGGGATATAGGAGTCGACTTGTCTGTCGGTCGGTCAGTCTGTCGTCGTCTGTCCGTTGCACATGTGAACTTGTGGAGCGAACTACTTACACAGTTTTAGCCACATTTTCACGAAACTTCACAAAAATGATCAACATGATGGGGGAAGTGTGTGACATAATTTTTTTCAAGCTCGGTTTCAAGATGACTGACTGGTGGCCATATTGGATTTTTGGATTTTGCAAAATACTTGTGGAGCAAACTACTTCTACAGTTTTTACTGCATTGTCTTGAAACTCATTACAAATAATTGACATGATGAGGAGCAGTGCATGACATAATTTTTTTCCTGATTGGATTCAAGATCTGACTGGTGGCCATATTGGATTTTGCAAAATGCTTGTGGAGCAAACTACTTCTGCAGTTTTTGCTGCATTGTCATGAAACTCAATATAAATGATCGACATGATGAGGAGCAGTGTGTGGCATAATTTTTTTCTGGATCAGATTCAAGATGGCCAATTAGCAGCCCTTGTTGGATTTTTTTTGCTTAAAAAATTTGAATGCCTCTTTCAGTCATCCACACTATGTGGTATGCCACGGTGGGGGTATAGCGGGTGACAGACCATCTCTAGTTTAAGAACTGAAAATTGATTCTCGCAGCAAGAGTTTGTGAGAATCAAAATCAGGACAAATTTTAAGGTCTGGGGTTTAGTTGGAAAAGCTCTGTTGTGGTAAAGACACTATTTTTACAGATGTTAAAATGGACATTCCAGAGAAATGTATCTGACTTGAGAATTTTATTAAATCCACATCACTAGGCAGAAATTCATTTACACATTAAAAAATTGTCCAGAAACTTGCTTACAATTTTACATATATTCTGTAGCTCACCTGTCTGTAGTTCATCCATCATCTGTTGTGAACTTTACATTACCGTCTTCTCATAAAAACAAGTAGACCAAATTTCATATGCATGTTCCTTATCATATGTCAATTCTGGTTTGTTCAAATGAAGTTGTCACCTCCACAAGGGACATAACTCTGTTATTTCCCACAAATATAAAAAAAATTTTTTTTTAAATCTTCAGAATTTCCAGGAAGAATCTTTTGATATAATATCCTTTGAGGGGTCAGATTCAGGTTTGTTCGAATCAAGTCCCTGGGTTCACATTTGGACTCCCTATCGAATGTAAGGAAATTTCTTTAAAACTCTTCTTCAGATCCACCAGTCAGAATCTTTGGATATTTACTTTGCCACATTTTTAGTAAGGTTAGATTGAAGTTTGTTCAAATCAAGTTTGTGGATTCATATTTAGTCTCCCTCTGGGAACCCGAATTTCAACTTTGTGCAATATGAAGTTTAATCATTAAAATTTTTCTTTTTCATATCCAATGGTCTAATGCTTTTGATATTTTGTTTTCAACATCCTTGTGAGGTGGAGGAGGGAGGAAGAGGTGGTCAGATTCAAGTTTGTCAGATTTAAGTTTGTTAGTTTTAGTGTTGAAACCACTAATCGACGCCGACTCGATTTTTGTCAAAAGTCGATCATGAAATCTGTAGTCGACTAATCGGTATGTTTTTGGGGCAGGGGGTGTGTTAAGACAGATAACCTAAAATATTGAAACAATGTAACTACACAGCATTGGTTTTATGTTTGGCTTCAAAACAAGACTGTCAGCTATTCTGTGAGATTATTCAGCATGCACAGTTCACTGTAGGCCTCGTGCTGCACTCATGATCAATGTGTCGGGGATGTCTTTGATCTGTCAACATCACAGCAAAATATCCGGTTCAAAGCCCGTTGAGGAAATCAAAAGAATGGAAACTTTCGAAATCAGAATTTTCCTCTGCGCTACACTTCTAACATCTTCCTAACTGAACTAAATTTCAGTTTCACAAGCATGTACCGCCCACCAATCCCCTTTAAGGGGATTGGTGGGCAGTACGTGCTTGTGAAATTGAAATTTAGTTGAGAATATCGTATACATAAACAGGCTTTAGGGGCCAGTACAAACCGTAAAGATGTGTATAAATGGCCAGGTACTAAATGACCAGGGTATGAAATGCCCACCATCCGTAGTGCATAGTCTACGGTTATTTCCGTTGTCAAGTGAGCATAATAGCACATCAAGAAATTATGGCTGAAGTCGGGACGCCACGCCATTTGAAACGTTACTCATCAGTTTAATGGCTGATTTAAAAAAATTTTTTGTCAAATTCGTTCAGTGAAACAACGTCAAGATAAATCTATTTTGTGAGAAAGTTTTTATTGATGTTGTTGAGGAGTGTTTCATGCAGAAGATCACAGAGTCTGTCAGTGGGTATCTTTATAATAGGCCTATAGAAAAGTTATAGTATTATAATGATACTGCGTGCTGTCGATTAGTGGACTTCGACTCGATTTTCGGCCGGAGACAAGCTGACTCCAAAATTCAGAAGTCGTTTCAACACTAGTTAATTTTAAATTTCTTAGTGCAATATTGAGAATGATTCTGCAAAACTCTTAGGATCCACCTGTCAAAATCTTTAGATGATTGGTATACAGCATCTTTAACAAGCTCAAATTCAAGTTTGTTCAAAGCAAGGCCCTGGGATTATATTTGGTCTCCAGGTGGGAGTCCAAATTTTAACTTAGTGCAATATGAGGAATATTCAGATCCACCAATCAGAATCTTTTGATATTTGGGATGTAGCATTCTTAGTGGAGTTTTGATTCAAGTTTACTCAAATCAAGCCCCACAGTTGATTTTTGAGCTCCCTGTGGAAACCCAAATTTTAACTTAGTCCAATATGAGGAAAAATCTTTAAAACTTTTGTTCAGATTTATCACTTAGAATCTTTTAACCATTGGTATAGAGCATCCAGGGAGAGGGGTGTGTGTGGGGGGGGGGGGGGGGGGGGGCAAATTGAAGTTTGTGCAAATCAAGCCCTTGGCACTGTGGGAGCCTGAATTTTTACTTAGTACAACGTGGGGAAAATTCTTGAAAAATCTTCTTCAAATCCACCCATTAGAATCTTTTGATATCTGATATGCAGCAGCCTTAGGAGATTCAAATTGAAGTTTGTTCAAAGCAAATCTCTAGGGTCTTTTTTCAGCTCCCTGTTAGAGCCCAAATTTGAAACTGTAATATGAGGATCATTCTTCAATAAATAATCTTCAAATCCACCAGTCAGGATCTTTTGGTATTTTGTATGAGCAACCACATGCACAGAGTGATGGGTTAAAATGAGAATCCATGGAGTGGTGTGGGGATGGGGGGGGGGGGGGGGGGGGGTTGTGCAAATTAAGTCCCTGTAGTCATACTTGGACTCTTTCTGGGAGCTTGAATTTTAACTTAGTGCAATATGAGAAAGAAATCTTCTAATCCACCCATCAGAATCTTTTGATATACAGTATACTTAGGAGGTTCAAATTCAAGTTTGTTCAAAATCGAATCCCTGGTTCATATTTGGACTCTCAATAGTTACCTGAATTTTTTAACATATGAGGTAAATTCTTCTTCTTCATATCCACCAGACAGAATCTTTTGATTCTTTGGAAGGTCAGATTCATGTTTGTTCAAATCATGTTTCAACTTGGGGGCAATATGAAGATTATTCTTTAAAAAATCTTCAAATCTGCCAGTCAGTAGGAAGCACATGGCTCAATGGTTATGGCATTTGGACTTCAAACCAAAAGGTCCATGGCTTGATCCCCATCAGGGTTAACTGCATTGTGTCCTTGGGCAAGATCCTTAATCCTGATTCCCCAGGGGGCGCACCGTGATGCGCTGTTTTAAGGCGTACAACACATTCGATGGTGCACTTGTATTCACCCATTGCCAACCATGCTTATGCAGAGTTAGAATGTTGGGGAGTCTGCCTGTTGCTCACCGCTGGTTGATTGTTCTCTAAAGGTACACTGGCTTCCACCACCCATAAAACTGTCTGACACGAGTTGACCCGTCTGTCTAAAGTGTCCAACCCCCCTCACCAGTCAGAGTCTCTTTTGATAATCAGTGTGCATCATCCTTAGTAGGGTCAGATTCAAGTTTGTTCATCAAGTCTCTGTCATATTTGAGTGCCCTGTAGTAGGGCCTGAATTTTAACGTAGTTCAATATGAGGAAATTTCTTCTTCAGATCTCCCTTCAAGTCTTTTTATATTTGGTATTCGATATCTTTAGTGGGGTTACATTCAAGTTCACTGAATCAGAAATCAAGTCCCTAGGTCCATATTTGGACACTCTATGGGAGGACAAATTTTAATTTAGTGCAGTACGAAGAATAGTCTTCACAGTTCTTTTTCAGATCCACGTGGCAGATTCTTTTGATGTTTGGTATATAGCCTTGCTGTTACTTCTAGATTAAAGTTTGTACAAAGTGTTATGCTTGACTGATTTGGTGGGCCTCAGAGGGGTTTGAAATATAACACAGAACCCAATGGAAAATCTATGATTTGTTTAATTGAATTGTGACCACATGTTGCTGAGCCAATTGCAGTCAACTTTAGTCAGATGTAAATGTTGGTGAATGATATTAACAAATTTCTGGAGGGGTTCCCTGGGCCACTTGAGGCTCTGGCAGCCTGGGTGGGGTATATTGGGACTTCTTTTTTCTTCTCAAACAAGTTTTGGTGGATTTTGAATTATTTTATTCCCTCCCCTCACCCCAGCAAAAAACAAAAAAAACAAAAAAAAAAAAAACAGACAAAAACACTTGGTACTTGCAGTGCTATTGATTTGAAAATACGAGAAACAACACTTTTAAAAATAACAAGAAACGAGATTGCACTCGCTCTTCTTAATTTTTTAAGATTGAAAATATTTTTCATAAGTTTTCTGATTAGAATTTACCTTGCTGTCCTTGCTGTAGTGTCTAGAAGAAATTCATCAACACTCTGATTCATGACTTCATTCTATGCCAAGGCAAAAAATATGCTAACAAAAATCGCGTCTCCCTCAGCAATTGGAATAGCTGTGTCTGAGATGTTTAATTATGATAGCCTTTACTCAGATTTAGGGAAAGTAGAAACACAAGAATCGTCCAATTTGTCTAAGCTAACCAACTTGTTCCACTTGTTCCCATAATAAGAAAGGTTTCAGCACCAAAGGTGCGCTGGGTTCAATCTGTTGAGCATTCTAATAAAGAGCAGCATAACTACATTATGGAATTGCAATTTGCATATGGCAGCAGTGTTCAGAGGTGTGAATTGTTATTAGGCCTAAAAAAAAATTAAAAATCTGTTTCTCAGGCCCTCTCACATGGTCCTTTTGGCTGCTGCATACTCTCTTTTTATAACCAATGCAAACTTGAAAAAAAAAATTTAAATGGTTTATGTCTGATATTTTACCAAAGTTAAAAAAAATTGATAAATTTGTCCCTTGAGTGTAAGAAGGCTTTGCAATGCTTTAGCATTGCAAAGCCGTAAGAAGGCTTTGCAATGCTTTAGCATTGCAAAGCCTTCTTGCTCTCAAGGGACAAAATACACCACCACCCATGCTTCTCCATAGATTATGAGGCCTAAAACATACCAAGGACATGAACTTTTGGTGGAAAAGAAATAATTACAGAAATAAAAAATAAAATAAAAACCTGCTCGCACGCATGAAATTTCACAAATAATGGCCTGAGAAACAGAAGATCTACTTTGTGTGGCCTTAAGGAAAAGTATTTATTGAATAGAAGTAAAGCAACATTGAACATTTTTATACTGTACCAATGACCCAGACTTAGCTGGTGCTAACTCTAACAAAACCAGGGCCAAACACAAATTTTGCCCCCCGATCCCCAAAATTTGCATCCAAAACAAAAAGAAATCATGTCCTAAAGGACCTCCATACTACGCCTCTACTGCGCATGCGCAGTGACGCAGACGTCCCGAAATTGGCGCCAATTACCATTCTCTGTTTGGCCCTTCATCAGTCAACATCTCACTGATCTTTGTGCTTGTAAATCTCAGTTTAAAGGATGCCAGACACGTAATTTTTGGAGAAAATGTGATTCTAAGGAGGATAGAAGGAGGAGAGGAAAAAGAAGTGACAAAAAATAATCAGGGCTGTACTTAAAATTTTTTGATAAAATTATGTCAAGTTGCCTATTTTTGAGGCATGGGCCTCTTGTTGTCATTCTTGCTAAATGTTGCACTGCTTATTCAGTGTTTCCTCTCCCCTAGCCTTCTAAAGTCCCCCCTTGCAATTCTCCCATGCTTTTGGCATATTTTTGAGAAATTTCATTTCTAAAATTTCCTGGGAGAGTTGCTTGGTTACAGAATGTTTTCTGTTATTTTCCCCATAGTTACGTTTTCACCCATGGGTGTATAACGTTTGTGTTCTGCATCTTCCATCTGATGTTCTGCAGATTCTCCCCTGGGAGTCTCTGTTTTGCATCAGATAGAGTGTAATTTGATGACTGATTCCGGGCCAGTTTTTTCAGTGCCTGGAGTCATGTTTTCTGGTGTTTTTACACTGTTTGTTTACATTGGCAACAGCCTTTTTTGAGGGGGGCTGTTTGCCTTTGCTGTAGTTTATCTCACTATAAGATACATTTATATTATCCGTAAGTGTCTCATTAATTATTTAATATAAATTTAAAATTTTTGACCACACTTTGCCATCGGATCCATCGGGGCTCAACGTTACTTTTCAGCAACTTGGGCTTCGCTGAAAAAATATTTTTTCAAAATTATTTTGATTTGCGATTGTTTTTTCATTTATTAATGGATCATGTTATTATGTATCTTTGTGTCAGGGGTTTTTGCGAGTAACTAGGACTTATTGTTGTTCTTTCACAATGAAGGGACGTTGTTCAAATTGTAATAGGAAGAAATCTTCCTCTGACTTTCATGATCATTGTATTAATTGTAGTCAGTGTTCTCGCATTAATCCCTGTCCTATATGTGAATATTGGGATGAGAAACATTGGAAAAGTGTGTCACGATATGTTGTTTCTGGAGAAAGGGCGATGCCGGCTCTTTCTCCGCAAGGTCACTCTACTCTCTCAGTTTCTATTTCAGAGGAACCAGAACAGGGTGATGTTTCCATGTTATCTTCTACAAGTGTGCGTCCGTCGTCACAAATGAATTCAGAGCTAGCGGCAAAAGTGCTCATGGAGATTAGACAAATGTCGTCCGCTAGCTCGCCCGGTGTAGTGTCCATTCACCGAATGGTTCGGCAGCCGGGTTCGTCCGATGCGGTCCAAGAGGAAGTTTTGGGTGATGCGAGCACTATAAACATAATAGATGCACACCCAGTGATGGCGGATAGTAAGCGAGAACGGAGGAAGCCTTTGAGTCCGGTTCCTAGCTCGTCCAGGTCTAGCCTGGCCGCGAGCGAGAGCGGCCCCTCTCTCGTACAACAACATCTGGGACCAGATGTTGTGGTACAAAATGTGTCTTTAGCGGAGCATACGTCCGTCGCTCGGGACGCTCCGTTGTATAAGCAGTCCGCAGAGACTGTTAAGGCTTCCTCTTCTCGTCAGCGCACACGACCGCACCTTGGCTGCGTGACCGCCGATATATTACCAGCTTCGCCGATCAAGGATTCTTCGGCGACCAGGTCACACCATCCGGCAGTCAGGGATTCGAGACCGATGGACTCCGGACGTTCGCATAGGAAAAGTATGCGGGAGCCATCTGATGCGGAGCTGCCCTCGGCGAAGCAGCGAAAGACTGCGCCTCCACAGGTCTCGACGCCGGACATTCTTGTGCAGATAGCACAGCTTATCGCAGCATCCCAGCAGCCGACAGAAACGGTGTCGGATCGAGAATTATCCGACGGCGCTGGGTCGGTACGCTCCGCCGAAGCATCGGGGGCGGACGACCGGGAACATCATGAGGTCCGACCGGATGGTGAAAGGGATACGGATGACTTGGAGCTATCCCTTTCGGAACAACATAAAGCTGCCGTGGACTTCATTCGGCACTTTCTCCCTCAAGTTGTTCCGTCGGGCCAGACTGCTGCGGTTCCGGACAAGAGAATTATAGCGTCATTGGACTCTGAATTTTTTGAGCGGTTCAGGGACATCGCTCCCGAGTTTCCGTCGCAGTCCAATAATGTTGCAAGAACATTTGAATTATTGAACGACGCTATATTTAAACTTGCTTCCAGGATGGGGAAAGCAGGTTTCTTGTCCGCTAATACTCTCAACCTGCCTTTCATTAATGCAAGGAATAAATTCGATACGGCAGGACAGGGTATACCGAGAGTTCCTCTGCGCATGGACGACGAGGCGGAAGACTTAGAGCTATCATTACCGTCGTCAGCTTCTATTCCAACCGCAGTGTTGGAAACAGCTATTGCGTCTAACAGAGCCAATTTAGATGCCTTATCTTACGCAGATCACCTTACTAAGGCGTTATCACTGCGCCTTCAGGGGAAAGAGTTTCAGGATATACAATCCTCTTTAAGACTTCTTTCAAGGGCAGTAGCTTATTCCACGTGTAACTCCGCCCTTTCAGTGGCATATCTGGAGTTGGTTAGACGTGACGCAGCCCTAGCTACATCCACACTAGTGGATTCTAAGGTGAAGAACTCTCTTAGAGTCGCTTCGGTCTCAGGAGAACTTCTCTTTGACGGCAAGCTTTCCGCTATTTATGATAAAATTACAAAGAAAGCTAAGGATTCTCTGTTGTTCAAATCTGCTCCTAAGAAGTCGGATACAGCAGACACGAATAAGACAGGCACTTCTGGGTCTAATGCGCCCAAGAGAGGTTCCTATAGAGGTTCCGGTGCGTCCTCTTGGTCTTATTCGAGAGACCGTCAGGATAGTGACTCTCGTTCGGGACGTCCTTCAGGCCGGGACAATCGGTCGGACGCCCCGAGGTCGACGGGGCGAGGTGCGGGCCGTGGAAGACGTGGTTTCTCCTACCGCAGGCCTCGCAGGTCCAGGAGGTGATGGCTTAAACCTCTATCGCGTTCCGGTTGGCGGAAGGTTGTCGAGCTTTTCACAAGAATGGGCGTCGATTACGGACGACCCTTGGGTGAGAGGAGTGACTTCGGAAGGTCTAAAGATATCCTTCAAACGAAAGCCTCCATTAACTCGAAGTCCAAAGTGGACTCATCTTCCGTCAAATCCGCAGAAAAGAGACGCTCTGTTATCAGAGGTGCAGTCTCTTTTAATGAAGAACGCGGTTGAGGTCGTAGAAAACCAGGAATCTCCGGGATTCGACAGCCATCTGTTTCTGGTTCCGAAACCAGACGGCTCGTTCCATCCAGTCATAGATTTGAGCTGGATAAACAAGCTGATCGTCGCTCCGAAGTTTTATATGGAGACGATTCGATCGGTCAGAGCGAGTATTCGGGTGAACGATTATGCAACGAGCATAGATCTCAAAGATGCGTACTTTCACGTCATGGTACATCCGACATTCCGAAAGTATCTACGCTTCACAGTCCTAGGAGTGGTGTATCAATTCCGGGCGATGTGCTTCGGATTGAATCTAGCACCCTGGGCTTTCACTCGGGTAATGAACTCGGTAATGATCTACTTCCGAGCTCATTCGTCTGTGGTAACGTCGGCCTACCTGGACGACAATCTTCAGAGGTACGGCAACGAGTTAACGCTTCAGAACGATGTTCAGAATCTTCTTCTATTGCTCCAACGTCTCGGTTTTATAGTAAACGAGGAGAAGTCGGATCTGGTGCCGTCCAAGTCATTCACTCATCTGGGAATGAGCTTCGAGACGCACAACAATCTCGTTCGTCTGCCGTTAACCAGAGCGAAATTAGTCAGTTGTTACGCTCGCTATTGTCTGCATGCAGACAAAGTCACGGCGAGAGAATTTATGAGACTGATAGGTCTGTGCGGAGCCGCCGTGGATCTCATTCTGATGGGGCGGTTACGCACACGTCCTCTTCAAATTTTCTTGACTCAGAATTGGAGTGTGAAAATTCATTCGCTCGATGTAGACGTTCTCTTGTCAGATCAAGTGAAACAAGAGATTCAGACTTGGGCAAACATTCAGTGGTTAACTCAGGGAGTTCCGCTGCAGTTGCCGGATCCAAGTTTTACCGTTATGACGGATGCCAGTCAAACAGGTTGGGGTGCATCATTAATCTCAACGGATTCGAGATGCCAGGGTCTTTGGGATCCGCAATTCCTGTGCAAGCACATAAACATCAAGGAAATGATGTCAATTTGGCTTGTGTTACGTCACTGGATGGACATTATTCACGATGCTCATGTCCAAATCCTATCCGACAATACGACAGTAGTGGCGTATATACGGAATCAGGGAGGCACTCATTCAGTTCCGTTGTTCAATCTAACGGAAAGAATCCTTCTGTTTGCGCTAGAACATCAGGTTCTTCTTTCGGTCCGTCACATACCGGGTCGTCTGAATGTGCTAGCAGACTCCCTTTCACGAAAGGGTCGCTTGTTGCCGTCGGAGTGGACTCTCAACAAACAAGTATTCAATCAGATTTGCTACCAATGGGAACAGCCAATGATAGACTTATTTGCGACACATCTCAACAATCAGTTGCAGATGTATGTGTCTCCGTGTCCGGATCCAAGAGCATTTGCAGTAGACGCTCTGTCGATCCCTTGGGACGGAATGATAGGATATGCGTATCCTCCAGCGCTGTTAATTCAACAAGTATTGCTAAAGATAAAACAATCTCAATGCAAGATTCTGTTGGTAGCATCTCTGTCGCCACAGAGACCCTGGATAAATCTACTCAGGTGTCTGTTGTGGGACCTACCGCGGAAGCTTCCTCCACGGGAGGATCTTCTTTCGCAGGGGAAATCGCGCCAACTCCATCACAACCCGCAAGGTCTCAACCTTCACGTTTTTCCGTTGTGCGGTCCTTCTTGCATGGCAAGCACTTTACAGGACGAGCAGTGGACGCGATTTCTAACTGTAGGAGGACCTCCTCTTCGCTAAACTATGCGGCTAAGTGGAAGGTTTTTCGTCGTTGGTGTAGGGATCATTCTGTAGATATATTCGATCCCTCTATACCAGACATTGCAAACTTTCTAGTATACTTGTTTGACGAAATCAAACTGCAGCCTGTTACTATAAAGGGTTATAGATCTATGTTATCTGATACCTATGCACATCATGATAGTTTACAAATTGGATCTAATGTCTCTTTATCTAAGTTGGTTAGAAACTTTTCGATAAATAGACCCAGAACTCTTAGATTAATTCCTAAGTGGAATTTAGCTTGGGTTCTTCTTAAATTGAAGGAAAAGCCATTTGAACCTCTTGGGACAGTAGATTTCAAATTCTTATCTTATAAGACAGCTTTTCTCTTAGCTTTCTCTTCCGCTAGAAGAGTCAGTGAGTTTCATGCACTGTCGGTGGATGATTCTCATTATCGTAGTGTTGGGAACACTATCACCTTCACTACTAATGTGGGTTTTTTAGCTAAGAATCAGGCTCCTAATAAATATCCGGAACCTATTGTTATTAAGGCTCTTCCGTCTTCAGACGGGCGTAGGCCTTTACTCTGTCCTGTTAGAGCATTACGTATCTATAAACAGAGATCTCAGTTTATCAGAAAGGGACGGAAACGTTTCTTTCTGTCTTTGATGCCTAATAGAAAGGACATTTCAGTCCATTCTATTGCTAGATGGATTCAATTAACTATCCGTACTGCTTATGAAGATTTATCTTCTTCTCAGCAGTCTGTGCTTAAGATTTCTGCTCATGAAGTAAGAGCTCTTTCTACTTCCTGGGCTTATGCTAATAGTGTTGCTATTACAGATTTAATGAAGGCTGCTTATTGGTCTCAGCCATCCACATTTACAAATTTTTATCTCAGAAATATTGAGTCCATTTCTGGAGACCTGCATTGTTTCCGTCCGTTATCTGTTGCTCAGAATGTCGTCCACTAAACAGTTGCAACTATAGTTATGCAGGCTTTCTGTTCCGGCAGTGACTCCGTCCGGCTGCCCTCTTCGCTCTGGGCTATTTGACCCAGGGCAAGGGGAAGGGGGGGGGGGGGGGGGCGGGTGTTCCCTTAGGTCACCTGCTTTATAGTGAAAAGCAAGGGAATGCCTCCTCCAAGTCAGTATTTCTGAGTCGCTTCCGGGATGGTTTTAAAGTGTAATATTAATGTTAAAATTCATTCATGTCTTATTTTTAAAGTGTAGCTCGGTGTGAAGCATTTGTATATGTCAAGTGTCAAACGGGCTTTAATATACAATACTCGGACACTTTTAAATGACTATAAAGAGTCTCAATTCTCTGGACTACTTTATTTATTGGCTTGCTTTAAAAATAATTAGTATAAGGGTTATACTGGATGTTAATAGAGAACATGAATGTTATTCTGCTCAATTATTAAGGGTAGTGTATCTTTCTAATTTAATATTAAATAAGAAAGATACATGTAAAGCCTAATACTCCTTTTCTCCTTAAGGGGTTACCTCTTTACTATATAGTTGAGCTTATTGGATTTTCCTCTATGTCCTAGGCCCTCCAGCCTGTTTACTATTCAGCTAAGTCTGGGTCATTGGTACAGAATAAAAATGTTGAAAAATTTATAGTAATTTATATATTTTTTATACTTACCAATGACCCAGACGGGGATGGCCCTCCCTGGTGTTGAGAACTCTTGCCTCCCCGCTGAGTACATAGCGCTGACCAGGCACTGCCAGTAAGAATGATAATTGGCGCCAATTTCGGGACGTCTGCGTCACTGCACATGCGCAGTAGAGGCGTAGTATGGAGGTCCTTTAGGACATGATTTCTTTTTGTTTTGGATGCAAATTTTGGGGATTGGGGGGCAAAATTTGTGTTTGGCCCTGGTTTTGTTAGAGTTAGCACCAGCTAAGTCTGGGTCATTGGTAAGTATAAAAAATATATAAATTACTATAAATTTTTTAACTTTCCCCGAAAATTTCCTTGTGTATTGTGATCTGATAAGAAATTTCTGCACTTTGTTGTTGTGCTAAATAACTTTGAAAGCAGAAAACAGGTAACGAAGAAGTGTACTGTGATGACGCAATTGGTCCTTGACCTGCATAACTTAACCCCAATGAAAAGCTAGACAAATTATAAACAGTAGCCTCATTGAATAATAAATACATCACATGACCAAATGGTTCGATTTGTTTGGTCAGTACGTGCACTACACAATGCAAGTTGTAAAACTTCATTCAGTAGTAAACGGTTTGTTTTCTGACAAATCTTATTACTGCAACATTTATCCAAACAAGAATGTGTTGAAAAAGCATAAACTTGTGTAGATGTACTTCTGCTGTCAGTGTTAATTAAAATGACAACAGTTTGCAGATATACTGTACACACCTCATTTGTGTGTTTTAATTAGTGTAATGGAATTTCAAATCTTTGCCCTGCAAATTAAACTATTTTCTTGAATATTAGAGAAGCATGAAAAAGAGAGCATCTTGTTTCCAATTTAGAATCATGAGGCTTGGGCATTCTCCTGAGGGGAGGGAGTGGTCGGGGAAAGACTTGTATGATCTTGTTTTCATTGCTTTTAAATGAATTTGGAAGGCTTTTAAGTGATTTTTTGCAAAAAAATCCCCAAATTCATCCAACAGACCCTTCTCCCCCCCCCCCCCCCTCCCCATCCCCAAGCTGAATTAGATAAACATATAGATGTTGAATGTGACCTTCAGTCCTTCTTTAAATAACTTTCTTGGGTGAATGATAAAGGCCTTTTAGGGCATCTTGTTTTGAAATGGTATTGCCTTTTTTTAAAAATATTTGTGCTTTTGTTTTAGTTATTGGCATTACTTCTGAACAAAGAGCTTACAACAGACCAGGCTATTGAAAAGTGTCTTGGGAAAGTAGTTCCAGCTGGTAAGTTTGTCAACAAAACTACATTATTTATTCAAGGGACAATAGTCTTAGATAAAGTTTGCCCGTGTTTGCCCCTGTAATAAATACATGTATTTATTTGGCAAACTGTCATGTGGCACAAGAACGCAGCGACTGTTTGATCATCATAAAATTACCCTTAACATAACGGCCAAAACTAGCAAACGCTATTCACAAAAATTACCATTCAATTTTCATTTTTTTGGTCTCAAAACAATAGCGTATGACCCCCTCATTGAAACATGCTCATTGCGCTCATTCTAATGAGGGGTCGCAAGCTATGTTTTTGATGCAAAAAATGAAAATATTTAGAAATTCAGGAATTTTGTTTGCAACTGTCCTCTGCTTCCTGTGTTAGATAAAGGGTTAATAAAGAGCAACATGAATCCAGGCAGTGCACAATTATTTGATGTCAATGTGAACGGACATCAGATAGGTAAAGAAAACCATTAACCAGAAGAATCACGTGAAATTTGTTATTTATCATAACATTAACCTTCGGCATACTTAGGTTGTTAACCCTTGGTATACTCAGGTTGAAATATCCAAATTTCGAGCCTCAAATTTTTCCCATAGTACAACTATTAGTTGAACCAATGCAATCTTGATTGAATTAATTAATTTCATACATGATTTAAAGGGTTAAATCAAACATGTTTGAAATGGTTAAAGTTAAATACTAGTTGCATTGTGGAAAATATTTGCACGTTAGAATTTCAGTATTTTTGACATCAGCGCGCAGAGGGTTAACCCTTTACCCAATGAATTGGGAACATCCGCCCACGTAATATGCAAATTCAGCAGCTGAAAAAATATTATTTGTTTTCAAAAGATTTCAACCAAACCATATTATGTAACCCCTCTTTGGAACGAGCA
Source organism: Pictodentalium vernedei (assembly GCA_031216915.1). NCBI lineage: Eukaryota > Metazoa > Mollusca > Scaphopoda > Dentaliida > Dentaliidae > Pictodentalium > Pictodentalium vernedei. Next base: position 137,638,340 of record CM062292.1, on the reverse strand, counting down.
TGTCGAGCTCCATCCAATGAGGGGGTCACATGATATGGTTTGGTTAAAATATTTTGAAGCATTTTAAAAATATTTAAAATAATATATTTTGATATCGTTTGCATTGGGTAGAGGGTTAATAAAGAACAACAAGATTACAAGCAGTTATAATTACACAATATCTGCATGAAAGGCTGCTTGAAACGAGCTTGAACAGAGTTAAAATGTTGAGGAGCTGACAGTTGCTCGTCGATGCTCGGTGGTTCTCTCCGGGTACTCCGGTTTCCTCCACCCGTAAAACTGTCATGGTCACCATAAGCCATTGTGCAATGAAAAGAGATTCAAAAACGTATGGGATGATCCGATGATGAAGGAAAGGTCATGGCGTATTTTGAAAGCTATATCCTCTTTGATATAAATTCCAACACCACCATGTCCATTGTCTCCATCAGGCCTTGTGTTTTTAATTAGACTGTGGTAATCGTTTAACGGCTATGACATATTTGGCAGAATTTGATATATTTTAGTAACACCTCTATAATGTCAAACTGATTGTGAGAATCTTGTATTTCACACAGCAGCTCTTTAAGAGAATCCCAATGCACTTTCAGACTCTGGCAATTGAGATGGAATATCGAAAAATCCTCCATTTTGAATATTGAAATTTGATGGGATTTTGTTTGGTGAATAGTAATGGCATTCATTTTGAAGTCGTTCTATAGGGGTAACTGAGTCTTCATCTGTGTTTAGATCGAATTGTCTCTTATTACAGATATATCTAAAATCATATTCTTTCTTACTCTGGATCTCGTCCATTTTTAGCTCACCTGGCCTAAAAGGCCATGTGAGCTTTTCTCATCACTTGGCGTCCGCCGTCGGTCGTCATCCATCGTCCATAAACTTTTCACATTTTCATCTTCTCTGTAACCGCTGAGCCGTTGTGAACCAAACTTGGCAGGAATGGTCTATGGGAGGTCCTCTACAAACGATCCTCATTTTGTTCCCGTCGGATGAAAAACATGGCTTCCAGAGGCATTCTTTGATTCTCGTTGGTGGATTTCAAAACTCTTCTCCTCTGAAACTGCCATGCCAAATGTTTTGAAACTTGACATAAATGATGACTGGGACCCCCTGTACCAACGATCCTCATTTAATGTTGATTGGTTATAAACATGGCCGCAATTACGGCTTATAGTTACTGTAGAAACCCTATGGGAAATCACATTTTCCTCTTCTTCTCTGGAAAAACCGAGGCGACGTGAAAACAAACCTGGCAGGCATAGTCTATGGGAGGTCCTCTACAAATGATCCTCATTTTGTTCCCATGGGTTGTAAAACATGGCCGCCAGAGGCATTCTTTGATTCTCATTGGTAAAATTGGCGAAATGTTTTGATACTTCACATAAACGATGACTGGGACCCCCCTCTACCAACGATCCTCATTTAATGTTGATCGGGTTGCAAACATGGCCACAATTGCGGCTTATAGTTACTATAGAAACCCTATGGGAAATCACATTTTCATCTTCTTCTCCGGAACTACTGAGCCAACGTGAACCAAACCTGGCAGGGATGGTCTATGGGACGTCCTCTACAAACAGTTCTCATTTTGTTCCCGAGGGTTGAAAAACATGGCCGTCAGAGGCATTCTTTGATTCTGATAGGTGGATTTTCACAAATTTTCTCCTCGGAAACTGCTGTGCCAAATGTTTTGATACTTCACATAAGTGATGACTGGGACCCTCTCTACCAACGATCCTCATTTAATGTTGACCGGGATGTAAACATGGCCACAATTGCGGCTTATAGTTACTATAGAAACCCTATAGGAAATCACATTTTCATCTTCTTCTCTGAAATTACTGAGCCAATGTAAACCACTCTTCGCAGGAATGGGCTATGAGAGGATGGAAATATGTGGCTACCAGAGGCTATATTCTAATGCTTAACCCAATGCCCCTCCTGTCTGCACAAAAGATCGGTACTGTCAGCAAAATACTTGTTTTTTGAGAATCTGGTAAGGGTTGGTTCCAGTGTTCTCCACTGAGGACTGGGGAAAAAAAACCCAAAATATTGTGTATACAGTACAAGTCAAAATAAGCTGTAGCATAACTGCAATAAACTAAGTAAACTGCTGCTCCTGCCCTGACAAGATCAGAATCTGACATTTTCTAGAAAGCTATCAGTGAGAGCTTTCTATAAAATGATGTTAGCTTCTGGTCTTATCAGTGTAGGAAGAGAAAAAAGAAAAAGATACATAATGTTTGGATTATCCTACACAAATTATTTTGACTTTACTGTAAACCATTCTAACTGTACCTTGATTTTTGCATCTTTAGTCTGGTTTTTCAGGAACCTGTCAACTTCAATCTGATAACAGTATTTTCTGATATGTAACATGAAATGTTTGTATTCTGTTTCAATTATGTCAGCTTAGATGACAGTAATTATTGTTTATCTTTTATTTATTTATTTATTGGTGATTAAGGTCACATACTTATGCACAATGGCTAATCGTGACCGTGACAGTTTTACGGGTGGAGGAAGCCGGAGTACCCGGAGAGAACCACTGAGCAACGACGAGCAGCTGTCAGCTCTCCAACATCGTAACTCTGAACTCTGCACTGCAGCACAGGCAGGGTTAGATTGGTTGAAGACATGCGCACCACCGACGTGCAGTACGCCCCAGTACACAGCGTCATCGTGCCCCCTGTTTATCTTTTAAGATTTGACAAATATTGGAGGAAACTGTGTTTGACTGTAACCCTTTACCTATCCAAAGCTATTATGAAAAGAGAATACTGTCTGAGACAATTGTAATTTTCAAAATATTTAACCTTGTTTTACTGATTTTTTTTTTGTTGAAACAGAATTCATAAATGTGTGCATTTTCAAGAAAATCTTCTTTGAAACTACAAGGCCAAATGGTTTGAAAACTTAGTGTGACTGATGACTGTAACCCCCTCTACCAATTATCCTCATTTTAATCTTCATCAGGTTGCAATTATGACTGCAATTGTGGCTTATAGTTACTATAGAAACCCTATGGGAAATCACTTTTTTATCATCTTCACTGAAAGTACTGAGCCAATGTGAACCAGACTTGGCAGGCATTGTCTATGAGAGGTTCTCTACAACTGTTACTCATTTTATTCCTGTTGCATGAAAAAACCTGGTCGCCAGAAGCATTCTTTGATTCTGATTAGTCAATTTTCAAAACTCTTCTCTGAAACCACTGGGCCAAATGTTTTGATACTTTGCGTGGTTGATAACTGGGACACCCTCCACGACATTACTCATTTTAATTTTGATCGTATTGCAAACATGGCCACAATTGCAGTTTATAGTTACTATAGAAAAAACCTATGGGAAATCACATTTTCATCTTTTCTCTGGAACTACTGAGCCGATGGAACCAAAACTTGGCAAGAATGGTCTATAGGAGGCCCTCTACAAACGATCCTCTTTTTGTTCCCGTTGGTAGGAAAATATGGCCACCAGAGACATTCTACGATTCTGTTTGATGGATTCAGATTTTTTGAAACTTGACGTGATTGAAGACTGGGACACCTTCTACCAATGATCCTCATGTAATGTTGATGTAATGTTGCAAACATGGCCACAATTGCAGCTCATAGTTACCATGGAAAGCCTATGGGAAATCACATTTTTATATGTAGTTCCAGGTGAGCGATTACAGGCTCTGTAGAGCCTCTAGTTGTGTTACCCACCATTGATTGACATGATGTGGCGACCTGGGAATGCTGGCAGAAAATTATTTCACTTATATTCATGTTGAAGTGTGATTACAGGTAACTGAAGAATGTCATAAGCAAAACTACAAAAATGTTCAACTCGATTAAGAAGGACCCATTGCATTGTACAGTCGAACCCGCTTAATTGAATAACCTATTTGTCAGCTGAAATTATTCGATTAAGCAGAGTATTCAGTTATCAGGGAATCATATACAGATATACTCGTCGGTCGCAAAGAGGATTTACCCAAATGAGCTCAAGTGTTTCGTGTTCTATGTATTATGTCTCATCTTTTATTTCTGATGTATGTTGAATATTTTCTATTTTAAATAAAATTAAAATAAATTAAAAAAGGGAAAAATGTGTTTGGGTTTTTTTTCAAGTTTTGCACAAACTAAAAATGGAAATTGTGGGACAAGAGGCAGATTAAGACTTCATCTTCGAAGTCGGCTGAATGACAATGAATTGCAACATGTGCATTCGCACTAATGAAGGACTGATAAAAAACAATTTTATAAAAACTTGTTTTACTTGCATGTAAGTGTGGGATGCCAAATTATTTATTTTCTTGATGAGAAACCTCGAATGATCATAATGGAAAAACCCTTTCAGAAACACGTGTTTGGCTGTTCATTCAAGTGGATTGACCGGTTGAATGAATCAAACTCAGGTGTCTGCAGAACATTAATGGTTTTCATTTATCAAATTAATTTAGTAGAAGGGCCAAACACAAGAGAAAACAAAGCTTTCTTCATAAATGAATACTTTTTATTCATGTCAAAACAAAAATAGCACAACAAATGAAATGACAAAAAACAGTCAAAAAACATAGAACAGCGCAAGAGTAAAAAACATTCAGAAAAAGAGTTAGCTCCCTTTCATCACTGTTCATTCTAGTACTGAAATAATGCTTTGGCAATGTGTGTCTGCTGATTTCTCGAGATTCCTGTTCGGGAAAGGCCCTCTGGTCAGTTGCCTCCCCCCAACCTCTTTCCTACATTCTTCTCCTGGACTTTATTAACGAAATATTTTAACCCCTTTGTTTTACCTTCTCACCCTTAGGGGGCTTGTTTTACCTTCTCACTATTTGGGGGCTAAGTTTAATTCCAAAGATGGTGGATGTGCCCCCCCCCCCCCCCCCCCTCCCCTCCCCTCCCCGCACACACTTGCTATGCCAAAACTTTTCTCATCACGTCTCCCTTTCACATTTTATATTTTTAACATATTTTGAATGTTCAACCCAACATTTATTCACAGTTTTTTTGTGAAAATGAAATGTTGGGTTTAACAAACAACCGTCCCCAACCCCCCCAACCGCCACCCACACACACACACCGGATCCACTAAAGTAAAACTTAAGTAAAACACACATTGTTCGGTGGAATATTCAACCCAACATTTATTCGCAGTTTCTTTGTGAAACTGCAATGAAATGTTGGGTTTAACAAACAACCGTCCCCACCCCCCATGCACACACCCCTGATCCACTAAAGTAAAACTAAAGTAAAAAACACATTGTTCGGTGGAATATTCAACCCAACATATATTCACCATTTCAGAAAGAAAGTTACAGTGTTAACCATGTATTCTTTGTGAAATGGCAATGAAATGTTGGGTTTAACAAACAACCTTAGCGTTTTAGTTACACAAAATACATTTATGACTGCCAATTAATATATTCAGTGATAACTGATTGACGCCCAAGTATTTTAAGAACATTTTCTGTCATTTTCTCCAGCGTATAAAATGCATCAAAATCGTCTTTACAGGTTTCATGTTCTTCCATAAATTTACGGAGAGTTCTGAGTGCTCCCCTCACTTCAAAACCCAACACAGGCAGAACATCGTCCTCATCATCAGTCTCACTATCAGAATCATGTTCTGTGTTAAAATCACACTTACTGACTGACGCACATATTTCTTGGTCAGTTAAAAAACCAAAACACTCAAGATTTTTGTCATGATCGACAAATTGTTCAAAAACCTCACTTGACATGCCGTTTGGGAGCTCAACAGTAGCACTTGCCAATTCACCACTACCTCCATTTTGTTTTCTAAGACCAGCTTTACGAAAACAGTTCTGAACAGTGACTGGTGACATCTCTTTCCAGGCAACTCTTAGCATGTGAGCAGCATCTAAAATGTTGATGGATTTTGCGATTTGGTTGGCACCCAAGTCAGTTTCATTGTCTATGGCATTGATCACTCTTGACACAACTTGCTTTCTGTACAACAACTTTAAATTACGAATTATACCCTGATCACATGGCTGAATAATTGATGTAGTGTTTGGTGGTAGAAATGCTAATTGGATATTTGTCAATGTTTTTCTAGAGGGTGGATGAGCACTACAATTATCAACAAACAGGAGAATTTTACGATTTTGTCTTTAAAAGTCCGAATTGAAGTCCTTTAGCCACTTTATAAATATATCCCCTGTCATCCACACATTTTTGTTGGCTTCGTATGAAACTAGTAAAGTCTTTTTACCCCTAAAACACAGCGGCAGCTTACTTTTTCCTATGACAAGTAACCGTCTTTTATCAGCCCCACTCATGTTGGTCACAACCTTCAACTTAATTCTGTCTTTTGCCTTTTTTCCTCCATAAACCTTTTCCGATTTTTTTGTTAGAGTCCCATCAGGCAAAGCCCTGTAATAAATGGCTGTCTCATCAGCATTATAGATGTCATTCTCATCATATCCTAAAAGTGAGGGAAGAACAGACTCAACCCATTTTTTAGCTGCTTGTTTGTCGGCATCTTTTTTCTCTCCATGTTTTTTATATACAATATTATTTCTTTCTTTCCATCTACTGAGCTATCCATTGGTGGGGGTGAAATCATCATCCTGCAACTCCTTAGCTAAATCAGAGGCTTTCTGAGCTAGAACAGGCCCTGGAAGCAGAATGTCTCTATTTCTAGCCTCCGTAAACCACTTAGAGAGGGCAGTTTCAATAGTTGCTGCTTTTCTAGTTCTCTGTCGTTTTCTGTCATGATTGGCATTTGACTCCTACTCTTCTTTTATTTCTTGTCTCTTACCAGATATCCTTGATATCTGAGGCTGTGAACATCCCATTTTTCGAGCAATCTCAGCCTGTGGTGTTTTCTGCTCGAGCAATTTTACAACTTCTTATTTGTCGGACAATGTGAGGTCGGTTCTTTTACGTTTTGTTGCCATGATGAAAAAATCGAAACTGTTGTTCTGTAAGCAGAACTTTCATTTTATACAGAAAAAAATCTTTAAACTCTTCTTACCCAAAGCGAATTTGAAAACAATACAGGTGCAAGACATTCAGATTATAAAAGAAACAAAGACATAACATCATCTACTTTTTTTTATTTTCAATAAAACAATCAAAATAATTGGTCACACCTATTCCCTTCATGATTAGGCAAACGGCGGATAAGAGAACTGGACATTCTTTCATCATTAAAGACTACTCAATGCCTGGACTTTCTCAAAACACGCTCATTCAAACATGTACGTTAAGTCTGCACTGTTTAATTTTGCACTTTGTGAACTGAACCATTCTTTTCATCTCACACTGAAAAACACCACATTGTACACGTGCAAAGAAAACAAAATGTTTGCTTTTTCAATTCCAACATGAGTTTATGCAATGTTTTAACGTGAGGTAAATTCAAATAACCATGATGGATTTTCTTTTTAGTGAAGGATCATTTATTACGTGTTCATTCAAATATGATGAGATATTCTGTGGGGTATTTTATTTTAAAAAAATTTGTCGCGGTAAGTACGCAATTTTCAAACATCCGGTACAGTCGAAAGCAAGATGATTATAATTTCATGAAATATTATCACCCCGATTCAAAATCAGTTGATGACCCAATGTCGATAAAACGTCATTTTCTCACTTGTTATTCAATTATCCGATCTTGGATACATTTTCACCCCAAAATCCACATACAATTAAGCGGGATATCCATTTAGCCGATATACAAATATCCGAACAACTTTGTATTGTCTGAATGGCAAATGTATCGGGTTTTGAAAATAATATTCATTTAACCGAAATATACAATTAAGCGATATATAATTAAGTGGGTTCGACTGTAGAAGCAAACTTGGGTAAGATTCTAAATTATCCACACAAATCATATGCAGTGTTGGAGTGGTTAAAAGTATAAGCCAGTTAAAATACAAAAATGTAAACAAAAACATACATATTTCATTTTCAAATAAATGACTATATTATAAAAGCTTTGGAGGAGAACCATAATTCTTTGGAGGAGAACCATAATTCACCATACATGAGGTTTCTATCTGTTCTAGAATTGGGAGGGGGGGAGGCAACGAATAGAATGAAGGGATGTGGACAGATGGGTGAAACCGTAAAACGACAATGGTAGCTTTAAATACTTACAAATGTAAATATTTTGTACTGTGAATAAATTTTTATTGGGGTTTATTGTCACTTTCATTTCTGACTGTCAATTCATCCACCTACTCACCCATCCAACATCCACCCATTCCCTCACCCAACCATTCACCAACCGAGTGAATGAATGGATGAACAAATGAATGAACTGATGGATGAGTCAACAAATGGACGAATAGATAAGACAACAAACTAGTTCTAAATATTAGCAGACTCGCTCTCTCGGAAAGGTCGCCTGTTGGCATCGAAGTGACTCTCAACAAGCGAATATTCACAGATTTGCTACGGGCGGGGTAGTCCCATGATAGATCATTTTGCGACTCACCTAAACAATTAGTTACCGATGTTCGTGTTACCATGCCCAGATCATCAAACGTACGCAGCTCTGTCGACGGGACGGGATGATAGGATATGCATATCCTCCAGTTCCGTTGATTTAGCAGATTCTGTTAAAGATCAAACAGTCTCACTGCAAAATCTTGCTAGTAGCACCTCTGTCATCACAGAAACCATGGATCAATCTTCTCAGGTGTCTGTTATGGGACATTCCCCGGAAGCTTCCTCCACAAGAGGACCTTCTTTATCAGGGGAAGTCCCATGCACTGCATCACAACCCGGAAGGTCTCAACCTTCACGTATTTCCGTTGTGGGTCCTTCTTGCACGGAAAACATTTTACAGGATGAGCAGTGGATGCAATTTCTAACTGTAGGAGGACCTCCTCTTTGTTGAATTACGCAGCGAAGTGGAGGGTTTTCTTCCGTTGGTGTACAGATCAGTCTGTCGACATATATGATCCGTCCATTCCACATATTGGCAACTTCTTGGTCTACCTGTTTAACGAACTCAAACTGCAGCCTGTCACTATTAAAGGCTACAGGTCTATGTTATAAGATACATACGCTCATCATGATAACTTGGCTATTGGATACTTCTTTATCCAAGCTTGTTAGAAATTTTTCTATTAATAGACCTAGAACCCTCAGATTAATTCCTAAGTGGAATTTGACTTGGGTTCTGTTGAAGCTTCGAGAAGCTTCTTTTGTGCCGTTAGATATTTTAGAGTTCAAATTCTTGACCTATAAAACGGCTTTTCTCTTAGCCTTTGCATCTGCTAGAAGAGTGAGTGAACTTCATGCATTATCTTTTGATGAATATCGTTCCCGTAGTGTGGGTAATACCATTACCCTCACTGCAGAAATGGGGTATTTGGCTAAGAATCAGATTCCGGACAAGCGGCCGTAGCCTATTATCATTAAAGCTTTACCGTCATCGGATAACCATAGACCTACGCTGTGTCCAGTCAGAGCTATGCGCATTTATAAATGTCGATAAGATTTTATTAGAGAGGGAAGAAAACGTTTCTTCCTTTCTTTGGAACCTAACAGAAAAGATATTTCTGTTCATTCCATAGCCAGATGGATTCAGTTGGCAATACATATTGCCTACGAAAATCTATCTTCAGATCAATGTTCTGTCAACAAGATTTTAGCACACGAGGTTAGAGCACTGTCCACTTCTTGGGCTTAGTCTGACAGTATAGCCATTACTGATCTTATGAAGACTGCCTACTGGACACAGCCCTCTACATTTACCAAGTTTTACCTGAGAAATTTCGAGTCCATCTCTGGTGACCTTAGATATTTGGGTCCTGAGAATGTTGCTTAGAATGTTGTCCACTAATGTAACATCTATAAGGTCTTAGGCAGTCTGCTCCAGCTCTGACGCTGTTCCGCTGCCCTCTTCGTTCTGTGGAATTTTACCTCGGAACAAGTGGGAAGGGAGGGGGGGGGGGGGGGACGTTTTTTCCCTTATGATCATCTGGCCTTATAGTGAAAAGCAAGAGAATACCTCCTCCGGTGTCAGTAGTCCTGCGTCAGAGCTGGGGTGGTTTTTATGTGTAGCTCGGTGTGAAGCAATAACTATGTCTCATTTATGTACTGTTTTTAATGTGTAGCTCTCTGTGAAGCATTTGTGTATATTACGTGTCAAATAAGCGTTAATATACAATCCTCGAACACTTTTAAATGAGTATAAAGAGTCTCATTCTCTGGACTATCTTTATATATTGGTTTTCCTTCACTGAATTAGCATAACAGGTTATGCTGGCATTAAATGAATAATTATATATTATGTAATACTCATTTACATTGTTGGTGTTATGCCTTTCTCTTTTCTCGTAAAAGAGAAAGACATATATAATATCCTATCTTCTCTAGCTAGGAGCTATCCTTTACTGAAGTAATTGAGAGATTGGATTTTCCTTTAAGTCCTACGATTCAGCTAGTCTGGGTCATTGGTTGTAGTATAAAAACAGGAAAAATTTTAAGTAATTTGTATATTTTTTATACTTACCAATGGCTCAGATGACGATGGCCCTCCCACGTGTGGGCACTCCTACCTCCCCATTGTTTATAACATTTAGCAGGCATCTGTAGAAACAATGATGGTTGGTGCCAATTTCGGTACCTTCCTGGATACAGCGCATGCGCAGATCTCAAAAGTATGGAGGACCGTCTAGAACTTAATTTTTTCGGTTTTGTGTGCAAATTTTAGGGATTGGGGGGCAAAATTTGTGTTTGGCCCTGGATTAACCAGCCAGTCTGGGCCATTGGTAAGTATAAAAAATATACAAATTTATTTCTTAAAATTTTTCATTTTCTGTCACGAAAGTTTGTCCACATAACTCTTGCATTTTCCTATGAATCTTGGCAAAACATTATTAACATATTAAATGAAATGCACATACCCATAACATGCACAATCTGTTGTCAGAGCTTTTTTTTATATGCTCCTCTTTTGATTGACTTCTTTTATGGCAGACCTTTGTTTGGCTTAACTTAATAGTATTTCAACTCTTTAAAAGCTGGAATAGTTTTTAGGTTCTACCATAATTCAAACTGTAAGTCGAGTGGCTGGACTGTGGCTTTGGTTTAGTTTTGGCTGCCTGCATAGGCAGCCAAGACTTTGCCAGAAATCACTGTCAGGGTGATTTAAGCATAGTCTGAAAAACTGCAGTACAATCGCCATGGACTGATTGTAATCCAGTGATGTCCATGCATGTGTTTACCAAGTACTAAAAATCTTCATGAGCAAAATTTTAATTCATATTTATATTCCAAACACTAATTATAGGAATAATCATCAAAAGTTTTAATTGATTAAGCACTGGATACAACCCAGTACTTCATCAATTAAAATTTTTGATGATTATTCCTATAATTAGTGTTTGGAATATAATATTATTGCGTCTGTGGAAATATTGCCCACCCATGGAAAGTGACCAGTCAATGGTGGCCGTACTGTAACTTGAGTTGTCAGAATCGGTCCAAGGCCATTCACTCCTATGATGCTGCTGACGGATATTCCTGTCCTGAACAGAAAATCTCCTGCTACTAAAATAAGTTTAATCTGGATACATTTGACAAATTTTTCCCCTGTAAATTGAATTGGCTTTTTGACAAGTGCCGCTAAGAGTTAAATTTAGATGACTTTTTCACAGCAACCATGACTAGTTTTGATGGAAATATTTTGAAAACAGTCCCGAAAATAAGCAGTCTGACATTTGCAAAATGAGGTCCCCAGAGGGTGAATTTGATGATGCCATCCCATACCGTGGGGCAATTTATCTTCTGGATACCTCTTTCTGTCTAGTTTTGAGACCCTGATTCAGGTTGAGGTTCACAGAGGGTAAATTTAGTGATGCTACCCTGCTGTGCAGGGTAGCATTACTAAATTTACCCTCCGGGAACCTCATTTTGCAGATGACGATCTGCTTATTTTCTGGCTTGTTTGAAAATAGTCAGTGGGTTAATAGTTAACCCTTTCCTTTTTCACTGCAATAGATCTTGTGCATCAACATGACTTCACTAGGTACACTTACATAGACAGCCAAGACTTGCCTAGAAACAACTGCAAACCTGCAGGCTGATGTTGGTCAAAGTGTAGCAAAAATGTATAAAAATCTCCATGTCTTTAAGGGTTTACTGGAGTTTGTAAAGCTTGTTGAGAAGTAACAATATGAAGTGTGCATTGACGTATCATTGAGAATTCCTAGTCAGGTGATTAACACAATCAGGGTTTCTGGTAGGGTGTCAGGTGTTTCCCTCTACAGCGGCATTCCTCTTGCCAACTAAGAAGCATCAATATGACTGGACCATCATGGAGTTGCTCCCAAGCTCCAGCCACAAATTTGTAGCCTTGTTGGAACAACAAATGACTCTTCAAATTCAAGAGATCAGAAAAATCTAAACAAGATGGACGGTGTGAATTGAGGCAATATATTTGTTGGTTTTGAGTGCCTACAGTTATCGGCCCCCACAAAAAAGTATGATTATTTTGATCCAGGTGTAGGAGAAGGTGTTTGAGACTAACAGAATGAAATTAAAATCTTCTTTCTGTGTCACTTGCCATGACGTGTGCCATGCAAAAAAAGATTTTTCTGTTTTATCGACTTCTGATTTTCAAACCAGCCTCAAAATGTTTTTCTAGTGGAAACCCTGCCACAATGTCGTTTGTTGAATTTCATCATAAATATTTATCCTTTGGGATTTCAGTATCCAACTTAAACTTGTACTCCTTTCATATTTTGATGAATCGACAAGGGCAGTATGTCTTTAGATTGTCTTGTCCTCTTATATGTAGTTTTTTATTACTTTCCAAAGTGTGATTTACTGGGATTTCCCGGTTTGTTTATAAACGATAACTTCATAAGTGAATTATGCAATCAACAACTGTGTCATCTATCCGTGCACGCAAACGAAGATGCTTTGCCGTGGGTGTAATGGGGACTTCATTGTTTTTTTGTTGTTTTTTTTTTAACCCTTTACCTAACAAAGCAAACGAAACTTGCAAAAAAATTCTTGAATAACTATTATTTTCATTTTTTGTCTCAAAAACATAGGTTGTGATCCCTCATTGGAACGAGCTCGTTCTAGTGAGGGGGTCACAACCTATGTTTTAGAGACAAATAATGAAAATTAATTATCAAGTTTTGAGAATAGCGCTGGCCGTTTTTGGCCGTTATGTTAGGTAAAGGGTTAAATAATATAATGATCGTTAATAAAGAAAAGTAATAAACAGAGTAATCGCTTGACTGGACTGGTTACGTGAAATAATTCATTCGATGCGACAGACTATATTGTAAAACACTCGTGTGCATTTGCAGACTCGTGTTTGTACAATGTCCCTCACCTCTCATGAATTATTTCACGTAACCAGTCCAGTCAAGCGATTACTCTCTATATAATCATGCTCAACTCATTTGCTTTTCCATTTGTCCAGGTCATAGAGCCCCAACATGTGATATGTCTTTGAGTCGAAGTTTTCAAATTTCCCAAGTTGGTGATCCAGTTGAGAGGGCAATTCTCTACATGACAGAGCTGGGTATGTAATTTATTTCTACTTTTTACCTGCTTTTATCCTCATTTACCCATCTTTTCACTTTAATTATTCAAAGAAATTAAACTATCCATTAGGCCTAAAAAAGTAAAAAAATTGTTTCTCTGACCCTCCCACATAGACCTTTTGGTTGCTGTATGCTCTCTTTTTATACCCATGCAAACTTAAAAAAAAAAAAAACTTAAATGTTTTATGTCTGATATTTTACCCAAGTTAATAAAATTGATAAATTTGTCCCTTGAGTGCAACAAGGCTATGCAATGCTTTAGCATTGCAAAGCATTCTTGCACTCAAGGGACGAAATACACCGTCGCTCATGCTATTCTGTAGATAATGAGGCCAAAAACATAAAGCAAACCAAGAACATGAATTTTTGAAGGAAAAGAAATAATTACAAAAATAGAAAATAAAATAAAAAAAATGCCTGCCCACATGCAATTTTGCCAAAAAATGGCCTGAAAAACATTAGGTCTACTTTGTAGGGCCTAATGCACATGTTTGTGTTTCCATCTACAGTTAATACAAATAAATCATGAAAGATTTACAAAGTAGAGGCCATAAAACAAAGTGAAATATCTTTTGACTTTTAAGAAGCCTGAAGTTAATATTTTATGGATATAATTTATGAACATTTCTGTTGAGATGACCAATGAATCAGTATTAACTTTTTCCCAATATTTTTATCTACAGGAATGACACAGAAGGATTTGGAAAAGTTGCCAACTGGAATTGCATTACCAATTCAAGAAGCAATATTTTCTTGTAGATGTAACCCTCCATCAAACTGGAGTAAAGAAGCATACACTTTAATAGGTGAGAGAAATATTTTAAATCATTACCAATACTTATTGAATGCGCCAAATCCACCCAGCACTGTGTATAAGAAATTCCACTTCTATTCGTTAGACAGTTTTTAAAACAAAATTTGATAACTTTTTCCTACTGAAGCATCAATATCTGGCCAGTTCTACTCGCAAGAATCGGCATTTAAATTTTTAGGTGCAACAAACAGCTCAATGTATACATCGAATAATCCTGGATTGTGCTGTAACTGTCACTGTCAGTGCACTCTGCATTGGTCGACAGTCAGGCATTTCCTTACATTTCTCTCTTGAAATATTTTAATTCACGCTGGATAGTTGATCATAGTTCATAGTTAATAAAGTGATCATTCAGCTGCAATTTTGTAAGAACAAAAGCCCCGCCATTATTGCAATGACTGTTTTATGTCAGTTTCCGAGGGATTCCCTCAGTACTTTCTGCTTCGTTTTTTACCAATCATGAAATAAATCTGTTTGTGTCATGACATCAGACATGAACAAACTGATTCTATTTTTAATAAGCTTGGCTATGTTAAGACGTACTTCAAATACAAAGTTACAAATGAAATTCCAAAACATTTCAGATCGCAGGAGATGGTTCTGTTAGGTCTGTATTTCATTCACTAGCCCTAGCAAGGTCATGAAGTCAGTACATACTGGAACCACTTCTTAAAAGACGTTCATTGACATATTCAAGCCAGGGGTGTCCAAAGAATCCAAAGGCAGGGGTCAGTTTTATTAGAAGGGTACCTCATGGGGAAAAGGCAGGGTTGGGGGTGGGGAGGGGGCAGCTGCTTCCTACAGTAATACCAAATGTATCTGCCATATCTACACTTGGCTTTGCTTTGTGTACCAAGTCACTTTAGAGTTTAATAGTACTAACATTCCTGATGGAATTGGTGGTAATTTCTCATTGCTGTCAGACCCAGTGACTGCGAAACGTCATAAACTTTGCTCATTATAATTTACACGTGTCTCTTCACATTTTCTTTAGCATAGGCTACACCCCATAGTTCTTGTCTGATCAGCACAAAATTTCATATGCATTTATCATGTCTAGATGATGAATGTCTGATTGTCACGAAATTTCATATGCAGGTATCATGTCTAGATGATGAATGTCCCATTTTGGTTGTGATCAGTCAACTGTGGTGCATGTGCAGACCTGAAACCTGAAAACCTTTAGCACAGTCTACAGGTCGTATTTATGAAGGGATTTCATTGTAACTTGGTAGGATGACTCTTTATAAAGTCTAGATAAGAACGTCCCCTTTTGGTCGCGATCGGTCAACTGTGATGGCTGTGCTGACCAAAAACCTTTAGCACAGTCTACAGGTCATATTTATGAAGGGATTTCATTGTAGCTTGGTAGGATGACTCCATATAATGTCCAGATGAGAACGTGTTATTTTAGTTGGGGTCAGTCATGGCCACAGGGGCACGTTACCTAGATTCCTTTAGCACAGTCTACAGCTTGCATTTATGAAGGGATTTCATTGTAAATTCGGAGGATGACTTGGTATAATGTCTAGATGAGAACATCCTATTTTGGCCATGATCAGTCAACTGTGAGGACCGCACATGTACGTAACCTAGATTTGTTTAGCACAGTCTATCGTTAATATTTATGAAGCGATTTCATTGTAACTTGGAAGGATAACTCGTTATGATGTCTCGATGTGGCTACCCAATTTTAATCACTGATCGGTCAGCTGTTACTGCCGCCTGGTCATGTGACCTAGATTCCTTTACCACTGTCTACTAGTTTTTATGAAGGGATTTTATTGTAACCTGGTAGGATAACTTGGTATGATATCTAGATGAGACTCTTATTTTGGTCATGTTTGGTCAACCGTGACTGCCGGACCATCACATGATATAGATTCCTTTAGCAAAGTCTACGAGTTGTATTTATTAAGGGATTTCATTGTAATTTGGTAGGATGACTCATTTTGGAATGATTTTACTGTAAGTTGGTAACTTTGGTTGACATACATTAACAGTGAAGGCCACATTATTAACCCAGGCCTCAATTCTTTAGTACAGTCGCTGAAACCCACCCCTCAATTATTGTAAAAAGGACACTTGTAATGAACAAAGTTTATAACTTTATTATTTTGTATTAAATTAGTTTTTAACTTTAATTAAACACTAATTATTTATGACCTAACGATTCCATGTATGGGCATTCTAAAGAAAAAGACTAAGTAACACAATATATTCATGTAACAGCACAAGGTTTCTTCACTTTAGGGAGATGCAGTGACAATTAAAAATCACAGCAAAAAGAATAAAAAAAATAACAAAACTAGTTTCCACAGTGTACCCCAAATCCCAAACTAGGGTTAAAGTTGTTAAGTCAATTTCAAAACAGTGGAAATTGTCGAATTGTTCCACAACGGAACTTATGAAAGTGTTCTTCAAGATAATCACAATCACAAATAATATGGGTGATAAATGGTTGCCTGGCTCGCCTTGGTGTTGTAGTTTTCATTGTCCTAAGTTCCTAACTGGAGGAAAAACACTTCAGCCTCAAGTGTTCTTGTCCAGTTAGGACAACAAAGACCTACGTGAGATGTCAATAATCTGGCAGCCAAGTGAGCCCATCGAACACAATCTACACACATGTACGCTTCAGTTTCATTGTCTTCAAGCACTATGAAGCACAGGCAATTTGGGCAAAGGGGTAGACTTATTGAAATGGGCTACAAGTTTACGAGCCTGCTCCTGCTGCCCTGTCCACATTTAGAAATTTAAGTCGAACATTAATACTTAGTTGAAAAGTGTGGCCAAAGCAGCGGATGTGAGGCCTGTTTGTCAGTCTAATAGCAGCAACAATGTTTGCAGCATTGTCTGTTGTTATGGCGGCAATTTTGTCTTGGAGCATCTCAAATTTTGTTAGGACCAACTGTAATTCTTCAGCCAATTGTACCCCGTGTAATAATCATAAATTTCTTGAGTGACTAAAACTCCATGATAGTAACTCCAATTAGTATCTAAGAAATGAACAGTCACTGTGAGATATTCTGTCGCACGTGTCCTTGGTTAGGGAAATCCATTTGGCATTTTTAATTTTTTTATCAAATCTTTCATCTGATCATAATGTAGATTGGTGTTGTTCTTGATTGTTGTATGACTAGGAACTGTGTAGGATGGATCAAGAATTTTTACAAAATTACAAAATCCTTGCCATTCAACAATGCTGATGGGTCTTAAGTCCACAGCGCAAAACTATACAATCAAACCAGAAAATAAGCAGACTGTCATCTGCAAAATGAGGTCCCCAGAGGATGAATTTAGTGATGCAACCCTGCACAGCAGGGTAGCATCACTAAATTTACCCTCTGTGAACCTCAAGCTGAATCAGGGTCTCAAAACTAAACAGAAACAGGTACCCAGAGGATAAATTGGCCCACAGTATGGGATAACATCATCAAATTCATCCTCAGGGGACCTCATTCTGCAAATGTCAAACTGCTTATTTTCAGGCCTGAAAACAATACCGATCGTTACCTTCTGCCATTTTTGTTTGGACATCTTTCCTGGTGGCTTTCTAAAATGATCAATTAAAGTTTGTACATGGGTTGCTTGTGTTATTGAACTTGCTTCACACTTCCCAGCTGGATGTTTGTAGTGTAATTGTTTTTCATGCCGATGTTGAACCATTGTACTTAATGCACGACTTACACAAGTTGCATACAGTAAATTTGTCCCCATCTGCTTCTATCAGCTCGAAAAATTTTCCAGGCTTCCGATCGTTTTGGGTTAGATGTCATTTTGCTTTCTAAATTCTGATTTGAACACTGCTGCGAAAGCGGTGATTGTTTTTTGGCAGATAGACTAGGAGTGCGTTCACGAATGGCGAGTATAATGTTAAAACTGACTTGCTGATTTCACCCTCCCACCCCACCCCCCTCCAAAAGAAAATAAGTCGTGCGACAAACAGCAGAACATCAAAAGAAAAACAAAGACAACAGTAACAAATTTCGACCCTTCCCCTTGCCAATTAAAATTAACACTTTCGTCACTTTGTGATCAATCATTAAAGCTAAATGTAATAGAAACAGTTGTGGGATAAAAGATAAAACATAACAAAAAGTGATGTTAAGAACAGTTTATTGTTTGATGTTCAGTTATCTGGCATCCGAAATCCACAGTAAACTTTGCGCCGCATTTGTGACATGACTGGTGGAGTTTCATTTTAGTTTATTTAATATAAATATTTGAATGAAATAAAGTTTCATTTTTTCTCCATTTAACATTCGAATATGTCAGAGAATACATTGAAGGCTGACATCTTAATTTTATTCAAATTAAAAATACTTTTTACATTGAATTAGTTTTCTTTTCGTCATCATTAACAGCTTCCAAGAGTGCTATCATGGTATGGTTGTTTCATGTGGCAACTGACTTTTGCTTTATTTGAGAGCATGGCCAAACACAATATCAAGTCAAGCTTAAAACGTTTATGACATGGAACACTGGCAGATATATTGCCCATAAAACTGTTAACCCGTTACCCAACGTAACGGCCAAAACCAGCCAGCGCTATTCTCAAAAATCGCCAATTTTCATTATTTTTTTCATTTTTTGCCTCAAGAACATAGGTTATGAGCTCGTTCCAATGAGGGGTCATACCTATGTTTTTGAGAGAAAAATTGAAAAAAATAGTTATGCAAGAATTTATTTTGCAAGTGTCGTCTGCTTTTCATATTAGGTAAAGGGTTAATCTTTAAGATTGGGATTGAGTATGTTGACAAAATATGGCGCGAGTTGTGTGCCAGGCACAGTGCTAAACTACGGTCAGGTCTACGGGGAAAGGCACTTAAGGATTTGGAATGTTACATAATTGGGACAGAATTTGTGAAGAAGTGCAATGTTGATCAGCATCTGAATTTGTCTACACATTCATTTGCCTTGAAATGTGACAGAGAAAAAGTCGTGGAGACTGAGAATGCGAACCGAAAAGTCGATCCTAGGTAAACATAAAATCAGCCATCTTGTCTTCTTCAAAGGATGCCTATAAAAACTGGTGACTGATGTGTACATACTGGCCGTTGATGGCCAGTCATTCAGTAGTTTCAAAACTATAGTGTGAGCCCAGAAGGCAACAGGGAATCGGCTAATCAAAGGATGTGAGAGTCATAAGTCTGTGCTGGATTTTGTGGCTGCTTTCGCGACAGCAATAACAGAAAAAGTAAAGAAAATAATGATCTCCGTGAACGTGTTTACCATTCTTAGCAACGGTGCTCTCAGATCAGGAAATCTTGCAGTGAAAAGTAATTGGTAATGGCTTGCGTGTTAAAGGAAGGTGTTCCTGTTTACTTTATCATTGCTCTGCAGGATATTGACGAGTTTGGAAACACTTATGCTGACAATATAAAATCTGTTCTCGATAATGCATTTCTTGGAATGTTAGACCTCCCCATGGATAAATATTATTCCCTTAAGGTAGCAGCAACTGCCCACAGCACTAATGCGATCATGGATGTATACAATTTTGTTCTTACCCAAGTGCGTAAAGATTCACGATCTGGCTAGTGACCACACACTGTGTCACTCACTGTGTTTCACGTTGTACAGAGCTCATGATCAAAGATTGCTTTTCATAGGAGAAACCTTTTGATAGTGTTAACGAATTCATGGAAGCGCTGTACACGTTTGGAAATCACTGCGGAAAATTCAAATCCCATTTCACAAACACTGCGCAAGCACTTGACTGCCGGATTCATAACTTCCCCACGATTTATATAACACCAGTATTGGGGAATTGATCATCTACTGAAGAACTAGATGCCTCTGCTCCAAGCCATTGAAAATACAATTGCGAGTCGGTAGTTTTCCAAGGTGAATACAAAGTTAAATGGATTTCGAGACAAACTTAGAAATGTTGAGTTTTTGACAATGTGCATTTTGTACCACTGTGTAGATTGTTGCCTCCCATTTCAGTTCGAAAAAGAATGTGTTTTGGTTTGTGATATAAAGCAGGCATTTGGGAAATGTTTATCAGAACTACATGAAATTGTTGAATTATCCAGTGATTCGTCCCATTTTCTTGACGAGGCTGATAATGACACTCAAGATTGATGTTGTTTAAAATGACTGTTCTTCCAAATCTATGCGTAAGAGCAAACACAATGGAGCACCCATCGCTGAGTTGTTAAGAGCTAGATTGCCAAAGCATTGGTACACTCACAGAAAACTTACGAATAGGGAATACACTACTCTTGATTATAATGAAATAATCTCACATACATTGTTTGTATTGCTGATATGAGCTGTTTCAATTTTTCTAAGGAACATGAATTGCACAAGTTGGAAGTGTGTCCCAAGCAACGTTTTGCAGAAGGACTTGACAACGAATTGTACAGCGAAATGCAATCGCTCAGTGATCCTGAAGACTGGGTTTCCACACAGTGAAAAGTGAATTCATTGAAAAATATTAGTAAATATTTTAAAACAACCATCACCGCATCTACCATAAAATTTAACTCGGAATGTTTAGAAAGAGAGTGGAAAGATCTTAAGTTCTGTAGTTAAGTGCTATTATAATGGTACAAAGTCTGTTCACATGTGGGAGAAAATCTTCATGTACGGACGAGCAGAATTCCCAAACGTGTGCCTACATATGGAAACCTTACTTTGTATAGGCATCGGTAACAGCACCATGGAACACGGATTTAGAATTTTGATTGGTATACTGATGGATTGCCATCTGTCACTTCAGCACAACACAATGGAGAACTTGTTGCTCATTAAGAGGAATAATCTGTGTTGGGCCAAAACCGAAAGGAAGGAACTAATTGATGATTGTTAACCCCTAGCACTCTGGTAGTGCAACATAATTTTTTCCAGTCAATCTGTTTTTGTCTTGTTTAGCTATGAATTTAACCAATTATATCTTGTTTGACAGAGCTCACTGAGCTCTGTCAAACAAGGTATATTTGGTTATATATTAAACTGCATTCTGGGAAATATTTGCTACTGAAAACCTTGCCATTTTGACAGACTGCAGAGGGTTAAAATATATTTGTCAACAACTGATAGTGTAGAGTGAATCTTAAACCAACATCTGCAGTGAACCCTTTGCATTACTGACCATAATAAAAATATTCAGATTCAAGCAGTAACAATGAGACGGAGTCCAAATGTATGGACAAGTGTGAATCTTCTAGCAGTAGTAGTGATTATGAGGGGTGTGTTGGTGGATATGGCGTTGAGTCTGACGAAAATACTGATATAATTAAAATTGATAAGGAACTTGAAGTAGAGTATTAATAATGATTAATATGTCTGACCTATCTACTAAATTATAGATAGAAGTCTGAATTGGTTAACTTAACTTAGGCCATCCGACATGGTACACTTTTAATTTGCTGAAATTAAAATTTTAATTTGCTGAAGTTCAAAAAAGTAAAATTGATTGGATGACAATCAGACATTAAGTTATTCTTCATTCTTCATTTACTTCCCATTATCCACTGACTGCATTGACAGTATATGCAGCAGCAGGACTTTTAGGTTTCAAACTGCATGTAGAATTCTTGTATGTACATTCTTCTTTTGGAAAAAATGTCTGTTTGTTCGTCAAGTGGAAGGTTCTAACTTCTTTTATCCCCAACCTGTCTGCCCCAGAGTTGGCAAAAATCTTGCTTGGAACATTGTGTGGATAACATGGAATGCCTTAGTATTTGGTCAGTCCATAAGTGATAAGCAAAACTTGGACATAATTGATGCTTGGAAATGGCTACTCACAACCAAACCACTAGGCATTGAGGTAATCATACCCTACGTCTGCCCTTCACTTGTGAACTAAACCACAGCAATCAATTTTAAGAGTTTTGAGTGGGTTTTAACTTGTTCAAATGATGTGACTTTGATGGTATCCCTGAATAAAAGGCTAAGTGGGTTTGTATGAGGCTGAGTGTTTTTCTTTTTCTTTAAACATCTCATAACCAAAGATGATAAATCATAATTCTTCTTTAGAAGTTGAACCACACGATGTATTATATTATGAGTTGTTATCATCTTGTCTCACTACTTTTTAGAGCTGATTAAGAATCATAATCATCTTAGGAGAGCTATTGGCTCTCCTCACTGTATCTCTGGAGGGCGATTTTTGGCTACCTTCAATTTTTCATATCGCCAGCACTGGCCCACCCAAAATTTCTATTTTCTGAACCGATGAGCCGATTTGAACCAAATTTGTATGTGGTATCATAGAGTCATAAGTACTTGATTCATGTAAAAAAAATCGTTTGCATCCAAGTGGAAACCCGAGGAGTTAGAAATAGAAATATTTTCAATCACCCATATTTCTCAAATTGCATGGAAAAGAGAACTGTTATTCAGTATGAAGCATCATTTGGACCAGTAGAATGGAATGATAAAAAGAATTGCCATCACTTGTGTCCAGGTATACTGGATGGGGAATTCTTTTGGCATTTGGTACACAGCATCCATGGGAGTGTGTGTGTGTGTGGGGGGGGGGGGGGGGGGGGGGGAGGTGTTCTGATACAAGTTTGTTAAAATTAAGCCCCTCAGTTTATATTTGAACTTAATATAGGAGCCCAAATTTTAACTTGGTGCAATATGAGGAAGTACTCTTTGAAGAATCTTCTTCTCAAGAACCACCATTCAGAATCTTTTGATATTTGGTATACAACATTATTGCAGGGGGCAGATTCAAGTTTATTCAAATCAATTCCTTCAGTTAATATTTGGGCTCCTTATGGTGCAATAACAGGAATAATCTTTAAAAATCTTCTTCAGATTCACCAGTCAGAATCTTTTGATATTTGGTATACAACAACCTTAGGATGGTCAAATCTAGGTTTGTTCAAACCAATTTCCTTGGGTAATATTTGGGCTCCCCATTGGAGCCTCAAATTTAACATGGTCCAATAAGAGGAATAATCTTTCAAACTCTTCACTAGTCAGGATCTTTGGATATATGGTATACAGAATCCTTACAGATGTTGGATTCAAATTTATTCAAATTAAGTCAGTCGGTTAATGATTGGGCTCTCTATGGTAGCCCAAACCCAAATTTTAATTTAGTGCAATATGGGAAATAATATGGTTGCATTGTTGAAAAACTATAAGAATGTTTTCAGAATTCATGCCAAGTAGGAACTTCCCCAGTGATTGACTAGCTTAGGGATGATTGAATCAATCTTAATTGATCTAGATAAATACGTATTGAATATCTCGCAGTCATTATTATTTGTATTATTATTACATATCTATTACTGAACACAACACCTCAAAAATTCTCCCAATATATTTCAATACAAACAATCGCCATGTGACATGCACGTGGGTGTTATTACCAGAGAAGGAAAAAATAGAGAATTATTCTTGCATTTATCGCACAACTTTCATTGAGGCGTTGTGAGACAAGTGCAACAAAATGCTTCATTTTTGCTTCACAGTTCTTTGTTCAACCCTGAGCACGTGATTGTTTTGTTTATATCAGCGGTTCGTTTGATGAGAAAACACCTGTTTCATGGCAGTGATGTGTGATCAAGTACATACAGCCCGGTGTTGTTTTAAATTCCAACAACAAAGGAAAAGGTAACAAACATGATTTATTATATATCAAAGGCGTGGTCTGATTTTTTGGGGTCAAAACGTGAATGTATGTTTGAGTGCTATTGACTGGAAAAGTGTGTCGTAGGCATGTTAAAGTTTCTTGAAAAATGTCAATCAGTGTTGTCACGTCCATTCCCGAGATCTCGTGTGTACATACATGACCTTTCTCATACTGGTGATCAGCTGTTTGTACATCATGTCGATCTATTTTCCCAAGAATTTTAAGTTTTTCTAATTATTGATACACATCTTTTGGGCATTTAATTCTAATTTCCAAGTATTGAGACAGGTAAAAAAATAATTATTTTAAACTGTATTAATACATAGAGTAAATACGGTAGCACCTTTGGGTTGTGACACCCACCCGTCTCTCACTTGCCTGTAGAGAAGTTATGGGAAAGGGATAACAACCAGATTGAGCTAGTGTGAACAAATCAATGAATCTGGCCATTCGGATGTTTTAAACAAGAAAGTATAAAAAATTAATTAATTTTTGATTTGTTATTCTTTCAAATCTAAAAGTTTTTGAATTCTCTTCCTCATACTTCTTTGGAAATCCCCAAGTTCAACCCCCACAAGTCCTTAAAGGACCATAAACTCCGGTCATGAAATTATGGGAGCTCTTTGCCCTGTCTTTAAAAAAATCAGCAAAGGAATAGAATCTAAAATTTATCTTGGTGATGTGAAAGAAACACTTAGAAACTTTCCGTTTTGCTCCAAGTCTGCTGTCTCTCCTAGAATATTTGAATTCTTTACCCACTTTAACTCCTTGCATGCTTGCAGATTTTCCTGCCCAGGACAGGATTTCTCCTGCCACTGAAATATATATAATTTTGCCATATTTAATCCCAATTTCCTCCCTGTAAATTGAATGCAATTTTTCGCCGATGATTTCTTGAGTTAAATTTAGATGAATTTTGCATCAAATGTAGTCAATATTGCTTCACAGCAGCCATGACAAGATTTGATGAAAAAATCTGAAAATGCTAAGTGGGTTAAGCGTTAATGGCCATATCTGGTTAGCACTATAAACAAAAACAAAAAATTCCATTCAAATTTTATTATTTTTTGTAAATATTTGCCTCCAAAACATAACTTATGGCCCATTCATACATGGTCGTAAGCTATGTTTTTGAGGCCATAATAAAAATTTCCATTTATTGAAAAACTTTTTCTGCATGTGTCGTCTTCTGATCATGTTTGGTAAAGAGTAACTGGTTCAATGCTACAAGCCTAAACTTGAGTTTCCAGGAGAGCGATTTATTCGCTCGCCTACTGCTTGCCTTAAAAAAATTAAGGAGTGTGAAAGCTAGTCATGGTCTTAGAAAATAATGATTACCACAACCGCCTATTCCTAAAACCCACATCTTTTCAGATCTCTGCTATGTTAGTGGTCTCTGTTAGACGGCCACACTGCCCCTCCCAAACCTCCAGGCTTTGCCAAGGCCCGGAAGTGTGGGAGGTGCAGTGTTGCCATATCACAGAGACTACATTGTTAGCAGCATCAAATAAAATGTACAAAGCCCACTAGGCAGAATTCATCAATAGTAAAACTTCATTTTGTCTCTTTTAGCTTTTGAAAGTTTGGAGAGCTAATCAGTCACCTAGGCTATGCAATTTCTAACCCTCCTTCATTTTTAAGAATGCCAGGCCTGGGTTTTATTAAAAAGTGTAGGTACCAAGATACATTTCTTACCACATGTTTTATATCAGCTAGAAGCAATGGATATTTTGTTATCCCCCAGCCAAACAAAGTGTGGTGTCCCATCAGTCTGTGCATGCATTTTGCACATTTTGTAAATGTGATAACTTTGACAAATGTAATCAGATTTTCATGAAGCTTGCTCTAGGCATATATTGTGATAACATGACAGTCAAGTTCGATATTCACCAAATTTTCTTGACCATTGTAGGAGTTATGTCCCTTTTGGGGAAAATTTGGTATTTGTGTAACTTGAATAAATGTAATTGGATTTTCCTGAGACTTGCTATATAGGCATACATTGTGAGAAGATCTTGGTTTGGTTTGATATTCCCCCAAATTTCTTTGGCTTTTGCTGGACTTTTGTCCCTTTTTATGAACATTTGGTGTTTGTCTAATAATGACTTTGTGAATGCGATAACTTGAACAAATGTTTTTCACAGAACTTGCTTTGGACACACATTTGGAGATCACGGTCAAGTTCGATATTCACCAAATTTTGTATGCTTTTTTAGCTCACCTAAGCATAGCTCAAGGGGAGCTTTACTAATCACTTTCTGTCCATCGTCGTCTGGTGTCTGTCGTCCATCCGGCATTAACTTTACATTATCGACTAATAACAAACTACTGGACCAAATTCAACAAAATTTGCTGTGCATGTTCCCTTTCATATGTCAATTCAAGTTTGTTCAAATCAAGTTGATCCGCCCTTTGGTAGGGCCACACCCAAAAAGTGTGCTAAAATCTTCTTCTCATGAACCAGCAGTAGCAGAGACTTGATATTTGGTGTGCAGCTTCCTTTTGAGGTGTAGACTCAGTTTTGTTCAAGAGAAGTTCGAGGAGCTATATTTGTCTTTGTTATGGGAGGGGCAAGAATTTTCACTCCGCCCAAAATTTCTATTTTCCAAACTGAGAGGCAGATTTGAACCAAATTTGATATGAGGGCATATTGGGTCATAAGTACTTAATTTATGCCCCAATTTTTTTTCCTTTTCCCGTCACCCCATGGGAACCGCAGGAGCTAAAAATAGTAAAAAATTAAAATGCCCATATCTCCAAAACTACATGGCACTGAGAATTCTTATTTGGTGTGACGCTTTCTTAGGACCAACAGAATGGAATGGTCAAAAAAAAGTTCTATCGGTTTTATCATGGGGTACGTTTTTGGGACTTCGAAAAAGTGCTGAGGCAGCATTTTTTAACACTGTGGGTAATGGGAAAAACATTTATGACTACATTTCTCCCAAACCACTGCTCCAAAAGCTTTCAAATTTCACATATAACATCTTTGGAAGATTGTTTCTCATGTTTATTGAAATCAATTCCCTGGGTCCATATTTGGGCTCTCTGTGGGAGCCCAAAGGTTTAAATTAGTGCAGTATGAGGAATATTCTTTAAAAATCTTCTTTTTCAGATCTACCAATAGGAATCTTTTGATATTTGGTATGCAGCATGCTTAGGGGGGTGAGATTCAAGTTTGTTCAAGCCAAATCCCTGGGTTCATATTGAGGCTGAAAATTTGGGGTCCTGGTCCGGACTTAAAAATTTGGGACCGGAAATTAGTTTTTTGTTTTTTTTATGCATTTTGGTCAATTTTAATGACAAAAAATTTTTACACTGAAAATTTGGGGGCCGGGTGGGACTTCGAAAATTTTGGACCAAAATCTGGAAATTAGTTTTTTGTTTTTTTAGGCGTTTTGGTCCATTTTAAGATGAAGAAAAAAAATTTTTAGACTGAATAAATTTTGTTCGGGACGAAGAAAAATAAAAGAAAATCTATTTTTTATGTGTTTATCTCAATTTTGGGACGTAAAAGTGCAGGAACTGAAAATAGAAGGAAAATCCTGTGTATTGTGTGGGCACAATTGCTTCATCTAGTTGCTATATGCTTTTCTTAGGAGGGGCGTATGCTGCTTATTCAAGTCAAGTCCCTGGTTTGATATTTAGACTACCGTGTCAGGTGAGCACCCTGAGGCCCCCTGGGGCAACTTGTTTAGGAATTATGCCCCTTTTTGTTGGAACTCGGTGTTTGATAATCACTGTGTATGTGAAAACTTGAACAAATGTCATCAGATTTTTTCGAAACTTGCTAAAAGTTCTGATATTCACCAAATTAAATTGGCTTTTGCAGGAATTATACCCCTTTTTGTGAAAACTAGGTGTTTGTAGGGTATTGATTTTGTGAATGTTTTAACTTGAAAAACTAGTAGATTTTCACGAAACTACCTGTAGTCATACATTGTTGAGATGATCTTGGTTTTTTTCATAAACATTTAACTCCACTTCTCTCTTTATGGGTAGGGATTTTTCCATCTCATGGCATATGTATGTTAATATAATCTTGTTTTGTTTCAATTTATTTGGTGGTGTGCCTATAGGCACTGACCAATAAATTGTAAAGCAGTTTAAGAAAACAAATTCTGACTGAAAGATAATTTAACACTCTACCAGTTAAAACCGAAAAATTGTTAGTTTGTGGGTATCTCGTTATGAGAAATCTTGTATTAAAAATTCACTGAAAACAGTTTCTCGTATAAATCAGTCTGATTAGACTGTCGACAATGATAGTGTTTTTTTTTAGCAACTGGTCCTGAAATTTTCTTCTGATTCAAGGAGGAAAAGCACAGAAGAATCAATAAGGTTCTAATTTCGCACTTTTGGAATTGGCGATTTTTTCCCCTGTGGGAAGCCTGAAAAGTGAAGCAGTGCTTGTTTACTATTGTAAAGAAATTATGTTTCACTGGTAAAATAGTAACCAATGACGATTGTGGAAGTACTTTAAAGTGACCAACAAATGAATAATTGGCTTCACTTGACTTTATACTTGTGTTTCAGTTATGCTATAGCCATAGATGCTGAAATAATTTATATTTATTATAAATTTACAATACTTTTCTCAAACCATGTTTGTCATATGAAACATAGCTTATGACTTTGTTGAACCAAACTTATAATCTTTTTCACATGAAGAATCATTATTGTTTGAAGGAAATAATGGGTTTTTTCAAATTATTTTATAAAAACAAGTGTCGGTACTGTTTTCTAGAAAATCTGTTAGGTGACAGATTCTTGTCATGATTATTTTGTTTCATTGCCTTAAAACATTCATACGTGCCAGCAGCCTACAGATAGTTTGACATCAAGTTCATCAGATCAAAACCTGCATGATCCATGGTTCCCACTCAAATTAAAAGTCCTTGAATTATGGATACTTCCTTGAAAAGTGCTTGAATTTGGTTCTTTCCTTGAAAAGTACTTAATTTTCCACTACCTCCCTTGAAAAGTACTTAAATTCAGTTTACCATTAACTCCAGAGATGAGAAGTTTCATGACAACCCAAGCCACATGCATGCGATGTCACAAAAATGGTCAGACCACATCTGTATCCCTTGAGTGTAACAAGGTGCCATCTGCAGTGCTTTAGCATATAGTTGTTGGAATTATCCATTATGCAGAAATAAGTGACCATAAACACCAATCAATAAATAATACTACCTTTGTGGTAGCCTAAATGCTTCAACTTTTCAAGAAGCCCCTCTTTCAATATTCTTGTTTGCATGCATGCTATGGAAATTGAACTGGAGTCCTAAATATGGCTAAAACTGAAGTTGGGATTAAGGAAGCTATTTTGCAGTTGGAAAGTTCGGATTCTGTGGCTCCACTTTGTGTTCAATTGTCTATCTCGTAGCCTGGTTTAGAGTAGAAAACTGCTTCTAAAAACCAAATTTGCTTGTTAGTGTGTATTAAATTTGTTTGAAGGTAGGCCTGAAAATAAGCAGTCTGTCATTTGCAAAATGAGGGTCCCCAGAGGGTGAATTTGATGATGCTATCCCATACAGTGGGCCAATTTATCCTTTGGGTACCTCTTTCTGTTTAATGTTGAGACCCTGATTCAGATTGAGGTTCACAGAGGGTAAATTTACTGATCAGGGTAGCATCACTAAATTCACCCTCTGGGACCTCATTTTGCAGATGACAGTCTGCTTATTTTCTGGCTTGTTTGAAGGTGCTCTGAAAGGTTTTGAGGACACTGGGAGTCAGTATAAATGTATCTTTGATCTTTTTATTTGAAATTTCTACCAGGAAGACAAGATTTATCAAAATTAATTGACATCCAAACAGAGAAGCCAGTACCTCCACCAGGTATTTATAAAAGGAAGAATCAGTCACCTGGAGGAATGAAAACGACAAAAGATGATGATGATGGTATGGACCATTTAGATGAAGAGGTACTTCCTTTTATACTTGTGGAACTCAGGTTAAATCTGTTATCTGATAGTCTTTTAACCTGTCAGTCCTCTGTTTACATGCAGCCAAAAATAATGTTAAAACACAGTCTACAGGCAGCCAACAACAATGCAAAAACGCTGTCTACATTGAAGAATATACTTGGAACAACTTTTTCAGAGCAGTATAAAAGTGGCATTTTGTGGCTGCATGAGGACCCAAGGGTTAAGAGAGACAATTAAGAAAAAATGTCCTTCATTTAAATTTTATGGTTTTTAATTTAAGTTATTTTGCCTATTAGGTTCCGAGGGTAGTGTCAGTGATTTTACTGCGATTGTCTCTGCTATCTGTTATTCTAGATTGTATGACCTTAAATTTCTCCTTAATTTAACCCGCAGCACACTGAATTTAACAAATTCATTCTTGTTTAATAGAGCTAACTATCTGGCTTGTTTGACTGGCTCTCTAATAGAGCTTGTTTGACTGACTCTGATAAGTTTTTTAATGCAATATAAATTGAAACTAGAGGAAGTGATTGTACCTTCGGAACAATACACAGGATTTTCCTTAGTGGTTTTACTCACTGTTCTACTCAGCAAGTCCCAAGGGAGCTCGATACCAAATAAAAATTTGATTTTTTGTTTGGTTTCGTGAAATGTTTTGGCAGAAAGGTGTTAACCAACTACCATTTTGTGGCCTTGATTAATAGAGAAGTGTATTACAGTCATTCCTGTGAAAAGTTCAAGTCAATCGCCTCTTCCAGTTCAAAGATATCAGCTCCTGCATATTTGGGCGTTTTGGGGCGGTTTTGGCTGAAAAAAACATTTTCCGCAATATGCGGATAGTTTTATTTATCAGAACTAATGAATATAGACATAATAAAGTAATAAAAAACACAAGAAAAGTTTTTTCAATTTTTGGTCACAGTGTCCCGAAGCCATGTTTGACTGCTGGCAGAAGCCAAATTAAGAACAACTCCGTTTCCAAAAGATGATAACTGTTCATGTACACTGTTACTTCAACATTTCTACCCTTAGAAGCTTTCAAATCGTCCCCCTTGTTGAGTACTTTGACGGCAAAGTAGCCCGGTCGTAACAAAAATTTCCGACTTTTGGTTGAAAATTTCAGTCCGAAGCGGACAGAAAATTTTCAGTGTAAAAAAAAAAAAAATTTCGTCTCAAAATTTAACGAAACGCATAAAAAAACGAAAAAAACTTTTTTGATTTTTTGGCTGCCATTTTGGTTTGAAAAATCGAAAAGAAATTCTTTCGATTTTTCTTATAAAGTGGTATTACTGCCTTCAATTTGGATCCCTTTTAGAGGGCTCATTATATTTAAATCTCGATATTTCAATCCAAAGTGGCCGATTGTCGAAATAACTTTCCGTTTTGTGAAAAATTTTGGCAGAAAACATAAAAAATGGAAAAAAATACCGATTATGTTTGTTTTAGACAAGAGTATTTCTGACAAGTCTGTCGAGAAATTAAGTCGATAGCTTTTTTCCTTCATGAGATATTGGCCTATGAAGCTTTGGGTGTTTTGGGGCATTTTTGCCCGACAAGAAACATTTTGGCCCAAATACTGATGGTTTTATTTATTAGAACTCATGGCCGTCACTGATAGCTTTTTATTTATGAGAACTAATGAATCTTGATATAATAAAGTAAAAAAAAAAAGAAAATTTTTTTCAATTTTTGGTCACAGTGTCCCGAAGCCATGTTTGACTGCTGGCAGAAGCCAAATTAAGAACAACTCTGTTTCCAAAAGATGATAACTGTTCATGTACACTGTGACTTCAACATTTCTATCCTTAGAAGCTTTCAAATCGTCCCCCTTGTTGAGTACTTTGATGGCAAAGGAGCCCAGTCATAACAAAAATTTCCGACTTTTGGTTGAAAATTTCTAAGTCCAAACTGAAAATTTTTTTGGTGCCTAAAAAACTTTTTTTTTTTCATCTCCAAATGGCCTGAAACGCATAAAAAAACGAAAATAAAAATACGATTTTTCGGCGGCCATTTTGGATTGTCGGAAATTCGAATCGAAATTTTTTCGATGTTTTTTACAATTCGGTGATACAGTCTACATTTCTAAGCCATTTTGGATGGTTCAGCATAATACCTGTCCCGAGATTGAGTTCAAAAATGGTCAAATTTTGAAATTTTTTTTCGTTTCGAAAAATGTTTTGGCAGAAAAGTGTTAACTACATACATTTTTGTACCATGTACTGATAAAGGGGCATATTGCTGACATGCCTGCGAAAATTTCAAGTCAATCGCCCTTTCCAGTCCAAAGATATCAGCTCCCGCCTATTTGGGCGGTTTTGGCTGAAAAAACATATTTTTATACTGTACCAATGACCCAGACTTAGCTGGTGCTAACTCCAACAAAACCAGGGCCAAACACAAATTTTGCCCCCCAATCCCCAAAATTTGCATCCAAAACAAAAAGAAATCATGTCCTAAAGGACCTCCATACTACGCCTCTACTGCGCATGCGCAGTGACGCAGTCGTCCCGAAATTGGCGCCAATTATCATTCTCTGTTTGGCCCTTCATCAGTCAACATCTCACTGATCTTTGTGCTTGTAAATCTCAGTTTAAAGGATGCCAGACACATAATT
Source organism: Pictodentalium vernedei (assembly GCA_031216915.1). Taxonomy (NCBI): domain Eukaryota; kingdom Metazoa; phylum Mollusca; class Scaphopoda; order Dentaliida; family Dentaliidae; genus Pictodentalium; species Pictodentalium vernedei. The sequence goes on along the minus strand of CM062292.1, from coordinate 137,605,844 downwards.
TTTGGAGAAAATGTGATTCTAAGGAGGATAGAAGGAGGAGAGGAAAAAGAAGTGGCAAAAAATAATCAGGGCTGTACTTAAAATTTTTTGTTGAAATTATGTTAAGTTGCCTATTTTCGAGGCATGGGCCTCTTGTTGTCATTCTTGCTAATTGTTGCACTGCTTATTCAGTGTTTCCTCTCCCCTAGCCTTCTAAAGTCCCCCCTTGCAATTCTCCCATGCTTTTGGCATATTTTTGAGAAGTTTCATTTCTAAAATTTCCTGGGAGAGTTGCTTGGTTACAGAATGTTTTCTGTTATTTTCCCCATAGTTACGTTTTCACCCATGGGTGTATAACGTTTGTGTTCTGCATCTTCCATCTGATGTTCTACAGATTCTCCCCTGGGAGTCTCTGTTTTGCATCAGATGGAGTGTAATTGATGACTGATTCCGGGCCAGTTTTTTTTTCAGTGCCTGGAGTCATGTTTTCTAGTGTGTTTACACTGTTTGTTTTCATTGGCAACAGCCTTTTTTGAGGGGGGCTGTTTGCCTTTGTGGTAGTTTATCTCATTATAAGATACATTTATATTATCCGAAAGTGTCTCATTAATTATTTTATATAAATTTAAAATTTTTGACCACACTTTGCCATCGGATCCATCGGGGCTCAACGTTACTTTTCAGCAACTTGGGCTTCTCTGAAAAAATATTTTTTCAAAATTATTTTGTTTTGCAATTGTTTTTTCATTTATTAATGGATCATGTTATTATGTATCTTTGTGTCAGGGGTTTTTGCGAGTAACTAGGACTTATTGTTGTTCTTTCACAATGAAGGGACATTGTTCAAATTGTAATAGGAAGAAATCTTCCTCTGACTTTCATGATCATTGTATTAATTGTAGTCAGTGTTCTCGCATTAATCCCTGTCCTATATGTGAACATTGGGATGAGAAACATTGGAAACGTGTGTCACGATATGTTGTTTCTGGAGAAAGAGCGTTGCCGGCTCTTTCTCCACAAGGTCACTCTACTCTCTCAGTTTCTATTTCAGAGGAACCAGAACAGGGTGATGTTTCCATGTTATCTTCTTCAAGTGTGCGTCCGTCGTCACAAATGAATTCAGAGCTAGCGGCAAAAGTGCTCATGGAGATTAGACAAATGTCGTCTGCTAGCTCGCCCGGTGTAGCGTCCATTCACCGAATGGTTCAGCAGCCGGGTTCGTCCGATGCGGTCCAAGAGGAAATTTTGGGTGATGCGAGCACTATAAACATAATAGATGCACACCCAGTGACGGCGGATAGTAAACGAGAACGGAGGAAGCCTTTTAGTCCGGTTCCTAGCTCGTCCAGGTCCAGCCGGGCCGCGAGCGAGAGAGGCCCCTCTCTCGTACAACAACATCTGGGACCAGATGTTGTGGTACAAAATGTGTCTTTAGCGGAGCATACGTCCGTCGCTCGGGACGCTCCGTTGTATAAGCAGTCCGCAGAGACTGTTAAGGCTTCCTCTTCTCGTCGGCGCACACGACCGCATCTTGGCTGCGTGACCTCCGATATTTTGCCAGCTTCGCCGATGAAGGATTCTTCGGCGACCAGGTCACACCATCCGGCAGCCAGGGATTCGAGACCGATGGACTCCGGACGTTCGCATAGGAAAAGTATGCAGGAGCCATCTGATGCGGAGCTGCCCTCGGCGAAGCAGCGAAAGACCGCGCCTCCGCAGGTCTCGACGTCGGACATTCTAGTGCAGATAGCACAGCTTATCGCAGCATCCCAGAAGCCGACAGAAACGGTGTCGGATCGAGAATTATCCGACGGCGCTGGGTCGGTACGCTCCGCCGAAGCATCGGGGGCGGACGACCGGGAACATCGGGAGGTCCGACCGGATGGTGAAAGGGATACGGATGAATTGGAGCTATCCCTTTCGGAACAACATAAAGCTGCCGTGGACTTCATTCGGCACTTTCTCCCTCAAGTTGTTCCGTCGGGCCAGACTGCTGCGCTTCCGGACAAGAGAATTATAGCGTCATTGGACTCTGAATTTTTTGAGCGGTTCAGGGACATCGCTCCCGAGTTTCCGTCGAAGTCCAATAATGTTGCAAGAACATTTGAATTATTGAACGACGCTATATTTAAACTTGCTTCCAGGACAGGGAAAGCAGGTTTCTTGTCCGCTAATACTCTTAACCTGCCTTTCATTAATGCAAGGAATAAATTCGACACGGCAGGACAGGGTATACCGAGAGTTCCTCTGCGTATGGACGACGAGGCGGAAGACTTAGAGCTATCATTACCGTCGTCAGCTTCTATTCCAACCGCGGTGTTGGAAACAGCTATTGCGTCTAACAGAGCCAATTTAGATGCCTTATCTTACGCAGATCACCTTACTAAGGCGTTATCACTGCGCCTTCAAGGGGAAGAGTTTCAGGATATACAATCCTCTTTAAGACTTCTTTCAAGGGCAGTAGCTTATTCCACGTGTAACTCCGCCCTTTCAGTGGCAAATCTGGAGTTGGTTAGACGTGACGCAGCCCTAGCTACATCCACACTAGTGGATTCTAAGGTGAAGAACTCTCTTAGAGTCGCTTCGGTCTCAGGAGAACTTCTCTTTGACGGCAAGCTTTCCGCTATTTATGATAATATTAAAAAGAAAGCTAATGATTCTCTGTTGTTCAGATCCGCTCCTAAAAGGTCGGATACAGCAGACACGAATAAGGCAGGCACTTCTGGGTCTAATGCGCCCAAGAGAGGTTCCTATAGAGGTTCCGGTGCGTCCTCTTGGTCTTATTCGAGAGACCGTCAGGATAGCGACTCTCGTTCGGGACGTCCTTCAGGCCGGGACAATCGGTCGGATGCCCCGAGGTCGACGAGGCGAGGTGCGGGTCGTGGAAGACGTGGTTTCTCCTACCGCAGGCCTCGCAGGTCCAGGAGGTGATGGCTTAAACCTCTATCGCGTTCCGGTTGGCGGAAGGTTGTCGAGTTTTTCACAAGAGTGGGCGTCGATTACGGACGACCCGTGGGTGAGAGGAGTGACTTCGGAAGGTCTAAAGATATCCTTCAAACGAAAGCCTCCATTAACTCGAAGTCCAAAGTGGACTCATCTGCCGTCAAATCCACAGAAAAGAGACGCTCTGTTATCAGAGGTGCAGTCTCTTTTAATGAAGAACGCGGTAGAGGTCGTAGAAAACCAGGAATCTCTGGGATTCTACAGCCATCTGTTTCTGGTTCCGAAACCAGACGGCTCGTTCCGTCCAGTCATAGATTTGAGCTGGATAAACAAGCTGATCGTCGCTCCGAAGTTTTATATGGAGACGATTCGATCGGTCAGAGCGAGTATTCGGGTGAACGATTATGCAACGAGCATAGATCTCAAAGATGCGTACTTTCACGTCATGGTACATCCGCCATTCCGAAAGTATCTACGCTTCGCAGTCCTAGGAGTGGTGTATCAGTTCCGGGCCATGTGCTTCGGATTGAATCTAGCACCCTGGGCTTTCACTCGGGTAATGAACTCGGTAATGATCTACTTCCGAGCTCATTCGTCTGCGGTAACGTCGGCCTACCTGGACGACATTCTTCAGAGGTACGGCAACGAGTTAACGCTTCAGAACGATGTTCAGAATCTTCTTCTATTGCTCCGACGTCTCGGTTTCATAGTAAACGAGGAGAAGTCGGATCTGGTGCCGTCCAAGTCATTCACTCATCTGGGAATGAGCTTCGAGACGCACAACAATCTCGTTCGTCTGCCGTTAACCAGAGCGAAATTAGTCAGTTGTTACGCTCGCTATTGTCTGCATGCAGACAAAGTCACGGCGAGAGAATTTATGAGACTGATAGGTCTGTGCGGAGCCGCCGCGGATCTCATTCCGATGGGGCGGCTACGCACACGTCCTCTTCAAATTTTCCTGACTCAGAATTGGAGTGTGAAAATTCATTCGCTCGATGTAGACGTTCTCTTGTCAGATCAAGTGAAACAAGAGATTCAGACTTGGGCAAACATTCAGTGGTTAACTCAAGGAGTTCCGCTGCAGTTGCCGGATCCGAGTTTTACCATTATGACGGATGCCAGTCAAACAGGTTGGGGTGCATCATTAATCCCAACGGATTCGAGATGCCAGGGTCTTTGGGATCCGCAATTCCTGTGCAAGCACATAAACATCAAGGAAATGATGTCAATTTGGCTTGCGTTACGTCACTGGATGGACATTATTCACGATGCTCATGTCCAAATCCTATCCGACAATACGACAGTAGTGGCGTATATACGGAATCAGGGAGGCACTCATTCAGTTCCGTTGTTCAATCTAACGGAAAGAATCCTTCTGTTTGCGTTGGAACATCACGTTCTTCTTTCGGTCCGTCACATACCGGGTCGTCTGAATGTGCTAGCAGACTCCCTTTCACGAAAGGGTCGCTTGTTGCCGTCGGAGTGGACTCTCAACAAACAAGTATTCAATCAGATTTGCTACCAATGGGAACGGCCAATGATAGACTTATTTGCGACACATCTCAAACAATCAGTTGCAGACGTATGTGTCCCCGTGTCCGGATCCAAGAGCATTTGCAGTAGACGCTCTGTCGATCCCTTGGGACGGAATGATAGGATATGCGTATCCTCCAGTGCCGTTAATTCAACAAGTATTGCTAAAGATAAAACAATCTCAATGCAAGATTCTGTTGGTAGCATCTCTGTCGCCACAGAGACCGTGGATAAATCTACTCAGGTGTCTGTTGTGGGACCTACCGCGGAAGCTTCCTCCACGAGAGGATCTTCTTTCGCAGGGGAAATCGCGCCAACTCCATCACAACCCGCAAGGTCTCAACCTTCACGTTTTTCCGTTGTGCGGTCCTTCTTGCATGGCAAGCACTTTACAGGACGAGCAGTGGACGCGATTTCTAACTGTAGGAGGACCTCCTCTTCGCTAAACTATGCGGCTAAGTGGAAGGTTTTTCGTCGTTGGTGTAGGGATCATTCTGTAGATATATTTGATCCCTCTATACCAGACATTGCAAACTTTCTAGTATACTTGTTTGACGAAATCAAACTGCAGCCTGTTACTATAAAGGGTTATAGATCTATGTTATCTGATACCTATGCACATCATGATAGTTTACAAATTGGATCTAATGTCTCTTTATCGAAATTGGTTAGAAACTTTTCGATAAATAGACCCAGAACTCTTAGATTAATTCCTAAGTGGAATTTAGCTTGGGTTCTCCTTAAATTGAAGGAAAAGCCATTTGAACCTCTTGGGACAGTAGATTTCAAATTCTTATCTTATAAGACAGCTTTTCTCTTAGCTTTCTCTTCTGCCAGAAGAGTCAGTGAGCTTCATGCACTATCGGTGGATGATTCTCATTATCGTAGTGTTGGGAACACTATCACCTTCACTACTAATGTGGGTTTTTTAGCTAAGAATCAGGCTCCTAATAAATATCCGGAACCTATTGTTATTAAGGCTCTTCCGTCTTCAGACGGGCGTAGGCCTTTACTCTGTCCTGTTAGAGCACTACGTATCTATAAACAGAGATCTCAGTTCATCAGAAAGGGACGGAAACGTTTCTTTCTGTCTTTGATGCCTAATAGAAAGGACATTTCAGTCCATTCTATTGCTAGATGGATTCAGTTAACTATCCGTACTGCTTATGAAGATTTATCTTCTTCTCAGCAGTCTGTGCTTAAGATTTCTGCTCATGAAGTAAGAGCTCTTTCTACTTCCTGGGCTTATGCTAATAGTGTTGCTATTACAGATTTAATGAAGGCTGCTTATTGGTCTCAGCCATCCACATTTACAAATTTTTATCTCAGAAATATTGAGTCCATTTCTGGAGACCTGCATTGTTTAGGTCCGTTATCTGTTGCTCAGAATGTCGTCCACTAAACAGTTGCAACTATAGTTATGCAGGCTTTCTGTTCCGGCAGTGACTCCGTCCGGCTGCCCTCTTCGCTCTGGGCTATTTGACCCAGGGCAAGGGGAAGGGGGGGGGGGGGGGCGGGTGTTCCCTTAGGTCACCTGCTTTATAGTGAAAAGCAAGGGAATGCCTCCTCCAAGACAGTATTTCTGAGTCGCTTCCGGGATGGTTTTAAAGTGTAATATTAATGTTTAATTTCATTCATGTCTTATTTTTAAAGTGTAGCTCGGTGTGAAGCATTTGTATATGTCAAGTGTCAAATGGGCTTTAATATACAATACTCGGACACTTTTAAATGATTATAAAGAGTCTCAATTCTCTGGACTACTTTATTTATTGGCTTGCTTTAAAAATAATTAGTATAAGGGTTATACTGGATGTTAATAGAGAACATGAATGTTATTGTGCTCAATTATTAAGGGTAGTGTATCTTTCTAATTTAATATTAAATAAGAAAGATACATGTAAAGCCTAATACTCCTTTTCTCCTTAAGGGGTTACCTCTTTACTATATAATTGAGCTTATTGGATTTTCCTCTATGTCCTAGGCCCTCCAGCCTGTTTACTATTCAGCTAAGTCTGGGTCATTGGTACAGTATAAAAATGTTAAAAAATTTATAGTAATTTATATATTTTTTATACTTACCAATGACCCAGACGGGGATGGCCCTCCCTGGAGTTGGGAACTCTTGCCTCCCCGCTGAGTACATAGCGCTGACCAGGCACTGCCAGTAAGAATGATAATTGGCGCCAATTTCGGGACGACTGCGTCACTGCGCATGCGCAGTAGAGGCGTAGTATGGAGGTCCTTTAGGACATGATTTCTTTTTGTTTTGGATGCAAATTTTGGGGATTGGGGGCCAAAATTTGTGTTTGGCCCTGGTTTTGTTGGAGTTAGCACCAGCTAAGTCTGGGTCATTGGTAAGTATAAAAAATATATAAATTACTATAAATTTTTTAACTTTCCGCAATATGCGGATAGTTTTATTTATCAGAACTAATGAATATAGACATAATAAAGTAATAAAAAACACAAGAAAAGTTTTTTCAATTTTTGGTCACAGTGTCCCGAAGCCATGTTTGACTGCTGGCAGAAGCCAAATTAAGAACAACTCCGTTTCCAAAAGATGATAACTGTTCATGTACACTGTTACTTCAACATTTCTACCCTTAGAAGCTTTCAAATCGTCCCCCTTGTTGAGTACTTTGACGGCAAAGTAGCCCGGTCGTAACGAAAATTTCCGACTTTTGGTTGAAAAAAAGTCCAAACTGAAAATTTTTCTGGTGCCAAAAAAATTTTTTTTTTCATCTCCAAATGGCCTGAAACGCATAAAAAAAACGAAAATAAAAATACGATTTTTCGGCGTCCATTTTGGATTGTCGGAAATTCTAATCGAAATTTTTTCGATGGTTTTTACAATTCGGTGATACAGTCTACATTTCTAAGCCATTTTGGATGGTTCAGCATAATACCTGTCCCAAGATTGAGTTCAAAAATGGTCAAATTTTGAAATTTTTTTTCGTTTCGAAAACTGTTTTGGCAGAAAAGTGTTAACTACATACATTTTTGTACCATGTACTGATAAAGGGGCATATTGCTGACATGTCTGCGAAAATTTCAAGTCAATCGCCCTTTCCAGTCCAAAGATATGAGCTGCCGACAATTTTTGTTAAAGGGTTAACAAAAACATTTTGCCCCAAATACTGATGGTTTTATTTATTAGAACTCATGGCCGTCATTGATAGTTTTTATTTATGGGAAATAATGAATCTAGACATAATAAAGTAAAAAAAAAAAAACCGAACATTTTTTTCAATTTTCGGTCACAGTGTCCCGAAGCCATGTTTGACTGCTAGCAGAAGCCAAATTAAGAACAACTCCATTTCCAAAAGATGATAACTGTTCATGTACACTGTGACTTCAACATTTCTAACCTTAGAAGCTTTCAAATCGTCCCCCTTGTTGAGTACTGTGACGGCAAAGTAGCTCGGTCGAAACAAAAATTTCCGACTTTTGGTCGAAAATTTCTAAGTCCAAACTGAAAATTTTTCTGGTGCCAAAAAATTTTTTTTTTCATCTCCAAATGGCCTGAAACGCATAAAAAAACGAAAATAAAAATATGATTTTTCGGCGGCCATTTTGGATTGTCGGAAATTCGAATCGAAATTTTTTCGATGGTTTTTACAATTCGGTGATATAGTCTACATTTCTAAGCCATTTTGGATAGTTCAGCATATCCCTGTCCCGAGATTGAGTTCAAAATTGTCAAATTTTGAAATTTTTTTTTGTTTCGAAAAATGTTTTGGCAGAAAAGTGTTAACTACATACATTTTTGTACCATGTACTGATAAAGGGGCAGATTGCTGACATGTCTGCGAAAATTTCAAGTCAATCGCCCTTTCCAGTCCAAAGATATGAGCTGCCGACAATTTTTGTTAAAGGGTTAACAAAAATGGGAATATGACGTTGGGTTAGAACTTATGACCCTTTATGAGTACATAAACTTTAAAAAAAATCGTTCAGAGCGTTTTCGAGGAATAGTGAAAATAAAAGTGTGGAAGAATAATAAAAAAAATAATCAATGCAATAACAAATAGATTTTCCCTTTAGGAAAATTCAAATAAAGATTACTACTGTTCTTGTAAGGCATAAAAAGGTAATGAGGGCTTTAAAAGTCCATTCTATGATTTTTCGGCTGGGGAGCATGGTGATTCAGTTGTGGACTGTTGGACTTCAATGCCAGAGGCCCTGAGTTTGATCCCCGTCCGGGACGACCCGTTGTGTCCTTGGGCAAGGCACTTTATCCCGGTTGCCTACATTGGGGCACGATGACGCCGTGTACTAAGGCATACTACACGTCGATGGTGCACATGTCTTCAACCACTGTAACCCTGCTTGACCGGAGCTTGAACCTAGTTAGAATGTTGAGGAGCTGACAGTTGCTCGGTGGTTCTCTCCGGGTACTTCAGCTTCCACCACCCAAAAAACTGTCCCGATTAGCCATTGTGCATAAGTATGTGACCTTAAACACCAATAAATAAATAAAGAAATTGTTCGGCTTTGAAACAGTCAGAATTAAATGCAGACATTTTTTATATATTAATATGTAACTGGAGCTCAGGAAAATGACTTATCGGGCAAAGCGCGTCCATGCTTGCACACCTTTGGTGCACCTTATTGTCAACTGAGGTACACTTTTCTCGTGTCGTTAAAATATTAGAAGTTGGATATATTTATGTTATCACCACTGTGTGTTGATCAAGAAACTTGTATCAAGCTGAGATGGTGTTCACATTACATATCGCGACAAGCCATTTAGGGTGATTTGCGATACATATTAAGAACACCATCATGGCTTAATACGAGTTTCTCAATCAACACAGTTGATGACAAATTTATCTTACCATTTTGGAAACCCACTTAGTGGTAATAACCATTTTATCTTAAAATATTCCGCCTTTACTTGAGTTGTTTGCATGTATTTTGACAACCATTCAGCATCTATGAATTGATTTTTTTATGAATGAAAATCATGATGATGTCCTGTTATAACGTTCTTGAGTTGTGCATGACATAATCCCCATTATTTATCGTACTTGTACTGTAATCGACAAAGTTTATAGTGGTATTTCAGCTTTGCGTGTTTGTTTGATTTTTCAGCTTTAATGCATGGTAGGCCTTATATAAAGATCATTAAGGCAAAAATTGATCTGGTCAAATTTAGTGATTTAGTTGGTGATTTATTTGTTATGTAATTACTGTAAGCAAATGGCAGCTTCAACATGTGCAGGGAACAGCCTGGGGGGGAGGGGGTGTGGAAATTTAGGGAGACTCTGTCTCTCCCTCCAGAAAAAATAGGGAGACTGCCGAGTCAAGTAGGGAGACAACATAGGCAAGTGGGGAAAATTAAGAATATTATACACCACCCCCTGCCGCCCATTCATACATTCATATTTTCAGCTCATGGTCCTCCATTAATGCCCGTTTAATAATAATCAATTAATAATTAATAATAATTTTAAAGCCTAAAATTCACACACGGTGCTCAATGGCTGTACAGTAATTGCATACATACATATACACACATACATTCTCTCACAGATGCATTGATACATAGATCACTATAGGTCCAGTTGCATTAATCCAGGTCCAGTTGTCTATGATACATCTATGCCAGGTTAAAAAATCACAAAGTAATTATTCATTGAAAATCCCCCACTGTTACCCTCTCCTTCATACCCCCCCCCCCCCCCCCCCCTTCCTTCTCTTCTTTGTGCCAATCCTCCCAGCACCTTCCTGTGGTTGCCTTTCACCAAAGTCTACTCAGCTAATAATTTCCATAGTCTGAAAGTGTGAACAGGACTAGCTGTAAGAAGGTTGCTTGGAAGTCACTTTTTCAAGATCCTTCATATGCACACTTGTGCCCTGTAAAAAGCTTTTCTTGTTATCACTAAAGCTTTTTTTTCATGTGTTTCAATTCCATTCGTGTTTTTCTGGGAATAGACGGCCCAACAGTTAACAGTTGTCAGCAAAATGAAATAAAAATATAGTGTTAGAAAATACGTCTGTTGTGTATACATTTTCAACAGAGAATTTTCTGTATCCTAAGCGACGTAACCTACTTTCAAACTGGGTTACTTTGTTGAGTCACAAAAGTCACCTATTTTCATTTCGACACTTGAAGCTCTGACTGAAACAGAACAAAATAGAAATAAAAAAGTGGCAATGGACTATTGATTCTCCTGTGATTTCAAATAAATGGTCACTTATTTGCCAAATGAACATGCCCATTTATCACGCTCAAGCACATTCGATTCTTGAAAATAATTGTTTTTATGTAAACCCCGGACCACTCAGTTCAGCCTTTCCTCATTTTGGACAATTTTTAGAGGGCATCTTGTAATCGCCCCTACTATTTTTCTAGGCGACTTTGGGCTTAGAAGGGCGACATAATCGCCCTAGTCACTCTCACGGCTGGTCCCTGAACATGTGTATTCAGTTTTCGATCAGTGCATGTAAAATGTTCTCTTTCGGAATCGAATGACCTCATCTCTGGGTCATAAATTGACTTGTCCTAAGGGACTTGTCGATATATGCCCAGAGACAAGGTCTCAACTTCAGTACACCATCTCGGAAACCTACATGGTGGTAATAACCTATATTTATTGTGCGAACATGTCTTTTAGAATCCTTTAGTCAATGAAAGTTTTTCTCAGTGGGAATTTGTGGCTTTCCTTATTTTAAAATCAGATGGACCATGGAGGGTGACAACATTCTCTTTCCTCAAAACAACTGGCCTGATGGTAAAGCTACACATTAATGTTTCGTGCGGTGCTTCCTTAAGGACATACCACATGAAAAATTAACCTATAGCTTCACTGTTCAAGTTGAACTTTTGTGGTTCAAATTTAGTCTCCATGAATTCCACTAATCAGATAACCCTGTTAATTGAAAACTAGTACAATCTGGTGTTTCATTAATTAAAATTGCTAATGTCGATTTTTATGCCCCCAAGAACTTCTTGGGGGCATTATGTTTTCACCATGTCCGTCCGGACGTTCATCGTCCAATCTGTCTGTCCGTCGTCCAGCTGTTAACTTTTGGTTTCTATCCAATAACTAAAGAACCGCTTTTTGACCAAATCATAATTTTAGGGGTTACTTGTGGATGACTATACAATGCTTCCTTTTGATTTTGGTCCTGCTAGCCAATACAATATGGCCATCATGACAGCCACATTGATTTGGTTTCCTTTCAATACCTAATGAATGCTGATACAAATCATTTATATTTTTAGTTGAGTTGGGACGAAGTCAAACTCGACTTATAGTTTGATGAAATGACGGGCGGGCGGTGGGCGTAAACAATTGGTTTCCGGACAATATCTTTAGTTCTATTTGATGCACCTTTACCAAATTTATACCAGAGGTTACCCTATAGGAAAGGAAGACACCTATCGATTTCAGAGTCTCGCGCCCCAAGGACAAGGTTACTGTTACTTAGTTCTATTTGATGCACCTTTACCAAACTTATACCAGAGGTTACCCTACAGGAAGGGAAGACACCTATTGATTTTGGAGTCTGGGACTCCAAGGTCAAGGTCACTGTTACTATAAATAGAATATTTTGTGACAAATTGGTTTCCAGGCAATAACTTTAGTTCTATTCTGTGTATCTTCACCAAACTTATACCACAGGTTACCCTATAGGAAGGGAAGAAACCTATCGATTTCGGTGTCTGGGGCCCCAAGGTCAAGGTCACTGTTACTATTAATAGAATATTTTGTGACAAATTGGTTTCCGGGCAATAACTTTAGTTCTATTTGACACACCTTTACCAAACTTACACCAGAGGTTACCCTATAGGAAAGGAAGACACCTATCGATTTCAGAGTCTCGCGCCCCAAGGTCAAGGTCACTGTTGCCATAAATAGCTTATTTCTTCAGAATTTAATGTCAAAACTTGACTTCTGGATCTGTGATCCTCTTGCTGGATTTTTAGCTGCGACTAGCAGCTCTATAAGTGGCAATGTCGGTCGGGCGGTCTGTCTATGACCAACGAGTTTGTCTGTGACCAACGAGTTTCAAAACTCAATAACTTTTGAAATACTTGATGGAATGACTTTATATTTGGCATATAAGTGTACCTTATTGATGTCTAGCCACTGTTCATTGCATGTATTGTTCCAAATATTTTTCTTGGAGTTATGGCCCTTGATGAACTTAGAATTTTTTGAGATTGCACCACCCGTTGCAGCTACGGCGTCGATGTCGTGATTTTTGGATTATGCATTGTTGGTGTCTAGAGGAAGCTTCCTTTCGATTTTGGACTAGTCAGCTGAACCAAGATGGCCACCAGTGGCCAGTTCATTATGCAGCCACCTTGAATTTGGTTTCCACCCAATAGCTAATGAATACTGACTCAAATCAATTTCATTTTTTGCTTATCCCTTATTGGTGTCTAGAGGAAGCTTCCTTTTGATTTTGGATCATCTAGCCAATTCAATATGGCTCCATGGTGGTCATATTGAATTTGGTTTCCATCCAATAACTAATGAATGCTGACTCAAATCACTTTTATTTGTGACGAAGTCAAACTCGACTTATAGTTTGGTGAATGGCGGGCGGGCAGGCGTCCGGGCAGGCGGGCGGGCGTAAACAATTGGTTTCCGAATGATAACTTGATAGTGGTTCAACTCACATTCATTAAACTTCATACATAGGTTGGTCTTGGTGGGAGGAAGAACTCTATTGATTTTGGACATGCTACGTCGAAGGTCAAGGTCACAGTGACCTTGAACGTAGTAAATCTTAAACAATTGGTTTCCGGATGATAACTTGATAATGGTTCAACTCACATTCATGAAACTTCATAGGTAGATTTTCCTTGGTGAGGGGAAGAACCCTATTGATTTTGTACTCGCTACGTCAAAGGTCAAGGTCACTGTGACCAGGAACATAGTAAATCGCAACAGTACGTCAAATGTAAAGGTCACAGACCCAGCACACACTCAATAATTCATTTGCAGACAATAACTTCATAATGATCAAACCCACCTTTTCTGTTGTCACAACTCGACATTGGATCGGTGATCCTGAGCGGCATTTTTTTTAGTCGAGTTGTGACGATGTCAAACTCAACTTATAGTTTGATGAATGGCGGGCGGGCAGGCGGGCGTAAACAATTTGTTTCCAGATGATAACTTGATAATAGTTCAACCCATGTTCATGAAACTTCATAGGTAGGTTGGTATCGGTGAAAGGAAGAACCCTATTAATTTTGGACTTGCTTGGTCAAAGGTCAAGGTCACAGTGACCTTGAACATAGTAAGTTGTAAACAATTGGTTTCCGGATGATAACTTGTCTACGGTTCAACCCACATTCATGAAACTTCATATGTAGGTTGGCCTTCGTGAGAGGAAGAACCCTATTTATTTCAGACTCACTAGGTCAAAGGTCAAGGTCACAGTGGCCCTGAACACAGTAAATCAAAACAATTGGTTTCAGGAAGATAACTTGATAATGGTTCGACCCATGTTCATGAAACTTCATATTTAGGTTGGCATCAGTGAGAGGAAAAACCCTATTTATTTCGGACTCACTAGGTCAAAGGTCAAGGTCACAGTGACCCTGAACACAGTAAATCAAAACAATTGGTTTCAGGATGATAACTTGATAATGGTTCGACCCATGTTCATGAAACTTCATAGTTAGGTTGGCATCAGTGAGAGGAAGAACCCTATTTATTTTGGACATTTTAGGTGAAAGGTCAAGGTCACAGTGACCTTCAACATAGTAAATCGTAAACAATTGGTTTCCCGACGATAACTTGATAATGGTTTGACCAACATTCATGAAACTTCATAGGTAGGTTGGCCTAGGTGAGTGGAAGACCCCTATTTATTTTGGATTCACTAGGTCAAAGGCCAAGGTCACAGTGACCTTGAACATAATAAATCGTAACAATTTGTTTCCAGATGATAATTAGACAATGGTTCCACCTACGTTCTTGAAACTTCATAGGTAGGTTGGCATTGTTGCAAGAAAGAGCCCTATTTATTTCGGAATCACTATGTCAAAGGTCAAGGTCACAGTGACCCTTTATATAGTAAATTGTAAACAATTGGTTTCCGGACGATAAGTTGATAATGATTAGGCCATAAAAAAAGAACCTCTGTTTCTCAGGCCCACGTGCATGGTCATTTTTGGTGCGCATGCAACCTTTTTATGACACCAAAAAAATTTGAGATATTGTGCTCATTTCGGTAAATCGATATCGATGCGTTCGCAAATTTTAAATTAACACACTTTAAGCTTTTTCTACATCATACTTTAATAAAGTGGGTGGGTTTTAGCAATATTCACGACAGAAAGTGTTTTATTCTGTAAAAGGTAAGTCATAATGACAGCAAGAAGGAAGGTGTCTTTCAGTCTGACAACAAACAGTCACAAAGGGTAATGGTCGATTCGCACCACGTTTGATTCGCACCAACCCTCAGAAAGTCTGCAAAGTCAGGTGCTATGTTGAATGGAACACAGTCTCCTGGCATTTATTTTTAGTTACATTTGTATTGTAAATGGCCGTCATTGGGAATTTGTGTACTGTTATTTGAAACTGTTACGAGTTTCTCAGTTAATTTAAATAAATGCATTTGAGATGCAGGATAATTAGATAACTAATAGTAACCGTTGCTTGATATAAAAGTAACCGTCATAGTTGAAAATAAATCGCATATAGGCAGGTATGTGCGGTCGAATTGGTTAATAAAAACACGCAAACATTCGTTTTGTATTTCATTTTCAGATTTAAAAAAAATATGATTCATGGATGAACTGCCCGTTCAAATGGGTTGTGATAATTTTGAATATAATGGGGAAAAATTGCGATTCACGATTTTATTAGGCAGGTTGTGAAAGGATTTTTTTTTTGGTAAACTAAATCTCACAAAGTTGGCACTTCGACATTTGATTTGTCCCAGAGACGTTTCAACCCGAGACGTTTCACCCACGAGGCGTTTCCTGACTTTCGTCCTGTGTTATAATTTTCACGTTTCACTGAAAAACAAACATTCAAACCCCACTTCATTTACGACCCAACACCCCTGTGGTGAATAACCAATATATTTGCGAAATTTTGCGTGGTCCACCAGGCATTTGGGTGGGCGTCAAATTACCACAAACAACCTCTCGAGAAGAAAATAAAAAGAAAGAAAAAAAATGCCCGCCCGCCCGCACGCTTTTTTGGAAAAAATGACCTGAGAAACAGACAATCAACTTTGTATGGCCTTAAACCCACTTTTGTGCTGTCACAACTCGACATTGGATCGGTGAACTTATCGGCATTTTTTAATTATGCATTGTTGGTGTCTAGAGGAAGCCTCATTTCAATTTTGGATCAGCCAGCTGAATCAAGATGGCCGCCAGTGGCCAATTCATTATGGCTTCCATGGTGGAATTGGTTTCCACCCAATAACTAATGAATATTATTACAGACTCGGATTAATTTAATTTTTTGGTTTTCCATTACTGGGGTCTAGAGGATTTTGGAAGCTTCCTTTTGATTTTTGTTATGCCCCTGAGAGACATGCCTACCCTTTTATGTCACCATTGGGAGCATATGCCATGCTTTGTGTTGCTCTTGTTATTGCCTGTACCTGATAAACACATGCGTGGACATCACTGCCCACGCGTGGATTGTGACAAGTACGATGGCTGTACTGTTATATATTTTGACATTGCCATGCAAATTTCCCTTTATTGAACTGTTTGACAAAGCTCTCTGATATAACAGAACAAATGTTAAGTTTGTCTCTAGAATACAAGAAGAGACCAAATTCCTCTTTGTTGAGTACTGCTGTTAATTGAATAATCATCACTGACAAAATGGCTGTTCAGTTAACATGGTTCCACTATAAAATGAAGTTAGGCTAAAAAAAAAGAAGAAAGTGTTGCAATCCCTCATTGAATTTGAACCCGTTCATTGGACATTTTTATTGCCTTTCAGTGTCTTCCAATATTAGTACAAACTCAGGGAGACCCAAAACTTTTTTTTACATTTTTTGATTGATGCATATTTATTTAGTTGCATCTCCAATATGTTTGCCTTGCTACCATTTATGGGAGAGTGCCTCTCCCATAAACTGCAATGATGCAAATTCCCATAGATTAAATACCTTTACTTCAAAGATAATATAAAGAGCATCGAAAGAATATGAGGCCTTTGAATTGCAGTACCTACAGTTTGTTTTTAGAGAAATGTTGTATTTTTAGCTCAACTTTGGCAAAGCCAAATTTGAGCTTTTGTCATGGCCCGTCGTCCGTCTGTCCGTACGTCAACAATTGGATACAGCTCGGGCTAGAGGCCGTATTTATGAACCGATCTTTACGAAACTTCTTGGGTACCTTTGTTATGACTGTGGGACGAGAACGAGTGTTTTTGGGTGCGGTCCGAAATTCGAGATGGCTGCCAGCCGTCATTTTGTACCGACGATGCAGAAATCTGTTTTTTGTACAGAACTTCCATATGAAAGCTCTGATTTGAATAATTTTTTGTATAAATGTTTAGTACCATGAGATACATCACATATCATACGGGGTTTTTTCTCGTGCTTAAATTATGCAAATTAGACTAACTTGGATTTATTTAGTGTTACTTTCAGCACTGTCAGTGCAAATGCCAATACGGCTTGGGCTAGAGGCTGTATTTATCAACCGATCTTCACGAAACTTCTTGGGTACCTCTGTTATCAACTTGGGACGAGAACGAGTGTTTCTGAGTGCGGTCCAAAATTCAAGACAGCTGCCAGTGGCCATTTTGTACCGAAATTAGGTCTAATCAATTTTTTGTACACAACTTCTATACGGCTTAGGCTAGAGGCCGTATTTATGAACCGATCTTTACGAAACTTCTTGGGTACCTTTGTTATCACCGTGGGATGAGAACGATTGTTTTTGGGTGTGGCCCGAAATTCAAGATGGCCACCAGCAGCCATTTTCTACCAAAATTAGTGCAATCAGTCTTTTGTACAGAACTTCTGTATGAAAGTTCTGATTTGAATAAATTTTTGTATGAATGTTTAGTAACATGGAATACATCACATATAGTACACGTTTTTTTCTTGTGCAGAAATTATGCAAATTAGATGAATTTTGATTTATTTAGTGCTACTTATACACTGTAAGTGCACATGTCAATACAGCTCGGGCTAGAGGCTGTATTTATCAACCGATCTTCACGAAACTTCTTGGGGTACCTTTGTTATCACCTTGGGACGAGAACGAGTGTTTCTGAGTACTGTCCAAAATTCAAGATGGCTGCCAGTGGCCATTTTGTACTGAAATTAGGTCCAATCAGTTTTTTGTCACAACTTCTATACAGCTCATATTTATGAACTGATCTTCACAAAACTAATTGGGTACCTTTGTTTTCACCTTGGGACAGGAATGAGTGTGTTTGGGGGTGCCTTTGTTATCGCTGTGCTATGAGAACAAATATTTTGGGGTTCAGTCGACCCACTCTGGGACTCAAATTTTTCTTTTCTAGTTTAGCATCTGACTGTCACCCACCTTTACAATACTTTACCTATACATTTGTTACAGGCTACGGCCAGTATTTATGTACTGACCGTTACAATACTTTATATGAACCTTTGTTATCAGGTCATTACCTAGATGTTTGTCATTGCTCTGTCACATACTATACATGTACATGTCTTGACAAGTTGAGCTACAGTGTCATTGACACTTTCATTCAAATTAAAAATTAATTTTTTTGTGTTTCTGTATTTCTGTGTGTAAAAAGACAGCTGCAATCCTCTCCACGCTTGCCTACTTTTTGAAAAGAAAAATAAAAATAAAACCCTCCCTCCCTCCCTCCCTGATTTGAAAAAGAAATTGCCTGACAATCAATTTATTTTGTGTGGCCTTATGCCTTAGGTGTTTTTTGATGAGAGGCTCATGAATTTAAATGTATACTTTTTGTTCACACTTAACTGCTGGACAAGTGATCTTCTTTCTTTGCCTTGGATTCAAAGAATGACCCTGAATTTGACTAAGGACCATTACAGGACTGGAAATGAGCCAGGAAGCCTTTAAAAGCCTTGAATATCTACAAATTAAAAATGCTGATGAAACCCATTATCATGACCATATAGTTTTAAATGCCATTGTTTGTGAAGGCATAGTCCTAACTAGAACCTACCCTCCGGTCATCACCCACTACTCCCAATTTCCTTGAAGGGCACTGGGAGGATGGGGTAATAACCAGAGGGTCCTGGTTAGAATTATTGTAGGTGGGAGCCTTGTAAAATCCTTTAATTTGGTTTTTGTAAGGTCTTGAAAAATGTCAAGAAACAGCTTTGAATGGTCTTGAATTTTATCAGTTCTTGGCAGCAGAAACCTTGTCCTGAACCCTGTATAATGAAATTTTATTTTTCAGTTGCTGAGATTGAGGTTTAGTGATGATCTGAGAATTCAAGAAGTGAAACGGCTTCTTCAGTCTGCTAAACCTGCTAGAATAGCCCTTGTGCAAAGGCCTGAAGTAAGGTAAATATCATAACCACAACCGTTGGTTGTATTAGGTATTCCTATAATCTCATATTTCCATCTTAATTTGAATGATTTATAATAGACATGCAAACAATCATAATGTTTGCCAGTAAAATTACATTGTTTGCTTATAATCGAATGTTTACATTGTTTTTAAACCTTTACTCAACGAACACGATATAAAAATGTACTATTTTGAAAGTTGTTTTTTTTTTTTTAAATTCTATAAAGCCCTATCATGTGCTCCCCTCATTGGAACGAGCATGATGAACTCCTTCCAGTGATGGGGTTGCAGGATATGATTTTGTTGAAATTTTTGAAAAATAGTTTTTTTTTCCAACAGTTTAATATGTATATTAGGTGGGCAGATATGGCTGATTCATTAGGTAAAGAGTTAATGTGAATCCTAATAATTGGTTGCCATTAGGGCTGCATGGTAAGCTGGAGATTACCAATTTTAAAATGATACCAAAGTGATATTGCACTGTTTTGAAATTGTCGGTATATCGTAAGTAATGATTCTGTATCTAACTATCGACATTAGAATCAATATTGGGGGAAATGTTGAATTCAACATGTCATTCTATTTTATCATTCCCAAAGTATTCCGATTTTGCTGTTTCAAATTCTGTTAATACACACTTTGATATACTCACTGATCTTACAACATGTCTTGTCCATAAAATAATATATTTATTAAAAAAGTAATTTATTTATTAAATTATTGAATTAAGAACATTCTTGCTTTTAGTTATTTGGCAATGACCTTCACTGACATTGCATGATTTATTTTGCATGAATCTTTACTCTTGTGGGAACCCTGAAAAGTGGGGCATGTTGGCTGTGGTAATCAAGTTTTTGCTCTCCTGGTGAAATGGGACCTGGAAACCAATGCCCGGAATGGAAGGCTTCTAAAGTGGGAAGAATAAGTATAGACAATTGGTTAATGTTTACTTCATACCTATGTTGGAGTCACGATTCAGTCATACAGGCTGAAAGTGGCATTAAACACCAGTAAATAAATAAATATAAAGGAATGAATTTAGGATTCATAGAAAAATTGTTGAAACCAATTTAGTGCTGCAACGATTCAAGAAAAAATGTTGAAACCAATTTAGTGCTGCAACAGTTCATCATGATACGCTTGAACCAAAATACATTTCTCACAATTCAATACGTATTGTTCTTCACTATGCATCGCGATACAATAAATATTAACAGTATCAGGCAAAACAATTGAAGATTTTGAAAGCTGGAGCAGGGAAATCCTGAAGTATTTTTTCGATACGAGCATAGACAGTGATAAGAATGCCATTAACATGGGATTATTCAGTTGGTGAATTCCCTCTAATTTGCTAAATATTTATTTGATTAATCCATTATATCTTTTTTTTTTTGTCAGAGCTCACAGAGCTCTGTCAAACAAGATATAAGGGTTTAAATTGATTGAACTTATTTTGCTGAAAGGAAAAAAACACCGGAAAATTGGTCATAAAATCAAAACCTGAAATGAATGAATGCCAATGGTTATCACTTTGAGTTGTTACATATTGTTTAATTGGTAGAGTGCTAAGTTATTTTTGGTTACCAAAATTATGGGAGAGTGCCAAGAGGCACTCTCCCATAAATTGTAACAAGGCAAACCCATATAAACTAAGTAATTTTGCTTCTAAGATAATGTGAAGCACATCCACAGTACCTGCTCTTCATATTAAAGCCCTGATAGTGGCTTCTAGCACTCTACCAGTTAAAGAGTGCATTCAAATATTTGTAATAAAAGAAAGCTACTGGAAATGAACACATGTAGTTCAAAGTATTTGAAAGTTGTAGTTGTGTGCCATGAGACATCATGTGTTTCATGATATATATTTTATCATATGTATTTTCCCCAATACAAGTGAAAACATCTAGACCGAATACAAATTTTTATTATATACCTATCAGTGAAAGGCCAAATCCTGATAGACGGATCACACTGAGTGGTTTTCCGATTCCGTATCAGATGGTTGGTCTCAAAACAAGGACGGCACTGGAGAACCTCAATCGAGTCTGCCCAGGTTACCATTTCTAGGTACGCTTCATTTGTGTAAATAAACACTTGAATAATGTATATTTCTAATATTGTTTTTAGCCAATTTTATATTGATTTCTTGTGACAAAGGTGAATTTTCATAACAGCATTTAACAAACAGACATTATGACAGCAAAGTGATCTGGTTTGTTGCATTCCGTCTCATTGACAAGGTCAGATCGCTGAATCACACGAGCTGCCGAAGAATGGAAGTCTTCTTTGACCTTGCCTCTGGGTCATATATTGATTTCTTCAAATGGACTCATCAGTATATGCCCAGAAACGAGGTCTTGACTTCAATACACCATCTGGGACACCCACATGGTAGTAATAACTTATATGTATTGTTTAGATTGAATTGTTATACATATCGTTAGGGAAGCTTAACGTTGCAGCCATAGAAACCATTTCTGTACGTTCTTCCTTTCAGAAACATCAATTTATCATTGCGTTCTTGAATAAAATTTTTTATCCAAATTGTCATATTGATCAAATCAAATATGAATTTGAGAAATGTTGTGTTTATTTCTCAGCCTACTCACAATTGTTTACAATTGTTTACAATTGGCTGTAACATAAGTGCAAGCCCTACTTTGGAACTAACTCAAGCTAAGAAACTTTTCCAAACAAGTTGGAAAAGTGGAAGAGTGCAAAAGCACAAAAAAGATCGAAAAAGGGTCGAGGTGCATTAAGGTACTCTATCTGCACACCTCTTGCATTTACCGAGCACATGCGCAACAACCGTGACGTCAATTCCTTTTATTTCCACCATTGTAACATGGTCGGAAATTTTGTGACTCGTGCTGCTCATTTGTTTTTCCTTTGTAAACAACTTGATTTTGTCTGCTCTTATTGTCAATTAATGTGCAAGTGGACTGTATCCTTTTATCAAGCTCTAAATTGATTCATTATTATATTATTTATGCTATTTTTTGCTTGTATTCTCTTACATTGTCTTGCTTTTCCCACGCGTGTAAACGCGACCATTGTTGTTCGGTTTTCCATCGGTGGAAAGCTTGATTGTTTTGATCTTCTTGGGGATTTTTTCCCAATTGAAATTATTATGCCTAAAACAATTCCTTGTCCATCTTGTTTGCAGGTGAAACATGTAGATGATTCTCATGCTACATGTGTCACTTGCAACAATTGCTCACAGGCCCATTCCTGTGGTGTTTGTGGGGTTTCGTCCTCTAAGTTCTGGGCATCCGTGAACAAGGTGGTTCTCTCTAGGGCTAGAACCCCCTCGTTCTCGGGGTAAGGGTAGCCGTACCTCTTCGGAGTTTTCTGAGAGTGCACGTGGTGACTCTGTCATGCAGGATGTTGGTCAGCCTATTTCAGTAGCAAATTCCTCTGCAACTGTTGACGGTGCTGGTGCTGTGATGCCTGAAGTGGAGACTGTGGTCTCTCTTCCTTTGGCTTCTGATGTCACCCTTGAGGTGGCTGTTTTCGTTGAGAGTTTCTCTGAGGTCAGCTTGGTGACTCTCTCTGATTTGCCACCTGCGCCGTCGACAGTTGCTGGTAAAGTTGTTCCTGCTGATCCTATCTTGTATGATAGTGGCTCTGCCATCTCTTCCAGGGATGGTGTACAGTGTCGGGGGTCCGAGGCTGTATCTGCTGGTGTGTCTCTGGGTTCTCAGCCTTCCCTGGCTTCTCAGCGAAGCTGTTCTGGTTTGCTGGCTGCTCTGTCTCATCTGGCTAGGTTTGCTCCTGGTTGGATGGGCCATACAGTCACTTCGGCAGCGATCCTCACTCCTCGAGCGAATCGTTTGTTGTTCCACCTTCTCCTGCTGGTGAGCCGACTAGCAGGATGGGGCTGCGACATTGGCATCCAGGGCCTGCTATTCGGCAGAGGCCAGTGACAGCTCCTGTTAGCTGTCACTCTTGGAACCTTCCTCCGGTGATTTCTCACTGTGTTCCAAGTCTGGCTGTCGATCGATGCTTATCGTCGGTCTCAGAGAATGGGCAGTTGGGGCCTTCTGTCACACAGAGGCCAATGGCAGGTTCCTGTCATTCTTGGGACAATCCTCCGGTGTCTTCTCATCGTGTCCCAGGTCCAACTACCGATCAACATATACCGTCTGTCTCTCTAGAGGATTTGCAAGCAGGGCCTTCTGTTTCGCAGAGGTCAGTGATTGCCCCTGGACGTCACTCTTGGGACTATCCTCTGGTGTCTTCTCACCGTCTCCCTACTCTGTCTGCTGATCGACGTTCGTCGTCGGTCCCTTCTGAGAATTTGGGTTCTTCTTCAGGAAGGGTCCATTGGGAAGACACTCCGTCGGGCATGGCTGCTACAACGTATTCTCAGGTTGAGATGTGGCAGGCTGTTATGACGCTCACCCGGTTGCTTTCTAGCAACCCTCAAGTTGGCTTCCCTGTGCCTCCTGAGGCAGAACCTCCTTTGGTCGGTCGCAGAGATTCCTTGCCTGGCCCTTTGGATGTTATTCAGTATTCACAGGAGGTTCCCGCTGGTCAGCCCTAGTTGGGCTAAAGAGGATGACGATTTTCTTGAAGGCGACGGGCCCCCCTCGTCAGTCTTGGGGCAGGCTTTAGATTTTGTCTTTGGCTAATTGCCAGACATTCAGCCTTCAGACCAGCCATCAGTGACCATCTGGCTGCGGTCCTCTGTGGAGTGCCGTAACCCTGTTGAGCCTTCTAGCTCTGGGGTTTTGCGTCCTCTGCAATCAGCTCAGGTTGTTGAGTCCCTCCAGGGCTTGGACGCCAAAATGCGGTCCAAGGCCCTGAAGGGTTCTTTCTTTTCACGATCTGATGCTTTTCTGCCTCCGAAACCATCTGTCCACCAGTCTTCCAAGGGATGACTACTGTGGACGAAGATTCTTCTTCCCTCGGGTTGACTAAACCTAAGTCGGCAGTTCTCCTAATGATGGTCGTTGAATCTGTTGTGGGCCTGTCCCGAGAGATGCTGGGCATGTTATCTCTTGCGGACCATGTGATCGCTGCCCTGGCCGCATATTTTCCGCCAGGGGAGTTTGATGATGCTCAGGTGCCTTTGCGTGTTTTGTCGCAGGCTCTTATGGACCTGACACGTTCACGCCTGTAACACAGCTAATTTGGAGCTTGCAGGCCGGGATGCGGTGTTGGATTCTTCTCCATCCCATCCTTCTGAACAGCATGCTGTTCTGAGGTCTGCTTCTTTGGTTGGACCTCAGCTGTTCCATGGTTCCGTGGAAGCTGTCTGTGGTGAGGTTCTTCGTCATTCGAAGGTCCAGCTTTTGTTATGACTGCTGGTCCAACCTGCTGCTGCGGGCGGTGGTCGTTCCAGGCCTGGCAAGCAATCTGCTGTGTCGGCCACGCCTTCAGCTCTGTCCGCACCAATGAAGCGCCGACGTGGCCAGGCTTGCTGGCAGCCTCAGGGAGGAAAGTCTCGGGAGTCTGTTGCTTCCCGAGGGGGTGGTTTCTCCACTCGGGGGCCTCATTGAGGCCGCAAATGAAGGTCCTCACCTCGATTCGCCTCCAATCTGGGGAAGGCTGTCGCTCTTTTTCGACCGTTGGACAGAGATAACGTCGGACCCTTGGGTCCTCGACGTCGTCCAATCCGGTGTGCGACTGTCCTTCCGTTGGCACCCCTGTTTATCTCGGGTGCCCCTCCCGACTCAGGCCCCTTTCGATTCTCTGCGTCGGGACCTTCTGGTGCAGAAGATCAACAATCTCCTTCCAAAGGGGCAATCAAGGTGGTCAGAATTTACTCGACAATTTTCTTGGTGCCGAAGAAAAACAGCCAGTTTCGTCCTGTCATCGATCTGAGTATCCTGAACGAGTCCATAGCACCTTGTTTCAGTATGGAGACTTTCCGGTCGTTTCGACGTTCAATTCATCAGGGCGATTTTGCAGCCAGTATCGACCTGAAGGATGCCTATTTCCATCAACCCATTCATCTGGCGTCACGGAAATACCATTGGTTCTCGTTTCGGGATCGTGTCTTTCAATTCAAAGCTCTCCCGTTTGGTTTGAACCTGGCTGATTGGGCTTTCACCCGACTGATGTCACATGTGCTCGCTTTTCACCGTACTCAGTCGGCTGTGATTCGTCAGCCTACCTGGACGACATCCTCCAATGGCCCCACAATGCTGCAGTTCTGGAGTCTGATGTCTGGCAGTTACTTGGCCTACTGGCGTCGCTGGGTTTCAGAGTCAATTGCGAGAAGTCGGATCTCCTCCCTTCTCAGCAATTTCGTCATTTGAGAATGGATTTTCGACTCTCTTCAGAATGTGGTGTTGGTTCCCAATGCTTGGGTGATGATCCTTTCCGCCTTGACTCGGAACCTGCTCCGATCTTCCACGGTCTTGGCCAGGACTTTCCTTCGGATGCTGGGCCTTTGTGGTTCGGTGACAGATCTTATTCCACTGGGTCGCTTGTTTGTCCGACCTCTCCAACCCTTCCTGTTGGATCATTGGCGTCCGAATGTGGATCCTCTGGACCTGGAACTTCCTATTCCTCGATCCCTGCTTTGTCACCTCCACCCTTGGGCCGATGTTCCCTGGTTGACTCCGGGTGTCCCGTTGGATCTTCCTTCGGCCGATCACTTCCTTACTGCAGGTTCCAGCGATCGGGGCTGGGGTGCAACGTTGGATCCTCTCTGTCTGTCTAGTCACGGCGAGTGGGACAGCGAGCAGGTGGCCCTTCATATCAACCAGAAGGAGCTCCTTGCTCTTCTGTTGAGTTTTTGGCTTTGGATCTCTCACCTGTCGGATCACACTGTCCTACTTCTTTCGGACAATTTGACAGTGGTGGCCTACATACGGAATCAAGGAGGCCCACATTCAATTCTCATGTACCAGCTATCTCGGGATCTTCTACTGTTGACGTGGGATGTAAACGCTCAGGTGGCCATTTGGCACATTCCCGGGCGTCTCAGCGTCCTAGCAGACTCCCTGTCCCGACTCGACAGTGTCCTTCCCACCAAATGGATGCTGCATCGGTCGGTGTTTCAGGCGATTTGCCACTCGCTGGAATCATCAGGTAGAGACCTTTGTCTCTCCTTGTCCAGATCTACTAACATTTGTGGTAGACGCTCTGTCTCTGGACTGGACAGGTTGGATCGGCTATGCCTTCCCTCCTGCACCAATTCTTCCTCAAATGTTGGCGAAGATTTGTGCTTGCAGTTGCAGGATCATTCTGATCACACCTCTGTCTCCATAGAGGGTGTGGATCAATCTGTTGCGGCCTCTGTTGGCAGATTGGCCGATTGGTCTACCTCTGCATCATGATCTTCTTTCCCAGGGTTGTCCCAGGAAGATTCACAACAACCTGGCGAGCATGTCCCTTCATGCCTGTCTTTTATCAGGTCCTGTCTCCGACGTAGAGGTGTTTCGAGACGATCAGGGGAGTGCATTTCTGCATCTCGGTGACATTCCACTGGCATGACTTGTGCTGCTAAATGGAAGGTTTTCTGCCGCTGGTGTACAGCTCAAAATGTGGATTACCATAATCCGTCAATCGCTCAAATTGCGGATTTTCTGGTATACCTTTTTGGCTCCAAAGACCTCCAGCCTATTACAATAAAGGGCTATCAGTCTAGGCTGTCTGATACTTTCTTGTATGTAGGAAAGCGGTTCATCGGTCGTAATCTTTTTCTCTCCAAGCTGATTCGGCACTTTTCTTTAAAGAGGCCTTGAGTTTTGTGTCTTACACCCAAGTGGAACTTGGCATGGGTGTTGCATTGTTTGGAGAGGGCACCATTCGAGCCTTTATCTGAGACAGATATGCGTTTTTTCACATATAAGACTGCTTTCCTTCTACCGTTTGCTTCTGCCAGACATGTCCGTGAGCTTCAAACGCTATCCGTTGATTCTGCTTTCTTCAGAAATGAGGCTAACAGTGTCACCTTCACTACTGATTGCTCTTTTCTGGCCAAGAATCAACTTCCTGATTCAGTACCTCCTCCCATCTGCATTCGGGCTCTCCCTGCTGTCGATGGCCGGAGGCCTCTTCTTTGTCCTGTTCGTGCGATCAAGACTTACATTAATCGCACTCAGTTCATTCGGAGGGGTCGGAAGAGATTCTTTCTGTCTCTCATTCCTAGGAGGCAGTCTATTTCTTCCCATTCTATTTCCAGATGGATTTGTCTTGCAATCAAGCTGACTTATTCCAGCTTGTCTGCTTTGGATCTTGTTTCGAACCGGTTTAATGCTCATGAGGTTAGTGCCATTTCTACATCCTGGGTGTTCTCTGGAGGAATGCTTCTACTTTCTCCTCCTTTTATCTCCGCCACCTTCAGCAGCAATCTGAGGACCTTTTTTCTTTAGGCCCTCTCGTTGCTGCTCAGGCTGTTGTGCACTCTCGTTAAATTTGTTTTTATCGGGTTTGTGCATTGCTCAGCCTTGTTCTTTTCAGGTGCTTCTTTCTTTCTTCGTTTACAGGTTTTACTATTATTCTCTGCCCTCCTTGCATTTTCTTTCTGCTGCTCTTGTTGGTATTGGTTATGTGATTTACCTCCTGCTATTGTTTATTCAGCCAATTGTAAACAATTGTGAGTAGGTTGAGAAGAAATAACAAATTTTTAGTAAATTTTGTTTCTTAACATACCTACCACAATTGTTTACCGGAGGCCCACCCTCCTTGGGGATATCTTTGATATCGATGCCTCCCTGCTACATCACAAACTTCTCGTTGGCGGAAATACGGAATTGACGTCGCGGTTGTTGCGCATGTGCTCGGTAAATGCAAGAGGTGCGCAGAGTGCCTGTAATGTAGAGCGCTGGTCTCGCTCAACCCTTTTTCGATCTTTTTCGTGCTTTTGCACTTTTCCACTTTTCCAACTCATTTGGAAAAGTTTCTTAGCTTGAGTTAGTTCCGAAGTAGGGCTTGCACTTACATTACAGCTAATTGTAAACAATTGTGGTAGGTATGTTAAGAAACAAACTTTCCTAAAGAATTTTAATTTTCTTTTCAGTGATCATGATTTTATTGAAGAAAAAGAAAGGCATTTATACTCCATTTGTATCAGAACTATGGCATTGCCAGTTGGAAGGTAAGAAGCAACCCATCCTAACTTTCAGTCCATTACCTGACAAATTTGCCAAATTTGTCCAATAATGTATATTAACCCTTAAGGGCCTAATTCCGACTTTGATAACTTTTTTATGCAAAGGAACAGGTGCCCCAACATACATTGTTTGAGTAAACTCAAAACTTATTTTCTAAGTACCTTTTCAGTTGTTTCTTGGCAAGTCTTGGCTGCCTCTGTAGGCAGCCAAAACTTGACTTGAAAGTACTTTAAAACCACAGGAGATAGACTTCCAGTGTATAAAAATGTATAAAAATCGCCAGGCCCTTGAGGGTTAAAAAATTCCAACATAATTTAACTTCTCAAAAAAACAAAAACATCCCTCATCATAATTCTGTAAAATGCCTGTGAGTATCCTGGAAGTGAAGCAGTGGTTGTTTACTGTAGCAAACAAGATCTGTTTCACTCGTACTGGAAAAATAGCACCCACTCAACAATGCCTTGGTGGAAGACCTCTAAAATGAGCAACATGGGCATAAACAATTGACTAAACTTTACTTTATTGCCATGTCATGTTCACGATTAGCCATTCTACAGAAATATGTGACACCAATAAATAAATAACTCTATAAAAACATTTTCTCCCCCTATTTTATTTTGAATCAGTTAAAATCTGCCCTGGCTAAAGCCAATTATCCAACTTTGATGTGTAATAAATGTGATGGAACCTCAGATTTGTTCAAAACAACTGTTGAATGATACAGACCTGTTATATACAACCCACTACCGTCGTGTCAAATTCACTTTATTCCCTTTTATTATATAAGCATTAAATGCGTGTAGACACACCTCAGACGAATCTTTATGTCAGCCAAACTTGAATTAGATCCGTGTTGGTTTTTGACGTTGCATCACTGTCAACTCGATTTAAATGAAATGATAATGATATGCTAATCAAGAAAACACCAAATGTCATGATGTAATTTACAATTTTCAATAACATTCGCAGTGGAATTGAATTTGAGTCGATGGTGATGAGTTGTCTATAACCAACACAGATCTAATTTGAATTTGGGAATTCTTTTTCGTACTTGGTTGGGGTGGGGGTAGGGAGGCAGCCAACTAAGACACAATGCTGCAATTTTCTTTTAAAACATTATGTGTCATGTTACCCCATTAAAGCACTATAAATTGCAAACAGATATGCCTGTATCTGCAGGTCAAACTATATAAACCTCACCATATGAAAGACAATCTCCAAATGAATTCAGAGTGACGATGGAGTGTTTGTATAAATAAAATTAAGCCATAGTATAATGTATTCCTTAATGTGTACACTGTCAAAATATATGTATGGATATGATATAAGATTTATGTGTAGACTCAAACATTGTAAGTCGAGGTCATGTGTCACTTGAAATCAATGCGACGGTAGTGCATCCGCATATATCAAATGAAGATTTGACAGATTTCAGATGAATCTTATTCAGTTGAATTCAACACGGTGGTAGCAACATACACAACAGGCCTCAGTGATTCTCCGGAGAGTAAGCATTTCAAATTTCTGAGACATTCAACCCTTTACCCAATGCACAAAATATCAAAATTTATTATTTTAGTTACTGTTTTTATGTCACACACCATAGCTGGGTTCGTACCTTCAAGGTCAAGGTCACATTTCAAGGTCACACTAAAAATCGTTCAATATTCGTGTCTCAGCCATAACTCTGAAACGAATCATAGTACAATTGTTAAACTTTTTACAAATGTTAAGGACAGTCAGAAGGTGTGTCGCATATAATAGTTTCCGCCGCATCTGCAAGGTGAAAGTCACAGGGAGGGGGGGGGGGGGGTATGTGTTACCTTAGTAACATTCTTCTTCTTTTAAGTTTAAAAAAAAAATGGCAACAAAACCCTATCTTGTGACTGACCCCTCATTGGAACAAGCTCATTCCAGTGAGGGGTCACATGATATGGTTTTGTTGAAACCTTTTGAAATTTTTTTTTTTTTTTCATCTGCTTAATTTGAAAATTAAGTCTGCGTTTGTGGCTGATTCATTGGGTAAGGGGTTAAAACTGTTTTTAGGGTTGAAATAAGAAAATCCATCATTAAAAAATACGGAAAAATTATTTGACGCAATATTTTTTTAATAACCTTGCAGAGAAAGAATTGACTAATTGAATAAAACAAAATGTGACTCTTTGGAATTTGTATGAATGGCCACAAAGTTTTGGATTTACAGATCTTTTTGGCATTGTAACTTCCAACAAGAACATTTAATTAGAGGTTGTTGCTGGGTTATTTTAACTCTTAACCTGCTGAGTATTTTCAAGATATTTTTTATCAAATCATTGATGAAAAATTCATCTAAATTTAACTCCCAAGAAATCATTTTTCAATTACTCAATTCAATTTACAGGACGAAAATTTAATTAAAGGTGTGCATTATTCATATTTCATCGGCAAATGAAATCCTATTGGGGGCAGGAATATCTGCCAGTACCATGTAAGGAGTTAATATAGGTTGAGATGTCACCCCAGGCAACTTCATATCAGCCTGATATCTGAAATAATTAAAAAAATATATCCAGATCTATTACTGTTTTCTGGCAGTGTTATTGTTTCTCATTCTTTTCACAAAGTCTGAAGTTCTCCTAGTTCAGCTATCCGAAAGTCGTGGCTCAAAGCTGCAATATTAGAATAGCTGAACTATCTCTTCTTTCACTTTGACAAATCTCCGCTTATAACTCTGAATCTTGCATTGAATTTTCTATACAACTCCCTTTCTTCCTTTTTCTTCCTCCACCTAATACTTACATATTGCCATCATTCGTTCCTCACCATACAGAAACTTGCTTTTTCACCTATCCATTATGTCTGCCAACATCAATTTCTTGATTGCGTTCGTTGAATAACTGAACGGTTTCAAATGAAAACAAATTGTTTGCGACAAATAATGCATCAAGGGAGGAAGCTCTGGCTTGTTCATATCGGCCAAGATTGGCATCTTCAGCCAAGTTTGAAGCCATATCTGCTGAGCTTGTTAACTGGTAGAGTGCTAAATTATTTTTGCTCATCAAAATTTGTTTACATGCCTTTGCCTTCTATAGGCACTTTCCCATAAATTGCAACAAGGCAAATCCTTGCGGACCAAATTATTTCACTCGAAAGATGATATGAAGAAGGAAGGGGAAGTGACTAAAACTTGGTGAATTGAATATTTAAATTAATAAAAAATAAATCTTTCAACACTGAGCTCCCATATCCTCTAGGGAATCTCGGGATGTGAAACAGTGCTTATTTACTATGCTAAACAAGTTCTGATGTGCTGGTAAAACAGGGCCCGAAGCCAATGTCTGGGGAGAAAGTCCTCTAAAGTGGGCAGCATATGTGTTAACTATTGGCTAAATTTGACTTTACAAATATTTTGCGGTCATCATGTAGCCAAAGATCCTGAAAATGACCATAACCTTTTACCCAACATAACAGTGAAAGCTGGCCGGCACTATTCTAGTTATGACCCCCTCATTGGAATGAGCTCCTTGAGCTCGTTCCAATGAGGTGTCATAACCTATGTTTTTGAGACAAAAAATTAGTTATTCAAGAATTTTTTTTGCAAGTGTCGTCTGCTTTTCATGTTAGGTAAAGGGTTAAATACCAATAAATAAATAAATAGCTTCCAAATGATATCATCCCAAAGATTATAATTTACAGCAAGGTAGGCAGATCTATTTTGTATTCATAGGGAGATTCAGTAATAAAATAAAGCCATATAAGGTTGTAGGATAAAATTATTGCCGATCTTCCATACTAATTTCTGTGCATTGTGATGTCCCTTCCCTCGTGGTAGCCCTGGGAAGTGTAGCAGTGCTTTTTTGCTGTAGTAACCAAGCTCTGTTTTATTGGTAAAATATTACCCAGTCACCAATACTTGGGGTGAAAGTCCTCCGAAATGGACAACATGGGTATAAACAATTGATAAAACTTGGCTTTATTTTCATATTGCGGTCACAATTAGTCATCGTACAGAAATATGTGACCTTAAACAGCAATAAGTGTATAAATGTGATGTCCTGTAAAAGAATGCTTCTATTTGCTCTATGCAAAATTTGTATATAACAGGTTGAAAGGGTGAGGTCACATCAAATAAACTAATTGATTATCCGGCAGTTTTTTTTTCAAACTGGGGAGGGAGGGTTTTACCTCAATTTTTTGTTTTCTTGCATACAATGAACATGGATTGAGAGGTTTTCCACTGTTTTTTTCACACAGAGAATATATAGAAAGTTTCTAACTAAGCAAATTAACTCATTTAAGTTTAACCCTCAAGGGCCTAATTCCAACGTTGATCACTTATTACTGCTACAGAACAAGTGCCTCAGACTTACTTACATTCTAAGTGCCTTGGCAATTGCTTCTAGGAAAGACTTGGCCGCCTTTATAGGCAGCCAAGACTTGTCTAGAAACCACTGCAAAACCATATTATGTAGACTGTCTTTAGTTACGCTCTTCAGATTTCAGTTGCATGTATCAATCAAAAATCATAAGTTTCGAGTCTCCCGATATTTTTATACTGTACCAATGACCCAGACATAGCTGGTGCTAACTCTTAAAATATAGGGCCAAACACAAATTTTGCCCCCCAATCCCCAAAATTTGCATCTAAAACTAAAGAAAACATGTCCTGAAAGGCCCTCCACACTTCGCCCCTACTGCGCATGCGCAGTGTCAAGGACGTTCCGAAATTGGCGCCATTAATCATTCTAAGTTTGGCCCTTCATCAGTTAACATCTGACTGATCTTTGTGCTTATAAATCTCAGTTTAAATGATGCCAGACACATAAATATTAGTGAAATGGTGATTCTAAGGAGGATAGAGAAGGAGGAGAGGAAAAGAATGTGTGACAGAATATTATCAGGGCTGTAACTTAAAATTTTTTAATGAAATTATGTTAAGTTACCTATTTTCAAGGCAGCAGCCATTTTGTTGTCATTCTGATTATTTAGTTACACTGTTTTTTTTAAGTGTTTTCCTCTCTCCCTGTCCTTTAAGTTCCCCCTTGCTATTCTCCCATGCTTTTGGCATAGTTTTTGTAATTATTATTACTAAATTTTCTTGGGAGTTTTAGCTGAATAACAGAACGAATTCTGTTCTTTCCCCATGTTTACGTCTTCACCTGCGGGTGGTTAGGCGTTGTGTTCTGCATCTACCATCTGATGTTCTGCAGTTTCTTCCCTGGAAGTCTCTGTTTTGCATCAGATAGTGTATTTTTGGTAACTGATTTCGGGCCTGGGTGCCTGGAGTCTTATTTTAGTGTTTTTACACTCATTGTTTACATTTACAACAGCCCTCTGTGTGAGGGGGGGATTTCTAAAAAATAATATCTTGATGTTATTTTAATCATAACTAGATACATTATTATTGTTCGTAAGTGTTGAATAAATTGTTTAAAATATTTTTAAAATTTTTGTCCACACTTAGGCTTGGGATCCATTGGGGCTCAACGTTACTTTTCAGAAACTTGGGCTGTTCTGAAAAAATATTTTTTCAAAATATTTTGATTTCAATTATTTTTTCTATATTAATGGATCATATTATTATTATGTATTTTGATTGCCAGGGGTTGGTGCGAGTACCAGGACTTGTTTTCTTTTCACATTGAAAGGATATTGATCAATTGTTTTAAGAGGAAGTCTTCCTCTGACTTTATTATCATTCTATATGTGGTCAGTGTACTCGCATTAACTCCTGTTCTGTATCGTATGATTTCGATGACAATATGGGAAGCGTATGTCACGGTATGTTGTTGGGGATTTGGACACTCCGGTCCTTTCCCCGCAGGGTCACTCTACTTTATCAATTTCTATTTCAGACGATCAAGATTAGGGTGATGTATCTGTGATGTCTTCCAACAGTGTGCCTCCGTCGTCACAATTAATGAAGGGCTAGCGGAAAAGTGCTCATGTAAATACGCCAATTGCCTAAGAGGACCCTAGTAGGTTCGACGGCCTTTGACGTCCGCTAGCTCGCCTGGTGTAGCGTCCATTCACCGAATGGTTCGGCAGCCGGGTTCGTCCGTTGCGGTCTAGAAGGAATTTTGGGGTGATGCGAGCACTATAAATTAACCTAATGCACACCCAGTGACGGCGGATCGGAGGGAGAACGCAGGAAGCCTTTTAGTCCGGTTCATAGCTCGTTCCGGTCCATCCGGACGGCAAGCGAGAGAGGCCCCTCTCTCGTTCAACAACATCTGGCCCCAGATGTTGTGGTACAAAATGTGTCGCAAGCGGAGCATACGTCCGTCGCTCGGGACGCTCCGTTGTATAGGCAGTCCGCTGAGACTGCTAAGGCTTCCTCTTCTCGTCAGCGCACACGACCGCACCTTGGCTGCGTGACCGCCGATATATTACCAGCTTCGCCGATCAAGGATTCTTCGGCGACCAGGTCACACCATCCGGTAGCCAGGGACACGAGGCCTGCAGACTCCGGACGTTCGCATAGGAAGTGTGCGGGAGTCAACGTACACGGAGCTTCCGGCGGCAATGCATCGTAAGACCGCTACTGCACAGGCCTCGGGAACGGACGTGCTTTCCTTAATAGCACAGTTTATCGCAGCATCCCAGCATCAACTGAATCTGTCGCATATATTTTATCCGACGATGCTGGGTCGGGACGCTCCGCGGAAGCGGGTACGGACGTCCGAAAGTTTCATCCGGTCCGACGGGATACCGAAAGGGATTCGGAGGATTTCGAGCTTTCCCTTTCGGAACAACATATGCTGTTGTGTATGTCATCTGACTTGGTCTTCTACAGCTTCTTTCGTCGGACCAGAATGCTGCGATGCCGGATAAGAAACTGATAGCGTCGGTGGACTTAGAAATTTTTGGTTCGGTTCAGGGACATCGTCCCTCAGTTCCGACATAATCCAATAATGTCACACAAACTTTCGAATTATTGAACGACGCTATATATATTATTATTTTATGCTTGCTAACCAAGCATTTCTGGTTTCTTGTTCGAAGAGTTATGGAGATGTCTTTCAAAAGTGTGCCTCTGTCGTCATAGTTAATGAAGAGTTAGCGGCAATAAGTGCTCATGGAATATGTCTATCGCCTACGGAGTGACATTCGCTAGCTCACCCGGTATAGCGTACATTCATCGAATGGTTCGGCTGCCGGGTTCGTCTGTTGCGGTCTAGGAAGGAGATTTGGGTGATGCGAGCACTTTAATTACTTTAGTACTCACCCAGTGACGGCAGATTGAGGACAGATCGGAGGAAGCCTGTTAGTCCGGTTCCTGGCTTGTCCAGGTCCGTCCGGGCTGTGAGCGAGAGAGGTCCCTCTCTCGTCCAACAACATAGGGGACCGCATGTTGTGGTTCAGATATTTTACATTCGGAGCATATGTCCGTTGGTCGGGACGCTCCGTTATATTGACAGTCCGAGAGACTGTCTTTAATGCTTCCTCATCCTCACAGCAGGGCACACGACCGCACATTGGCTACGTGACCTCGAGTATCCGATCAGTTTCGGCATTCAGTGATTCCACGGCGAATAGGTCGCGCCATCCGGTAGCCAAGGGACACGAGGCCTATACACTCCGTTCGCTCGCATATTGGTAGTATGCACGGGGTAACGATCACGGAGCTTCCAGCGGCAATGCATCGTAAGACCGCTTCTCCTCAGGCCTCAGTGACGGACGTGCTATCCGAGTTAGCACAGTTGTTTCGCAGCATCCCAGCAATTGACAGTTTCTCGGTCGAATCAGGAATTATCCGACGGCGCTGGGTCGGTGCGGTCCGCGGTTGCATCAGGTACGGACGACCGAACGCTTTATAGGGTCCGACAGGATGGCGAAAGGGATTCGAAAGATTTCGAGTTTTCCCTTTAGTAGTATCGGAAGATGCCTTTCATATCTTGTGGCATTATCTTCCAGTGATTATTATTTCGGACTTCATTGCTGCGATCTTGGATAAGAGACTTATAGCGTCATTGGACTCGGATTTTTCGATCGGTTCAGGGACATTTTCCCTGACTTACCGACGCAGTCCAATATTTTCATTACAACATGTGTTTTATTTTTCGACGCTATATATATATATATACAAGCCTGCTACTAAGCATGATAGTTTAGTTTCTTGTCCGCGTTGCTCATTTCTGCCATTTTATCATTTATACAAATAGTTTATTTTGGCAGAGCAGGGCGTACCGAGAGTTCATATGCGTCTAGACGGTGTGATTAAAGACTGCATATATTCTTTTTCGCCGTTTATGTCTTATCCAATTTCAATGTTGGGAACGACATTATGTATAGTAGACTTAACTTAGACGCTTTATTATACGTAATCCGCCTTACTGAGGCGTTATCATTACGTCTTCAAGAAAAGATTTACGGGATATTATTCTCAATGTAATTTCTTTTGAGGGCAGTAGTTTGTTCACGTATAACTCCGCCCTTCAGTGGCTGATTGGAGTTAGTTAGACGTGACGCAGCCCTAGCTTCATCCACGCGCGTGGATAGTAAGGTTAAGAACTCTCTCAGAGTCGCTTCGTTCTCGGAGAAGCTTCTCTTTGACAGCAACTTTTCAGCAATCCATGAATTGCTCGATTTACACGTTCTCTTGTCTATCTAGTGTTACAAGAGATTCAGACTGGGGCAAACATTCGGTGGTTGACTCAGAGAGTGCCGCCGCAGTTGCCGGACCAGAGTGTGGCTGTTATGACGGTTGCCAGTCAAACAGATTGGGATATAATACTGATCCCTACGGATTCGAAGTGCCAGGGTCTTTGGGTTCCGCAGTCTTTTAGCAATCAGTTTTCTTCCGCGGAATAATGTTTTTTAGGCTTGCTTTATGTCATTGCATGAACATTATTCAGAAACGCATGCCCAAATTCCTGTCCTTTAATTCGACAGTAGTGGCGTATCTCCGGAACCAGGGAGGCACTCTTTCGTTTCCGTTATTCAATTTAATGGAAAGAATCCGTCTGTTGGTTATAGTACACCAAGTTCAGTTTTGGTCCGTCATATTCCGGGTCGTCTGATTGTTTTATCGGACTCCCGTTCTCTTACGGGTCGCTTGTTGCTGTCAGAATGGACTCTCAACAAACAAGTATTCAATCAGATTTGCTATCTATGGGAGCGCCCAATGATGATTTATTTATGACACAGCTTGCTAATCAATTGCAGACGTATGTGTTGGCTTGTCCAGATCTCTGAGCTAATATTGTTAACGCTCTATTGATCTATAGGACGGAATGATAGGATACGCGTATCCTCCGGCGCTGTTGTTTTAGCAGGTATTGCTAAGATAAACAACCACAATACATTTCTGTTGATAGCATCTCTATCTTCACAGAGATCATGAGTAATTTACTCTCTTGTCTACTGTGGGTCTTAACGTGAAATCTTCCTCTATGTGAGGATCTTTTTCACTGGGTAAATCGTGTCATCTTTATCACAACCAGCAAGGTCGCAACCTTCATGTATTCCGTTGTGTGGTCCGTGTTGCATTGTAAGCACTGTACTGGACGAGCTTTGGACGCGATTTCTTACTATAGGAGATCCTCTTCTTCGCTATTCTATGCGGCTAAAGTGGAGGCTCTTCCGTCGTGGTGTAGGGATCATTATGTTCATATTGTTGATCCCTCCATACTACTCATTGCTATTTTTTAGTATACTTGTTTCACAAGATCTACTGCAGCCTGTTATTATTTAGGTTATAGGTTTATGTTACCTCATACCTATGCACTCTACGATAGTTTACAATTGAGTCTTTTGTCTCTTTATCTAAGTCAGTTAGTAACTTTTTGATAAATAGACTTAGAATCTTTAGATTAAATTCCTATACGGATTTTAACTTCGGTTCTTATTTAGCTAAGTAATCATTTGAGCCTCTGGAAACAGTAGTTTTCAAATTCTGACCTTTTAGACAGTAATTCTGTTGGTTTCTCTTTTACTGTAGAGTCAGTGAGTTTCATGCACTATCGATGGATGATTTTCATTTTCATAGTTTCGGAATCAGTACTTCCGTTACTATTTAGGTTGGATTGTTGCATAAGAGTTAGGCTCCTATTATCCGGAACCTATTATTTTAAGGTCCTTCCGTCTTCGTATGGGCATAGGCCTTTACTCTTTCCGGGTATAGTTTATGTATTTATAAACAGATATCTGTTTATTACAAAGGGCGTAAGCTTCTTCTGTCTTTGATGTCTAGTAGAAGGACGTTACGCTCCATTTTATTGTTAATGGATTCTATTAACTATCGGTACTGCTTATGGTATATCATTGACTTAGCAGTTGTGCTTAAGATTTCGGCTCATGAAGTAAGAGTTCTTCTACTTCTTGGGCTTACATTAATAGTGTCGCTATTATAGATTTTTGAAGGCCGCTCATTGCGCTCAGCCATCCACATTCATGAATTTTATCTCAGAAATATCGAGTCCATTTCTGGAGGCCTCTATTGTTAGGTCTATTATCTACTGCTCAGAATGTCATTCACTTAACAGTTGCTACTATAGCTAGGTAGGCTGTCTGTTTCGGCAGTGTCTCTGTTCGGCTGCCCTCTTCGCTCTGGGCTATTTGACCCAGGGCAAGAAAAAGGGGGGGGGGGGGGGGGGGGAGGGTGTTCCCTTGGGTCACCTGTTTTACTATGAAAACAAGGGGATACCTCCTCCGGAGTTAGTATTTCTGAACTGTTATTGGGATGGTTGTTTAGTGAGAAGTTTAGGTTTTTAAAATTCATTCAAGTCTTAGTTTTTAAAGTATAGCTTTTGAATACTGCATATGTCAACGGACATGATTATGCAATCCTCAGACACTTTTAGGAGTATAAGAGTCTCTATTCTCTAGACTTACTTTATTTATTGGCTTACTTTAAAAATTATTAGTATAAGGATTATATTGGATATTAATAGAGTACATGGATGTATGAAGCTCAATTTTGGAAGGTGTTGTATCTTTCTAATTTATCATAAATAAGAAAGATACATGTAAGGCCTATTACTTCTTTTTCCCTACAGGGGATGACTCTATTTTATTTTATTGAGCGTATTCCATTTTGCTCTATGTCCTTGGCCCTCCAGCCTTTTTACTATTCAGCTATGTCTGGGTCATTGGTACAGTATAAAAATGTTAAAAAATTTATAGTAATTTATATATTTTTTATACTTACCAATGACCCAGACAGGGATGGCCCTCCCAGGAGTTGGGAACTCTTGCCTCCCCGCTGAGTACATAGCGCTTACCAGGCACTGGTTATTCGAATGATTAATGGCGCCAATTTCGGAACGTCCTTGACACTGCGCATGCGCAGTAGGGGCGAAGTGTGGAGGGCCTTTCAGGACATGTTTTCTTTAGTTTTAGATGCAAATTTTGGGGATTGGGGGGCAAAATTTGTGTTTGGCCCTATATTTTAAGAGTTAGCACCAGCTATGTCTGGGTCATTGGTAAGTATAAAAAATATATAAATTACTATAAATTTTTTAACTTTTTAGTATTATTTGAAGCCACCGAAAGGCAATAAAAATTTCCAATGAGGGGGTTCAATTTTAGTGAGGGATTGCCTGAGGATCAAGACCTTTTTTTGCCAGTAGGCTGAAAGAACGCCTTGAATGAATCGAGGAAATTCACCTCACAAGATGGGTGTAAAAGAATCAAGAATATTTAATAATTTCTATATTGCAGAGGAATGTTCACCTTGAGCACATACCATCCGCTACCAACAGAAGCTATTACAATTCCAAAGCTGTGTCTTACAGGAAGAGCATCTCCAAGGTACATAACAACCTAGTTCCTAACTAATGATTTCACTGTTTTTATTTGTACAGAAAACTCTTAATAATGGAATACAAGATTGTAGTTTGCATAATTTATGAGAGAAAAATGTTTGTGTTTATATGTAAACTAGCAAAGGCCAGGTGGAAGGTTTTTTCCAAACAAGGACAAGTACTTCTTGAGTAGTCATCATTCACTGATCTAAAGGACAGAACTTTTAAAATTTTTGAGTGTTCGATCATAAATAAACACACCGACACTGTTTTTTCTCTTACATCTTAACTAACCTGAGTCTAAAAAAATGTGTTTTGTTCACAGGCCCTGTCACATTGAAAACAAACCCCTGCGAATTGGGCAGTTTTATCCACTGCATCCACCTGTTAACTGGAAGAGTGCTAGAAAACACTACCATGGCACTATTGAAGTGCTGAAAGCCACTATACTGGTTGTACACTGTATGCATTAGCTTGATGTTTGCTCAGCTGTAGAACACAAAATGTTTATATAAAATTATTTGTTACAATTTATTGGAGAGTGCCTGTTGGCACTCTCCAATAAATTGTGACAAATCAATTATGAACAATATTTGGACAAAACAAATCTCCACTTGCTCGCAGCAATAGAATCATTAAAAAAAATACTCACGTTAGGCCACACAAAGTAGATCTTCTGTTTCTCAGGCCATTATTTGTAAAATTTCATGTGGGCGAGTAGGTTTTTATTTTATTTTATTTTTCTGTATTTATTTCTTTTCCACCAAAAGTTCATGTCCTTGGTATGTTTTAGGCCTCATAATCTACGAAGCATGGGTGGTGGTGTATTTCGTCCCTTGAGAGCAAGAAGGCTTTGCAATGCTAATGCATTGCAAAGCCTTTTTACACTCAAGGGACAAATTTATCAATTTTTTTTAACTTTGGTAAAATATCAGACATAAACCATTTAATTTTTTTTTTTTTTAAGTTTGCATTGGTTATAAAAAGAGAGCATGCGGCAGCCAAAAAGACCATGCACGAGGGCCTGAGAAACAGATTTTTTATATTTTTATACTATAACCAATGGCCCAAACTTAGCTCGTGCTAACCAAAAAATATCTAGGGCCAAACACAAATTTTGCCCCCCAACCCCCCAAATTGGCATGCAAAACCCAAAATTAGAAGTCCTATCTCGCCCTCCATACATTTTACCCCCAGCACATGCGCAGACGCCAGGAAGTCACCGAATCTGGCGCCAATAAAATCATTCTTTGTTTGGCCCTTGTCAGATAACAACAAACTGATATTTGTGCTTTTAAATCTCAATTAATAATGATGCCAGACACAAATCAATGGTTAAATTGCTGGATCCAAGGACAGAACTGGATGAAGGAAGGAAGAAATGGTGGTTTGAAACATTCAGGGCTGTAATTTTATAACATTTATTAAAATTAGTTCATGTTCCCTAATTTCGGGACATGAGCCTGACGTTATCACTGATTGATTATGATCTATCCACTGTTTATTTAGTATTCCTTCCCTGCCTTCCCTTGATCCCTCCAGTTAAGCTCCCAAGCTTTTTGGCTTGTTTTAATAAAAAAGTTTTCTAGAATTTATTGGGAGTTTAACGTTTTATACAGAAGATTATTCTGTACGTCCCCAGGCTTACGTCCTCATCCTTAGGGTGTTTGGGCGTTTTGGTCATGCATCTTACATCCAACGTATCGTTTTTTCTTTGGAGGAAGATCTTGCTTTACATCGGATAGTCTTGTTTCTGTTACTGACTTCGGGCCGTGTTGCCTGGGGGTCTTGATTCCGGTGTTTTGTTTACATTACATTAGGTAGTTT
Organism: Pictodentalium vernedei; assembly: GCA_031216915.1. NCBI lineage: Eukaryota > Metazoa > Mollusca > Scaphopoda > Dentaliida > Dentaliidae > Pictodentalium > Pictodentalium vernedei. Next base: position 137,564,279 of record CM062292.1, on the reverse strand, counting down.
CCTATTTTTGTTTAGGAACAACAGTTGTAAGTAACATTAAATATTCTGATGGTGTGGTAGTTAATTCTACAGTGTTTATAATTTTGTCCACACTTAGGCTTTTTTGGGCTCATCGTTCCCTTTGAGAACTTGGGCTCTAAAATTAGGAAAATTTTTTCAAAAATTTTTATTTTATTTTTGAAAGAGTTTTTCTTTTGGATATGTTTATTTCATTGATTATATTTAATGTTATCTTATATTATATGTAGATTTGGTGATGGTACAATGACATATATTAGTATTTAGGTAATTATTTTTATCTAATAGTATGGCAAATAGAGGAAACCTTTCCTTTATTTACTTGGTTGTTGTAATGAGTTTGCTTGATGTACTACCACTAATTCTACTCCATATATCAGATTTGATAATCTGAATGACGGGCGTCATGGTTTGTGTTAGGCGAGTGGACACTATCGGTCCTATTGCGGCGAGGGGACTCAGCTGGTCCTCTTGTCAAAAGGTCACTGTAGTTTTTTTAGTTTCTATTTACAGAGGAACAAGAACATGATGTGGCTTTGTGACGCCGTCAAGGAGTGTGTGCTGCCGTCGTCACAAATCAATGAAGAGCTAGCGGCAAATGTGCTCAAGGACTTAGTCAAGTGCCTAGATCCTTAGTAGGATTGATGACCTTGTCGTCAGCTAGCTCGACCGGCAGATCTCACTCGTATGTGGGTGATGTGATGTCGGGTATGTCCGTAGCGGTCGAGAAGAGGAATAAGGGTGTAGCGAGCACTATAAACATACGAACATGCTCACCCGACGATGACGACGGAAAGGAGGAAGCACGGGAAGGAAGAAGTAGACAAGTTCTGAGGTATGCTCGTCCAGGTCTTCCGTGATCGTGAGCAAGAGAGAGGGCTCTCTCTCTTATAACAACATCTGGGGTCAGAGGTTGTTGGTAGGAACTTGTGTCAGTCAGACAAGTTCTGAGGTATGCTCATCCAGGTCTTCCGTGATCACGAGCAAGAGAGAGGCCTCTCTCTCTTATAACAACATCTGGAGTCAGAGGTTGTTGGTAGGAACTTGTGTTGGTCTGAGGTATGCTCGTCCAGGTTGTCCGTGATCACGAGCAAGAGAGATGCCCCTCTCTCTTATAACAACTTCTGGGGTCAGAGGTTGTTGGTATGAACTTGTCAGCTGGAACATACGTCCCCAGGTCGCTCCTTCCATAGACTGCCGGGGTCGGCCAGTCTTATAGCTTCCTCTATGTTCAAAAAGCACACACGACTGCACAGGTCCGTTGTCGCCAGTTAGCTCAACTGGTGAAGTAGTTACTCAGGCCTCTGAGAACTGTGACGCCGGGTGTATATGATCCGGGCTAGAAAAAGAGAGATCATATAGTGTGGAGCGAACAATATGATATGCAATTATGCTCACCCAGCGACGACGGAAGGAGGAAACCTGCAAGTTCTGAGGTACGCTCGTCCAGGTCATCCAGGACTGCGAGCAAGAGAGAGGCCTCTCTCTCTTACAGCATCATCTGGGGACAGATGTTGTTGGTAGGAACTTGCATCAGTCGGAGTATACATCCATGCCTCCTGTCCGGGACGTCACGTCTAATAGGCAGCCGGGGCCGGCTAATCTTATGGTTTCCTCTACATAACGGACAAAGTGATCTTTATATTGCACAGAATGGTTTCAGTTCCCTGTCGCCGGTGAAACGCTTAAGATTGGATCCTAGGACTGTGACTCCGGATGTGTCGCATATGCATTGTATTTAGTGCTAGTGGAAAAGTGCTCAATGATTTTAGAAAAGACAAGGGCTTGGCTTCAAGAGAGGCTTACTTCCCTTGTCTACAGCTAGCTCAACTGGCAGATCTCACTCGTATGTGGGTGATGTGATGCCAACAACATCTGGAGCTGGGTGTTGTTGGTAGGAACTTGCATCAGTCAGAGCTTACGTACATAGCTATTGTCCGGTACGCTTAGTTCAATTCTTTGCCGGGACGGCTACAGTTTTGCTTCTTTAGCGTCTACCAAGCACTTCCGACCGCACCTTGGCTAAGTGACTCAGGATTTTCAGTCTGCATTGTCAAAAGGTCCATCTTTTGTGAAGAAAGTTGCACCATCTAGTAGCCAAGGAGATGAGGCTTTATTCATCGGGTCATCTGCAGTAATAACTATATTGGACTCCCTGTCCTAGGAGCAGCCGGCAAAGAGGCTATTCATGACCGCTGCTCCTCAGGCCTCTGTAACGGACTTGGTGTCGCAGTTGTGCAACTAATCACAGTATTCCTGCTAAGGCAGAAGCACTCAACGTCAGTCTCAAATCTTGAGCTGTTGCATGGTGCTTATTTGGTCCAGTCACCTGCCTGTTTAGATGCTGATGGCTGTGATTCTAACTGATTTGAACGTATGATGGAAAGGATAACTTTTCCTTCTGGAACAACTCTTGGATGATATAGATACCATACATTATCATTTCCTTGAACTTGTTCCAGTGATTCAAAATGCTGCGAGCAATTATGAGAAACCGCTAGCGTAGTTGGACGCTGACTTCATCCGGGTAAAGAGCAGAGTAATCCGATCTCTTTCCAGTTAAGTCTACACAGGTGTCACAGGTCTTCGATTGTGTAGACGACACCATTTTTAACTTCCTGCGGGAAAAAGTAATTCGGTTTCTTATCTTCTTCCTCTGTATTTTTAATCGTTTGTGATTGTTCACATACTTTTAAAAACAACAGGGGAAGATGTGGAGAGTTCCTCTGCGTTGATTGGGCAGGCTAAGATCCTAGTTTTAGCCTTACCTTCATCATTTAGCTGTTCACTCGGACACAATTGAGAAGATAATTTCTTAGAGTGAATTTAGTCTCATGGTCTTATGTACTTCAAGTACTGTGACTCATCGTCTATGGAAAGAAATTTTGTGGTAGTTTGTACCTTTTAAAATTCTTTCCAGAACAAGTATTTATATCTCGGTCTTAACTAATGTTATGTGGGAGTTATTCTGATGCAACGAAGCCTTGTGTCTTCATCTTTGCAATAGACTAGGTGGAAAACTTGCCATAGGTCGCTTTAGTCTTCCAACTCTAGTTTTTATGATAAGAATCAATTCTCGTCTCTTTAAGTTGGGGTCTAATGTACCAACACCAGCAGAAAGAGTACAAGAGGTTGTCCTAGACTCTGTTTGTCTATAAGGACTCATAGCAAAGGTATAGGTATACCTAAGTCTTTGATGGTACACTTTCATTATTGTAGGATTAACTACAAGGAAGCATCTATTCTCGTTAAGTTGGGGTCTAATCGACCACAGCCAACAGAAGAGTAGGAGAGTTTGTCCTAGACTGAATTCGCTTATAAGGGTTCATAGCGAAGGTATAGGTATCTCTCCTATATATTTTTCTTTAGGATTGTCTATACAGCCGCTTGGATACAGGTTTCTCGTCAGACTGAGTTACTGATCAGACTCCCCTGAGCCGGTGGTTCAAGGCTCTACAGAACTTGGTCCAGCCGATTTTGACGGGAAGTGGATAATTATGTTATTTATGATTATCTTTCAGTCAAAATGCGAACGTTCAGCAATTGTAGCGAGTATAGTTCTTTAGATCACTTGTTTTGTGAACTAGATAATGTCTCATGGGATTTATGATAGAATACATGTATCCCACTATTTGTTTGGCTGGTTCATCTGTTGTTTCACAGAGCGAATTAACCATCTGTTTGGCTCGCTTTTATCTGTTATCTGACACGTTAACAGCGATAGTTTTATGCGCCAGATGGAGTTGTGTGGAGCGGCTTGGAATGTTATTTTGATGGGTCGCTTACACACATGTCTACTGTAGTTATTAACTGGAGTGGTAGACGTTTTTTCCCTCTTGACCTGTTTTGTTTTAGAGAATCTTTTAACATGAGGTCAAGTTTGGGCATATATTACGGTTTTCTCAATTATTTCGGATGTGAGTTCATATTTTGCATTATATCCTGAGTCTGAGGGTCTCTCTGTATTCGGGGATCTTGGGACCCTCGGTCATTGGAAATCACATATTCAAAGATATCTCATTGTTTACGATTACATCATCAAATTTATTTTTTTTTTTTTTCTGTTCATGTATTTATAAACTCACATCAGAGTTTATCAGAAGAGAAGTAACTCTTCTTTTGTCATTATTTTTCAATAGAAGGGACGTTTATGTTCATTCTATTGTTAAATAAGTCAGTTAGCTATTCGTACTGCTTGGGTTATTTATTTTCCAATTAGCAGTCAATGCTTAAGATTTCAGCGCATGAGTTAGCGCTGGCTATATCTTATGCTTATTCTAAATGTTTGGCTATTACATGATCTAATGTTTTATCTCTTCAGGATAGTTAAGTTTTCGGCGCATGGGAATAATAGTTTCCATTATTTGTGTCGCTAGTATAAGGCTTTTGAGCGCAAACATTGACTCTCAGCCGTTTTCATGGGAATGAATGATAGGATATGTGTATCCTTCTATTTATTTGTTTCTATTGATTTCATTGAGGTTATGGGGTCTGCTATTGAGCATTAGCCAGAAGCTTCCCCATTAGAGGGTTTTCTTCTTTAAGGGAAATTTTATGCTTCATGTCATTCTCTGCTCTCAGTGGCATTACAGAGTATTTTAGACGTGAAAGAGCTTTATGGTCACTATATTATTGCTGTCTGCACCAGCAATGATTAAGTAATGTGGGTGAGGAGGTTTCGACATATATTCGAATTTTCCCCCCACACACTCATGCTGTCGCGTATATATTTTTTAATACACACATACTTTGCGTCTGGGTCGTGTTGGATGGCGCCATCATAGGCATATATGCAGTTCTGTTGCATTTGTGTCTGGTATTTATTTTCTGATTTTGGAGCCAGTTTATCAAACCTAGCTCCATTTCTAGATCCTGGTCTCTTTTTTGTCGGTTCTTAAATCGCATATTCTCACGTGTTTATAGTTGTAGATACCAAATAGTACACGTTGGAGAGTGTTTTTTTACCAGATTTAATATTGCAGAGGCCTCCTGTGAATGATCTTTAAGCATGTTTTCTCTGCAGAGATTGTTCATCTTATCCCGCTTTTGTATGTATATGTTATAGTTGATTTCTCACTGATTTCGTCGTACATGTGTATGGCGTCTGCAGTGCATATTGTGTAGTGGATAATGTTATTTACCAAAATCATTGCTATAGCCTTGGCTTGTGGCATTAAGCATCATTTATTATTCATGAATTAATTTTTTGAGTGCCTGATCGATATTTATTTATATCGTTTCCGGGTTCTGCTTATTGATTCCAGAGCTCTCCCCTCTTTCCTTTGAAGATATGTTAAAAAAAAAGGTGGGGGGGCATTTTGTCCACTTCTCTGCCTTATGGGGTATGTAACTCTTGAGGAAGCTGTCTTGTCCATACTATGTTTGGCGATCAGCTGTAGTATTATTGTGTGACGTAGATTTATGGGAAATTTTCTCTCATTCTCAGTATGCCATAATAATTTTTAGGGCCTAGTCCATACTAGACTCAAAAATGGTTTATTTGTTACATCCTAATTTAACATTATTTTATGCTCAGATGTAGGATTTACATAATTAGGATCCATATTAGGATATGTCTCCTCTATTATGGTATTAAGAGACACACATGTAAATTCTAATTTCTTCGTCATGGATTGAAGGATTTGATCTATGTTGATCTACTATTTCTGAAGTTCTAGTCTCTCTGCCTTTTTACGATTCAGCTAAGTCTGGGTCATTGATTACAGTATAAAAATGTGAAAAAATTTATAGTAATTTATATATTTTTTATACTTACCAATGACCCAGATGGGAATGGCCCTCCCATGAGTGGGCAGTACTGGGCATTCATACCTCCCCGCTGAATTATTATAATCTTTTTTCTACAAAGAATGATTTTATTGGCGCCAGATTCGGTGACTTCCTGGTGTTTGCACAATCGCGGAGGGTAAAATGTATGGAGGGCCAAATAGGACTTCTAATTTTCGGTTCTGCATGCAAATTTTGGGGATTGGGGGGCAAAATTTGTGTTTGGCCCTAGATATTTTTGGGTTAGCACCAGTTAAGTCTGGGTCATTGGTAAGTATAAAAAATTTATAAATTACTATAAATTTTTTCATTTTTTTAGGCCTTACAAATCACATTTGAATTTTTTTTAGCTTTTTACTAGTTATATGCAATAAATGTTCAGACTTTTAAGACTGAGGTAACAATTTTTACATGTGATAAGCTATCCCTTCCGTAAGATAGAGCAGTCATGAATCATAGTTGTGATATAAAAGTGAAATGAGAAACAAAAAACACTAATTATTTGAACAAAACAGAAAATACCCGTATTAAAAGTAGATCAGTCATTCAGTGTGACAGTGAGGTTACATGTTATTTAAAAGCTGGGCAAAAAATTAATACACTTAGATGGATCTTTTGCAGCTTTTGAATAGTTATCTTTCACCTTGTAACATGGGTTAATTTGCTCCATAGTAACAGTGAAGAAAGGAATCCGACAAGTATTTGTTTCAGCCATTTTACGTTTAATATTGTTAAAAGGGAATAATCATTTGGGTGGCCAAATTCTCCCCACAAAACAAAAAGTAAGCACACTGCTTATTAACATAAAAGTTATTCAGTAAATATCGGCACGAGTTTGAAAACTACTTATCAGCAATTTGTTGTATTTTATTGTTAGGATATGAAAGTGTATTTTCTGCAAGTTTTCAGAGAGAATATGTTCCACTAAATAATGCAGGCAATGATGTTACCATTCGATATCGGTATGCCTAAATACTGCAATCACAAGTATGTGGGTTCTGTAGATATTTTATATATCCATTCACGTAACAGTAAATATAAGAGTTGTATTAGAATGACTCAGGCATAAGGTACTTTTCTTACGGCAGGTTCTCAAAATCACAAGGCGACTTTGATTTTGCTCAAAGATAGAAATTAGGCCAAGTGTACAGTGCCAAGGCGAAAATATTGCCCACTTTGCCCTCTAGGCTGGTCTCAGTGACTTGTTAGGAAAAGGGTTATAAGCCCAACTCTGGAAAGCTTAATGCTAATTTTTATAGTTTAATAGCTAAAAACAGCAACTCTTAATTTTTACTATGAATCAACAAGAACAAAATTTTAATTATTTGCAGTTAGTTTGGGGGGGGGGGTATAACCCTTTACCTAATGAATCAGCCACATCTGCCAGCGGAATTTAGAAATTGAGCAGTTGAAAAAATATTATTTTTCCAAAGAATTTCAACAAAACCATATCAAGTGACCCCCTCACTGGAACAAGCTCGTTTAACTTGTTCCGATGAGAGGTGACATAATATTGTTTTGTTAAAAACATTTTGAAAAATTTGAAAAGATAATTAAAATAATAAATTTTGATAGCGTCTCCGTTGGGTAGAGGGTTAATTTTGTCTTTATATATATATTTATTTGAAAACACCAAGATCGAATGAATAGTTGAAAGTTGCTCTCTTTCATTTTCCAGAAATACAACTGTAGACTTATCTCATATCGACACTCCTCCAAATATGAATGCTTGGCCATTGTTCCATAATGGAGTTGCTGCAGGTCTTAGAATAGCAAATTCCTCACAGGTATTCTGAACTTTGATTATATTGAAATATATGTAGGTTAGTTTAGGCAATTGCAGCTACGAAAAACACATTATGTTTCATCAGCAGACTATCAAACAAGTTGAAATGCAAATAGTGTAATCCCCCACGGGAACCCCGGAAAGTGCGGCAGTGCTTGTTTATTGTGGTACTGTGGTAAACAAGTTCTGTTGCTCTGGTAGAAAATAGGAACCAGTCAATAATGCTTGGAGTGCGAGTCCTTTAGTCAACATGGGGTATAAACGATTGACTGACCTTGACTTTATCTCCATGTTGTGGTCATGATTAGCCATTGTGCAGAAGTATGTGGCCTTAAACACCAATAAATAAATAAATAAATTGTGTAATAGTTTCAGCCTGTCTTGTTTGGTAGTTTGTTGACAATAGCTTTGGCAATTTGTTGTAATGTTACTTTTAATTGAAGTATATTAGTTTTCATTTGTATCAAATGGTTATTGTTAAACGATAAACAGAGAAAGAAAAAACTATTTGTGGTATTTTTCGTCTAATATTTATACCCCGACTCTCAAAGAGAATGAGGGTATACTGGATTATATGTGTTGTCCTTCCATCCATTCAACCGGAGTGATATCTCCACAGTGAATGGATAGATTTCAATGAAATTTGGTAGGTATGAGGGATTCTTGTGACAAGCTGCCACTACACATGTTATAAAAGAGTTGCCTGTTTATTTTTCACCAAAGTTACTGTTGTCAGTTTTTCTTAATGTTTTGGTCCTTTCTTTATTTTTAATTCATTTATGCTTCATCAATCCAGCACTGCAGTGGGGGTATAATTGCCTTCAGCAATAGCTGTTGTTTTTACATGTTTCAGAAAAGAATTTCCTCTTTTCTTTTCAGCTAAAAACTTCCATATTTTCTTTATTTCTTTCAAACAAATTTAGTATACAAGTTTGGTAAATGGTAGTAGCAGCAATCACAAATGATTTTTGGTCTTCATGCTGTGACTAATTTGTTTACCATTTTTGGAATTTTTGTGTGACTAACATTAAAAATTACTGATGAATGCAAAATCTTTTGACTTGACTGTCTTTTCAGATTGATTCCACATGGATAATATACAATAAACCAAAGAGTAATGAACTAACGAATGAGTATGCTGGTTTTCTAATGGCATTAGGTCTGAATGGGCATCTTACAAGTCTTCATACATTAAATGTACATGATTACCTGAGCAAGGTTAGTCTGATAGTTATATTATAAATCATAGTGATAAAGTGGTTAATCCATTACCAAAAGTAATGGCAAAAAACTGACTCAACTTTATTCACAAAAAATTGCCCGTCAAATTTTATTAATTTTTATATGCCTGTTTAAAAAACAGTCGTATTTAGTAATCAGTCTCTGTCTGTCTGTCTCTGTCCGTCCGTCCGTCCATCCATCCATCCATCCATCCATCCATCTGTTAACATTTTTGGATTCCGACAGATAACTCCAGTTTGGGTTAATTGATCTCAACCAAGGCTGGTATGTGTATTACCCAGCTAGTAACACAGACCAAGTTCAAATATGGGTTTCATCCAATTATGTTTGCATGACTTGCGGCCCATTTTCGACTTGGATAGAATTTGACCGTCTATTAACATTTTTAGCTCAACTTTGACGAAGTCAAATTTGAGCTATTGTCATGGCCCGTCGTCCATCTGTCCGTCCGTCCGTCTGTCCATCTGTCTGTCTGTCCGTCCGTCCGTCTGTCCGTACGTCAACAATTGGCTATGGCTCGGGCTAGAGGTCGTATTTATGAACCGATCTTTACGAAACTTCTTGGGTACCTTTGTTATGACCGTTGGACGAGAACTAGTGTTTTTGGGTGCGGTCAGAAATTCAAGATGGCTGCCAGCCGCCATTTTGTACCGATGATGCAGAAATCTGTTTTTTGTACAGAACTTCCATATGAAAGCTCTGATTTGAATAATTTTTTGTATGAATGTTTAGTACCATGGGGTACATCACATATAATACGGGTTTTTTTCTCGTGCGTAAATTGTGCAAATTAGACTAATTTTGATGTTTTTTGGTGTTAATTTCAGCACTGTAAGTGCAAATGCCAATACGGCTCGGGCTAGAGGCCGTATTTATGAACCGATCTTTACGAAACTTCTTGGGTACCTTTGGTATCACCGTGGGACGAGAACAAGTGTTTTTTGGTCCGGTCCGAAATTCAAGATGGCCGATGGCAGCCATTTTGTACAAAATTAGGTGCAATCAGATTTTTGCACAGAACTTCCATATGAAAGCGCTGATTTGAATAATTTTTTGTGTGAATGTTTAGTACCATGGGATACATCACATATAATACGGGTTTTTTTCTCATGCAGAAATTATGCAAATTAGATGAACTTTGATATTTCAGTGCGACTTACACACATTAAGTACACATGTCAATACGGCTCAGACTTGAGTCTGTATTTATGAACTGATCTTCACGAAATGTCTTGGGTACCTTTGTTATCACCTTGGGACGAGAACGAGTGTTTCTGGGTGCGGTCTAAAATTCAAGATGGCTGCCAGTGGCCATTTTGTACCGAAATTAGGTCTAATCAGTTTTTTGTACACAACTTCTATACAGCTCAGACTAGAGGCCATATTTATGAACCAATCTTTACGAACCTTGTTGGGTACCTTTGTTATCACCGTGGGAAGAGAGCGAGTGTTTTTGGGTGTGGTCCGAAATTCAAGATGGCCACCAGCAGCCATTTTGTACCAAAATTAGTGCAATCAGTCTTTTGTACAGAACTTCTGTATGAAAGTTCTGATTTGAATAAATTTTTGTATGAATGTTTAGTAACATGGAATACATCACATATTCTAAGGGTTTTTTTTTCATGCAGAAATTATGCAAATTAGATGAACTTTGACTTATTCAGTGCTACTTGCACAATGTGAGCACACATCAATACGGCTCAGGGTAGAGGCTGTATTTATGAACCGATCTTCACAAAACTTCTTGGGTGCCTTTGTTATCACCTTGGGACGAGAATGAGTGTTTCTGAGTACGGTCCAAAATTCAAGATGGCTGCCAGTGACCATTTTGTACCAAAATTAGGTCCAATCAGTTTTTTGTCACAAGTTCTATACAGCTCGTATTTATGAATTGATCTTCACAAAACTTCTTGGGTACCTTTGTTTTCACCTTGGGACAGGAACGATTGTGTTTTGGGGTGCCTTTGTTATCACTGTGCTATGAGAACAAATATTTTGGGGTTCAGTCAGACCCACTCTGGGACTCAAAGTTTTCTTTTCTAGTTTAGCATCTGACTGTCACCCACCTTTACAATACTTTACCTATACATTTGTTACAGGCAACGGTCAGTATTTATGTACAGACCATTACAATACTTTATATGTACCTTTGTTATCAGGTCATTACCTAGATGTTTGTCATTGCTGTGTCACATACTATACATGTGCATGTCTTTGTCTTGACAAGTTGAGCTAGTGTCATTGACACTTTCATTTGTATTTTGCGGTAGTACAATTCAAAATGGCTACTGGGCATATTTAGCCACACCTGTCGGTGCTTGTGTTAATTTTTTTTCAAAAACATAGCTAATGACCCTTCTTTGGGATGGGCTCAATGAGTTCATTCTAATTAGGAGTCCTAAGCTATGTCTTTTAGGTAAAAAATTAAAAATTTTTAGCTATTCAGGAATTTTTCTAGCAAGTGTCTCCTGTTCATGTTGGATAAAGAGTTGAATTTGTTATTTGAGATTGAACATGTCATCGTTTTAGCCCTCAAGTCCTCAGATTAATTTTACGTTAATAACTACTGTATATATATTTACATAGCTGCAGATGACTTAACAGTGTTTCTACATTATTGTTGGCTGCCTGTGCATCCAACAATGATGTAAAAACTCTGTCCAGTTAATTGCATCCTACCGGTAGAGTCCTCAAGGAAGAATTAACTTGGAACAACTTATTCAGAGCAATATAAAAAGGACTGTTTGTGGCTGTATGAGGACTTAAGGGTTAATGTAACAAGTATTAAAACTTTTAGGGAGTATATCAGCTACGTTTGAATTACAGTGACATCTTATGGGAGTTGACAATATAATTTCAAAGTATTTGTCAATGTTTTATTGCCAATGCCTGTTTGATTGACCCATTCTAGTTTATTATCCCCCCACAAGGGAGGGATATAGCGAAGTCCAGTTGTCTGTCCATCTGGGGAACTTTGTTTATAGCATAACTTGAACAATAGTTAATAGATTTCAATTCTTTTTTGTATATGTCTATAGCAACAGTGTCTATGTCAAGTTTGATGACCTCCGATATCTCTTGAAAATAATTAGAGTCATGGCCCTTTGTTATAAAAATATCCTGTTAAACTTGTTTATGGCACATTCATTCACACATCTGACTTCAGAGCATGAACTACACCTAGATAGCCATGGAATTACCAGATAGACCAGTGAAAGCCATTTCAGCTCTGGACGTCTCATGCCCTATCTCCTGGACTATCCAGGAAATAGGCTTGAGCGTCCACCTGAAAGTGGAGTTTGAAATTGAGAAGACCACAACACCAACACCTTCGGGGAGAGGTAGTACCTTTGGAGAGAGGATAAATACACAGAGACGACTTGAAGACAAGCATGAAAACTAAAAACTACAACCAAGGATCATAAAATATCACACAATGAAAATTTACATCAAAAATATTCACTGATTGTATATTTTCCATGTGAGTGAGTTTATTCATTTCTTGCCTCTGTTCAATTTCAATGCCCAAACCAACTATATAATTATGATTACGTGCTTCATCGACATTTGTATTTCGTGAATATTCTACACTTTTGAAGATCCCTTGACACATTTTTCAGCATTTCAAGGTCTTGAATGGCCCCTAGTATTGGCCCTGTGGGAGGTGCCCAAATATGAAGACAGAGCCTTGATTCTGCCTAGAAACAACAGCCAAATCACTGAATGTGGACTGTCAAGAGTGTAGCAAAAATGTGTCAATGTGTCCAAGCCTTTGATGGTTAAATATGGTATTATATCACATTTTTTTCCGAAAATAATAAAAAAAAAATGGTTAAAATACATTCCTGTCATGTTTATTTTCACATCCTATTCTGCAGAAATGTTGCCTGAAAGCAGTACATGAACACTTGACAGAAAGTATAATAAAAGAAGTAAGGCCACATCAAGTATATCTTGCTTCTCCGACCATTTTTAATGAACATGCCTGTGGGAAGGCGATTTGTTTATTCTATTTTTTTATTTTTGTAATTATTATTTCTTGACCCTAGAGGTTCATGTACCGGTTTTATGCACACTGATGTCAAAATATCAAAATTTCAAGCAACCTTTTTCCCATTCCCTAGGAATTTAACCATATTTTGGGCAAACTTGGCTAAAGTCTGAGTTGCATTATGATAAAATTTGCTTCTTGAAAGTTTTATATTATAACATAAGTGTTTAGAGGGATAATCTACAAGATAACATGGGTAGTGGTGTAGTTTTTCCATTTTATTAACTCAGGGAATCTGTTTAACATAAACCATTTAATTTTTTATGCCCCCCGATAGGGAGGCATCTTAAATCCAGGTTGTTTGTCCATCAGTCCATCCGTCAGTGTCCATCTGTCCAACCTTATTTGTCCATCCAGAGCCATAATTCTATCATGCCTGGGTGGATTTCCACACAACTTCATACAAAGGTATAGACCAATGAAAGGTCTGTTGCACAGCAACTCCACGCTTAAGTGACAAATGTCAAGGTCACAGAAATGTGATGACTTAATTCTCTCGCAGACTGTATTTGTCCATCCGGAACCATAACCCTATAATGCTTGGGTAGATTTCCACAAGACTTTCACACAAAGATAAAGACCAATGGAAGGTCTTTTGCACAGCAACACCATGGCTGAGTGACAAAGGTCAAGGTGACAGGAATGGGAAACTTTAATTCCCTCACAGAATCCGGTTTTTCATCCTGAACAAATTTAACACCAAACTTTTCATTGCAGTATTATAGGCCATTTGGCCATAGTTTGGGGCATCCGTAGCCGGGCAGTCACCATTAGTCTTGTTTTTTTTTCATGCTAACATTGGTAATAAAAAAGTCAAAAATAGCCATGGAAGAGAGTGTGAGAAACAGATTTTTATCTTTTTGAGGCCAAAATAAAAACTTCCCACTCACGTCCAGTTAAAAAACAAAAAGTGTTCTGAGAAATGAGATCACTTTTGTGTGGCTTTAATTAGTGAGTGTTTAGTAAATCTTTTTGTGTGTCCTTAACCCAATGTTACGGCCAAAACCAGTCAGTGCTATTCACAAAAATCACCATTCAATTTTCATTATATTTTAATTTTTTTGTCTTAAAAACATAGCTTATGTCCTCACATTGGAACAAGTTCCCTGAGCTGGTACCAATGAGGGGTCATAAGATATGTTTTTGATGCAAAAAATGAAAAACGTAGTATTTCAAAAATTTTGTTTGCAAGTGTTGTTTGTCTTTTGTGTTAGGTAAAGGGTTAACTAGTGAATATTTTGCAAGGTTAATATTGATTCTACAGTTCAACCAAAATCTTGTGCCTTTATAATCTGTTATCTCAGTGTAACTTTTGTTTATTTTAGGGGCATGAAATGACAACAATTGGTTTGTTACTAGGATTGTCAGCTGTTAAGTAAGTATACCTGGATAATTAATCAGTTGATCATTACAAGACAATAACAGAGAATGGGGTCAGTGTTGTAATATATATAATGAATATTATTTTGCATTTTAGGCATTATTTTGAGTGTCTACACAGGTCGAATATCAGCCCCATTTCCAGTGGTGTTCAAGCATGATTTATCCCAAACTCCTACCCCAAAATTCCTAATGGCAGTCTCCATTCAAACAAAGATTTTACTCACAATTGATATCCAGAATCCGCTGGAAAATAAACAATTCTCAGTGTAACCAAGCTCAGAAGATTGCTTCATTCAGAAAATTTGGGGTACACATGTATCATTGTTAGGGGAGTGAATGCTACTTTTGTAAAAGGAATGATAACTCTACCATGATACTGAAATGTTGTCATGGTGTTACATGTATGATTTAGATGAGTATCAGTGGCAGCCGTCTGTGTTGGATGCTATTAGAACAAGTAAATACCTTGGAACAGTGGAACCCTGTTATTTGAGTAGCCAATTATTCAATTAACAGGCTTATTCAATTAACAGGGATTTTGCCACTTTTCTGTATTCTAGAGATAAACTTAGCATTTATTCTATTATATCTTGATTGACAGAGCTCCTTGAGCTCTGTCAAACAAGATATAATAGATTAAATGCCTGTACTGGATGTACTGAGGCCAAATAGGTCTATAAACAAGAGTCAAGAGTCAGGTTAATTTCTCGACAGCTCACAAGATCTTTTATTCAGTAAACAGGAGTTTACTCTTTAACCTATATTTAGTTAAACGGTCGAATTACTGGAGGTATGGTAAATGGTTTTGTGTTGGGAAATTATATTCAATTAACAGGGTTATATAGTTAAAAGGGATAACTAATTAAGTGGATTCCTCTTTATTCCAAAAATTATACTGCAGTGTAATGTTTTACCAATTTTTTTTATGTATTCCGAATTTGTAAAACTTTCTGTGGCACTTAAGGTACCATACTATTCACAACATTGCATTTACACTGACCCAGCTTTATCCAAGGATTATTACCTAATATGTCAAAAGACCAGGAAAGATATCCCTTAAATAGCTTTTTCTAAATCTGAATTAAACATATATCAAGTACCTTTGGTTGATATTAAATTTGATACTGAAAATACTCTGAAATATCTAAAATTTAAGTTGCTGTAGTGTTAGGTTTTTATGTCATCTTATTCTTATTGAAAACTGAAATCTCAGTTATTCATACCTCTTGGAATCATTTAGTCTCTGCACATGTGCAGTTGCTCCATTCTATTTTTGCGAATCAAATTTCATAAATTCAATTGGGAATTTCCATCAACTGCCTGTCACCTGCAATGTAGATTTATACATTTATTGGTGCTTAAGGTCACATACTTATGCACAATGGCTAATCATGACTGTGACAGTTTTACGTGAGGAGGAGGCTGGAGAGAATCACCGAGTAACGACGAGCAGCAGCCAGCTCCCCAACATCGTAACTCCGCACTGCAGCACAGGCGGGGTTAGATTGGTTGAAGACATGCGCACCATCGACATGCAGTGCACTATAGTACATGGCATCATCCTGCTCCCATGTAGACAATCAGGGTTAAGTGCCTTGCCCAAGGACACAACGCGGGAGTCCGAATCGATCACTCAGATGGTCACCCATCCAGAGGAATAACCGGGCTCGATGTTGCTTGACTTCGGTGATCTGACAAGAACCAGTTACCGCAACCCCACCGCGCACCACCTGCAATGTCGGCGTGTCAAGTAAAATCAGTACTTGTGAATTGTAATGTTTTCAGATTACTTCAAAGGTAATACAGTGGAGCCCACTTAATTGGATATCTCGTAACTGAATAATCCTGTTAATTGAATATAATTTCCCAAAACAAAACCATTTACCATACCTCCAATACAAATTTGATCTGTTAATTGAATATAGGTTATAGAGTAAACTCCTGTTAATTGAATAAAACATCTTGTAACCTGTCAAGAAATTATCCTGACTCTCTCCCCAGTTTTCCTTTGTTTATAGACCTATTCGTCCTCAGTGCATCCAATACAGGCATTTAATTTATTATGTCTTGTTTGACAGAGCTTAGTTTATCTCCAGAATACTGGAAAATGACACAATCCCTGCTAATTGAATACTCCTGTTAATTGAATAGTTTTCTTTTGCAAGTGGCTATTCAGTCAACAGGCTTCCACTGTATTTTTTGTATGTTTCTACTCCTGAGATCTTCTCCAACACAATTTCCTAGTCCCTCACGACACAAATTTTTCCAATGCCATCCACCACGGGCCCTTTTCAGAGAGGGCTGAAGAATCCCTGTATTGATAAAAGGATTAAACTTTTCCCTAGCTACACAAAAAAACAGGGGTTATATTTCGATTCGCACAAAGATTCATGCAATAAAAGCTGTGAGAATCCATGTAGATTCTCGCTGCGTCTCTGCTAGGATTTGCGTGAAAAAAACTGAGTCAATTTAACCCTTTAACTAACACAGCGGCAACAAATTAACCAATAGAAGGCTAACATGACCTGAAATATCCTGACACTTTGTCAATAAAACCTTACAAATATGGTGGTCATTGGAACCGGCTCATTGAGCCGGTTCCAACAACAGCCATATTTGTAAGATTTTATTGGTAAATATTGTTCATTTAATTATTTTATCATTTATTTATTATTTATTGTTTAAAAATGATCAAACTTAGTTTTAAAAATTAAAAAAGTGTGCTGGGTGAAAGGTTAACATGTGTTATCAGTATACAACAGTGTTTCAACCTTGGTGGCGTCATGGGATCCTGGGACACTCATAGTAGGTATGGATTCTCGCAACCATTTTCACAAGAATCCAAATGGATTCTCACAAATTTAGACGAAATATAAGCTCTGAAAAGAATATTGTCTTTTACCAGAACAGTGCCTCTGGGCATACCTCAAAACAGATGCTGAAGTACTATATGTACATAAATGGTACATAACATTTTTTACACCAGAGCAATTAATGCCCAGCAGCCCTAATGTAACCCCATGGAGTTCATCATCTGGTTTATTCCAAAGAAAAGAAAAGTAACTAAGTCTTAACCCTTAAATGCCTATTTCCAACTTTTACGACCTCAGAACAGGTGCCCTCAAGATGCCGTCATGAGGAAATACTGCTAACAATAGACAAATTACCTAGGCAATGGTTTCTAGTCAAGTCTGGGCTGCCTTAACAGGCTGCCAAGACTTGACTGGAAATCACTGCTAAGCCACTGGATGTGTTCAGGCTGTGACCAGGTGTGAATTCAAGACAATTGTCCAGGCCCTTAAGGGTTAAGCTAGTTTTGTGGAAACAATGGAAGAAACTAAAGTGGTCGATCTGTAATAATCTTGCCCAAAAGAAGTCTCCATGGTTATAAAATTGATATGTTGCAGTAAATGCCTAAATTTAACAAAACCTGGACTGATCAAAAGAGTTTTAAAATATATTGCTCATCTTTCATAAGATTTTCTTTGTTATGTATTTCAGCAAAGGAACAATGGATCTTGCTACTACAAGAGTTCTCAGTATCCATGTTGCTGCTTTACTTCCACCAACATCTACTGAACTGAATGTACCGCACAATGTTCAAGTGGCTTCAGTTATGGGTATTGGATTGGTGTATCAAGGAACTGGACACAGACACATAGCTGAAGTTCTGTTATCAGAAATAGGTAATATTAGTTATATCCTTGTGTTTTCCAGCATTTACAGGAATTTATACCGGTCTGGGGACTTATACACCCTGAGGCACAGCAGATTTATTTGCAAATCCTTTTGTTTTGTTAACCCAACAACTAATATAACTTGAACAACAAAACCTCGTAAAATCATAAAAAATAATAAAACAAATAATCCCTACATGATACATCTGTATTTTTATTTTAATTAAAATTTTTGTGTAATAATTTCCTTCAAAATATTCAGTTAAGGCCTAAAAAAATTAAAAAATCTGTTTCTCAGGCCCTCCCGCATGGTCCTTTTGGCTGTTGCATGCTCTCTTTTTATAACCAATTTAAACTTTAAAAAAATAAAAATTTAATTGTTTATGTCTGATATTTTACCCAAGTAAATAAAATTGATGAATTTGTCCCTTGAGTGCAACAAGGCTTTGCAATGCTTGAGCATTGCAAATCCGTCTTGCACTCAATGGATGAAATACACCACCACCCATGCTATCTGTAGATTATGAGGCCTAAAACTTGAACCAAGAACATGAACTTTTGATGGCAAAGAAGTAATTACTGAAATAAAAAATAAAATAAAAAACCGCTCGCCCGCATGTAATTTTACAAATAATGGCCCGAGAAACAGAAGGTCTTCTTTGTGTGGCCAAACCATATTTTTATTTTTATAAACGTATAAATGAGCTAGTAAATAAATCTTTATAATAATATAAATAAACGACTTTTTCACAGCCTTTTTACCAGTTATTGTGTATTTCTCTTTTTACAATGTATTTAACCACGGTGTAAAAATTAAAAGATACTGTGGACAAAAAGTTACAATGTACCACTCAGCCAATCAAAAAGCAGTATTTCATTCCATTTGCAAATAATCAATTTTACTGATTCTGTCCAAGAAGCTCATATTTTGGCTCTGTTGAAGATTGCTGGAAACCAGTGATATGGTTGTCAGACTTGGAGTGGAGGGAAGGGATCTATTTCCGACCATAGCAAACTTTGACCTGGGAATAGATGCTTCAATAAGAAAACATGTGGAAGTCAACACACTAGAATATATTTACTCTAGCAGTGGTTTCTAGACAAGGCTTGACTACCTATAAAATGAAAGTTTGAAAGAAAACTTCAGTTTCTGCAAAGTAATTTGATTCTGCCAAAGATTATCAATCAAAACTCAGAACAACTTCTTCAAAATCTTTCGTACAAAATTCTTTCTACACAAGTTCAAAAAACGGATATTTTTACCATTACCACTGGCACAGACTAGCTGGCTCCTCACTCTTTCATACAAATCAGGCTAAACACTTAATTTTAAATCCCTCCCAAAACCTCAAAAAATTAAGCCAAAACACAAAAACTAGAGTCATGTATGGTACTCCAAAGACAGACCACTACACATGTGCAGAAGTCCAGGAAATGCTGAACTATCCGGCCAATAACCATTCTTTTGTTTTGCTTCCGTGTTGACAGTTTTCTGTTACATCCACTCCTAAAAATTTGAAGTTATGAAGGCTCAAAACTCTGGATCCACAGGGATGATTGTTGCAGAATGACAACATTTATAGAATTTAGAAAGGATGGTGGGCGGAGAAAATTACACCAGGACAATGCTATCTGTCACAAAAATGAATTTAGAAAGTTTTATAAAATCATGTGTCGCCCTCATAGAAAGTTTTATAGAATCATGTGTTGCCCTCATTTGGGTAATTCCCTGATGTATAATCATTCTTCTATGCTTAATGTTATCCTGTCTACTCAGTGTTTCCTTCCCTCTCCTGTTTCCCTCATTCATTTCAAACAACTTGACAGTCAAATTATTTTTTACAAACTCCTATAAACATTTAGTGGTCACCACAAAAGAATGGTTATTGGCATGATAGAATGGCACTTCCCAGACTTCTGTGCATACACAATGGTCTATCTTCAGAGTACCATGTTTTGGCTTAATTTTTGGATGGGTTTAAAATTAAGTGTTGGGCAATAGAGCAAGCTAACTGGTCCAGGAAAGAGGTAGGTCTAACAAATATAGAAATTACTTAAAATTTTCAATTTTCTGCTTGGAATTGTACTGCAACTTTCTGAAAGATGCAGCTTATATAAAGATCTTTACATTACTTCAGTTGATTAATAAATGCTAAAAAGGGGAAGCATAGTGACTGATGAAACTTGAATCGCCAATTTTGTCAACTTGAATGCCAGTAATCAGAATTGACTGATTGTGAACTGCCAACAATTGGTCCATGCCATTGTAATCTTTAATTTGCTTTTGTGGACAATAACTAGAAAAACAAGTGACCAATGGATCTCATTTTTTCTGGTGCATTACTGTTGATTATAGGAAAGTTCCGAATGACTGGAGGAAATTGTTTTTGATAATTACAATTCTAGCTGGGGCGTCTATACCAACATTTGATAATTTTGGAATCTCTCTCTGAAGAGAATGATACCCATATTTACAGAGTGTAGTAAATTAAAATGCATTTGAATTTTGTCATGAAAAGTGAATTTATATTAAGCATCCATTCATGATGCCTCTGCCTTGCGGTTCTCTTGTTTCAGATAGTCTGCCCATCTGATTTTATTTCAGCCTACATATATTAAACTAGTAGGCCCACCCATTCCAGGATGGGAAGCCCAACTGCATGATGGAAAATTGTATTGCATTGCATATGAAGGGACATAACCAAAGTTTGAATTTCTTGCTGGATGAAATCACACACTTCCCATTTATAGTAGCTGATGACCAACTTAATTTATAATTTCTCATGAATCACACCTTGCACGTTCTTATACTTTCAGGGAGGCCTCCTGGTCCTGAAATGGAAAACTGTATGGACAGAGAATCATATTCATTAGCCTCAGGTCTTGCATTGGGGCTTGTCATGTTTGGGGTGAGTACTTTTTTATATCTTTTTTATACAGTATGTGGAGAGTGAATGGTTACTAAATCACTCTTGGGGTTGTGTCTCCACCCAGATAATAACAGTCTATTCCTGTGGTAATGCATGAAAAGGACAAGCACAGTTTTAGCCAAGGGACCACTGGGTTCTACCCAGAGGTCCCTTGACTGACACTTTGTTGTTCTAATGCATTTTTCCCGGAAAGGAATTTTTGTCTTGAGTGGAGACACCACCCGACGAGTCATTTAGTAACAATCCACTATCCATGTTCTGTATATATTTCCCATCCCCACCCCTGTCCATGGAAAGTGAAGCAGTGCTTGTTACTGTGGTAAACAGTCTCTGTTTTACGGGTAAACAGGGACCAGTCACCAATGCTTGGAGTGGAAGTCCTCTAAAATGGGAAACAAGAGTGACCGCAACATGGAGATAAAGTCAAGTTTAGTCAATGACTGAACTTGACTTTATCTCCATGTTGCGGTCATGATTAGCCATTGTGCAGAAATATATGGCCTTGAACACCAATAAATAATAAATAAATGGATATATACACATACATGTGTGCATCTAGGCAGTATACCATATATACTGTGCAGAAGATATCATGCCAGTATTGCTTTAATGTACTGAGGTAATCTCAAAATACAGAAATTACGGGATTGAAATATACAACAGGCTCTTGTTGTCAGTGATTTTAATTAATGTTCTGTTGTTAGACAACAGAACATTAATTAAAATCACTGATAACAAGTGCCTGTTGACTAAAATACCTCTAGGGTCTATGTTAATTCCAACATACTAGTAAACAGTACATACATTAATCAACATGTCATTATCCTCCACTGACGAAGTTGGGAGGGGGATGTTGAAATGGTATTCGTCTGTCCATCAGTCCGTGCATCACAACATTTTGTCTGCTTATCTCCTAGATTTTTCATGTGGTGGGTAAAGGGTTAACATGTGTTATTAGTATACAACAGGTGTTCAACCATGATGGCCTTATGGGATTTTGGGACACTCATAGCAGGTATGGATTCTCATAACCATGTTTGCGAGAATCCAAATGGATTCCCCCAAATTTAGATGAAATATAAGCCCTGATAGTAGTCTGAGTATTTGTATTTTGGGCTCTATACCAAAAATACAAATACTGTTCAGTATTTTTTATTGGTATTGCATCAGTACCTAATACCATACTCATACCCAGTTAATTTACTCCCAAAATACCTATACCAATGGCAAGTGTGAAATTTCAAGTCCACACAGCACTAATGATGAGTAACACTGATGAATGTTTGTGATAGATTTATGTTGGAATTGTTTGTCCATTGAAATGGGTATATTTGGGTTAATTTAATGTAACTAACTGTAATTGAAAATTAAAGGACATTCTCTGATCGCATCCAAGAAGCAGTCATAAAATCTTTCAAAATGTTAGCCTACTATAACTGGTTTCCAGTCAAATGTGCCTAAATAGTCAGCCTGGTAACCCTTGATAAGCAATAAGAGTTTATGGAAATCATGTAGTGAAAATTGTGTACACTTGTCCAGTCGTTTAACGCTGCACTTGGATGTCAGAATAACAATATTTCAAGCAGTAAATGTTTTGCACAATGCAACTAGGAATTTTAACTCTTCAGAGGCTGGATACTTTGATACATTTTTGCTACACATTGAAAGTCTACCTCCTTTGGCCTTTCAGTTGTTTCTAGTTAAGTCTTAGCAGCCTACAGAGGCAGCCAAGACTTGCCAAGAAACAATTGACAAGATTCTTAGAAAACAAGTTTTGAGTTTACCCAATGTTGAGGCACCTGTTCCTTTGCATTAAAGTTACCAAAGTCGGAATTATCCCTTAAGGGTTAACCAGTTATTCTTATTTGACATAGCTCATTGAGCTCTCTCAAACAAGATTGATTGGTTACATTTGTAGTTGAATGTGGGGGGGGGGGGGGGGGGGGGGGGGGGGGGGGGGGGGAAGATGGTTAAATTTGTAGTTGCATTATGCGAAAAAAAAATGCTAATGGAAATTTATATATTGCGACATCAGTATGCAGTGGGTTAAAGTTTGAATAGAATTGAGGAACATCGACTTGCATTTGAATTTCTAAGGATACATTTGTTCACGTAGAGCTCCAGCAGGACTGTGCCTTTTTTTAGCTCACAGAAGGGAGCTTAACTTATCACTTGTCGTCCGTCGTGAACTTTACATTATCGACTTTTCCTCACAAACTACTGGACCAAATTGAACCAAATTTGGTGTGCATGTTCCTTATCATATGTCAATTCAAGTTTGTACAAATAAACTTGCCGCACCCACAGGGGGCACCAGAAGGGGCATAACTCTGATAGCACCCATAAATTTTTTGTTACACAACATCTCTAGGGGGTCAGATTCAAGTTTGTTCAAATCGAGTCACTGGGTCAAGATTTGGGCTCTCTATTGGAGCCCAAAGTTTAACTTGGTGCAATTTGAGGAAATTTCTTTAAAAATCTTCTTCTTCAGAACGACCAGTCAGAATCCTTTCATGTTTGGTATACAACATCTGTAGGGAGGTCAGATTCAAGTTTGTTCAAATCCAGTCCCTGGGTTAATAATTGGGCTCCCTATGGGAGCCCAAATTTCAACTTTGTGCAATACATGGAATAATCTTTAAAAATCTTCTTCTTCAGATTCACCAGTCAGAATCCTCTCATATTTGGTTTACATCATCTCAGGAGGGGGGGGGGGGGGGGGGGGGGTGGGGGGAGCCTAAATTTTAACTTACTGAAATATGAGGCAATTTTAAAAAAAATCTTCTTCAGATCCAGTGGTCAGAATGCTTTAATTTTTGGTATACAACATCTCTAGGGGAGTCAGATTCAAGTTTGTTCAAATCCAGTCCTTGAGTTAGTATTTGAGCTCTCTATTGGAGCCCAAAGTTTAACTTGGTGCAATTTGAGGAAATTTCTTTAAAAATCTTCTTCTTCAGATCCACTAGTCACAATCCTTTCATGTTTTGTATACAACATCTATACGGGGGTCAGATTCAAGTTTGTTCAAATCGAGTCACTGGGTTAATTTTAACTTTGTGCAATACATGGAATAATCTTTAAAAATCTTCTTCTTCAGTTTCACCAGTCAGAATCTTCTCATATTTGGTTTACATCATCTCTGGAGGAGGTGTGGGGGGGGGAGGGGGGGGGCAGATTCAAGTTTGTTCAAATCAAGTTTCTCGGTTAATATTTAGGTTCCTCATGGGAGCCTGAATTTTAACTTAGTGCAATATGAGAAAATTTCTTTAAAAATCTTTTTCTTCAGATCCACCAGTCAGAATCCTTTAATATTTGGTATACATCATCTCTAGGAGGAGGGGTGAGATTCAAGATTGTTCAAATCGGGTCCCTGGGTTGTAAATTTTGGGTTCGGTTCGGACTTAGAAATTTTTTACCAAAATCCAAGAAAGATTTTGTGTGTGGATTTTTTATGCGTTTTGCTCAATTTTGAGATGAAAAACACCCCAAATTTTTAGCCTGAATTTTGTGTCCGGTTCGGACTCCTAAATTTTGGACCAAAATTTGGAATTTTTTTTTATTATTTTTTATATGTTTTGTTCAATTTTGAAATGGAAAAAAATTAAAATTTTAGCCTGAAAATTTTGGGTCCGGTTCAGACATGGAAATTTTTGACCAAAATTAGGAAATTTTTGACCAAAATTAGGACATTTTGGGAATTTTTTATGCATTTTGTTAAATTTTGAGACGGAAATTTTTTTTTTCATAGCCTGAAAATTTTGGGTCCTCTTCCGACTTGTTTTTTATGCCCCCGAAAAATTTTCGAGGGAGTATATAGTCGAGGTCTCTGTCCGTCCGTCTGTCTATCCATCTGTCTATCCGTCCATCTATCTGTCCGGCTGTACTAACATTTTGTATTATAACTCGAGCATTAGTTGTCGGATTTTAATCTTCTTTGGTATGGTGATAGGGCAGCTTTAAAAATCTAATTCATACCTAGCATTTCGTCCATTCATCCTTGGTAGAGTTATTGCCTCTGTTTGTTTTTGTGCTCTGTTTCTGACTAAGGTAAATTGTACCATAGCCTATAGGGCAAAGTGCTGCCCAATTTTATTTTTAGTTCATTATTTTTCTGCAGCCCAGTGCTTGCAGGGGAGGTTGCATGACATTTTAACCTCTACATATCAATATATCCATATAAACATGGATGACGCAAGAACTATAGTGATTTGGGTTCCAGACCATTTCAAATTGTATCACCGCACAAATTGATTTCAGATTTTATTTGCTTAGTACTAATGTCAAAATACAGGTCAAGTTTGATTTGGAGGTTCACTCCGACCATTCATGCAAGAGTTATGCCTCTTTTTGAATTAAAAAATCACAAATTTCCCAATTTCAGCTTTAGTCTTACTATCCACTGCCTATAGGGGAAGTGCTGCCCGATTTGTTTTTAGTCCACTATTTCTGTACTGCCAAGTGCTTGCAGAGGAGGATGCATGTCATTTTAAAATACATATCAATATAACCATATAAATATGGATGCCAATTTTAGCTTTATTCTTACTGGCCAGTGTCTTATAAGGGAAGTGCAGCCCCATTTTTTTAGTCCACTATTTCTGTACTGCCCAGTGTTTGCAGGTCAGGTTTGCATGTCATTTTAACCTACTACATATCGATATATTCATATAAATATGGATGACACAAGAATCATAGTGTTTTTTAATTCCGTTCACTCAAAGTTGTTTTTATGAACCAGTTCTCTTCAAACATTCAGAAGTTATTTATTTACATGCAAGTCCGACTTTGCTACCTTCGGGGGCATTAGCACACTTGTTAGTGCTGCTCTTGTAAAATCTTCCTTAGACCCTGTAATCAGAATGCTTTCATATTTGGTATACAACATCTCTAGGAGGGTTAGATTCAAGTTTGTTCAATCCTAGTCCCTGAGTTGATATTTGGGCTCCCTATGGGATTTTCTTCAGATCTACCATTCAAAATCCTTTCATATTTGGTATACAACATCTCTTGGAATGTAAGACTCAAGTTTGTTCAAGTCTGGTCCTTGGGTTGATAATTTGGGCTACCTATGGGAGCCTGAATTTTAACTAAGTGAAATATGAGGGAATTTCTTTTAAAATCATCTTCTTCAGATCCACCAATCCTTTCATATTTGGTATACAACATCTCTAGGTGGGTCAGATTCAAGTTTGTTCAAATCGGGACCCTGGGTTAATATTTTGGCTCCCTATTTGAGCCCAAAGTTTAACTTAGTGCAATGTGAGGTGATTTCTTTAAAAACCTTCATATCCACCAGTCAGAATTCTTTCCTATTTGGTATATGACATCCATCTCAAGGGGGATCAGATTCAAGTTTGTTCAGTTTGAGTCCTTGGCTTAATATTTGGGCTCTGTGGGCAGGGGTGGGGTGACGGGTGGCAGGTGGGCATGTTAGGTTCAGTTTTGTTCAAATCCATTCCTTAGCATTCTTCCATAAAATTTGCCTCTCAAGACTTCATTCCTTTGTAGTGTTGATGAACCATGTCTAACTGAATGTGACCCCAAATACTTTTTTGAACCACTTTGGCCGGTGAGCGATTAAGGTCCCTTGGGGCCTCTTGTTTTGTTTTTCGGTTCGGTTTCAGTTTTTGTGGCAAACCAGAAAACTGAACCAAAAGACACAGCAAGAAACAGCCAAATAGTTTGCCTTTGTGTTTCAAAAAGACTGATCAAACTATCTTACTGGGACAGGGAGGGAACAGGACTAGTTACCCCTATTGACTCTCATCACTTAGTCTATCAGATAAAGGGCCAAATACTTCATGTTCTCATTGTCACATTTTCTCCGGAATTGAAGTGTCCATCAGATGAGTCAATTAGGGAGAAAATGTGACAATGAGAACATAGCATAGATTAGGCCACACAAAGTAAACCTTCTGTTTCTCAGGCTTTATTTGTAAAATTACATGCAGGTGAGCGGTTTTTTATTTTATTTTTTATTTCCATAATTACTTCTTTGCCATCAAAAGTTCATGTTCTGGGTTCAAGTTTTAGGCCTCATAATCTACAGAATAGCATGGGTGGTGGTGTATTTCATCCCTTGAGTGCAAGAAGGCTTTGCAATGCTTTAGCATTGCAAAGCCTTCTTGCACTCCAGGGACAAATTCATCTATTTTTTTAACTTGGGTAAAATATCAGACATAAACCATTTAATTTTTATTTTTTTTTAAGTTTAAATTGGTTATAAAAAGAGAGCATGCAGCAGCCAAAAGGACCACGCGGGAGGGCCTGAAAAACAGATTTTTTATTTTTTTAGGCCTTAGAGATGAACTTTATTCAGTACATGGAGAGTGGATTGTTACTAAATCATTCGTGTGTTGGTGTCTCCACTCGAACAAAAATTCCTTGTCTGGGAAAAAGCATTAGAACAATGAGCAAAGTTTCAGCCAAGGGACCTCTGGATAGAACCTGGAGGTCCCTTGGCTAAAACTCTGCTTGTCCTTTTCATGCATTACCACTGGAATCGACTGTTATTGTCTGGGTGGAGACACCACCTCATGAGTGATCTAGTAACAATTCACTCTCCATGTACTGTACTCTACAGTTTACATGAAAATGCTTTTCCAAGAAGAAATTGTCTTTATCTGTAATAATGGGTGCTTGTTTGACCTAAGGCATAAAGTCAGCAAAATAATATTTGATTGCATTTTTTGATCAGTTGCGTTCAAAATTGATAAAAAAAATATTTACCATATATCTTTTTTCAACTGCTCAACATTTACTTGTGGTGGGAAGAACTGATCAGATTGCAATTCTGTAAGAGATGAATTTCGTTTTAAAGTTTTTAAAATGTTTTTTTCCAAATGTTCCGAGGGTGTAAACAATTCAGTGCAAAAACGGTATAGTGATGTCCATTGTACATGTAACCCCCAATTCTCATTTTCATCTCTGCATTTCACTCTTAACTGGTTGAGGGCTAAGTTACTTTTGGTGGTCGAAATTTGTTCATTATAATTTGTTTTATTTCAAATCATTTGAGAGTGCACACAGGCAATAATTTGTGGTAGAACAAATTTTTGCAAACAAAGTATTTGTATTTTACTAAATATGGAATAAGATCAAGAATAAGGCCATACAAAGTTGATTGTCTGTTTCTCAGGCCATTTTTTCCAAAAAAGCATGCGGGCGGGCAGATTTTTTTTTTCTTTTTATTTTCTCTCCGAGAGGTTGTTTGTGGTAATTTGACCCCCACCCAAACGCCTGGCGGACCACGCAAAATTTCGGAAATATATTGGTTATTCACCACAGGGGTGTTGGGTCGTAAATGAAGTGGGGTTTGAATGTTTGTTTTTTCAGTGAAACGTGAAAATTATAACACAGGACGAAAGTCACGAAACGCCTCGTGGGTGAAACGTCTCGGGTTGAAACGTCTCTGGGACAAATCAAATGTCGAAGTGCCAACTTTCAGAGATTTATTTTACCAAAAAAAAAAATCCTTTCACAACCTGCCTAATAAAATCGTGAATCGCAATTTTTCCCCATTATATTCAAAATTATCACAACCCATGTGAATGGGCAGTTCATCCATAAATCATATTTTTTTGAAATCTGAAAATGAAATACAAAACGAATGTTTACGTGCTTTTATTAACCAATTCGACCGCACATACCTGCCTATATGCAATTTATTTTCAACTATGACTGTTACTTTTATATCAAGCAACGGTTACTATTAGTTATCCAATTATCCTGCATCTCAAATGCATTTATTTTAATTAACTGGGAAACTCGTAACGGTTTCAAATAACAGTACACAAATCCCAATGACGGCCATTTACAATACAAATGTTACTAAAAATAAATGCCAGGAGACTGTGTTCCATTCAACATAGCACCTGACTTTGCAGACTTTCTGAGAGTTGGTGCGAATCAAACGTGGTGCGAATTGACCATTCCCCTTTGTGATTGTTTGTTGTCAGACTGAAAGACACCTTCCTTCTTGCTGTCATTATGACCTACCTTTTACAGAATAAAACACTTTCTGTCGTGAATATTGCTAAAACCCACCCACTTTATTAAGGTATGATGTAGAAAAAGCTTGAAGTGTGTTAATTTAAAATTTGCGAACGCATCGATATCTATTTACCGAAATGAGCACAATATCTCAAATTTTTTTTTGAAGATTTTTTTTGGTGTCATAAAAAGGTTGCATGCGCACCAAAAATGACCATGTGCGCGGGCCTGAGAAACAGAGGTTCTTTTTTTATGGCCTAATGTCAGGCTTTTGCACTAGAACCCTCATTTTACTAAAAGCGCTAATATTGACTTCTAGCACTCAACCAGCTAACATGCTGAGAATTTTTAGGATTCATTTCATCAAATTTAGTCATGCCTGCTGTGAAGCATCCATGAATATATTTGATGAAAAATTCATCTACCAGCACCACTAGTCAAAATCTTTTGAAATATGGTATTCAACATCCTTACGGAAGGTGAGATTCAAGTTTTATCAAATCAAGTCCCTGGGTTATAAGGGGTGCAATATGAGGAATAATATTTAAAAATCATTTTTAAATCGATCACTAAATATCATTTGATACTTGGTATTCAGCATCCTTGGTAGGTGGGGGTGGGGGGTGTGGCAGGGGGTGAAGTTTGTTCAAGTAAAGTCTCTGGATTCATATTTGTGCGGCCCATGGGAACCTGAGTTTTTACTTAGTTCAATATGAATGAAGACCAGATTTTATTTTTTGTTAGTCTATCAGAGCATGTTTAGTAAAGAATCTACTCCCTGTCAGTAAATAACGGTTGGATTCTCTGTATATTTCAGAAAGGTAATGAAGCTGTTAATACCTCAGAGTTGAGTATGGCTGACACCTTGTATCACTTCATGGTCGGAGGTCATAAGAGACCATTAGTAAGTTTTTTCTAAATATTAAATCTTTATCAAGATTCAGACAGCTTCTGAAACTTTTAACTCATAGAGTGCTAAATTATTTTTGATCCTTAAAATTTCTTGGTGCATCTTTGCCTTGTTACAATTTATGGGAGAGTGCCAGAAAGCACTCTCCCATAAATTGCCACAAGGCAAATCCCAACAGATAAAATAATATCACTTCAAAGATACTATGAAGTACATCCACAGAATATGAAGCCTTTAAACTGCTGTACCGGCACATCAGAATAAAGCCCAAATATGGGCTTTCAGCACTCTACCAGTTAAGAGCCGCAAAATTCAGATTCACATTTCTTGTGATCCTCAAATTCATTTATTAAATAAATCAGAGCATGGTATGTTCGTGCAATGATATATGAAACATAATATTAAATTTGCATATTTCAAAAAGAAAATCTATCGATTAAGCAATTAATTATAACCCCCCATCCCTCCCACCCCCTTCCTGCAACAAGTTGCAGGTGTTAGTGTTCAAATGGTGATCAAAACTGGTCACCACAATCTGCCGGTTATGGCTAATCGGATGACAATGGCAATGGCTTCTGGAATGTCGGTTCTACCGATTGTTGTCAAGCATTTTCTGATGATTCATGAACCTCATTTTAACTCAAGGGGAGCTTTACTAATCACTTCCATCCGTCTGATGTAAACTTTACATTATCGACTTCTCACAAACTTCTGGATCAAATTGAACCAAATTTGGAGTGCATATTCCTCATCAAATGTCAATTCGAATTTGTTCAAATAAAGTTGCCACACCCACAGGGGGCACCACAAGGGGTATAACTTGATAGCATCCATAAATTTTTTCACAAATTCAAAAATATCTTCTTCTTCTTCAGATCCACCAGTCACAATCTTTTCATATTTGTTATACAACATCTCCAGGGCTGTCAGATTCAAGTTTGTTCAAATAGGGTCGCTGGGTTAATATTTGGGCTCCCTTTGGGAGCCCAAATTTTAACTTTGAGCAATATGTGGAATATTCTTTAGAAATCTTCTTTTTCAGATCCACCAGTCAGAATCCTCTCATATTTGGTATACAACATCTCTGGGGGCCTCAGATTTTAACTTAGTGCAATATGAGGAAATTTCTTTGAATATCTTCTTCTTCGGATCCACAAATTGGAATCCTTTCATATTTGGTATGCTACATCTCTAGGTTGGTCAGATTCAAGTTTGTTCAAATCGGGTCCCTGAGTTCAAATTTGAACTCTCTATTGGAGCCCGAATTTTACCTTAGTGGAATTTGAGGAATGTTCTTTAAAAATCTTCTCTGTATCCACCAATCAGAATCTTTTCATATTTGGTATACAACATCTCTAGGGGGTTAGATTCAAGTTTGTTAAATTGGGTCCCTGAGTTAATAGTTGGGCTCTCTGTTGGAACCCGAATTTTAACTTAGTGCATTTTGAGGAAATTTCTTTTAAAAATCTTCTTAAGACCCACCAGTCAGAATCCTTTCATATTTGGTATACAACATCTCTGGGGGTGGGGAGGGGGGGGGGGGGGGCACCTTCAATCAAGTTTGTTCCAATCAAGTCCCTGGGTTAATATATGGGCTCCCTACTGGAACCCAAAGTTTAACTTAGTGCAATATGAGGAAATTTCTTTAAAAATCTTCTCCAGAACCATCAATTAGAATCATCTGTTATTTGGTATACAACATCTCTAGAAGGGTCAGATTCAAGTTTGTTGAAACCGAATCCCTGGGTTGGTAGGGAGCCCAAATTTTAACTTAGTGCAATATGAAGAAAATTTCTTTAAAAATCTTCTCCAGAACCATCAATTAGCATCGTCTGATATTTGGTATTCAACATCTCTAGAAGGGTCAACATCTCTTGGAGGGTAAGACTCAAGTTTGTTGAAATCAGATCCCTGGGTTGATATTTGGGCTCCCTATGGGAGCCCAAATTTTAACTTAGTGCAATATGAGGAAATTTCTTAAAAATCTTCTTCAGATCCACCAGTCAAAATCCTTTAATAGTTGGTATACAACATCTCTAGGAGGGTCAGATTCACTTTCGCAGGTGAGTGATTAAGGCTGCTTGGAGCCTCGTGTATTATCTTTATTAATTGTTCAATTGTTGATGTAAAATGAAATTAATGATACCATTCAATATAAAATTGAGAAACAACCACAGTGCATATTCCTACTCTCTCCAGATGCCTCTTTATGGGGTATACAAGTTAAAATGACATGTAATGATTACAATTTGAGCATACTTGCAGCAATTGACAGTACAGACTGTAAATGTGAAGGTTGCACTTCATTTAATCAGGTCACAGTAAAATTATTAGTCGTGTGCACTTGGGCGATACACGTGGCTCAAATGAGAGCCACGTGTACTGCCCAAGTGCACTCGACTGACAATCATGACTCGTACGAGATTTCCGCAAATACTCTCAGTTGTAAGTGTTAGTCTGTAAACCCTGTATAATATGTTCAATTTAATGTAGTTCTTTGGGAGCGTGGTGGCTCAGTAGGTAGAGGTGCAGGCTGCAAGCCGAGAGGTCCTCGGTTCGAATCCCACCTGCGGCAACCGTGTTGTGTCCTTGGGCAAGACACTTCATCTCCATTGCCCGCGTGGGGGCACGATGATGCCGTGTACTTAGGCGTACTGCGCGTCGATGGTACGCATGTCTTCAACCAATCTAACCCTGCCTGTGCTGCAGTGCGGAGTTACGATGTTGGGGAGCTGGCAGCTGCTCATCGTTGCTCGGTGGTTCTCTCCGGGTACTCCAGCTTCCTCCACCCGTAAAACTGTCACGGTCACGATTAGCCATTGTGCATAAGTATGTGACTTTAAACATCAATAAATATATATATAAATATAAATGTAGTTCTTTCAAGCCTTGACTTGTCTAGTAATGCACGGTATTACAATTGGCATCAGAATCGGCCAGTTGTGAGCTCAAATAATCGGTGATCGGTCTGCGCCAATTTATGATAATAAGTTGAACACAAGTGAGGGGAGGGGGTATACTGGAATCACCTTGTCCATCCATCCGTGCATCCATAGATATAATTTTGTCCAGAGACTTTCTCCGATGTTTGAGGACCAAAATGCTCAAAACGTGGTAGGAATGTTCACCACCATGGGAACCTGTGCACCTGCGATTATAGTTCCAGTTGGATTATTTTTGCCAGAATTATGCCCCTTTTTGACTTGAAAAAGCAAGCCTAGAGTTTTGTCCGGAGATTTTCTCAGATGTTTATGGGGCGATTCCTTTGAAACTTGGTATGGATGTTTACTACCATGGGAACCTATGCACCTGCGATAATAGTTTTGATCGGATTTACTTTGACAGAGTTATGCCCCTTTTCATCTTAGAATGTCTGAATTTTGTCTGGAGATTTTCTCAGATGTTTATGGGTCATTTCCTTTGAAACTAGGTACGGATGTTCAATACCATGGGATCCTGTGCACCTGCAATTATAGATTCAGTTGACCTTTTTTGCCAGAGTTATGCCCCTTTTCTGTCTTAGAATTCCTGAATTTTGTCCGGAGACTTTCTCAGATGTTTATGGGTCAATTTCTTTGAAACTTGGTATGGATGTTTATTACCATGGGAACCTGTGTACCTATGATTATGGTTTTGATCAGACTTTTTTTGCCAGAGTTAAGCTCCTTTTTGTGTTAGAATAATCATGGCAGCGGGGGCAACAGGGGTTATGGACAGGCCCATCTGGGACAGTCGCACCTCTAGTTTTTCTTGAAATTCGACGTATTTTATCTTTAAATGTCCTATTATAGTTTAGTTTATATTTGGTGTTGAATTTCAGGGTGGACCAAACAGAGAGAGATACAGATCACCAAGCTATCAAATAAAGGTAGGAAGTTAATGATAAAGATGCAATAAGTTACAGTGGTATCATGTATAATGGCCATCTGTGTAATATTAACCCTGTATGTCACACAAAAATCAGACAACATTTGCAAAAGTATTCTTAACCAAGGCCCCACAAAGTAGATCTTCTGTTTCTCAGGCCATTTTTTGTAAAATTGCATGTGGGCGCGCAGTTTTTTATTTTATTTTTTAATTTTGTAATTATTTCTTTGCCATAAAAAGTTCATGATCTTGGTTTGTTTTTATGTTTTAGACCTCATAATCTACAAAATAGCATGGGTGGTGGTGTATTTCGACCCTTGAGTTCAAGTAGGCACTCAAGGGACAAATTTATCAATTTTATTAACTTGGGTAAAATATCAGACATAAACAATTTAATTTTTATTTTTTAAAGTTTGCATTGGTTATAAAAAGAGAGCATGCGGCAGCCAAAATGATCAAGCGGGAGGGCCTGAGAAACATATTTCTTTACTTTTTTAGGCCTAAACATTTCCTCAGGATAGGTTTCATATGGGTCATGTAATCCTGGAAAAGTCATGGAAAACGAAAATTGGGTAGATCATTTTTGAAGTCATGGAAAATCTTGCAGAAACATAGTTTATGAACAAGCTCATTCGATTGAGGTGTAATAATTTATGTTTTCTAGGCAAACTTGAAAAAATATAAGAATTTGAATAACAATTTTTATGTGTAGCGTTCACTGTGTTTTGGCCTGTCATTGGGTAAAGTTTTATAATGGGTACTTCAGCTATAAATCCAAACCTGCTTTTGTCCTTTTAAGTCTGTGATTTAACTGGTTGAAGGGTAGGTTATTTTTGATGGTCTGAATTTGTTATTCAATATTTTTTTTTTTTACAGACACTCTCCAAAATAATTTGTAATAAAACAAATTCATATAAAGCCTCATAAAGTAGATTTTCTGTTTCTCAGTCCATTTTTAGCTCAACTTTGGCGAAGCCAAATTTGAGCTTATGCCATGGTCCGTCTGTCCGTCAGTTCGTCTGGCCGTCTGTCCGTCAACAATTGGATACGGCTCGGGCTAGAGGCTGTATTTATGAACCGATCTTTACGAAACTTCTTGGGTACCTTTGTTATGACCGTGGGACGAGAACGAGTGTTTTTGGGTGCAGTCCGAAATTCAAGATGGCTACCAGCCACCATTTTGTACCGATGATGCAGAAATCTGTTTTTTGTACAAAACTTCCATATGAAAGCTCTGATTTGAATAATTTTTTATATGAATGTTTAGTACCATGGGATACATCACATATAATACGGGTTTTTTTCTCGTGCGTACATTATGCAAATTGGACTAACTGATGTTTTTTTGTTTTTTGGTGTTACTTTCAGCACTGTAAGTGCAAATGCCAATACGGCTCGGGCTAGAGGCCGTATTTATGAACCGATCTTTACGAAACTCCTTGGGTACCTTTGTTATCACCGTGGGACGAGAACGAGTGTTTTTTGGGTCCGGTCCAAAAATCAAGATGGCCGATGGCAGCCATTTTGTACAAAATTTGGTGCAATCAGATTTTTTGCACAGAACTTCCATATGAAAGCGCTGATTTGAATAAATTTTTGTGTGAATGTTTAATACCATGGGATACATCACATATAATACGGGTTTTTTTCTCGTGCAGAAATTATGCAAAT
Organism: Pictodentalium vernedei; assembly: GCA_031216915.1. NCBI lineage: Eukaryota > Metazoa > Mollusca > Scaphopoda > Dentaliida > Dentaliidae > Pictodentalium > Pictodentalium vernedei. Next base: position 137,528,965 of record CM062292.1, on the reverse strand, counting down.
TAGATGAACTTTGATTTTTTCAGTGCTACTTACACACAGTAAGTACACATGTCAATACGGCTTGGGCTAGAGTCTGTATTTATGAACCGATCTTCACGAAACGTCTTGGGTACCTTTGTTATCACCTTGGGACGAGAACGAGTGTTTCTGGGTGCGGTCCAAAATTCAAGATGTCTGCCAGTGGCCATTTTGTACCGAAATTAGGTATATTCAGTTTTTTGTACACAACTTCTATATGGCTCAGGCTAGAGGCCGTATTTATGAACCGATCTTTATGAAACATCTTGGGTACCTTTGTTATCACCGTGGGATGAGAACGAGTGTTTTTGGGTGTGGTCCGAAATTCAAGATGGCCACCAGCAGCCATTTTGTACCAAAATTAGTGCAATCAGTCTTTTGTACAAAACTTCTGTATGAAAGTTCTGATTTGAATAAATTTTTGTATGAATGTTTAGTAACATGGAATACATCACATATAGTACGGGTTTTTTTCTCGTGCAGAAATTATGCAAATTAGATGAACTTTGATTTATTCAGTGCTACTTATACACTGTAAGTGCACATGTCAATACGGCTCGGGCTAGAGGCTGTATTTATGAACTGATCTTCACAAAACTTCTTGGGTACCTTTGTTATCACCTTGGGACGAGAATGAGTGTTTCTGGGTGCGGTCCAAAATTCAAAATGGCTGCCAGTGGCCATTTTGTACCGAAATTAGGTCCAATCAGTTTTTTGTCACAACTTCTACACAGCTCATATTTGTGAACTGATCTTCAAGAAACTTCTTGGGTATCTTTGTTTTCACCTTGGGACAGGAATGAGTGTGTTTGGGGTGCCTTTGTTATCACTGTGCTATGAGAACAAATATTTTGGGGTTCAGTCAGACCCACTCTGGGACTCAAAGATTTTTTTCTAGTTTAGCATCTGACTGTCACCCACCTTTACAATACTTTACCTATACATTTGTTACAGGCAACGGTCAGTATTTATGTACAGACCGTTACAATACTTTATATGTACCTTTGTTATCAGGTCATTACCTAGATGTTTGTCATTGCGGTGTCACATACTATACATGTACATGTCTTTGTCTTGACAAGTTGAGCTACAGTGTCATTGACACTTTCATTTGAAAAATTGCATGTGGGTGGACGTTTTTTTATTTTATTTTTTATATTTTGTAATTATTTCTTTGCCATCAAACATTCATGTTATTGGTTTCTTTCATGCCTCATAATCTACAGAATCACATGGGTTGTGGTGTATTTTGTCTCTTGAGTGCAAAGAAGGCTTTGCAATGCTAAAGCATTGCAAAGCCTTCTTGCACTGAAGGGACAAATTTATCAATATTATTAACTCGGGTAAAATATCAGACTTTTTAAAGTTTACATTGTTTATAAAAAGAGCGTGTGGCTGCCAAAAGGACCATGCGGGAGGGCCTGAGAAACAGATTTTTAACTTTTTTAGGCCCTAACAGGAGTATTAAATCAACAGGGATTTGATCTCTTTTCTGTATTCTAGAGATAAACTGAGCATTTATATGTTCACATTCTAGTACAGTGGAACCCTGGTAATTGAATAGCCACTTTGACAGTGACAATTATTCAATTAACAGAAGCATTCAATTAACAGGGATTCGACCTCTTTCCTGTATTCTAGATATAAACTGAGCACTAATTCTATTATATCTTGTTTGACAGACCTCATGGAGCTCTGTCAAACAAGATATAATAGATTAAATGCCTGTATTGGCTATACTGAGGTCAAATAGATATGTAAACAAAGTGAATTGGGTGATTGTGAGAGTAATTTCTTGACATATTGCATAATTTGTTTATTCAATTAACAGCAGTTTAATCTATAATCTTCTGGGTGTGGTAATATAATAATAAGATAATTTTGTCAGGTGTCTCGGTTTATTAACAGCCCATGGGGAATGAAGAACAATCCTCTAGCTTATTAACGACCCTCAACTTCATCTAGGGCTGGTAATAAACCTCTTTGATTGTTATTCATTCCCCTCTGGCCATCAATAAACTGTAACAACCTCCAAACTCATGTTAATGCTATATTAATGGTTCAAATTTGTACTGAAGGTATGGTAAATGGTTTTGTGTTTGTAAATTATATTCAATTAACAATCCCCGTGGGAACCCCGGGAAGTAAGCAGCACTTGTTTACTGTGGTAAACCAGTTCCGCTTTACTAGTAAAATAGGACCCAGTCACCAATGCTTGGGGTGAAAGTCCTCTAACATGGGCAACATGTTGATCAACAATTGACTAAACTTGACTTCATCTCCATGTTGTGTCACGCTTAGCCCTAGTGCATAAATATGTGATGTTAACCACCAACAAACAAACAAACAATTCAATTAACAAGGTTATTCAATTAAACAATACTCAGTTAAGTGGGTGCCACTGTTTAGATTACAGTACTAAAACAGTAGTTTGTCCAAGACTCGAGGTCTGTTTAAGAGAATGGGTCCTGGGCAGTTTTGTGCACTGAAAATTAAAAGGGTTTATGATTTTGATTTAAATTTCTTTACAGGAAGGTGATAGTGTAAATGTTGATGTGACTTCTCCAGGTGCAACATTGGCCCTTGGAATGCTGTACTTCAACACAAACAATAGGTAGGTTTTGTTGTCACAGATTAACAAATTTTTTTTTTTAAATGCCCCATGGGAACCCTGCGAAGTGAAGCAGTGCTTGTTTACTATGCTAAATGAGCTCTGTTTTACTGGTAAAATAGGTCCTGGTAACCAATGCCTGGTTTAATTTGGAAGTCCTCTAAAATGGGCAACATGGGTATAAACGATTGGCTGGACTTGACTTTATATTATGTTGCGGTCACGATTAGTCATTGTGCAGAAATACAGTATGTGGAGAGTGGATTGTGACTAAATCACCCACAGAGTGGAGTTATCACCCAAAGTATCGCTTTCAAATTATGTATGTATGGACAAAAAACACTAGCAATGTTTTCGGCCATTGGACCTCCGGGTTTAATTCGGAGGTTCATTGGCTGGAACTTTGCTTGTGCTTGTTATGCATTACAACAAATTTGCAATTATTGCTTGGGTGGAATCTCCACTCTCCAGGTGATTTAGTGATAATACACTCTCCACGTACTGTATGTGAATTTAAACACCAATAAATAAAGATAAATTTTGAAACATATTTGTAAGACTTAGAATTACATGACTGTAACAGCTTTTACATAAATAGGGGTTTTGGTTCAGAACTGGTGTTCTTGATGTTTTACTTCCAGGTTAATGATCATAGGTATAAGTTTCCAGTATTTTTCCAAACCTATCACTTTAAAAAACCACACAAGAGTGACCAGCACCCTGCTAAGGAAACATTGAGCAAGGCCAATGTCAAATGAAACAGTTATTTTACTATGATGAAAACTCTTTACCATATGCGTTTCTTTAATGCCATCCATTGGGAGCTCTCAACAATCAGTGGTCTTTATATGACTTTGCAGGCTGAGAACAGGTATGTTAACGTACAGTCAAGAAGTGCACCTGTAGACAATATTCAAATTACCTTGGTAGTGGTTTTTAGTCAAGCTTTGGCTGCCCCCTGGAGGGAGCTAAAATTTTGCTAGAAATCACTGCTAAGCCACTAGGCTCATACTAGAGGCACCAAAGACTAGGCTAGAAATCACTGCTAAGCCCCTAACGCATACTAAAAGTATCCAAGACTTGACTAGAAACCACTGCCTCTAGGCTTATACTAGAGGCATCCAAGACTAGGCTAGAATCACTGCTAAGCCATTAGGCTCATACTAGAGGAATCCAAGACTTGTCTAGAATCACTGCTAAGCCAACAGGCCCAAACTAGAGGCATCCAAGACTTGTCTAGAAACCACTGCTAAGCCTCTAGGCCCATACAAGAGGCATCCAAGACATGACTAGAAATCACTGCTGAGCCACTAGGCTCATACTAGAGGTATCCGACTGGACTAGAAACTACTGCCACCAGACTCCTACTAGAGTCATCCAAGACTTGTCTAGAATCACTGCTAAGCCTCTAGGCCCATACAAGAGGCATCCAAGACATGGCTAGAAATTACTGCTAAGCCACTAGACTCAATCTAGAGTCATCCAAGACTTGGCTAGAATCACTGCTAAGCCACTAGACTCATACTAGAGTCATCCAAGACTTGGCTAGAATCACTGCTAAGTCACTAGACTCATACTAGAGTCATCCAAGACATGGCTAGAATCACTGCTAAGCCTCTAGACTCATACTAGAGTCCTCCAAGACTTGGCTAGAATCACTGCTAAGTCACTAGACTCATACTAGAGTCATCCAAGACATGGCTAGAATCACTGCTAAGCCACTAGACTCATACTAGAGTCCTCCAAGACTTGGCTAGAATCACGGCTAAGCCACTAGACTCATACTAGAGACATCCAAGACTTGGCTAGAATCATGGCTAAGCCACTAGACTCATACTAGAGACATCCAAGACTTGGCTAGAATTATGGCTAAGCCCTAGAGTCATCCAAGACGTGGCGAGAATCACTGCTAAGTCACTAGACTCATACTAGAGTCATCCAAGACTTGGCTAGAAATCACTGCTAAGCCATTAGGTTCATACAGGAGGCATCCAAGACTTCGATAGAAATCACTACTATGCCACTAGACCAATAGTATGTGGATTTGTAAAAATTCTGAAAAATTAAGGATCATATGAGACTTGGTTAGTCTCAGTATGTTTCCAGCAGATTTACTTTCATGACTTAAGGAGTTGGACAGAGCAAAGGAACAGGGGCCCCAACATGTATTGTTTGGTAAACTCAAAACTTGTATTTTTATACTGTACCAATGACCCAGACATAGCTGGTGCTAACTCTTAAAAATCTAGGGCCAAACACAAATTTTGCCCCCAATCCCCAAAATTTGCATCTAAAACCAAAAGAAATCATGTCCTGAAGGACCTCCATACTTTGCCCCTACTGCGCATGCGCAGTGTCAAGGACGTTCCGAAATTGGCGCCAATTATCATTCTCTGTTTGGCCCTTCATCAGTCAACATCTCACTGATCTTTGTGCTTGTAAATCTCAGTTTAAAGGATGCCAGACACATAATTATTGGAGAAATGGTGATTCTAAGGAGGATATAGAAGGAGGAGAGGAAAAAGGAGTGACAGAAAATAATCAGGGCTGTAACTTAAATTTTTTTAATGAAATTATGTTAAGTTGCCTATTTTCGAGGCATGGGCCTGTTGTTGTCATTCTTGCTATAAAGTTGCACTGCTTATTCAGTGTTTCCTCTCCCCTGGTCTTCTGAGTCCCCCCTTGCTATTCTCCCATGCTTTTGGCATATTTTTGAGAAAGATCATTTCTAAATTCTCTTGGGAGAATTAGCTTGATTACAGAATGAATTCTGTTATTTTCCCCATGTTTACGTTATCACCCATGGGTGTATAAACGTTGTGTTCTGCATTTACCATCTGATGTTCTGCAGATTCTCCCCTGGGAGTCTCTGTTTTGCATCAGATAGTGTGTAATTTTGATGACTGATTTCGGGCCAGTATTGTCAGTGCCTGGAGTCATGTTTTCTGGTGTTTTTACACTATTTGTTTACATTGGCAACAGTCTCTTTTGAGGGGGGGTTGTTTGCCTTTGGAGTAGTTTATCTCACTATAAGATACATTATTATTATCCGTAAGTGTTGCATTAATTATTTAATATAATTTTAAAATTTTTGACCACACTTAGCCTTGGGATCCATTGGGGCTCAACGTTACTTTTCAGAAACTTGGGCTTCGCTGAAAAAATATATTTTTATACTGTACCAATGACCCAGACTTAGCTTTGCTGGTGCTAACTCTAACAAAACCAGGGCCAAACACAAATTTTGCCCCCCAATCCCCAAAATTTGCATCCAAAACAAAAAGAAATCATGTCCTAAAGGACCTCCATACTACGCCTCTACTGCGCATGCGCAGTGACGCAGTCGTCCCGAAATTGGCGCCAATTTTCATTCTCTGTTTGGCCCTTCATCAGTCAACATCTCACTGATCTTTGTGCTTGTAAATCTCAGTTTAAAGGATGCCAGACACGTAATTTTTGGAGAAAATGTGATTCTAAGGAGGATAGAAGGAGGAGAGGAAAAAGAAGTGGCAAAAAATAATCAGGGCTGTACTTAAAATTTTTTGATGAAATTATGTTAAGTTGCCTATTTTCGAGGCATGGGCCTCTTGTTGTCATTCTTGCTAATTGTTGCACTGCTTATTCAGTGTTTCCTCTCCCCTAGCCTTCTAAAGTCCCCCCTGGCAATTCTCCCATGCTTTTGGCATATTTTTGAGAAATTTCATTTCTAAAATTTCCTGGGAGAGTTGCTTGGTTACAGAATGTTTTCTGTTATTTTCCCCATAGTTACGTTTTCACCCATGGGTGTATAACGTTTGTGTTCTGCATCTTCCATCTGATGTTCTACAGATTCTCCCCTGGGAGTCTCTGTTTTGCATCAGATAGAGTGTAATTGATGACTGATTCCAGGCCAGTTTTTTCAGTGCCTGGAGTCATGTTTTCTGGTGTTTTTACACTTTGTTTTCATTGGCAACAGCCTTTTTTGAGGGGGGCTGTTTGCCTTTGTGGTAGTTTATCTCATTATAAGATACATTTATATTATCCGAAAGTGTCTCATTAATTATTTTATATAAATTTAAAATTTTTGACCACACTTTGCTATCGGATCCATCGGGGCTCAACATTACTTTTCAGCAACTTGGGCTTCTCTGAAAAAATATTTTTTCAAAATTATTTTGTTTTGCAATTGTTTTTTCATTTATTAATGGATCATGTTATTATGTATCTTTGTGTCAGGGGTTATTGCGAGTAACTAGGACTTATTGTTGTTCTTTCACAATGAAGGGACGTTGTTCAAATTGTAATAGGAAGAAATCTTCCTATGACTTTCATGATCATTGTATTAATTGTAGTCAGTGTTCTCGCATTAATCCCTGTCCTATATGTGAACATTGGGATGAGAAACATTGGAAACGTGTGTCACGATATGTTGTTTCTGGAGAAAGAGCGATGCCGGCTCTTTCTCCGCAAGGTCACTCTACTCTCTCAGTTTCTATTTCAGAGGAACCAGAACAGGGTGATGTTTCCATGTTATCTTCTTCAAGTGTGCGTCCGTCGTCACAAATGAATTCAGAGCTAGCGGCAAAAGTGCTCATGGAGATTAGACAAATGTCGTCCGCTAGCTCGCCCGGTGTAGCGTCCATTCACCGAATGGTTCGGCAGCCGGGTTCGTCCGATGCGGTCCAAGAGGAAATTTTGGGTGATGCGAGCACTATAAACATAATAGATGCACACCCAGTGACGGCGGATAGTAAGCGAGAACGGAGGAAGCCTTTTAGTCCGGTTCATAGCTCGTCCAGGTCCAGCCGGGCCGCGAGCGAGAGAGGTCCCTCTCTCGTACAACAACATCTGGGACCAGATGTTGTGGTACAAAATGTGTCTTTAGCGGAGCATACGTCCGTCGCTCGGGACGCTCCGTTGTATAAGCAGTCCGCAGAGACTGTTAAGGCTTCCTCTTCTCGTCAGCGCACACGACCGCACCTTGGCTGCGTGACCGCCGATATATTACCAGCTTCGCCGATGAAGGATTCTTCGGCGACCAGGTCACACCATCCGGCAGCCCGGGATTCGAGACCGATGGACTCCGGACGTTCGCATAGGAAAAGTATGCGGCAGCCATCTGATGCGGAGCTGCCCTCGGCGAAGCAGCGAAAGACTGCGCCTCCGCAGGTCTCGACGCCGGACATTCTTGTGCAGATAGCACAGCTTATCGCAGCATCCCAGCAGCCGACAGAAACGGTGTCGGATCGAGAATTATCCGACGGCGCTGGGTCGGTACGCTCCGCCGAAGCATCGGGGGCGGACGACCGGGAACATCGTGAGGTCCGACCGGATGGTGAAAGGGATACGGATGACTTGGAGCTATCCCTTTCGGAACAACATAAAGCTGCCGTGGACTTCATCCGGCACTTTCTCCCTCAAGTTGTTCCGTCGGGCCAGACTGCTGCGCTTCCGGACAAGAGAATTATAGCGTCATTGGACTCTGAATTTTTTGAGCGGTTCAGGGACATCGCTCCCGAGTTTCCGTCGCAGTCCAATAATGTTGCTAGAACATTTGAATTATTGAACGACGCTATATTTAAACTTGCTTCCAGGACGGGGAAAGCAGGTTTCTTGTCCGCTAATACTCTCAACCTGCCTTTCATTAATGCAAGGAATAAATTCGATACGGCAGGACAGGGTATACCGAGAGTTCCTCTGCGTATGGACGACAAGGCGGAAGACTTAGAGCTATCATTACCGTCGTCAGCTTCTATTCCAACCGCGGTGTTGGAAACAGCTATTGCGTCTAACAGAGCCAATTTAGATGCCTTATCTTACGCAGATCACCTTACTAAGGCGTTATCACTGCGCCTTCAAGGGGAAGAGTTTCAGGATATACAATCCTCTTTAAGACTTCTTTCAAGGGCAGTAGCTTATTCCACGTGTAACTCCGCCCTTTCAGTGGCAAATCTGGAGTTGGTTAGATGTGACGCAGCCCTAGCTACATCCACACTAGTGGATTCTAAGGTGAAGAACTCTCTTAGAGTCGCTTCGGTCTCAGGAGAACTTCTCTTTGACGGCAAGCTTTCCGCTATTTATGATAAAATTAAAAAGAAAGCTAATGATTCTCTGTTGTTCAGATCGGCTCCTAAGAAGTCGGATACAGCAGGCACGAATAAGACAGGCACTTCTGGGTCTAATGCGCCCAAGAGAGGTTCCTATAGAGGTTCCGGTGCGTCCTCTTGGTCTTATTCGAGAGACCGTCAGGATAGCGACTCTCGTTCGGGACGTCCTTCAGGCCGGGACAATCGGTCGGACGCCCCGAGGTCGACGAGGCAAGGTGCGGGTCGTGGAAAACGTGGTTTCTCCTACCGCAGGCCTCGCAGGTCCAGGAGGTGATGGCTTAAACCTCTATCGCGTTCCGGTTGGCGGAAGGTTGTCGAGTTTTTCACAAGAGTGGGCGTCGATTACGGACGACCCTTGGGTGAGAGGAGTGACTTCGGAAGGTCTAAAGATATCCTTCAAACGAAAGCCTCCATTAACTCGAAGTCCAAAGTGGACTCATCTTCCGTCAAATCCACAGAAAAGAGACGCTCTGTTATCAGAGGTGCAGTCTCTTTTAATGAAGAACGCGGTAGAGGTCGTAGAAAACCAGGAATCTCGGGGATTCTACAGCCATCTGTTTCTGGTTCCGAAACCAGATGGCTCGTTCCGTCCAGTCATAGATTTGAGCTGGATAAACAAGCTGATCGTCGCTCCGAAGTTTTATATGGAGACGATTCGATCGGTCAGAGCGAGTATTCGGGTGAACGATTATGCAACGAGCATAGATCTCAAAGATGCGTACTTTCACGTCATGGTACATCCGACATTCCGAAAGTATCTACGCTTTGCAGTCCTGGGAGTGGTGTATCAATTCCGGGCGATGTGCTTCGGATTGAATCTAGCACCCTGGGCTTTCACTCGGGTAATGAACTCGGTAATGATCTACTTCCGAGCTCATTCGTCTGCGGTAACGTCGGCCTACCTGGACGACATTCTTCAGAGGTACGGCAACGAGTTAACGCTTCAGAACGATGTTCAGAATCTTCTTCTATTGCTCCGACGTCTCGGTTTTATAGTAAACGAGGAGAAGTCGGATCTGGTGCCGTCCAAGTCATTCACTCATCTGGGAATGAGCTTCGAGACGCACAACAATCTCGTTCATCTGCCGTTAACCAGAGCGAAATTAGTCAGTTGTTACGCTCGCTATTGTCTGCACGCAGACAAAGTCACGGCGAGAGAATTTATGAGACTGATAGGTCTGTGCGGAGCCGCCGCGGATCTCATTCCGATGGGGCGGCTACGCACACGTCCTCTTCAAATTTTCCTGACTCAGAATTGGAGTGTGAAAATTCATTCGCTCGATGTAGACGTTCTCTTGTCAGATCAAGTGAAACAAGAGATTCAGACTTGGGCAAACATTCAGTGGTTAACTCAAGGAGTTCCGCTGCAGTTGCCGGATCCGAGTTTTACCGTTATGACGGATGCCAGTCAAACAGGTTGGGGTGCATCATTAATCCCAACGGATTCGAGATGCCAGGGTCTTTGGGATCCGCAATTCCTGTGCAAGCACATAAACATCAAGGAAATGATGTCAATTTGGCTTGCGTTACGTCACTGGATGGACATTATTCACGATGCTCATGTCCAAATCCTATCTGACAATACGACAGTAGTGGCGTATATACGGAATCAGGGAGGCACTCATTCAGTTCCGTTGTTCAATCTAACGGAAAGAATCCTTCTGTTTGTGTTAGAACATCACGTTCTTCTTTCGGTCCGTCACATACCGGGTCGTCTGAATGTGCTAGCAGACTCCCTTTCACGAAAGGGTCGCTTGTTGCCGTCGGAGTGGACTCTCAACAAACAAGTATTCAATCAGATTTGCTACCAATGGGAACGGCCAATGATAGACTTATTTGCGACACATCTCAACAATCAGTTGCAGACGTATGTGTCTCCGTGTCCGGATCCAAGAGCATTTGCAGTAGACGCTCTGTCGATCCCTTGGGACGGAATGATAGGATATGCGTATCCTCCAGCGCCGTTAATTCAACAAGTATTGCTAAAGATAAAACAATCTCAATGCAAGATTCTGTTGGTAGCATCTCTGTCGCCACAGAGACCGTGGATAAATCTACTCAGGTGTCTGTTGTGGGACCTACCGCGGAAGCTTCCTCCACGGGAGGATCTTCTTTCGCAGGGGAAATCGCGCCAACTCCATCACAACCCGCAAGGTCTCAACCTTCACGTTTTTCCGTTGTGCGGTCCTTCTTGCATGGCAAGCACTTTACAGGACGAGCAGTGGACGCGATTTCTAACTGTAGGAGGACCTCCTCTTCGCTAAACTATGCGGCTAAGTGGAAGGTTTTTCGTCGTTGGTGTAGGGATCATTCTGTAGATATATTTGATCCCTCTATACCAGACATTGCAAACTTTCTAGTATACTTGTTTGACGAAATCAAACTGCAGCCTGTTACTATAAAGGGTTATAGATCTATGTTATCTGATACCTATGCACATCATGATAGTTTACAAATTGGATCTAATGTCTCTTTATCGAAGTTGGTTAGAAACTTTTCGATAAATACACCCAGAACTCTTAGATTAATTCCTAAGTGGAATTCAGCTTGGGTTCTCCTTAAATTGAAGGAAAAGCCATTTGAACCTCTTGGGACAGTAGATTTTAAATTCTTATCTTATAAGACAGCTTTTCTCTTAGCTTTCTCTTCTGCCAGAAGAGTCAGTGAGCTTCATGCACTATCGGTGGATGATTCTCATTATCGTAGTGTTGGGAACACTATCACCTTCACTACTAATGTGGGTTTTTTAGCTAAGAATCAGGCTCCTAATAAATATCCGGAACCTATTGTTATTAAGGCTCTTCCGTCTTCAGACGGGCGTAGGCCTTTACTCTGTCCTGTTAGAGCACTACGTATCTATAAACAGAGATCTCAGTTTATCAGAAAGGGACGGAAACGTTTCTTTCTGTCTTTGATGCCTAATAGAAAGGACATTTCAGTCCATTCTATTGCTAGATGGATTCAGTTAACTATCCGTACTGCTTATGAAGATTTATCTTCTTCTCAGCAGTCTGTGCTTAAGATTTCTGCTCATGAAGTAAGAGCTCTTTCTACTTCCTGGGCTTATGCTAATAGTGTTGCTATTACAGATTTAATGAAGGCTGCTTATTGGTCTCAGCCATCCACATTTACGAATTTTTATCTCAGAAATATTGAGTCCATTTCTGGAGACCTGCATTGTTTAGGTCCGTTATCTGTTGCTCAGAATGTCGTCCACTAAACAGTTGCAACTATAGTTATGCAGGCTTTCTGTTCCGGCAGTGACTCCGTCCGGCTGCCCTCTTCGCTCTAGGCTATTTGACCCAGGGCAAGGGGAAGGGGGGGGGGGGGGGGGCGGGTGTTCCCTTAGGTCACCTGCTTTATAGTGAAAAGCAAGGGAATGCCTCCTCCAAGTCAGTATTTCTGAGTCGCTTCCGGGATGGTTTTAAAGTGTAATATTAATGTTTAAATTCATTCATGTCTTATTTTTAAAGTGTAGCTCGGTGTGAAGCATTTGTATATGTCAAGTGTCAAACGGGCTTTAATATACAATACTCGGACACTTTTAAATGATTATAAAGAGTCTCAATTCTCTGGACTACTTTATTTATTGGCTTGCTTTAAAAATAATTAGTATAAGGATTATACTGGATGTTAATAGAGAACATGAATGTTATTGTGCTCAATTATTAAGGGTAGTGTATCTTTCTAATTTAATATTAAATAAGAAAGATACATGTAAAGCCTAATACTCCTTTTCTCCTTAAGGGGTTACCTCTTTACTATATAGTTGAGCTTATTGGATTTTCCTCTATGTCCTAGGCCCTCCAGCCTGTTTACTATTCTGCTAAGTCTGGGTCATTGGTACAGTATAAAAATGTTAAGAAATTTATAGTAATTTATATATTTTTTATACTTACCAATGACCCAGACGGGGATGGCCCTCCCTGGAGTTGGGAACTCTTGCCTCCCCGCTGAGTACATAGCGCTGACCAGGCACTGCCAGTAAGAATGATAATTGGCGCCAATTTCGGGACGACTGCGTCACTGCGCATGCGCAGTAGAGGCGTAGTATGGAGGTCCTTTAGAACATGATTTCTTTTTGTTTTGGATGCAAATTTTGGGGATTGGGGGGCAAAATTTGTGTTTGGCCCTGGTTTTGTTAGAGTTAGCACCAGCAAAGCTAAGTCTGGGTCATTGGTAAGTATAAAAAATATATAAATTACTATAAATTTTTTAACTTTTCAAAAATTATTTTGATTTTCAATTGTTTTTTCAATATTAATGGATCATGTTATTATGTATCTTTGTGTTTAGGGGTTTGTGCGAGTACTAGGACTTGTTGTTGACTTTTCGCAATGAAAGGATATTGTTCAAATTGTAATAGGAAGAAATCTTCCTCTGACTTTCATGATCATTGTATTAATTGTAGTCAGTGTACTCGACCTAACTCCTGTTCTATATGTCAATATTGGGATGACAAACATTGGAAACGTGTGTCACGGTATGTTGTTAGTGGAGAAAGGGCTATACCGGTCCTTTCTCCGCAGGGTCACTCTACTCTATCAGTTTCTATTTCAGAGGAACAAGAACAGGGTGATGTTTCCATGTTATCTTCCGCAAGTGCGCTTCCGTCGTCACAAATGAATGCAGAGCTAGCGGCAAAAGTGCTCATGGAGATACGACAGTTGTCGTCCGCTAGCTCGCCCAGTGTAGCGTCCATTCACCGAATGGTTCGGCACCCGGGTTCGTCCGATGCAGTCCAGGAGGAAATGTTGGGTGATGCGAGCACTATAAACATTCAAGGTGCACACCCAGTGACGGCGGATAGTAGGAGAGATCGGAGGAAGCCTTCGTGTCCAGTTCCTAGCTCGTCCAGGTCCAGCCGGGCCGCGAGCGAGAGAGGCCCCTCTCTCGTACAACAACATCTGGGACCAGATGTTGTGGTACAAAATGTGTCGCAAGCGGAGCACACGTCTGTCGCTCGGGACGCTCCGTTGTATAGGCAGTCCGCTGAGACTGCTCAGGCTTCTTCCTCTCACCAGCGCACATGACCGCACCTTGGCTATGTGACCGCCGATATTCTACCAGCTTCGCCGATCAGGGATTCTTCGGCGACCAGGTCACGCCATCCGGTAGCCAGGGACACGAGGCCGGTTGACTCTGGACGTTCGCATAGGAAGAGTATGCGGGAGTCACTAGATGCGGAGCCGCCCTCGGCGAAGCAGCGAAAGACTGCGCCTCCGCAGGCCTCGATGTCGGACGTGCTTGCTCAAATAGCACAACTTATCGCAGCATCCCAGCAACCAACAGAAACGGTGTCGGATCGGGAATTATCCGATGGAGCTGGGTCGGTACGCTCTGCCGAAGCATCGGGTGCGGACGACCGGGAGCATCGTGAGGTCCGACCGGATGGCGAAAGGGATACGGATGACTTGGAGCTATCCCTTTCGGAACAACATAAAGCTGCTGTGGACTTCATCCGGCACTTTCTTCCTCAGGTTGTTCCGTAGGGCCAGACTGCTGCGGTACCGGACAAGAGAATTATAGCGTCAATGGACACTGATTTCTTCGAGCGGTTCAGGGACATCGCTCCCGAGTTTCCGTCTCAGTCCAATAATGTCACAAGAACATTTGAATTATTGAACGACGCTATATTCAAGCTTGCTTCCAAAACAGGAAAAGCGGGTTTCTTGTCCGCCAATGCTCTTAACCTGCCTTTCATTAATGCAAGGAATAAATTCGATACGGCAGGACAGGGTATCCCAAGAGTTCCTCTGCGTATGGACGACGAAGCAGAAGACTTAGAATTATCATTACCGTCGTCTACGTCTATTCCAACCGCGGTGTTGGAGACGACTATTTCGTCTAACAGAGCCAGTTTAGACGCTTTATCTTACGCAGACCACCTTACAAAGGCGTTATCACTGCGTCTTCAAGGGAAAGAATTCCAGGATATACAATCCTCTTTAAGACTTCTTTCAAGGGCAGTAGCCTATTCCACGTGTAACTCCGCCCTTTCAGTGGCAAACCTGGAGTTGGTTAGACGTGACGCAGCCCTAGCTACATCCACACTCGTGGATAGTAAGGTGAAGAACTCAGAGTCGCTTCGGTCTCCGGAGAACTTCTCTTCGACGGCAAGCTTTCTGCAATTTACGATAAAATTACTAAGAAAGCTTCGGATTCTCTGCTGTTTAAATCCGCTTCTAAGAAGTCCGACACGGCAGATAAGAGTAAGACAGGCACTTCTGGGGCTAATGCGCCCAAGAGAGGTTCCTATAGAGGTTCCGGTGCGTCCTCTTGGTCTTATTCAAGAGACCGTCAAGGCAGCGACTCAAGTGCGGGACGTCCTTCGGGCCGGGACAACCGGTCGGATGCCCCGAGGTCGACGGGTCGAGGTGCGGGTCGTGAAGGACGTGGTTTCTCCTCCCGCAGGCCTCGCAGGTCCAGGAGGTGATGGCTTCAACCTCTATCGCGTGCCGGTTGGCGGAAGGTTGTCGAGTTTTTCACAAGAATGGGCGTCGATTACGGACGACCCTTGGGTGAGAGGGGTGATTTCGGAAGGTCTAAAAATATCCTTCAAACGAAAGCCTCCATTAACTCGAAGTCCAAAATGGACTCAACTTCCGTCAAATCCGCAGAAAAGAGACGCTCTGTTATCAGAGGTGCAGTCTCTTTTAATGAAGAACGCGGTAGAGGTCATAGAAAACCAGGAAACACCGGGATTCTACAGCCATCTGTTTCTGGTTCCGAAACCAGACGGCTCGTTCCGTCCAGTCATAGATTTGAGCTGGATAAACAAGCTGATCGTTGCTCCGAAGTTTTATATGGAGACGATTCGATCGGTCAGAGCGAGTATTCGGGTGAACGATTATGCAACAAGCATAGATCTCAAAGATGCGTACTTTCACGTCATGGTACATCCGACATTCAGAAAGTATCTACGCTTCGCAGTCCTAGGAGTGGTGTATCAATTCCGGGCGATGTGCTTCGGATTGAACCTAGCACCCTGGGCTTTCACTCGGGTAATGAACTCGGTAATGATGTATTTCCGAGCTCTTTCGTCTGCGGTAACGTCGGCCTACCTGGACGACATTCTTCAGAGGTACGGCAACGAGTTAACGCTTCAGAACGATGTGCAGAATCTGCTTCTATTGCTCCGACGTCTCGGTTTTATAATAAACGAAGAGAAGTCGGATGTGGTGCCGTCCAAGTCATTCACACATCTGGGAATGAGCTTCGAGATGCACAACAATCTCGTTCATCTGCCGTTAACCAGAGCGAAATTAGTTAGTTGTTACGCTCGCTATTGTCTTCACGCAGACAAAGTCACAGCGAGGGAGTTCATGAGACTGATAGGTCTGTGCGGAGCTGCTACGGACCTCATTCCGATTGGGGCGGTTACGCACTCGTCCTCTCCAAATTTTTTTGACTCAGAATTGGAGTGTGAAAATTCATTCGCTCGACATAGACGTTCTCTTGTCAGATCAAGTGAAACGAGAGATTCAGACTTGGGCAAACATTCAGTGGTTAACTCAGGGAGTTCCGCTGCAGTTGCCGGATCCGAGTTTTACGATTATGACGGATGCCAGTCAAACAGGTTGGGGTGCATCATTGATCCCAACAGATTCGAGATGCCAGGGTCTTTGGGATCCGCAATTCCTGGGCAAGCACATAAACATCAAGGAAATGATGTCAATTTGGCTTGCGTTACGTCATTGGATGGACATTATTCACAATGCTCATGTCCAAATCCTATCCGACAATACGACAGTAGTGGCGTATATACGGAACCAGGGAGGCACTCATTCAGTTCCGTTGTTCAATCTAATGGAAAGAATCCTTCTGTTTGCTCTGGAACATCAAGTTCTACTTTCGGTCCGTCATATACCGGGTCGTCTGAATGTACTAGCAGACTCCCTTTCACCAAAGGGTCGCTTGTTGCCGTCGGAGTGGACTCTCAACAAACAAGTATTCAATCAGATTTGCTACCAATGGGAACGGCCAATGATAGACTTATTTGCGACACATCTCAACAATCAGTTGCAGAAGTATGTGTTTCCGCAGGGACCAGCCGTGAGGGCGACTAGGGCGATTAAGTCGCCCTTCTAAGCCCAAAGTCGCCTAGAAAAATAGTCGGGGCGATTACAAGTCGCCCTCTAAAAATTGGCCAAAATGAGAAAAGGCTGAACTGAGTGATACATGAAAACGTGTATTTTCAAAAATCGAATGTGCTCGAGTGTGATAAATGGGCATTTTAATTCGTCAAATAAACGTCCATTTATTTGAAATCACACGACAAGCAATTGTCCATTGTCGCTTTCGGCGGATTTTTTTTATTTCTATTTTGTTGCGTTCCAGTCGGAGCTTCAAGTGTCGAAACGAAAATAAGTGACTTACGCGACTCAACAAAACAACCCAGTTTGAAAGTAGGTTACGTCGCTTAGGATGCCGAAAATGTATACACAACGGACGTATTTTATAACACATTATTTTCATTTCGATTTGCTGACGACTGTTAACTGTTGGGCTGTCTATTCCCAGAAAAACACGAATGGAATTGAAACACATGAAAAAAAGCTTTAGCGATGTCAAGAAAAGCTTTGTACAGGACACAAGTGTGCATGTGGACGATCTTGAAAAAGGGTCCTACTAAACATCGGAATGACATGAAATGACGCGGAATGACACCGGAATGCCATAAAAATGATGCGGAATGACATTTCTTTTACAAAATACTCGACCCCAGAATGTATTTTGTTTATTAACTAACAAAGTACCTCCCAAGCAACCTTCTTACATCTGGTCCTGTTCACACTTTCAGACTTAGGAAATTATTAGCTTAGTAGACTTTGTTGAAAGGCAACCACAGGAGGGTGATGGGGGATTGGCACGAAGAAGAGGTGAGGGGTCATGAAGGAGAAGGTAGCAGTGGGGGATTTTCAGTCAATAATTACATTGTGATTTTTTAACCTGGCACAGATGCATCATAGACAACTGGACCTGGATTATTTATACGTTAATAGAGGACCATAAATTGAAAATATGAAGGGGCGGCGGGGGTGGTACATGAATATTCTTAATTTTCCCCACTTGCCTATGAAGTCTCCCTACATGACTCTGCAGTCTCCCTATTTTTTCTGGAAGTCTCCCTAAAATTCCCCCCTAGGCTGGTCCCTGTGTCTCCGTGTCCGGATCCAAGAGCATTTGCAGTAGACGCTCTGTCGATCCCTTGGGACGGAATGATAGGATATGCGTATACTCCAACGCCGTTGATTCAGCAGGTATTGCTAAAAATAAACAATCTCAATGCAAGATTCTGTTGGTAGCATCTCTGTCTCCACAGAGACCGTGGATAAATCTACTCAGGTGGCTGTTGTGGGACCTACCGCGAAAGCTTTCTCCACGGGAGGATCTTCTTTCGCAGGGGAAACCGTGTCAACTTCATCACAACCCGCAAGGTCTCAACCTTCACGTTTTTCCGTTGTGCGGTCCTTCTTGTATGGCAAGCACTTTACAGGACGAGCAGTGGACGCGATTTCTAACTGTAGGAGGACCTCCTCTTCGCTAAACTATGCGGCTAAGTGGAAGGTTTTTCGTCGTTGGTGTAGGGATCATTCTGTTGATATTTTCGATCCCTCCATACCAGACATTGCAAACTTTCTAGTATACTTGTTTGACGAAATCAAACTGCAGCCTGTTACTATTAAGGGTTATAGGTCTATGTTATCTGATACCTATGCACATCATGATAGTTTACAAATTGGATCTAATGTCTCTTTATCTAAGTTAGTTAGAAACTTCTCGATAAATAGACCCAGAACTCTTAGGTTAATTCCTAAGTGGAATTTAGCTTGGGTTCTTCTTAAACTGAAGGAAAAGCCATTTGAACCTCTTGGGACAGTAGATTTCAAATTCTTGTCTTATAAGACAGCTTTTCTCTTAGCTTTCTCTTCTGCTAGAAGAGTCAGTGAGCTTCATGCACTGTCGGATGATTCTCACTATCGTAGTGTCGGGAACACTATCACCTTCACTACTAATGTGGGATTTTTAGCTAAGAATCAGGCTCCTAATAAATATCCGGAACCTATTGTTATTAAGGCCCTTCCGTCTTCAGATGGGCATAGGCCTTTACTCTGTCCTGTTAGAGCGTTACGTATTTATAAACAGAGATCTCAGTTTATCAGAAAGGGCCGAAAACGTTTCTTTCTGTCTCTGATGCCTAATAGAAAGGACATTTCGGTCCATTCTATTGCTAGATGGATTCAATTAACTATCCGTACTGCTTATGAAAATTTATCTTCTTCTCAGCAGTCTGTGCTTAAGATTTCGGCTCATGAAGTAAGAGCTCTTTCTACATCTTGGGCTTACGCAAATAGTATTGCTATTACAGATTTAATGAAGGCTGCTTATTGGTCTCAGCCATCCACAATCACGAATTTTTATCTCAGAAATATTGAGTCCATTTCTGGAGACCTGCATTGTTTAGGTCCGTTATCTGTTGCTCAGAATGTCGTCCACTAAACAGTTGCAACTATAGTTATGCAGGCTTTCTGTTCCGGCAGTTACTCCGTCCGGCTGCCCTCTTCGCTCTGGGCTATTTGACCCAGGGCAAGGGGAAGGGGGGTGGGTGGGGGGAGGGTGTTCCCTTAGGTCACCTGCTTTATAGTGAAAAGCAAGGGAATGCCTCCTCCGAAGTCAGTATTTCTGAGTCGTTCCCGGGATGGTTTTAAAGTGTAATATTAATGTTAAAAATTCATTCATGTCATATTTTTAAAGTGTAGCTCGGTGTGAAGCATTTGTATATGTCAAGTGTCAAACGGGCGTTAATATACAATCCTCGGACACTTTTAAAGAATATAAAGAGTCTCAATTCTCTGGACTAACTTTATTTATTGGCTTACTTTAAAAATAATTAGTATAAAGGGTTATACTGGATGTTAATAGAGAACATGAATGTTATTGTGCTCAATTATGAAGGGTATTGTATCTTTCTAATTTAACATAAAATAAGAAAGATACATGTAAAGCCTAATACTCCTTTTCTCCTTGAGGGGTTGACTCTATATTATATAGTTGAGCTTATTGGATTTTCCTCTATGTCCTAGGCCCTCCAGCCTTTTTACTATTCAGCTATGTCTGGGTCATTGGTACAGTATAAAAATGCTAACAAATTATAGTAATTTATATATTTTTTATACTTACCAATGACCCAGACGGGGATGGCCCTCCCAGGAGTTGGGAACTCATACCTCCCCGCTGAGTACATAGCGCTGACCAGGCACTGCTTGTAAGAATGATAATTGGCGCCAATTTCGGAACGTCCTTGACACTGCGCATGCGCAGTAGGGGCAAAGTATGGAGGTCCTTCAGGACATGATTTTTTTTGGTTTTAGATGCAAATTTTGGGGATTGGGGGGCAAAATTTGTGTTTGGCCCTAGATTTTTAAGAGTTAGCACCAGCTATATCTGGGTCATTGGTAAGTATAAAAAATATATAAATTACTATAAATTTTTTAACTTTTTAAGTACCTTGTCAGTTGTTTCTAGGCAAGTCTTGGCTGCCTCTTTAGACAACCAAGACTTGACTACAAACAACTGCAGATCCACAGGAGGTGAACTTCCAACGTATAGCAAAAATGTCTAAAAAATCTCCAGGCCTTTAACTGGTAGAGTGCTGAATTATTTTTATTAGTCATCAACATTTTTTCACAAGTCTTTGCCATGTTACAATTTACGGGAGAGTGCCTATAGGCACTCTCGCATAAATTATAACAAGGCAAATCCATATGGACTAAATAATTTAGATTCAAAGATAATATGAAGGACACTTAATTTGAAGCCTTTGAGTTGCAATACCTACACTCTGGAGTAAAGCCCAAATATGGGCTTCCAGCACTCTACCAGTTAAGGGTTAAGTCATCAGACAGCCACAAGACTGCCTCTTTTATATTGCATTGAAAAAAGTTGTCCCAAGTGTATTCTTCTTCAAGAACTCCACTGGTGGGCTGCATTTATTTTGACAGGGTTGTTTTATCATGACTGGCTGCCTACACAGGCAACCAACAATGATGAAGATACACTGTTAAGTCATCTGCAGCTGTGTACATGTATATACATGGTAGTTATCATTGTAGAAGTAATCAGGGTTTAAGGGTTAACCCTTAACTGGTAGACTGTAGAATAATTTTTAGTCTGCAAAACTTGTTCACAAGTCTTCGCCTTGTAACAATTTATGGGAGAGATTCAGTAGGCACTCTTCCATAAATTATTACAAGGAAATTCCCAGCAGACTAAATAATTTATCTTCAGAGATAATATGAAGGACATCCACAGACTTTGAAGCCTTTGAGTTGCAATACCTGCACTTGTGAGTAACGCCCAGATATGGGCTTCCTGCACTCAACCAGTTAATGGTCTGGGTAATTTTCAGAATTTTTAAGGAATAGCATACCTTGTCAGTCTAGAAGCTTAGCAGTGGTTTTTAGCCAAGTCTTGACTGTCGCTGCAGGCAGCCAAGACTGACTAGAAACTAATGCCAATGTAATTCAACTATTGTCTGTGAGACTTCTTGAATAAATATTAAAATTAATGTAATAATAATTAATGTTAATTAAATAAAGTACCTGTTCTGAGATCATACAGTTTGTCAAAGTCAGCTATGAACTAAGATGGCTAGCAGTTTCCAATGGATGGTATCAAAGAAAAGCCTATGGTACACGATATTTTTATACTGTACCAATGACCCAGACATAGCTGGTGCTAACTCTTAAAATATAGGGCCAAACACAAATTTTGCCCCCCAATCCCCAAAATTTGCATCTAAAACCAAAGAAAACATGTCCTGAATGGCCCTCCACACTTCACCTCTACTGCGCATGCGCAGTGTCAAGGACGTTCCGAAATTGGCGCCATTAATCATTCTTAGTTTGGCCCTTCATCAGTTAACATCTGACTGATCTTTGTGCTTGTAAATCTCAGTTTAAATGATGCCAGACACATAAATATTAGAGAAATGGTGATTCTAAGGAGGATATAGAAGGAGGAGAGGAAAAATGTGTGACAGAAAATTATCAGGGCTGTAACTTAAAATTTTTTAATGAAATTATGTTAAGTTACCTATTTTCGAGGCAACAGCCATTTTGTTGTCATTCTTGTTATCAAGTTACACTGTTTGTTCAGTGTTTTCCTCTCTCCCTTTCCTTTAAGTCCCCTCTTGCTATTCTCCCAGGCTTTTGGCATATTTTCTGTAATTTTATTACTAAAATTTCTTGGGAGTTTTAGCTGAATAACAGAATGAATTCTGTTCTTTTCCCCATGTTTACGTCTTCATCTACGGGTGGTTAGGCGTAGTGTTCTGCATCTACCATCTGATGTTCTACAGTTTCTTCCCTGGAAGTCTCTGTTTTGCATCAGATAGTGTATTATTGGTAACTGATTTCGGGCCAGAGTGCCTGGAGTTTTATTCTAGTGTTTTTACACTTATTGTTTACATTTACAACAGCCCTCTGTGTGAGCGGGGATTTCTTGAAAATGATATCTTGATGTTAATTTAATCATAACTAGATACATTATTATTGTTCGTAAGTGTTGCATAAATTGTTTAAAATATTTTTAAAATTTTTGTCCATACTTAGGCTTGGGATCCATTGGGGCTCAATGTTACTTTTCAGAAACTTGGGCTGTTCTGAAAAAATATTTTTTCAAAATTTTTTGATTTCAATTATTAGCTCAACTTTGACGAAGTCAAATTTGAGCTATTGTCATGGCCCGTCGTCCGTTTGTCCGTCTGTCCGTACGTCAACAATTGGCTATGGCTCGGGCTAGAGGTCGTATTTATGAACCGATCTTTACGAAACTTCTTGTGTACCTTTGTTATGACCCTGGGACGGGAACGAGTGTTTTTAGGTGTGGTCCGAAATTCAAGATGGCTGCCAGCGGCCATTTTGTACCGATGATGCAAAAATCAGTTTTTTGTACAGAACTTCTGTATGAAAGTTCTGATTTGAATAAAGTTTTGTATAAATGTTTAGTACCATGGGATACATCACATATAATACGGGTTTTTTTCTCGTGCGTAAATTATGCAAATTAGACTGACTTTGATTTATTTAGTGTTACTTTCAGAGCTGTAAGTGCCAAGCTGCTATGGCTCGGGCTAGAGGCCGTATTTATGAACCAATCTTTACGAAACTTCTTGGGTACCTTTGTTATGACCCTGGGACGGGAACGCGTGTTTTGGGGTGTGGTCCGAAATTCAACATGGCTGCCAGTGGCCATTTTGTACCGATGATGCAAAAATCAGTTTTTTGTACAGAACTTCTGTATGAAAGTTCTGATTTGAATAAAGTTTTGTATAAATGTATAGTACAATGGGATACATCACATATAATACGGGGTTTTTTTCTCGTGCGTAAATTATGCAGATTAGACTAACTTTGATTTATTTAGTGTTACTTTCAGAGCTGTAAGTGCCAAGCTGTTATGGCTCGGGCTAGAGGCCGTATTTATGAACCAATCTTTACGAAACTTCTTGGGTACCTTTGTTACGACCGTGGGACGAGAACGAATGTTTTTGGGTGCAGTCCCAAATTCCAGATGGCTGCCAGCAGCCATTTTGTACCGACGATGCCGAAATGTTTTTTGTACAGAACTTCCATATGAAAGCTCTGATTTGAATAATTTTTTGTATGAATGTTTAGTACCATGGGATACATTACATATATTACAGGTTTTTTTCTTGTGCGTAAATTATGCAAATTAGGCTAACTTTGATTTATTTAGTGTTACTTTCAGCACTGTGAGTGCAAATCCCAATACGGCTCGGGCTAGAGGCCGTATTTATGAACCGATCTTCACGAAACTTCTTGGGTATATTTGTTATCACTGTGGGACGAGAAGGAGTGTTTTTGGGTCCAGTCTGAAATTCAAGATGGCCGCTAGCAGCCATTTTGTTCAAAATTAAGTGCAATCAGATTTTTGCGCAGAACTTCCAAATGAAAGATCTGATTTGAATAAATTTTTGTATGAATGTTTAGTACCATGGGATACATTACATATAATACAGAGTTTTTCTCGTGAATAAATTATGCAAATTAGGGGTCCGGGTGGGACTTAGAAAATTTTGGACCAAAATCCGGAAATTAGTTTTTTGGTTTTTTATGCGTTTTGGTCAATTTTACGACAAAAAAAAAATAAATTTTTTTACACTGAAAATTTGGGGTCCGGGTGGGACTTAGAAAATTTTGGACCAAAATCCGGAAATTAGTTTTTTGTGTTTTGATGCATTTTGGTCAATTTTAAGAAGAAGAAGAAAAAATTTTAGTCTGAAAATATTTTGTTTGGGACTGAAAATTTCCACACAAAAATAATAATCTACAATGATTGGTCTTAATCTGTAGTCCATTACAGTCACCTTGTAATTCTTTTATTATTGTTGACTGGGCCAAAACAAATACTAATTCCTGTCATATTCATTATTCAGTTGTCTTGGTCACAGCAAGTACTAATTCCTGTCATATCCAAGTTGAGCTACAGAGTCATTGACTCTTTCATTTTTTCTATGTTAATGGATCATATTATTATGTATTTTGATTGTCAGGGGTTGGTGCGAGTACTAGGACTTTGTTTTCTTTTCACATTGAAAGGATTTTGGTCAACTGTAATAAGAGGAAATCTTCCTCTGACTTTTATCATCATTGTATATGTAGTCAGTGTACTCGCACTAACTCCTGTTCTGTATGTGATAATTTCGATGACAACATGGGAAGCGTGTGTCACGGTATGTTAGTGGGGAATTGGACATTCCGGTCCTTTCCCCGCAGGGTCACTCTACTTTATCAATTTCTATTTCAGACGATCAAGATTAGGGTGATGTATCCGTGATGTCTTCCAAAAGTGTGCCTCCGTCGTCACAATTAATGAAGAGCTAGCGGAAAAGTGCTCATGTAAATACGCCAATTGCCTAAGAGGACCCTAGTAGGTTCGACGGCCTTTGACGTCCGCTAGCTCGCCTGGTGTAGCGTCCATTCATCGAATGGTTCGGCAGCCGGGTTCGTCCGTTGCGGTCTAGAAGGAGTTTTGGGGTGATGCGAGCACTATAAATCAACCAAATGCACACCCAGTGACGGCGGATTAGAGGGAGAACGGAGGAAGCCTTTTAGTCCGGTTCCTAGCTTGTCCAGGTCCATCCGGACGGCGAGCGAGAGAGGCCTCACTCTCGTACAACAACATCTGGCCCCAGATGTTGTGGTACAAAATGTTTCGCATTCGGAGCATACGTCCGCCGCTCGGGCCGCTCCGACATATAGTCAGTCCGGAGAGACTGTCAATAAGGCTTCCTCATTCTCATGGTAGCGCACACGACCACTCTTGGCTACGTGACCTCGGATATCCAGTCAGCTTCGCCAATCAGAGAATCATCGGCGACCAGGTCACACCATCCGGTAGCCAGGGACACGAGGCCTGCAGACTCCGGACGTTCGCATAAGAAAGTGTGCGGGAGTCAATGTACACGGAGCTTCCGGCGGCAATGCATCGTAAGACCGCTACTGCACAGGCCTCGGTGACGGATGTGCTATCCCAAATAGCACAGCTTATCGCAGCATCCCAGCAACGACTGAATCTGTCGCATCATGTTTTATCCGACGATGCTGGGTCGGGATGCTCCGTGCAAGCAGGTATGGACGTCCGAAAATTTCATCCGGTCCGACGGGATGCCGAAAGGGATACGGAGGATTTCGAGCTTTCCCTTTCGGAACAACATATGCTGTTGTGTATGTCATCTGACTTTATCTTCTACAGGTTCTTTCATCGGACCAGAATGCTGCGATGCCGGATAAGAAACTGATAGCGTCGGTGGACTTAGAAATTTTTGGTTCGGTTCAGGGACATCGTCCCTCAGTTCCGACATAGTCCAATAATGTCACACAAACTTTCGAATTATTGAACGACGCTATATAAATTATTATATGCTTGCTATTACCAAGCATTTCTGGTTTCTTGTTCGCAAAGTTACGGAGATGTCTTTCAAAGTGTGCCTCTGTCGTCATAGTTAATGAAGAGCTAGCGGCAATAAGTGCTCATGGAATATGTCTATCGCCTAAGAGGTCCCTTGTAGGATCGACGGAGTGACATTCGCTAGCTCACCCGGTGTAGCGTCCATTCATCGAATGGTTCGGCAGCCGGGTTCGTCCGTTGCGGTCTAGGAAGGAGATTTGGGTGATGCGAGCACTATAATAACTTTAGTACTCACCCAGTGACGACGGATTGAGGACAGATCGGAGGAAGCCTGTTAGTCCGGTTCCTGGCTTGTCCAAGTCCGTCCGGGCTGTGAGCGAGAGAGGTCCCTCTCTCGTACAACAACATAGGGGACCGCATGTTGTGGTTCAGATATTTCGCATTCGGAGCATATGTCCGTCGCTCGGGACGCCCCGTTATATTGACAGTCCGAGAGACTGTCGATAATGCTTCCTCATCCTCACAGCAGCACACACGACCGCACATTGGCTACGTGACCTCGAGTATCCGACCAGTTTCGTCATTAAGTGATTCCACGGCGAACAGCTCACGCCATCCGGTAGCCAAGGGACACGAGGCCTATACACTCCGTTCGCTCGCATAATAGAAGTATGCACAGGGTAACGATCACGGAGCTTCCAGCGGCAATGCATCGTAAGACCGCTTCTCCACAGGCCTCAGTGACGGACGTGCTATCCAAGTTAGCACAGTTTATCGCAGCATCCCAGCAACCGACAGATTCTCGGTCGGATCAGGAATTATCCGACGGCGCTGGGTCGGTGCGCTCCGCTGTTGCATCAGGTTCGGACGACTGAACGCTTTATAGGGTCCGACAGGATGGCGAAAGGGATTCGGACGATTTCGAGCTTTCCCTTTCGGAACAACGGAAGCTGCCATACATTTCTTCCGGCATTATCTTCCAGGGGTTGTTCCTTCGGACTACATTGCTGCGATGTTGGATAAGAGACTTATAGCGTCATTGGACACGGAATTTTGGATCGGTTCAGGGACATTGTCCCTGACTTACCGACACAGTCCAATAATGTCATTAGAACATTTGTATTATTTATCAACGCTATATATGTATAAGCCTGCTACCAAGCATGATAGTTTAGTTTCTTGTCCGCAATGCTCTATTCTGCCTTTTATCATTCCTAGGAATAATTTATTTTGGCAGAACAGGGCATACTGAGAGTTCATATGCATCTAGACGGCGGGGTTAAAGACTGGAATTTATCTTTTTCGCCGTCTATGTCTTTTCCAACCACTATGTTGGAAACGACAATGATGTCTAATAGACTTAACTTAGATGCTTTATCATACGTAGTCCACCGTACTGAAGCGTTATCATTACGTCTTCAAGAGAAAGAATTCCGGGATATGATCCTCAATGTGATTTCTTTCAAGGGCAGTAGTTTTTCCACGTATAACTCCGCCCTTCAGTGGCAACCTGGAGTTGGTTAGACGTGACGCAGCCCTAGCTACATCCACGCGCGTGGATAGTAAGGTGAAGAACTCTCTCAGAGTCGCTTCGATCTCGGAGAAGCTTCTCTTCGACGGCAACTTTTCAGCAATCCATGAATTGCTCGATATACACGTTCTCTTGTCTATCAAGTGTAGCAAGAGATTCAGACTGTGGCAAACATTCGGTGGTTGACTCAGACAGTGCCACTGCAGTTGCCGGATCCGAGTTTTATAATTATGACGGTTGCCAGTCAAACGGGTTGGGGTACAATATTGATCCCAATGGATTCGAAGTGCCAGGGTCTTTGGGTTCTGCAGTCTCTAGGCAAGCACTTATCTTCCACGGAATAATGTTATTTAGGCTTGCTTTATGTCATTGGATGAACATTATTCAGAACGCATGTCCAAATCCTGTCCGATAATACAACAGTGGTTGCGTATCTCCGGAACCAGGGAGGCACTCATTCGATTCCGTTATTCAATTTAACGGAAAGAATCCTTCCGTTTGTTATAGTACACCAAGTTCTGCTTCGGTCCTCATATTCCGGGTCGTCTGATTGTATTAGCGGACTCCCTTTCACGTATGGGTCGCTTGTTGCTGTCAGAATGGACTCTCAACAAACAAGTATTCAATCAGATTTGCTATCCAAGCGCCCAATGATAATTTTTTACGACACAACTTGCTAATCAATTGCAGACGTATGTGTTTGCATGTCCGAATCTCTGAGCTTATGTTGTTAACGCTCTATTGATCTAATAGGACGGAATGATAGGATATGCGTATCCTCCTGTGCTGTTGTTTCAGCAAGTATTGCTAAGATAAACAACCACAACACATTTCTGTTGATAGCATCTCTGTCTTCACAGAGACCGTGGGTAAATTTACTCAGATGTCTACTGTGGGACTTAACGCGAAAACTTCCTCTATGAGAGGATCTTCTTTCGCTGGGGAAAATCGTGTCATCTTCATCACAACCTGCAAGGTCTCAACCTTCACGTATTCCGTTGTGTGGTCCTTACTGCATTGTAAGCATTGTACTGGACGAGCTTTGGACGCGATTTTTTACTGTAGGAGAACCTCTTCTTCGCTATACTATGCGGCCAAAGTGGAGGCTCTTCCGTCGTTGGTGTAGGGATCACTATGTTGATATTGTTGATCCCTCCATACTAGTCATTGCAACTTTCTAGTATACTTGTTTGACAAGATCTACTGCAACATGTTACTATTAAGGTTATAGGTCTATGTTATCTCATACCTATGCACTCTATGATAGTTTACAATTGAGTCTTATGTCTCTTTATCTAAGTCAGTTAGTAACATTTCGATAAATAGACTTAGAATCATTAGATTAAATTTCTATATGGAATTTAACTTCGGTTCTTTTTTAGCTAAGTAATCATTTGAGCCTCTGGAAACAGTAGTTTTCAAATTCTGACCTTTTAGACAGTAATTCTGTTGGCTTCTCATTTACTGAAGAGTCAGTGAGCTTCATGCACTATCGGTGGATGATTTTCACTTTCGTAGTTTCGGAATCACTACTTCCTTTACTATTTAGTTTGGATTTTTGGTTAAGAGTCAGGCTCCTAATAAATATCCGGAACCTATTGTTATTAAAGTCCTTCCGTCTTCGTACGGGCATAGGCCTTTACTCTGTCCGGTTAGAGTTTACGTATTTATAAACAGATATCTGTTTATTACTACGGACGTAAGCTTCTTCTGTCTTTGATGCCTAATAGAAGGACGTCACGCTCCATTCTATTGCTAATGGATTCAATTAACTATCGGTACTGCTTATGGTATATCATTGACTCAGCAGTTGTGCTTGAGATTTCGGCTCATGAAGTAAGAGTTTTTTCTACATCTTGGGCTTACATTAATAGTGTCGCTATTATAGATTTTTGAAGGCTGCTCATTGCGCTCAGCCATCCACATTCATGAATTTTTATCTCAGAAATATCGAGTCCATTTCTGGAGGCCTCTATTGTTAGGTCTATTATCTACTGCTCAGAATGTCATTCACTTAACAGTTGCTACTATAGCTAGGTAGGCTTTCTGTTTCGGCAGTGACTCCGTTCTGCTGCCCTCTTCGCTCTGGGCTATTTGACCCAGGGCAAGAAAAAGGGGGGGGGGGGGGGGGGGGGGAGGGTGTTCCCTTGGGTCACCTGTTTTACTATGAAAACAAGGGGATACCTCCTCCGGAGTTAGTAATTCTGAGCTGTTACTGGGATGGCTTTTTAGTGAGAAGTTTATGTTTAAATTCATTCAGGTCTTAGTTTTTAAAGTATAGCTTTTGAATATAGCACGTGTCATACGGACGTTATTATACATTCCTCAGACACTTTTAAGGAGTATAAAGAGTCTCTATTCTCTAGACTTTCTTTATTTATTGGCTTACTTTAAAAATTATTAGTATAGGGATTATACTAGATATTGATAGAGTACATGGATGTATGATGCTCAATTTTGGAAGGTGTTGTATCTTTCTAATTTATCATAAATAAGAAAGATACATGTAAGGCCTAATACTTCTTTTTCCCTAGAGGGGATGACTCTATTTTATATAATTGAGCGTATTCCAACTTGCTGTATGTCCTAGGCCCTCCAGCCTTTTTACTATTCAGCTATGTCTGGGTCATTGGTACAGTATAAAAATGTTAAAAAATGTATAGTAATTTATATATTTTTTATACTTACCAATGACCCAGATGGGGATGGCCCTCCCAGGAGTTGGGAACTCATACCTCCCCGCTGAGTACATAGCGCTTACCAGGCACTGGTTATAAGAATGATTAATGGCGCCAATTTCGGAACGTCCTTGACACTGCGCATGCGCAGTAGAGGTGAAGTGTGGAGGGCCATTCAGGACATGTTTTCTTTGGTTTTAGATGCAAATTTTGGGGATTGGGGGGGCAAAATTTGTGTTTGGCCCTATATTTTAAGAGTTAGCACCAGCTATGTCTGGGTCATTGGTAAGTATAAAAAATATATAAATTACTATAAATTTTTTAACTTTCCATCATAGTCAAATGAATGGTATACTTCGATGGTAGTTGCCGGCCTGAATATTTTCCCGGGAAGGCATTGGTTACTCTCTTCTGATGACAGGGCTCCTGAGAAGTTGCATAGATTCAACTACTTATCTTCTCCAAAAGGTTTAGCTCCCTTAGCAAATCCTCAGTTTGTCACAGACCTCCTGCTTTGAGTTAAACTTAATGACTTTTTTGAGAAGTTCGGTTGAATTCCCCTATGTTAGAGTGCTATTATCAGTATTATTTCTCAGGTCTAGATGTCACATGACATTAAACGCTTAGTGATTGTCTTGAACATAAACACAGTCATGTTGGATCATGTTGGATCATGTTCTTTGAACAAAATGTATAATATGTGCAATATGTACAAAATGTTGTATCAAGAGTCTCACTCTTTCAAAGGATATATCTCGACTCATCTACTCGTCGAAATATGACCTTAGAACAAGAGCTTGACTCTGATATATTTTTTTGTTCATAAACACAATGGTGATAATAAATCTAAATTTATTTGCTTTATTTTTTATTTGTAGTGCTGTTGCTGAGTGGTTGACAGCTCCAGATACACAGTTTATGCTGGATCATGTTCGTCCAGATTTTCTCATGTTGCGAGTATGTATACATAGAAAAATAGTATAGTGTTTTTTGCATTCTTCAATGCACACATTTTATCTTGTCATCAGATGGAAGTAGAAACTATCTAATTCTAGAACAACACATACAATGATATGTGTTTGTGCTTCAAAAACACAGATACGGAAAGAACTTTAGGACTGTAGTGTTCTCAAAAGTGCATTGAAGAGTGTATTGTTTTCAAGAGTGCATGCCATTTATAATGAATGCCATGTATTATTATGCTCCTGACCTTCAAAGGGGGATTCAGGCGTATCTGTCTGTCTGTCTGTCTGTCTGTCTGTCTGTCTGTCTGTCTGTCTGTCTGTCTGTCTGTCTGTCTGTCTGTCTGTCTGTCTGTCTGTCTGTCTGTCTGTCTGTCTGTCTGTCTGTCTGTCTGTCTGTCTGTCTGTCTGTCTGTCTGTCTGTCTGTCTGTCTGTCTGTCTGTCTGTCTGTCTGTCTGTCTGTCTGTCTGTCTGTCTGTCTGTCTGTCTGTCTGTCTGTCTGTCTGTCTGTCTGTCTGTCTGTCTGTCTGTCTGTCTGTCTGTCTGTCTGTCTGTCTGTCTGTCTGTCTGTCTGTCTGTCTGTCTGTCTGTCTGTCTGTCTGTCTGTCTGTCTGTCTGTCTGTCTGTCTGTCTGTCTGTCTGTCTGTCTGTCATCCATCCGTCCATCCGTTTTGAATTGTAATTTCAAAGCAATCTGTCGGATTTGGATCTCCTTTGGTATGCTAATAAACCTGCATGGGGGAAAGGATATACACAACAGGTTCCGTCCAATAATTTTCCATGAGTTATTGCTCTTTTTTACTCTTTCAACTTAGAAAACTTTTCTCAACCTCTGCATTGCATTCACTGTGTGTTGGATTTGAAAACTGCTTATTTGATCAAATCATAATTTTAGGGGTTACTTGTGGATTGGTAGAAAATGCTTCCTTTTGATTTTGTGCCAGTGAGCCAATTCAATATGACTGCCATTGCATTATGACACTGACAGGGGCATATGCCGCGCTTCACGTTGCTCTTGTATTGTACTAGCTGCATCTAAGGACAGAAAAGTAGAAGTAAATGACAACACTTTTTCAGCCCTTTCCACCATATCCAAGCTATTTTCCCCCTTCAACTGGATGAGTTCTGTCAAATAAGATTGAATTTAATTAAATGCCTTGTTGCATTTTGGGAACAATTTGCAGCTTGAAATTTTGGTATATCATCAGGCAGGGGAAAACCCTAAAGGGCCTTGAATGTTGTCCTGAATTCACACCTGACCACAAGCTGTACTTGTTTTGTGGCTTATCAGTGGTTTCTAGTAAAGTCTTAACTGGACACCACTGCCCAGGTAATTTATCGATTCACAGCAGGACCTCCTCATGATGGCGTGTTAAAGAGACTTGTTCTGAGGTAATAAAACTCTGAACTAGGCCTTTAGCTCCTTATTGCTGCTGGTTGATATTCCTGCCCAGGACATGAAATCTCTTGACCTTAAAATAACTCAAATTTGAGTATATTCAACAAAACATTCCCCTGCAAACTGTTTCAGCATTTTTGATTTCTTGAGTTAAATTTTTATGCGCCCGTTTATAAAAACGGGACGTATTATGTTATCAGTCTGTCTGTCCATCCGTCTGTCTGTAAACAATTTGGTTTCCGTTCATTTAAAGTCGAACGCCTTGACGGATCGACATCAAACTTACAGAACTTGTTTTTAGCAATAAAATACAGGTCAAGTTCGATATTTGTGTTTCTCAGTCCATCTGCTGCAGAGTTATGGCCCTTTGAAAACACAATTTTTCTAAAAAAATTGGTTTTCGTTCATTTAAAGCTGAACGCCTTGATGGATTGACACCAAATTTTTCAGATGTTGTTTTTAGCAATGAAATGCAGGTCATGTTCGATATTGGTGTTTCTCAGTCCATCCGCTGCAGAGTTATGGCCCTTTGAAAACACAATCTTTCGAAAAAAATTGGTTTCCTTTCTTTTAAAGTCGAACTCCTTGACGGATCGACATCAAACTTTCAGATGTTGTTTGTAGCAATAAAATACAGGTCAAGTTCGATATTGGGGTTTCTCAGTCCATCTGCTGCAAAGTTATGGCCCTTTGAAAACACAATTTTTGAAAAAAAATTGGTTTCCGTTCATTTAAAGCCGAACGCCTTGACGGATTGACACCAAATTTTTCAGATGTTTTTATACGCCCGTTTGAAAAACGGGACGTATTATGTGAATGGTCTCTCCACCCATCTGTCTGTCTGTCCATGGACACATTTCGTTTCCGGACGATAACTTTAGTTGTAATGGTTTGAGCTGAGTTAAATTTGGCAGGTGGATTTAGTATGACAAAATACATGATGGGTTTGATTTCCGTTTCTAGCGGCTCATTTGTAGTAGAGTTATGACCCTTTATTTATGGGAATTTAGCCCAACTTCTCGTTTCCGGACGATAACTTTAGTTTGCCTTGACCGATTTATTTCAAATTTTCAGTTTTTTTGTTTTTGACCACAAAATACAGCTCATGTTCACTTTTGACCACAATCGCTTATACCTTTCAAGAGTTATTCCCCTTGAATGATTACAAATTTGTGGATTTTGTGGTTTCCAGATGATAACTTTAGTTTGCCATGACCGATTTGTTTCAAATTCTCAGATTTTGTTTATGACCACAAAGCACAGCTCAAGTTCACTTTCGGCCAAAATTGCATGTACCTTTCCAGAGTTATTCCTCTTGAATTTGTGCATTTTGTGTTTTCCGGATTATAACTTTAGTATGGCCTGACTGATTTTTTATACGCCTGTTGAAAAACCGTCGAATTATGGAATCAGTCTGTCTGTCCATCCATTTGTCCATCCGTCGGTCTGTCTGTTCGTCAACATTTGGTTTCCAGATGATAACTTTAGTATTTTTTTTTCGATTGACTCCTAAACTTGGTATGTGGTTTAATCATAACAAAAGACAGGTCAAGTTCGAATATGGGGGTCAGTTCGAACTTCGAAGTTCCCCTGAATTATGGCCCTTGTTGGACATAGAATGCATTAAATTTCTTATCAACCTACTCACAATTGTTTACTTCAGGCTTGCACTACAGTGGAAGTCCCTAACTCGGATAAAATACTCTCTATTTTTGTCTTTCCCAAGCAAGTTGGGAAAGAAAAGTGGTGCAAAAGCACCAATAAAAAATAAGCCAAAACTGGGTTGAGTGCAACCGGCGCAGACCCAGTACGGGATGCTCTCTCCCAAGTACAACTCCACGACTTCCGTTGCCAGTACGCATGTACCGTCTCTAAAGACTCACTCTTTTTATAATCCGCTTCGTGTCGAGATGTTTTTGCACGCTTATCTGTTCCACCAGCTCGATGTTTGATGATTCCTGATTCATTGTACCACAGTGTATCCTTTGTATTCTCAGGAACAGTGTTTTTTAGCTCAACTTTGACGAAGTCAAATTTGAGCTATTGTCATGGCCCGTCGTCCGTCTGTCCATCCGTCCGTCTGTCCATCTGGCCGTCTGTCCATCTGTCCGTCTGTCCGTACGTCAACAATTGGCTATGGCTCGGGCTAGAGGTCGTATTTATGAACCGATCTTTACGAAACTTCTTGTGTACCCTTGTTATGACCCTGGGACGGGAACGAGTGTTTTTAGGTGTGGTCCGAAACTCAAGATGGCTGCCAGCAGCCATTTTGTACCGATGATGCAAAAATCAGTTTTTTGTACAGAACTTCTCTATGAAAGTTCTGATTTGAATAAAGTTTTGTATAAATGTTTAGTACCATGGGATACATCACATATAATACGGGTTTTTTTCTCGTGCGTAAATTATGCAAATTAGACTGACTTTGATTTATTTAATGTTACTTTCAGAGCTGTAAGTGCCAAGCTGCTATGGCTCGGGCTAGAGGCCGGATTTATGAACCAATCTTTACGAAACTTCTTGGGTACCTTTGTTATGACCCTGGGACGAGAACGAGTGTTTTTGGGTGTGGTCCGAAATTCAAGATGGCTGCCAGTGGCCATTTTGTACCGATGATGCAAAAATCAGTTTTTTGTACAGAACTTCTGTATGAAAGTTCTGATTTGAATAAAGTTTTGTATAAATGTATAGTACAATGGGATACATCACATATAATACGGGTTTTTTTCTCGTGCGTAAATTATGCAAATTAGACTAACTTTGATTTATTTAGTGTTACTTTCAGAGCTGTAAGTGCCAAGCTGCTATGGCTCGGGCTAGAGGCCGTATTTATGAACCAATCTTTACGAAACTTCTTGGGTACCTTTGTTATGACCGTGGGACGAGAACGAGTGTTTTTGGGTGCAGTCCCAAATTCCAGATGGCTGCCAGCAGCCATTTTGTACCGACGATGCCGAAATCTGTTTTTTGTACAGAACTTCCATATGAAAGCTCTGATTTGAATAATTTTTTGTATGAATGTTTAGTACCATGGGATACATTACATATATTACAGGTTTTTTTCTTGTGCTTAAATTATGCAAATTAGGCTAACTTTGATTTATTTAGTGTTACTTTCAGCACTGTGAGTGCAAATCCCAATACGGCTCGGGCTAGAGGCCGTATTTATGAACCGATCTTCATGAAACTTCTTGGGTACCTTTGTTATCACTGTGGGACAAGAAGGAGTGTTTTGGGGTTCAGTCTGAAATTCAAGATGGCCGTTAGCAGCCATTTTGTTCAAAATTAAGTGCAATCAGATTTTTGCGCAGAACTTCCAAATGAAAGATCTGAATTGAATAAATTTTTGTATGAATGTTTAGTACCATGGGATACATTACATATAATACAGAGTTTTTCTCGTGAATAAATTATGCAAATTAGGGGTCCGGGTGGGACTTAGAAAATTTTGGACCAAAATCCGGAAATTAGTTTTTTGTGTTTTGATGCATTTTGGTCAATTTTAAGAAGAAGAAGAAAAAATTTTAGTCTGAAAATATTTTGTTTGGGACTGAAAATTTCCACACAAAAATAATAATCTACAATGATTGGTCTTAATCTGTAGTCCATTACAGTCACCTTGTAATTCTTTTATTATTGTTGACTGGGCCAAAACAAATACTAATTCCTGCCATATTCATTATTCAGTTGTCTTGGTCACAGCAAGTACTAATTCCTGTCATATCCAAGTTGAGCTACAGAGTCATTGACTCTTTCATTTATATTCTCTTTTCTATATTATATCCATAATGTATATTTAATAGTTCTCTCTCGAGTCACGCGCGATTTTCGTGTGCCATGCGGTTCGGGCTTATATTATTTCACAATTATTGTTAATGCTTTTTTTGCAAAATTTTCTAATTGTGTTAGAGTTAGGTGTCAGCGGGGTACCACTCCTACAGTTTTTCTTCTTTCTTTTGGAAGTAGTCATCCTGTTGTGTGGTTCCCGGTCGACCGTCTGGGGTCTTTGTTTCTGTCACCTTTCTCTCTTCTTTCGGGGTGTTCTGTTTTCTGATTTCACCTTCTCTGCTCCTCTCACCTCTATCATGCCCAGGACAATTCCTTGTGGGCAATATCTGCTGCCAAAGCATGTGGACGATGTACATTCGTCTTGTTCCTCCTGTAATGGGTGTTCGGCCGAGTGGCCATGTGGTGTCTGTGGAGCATGGTCATCCACCTTCTGGGCGTCAGTAAACCGTGTCGTTCGTTCTCGTGGCTGTGCCTCCTGCTCCCGCGGGAAAGGAGAACGTGGTCGTTCGGGGCCTCCCGAGCCGACCTTGTCTGGTGAGAGTTATTCCTCCTCCGTGGGGGATGTGCAGTCTTTTCCTGTGGTGGATACTGCGGGAGCCGTTGAGTGTTCTGGTGAAGAGGTGCCT
This sequence comes from Pictodentalium vernedei, assembly GCA_031216915.1. Lineage (NCBI taxonomy): Eukaryota > Metazoa > Mollusca > Scaphopoda > Dentaliida > Dentaliidae > Pictodentalium > Pictodentalium vernedei. The sequence goes on along the minus strand of CM062292.1, from coordinate 137,492,326 downwards.
GGTTCCGGGACTACGGTCCCCCTCCAGTCGACATCTGAGGCTGTCACTAGGGTTGTGACTCCTCCTTCGGAGCCGAGCCGGTGTGCTCTCTCCACTATTTCACCAGCCTCAACGACTCTCGATGTATCTACTACTACTGCTGGTCCGTCTGCTTCGTCGTCAGTTTCAGCCGGCCTCGGTTTTTCGCTGCAGGGGACTGCAGGAATGTCCGATACTGTAGACGTGGGATATCGGCCTCGGCCTTCCCTGACTTCAACTCGGCGAAGTCGGAAGGGGCTGCCGGCCGAACCCATTTCTGTGGTCTCTTCGCTGTCGAGCACCACAGTTGTGTCTTTGGATTCGGATGTTCGTAGCGGAAACACTATGAACTCCGTGGCGTTTCCGTCTACTCATTCTGGCTTCACGGCCAGTTTTGGGGGACCAACGCCTTTTGTGCAGCCTGGACCTTCTGCCCCGCAGAGGTCCGCGGTGACTCTCATGAGTTCTCGCCATATTGATCCTCGGGGTGCATCGTACCCCTATACACGTCTGCCTTCAGATGTCTCGGCTGCCGCCCGTCGTCCCGCGTCAGGTGTTTTGGAGGATCGTGACCCTTCGCTGGTTAAGAGGGTCAGAGGTGAAGCCACTTTGCCGGTTCGCTCCCCTGTCGAACTGGTCGGTACGGGCAGTGAGCTTAGGGAGGCCCTCTCCTTACTCACTCAGGTTCTTTCTAAGAGCTTTCCTGTTGCTTCCAGCAAGGCTATGAGTGGTTTCCAGGCGCCTCCTATGGCGCCGCCTCCCGGGATTGGAAACAGGCCGGTTTCTGATTCCTCTGGTGTCCCGACACCATGGGAGGTGTTGGCTGGTTTGCCCACGATGGGCTATGTGTCTTCCGACTCTGGGGAGGAGTCCGACATGCTTGAGGTCGAGGGCCAGCAGTCTTCGGACTTGAGGGCAGCTCTTGACTTTGTGTTTGGGTTTCTGCCTGATCTCAAACCTCCTAACCAGCCGACAGTGTCAGCCTGACCGCGATCATTGGTCGCACGCCAACAGCCTATGGAGCAACCTGCTTCTGGGCGCCTTCGACCGTGCCAGTCGGTACAGCTGGTTGAAGCTTTTTCAGCATTGGATTCCAAGCTGAATTCCAAGGCTTTGAAAACTTTGTTCTTCACCAGGGTTGACACCTTTTTGCCTCCTGTGTGTTATCGTTCCTACGATTCCGCCAATCCGTCGGTCTGCCAGACTTTGACGGTTCTGGATCAGGATTCCACTTCCCTCGGGCTGTCCAAGCCCAAGTCTGCCGTCATTCCAATGACGACTCTGGAGTCCACGTTGGGCTTATCTAGAGAGATGCTTGGCATGCTTTCTCTCTCAGATCACGTCGTCTCAGCTTTGGCTGCTTATCTGCCTCCAGATAAGTTTGACGAGGTACAGGCTCCTTTGCGTGTGCTGTCCAAGGCGCTTATGCACCTTACTCACACGCATGCCTGTAACACGGCTAATTTGGAATTAGTTCGAAGGGACGCTGTGCTGGACACAGGACGATCCCTTCCCGAGGAACAGCGTGCTGCTCTTCGAACTGCTTCTTTGGCAGGTCCGCAACTTTTCCATGGTTCCGTGTCGACGGTCCGGGATGACGTCCTACGTCATTCCAAAGATCAGCTGCTGTTTCGTCAGCTTGATCAGCCTTCTAGGGGAGGCAAGGGCCGTTCCAAGCCTAACAAGTACCCTTCTGCTTCCTCTGTGAAGCAAAAGGCTGGTCCTTCTGCCGCCGCCTCTACTTCTTACTCACGGGGTAAAGGTAGGGGTCGGCAGAATCGAGGAAAGTCTCAGGTTTCTTCATTTAGCAGAGGAGGTGGTTTCTCCTCTCGCGGGCCTCGGCGGGGCTCGAAATGAAGGTCCTCACCTCGACTCGTCCAAGGTTGGAGGAAGGATAGTAGAGTTTGCAGACCATTGGGCCACCATCACATCCGATCCGAGGGTGTTAGATGTTGTTCGGTCCGGGCTGCGAATATCCTTCCGACGGCACCCCACTCTGTCAAGGGTGCCTCTTCCAACCACAGTTCCTTCTGACGTTTTACGTCTGGAACTTTTGTCCACAGAGATTGCCAATCTCCTGGCAAAGGGGGCGATCGAGGTCGTCAAGAACGTTCAGTCAGTGGGTTTCTATTCCCACCTGTTCTTGGTGCCGAAGAAGGATGGCCGACTCCGACCGGTTATCGATCTGAGTTTCCTGAACCAGTCTATCATTGCTCCCAAGTTCAGCATGGAGACTTTCAGGTCAGTCCGCCAATCCATTCACCAGGGAGATTTCGCAGCCAGCATCGACCTGCGAGACGCTTACTTCCACGTTCCGATGCATCGGGCGTCACAGAAGTATCTCAGGTTCGCTTTTCTGGGGCGAGTTTACCAGTTCAAGGCCATGCCTTTCGGCCTCAACCTGGCTCCTTGGGCGTTCACCAGACTGATGTCGCATGTGATAGCGTTCCATCGCACACAGTCCAGGGTGACTACTTCGGCATATCTGGACGATATCCTCCAGAGGCATTCCAATGCTGCCTTACTGGAATCGGATGTCGCCACTCTGTTGAGCTTGCTCACGTCGCTAGGATTCAGAGTCAACGAGGAGAAGTCGGACCTGGTCCCTTCTCAGTCGTTTTGTCATCTGGGATGTCTTTCCAAACCAAATTAAATTTGGTGGCGGTTTCCCAGGCCAAGGCTGTGATTCTCTCAGCTTTTGCTCTGACTCTGTCCCAGTCCTTGTCCGCGACCGCTCGGAGTTTACTCCGGCTGATCGGTCTCTGCGGTTCGGTGACGGATCTCATTCCTCCAGGTCGGCTGCATGTCAGACCTCTCCAACACTTTCTGCTCAGTCGTTGGAGGCCGAATGTAGATTCTCTGGATCAGGTGCTTCCGTTTCCGGACTCTCTGTATCCTCACCTTCTTCCCTGGACAGATGTTCAGTGGATTACGCAGGGTGTTCCACTGGACTTACCCACGTCCGATCGCGTTCTGACGGCAGATGCCAGCGATCTCGGATGGGGTGCGAAGTTGGATCCTCCCGGTCTTTCCCTACACGGGATGTGGGACCAGGATCAAGCAGCTCTACACATCAACCAGAAGGAGCTTCTTGCTCTCCTTCTGAGTTTCAGGCAGTGGATCCCTCACCTGTCGAATCGCCAGGTTCTTCTACTATCCGACAATTCGACAGTGGTTGCTTACATTCGGAACCAGGGCGGCACGCACTCGGTTCCGATGTACGAGTTAGCTCGGGATCTTCTACTGCTCGCTCAGGATGTTCACGCCGAAGTGGTTGTTCGTCACATTCCCGGTCATCTGAACGTCCTAGCCAACTCCCTGTCCCGACAGGGCAGGGTTAATTCCACCGAGTGGATGCTTCACAGGGCAGTGTTCCAGTCGCTTTGCGATCTCTGGGGACGTCCCCACATCGACCTCCTTGCGACTCGTTGGAACCATCAGGTGGACACTTTCGTGTCCCCGTGTCCAGATCCTCTGGCTTTTGCCGTGGACGCTCTGTCACTCGATTGGAACAGCCTAGTCGGCTACGCCTTCCCGCTGGTTCCGATTCTTCCTCAGGTTCTCGCCCAAATTCGAACCTGCAGTTGTCGAATCATTCTGATCGCTCCCCTGTCGCCTCAGCGGGTGTGGATCAATCAGCTCCGCTCGCTGATGGCGGCGGTTCCGGCACGTCTCCCGCTACGTCGCGACCTTCTTTGTCAAGGTCGCCCGAGGAGGTTTCACGTCGACCCGACTTCGTTGTGCCTTCACGCATATCTTTTGTCAGGTCCTGTCTCCTCCGTAGGGGTTTTTCGAGACGAGCAGTGGAGTGCATTTCTTCTTCAAGGAGGCACTCCACTGGTTTAGCTTATGCAGCTAAATGGAAGGTCTTCTGTCGATGGTGTGCTGATCACTCTGTTGATTATGCCAATCCTTCGATTTCACAGATTGCGGAGTTTCTGGTATATCTGTTTGATTCTCGGGGTCTCCAGCCTGTTACCATCAAGGGTTACAGGTCTATGCTTTCAGAGACTTTTTCTTATGTGGGGAAGCGTCGTATCGGCACTAATCCTTACCTCTCGAAGCTTGTTCTGCACTTTTCTTTGAAAAGGCCTCGGACTTTGCAGCTTACTCCACGATGGAATCTTTCGTGGATGCTGCTTTGCTTGGGGCTGGGGGGGGGGGGGGGGGGGGGGGGGCGCCGTTTGAACCTTTATCCCAGGTGGATATGCATTTTCTCACATATAAGACGGCTTTTCTGATGGCATTTGCTTCGGCCAGATGGGTTAGTGAGCTTCACGCCCTCTCGGTTGACCCGGCCTTTTTTAGGAGCTCTCCCAACAGTGTTACTTTTACCACTGATTGCTCCTTTTTGGCCAAGAATCAGTTACCAGATACTACTCCTCCTCCTATCTGTATCAGGGCTCTTCCTTCTGTTGAGGGTAATCGCCCTTTGCTCTGTCTGGTCCGTGCTATTCGCATTTATCTTGATCGGACACGCTTCATACGGAAAGGCAGGAAACGTTTTTTTCTGTCTCTCATTCCGGGTCGACAGAAGATCTCTCCTCAATCCATTTCTCGATGGATTTGTCTTGCTATTCGTACGGCTTATGGTCGTTTAGCAGCTGGCGATTGTATTACCAACCGTATTTTTGTCCACGAGGTGTGGGCACTGTCTACCTCTTGAGCTTATTCTAACTCCGTCAAGTTGTCGGATGTTATGCAGGCAGCCTACTGGAGAAATGCTTCTACTTTCTCCACCTTTTATTTGCGCCAGTTGCAGGAGCAGTCGGAGGACCTTTTTGCCCTGGGTCCTCTTTCTTCTGCTCAGGCTGTTGTCTGCCATAGCCATTAGGCTTCTTGAAGGTCAGTTTCAGCCTTGTGCTGTTCCTGCCCTTTTTCTGTCTGTGTGTCACACAGGCTCTTATGTCTCTTTTCATTGTCCTTTACCAATGATTGCGACATTATGGTTGATAAGCCTCGGGACCTCTTCCTTCTGCTTCACGGTTCCAGTGCTCTAGGGTTATGTGTGGGTTGGTTATGCGATTCCCTCCAGCCTTTTGTCTATTCAGCCTGAAGTGAACAATTGTGAGTAGGTTGATAAGAAATCTAAATTTTATAGTAAATTTCCTTTCTTATTATACCTACCACAATTGTTTACATGGAGGCCCTCCCGTCTTCTTTACGGGTAAAGAATTTTTCCTCCCCGCTGATTACATAACTCTAACGTTTACGGATTCAAAAAGAATGAGTCTTTAGAGACGGTACATGCGCACTGGCAACAGAAGTCGTGGAGTTGTACTTGGGAGAGAGCGTCCAGTACTGGGTCTGCGCCGGTTGCACTCGACCCAGTTTTGGCTTATTTTTTATTGGTGCTTTTGCACCACTTTTCTTTCCCAACTTGCTTGGGAAAGACAAAAATAGAGAGTATTTTATCCGAGTTAGGGACTTCCGCTGTAGTGCAAGCCTGAAGTAAACAATTGTGGTAGGTATAATAAGAATGGAAATTTACTATAAAGTTTAGATATTTGGTTTCCAGATGATAACTTTTAATATTTGTTTTCCGATTGGTTCCAAACTTGATATGTTGTTTAATCACAACAAAATACAGGTCAAGCTCGAATATGGGGTTGGTCCGAACAATTTTCATCCTCACCACCATCCTTACCCCAACCCTTCAAAAATACAAAACGGGCGTATAACATCCCGCTAGGCAGTGCTCTTGTTATGAATTTTTCAACGAAACTAGTTATGGCTGCTTCAAAGCATTCATGACTAGATTTGATAAAAAATGTTATAAAAATACTCAGCGGGTTAAGAGTTAACTCTTAACCCTCTGAGTATTTTCAAATTATTTTTCATCAAATCTAGTCATGCTTGCTTCACAGCAGCCATGACTAGATTTACTGGAACATTCATCTAAATTTAACTCGAAAATCATTGGTTAAAAAGTCCATTCAATTTAGGGGTGGGGGAAGGGGGGTTGGTTATTTTGTTAAACATGCCCAAATGACACCTATTTCAGCACCACGAGATATCATGTCCAGAGCAGGAATATTTGACAACAGCTTGCAAGTAGTTAAACACCAATAAATAAATGATATGACTAACCTACCCTGTGGGTGAAGCTTCTGTGGCTGAAGATAATTTACAAGTTCCCAGTAAAAGCTCAGGAAGCACTTGCATCCATTCTGCTTGAAGTTTGTTAGTGCTTCTTTGTCCCTTCTCCCAGACATTATTCTATTGAAAAAATTGTTTCTCAGAAACTTTTCTTGTCATTAAAATTATGCGAAAAAAAAAATATTCTTGTGGGTTTTTGTATCCAGTAAAAAATAAAAAAATCTACACAAGCTCTCTGTTTTACTGGTAAAATAGGACCTGCTAATCAATGCCTGGGTGGCAGTTCTCTAAGTACTTTGCCAGTTGTTTCTAGGCAAGTTTTGGACTGCCTATATGGAATAGTGTTTCAGTACAAATTAGCTCTTCCCATACTATTGATCATTGCACTGAAACATTTGAAAAAACAACCATGAAACATATTAACTAGAATTTACTTCAATAGATTTTTCTTGTTTACAGACCATTGCCCGTGGATTAATTCAGTGGGATTCTGTATTACCAAAACGTGAGTGGATACAAAGCAATTTACCAGAGGTGAGAAGCTTTTACACATAATTTTGTTACAAGTTTATTAACATTTTTACTTAATCATAATTACCCCAAATTCAAATGGATCATTGGTATCAAGAGAATATGCAGTAGTTCCAATACTGAAGACCAGTTCCTGTATTTTATTTGCAGCCTCATCCTTAGATGAGGTATGAAAACTCAGAATCTGTTTTCTGGACTTTTTTTTTGCTATACGTTTAGATAATTTACTGATTTCTGGTATGTGGCTTTGTCATGGGTACCTACAAAATGATCTCTTGTTTGAACAATAGTTAATAGATTTCAAATCTCTTTGGTACATGTCTCTATATCAAGAATGTCTACGTCAAATTCAATGACCACTGATATCTCATGAAAATTATGAGAGTTATTGCCCGTTGTTATAAAAAATACCCTGTAAAACTTGTTTATGGCATTACTTGAACAATAGTTAATGGATTTCAATTCTTTTCGGTAAATCTCTTTAAAAATTACAATGTCTACATCAAGTTTGATGACCACGAATATCCGATGAAAATTATGGAAGTTATTACCCTTTGTTTAGAAAATTTTGTGTAATACTTGTTTATGGCATAACTTTAACAATAGTAAGCAGATTTCAGTTTTTTTCGGTATATGTCTCTATAGCAACAAAGTCTATGTCAAGTTATATGACCACCAATATCCATTGAAAATTATGGGAGTTATTGCTCTTTGTTAAAAAATATCGTGTAATGCTTGTTTATGGCATAACTTTAACAATAGTAATCAGATTTCTATTCTTTTTGGTACATGTCTTTATAACAATAATATCTACGTCAGCTTCAATAACCAGCGATATCCAATGAAAATTGTGGGAGTTATTGCCCTTTGTTATAAAAATATCATGCAAAGCTTGTTTATGGCATAACTTTAACAATAGTAAGTGGATTACAATTCTTTTTAGCATATTTCTTTATAGCAATAATGTCTACATCAAGTTCAGTAACAACTGCTATCTGATGAAAATTATGGGAGTGTCAAATTTTCTGTGATAAAACATCATCCTTGTAAATTTTTGGGGGGCCTGATTGTGATTAGTTTCAAATATATCTGTTTGTGGAGGGGGGGGGGGGGGGGGGATTGGAATCGCTTTGCAATGCTCTTCTTGTTTTGCACCTGCAGGACTAAAAAGTTAACAAACTTTATCTTGTTTGACAGCTCACAGAGCTCTGTCAGACAACATGTAGTTGGTTAAATTTGCAACAGCATTATTGGAAATTTAATAAATTATATCTTCTTTGACAGAGCTCATTGAGTGCTGTCAAACAAGATAGATTTTGTTACATTTTTCGTTCTATGTGAAAAATATGGAGTCTCTGATGGAGTTGAGGATACTTCAAACTCTTATTAAGCTTGGGAAATAAGAGAATATTTTTGACATCAAAAAGTATCAAGAATTGTGGCCTGACAGTTGTCTATAGTTGAGTATCATCTGACTATTCAGGCAGACGATGCTCGATTAAAAATGACCCTATGCATTCTACCAACTGTCTTGTTCACTATAACCTGTTAATTCGTCAAATGTCAGAACAACATCGAACATCATTCTAGGTGTTAACTAATGTCTGTATTCTTAATTACAAGTCCTCAAAGTTATATGTAAATAGCTCCAAACCCTGGGAAGTGAAGCAATGCTTGTTATGCCCCTGACCTCCGAAGGAGGATTTGTGTATCTAGTGGAGATCTCCATCCGTCAGTATGTCCATCTGTCCGTGCATCCATCAGTTTGTCCATCTGTCCATACAAAATTTTGTATTGTAATTTCAAAGCCATCAGTCGGATTTGGATTTCCGTTGGTATGCCGATAGACCTGCGTGGGGGAACGCATATGCACAAAGAACGGGTTCCGTCCAATAATATTTCCCAGAGTTATGGCCCTTTTTTGCTCTTCTGACTTAGAAAATTTTGTTGTCGTTGTGTTATGACACCGTTGGTCATATGCCACGCTTCACATTGCTCTTGTTTACTGTTGTAAACAAGCTCTTTTTTACTGGTGAAGTAGGACCCAGTCATCTATGCTTGAGGTGGAAGTCCTCTAAAATGGGCAACATTGGTATAAATGATTAACTAAACTTGACTTCATCTCCAAGTTGTGGTCACAATTAGCCATTGTGCAGAAATATGTGACCTTAAACACCAATAAATAAATAAATTCAACTTTTGTCTTAATTTTTTCACTGGCAAAGTAACTATTCAGCTCACAGGGTTCCTTCCACTGTATTAAATGACATATTAATTTGATATCTTAATTTCTACCTACATTGCGTTCATAAAGAAATATTTTTCTAGGTGATGTCTGTCTTCCATCCCTCCTCAAAACAATACAGGCTCATAATTTCTGAACTGCTTGGCTTAAGATTGACATCTTGGGAAGGTGGTTGTCACACAGACTATAACTAAGTCAAACTGACCTATATTTTAGAAAATAGGTATATCTAGTCAACTCGCAATATGTGCCAAGCGCTTTTGGTAAAAACTTCCGATCTGAAAGCAATAAGGCACAGCAGAGGCAAATTGCTCAGAAAATCTTTAAATTTATTCTTCAAAAGTTTGCAAACAGCACGTTCAAAAAAAAATGGGATATAAATTCCTGAACACACTGAACAGGAGTTCTGCATCAAAATTTATTAGATCTGAGATGAAATTTGACTGTGGTGAGAAAAGTAGTTCTTGCCACATACTTCATATTACAATGAAAATTAAGTCGTTATTACAGTTAAAACTAGAAGTCCTGTCACTGTCCTGTCTCTGTATTGTGCACTATTTTGAAGTCATAGCATGCTGACTAAGTGCACTTTTTGCCCGTATCCTGCACAATTCTGCACTAGTAAATAGAGATCATTAACATCATTCCTAAACTCTACTGGGATACATGTATATGTAATAACGTAAATAGATATTAAAATTTGACTGCATATACAGAATGAAGAGAGTGGATTACTACTTAATTGCAGCACCATATATTCTCCACTTGAAAAGTATTTACAGTTGTTCATAACAGCACGGCGAAACACTAGCAAACTTTCCTCACATGAACCACTGGGTGCAATCTTGTGGTCCATGTGATGAAAGTTTGCAAGTGCTTCTTGTGCCTCGTCCTCAGCAATTGTAAATAATTACTGAGTGAAAAATCTATCCCACAGCGATTTAGCTGTAATCCACCGCAACATTCTGTAGTCTCAATATTTTCATTCTGTTTCCTGTTTGATCGGTGCAGTTCGTGATTTCACTACTGACCTCGGTAATAGCACATTATATTTTGCATTGCACAGCACAAACATTCTTGTGTATTTCAAACTATTTTCTTCTTCTGCATTAAGGGGCGCGTTAACTAACGAGCAGTTTCTGCGCTAATTGTGACAGAACTTCTAGTTTCAACTGTAAGTTCATTGAATAATCCTGCAAAGCTGTGAAATTTGATTCAATTCGAAATTGTATGGATGAATCATTTTGATTTGATTTCAGTCATGCCAATTCAGAAATTTTTGAATCATCAATATGTTTTTAAAATCCTACAGAGTCCTTTTTGAACTCTTCTTCTAGCATCAAGTCTCCTTTAACTTACCGGTAGAGTGCTACATTTTTTTTTAGTCCCCTACCGGCATCACCAGAGGGGACTATAGGTTTGCACTCCGTCAGTTTGTCCGTACGTCTGTCAGTCACTCTTTAGTTTTCCGGAGTTTTTTGGGAAATGCTTCAACGGAATGATTTCATTCTTGGTAAACTACTATAGAACGATGACTTACAGATCAAGTTTCATTTGTACTCTGTCAATCCGTCAGTCTGTCAGTCAGTCATACTTTAGTTTTCCGGACTTTTTTTGGAAATGCTTCAACCGAATGATTTCATTCTTGGTAACCTACTATAGAACGATGACCTACAGATCAAGTTTGAGTTTCATGCTGATTGCATTATTCTTGTGTGAGTTATGGCCCTTGGAAATATGGAAAAGCGCCAAAATATCAGTATTTTTATACTGTACCAATGACCCAGACTTAGCTGGTGCTAATCTCCTTAATTCAGGGCCAAACACAAATTTCCCCCCCCCAATCCCCAAAATTTGCATCAAAAACCGAAAAATACATGTCCTATATGGTCCTCCATACATTTACTCCTCTGCGCATGCGCAGTGTCAAGGAGGTCCCGAAATTGGCGCCAATTATCATTCTTTGTTTGGCCCTCAAAACAGAATGCCTGGCATTCTGAAAAATGCAGGAGGGCAAAAAATCGCTCTCCTCAATCAGCTTAGGAGAGCAATTAGCTTTACACAGCATTTTGAGTATCCAGTTGATCGAACTCATTGAAACTGAAACCAACAGACTACATCAGTGATTTTATTAACTTTACTAAGGTAAAGCGAAATCTCTTAGACATCTAGATGTCTCACTCAACAACCGAACACACACACGAGACAAGACCTGTTTGTGTACTCAGACCTGTTGTCCAAGAAAGTCATACGCCTACCACTACCACAAGAAAGTCATATGCCTACCACTACCACCTTCAACCCCCCAAGGGGGTTGAAGGTGCTAGTGGTAGGCGTATGACTTTCTTGGACAACAGGTCTGCTTGAATCTACAGTCACATCCTGGTGCAAGTGCTTCAAGTGACAGGATAGTAGTAATGGTAGTATATTATAGTGTCAATATTCCTTGAATAATTACCCCTCAAACTGTGATGTCAGTTGTTGAATTTGAAACTGACAGAAAAAAAATATTGCTGTGACCCATTTTGCTTCAAATGATTGCAACTGTGTTTGGTATGGTTGCAGCCATTACCTTTTACCACTAAACCACTTTCAAAATGAAATTACGTGATGTTATGTGTCTTCGAAGTTAAATTACATTTTTGCTTTACAACAAAAATTTAATGTGAGCATAATACATGTAATCTCAATCATCCCAGACCAAAATATTTAGGAGGGCAATTTTTCGCTCTCCTTAATTCTTTCAGGAGGGCAGTAAGGAGAGCTAAAAAATCGCTCTCCTGAAATTGCCAAGCCTGAAACAGTCACACTTCTCTGTTATTTGTGCTTCCAAATCTCAGTTTTTATGATGCCAGACACATATTCATGAGAGAAATGGTGGAAATAAAGAGGATACATAAGGAGGAGAGGAAAAAATTTAGTGCAAGAAAATGTTCAGGGCTGTAACTTATAATTATTTTATGAAATTATTTCTAGTTGCCTTTTTTCAAGGCATAGCCCTGATGTTGTCATTCTTGCTATGAAGTACCATTGTTTGATCAGTATTTCCTCTCTACCTTCCTTATTCCCCCCTAGCTATTCTCCAATGTTTTGGCTTATTTTTTGTAATGTTTATTACTAAAATTTCTTGGGAGTTTTGGCTTGGTAACAGATTTATTTCTGTTTTTTCCCCATGTTTACGTCCTCACCCTAGGGGTGTTTAGGCGTTTTGGTCTGCATCTACCATCTGATGTTCTACAGTTTCTTCTCTGGAAGCCTCTGTTTTGCATCAGATAGTGTTTTAATTGGTGACTGATTTCGGGCCATGTTTGTTTCAGTGCCTGGAGTCATGTTTCCGGTTTGTTGACACTTTTGCTTAGGTTGACAACAGTTACTGCTGATAGTGATTATTTGTCTTCTGCATCTCTTATTCATAGTAAGATACATTATTATTGTCCGTAAGTGTCTCAGTAATTTTTTCAAAATGAATTTAAATTTTTGTCCACACTTAGGCTTTTTTGGGATCCATTGGGCTCAGGGTTCCCTTTGGGAACTTGGGCTCTTCTGAAAATTTTTTTTTTTTTTTTTAATTTTTTCTTTTCAACTCATTATTTATTAATGAATATAATGGATTTGTTGTATTAGGTATCTTTATTTTCAAGGATCAGTGCGAGTACTTTGATTGTTTACATTTCACAATGAATGATTATTGTTCAAATTGTAATAGGAGGAAATCTTCCTATGATTCTCATGATCTCTGTATTAATTGTTCTCTCTGTACTCGTACTGATCTTTGTTCTGTGTGTTTCAAATGGGATGAAAAACAGTGGAAACGTGTGTCACGGTATGTTTTTTCTGGAGAAAGGTCCATTCCGGTTCTTTCTCCTCAGAGTCACTCTAGTATTTCACTCTCTTTTTCAGAGGAACAAGAACAGGGTGATGTTTCTGTGATGTCGTCCAGAAGTGTGCCTCCGTCGTCACATACAAGCGAAGAGCTAGCGGCAAAAGTGCTCATGGAGATTCGTCAATTCCCTGAAAGGAACCCGAAAGGGTTGACGTCCGCTAGCTCGACCGGGGTTGCGTCCATTCACCGAATGGGGCAGCACCCGGGTTCATCCGTTGCGGTCCAGCAGAGAGAGTCGGGTGTTGCGAGCACTATAAAACATCCACGTGCACACCCAGTGACGACGGAAAGGAGGATGGATTGGAGGAAGCCTGACAGTCTGGTGTTTAGCTTGTCCAGTTCTGCACGGGCTGCAAGCGAGAGAGGTCCCTCTCTCATACAGCAGCATCTGGGACCAGATGTTGTAGTCCGTAGTGTTACGCAGTCGGAGCATACGTCCGCCGCTCGGGATGCTCCGGTATATAGGCAGTCCGCCGAGGCTACCTATAAGGCTTCCATATCCTCTCAGCAGCACACTCGACCGCACCTTGGCTATGTGACCAGTGAATTACAGTCAGCTTCGCCGACCAGGGATTCCACGGCGACCAGGTCACGCCATCTGGTAGTCAGGGATACGAGGCCTTCTTCATCCGGACGTTCGCATAAAAGATGTATGCAGGATGCAACGTCCAGGGAGCTTCCGGCGGCTAAATCCAGTAAGACCGCCGCTCCCCAGGCCTCAGTAACGGATGTGCTATCACAGATAGCAAAGTTAATCGCAGCATCCCAGCAACCGGCAGAGCCTCTGTCGGAACATGAAATGTCAGAAGATGCTGGGTCGGTAGGTTCCGCCGCTGGATCCAATGCGGATGACCGAGATTTACATGATTTACATGAGGTCCGGCAGGATGGCGAAAGGGTTTCTGATGAATTAGATATTTCCCTTTCGGAACAACATAAAATAGCCGTAGAATTCATCCGGCATTACCTTCCAGAAGTTGTTCCGCCAGACCAAAATGCTGCGTAGCCGGATAGGAGGGTGATAGCGCCACTGGACACCAAGTTTTTTAATCAGTTTAGGGACATTGTCCCGGAATTTCCATCACAATCCAAGAATGTCTCTCGGATTTTTGAATTATTGAATGACGCTATTGATAAACTTGCCAACAAGACGGGCAGGTCAGCCTTCCTACCGGCATCTGCTCTACAGCTGCCATTTATTAATCAAAAGGAACAAGTTTGATACGGCAGGTCAGGGCATCCAGAGAGTTCCTCTGCGTTTAGACGACCGGGCTGAAGACCTTGATATATCCATGCCGTCGTCTATGTCACTTCCGTCGTCTACGATGGAAACAACGATATCGTCTAACAGAGCTAGTTTAGACGCTCTTTCCTACGCAGATCACCTTACTAGAGCGTTGTCATTACGCTTTGAAGGACCAGAATTTCAAGACGTACAAACATCTTTAAGAGTTCTGTCCAGGGCCATAGCTTTTTCCACTTATAACTCCGCCCTTTCAGTGGCAAATCTGGAGTTAGCTAGACGTGACGCGGCCCTGGCTACTTCCACACGCGTGGACAGTAAGGTGAAAAACTCTCTTAGAGTCGCTCCGGTCTCTGGAGAGTTTCTCTTCAGTGGCAAGCTTTCTGATATATATGATAAATTAACAAAGAAAGCTTCAGACTCTCTGCTGTTTAAGTCTGCTTCCAAGAAATCGGAACCAGCAGACAAGAGTATGCCAGGCACTTCCGGGACGAGTTCGTCCAGGGGAAGTTCCTATAGAGGTTCCTATGCGTCCTCTAGGTCTTACTCTAGAGACCGGCAGAGTAGCGACTCGACTAGGGGCCGTTATGCTGGCCGAAATAACCGGTCAGACACCCCTAGGCCGACGGGGCGAGGTGCAGGTCGCAGAGGACGTGGTTTCTCCTACCGCAAGCCTCGCGGATCCAGGAGGTGATGGTCTAGACCTCTGTCGCGTTCCGGTGGGCGGAAGAAGCAATTGGGAATCAATTATGGAGGACCCTTGGGTTCGAGGGGTTATTTCGGAAGGACTAAAACTGTCCTTCAAAGGCAAACCTCCATTAACTCGAAGTCCAAGATGGACTCAGCTTCCGTCAAATTGTCAGAAAAGAACGGCACTTCTATCAGAAGTCCAGTCTCTTTTAACGAAGAACGCGATAGAGGTCGTAGAAAACCAGGAATCTCCAGGTTTCTACAGCCATCTTTTTCTGGTTCCGAAGCCAGACGGCTCGTTCCGTCCATTGATCGACTTAAGCTGGATAAACAAGCTGATCGTGGCTCCAAAGTTTTATATGGAGACCATTCGATCGGTCAGAGCGAGCATTCGAGTGAACGACTATGCTGTGAGCCTAGACCTCAAGGATGCGTACTTTCACGTCATGGTACATCCGGCGTTCAGAAAGTATCTTCGCTTCGCTGTCCTAGGTGTTGTTTATCAGTTACGAGCGATGTGCTTTGGTCTGAATCTAGCACCCTGGGCATTCACTTGAGTAATGAACTCGGTAATGACTCATTTCCGAGCTCATTCATCTGTGGTAACGTCGGCTTACCTGGACGATATTCTTCAGAGATACGGCAACGAGTTAACGCTTCAGAACGACATGCACAATCTGCTTCTATTGCTCCGACGTCTCGGTTTCATAGTAAACGAAGAGAAGTCGGATCTGGTGCCGTCCAAGTCATTTACCCACCTGGGAATGAGCTTCGAGACGCACAACAATCTCGTTCGTCTGCCGTTAACCAGAGCAAAATTAGTCAGTTGTTATGCTCGCTGTTGTCTTCACTTAGACAAAGTGTCAGCGAGGGAATTCATGAGACTAATAGGTCTGCGGAGCTGCCTCGGATCTCTTTCCCATGGGGCGGCTACGCACTCGTCCTCTCCAGGTCTATCTGACTCAGAATTGGAGAGTGAAGATTCATTCGCTCGAAACGGACATACTCTTGTCAAGCCAAGTGAAACAAGAGATTCAGATTTGGGCAGACATACAGTGGTTAACTCAGGGAGTTCCACTGCAGTTGCCAGATCCGAGTTTTACGATTATGACGGATGCCAGTCAAACAGGCTGGGGCGCGACACTGAGCCCATCGGATTTGAAGTGCCAGGGTCTTTGGGATCCGCAGTTTCTAAGCAAGCACATCAACATCAAAGAGATGATGTCCATTTGGCTTGCTCTACGTCATTGGATAGACGTTATTCAGAATGCACACGTGCAAATTATGTCCGACAATACGACAGTAGTTGCGTATATTCGGAACCAGGGTGGCACTCATTCCATTCCGTTGCTCAATCTAACGGAAAGAATTCTTCTGTTTGTACTAGAACATCAGATTCTTCTCTCCGTTCGTCATATTCCGGGTCGTCTGAACGTCTTAGCAGACTCCCTTTCACGGAGGGGTCGCCTTTTGCCATCAGAATGGACTCTCAACAAGCAAGTATTCAATCAGATTTGCTACCAATGGGAACGGCCAATGATAGATTTATTTGCGACACATCTCAACAATCAGTTGCAGACGTATGTGTCACCTTGTCTGGATCCTCGAGCGTTTGCAGTAGACGCTCTCTCGATCTCTTGGGACGGAATGATAGGATATACGTATCCTCCATTGCCGTTGATTCAGCAGATATTGCTCAAGATAAAACAATCGCAATGCAAGATTCTGTTGGTAGCATCTCTGTCTCCACAGAGACCGTGGATAAATCTACTCAGGTGTCTGTTGTGGGACATGCCGAGGAAGCTTCCTCAACGGGAAGATCTTCTTTCGCAAGGGAAATCGCGCATCCTCCATCACAATCCGCAAGGTCTAAACCTTCACGTATTTCCGTTGTACGGTCCCTCTTGCACGGAAAACATTTTACAGGACGAGCAGTGGACGCGATTTCTAACTGCAGGAGGACCTCCTCTTCGCTAAACTATGCTGCTAAGTGGAGGGTCTTTTGTCAGTGGTGTGAGGATCATTTAGTAGATATTTATGATCCCTCCATTCCAGACATAGCAAACTTTCTAGTATACTTGTTTGATGAGATTAATCTGCAGCCTATCACCATTAAGGGTTATAGGTCTATGCTATCCGATACCTATGCACAACATGATAGCTTGATGATTGGAACTAATGTCTCTTTATCTAAGTTAGTTAGAAATTTTTCGATAAATAGACCTAGAACCCTTAGATTAATTCCGAAGTGGAATTTGGCCTGGGTTCTTCTTAAGCTAAAAGAAGCGCCTTTTGAGCCTCTTGACACAGTTGACTTCAAATTCTTAACATATAAGACAGCTTTTCTCTTAGCTTTCTCTTCTGCTAGAAGAGTTAGTGAGCTTCATGCACTATCTGTGGAGGATTCTCACTACCGTAGTGTCGGTAATACTATTACCTTTACCACCAATGTTGGATTTTTGGCTAAGAATCAGGCTCCAAATAAGTATCCTGAACCTATTATTATTAAGGCCCTTCCATCATCTGATGGGCGTAGGCCTCTACTGTGTCCTGTTAGAGCAATACGTATTTACAGACGTAGATCTGAGTTCATCAGAAAGGGACGTAAGCGTTTCTTTCTGCCTTTGATGCCTAATAGAAAGGATATTATGGTTCATTCTATTGCTAGATGGATTCAATTAACTATTCGTACTGCTTATGAAAAATTATCTTCTTCTCAGCAGTCGGCACTCAAGATCTCAGCTCATGAAGTAAGAGCTCTTTCGACTTCTTGGGCCTATGCTAATTGTATTGCTATTACTGATCTAATGAAGGCTGCATATTGGTCTCAACCTTCCACATTCACTAATTTTTATCTCAGAAATATTGAGTCCATTTCTGGAGACCTCCATTGTTTAGGTCTGTTATCAGTTGCTCAGAATATCGTCCACTAAACCGTTGCAACTATAGTTATGTAGGCTTTCTGTTCTGGCAGTGACTCTGTCCTGCTGCCCTCTTCGCTCTGGGGTATTTGACCCAGGGCAAGGGGAAGGGGGGGGGGGGGGGGGTGTTCCCTTAGGTCACCTGCTTTATAGTGAAAAGCAAGGGAATACCTCCCCCAGAGTCAGTAATTCCAAGTCTGTACCGGGATGGTTTTAAAGTGTAAAGATAATGTTTAATCATCCATGTAATATTTTTAAAGTGTAGCTCGGTGTGAAGCATTTGTATATGTCATGTGTCAAACGAGCGTTAATATACAATCCTCGGACACTTTTAATGAATATAAAGAGTCTCATTTCTCTGGACTTCCTTTATTTATTGGCTTACCTTTAAAAATATTAGTATAAAGGGTTATACTGGATGTTAATAGAGATCATTGATTATTATGCTCAATTACTGATCGGTATTGTGTCTGTCTTCTTTATTATAAATAGGAAAGATACATGTAAAGCCTATCTCTTCTTTTCTCCTGTAGAGGATATTCTATTATACATAATTGAGCTTATTGGATTTTCCTTTATGTCCTAGGCCCTCCAGCCTATTTACTATTCAGCTAAGTCTGGGTCATTGGTACAGTATAAAAATGTTAAAAAATTTATAGTAATTTATATATTTTTTATACTTACCAATGACCCAGGCGGGGATGGCCCTCCCAGGAGTTGGGAACTCATACCTCCCCGCTGAGTACATAACGCTTACCAGGCACTGGTTGTAAGAATGATAATTGGCGCCAATTTTGGGACCTCCTTGACACTGCGCAAGCGCAGAGGAGTAAATGTATGGAGGACCATATAGGACATGTATTTTTCGGTTTTTGATGCAAATTTTGGGGATTGCGGGGGCAAAATTTGTGTTTGGCCCTGAATTAAGGAGATTAGCACCAGCTAAGTCTGGGTCATTGGTAAGTATAAAAAATATATAAATTACTATAAATTTTTTAACTTTCTGGACTTTTTTTGGAAATGCTTCAACGGAATTCATGCTGATCACATCTAGGTTATGACATTTGTCTAATTATTAATGCTCACTAGTCTGGTAGGGGACATTTATTGCTTCAGCAATACGAGCACTCTTGTTTCCACAGACTTCCTTTCACTATATATTGCTCGGTTACGTTTGATTGGATAGTGCCAAGAGGCACTATCCAATCAAATGTAACTGAGCAAGGTGTCGACAACAAAATTTGATACTTCCCAGGGTCAATATGAAACCACCATCAGTAGAGTATAGATCTTACAGTCACAGCCTGTGGTATTTAGTAAAGCCCAAATATGGGCTTCCAGCACTCTACCAGTTAAGGAGACCTGGTGATAGGAGAAGAATTCAAGGAGGTTCAGCTCCCAAAACTACTTTGATTCTGTTCTGGAATATTCCACTCTTTGATTGATTTACTTATTCAGACGAATTGCCATTGCATAAAATCCTGCTTCAGTGGCGATTAATGATATTTACGTCTCTCAGAAGGTGCAATATCAACAGCTTGAAAAGTGGGAGACTAATGGTTACAGAATTCTTTTAATCGTTTCAGCACTAGTTGATGCTTGGTGCAGTGACCTGTCTAGGAGTGAATTTTAGGGAGAAGTGACTTCTCCCTCTCAGTGAAATAGGGAGAAGTGAGAGCTCTTCATGGAGAAATGGAACTTCTAAAGAAAGAAATGCCGAGAACTGAATTTAAACACTACAAATAAAGTTACTGGCATCCAGTGGTAGAGCTATGGGGTGCCTAGGGAGCCCAGCCCTTACCCACCCCTCCCCCACCCCAAATTCCTCATGACCCTCCTGCCCCAAAATTTGCAAAGAATTTTTATGATTTTCTGCCCTCAGTACAAGCATTTGTCCTAAGATTCCAACACCCACCTCCCCCTTCCACTTCACTAACATGGTCCCCCCTGATTTCAGACCATGGCTTTGCCACTGGTGGGATCTAACTTGTTTTGTTATCAAGATGGAAAAATTGAGAAGAAAAGCTACATTTTCTCAAAAATCAACATTTCCTTATTTTTTGAGAATTCACTAAGCTCTTACCATGGTTTTGAAGGATAATATGCAATTGTTGTGCTTATTTAGGTAATTAGACATTGCTTCAAGATACAACAAAAACTTCCTCAGTGCCTTTATGGTTCAGACTTCAAATGCCAGTGAAATAATAGAAATACAAAACAAATCATATTTCTTGTGATTTTGATAACTTTTATTGAATTAAAATGTAATATACGAATTACTTTTGTTAGTTTCTCAATATCTCTCCTACTTTCGGTGGTAGAGATTCCGTTGTTTTCTGAATGATTTTTTGTGTCGCCTGCCCCACGAAGTGGGGAGCGACATATAGGAATTACTTTTGTTGTCTTGCGTGTCGCCTGCCCCACGAAGTGGGGAGCGAGATATAGGGATTACTTTTGTCGTCCGCATTGTCCGCTTCACACTTTTTCTTATCTGCCACTCCTCTTTAACCTATGAATGGATTTTGATGAAACTTTCAGTGATTCTTTATCACATAATGGCATTGTGCACCTCCTATTTTATTTTTTGATCCGCTGTATTTTTTCCAGAGTTATGCCCCTTTTCCACTTAGAATTCTGTCTGAAATATTAAAATATAGTGCAGGCGACACACGTCTTCCATGGAAGACTCACATCTAAGTTTTTCAATTTTATTTCTTTGTTATTCCGTGAATGAAGTTTAAGGGGGGTATATAGAAATCACTTTGTATGTCTGTCTGTTCATCTGTCTGTTCGTCCATCTGTCTGTCTGTGCAAGTCATGTCCGGCTTAGAACTTTTGATGGGCATGAGGGATTATTAATGATACTTGGTATTAATATTGTCCACCATCAGAGGGTGTGTCGTGAATAAGGTTGCAATGTCTGTCTACAAGGTCAAGGTCACAGACTTAGTTCAAGGGTACATGCCCATATCCAAATATACATAAATCTTGTCCGGCACAGAACTTTTGATGGCCTTGAAGGATATTAATGATACTTGGTTTTAATGTTGACCACCCCCAGATGGTGTGTTGTGAGTAAGGTTGGAATGCAAGCCTACAAGGTCAAGGTCACTGACTTAGTTCAAGTTCACATATACCTAAATCCAAATATACACAAGTCGTGTCTAGCTCAGACCTTTTGATGGTCTTGACGGATATTAAGATACTTGGTATTAATGTTGCCCACCAGTGGAGGGTGTGTTGCGAATAAGGTTGGTTGGAATGCCTGTCTACAAGGTCAAGGTCACAGACTTAGTTCAAGTTTACATACCCCCAAATCCAACTATAACAAGTACTGTCTGGCTCAGAACTTTTGGTGGCCTTGAAGGATATTAATGATACTTTGAATTATTGTTGCACTCTATCAGAACCACTTTTC
This sequence comes from Pictodentalium vernedei, assembly GCA_031216915.1. Classification (NCBI taxonomy): domain Eukaryota; kingdom Metazoa; phylum Mollusca; class Scaphopoda; order Dentaliida; family Dentaliidae; genus Pictodentalium; species Pictodentalium vernedei. Next base: position 137,471,278 of record CM062292.1, on the reverse strand, counting down.
TTACAGCAGGTTCTCAAAATTACATGGTGACTTTGATTTTGCCCAAACATAGAAATTATGCGAAGTGAACAGTACCATAGAAAAGATATCACCCACTTCACCCTCTAGGCTGGTCACTGGATTGATGCACATATTCAGTTACAGATAGGTCACAGTGGTGGTTGTTATTTATATTTGTTTATTTATTTATTGGTGTTTAAGGTCACATACTTATACACAATGGCTAATTGTGACCTTGACAGTTTGACGGGTGGAGGAAGCCGGATTACCCGGAGAGAACCACCTAGCATCGACAAGCAACTGTCAGCTCCTCAACATTCCAACTCTGTTCAAGCTCCGCTCATGCAGGGTTACAGCGGTTGAAGACATGTGCACCATCGACGTGCAGTATGCCTTAGTATACGGCATCATCATGCCCCCATGTAGGCAACCTTGATAAAGTGCCTTGCCCAAGGACACGACGCGGGTCATCCCAGACGGGGATCGAACTCGAGACCTCTAGCATAGAAGTCCAACAGTCTACCACTGAGCCACCACGCTCCCAATTGGTAGTGGTTATAAAAAAAATAGCCGGCTATCATTTTTTCATCTTTTTTTAGATTGTCAAGAAATATGCATTTGAAAGAGGATGTCATCAGGATGAGGACACAGTTATTGATTTCGAAACAATGAGGTAACTTTCTCCAACATACTAAGGCTTAAAAAAAGTTAAAAATCTGTTTCTCAGTCCCTCCCACATGGTCATTTTGGCTGCCTCATGCTCTCGTTTTTTTATCAAAGCAAACTTAAAAAGATAAAAATTAATTGGTGTATGTCTGATATCTTACCCAAGTTAATAATATTGATAAATTTGTCCCTTGAGTGCAACAAGGCTTTGCAATGCTTCAGCATTGCAAAGCCTTCTTGCACTCAAGGGACAAAATACACCACCACCACCCATGCTATTCTGTAGATTATGAGGCCTAAAACATAAAACAAACCAAGAACATGAACTTTTGATGGCAAAGAAATAATTATTTTATTTATTTATTTATTTATTTATTTATTTATTTATTTATTTATTTATTGGTGTTTAAGGTCACATACTTATGCACAATGGCTAATCGTGACCGTGACAGTTTTACGGGTGGAGGAAGCCGGAGTACCCGGAGAGAACCACCGAGCAACGACGAGCAGCTGTCAACTCTCCAACATCGTAACTCTGAACGCTGCACCGCAGCACAGGCAGGGTTAGATTGGTTGAAGACATGTGCACCATTGACGTGCAGTACGCCTCAGTACACAGCGTCATCGTGCCCCCATGTAGGCAATCGGGGTGAAGTGTCTTGCCCAAGGACACAACGCGGTTGCCGCAGGTGGGATTCGAACCGAGGACCTCTCGGCTTGCAGTCTGCACCTCTACCAACTGAGCCACCGCGCCCCCAAAGAAATAATTAAAAAATATAATAAAATAATGCCCTCCCACATGCAATTTTACAAAAAAAATGGCCTGAGAAACAGATGATCTACTTTATGGGGCCTAATGTGCCTTTTTCTTTTCTTTTCTTTTATGTAATCCCCTGATTTCTCTCCATGTTTCCTTATCCCTAACCATGCAGGGGGTTCTGTCCGTCCATCCATCCTTCCATTTATCCTGCCTTCTGTCCATCTGTCCTTTTCCCATTTCTTGTCATCTCATCTTGAAGAAAAATGGTCAGAATACATTCCCCAAATTTAATACATAGCTTTTTGGTGATAATATCATGAATGGGATTGCAAACCAGCTGTGTCAAAGTGTTTCTTAAAAAGTTAATTCCCTTCTTGACTTGGTTTTTCTTGTCATCACATTTCCATTTTTTATACTGTACCAATGACTCAGACTTAGCTGGTGCTAACTCTAACAAAACCAGGGCCAAACACAAATTTTGCCCCCCAATCCCCAAAATTTGCATCCAAAACAAAAAGAAATCATGTCCTAAAGGACCTCCATACTACGCCTCTACTGCGCATGCGCAGTGACGCAGACGTCCCGAAATTGGCGCCAATTATCATTCTCTGTTTGGCCCTTCATCAGTCAACATCTCACTGATCTTTGTGCTTGTAAATCTCAGTTTAAAGGATGCCAGACACGTAATTTTTGGAGAAAATGTGATTCTAAGGAGGATAGAAGGAGGAGAGGAAAAAGAAGTGACAAAAAATAATCAGGGCTGTACTTAAAATTTTTTGATGAAATTATGTTAAGTTGCCTATATTTTTATACTGTACCAATGACCCAGACATAGCTGGTGCTAACTCTTAAAATATAGGGCCAAACACAAATTTTGCCCCCCAATCCCCAAAATTTGCATCTAAAACTAAAGAAAACATGTCCTGAAAGGCCCTCCACACTTCGCCCCTACTGCGCATGCGCAGTGTCAAGGACGTTCCGAAATTGGCACCATTTATCATTCTAAGTTTGGCCCTTCATCAGTTAACATCTGACTGATCTTTGTGCTTTTAAATCTCAGTTTAAATGATGCCAGACACATAAATATTAGTGAAATGGTGATTCTAAGGAGGATAGAAAAGGAGGAGAGGAAAAGAATGTGTGACAGAATATTATCAGGGCTGTAACTTAAATTTTTTTAATGAAATTATGTTAAGTTACCTATTTTCAAGGCAGCAGCCATTTTGTTGTCATTCTGATTATTTAGTTACACTGTTTTTTCAAGTGTTTTCCTCTCTCCCTGTCCTTTAAGTTCCCCCTTGCTATTCTCCCATGCTTTTGGCATAGTTTCTGTAATTATTATTACTAAAATTTCTTGGGAGTTTTAGCTGAATAACAGAATGAATTCTGTTCTTTCCCCATGTTTACGTCTTCACCTACGGGTGGTTAGGCGTTGTGTTCTGCATCTACCATCTGATGTTCTGCAGTTTCTTCCCTGGAAGTCTCTGTTTTGCATCAGATGGTGTATTTTTGGTAACTGATTTCGGGCCTGGGTGCCTGGAGTCTTATTTTAGTGTTTTTACACTCATTGTTTACATTTACAACAGCCCTCTGTGTGAGGGGGGGATTTCTAAATAATAATATCTTTATGTTATTTTAATCATAACTAGATACATTATTATTGTTTGTAAGTGTTGAATAAATTGTTTAAAATATTTTTAAAATTTTTGTCCACACTTAGGCTTGGGATCCATTGGGGCTCAACGTTACTTTTCAGAAACTTGGGCTGTTCTGAAAAAATATTTTTTCAAAATATTTTGATTTCAATTATTTTTTCTATATTAATGGATCATATTATTATTATGTATTTTGATTGCCAGGGGTTAGTGCGAGTACCAGGACTTGTTTTCTTTTCACATTGAAAGGATATTGATCAATTGTTTTAAGAGGAAGTCTTCCTCTGACCTTATTATCATTCTATATGTGGTCAGTGTACTCGCATTAACTCCTGTTCTGTATCGTATGATTTCGATGACAATATGGGAAGCGTATGTCACGGTATGTTGTTGGGGATTTGGACACTCCGGTCCTTTCCCCGCAGGGTCACTCTACTTTATCAATTTCTATTTCAGACGATCAAGATTAGGGTGATGTATCTGTGATGTCTTCCAACAGTGTGCCTCCATCGTCACAATTAATGAAGGGCTAGCGGAAAAGTGCTCATGTAATACGCCAATTGCCTAAGAGGACCCTAGTAGGTTCGACGGCCTTTGACGTCCGCTAGCTCGCCCGGTGTAGCGTCCATTCACCGAATGGTTCGGCAGCCGGGTTCGTCCGTTGCGGTCTAGAAGGAATTTTGGGGTGATGCGAGCACTATAAAATTAACTTAATGCACACCCAGTGACGGCGGATCGGAGGGAGAACGGAGGAAGCCTTTTAGTCCGGTTCATAGCTCGTTCCGGTCCATCCGGACGGCAAGCGAGAGAGGCCCCTCTCTCGTTCAACAACATCTGGCCCCAGATGTTGTGGTACAAATGTGTCGCTAGCGGAGCATACGTCCGTCGCTCGGGACGCTCCGTTGTATAGGCAGTCCGCTGAGACTGCTAAGGCTTCCTCTTCTCGTCAGCGCACACGACCGCACCTTGGCTGCGTGACCGCCGATATATTGCCAGCTTCGCCGATCAAGGATTCTTCGGCGACCAGGTCACACCATCCAGCAGCCAGGGATTCGAGACCGATGGACTCCGGACGTTTCGCATAGGAAAAGTATGCGGGAGCCATCTGATGCGGAGCTGCCCTCGGCGAAGCAGCGATAGACTGCGCCTCCGCAGGTCTCGACGCCGGACATTCTTGTGCACATAGCACAGCTTATCGCAGCAGCCGACAGAAACGGTGTCGGATCGAGAATTATCCGACAGCGCTGGGTCGGTAGCCGGGGACTCGAGGCCTGCAGACTCCGGACGTTCGCATAGGAAGTGTGCGGATTCAACGTACACGGAGCTTCCAGCGGCAATGCATCGTAAGTCCGCTACTGCACAGGCCTCGGGAACGGACGTGCTTTCCTTAATAGCACAGTTTATCGCAGCATCCCAGCATCAACTGAATCTGTCGCATATATTTTATTCGACGATGCTGGGTCGGGACGCTCCGCGGAAGCGGGTACGGACGTCCGAAAGTTTCATCCGGTCCGACGGGATACCGAAAGGGATTCGGAGGATTTCAAGTTTCCCTTTCGGAACAACATATGCTGCGATGCCGGATAAGAAACTGATAGCGTCGGTGGACTTAGAAATTTTTGGTTCGGTTCAGGGACATCGTCCCTCAGTTCCGACATAGTCCAATAATGTCACACAAACTTTCGAATTATTGAACGACGCTATATATATTATTATTTTATGCTTGCTATCCAAGCATTTCTGGTTTCTTGTTCGAAGAGTTATGGAGATGTCTTTCAAAAGTGTGCCTCTGTCGTCATAGTTAATGAAGAGTTAGCGGCAATAAGTGCTCATGGAATATGTCTATCGCTTACGGAGTGACATTCGCTAGCTCACCCGGTGTAGCGTACATTCATCGAATGGTTCGGCTGCCGGGTTCGTCCGTTGCGGTCTAGGAAGGAGATTTGGGTGATGCGAGCACTTTAATTACTTTAGTACTCACCCAGTGACGGCAGATTGAGGACAGATCGGAGGAAGCCAACAACATAGGGGACCGCATGTTGTGGTTCAGATATTTTACATTCGGAGCATATGTCCGTTGCTCGGGACGCTCCGTTATATTGACAGTCCGAGAGACTGTCTTTAATGCTTCCTCATCCTCACAGCAGGGCACACGACCGCACATTGGCTACGTGACCTCGAGTATCCGATCAGTTTCGGCATTCAGTGATTCCACAGCGAATAGGTCGCGCCATCCAGTAGCCAAGGGACACGAGGCCTATACACTCCGTTCGCTCGCATATTGGAAGTATGCACGGGGTAACGATCTCGGAGCTTCCTGCGGCAATGCATCGTAAGACCGCTGCTCCTCAGGCCTCAGTGACGGACGTGCTATCCGAGTTAGCACAGTTGTTTCGCAGCATCCCAGCAATTGACAGTTTCTCGGTCGAATCAGGAATTATCCGACGGCGCTGGGTCGGTGCGGTCCGCGGTTGCATCAAGCTACGGACGACCGAACGCTTTATAGGGTCCGACAGGATGGCGAAAGGGATTCGAAAGATTTCGAGTTTTCCCTTTAGTAGTATCGGAAGATGCCTTTCATATCTTCTGGCATTTCTTCCAGTGATTATTTTTCGGACTTCATTGCTGCGATCTTGGATAAGAGACTTATAGCGTCATTGGACTCGGATTTTTCGATCGGTACAGGGACTTTGTCCCTGACTTACCGACGCAGTCCAATATTGTCATTACAACATGTGTTTTATTTTTCGACGCTATATATTTATATATATATACAAGCCTGCTACTAAGCATGATAGTTTAGTTTCTTGTCCGCGTGGCTCATTTCTGCCATTTTATCTTTTTTACAAATAGTTTATTTTGGCAGAGCAGGGCATACCGAGAGTTCATATGCGTCTAGACGGTGTGATTAAAGACTGCATATATTCTTTTTCGCCGTTTATGTCTTTTCCAATTTCAATGTTGGGAACGACATTATGTATAGTAGACTTAACTTAGACGCTTTATTATACGTAATCCGCCTTACTGAGGCGTTATCATTACGTCTTCAAGAAAAGATTTACGGGATATTATTCTCAATGTAATTTCTTTTGAGGGCAGTAGTTTGTTCACGTATAACTCCGCCCTTCAGTGGCTGATTGGAGTTGGTTAGACGTGACGCAGCCCTAGCTACATCCACGCGTGGATAGTAGGTTAAGAACTCTCTCAGAGTCGCTTCGTTCTCGGAGGAGCTTCTCTTTGACGGCAACTTTCCGGCAATCCATGAATTGCTCGATTTATACATTCTCTTGTCTATCTAGTGTTACAAGAGATTCAGACTGGGGCAAACATTCGGTGGTTGACTCAGAGAGTGCCGCCGCAGTTGCCGGACCCGAGTGTGGCTGTTATGACGGTTGCCAGTCAAACAGATTGGGATATATACTGATCCCTACGGATTCGAAGTGCCAGGGTCTTTGGGTTCCGCAGTCTTTTAGCTATCAGTTTAACTTCCGCGGAATAATGTTTTTTAGGCTTGCTTTATGTCATTGCATGAACATTATTCAGAAACGCATGCCCAAATTCCTGTCCTTTAATTCGACAGTAGTGGCGTATCTCCGGAACCAGGGAGGCACTCTTTCGTTTCCGTTATTCAATTTAATGGAAAGAATCCGTCTGTTGGTTATAGTACACCAAGTTCAGTTTTGGTCCGTCATATTCTGGGTCGTCTGATTGTTTTATCGCACTCCCGTTCTCTTACGGGTCGCATGTTGCTGTCAGAATGGACTCTCAACAAACAAGTATTCAATCAGATTTGCTATCTATGGGAGCGCCCAATGATGTTTTATTTATGACACAGCTTGCTAATCAATTGCAGACGTATGTGTTGGCTTGTCCAGATCTCTGAGCTAATACTGTTAACGCTCTATTGATCTATAGGACGGAATGATAGGATACGCGTATCCTCCGGCGCTGTTGTTTTAGCAGGTATTGCTAAGATAAACAACCACAATACATTTCTGTTGATAGCATCTCTATCTTCGCAGAGATCATGAGTAATTTACTCTCTTGTCTACTGTGGATCTTAACGTGAAATCTTCCTCTATGTGAGGATCTTTTTTCACTGGGTAAATCGTGTCATCTTTATCACAACCAGCAAGGTCGCAACCTTCATGTATTCCGTTGTGTGGTCCGTATTGCATTGTAAGCACTGTACTGGACGAGCTTTGGACGCGATTTCTTACTATAGGAGATCCTCTTCTTCGCTATTCTATGCGACTAAAGTGGAGGCTCTTCCGTCGTGGTGTAGGGATCATTATGTTCATATTGTTGATCCCTCCATACTACTCATTGCTATTTTTTAGTATACTTGTTTCACAAGATCTACTGCAGCCTGTTGTTATTTAGGTTATAGGTTTATGTTACCTCATACCTATGCACTCTACGATAGTTTACAATTGAGTCTTTTGTCTCTTTATCTAAGTCAGTTAGTAACTTTTTGATAAATAGACTTAGAATCTTTAGATTAAATTCCTATACGGATTTTAACTTCGGTTCTTATTTAGCTAAGTAATCATTTGAGCCTCTGGAAACAGTAGTTTTCAAATTCTGACCTTTTAGACAGTAATTCTGTTGGTTTCTCTTTTACTGTAGAGTCAGTGAGTTTCATGCACTATCGATGGATGATTTTCACTTTCATAGTTTCGGAATCAATACTTCCGTTACTATTTAGGTTGGATTGTTGCATAAGAGTTAGGCTCCTATTATCCGGAGCCTATTATTTTAAGGTCCTTCCGTCTTCGTATGGGCATAGGCCTTTACTCTTTCCGGGTACAGTTTATGTATTTATAAACAGATATCTGTTTATTACAAGGGCGTAAGCTTCTTCTGTCTTTGATGTCTAGTAGAAGGACGTTACGCTCCATTTTATTGTTAATGGATTCTATTAACTAGCGTACTGCTTATGGTATATCATTGGCTTAGCAGTTGTGCTTAAGATTTCGGCTCATGAAGTAAGAGTTCTTCTACTTCTTGGGCTTACATTAATAGTGTTGCTATTATAGATTTTTGAAGGCTGCTCATTGCGCTCAGCCATCCACATTCATGAATTTTATCTCAGAAATATCGAGTCCATTTCTGGAGGCCTCTATTGTTAGGTCTATTATCTACTGCTCAGAATGTCATTCACTTAACAGTTGCTACTATAGCTAGGTAGGCTGTCTGTTTCGGCAGTGTCTCCGTTCGGCTGCCCTCTTCGCTCTGGGCTATTTGACCCAGGGCAAGAAAAAGGGGGGGGGGAGGGTGTTCCCTTGGGTCACCTGTTTTTACTATGAAAACAAGGGGATACCTCCTCCAGAGTTAGTAATTCTGAGCTGTTATTGGGATGGTTGTTTAGTGAGAAGTTTAAGTTTATAAAATTCATTCAAGTCTTAGTTTTTAAAGTATAGCTTTTGAATATTGCATATGTCAACGGACATGATTATGCAATTCTCACACACTTTTAGGAGTATAAGAGTCTCTATTCTCTAGACTTACTTTATTATTGGCTTACTTTAAAAATTATTAGTATAAGGATTATTGGATATTAATAGAGTACATGGATGTATGAAGCTCAATTTTTGGAAGGTGTTGTATCTTTCTAATTTATCATAAATAAGAAAGATACATGTAAGGCCTATTACTTCTTTTCCCTACAGGGGATGACTCTATTTTATTTTATTGAGCGTATTCCATTTTGCTCTATGTCCTTGGCCCTCCAGCCTTTTTACTATTCAGCTATGTCTGGGTCATTGGTACAGTATAAAAATGTTAAAAAATTTATAGTAATTTATATATTTTTTATACTTACCAATGACCCAGACGGGGATGGCCCTCCCAGGAGTTGGGAACTCTTGCCTCCCCGCTGAGTACATAGCGCTTACCAGGCACTGGTTATTAGAATGATAAATGGCGCCAATTTCGGAACGTCCTTGACACTGCGCATGTGCAGTAGAGGCGAAGTGTGGAGGGCCTTTCAGGACATGTTTTCTTTAGTTTTAGATGCAAATTTTGGGGATTGGGGGGCAAAATTTGTGTTTGGCCCTATATTTTAAGAGTTAGCACCAGCTATGTCTGGGTCATTGGTAAGTATAAAAAATATATAAATTACTATAAATTTTTTAACTTTCGAGGCATGGGCCTCTTGTTGTCATTCTTGCTAAATGTTGCACTGCTTATTCAGTGTTTCCTCTCCCCTAGCCTTCTAAAGTCCCCCCTTGCAATTCTCCCATGCTTTTGGCATATTTTTGAGAAATTTCATTTCTAAAATTTCCTGGGAGAGTTGCTTGGTTACAGAATGTTTTCTGTTATTTTCCCCATAGTTACGTTTTCACCCATGGGTGTATAACGTTTGTGTTCTGCATCTTCCACCTGATGTTCTGCAGATTCTCCCCTGGGAGTCTCTGTTTTGCATCAGATAGAGTGTAATTTGATGACTGATTCTGGGCCAGTTTTTTCAGTGCCTGGAGTCATGTTTTCTGGTGTTTTTACACTGTTTGTTTACATTGGCAACAGCCTTTTTTGAGGGGGGCTGTTTGCCTTTGCTGTAGTTTATCTCACTATAAGATACATTTATATTATCCGTAAGTGTCTCATTAATTATTTAATATAAATTTAAAATTTTTGACCACACTTTGCCATCGGATCCATCGGGGCTCAACGTTACTTTTCAGCAACTTAGGCTTCGCTGAAAAAATATTTTTTCAAAATTATTTTGATTTGCAATTGTTTTTTCATTTATTAATGGATCATGTTATTATGTATCTTTGTGTCAGGGGTTTTTGCGAGTAACTAGGACTTATTGTTGTTCTTTCACAATGAAGGGACATTGTTCAAATTATAATAGGAAGAAATCTTCCTCTGACTTTCATGATCATTGTATTAATTGTAGTCAGTGTTCTCGCATTAATCCCTGTCCTATATGTGAATATTGGGATGAGAAACATTGGAAACGTGTGTCACGATATGTTGTTTCTGGAGAAAGGGCTATGCCGGCTCTTTCTCCGCAAGGTCACTCTACTCTCTCAGTTTCTATTTCAGAGGAACCAGAACAGGGTGATGTTTCCATGTTATCTTCTACAAGTGTGCGTCCGTCGTCACAAATGAATTCAGAGCTAGCGGCAAAAGTGCTCATGGAGATTAGACAAATGTCGTCCGCTAGCTCGCCCGGTGTAGCGTCCATTCACCGAATGGTTCGGCAGCCGGGTTCGTCCGATGCGGTCCAGGAGGAAATTTTGGGTGATGCGAGCTCGCACTATAAACATAATAGATGCACACCCAGTGACGGCGGATAGTAAGCGAGAACGGAGGAAGCCTTTGAGTCCGGTTCCTAGCTCGTCCAGGTCCAGCCGGGCCGCGAGCGAGAGAGGCCCCTCTCTCGTACAACAACATCTGGGACCAAATGTTGTGGTACAAAATGTGTCTTTAGCGGAGCATACGTCCGTCGCTCGGGACGCTCCGTTGTATAAGCAGTCCGCGGAGACTGTTAAGGCTTCCTCTTCTCGTCAGCGCACACGACCGGACCTTGGCTGCGTGACCGCCGATATATTACCAGCTTTGCCGAACAAGGATTCTTCGGCGACCAGGTCACACCATCCGGCAGCCAGGGATTCGAGACCGATGGACTCCGGACGTTCGCATAGGAAAAGTATGCGGGAGCCATCTGATGCGGAGCTGCCCTCGGCGAAGCAGCGAAAGACTGCGCCTCCGCAGGTCTCAACGCCGGACATTCTTGTGCAGATAGCACAGCTTATCCCAGCAGCCGACAGAAACGGTGTCGGATCGAGAATTATCCGACGGCGCTGGGTCGGTACGCTCCGCCGAAGCATCGGGGGCGGACGACCGGGAACATCATGAGGTCCGACCGGATGGTGAAAGGGATACGGATGACTTGGAGCTATCCCTTTCGGAACAACATAAAGCTGCCGTGGACTTCATCCGGCACTTTCTCCCTCAAGTTGTTCCGTCGGGCCAGACTGCTGCGGTTCCAGACAAGAGAATTATAGTGTCATTGGACTCTGAATTTTTTGAGCGGTTCAGGGACATCGCTCCCGAGTTTCCGTCGCAGTCCAATAATGTTGCAAGAACATTTGAATTATTAAACGACGCTATATTTAAACTTGCTTCCAGGACGGGGAAAGCAGGTTTCTTGTCCGCTAATACTCTCAACCTGCCTTTCATTAATGCAAGGAATAAATTTGATACGGCAGGACAGGGTATACCGAGAGTTCCTCTGCGTATGGACGACGAGGCGGAAGACTTAGAGCTATCATTACCGTCGTCGGCTTCTATATCAAGCGGGGTGTTGGAGACAGCTATTGCGTCTAACAGAGCCGATTTAGATGCCTTATCTTACGCAGATCACCTTACTAAGGCGTTATCACTGCGCCATCAGGGGAAAGAGTTTCAGGATATACAATCCTCTTTACGACTTCTTTCAAGGGCAGTAGCTTATTCCACGTGTAACTCCGCCCTTTCAGTGGCAAATCTGGAGTTGGTTAGACGTGACGCAGCCCTAGCTACATCCACACTAGTGGATTCTAAGGTGAAGAACTCTCTTAGAGTCGCTTCGGTCTCAGGAGAACTTCTCTTTGACGGCAAGCTTTCTGCTATTTATGATAAAATTACAAAGAAAGCTAAGGATTCTCTGTTGTTCAAATCTGCTCCTAAGAAGTCGGATACAGCAGACACGAATAAGACAGGCACTTCTGGGTCTAATGCGCCCAAGAGAGGTTCCTATAGAGGTTCTGGTGCGTCCTCTTGGTCTTATTCAAGAGACCGTCAGGGTAGCGACTCTCGTTCGGGATGTCCTTCTGGCCGGGACAATCGGTCAGACGCCCCGAGGTCGACGGGGCAAGGTGCGGGCCGTGGAGGACGTGGTTTCTCCTACTGCAGGCCTCGCAGGTCCAGGAGGTGATGGCTTAAACCTCTATCGCGTACCGGTTGGCGGAAGGTTGTCGAGCTTTTCACAAGAATGGGCGTCGATTACGGACGACCCTTGGGTGAGAGGAGTGACTTCGGAAGGTCTAAAGATATCCTTCAAACGAAAGCCTCCATTAACTCGAAGTCCAAAGTGGACTCATCTTCCGTCAAATCTGCAGAAAAGAGACGCTCTGTTATCAGAGGTGCAGTCTCTTTTAATGAAGAACGCGGTAGAGGTCGTAGAAAACCAGGAATCTCCGAGATTCTACAGCCATCTGTTTCTGGTTCCGAAACCAGACGGCTCGTTCCGTCCAGTCATAGATTTGAGCTGGATAAACAAGCTGATCGTCGCTCCGAAGTTTTATATGGAGACGATTCGATCGGTCAGAGCGAGTATTCGGGTGAACAATTATGCAACGAGCATAGATCTCAAAGATGCGTACTTTCACGTCATGGTACATCCGACATTCCGAAAGTACCTACGCTTCGCAGTCCTAGGAGTGGTGTATCAATTCCGGGCGATGTGCTTCGGATTGAATCTAGCACCCTGGGCTTTCACTCGGGTAATGAACTCGGTAATGATCTATTTCCGAGCTCATTCGTCTGCGGTAACGTCGGCCTACCTGGACGACATTCTTCAGAGGTACGGCAACGAGTTAACGCTTCAGAACGATGTTCAGAATCTTCTTCTATTGCTCCGACGTCTCGGTTTTATAGTAAACGAGGAGAAGTCGGATCTGGTGCCGTCCAAGTCATTCACTCATCAGGGAATGAGCTTCGAGACGCACAACAATCTCGTTCGTCTGCCGTTAACCAGAGCGAAATTAGTCAGTTGTTACGCTCGCTATTGTCTGCACGCAGACAAAGTCACGGCGAGAGAATTTATGAGACTGATAGGTCTGTGCGGAGCCGCCGCGGATCTCATTCCGATGGGGCGGTTACGCACACGTCCTCTTCAAATTTTCTTGACTCAGAATTGGAGTGTGAAAATTCATTCGCTCGATGTAGACGTTCTCTTGTCAGATCAAGTGAAACAAGAGATTCAGACTTGGGCAAACATTCAGTGGTTAACTCAGTTAAGCTGCAGTTGCCGGATCCGAGTTTTACCATTATGACGGATGCCAGTCAAACAGGTTGGGGTGCATCATTAATCCCAACGGATTTGAGATGCCAGGGTCTTTAGGATCCGCAATTCCTGTGCAAGCACATAAACATCAAGGAAATGATGTCAATTTGGCTTGCGTTACGTCACTGGATGGACATTATTCACAATGCTCATGTCCAAATCCTATCCGACAATACGACAGTAGTGGCGTATATACGGAATCAGGGAGGCACTCATTCAGTTCCGTTGTTCAATCTAACAGAAAGAATCCTTCTGTTTGCGCTAGAACATCACGTTCTTCTTTCGGTCCGTCACATACCGGGTCGTCTGAATGTGCTAGCAGACTCCCTTTCACGAAAGGGTCGCTTGTTGCCATCGGAGTGGACTCTCAACAAACAAGTATTCAATCAGATTTGCTACCAATGGGAACGGCCAATGATAGACTTATTTGCGACACATCTCAACAATTAGTTGCAGACGTATGTGTCTCCGTGTCCGGATCCAAGAGCATTTGCAGTAGACGCTCTGTCGATCCCTTGGGACGGAATGATAGGATATGCGTATCCTCCAGCGCCGTTAATTCAACAAGTATTGCTAAAGATAAAACAATCTCAATGCAAGATTCTGTTGGTAGCATCCCTGTCGCCACAGAGACCGTGGATAAATCTACTCAGGTGTCTGTTGTAGGACCTACCGCGAAAGCTTCCTCCACGGGAGGATCTTCTTTCGCAGGGGAAATCGCGCCAACTCCATCACAACCCGCAAGGTCTCAACCTTCACGCTTTTCCGTTGTGCGGTCCTTCTTGCATGGCAAACACTTTACAGGACGAGCAGTGGACGCGATTTCTAACTGTAGGAGGACCTCCTCTTTGCTAAACTACGCGGCTAAGTGGAAGGTTTTTCGTCGTTGGTGTAGGGATCATTCTGTAGATATATTCGATCCCTCTATACCAGACATTGCAAACTTTCTAGTATACTTGTTTGACGAAATCAAACTGCAGCCTGTTACTATAAAGGGTTATAGATCTATGTTATCTGATACCTATGCACATCATGATAGTTTACAAATTGGATCTAATGTCTCTTTATCTAAGTTGGTTAGAAACTTTTCGATAAATAGACCCAGAACTCTTAGATTAATTCCTAAGTGGAATTTAGCTTGGGTTCTTCTTAAATTGAAGGAAAAGCCATTTGAACCTCTTGGGACAGTAGATTTCAAATTCTTATCTTATAAGACAGCTTTTCTCTTAGCTTTCTCTTCTGCTAGAAGAGTCAGTGAGCTTCATGCACTGTCGGTGGATGATTCTCACTATCGTAGTGTTGGGAACACTATCACCTTCACTACTAATGTGGGTTTTTTAGCTAAGAATCAGGCTCCTAATAAATATCCGGAACCTATTGTTATTAAGGCTCTTCCGTCTTCAGACGGGCGTAGGCCTTTACTCTGTCCTGTTAGAGCGTTACGTATCTATAAACAGAGATCTCAGTTTATCAGAAAGGGACGGAAACGTTTCTTTCTGTCTTTGATGCCTAATAGAAAGGACATTTCGGTCCATTCTATTCAATTAACTATCCGTACTGCTTATGAAGATTTATCTTCTTCTCAGCAGTCTATGCTTAAGATTTCTGCTCATGAAGTAAGAGCTCTTTCTACTTCCTGGGCTTATGCTAATAGTGTTGCTATTACAGATTTAATGAAGGCTGCTTATTGGTCTCAGCCATCCACATTTACGAATTTTTATCTCAGAAATATTGAGTCCATTTCTGGAGACCTGCATTGTTTAGGTCCGTTATCTGTTGCTCAGAATGTCGTCCACTAAACAGTTGCAACTATAGTTATGCAGGCTTTCTGTTCCGGCAGTGACTCCGTCCGGCTGCCCTCTTCGCTCTGGGCTATTTGACCCAGGGCAAGGGGAAGGGGGGGGGGGGGGCGGGTGTTCCCTTAGGTCACCTGCTTTATAGTGAAAAGCAAGGGAATGCCTCCTCCAAGTCAGTATTTCTGAGTCGCTTCCGGGATGGTTTTAAAGTGTAATATTAATGTTAAAATTCATTCATGTCTTATTTTTAAAGTGTAGCTCGGTGTGAAGCATTTGTATATGTCAAGTGTCAAACGGGCTTTAATATACAATACTCGGACACTTTTAAATGACTATAAAGAGTCTCAATTCTCTGGACTACTTTATTTATTGGCTTGCTTTAAAAATAATTAGTATAAGGGATATACTGGATGTTAATAGAGAACATGAATGTTATTGTGCTCAATTATTAAGGGTAGTGTATCTTTCTAATTTAATATTAAATAAGAAAGATACATGTAAAGCCTAATACTCCTTTTCTCCTTAAGGGGTTACCTCTTTACTATATAGTTGAGCTTATTGGATTTTCCTCTATGTCCTAGGCCCTCCAGCCTGTTTACTATTCAGCTAAGTCTGGGTCATTGGTACAGTATAAAAATGTTAAAACATTTATAGTAATTTATATATTTTTTATACTTACCAATGACCCAGACGGGGATGGCCCTCCCTGGAGTTGGGAACTCTTGCCTCCCCGCTGAGTACATAGCGCTGACCAGGCGCTGCCAGTAAGAATGATAATTGGCGCCAATTTCGGGACGTCTGCGTCACTGCGCATGCGCAGTAGAGGCGTAGTATGGAGGTCCTTTAGGACATGATTTCTTTTTGTTTTGGATGCAAATTTGGGGGATTGGGGGGCAAAATTTGTGTTTGGCCCTGGTTTTGTTAGAGTTAGCACCAGCTAAGTCTGGGTCATTGGTAAGTATAAAAAATATATAAATTACTATAAATTTTTTAACTTCTTGCCATCACATTTCAAAGAAAACTATTCAAAATTTGTTTTCAAATTTAATTCATAGCTTTTTGGTGATATTCTCTAATGAATGCATTATGTTTTGTTCTGATATATTTCAGTCAAGCTTACTGTAACATTGTAGCTGGGATTGCTCTAATCTTAGGACTGAAATTTGCTGGATCTGTCTGTGAAACAACATTCAAAAGACTGGTAAGATATGTATTCACTTTCAAGATTGAAATCAATTTGACAGTTTCTAGGATGTACCTTACTGGTGTGTTCATTGTTATATATAGTGCCTAGCGAATCGGGTATTTTGAACAATATCGAATCTCGTGTTCGATATCAGCATCAAATCAAATTGAAGGATTGCTTGTAATTTCCTTATCATGGAGCAGTAATGATGAAGTAAGGATAAATTGGGGCTTTTGAAAGGAAATTTCACAGGTTTTGACATTGGATGCCATCACATTGTCCAACTGCCTTGAGAGACAAGACAAGACATACTCCATACATCAGAAAAATAAATACATTAGCATTTTATAAAGGAATCTAGTGAGACTGACCAGTGAGCGATGTGATTCAGTGGATGGGACTGAGACATACCAGGTCAATGACAAACGACATCTCCCACATGTCGAATCTGTTTGCATTAATCGGTTTATGGCATGTGGTGGTCACCATATTATCCTGTAGTAATTCCATCATCTCAAATATCGGTGCACTGGCACGAGTGGATTTGCTGTAATTTTACATTTTTAAGAGTCAAGTATTTTCTTTAGATTGTGTAATAAATAAGCTTCAGAACACTGTGTTGGTATATACGGTGTCAGGTGAGGCTTAGCGAGACAATTCCCATTCAGATCTTAATGTTTTGTAAATTTTTGCCTTTAAAGCATAACTTATGACTATTCATAAGAATGAGCTCGATACAATGAGGGGTCATAAGCTATGTTTTTTAAGCAAAAAAAATTTTTTAATTTTGACAGAAAATTATTTGCAATTGTCATCTGGTAGCTACATTAAGTAAAGGTTTAAAGGTAAATATTCAAGTATTATTTATGTACTTGTGACTGATAGGCTTTGGAGGAGTACACGTAGGAACTAAAACAGGGAACTTTCAATTGACTGATAACAAGGCAAAAAATTTTTTTAAAAAGCCGTGTTCTCAGGCATTTTTACTCTGAAAAACAGACGAGCGAGGGAGGCTTTTTCCTTTTCTTTTTTTTTTCTCTTCTCAATCCTATGAATTTAAAATCATAAGTTAATTATTATATTTATAGGTCTTTATACCTGTTGTACACACATATGGTCTTTTGAAACTGACCATTTCACGAGACTGTGAAGTTGCCAATTCAAACAAGATTAAGTTAGGCCTATTAAAAAAATTTCTTGTTTCTCAGGAAATTTTCTCTCAATTTCATGATAAGGGAGGGAGGCATTTTATTTTTTTTTAATTTTTGTTGATGCACAAACAGTCCTGAAAATAGTTGGAATTAAAAATTTAACTCCTTAACTATTATACAGAATTTTTTTTTTCTGCAGTGAAAATTTTCCATAGTGCAATTGCAAATTTAACCAACTATATCTTGTTTGACAGAGCTCAGCTGACCAGTAGAGTATTTCTACTTCATACACCCACACTATTAAGTTTTTGTGATGAATTGATGGTAACATGGTCTGAGGTTTGCGGTTCGGAGCTTATGTTCAACTGAGTCACAAACCTCGGACCATTTTACTGTTAGTTCATCATAATAACATATATGTTCCAATAAGACCCTACGTATTGCAAAAAACCCACATTGTGAAATGAACAAGACAATTTGAATGAACAAGGCAACTTTTACGATAACAAATTTAGTAAATAAACCTCTCATGTACCCCACAGTGTCACTGGGCAACAAAGAATCAATAACTTAAAGGTCGTAATTACTCCATTTCAGTTCAAATCATCAACTTATAATAAGTGGGTTGTGAGTATACATTCATAGAATGATCACTGGCCTCGAAAAATACAATTTTATAGGCAGTACGCACTTTGAATCTCCTCCCCTTGTTATCTTTTCAAATATTTCACGTACTAGATCCGTAAACATAGAAAAAACTAAACAAGCTCTCATCCAATCAGAGAGCGGGGATTTTAATCTTGTTGGAATATAGAGATATATAACATGCGTCCTAATAATTGCCATACCACTCTATTGAGTCCAAAACCCTGTGACAGCTAGCAAGTTTGTGATGACAGGCACAAACTGTTGAGAACCTGTCTTGATGGCAAGCACCAAAGATAATATTATTTGCAGGCTTGCAGTTTAATGTTTTGATTTATCATTAAAAAGGTTGTTAAAGGGCTATATAAGTAATGATAAGTTATCTTGAAAATAGGTGACAGGTTATTTTCGATGTCAAAGATTCAAGTTACTTCAAATCAGGTCCCTGGGTTGAAAATTTTGGGTCTGGTTCGGACTTGGAAATTTTGGACCAAAATTCACCCAAAAAATTTTTTGATTTTTTTATGCATTTTGTTCAATTTTGAGGTGAAAAAAAATAAATTTAAGCCTGGAAATTTGGGGTCCGGTTCCAAATTGGAAATTTTGAACCAATTTTTTGTTTGTTTTTTATGCGTTTTGTTCAATTTTGAGACGTAAAAAAAAAAAATTCAGCCTGAAAATTTTGGATCAGTTTGGACTGAAATTTTCGACCAAAATTTTGAATTTTTTGTTGTTTTTTATGCGTTTTGTTCATTTTTGAGATGTAAAAAAAAAAAATTTAGCCTGAAAATTTTGGATTGGTTTGGACTGAAATTTTCGACCAAAATTTGGAGAGAAAGAATTCAGTTTTTTATGCGCTTTGTTCAATTTTGAGATGAAAAATTTTGTGTCCGGTTCTTTTCAAAATCGAGTTCCAAGATGAATTAGAGAGCTTTTATGCAAAAATATTTTTACCTTATATCCTCCCCTATAATAATTTCATGACTTCATTCCTCTGAAGTGTTAATGAGCCATGATTAGCTGAATGTGGTCCAAAATACTTCTTTGAACAACTTGTTTAAGAAATCTTCAGATCCACCAGTCAGAATCCTTTCATATTTGGAATACAACCTCTCTAGGTGGGTCAGATTCAAGTTTGTTCAAATCGGATCCCTTGGTTAATATTTTGGCTCACTATTGGGGCCCAAAGTTTAACTTAGTGCAATGTGAGGACATTTCTTTAAAAACCCTCTTCTTCAGATCCACCAGTTAGAATTCTTTCATATTTGGTATATAACATCTCAAGGGGGATCAGATTCAAGTTTATTCAATTTGAGTCCCTGGCCTAATATTTGGGATCTCTATAGGTGGAGGTTGGGATGGCAGGAGGGGGGGGGGATGTTAGGCTCAGGTTTGTTCACATTCATTCCTCAGTGTTTTTCCATAAAATGTCATGACTTCATTCCTTTGTAATGTTGATGAACCATGTCAAACTGAATGTGACCCTCAAATACTTCTATGAACCACTTTGGCAGGTGAGCGATTAAGGCCCCATGGCCCTCTTGTTTCTTTTTCAATCTAACATGTATTTCCGTTGTTAGGTCGTCAAAACAAAAATTCCCCAAAATCCTGGCCATTTTTCAAACTCTTTCATGTCCGCTATCATTCGCAGTACTGAATTGGGGTTTCTGAAACTGTTAAGCAATGTATTATGCTCCAGATTGCTTTCCAAAAGTTGCTCATAAGTGGTATATTGTCTATTCTACATGCTTTTCAACCTTCAAAAAAAGTTAAAATAATCACCTCCAAATATTTTTCCTTGC
Organism: Pictodentalium vernedei; assembly: GCA_031216915.1. Classification (NCBI taxonomy): domain Eukaryota; kingdom Metazoa; phylum Mollusca; class Scaphopoda; order Dentaliida; family Dentaliidae; genus Pictodentalium; species Pictodentalium vernedei. Next base: position 137,451,557 of record CM062292.1, on the reverse strand, counting down.
CCTCAGTTACAAGATAATTGCTCATTGCGATGCTTCTGATATCTGAATATATCCTGTACAATACCTCATCACCCATCTGTTTATTCCTCAGCCATTAGTGATGTGAAGCATTCAAAAATCTTGCCACATTTTGGGGGTAAAATGTTTTGTGATACACAATCTGCTGAAACAAGGAATGGTTCAGGGCCAAAATTTCTCATGCTGTTTGTGCAATGCTGAAGGGATCCAAGATTCTCTTTTAATTGGAAAAAATAAAACAAATTTAACTCCATTATGTTATAAACAGATCTAGAGATGGTGCCCAAAACATCAAAATTAAATATTTTTATACTGTACCAATGACCCAGACTTAGCTGGTGCTAACTCTTAAATTCTAGGGTCAAACACAAATTTTACCCCCCAATCCGCAAAATTTGCATCTTAAACCAAAAATTACATGTCCTATATGGTCCTCCATACCTTTCCTCCACTGTGCATGCGCAGTGTCAAGGAGGTCTCGAAATTGGCGCCAAAAGTCATTCTTTGTTTGGCCCTTCATCAGTTCACATCTGACTGATATTTGTGCTTGTAAATCTCAGTTTAAATGATGCCAGACACATAAATATGAGAGAAATGGTGGATCTAAAGAGGAAATAGAAGGATGAGAGGAAAATTCAGTGGCAGGAAATAATCAGGGCTGTAAAAATTTTTATGAAATTATGTTATGTTCCCTAATTTCGAGGCATGAGCCTGTTGTTATCATTCTTGCTATGAAAGTTCCACTGCTTGATCAGTGTTGCCTCTCTCCCTTTCCTTTATTCCCCCCTTGCTATTCTCCCATGCTTTTGGCATATTTTCTGTAGTATTATTACTAAAATTTCTTGGGAGTTTTGGCTTCATAACAGAATGAATTTCTGTTCTTTCCCCCATGTTGACGTCCTCACCCTTGGGTGTTTAGGCATTGTGATCTGCATCTACTATCTGATGTTCTGCAGTTTCTTCTATGGAAATGTTTTGCATCAGATAATGTTTAAATTGGTAACTGATTTCGGGCCATGTTTTTCAGTGCCTGGAGTCATGTTTCCGGTTTTTGTACAACTTCTTGTTTACATTGACAACGGTTACTGCTGATAGTGATTTCTTGTCTTTACGTTAGTTTAGACATAGCAAGATACATTAATATTGTATGTAAGTGTTGCATTAATTGTTTGAAATGTTTTAAAAAATTTTGTCCACACTTAGGCATTTTTGGGATCCATTTGGGCTCGTTGTTCCGATTGGGAACTTGGGCTCTTCTTAAAAAAATTTTCAAAAAATTTTTTTTTGATAATTATTTTCTTTCAAAGATTATAATGGATTATGTTATATTATGTATCTTTATATCTTTATTTCAAGGGATAGTGTGACTAATATGACTGTGTATTTGTTATTGATAAAAAAAAAAAAAAAAAAAAAAAAAAATTTATTTATAATGCGAGGATATCTTCCTCTAATTCTCAGGTTCAATGTATTCACACTAATTCCTGCTCTGTGTGTGTTGATTGAAATGACAACGTTGGAGGCGTGTGTCATGATATTGTGTTTGCGGGGAGGGGTCCATACCGGTCCTCTCTCCGAAGGGTCACTCTATATTATCATTTTATTTTTCAGAATTCAGAGTGATGTTTTTGTGATGTCTTCAACAAGTGTGTCTCCGTCGTTGTAGTGTTAGGGCTAGCGGCTAAGTGCTCAGGGTAATATGACAATTGCCGAAGAGGTCCCTAGTAGGATCGAAGGCATGGATCGTCTGCTAGTCCGCCAGGTGTAGCGACCATTCATCGAATGGCTCGGCAGCCGGGTTTGTCCGTTACGGTTCTGGGATGCAGTGTGGGTGATGTGAGCACTATAAACTTGGAACATGCACACCCAGCAACGACGGATCCGAGGATAGTACGGAGGAAGCCTGTCAGTCTAGTAGCTAGCTCGTCCAGGTCTATCCGGACCGCGAGCGAGAGAGGCCCCCTCTCTCTTACAACTACATTTGAGCCGCAATGTTGTTGTATGTTTGTTTGTTACTCGGAACATACGTCCAATCCTCCTGTTCGGGACGTTCCGTCACATACACAGTCCGAACTGGCTGTGTTATGGGCTTCCTCATCCTCATGTCAACACACACCACCGCACCTTGGCTTGTGACCACAGAGTTCCAGGGGACGTTCGCATATTATATAAATGCAGGAATGAACGTTCCTAGAGCTCCTGCTTTGACGACCAGGGAATATTGTCGACCAGGTTACTTCATCTGTTAGCCAAGGATATGAGGTCTTTCCTGATGGGACGTTCGCAATTTATATAAATGCAGGAATGAACGTCCCTGGATCTGCCAGTGGATATTATGTAAATCACGGCTCCACAGGCCTCATTCAGGAATAAGAATGCGGTGATTTTCTGTGATGTCTTCAAAAAGTGTGCTTCCGTCGTCACAGTCAAATGAAGAGCTAGCGGATAAGTGCTCATGATATTACGTCAATTGCCTAAGAGGTCTCAAGTAGGATCGACGGCTTTGGCGTCCGCTAGCTCGCCCGGTGTAGCATCCATTCATCGGATGGTTCGGTAACCGGGTTCGTCCATTGCGGTCCAGGAAGGAGATTTGGTTGATGCGAGCACTATAAAATATACTACGTGCACACCCAGTGACGATGGATACGAGGAGGGTACGGAGGAAGCCTTTAAGTCCTGTTCCTAGCTCGTCCAGGTCCACCCGGGCTGCGAGTGAGAGAGGTCCCTCTCTCGTACAACAACATCTGAGAACAGATGTTGTGGTACAAATGTTTCTCATTCGGAGCATACGTCCACCGCTCGGGACGCTCTGTTATATATACAGTCCGGAGAGACTGCTCTAATGGCTTCCTCATCCTCACGGCAGCGCACACGACCGCACCTTTACTACGTGACCACTGTTATCTAGCCAGTCTCGCCGACCAAGGATTTCACGGCGACCAGGTCACGCCATCTGGTAGTCAGGAATACGAGGCCTATAGACTCCGGACGTTCGCATAAGAAATATGCAGGAGTTAACTTCCTGGGAGCGTTCAGCGGCTAAGTAACGTAAGACCGCTGCTCCACAGGTCTCCGTAACGGACGTGCTGTTACAAATAGCACAAATTATCCCAGCAGATGACAGAATCTCTGTCGGATCAGGAGTTATCCGACGACGCTGGGTCGGTACGCTCCGCTGAAGCATCAGGTACGGACAACCGAGAATTTCAAGTGGTCCGACAGGATGGCAAAGGGATACCGAGGAGTTGTTTTTTTCCCTTTCGGAACAACATAAAGTTGCCGTAGATATCATCCGGCATTATCTTTCAGAAGTTGTTCTGTCGGACCAAAAGGCTGCGATGCCGGATAAGAAACTGTTAGCGTCACTGGACACGGAATAATTTTATCGGTTTAGGGACATCGTCCCTGAGTTTCCGACCCAGTCCAATAATGTCACAAGAACATTTGAACTATTGTAGGACGCTATATATAAGCTTGCTACCAAAATGAGCAAGTCAGGTTTCTTATCGGCGAATGCTCTACATCTGCCTTTCATCAATTCAAGGAATAATTTCGAAACGGCTGGACAGGGCATACTGAGAGTTCCTCTGCATCTAGACGATCAGGCCGAAGATCTAGAATGATCTATACCGTCGTCTATGTCAATTTCAACCACGATGTTGGAAACGACAATAATGTCTTACAGAGTTATCTTAGACGCATTATCGTACGCAGATCACCTTACTAAAGCATTTTCGTTACGTCTTGAAGGGAAAGAATTTCAGGATGTACTATCTTCCTTAAGAGTTCTTTCAAGGGCAATAGCTTATTCCACGTATAACTCCGCCCTTTCAGTGGCAAACCTGGAGTTGGTTAGAGGTGACGCGGCCCTAGCTACATCCACACGCGTGGATGGTAAGGTGAGAAACTCTCTCAGAGTTGCTTCGGTCTCCGGAGAGCTTCTCTTCGACGGCAAGCTTTCAGCAATCTATGATCAGATAACTAAGAAAGCTTTGGATTCTCTGCTATTCAAATTCGCTTCTAAAAAGTCGGATACAGCAGAAAAGAGTAAGACAGGCACTTCTGGGACAAGTACGCCCAAGAGAAGTTCCTATAGAGGTTCCTATGCGTCCTCTAGGTCTTATTCTAGAGACCATCAGGGCAGCGACTCACGTGGGGGACGTTATTCTGGCCGAGATAACAGGTCAGACGTCCCTAGGTCAACGGGGCGAGGTGCGGGTCATGGAGGACGTAGTTTCTCCTTCTGCAAGCCTCGCAGGTCCAGGAGGTGATGGTATGAACCTCTATCATGTTCCGGTAGGCGGAAGATTGTCGAGTTTTATAAACAATTGGGCGTCAATTACGGACGACCCCTGGGTGCGAGGGGTAATTTCGGAAGGACTAAGAATATCCTTCAAACGAAAGCCTCCATTAACTCGAAGTCCAAAATGGACTCGGCTTCCGCAAATCCACAGAAAAGAGACGCTCTTCTATCAGAAGTACAGTCTCTTCTGGAGAAGAACGCGGTAGAGGTCGTAGAAGACCAGGAATCACCAGGTTTCTACAGCCATCTGTTTCTGGTTCTGAAACCAGACGGCTCGTTCCGTCCAGTCATAGATCTGAGTTGGATAAACAAGCTGATCGTCGCTCCGAAGTTCTATATGGAGACAATTCGATCAGTCAGTGCGAGTATTCGGGTGAACGACTATGTTACAAGCATAGATCTTAAGGATGCGTACTTTCACGTCATGGTACATCCGACATTCAGAAAGTATCTACGCTTTGCAGTCCTAGGAGTTGTATATCAGTTCCGAGCGATGTGCTTCGGTTTGAACCTAGTGCCCTGGGCTTTCACTCGAATAATGAACTTGGTAATGATACATTTCTGAGCTCATTCATCTGCGGTAACGTCGGCCTACCTGGACGACATTCTTCAGAGGTACAGCAACGAGTTAACGCTTCAGAACGATGTGCAGAATCTGCTTTTATTACTCCGACGTCTCGGTTTTATAATAAACGAGGAGAAGTCGGATCTGGTGCCGTCCAATTCATTCACCCACTTGGGAATGAGCTTCGAGACGCACAACAATCTCGTTCGTCTGCCGTTAACCAGAGCGAAATTAATCAGTTGTTACGCTCGCTATTGTCTTCACTCAGACAAAGTTACAGCGAGAGAATTCATCAGACTGATAGGGTTGTGTGGAGCTGCCGCGGATTTTATTCCAATGGGGCGGCTACGCACTTGTCCTCTCCAAATCTTTTTGACTCAAAAAGAACAGAGTTGGAGGGTGAAGATTCTTTCGCTCGTTACGTACATCCTCTTGTAAGTCAAGTGAAACAGATTCAGACTTGGGCAGATATTCAGTGGTTTATTCAGGGAAATAACTTCCACTGCAATTGCCGGATCCGAGTTTTACAGTTTTGACGGATGCCAGTTAAATAGGTTAGGACCCAACATTGAGCCCAACGGTTTTTAAGTGCCAGGGTCCTTGGGATCCGTAGTTCCTAATCAAGCACATAAACATCAGGAATTGATGTTATTTAGCTTGCGTTACGTCATTGCATGAATGTTATCCAGATTGCCCACAGGCAATTCTGTCCGACAATTCGACGGTATAAGCGTATTTTCGGAACTAGGGAGGTACTCATTCCATTCTGTTATTCACTGTAACGGAATGAATCCTTCTGTTGGTACTAGAACATCAAGTTCTCCTATTGGTCCGTCGTATTCCGGGTCGTCTGAACGTATTAACGGACTCCCTTTCATGAAAGGGCCGCTTGTTGCAGTCAAATGGACTTTTAACAACGAGTATTTATATCAGATTTGCTACCTATGAGAGCGGCCAATGATGGACTTATTTGCGACGCATCTCAACAATCAGTTGCAAGTGTTTGTGTCAACATGTTCGGATCCTCGAGCGTTTGCAGTTGATGCTCTATCCATCTCGTGAGACGGAATAATAGGATATGGGTATCCTCCAGCGTCGTTGATTCAGCAGATATTGCTTAAGTTAAATAATCTCAATGCAATTCTGTTGGTAGCACCTCTGTCTCCACAAAGACTGTGCATTAATCTATTCAGGTGTCTGTTGTGGCTTATGCTGTGGAAGCTTCCTCCACATTTCGGTCCATTCTATAGCTAGATAGATTCTATTAGCTTTCAGTACTGCTTATGATAATATCTTCAACACAGCAGTCTGCGATTAAGATTTTAGCTCTTGAAGTAAGAATTCTTTCTACTTCAGAGGCTCATGCTAATAGCGTTGCTATTACAGTTCTAATGACGGCTGCATATTGGTTTTAGCCTTTCACTTGCACGAATTTATACCTCAGAAATATTGAGTCCATTTCATTGTTTAGGTTCATTATCTGTTGCTCAGAATGTCGTCCACTAAACAGTTGCAACTATAGTTGTGTAGGCTTTTGGTTCCGGCAGTGACTCTGTGCTGCCGCCCTCTTCGCTCTGGGGTATTTGACCAAGGGGAAGGGGGGGGGGGGGCGGCGCGGGTGTTCCCTTAGGTCACCTGCTTTATAGTGAAAAGCAAGGGAATACTTCCCCTAGAGTCAGTAATTCTAGTCTGTACCGGGATGATTTTTAAAGTGTAAAGATAATTTTTTACTCATCCATGTAATATTTTTAAGTGTACCTCGGTGTGTAGTGTTTGTATATGTTACATATCATGCAGACGTTAAAATACAATTATCGGTCGCTTTTAATGAATTTAAGAGTCTCATTTATCTGGACTACTTTATTTATCGGCTTTCCTTTAAAAATAATTACCATAATGGATTATACTGGAGGTTAATAGACATCAGTGATGTTATTATGCTCAAGTACAGAATGGTGTTGTGTCTTTCTCGTTTTGATGCAGAATAGAAAGATACATGTAAAGCCTATTTCTCCTTTCTCCTTGAGGGGATAATTCTGTATATATATAGTTGAGTTATTGGATTGCTTCATGTCCTAGGCCCTCCAACCTTTTTACTATTCAGCTAAGTCTGGGTCATTGGTACAGTATAAAAATGTTAAAAAATTGCTAGTAATTTATATATTTTTTATACTTACCAATGACCCAGACGGCGATGGCCCTCCCATGAGTTGGGAACTCATACCTTCCCGCTGAGTACATAACGCTTTTCCAGGCACTGCTTGTAAGAATGACTTTTGGCGCCAATTTGGAGACCTCCTTGACACTGCGCATGCGCAGTGGAGGAAAGGTATGGAAGACCATATAGGACATGTAATTTTCGGTTTTAGATGCAAATTTGGGGGATTGGGGGGTAAAATTTGTGTTTGGCCCTAGAATTTAAGAGTTAGCACCAGCTAAGTCTGGGTCATTGGTAAGTATAAAAAATATATAAATTACTATAAATTTTTTAACTTTTTCACCATTGAATGCTGAAAATTGAGTACCTAATAGCATGTGTGGTCCCAAACAAGAAGTTAGGAAGATTTTCAAAGTCAGACAAAAACTTCCAGAGATATATCATCCTGTCAAGGACCTACCCCCACCTCTTTGTGATAAACTTTCAGAAAATACTGTTACTGGTTCTGAGTCAATCTTTTGCACACAGTTTCTGCAATATTAGAAGGGGTCTATTCTAGAGGTCCCAAGTTCGATCCCCATCCGGGATTACCCGCGTTGTGTCCTTCGACAAGGCACTTTATCCCAGTTGCCTACATGGGGGCACGATGATGCCATGTACTAAGGCATTCTGCACGTCAGTGGTGCACATGTTTTCAACCGCTGTAATCCTGCTTGAGCGGAGATTGAACAGTGTTAGAATGTTGAGATGACTTTTGCTCGTCGATGGTTCTCTCTGGGTACTCCGGCTTTCTCCACCCGTAAAACTGTTATGGTCACAATTAGCCATTGTGCACAAGTATGTGACCTTAAAACACCAATAAATAAATAAATTAGAAGGGGTATAAGAAATAATTTTGTATTCAAAATGCAGTAAAACATTTATACTATGATGTCATAAACAGAGCAGGTACAGGAAAAATATCAAAATTCAATTTTGTCCCAGAAAACTGAAACTTGGATTAAACATCCAAGTATGTGCCTTCCCAGTTGTGACCCCCTTCCCATTTTTTCTAGAGTTCTAGAATTAGCAAAAAATCAGTATGCACCTTTGATGTATCGGTTGTTGAATTGACTGATATTTTGGACATTCTAATAGAAAGTGTTCCAGGGTCTCCACTACTCCTGAATTACACATTTGGTACTTATTTTCACCATCTTTCCCAATTCTCCCCCTAAGCTTCAGCGACCATGATCTCAGCTTAAACAGCAGTGATCTCCCCCTCCCCCCAAAGATGCTGTCAAGGTACTTTTCAAAAGCTGGCTTCCCTTTATCATGCAGGCCACCCAAAGACCTCTTAGCTTTGAACCTTCTCTGGTCAGTTTCATTACAATCTTCCATGACTTCTCTGACTTTTTTTTTACCCTGGGTTGTTCTCACTTCTAAGTCAGAGATCTCCATTGAATAGTTCTCAATCAACTCCATCACTTGCTCGGTCCTCCGTGTCTTTAAATTCAAATTCTATATATTGTGGAACATTAGTTAGTTTGCACCATCGGCTGTCTGGAAAATCTAACAAATAGTTAAGATGATAGAGTTTCATCAAGTCTATCCTGTCCTTGATTCTCATTTTCCCAAGCTAATCTTTGATTGCTTCTAGTGTTGTTGCATTACTCAACCCAGTTATCCATCAGCCTGCTTTTTTCACTTGCAGGTAATTAAATTGAGTGCTCAAGGGCACAAAATACACAAATGAAAATACAGATAATTTGTTTCCGTTTTTTTTATTTCATCAAATCTATTCATCCTCTCATCAAAAGCAATCCATTTCATATTCTAGTACCTTCTTAAACATTTGCAGGTCGTAAGCTGGAAACCAGGATAAAAAAATGGGTACAGAATAAATAATAATTAAAAATAGGTTCCCTGATTGTTCTTGTTGGAACCCAAAAGTAGGGTTCCCAGACATCAAATACACGGAATACACTGTTTTCAGGTTCCGTGAATTTCTGAAATCTGCATGCCTGTACTGAGCTTCCTTTTGAGCTGTAGAATCAAATCAAGTTTGTTTAAATCAAGTTTGTTAGCTGTATTTGCCATTACATTTGTAATGGGATGGGCAAGATTTTTTTTGGGGGTAGGGAAGGGGCAAATACAAGTTTCTTAAAATAAAGCCCATCAGTTCATATTTGAGCTCAGGAGCCCAACTTTTAACTTGTTGCAATATGAGAAGTACTCTTTGAATAATTTTCTCCAGAACTGTTATACAACATCGTTACGTGAGTCAGATTTAAGTTTGTTCAAATCAAGACCCTCAGTTAATACATATGGGAGCCCAAATTTTAACTTTATGCAATATGAGGATTAATCTTTCAAAATCCTCTCCAGGGAACCTTTAGTCTAAAGCTTGTAATATATTGTATTCAGCACCCTTACTATGGGTGTAGGGCATCGTGTTTGCTGTGCACTAATGTGTATTACATGTCGATGATGCAATTGCTGCTCACTCAGCCTTATTAATAAGTTGGAGAGTCTGACAGTGACAGTTGCTTGCCACTGCCTGTTGCTTCTTCAGATTCCTCCAACCATATAATATCCAACATGATATGACCCTTTCTGTTGAAAGTGGTGTTAAACCCCGATAAACAAACAAAAGCAAACAGGTATAATGCTGCTCAGCTATAACAAAATTTGTCGGTAAATCCAGTCATGGCTGCTTCACCGTTTCAGGTCATTTATTTTTGTGATTTCTTCTTTACCTTTAACCCAGAAGTACCTGGACTGTTGTCTTGAATTGTCTCCTGACCACCACATGTACATGTCCAGTGGCTTAGTAGTGATTTGTAGTCAAGTCTTGGCTGCCTATTAAGGCAGCCAAGTCTTGACTAAAAACCACTGTCTAAGTAATTTGTCTATTGTCAGCTGGACCTCTTCTTGATGGCATGTTAAGGGCACCTGTTCTAAGGTTGTAGAAGGTTGTAAAAGAGTGAAATAGGCCTTTAAGGATTAAAAAGTCTCCTGTGGGAACTCCTGGAAGTAGAACCATGCCTATTTACTGTGGTCACCAAGGAAAACAATGCCTGGGGTGAACGTCCTCTGAAAGTAGGCAGAATTGGTGTAAAAGATGGACTAAACTTGAGACTTCATACCTATGTAGCAATCATGTTGTAGCCATAGATGCTGAAAGTAACCTTAAAATAAATAAATTTAGATATTTCCCTGATCTGCTAAAGCGTTTCGCTTGCAGTATTTTCCTATTTTCCTGTCAATTTGGGAAGAAGGAGTGTGCGCTGACTTATCTTTTTTAACCATCTCTGAAAAGCAGAAAATAACCATTGCATCATTATGGTAAAATCATTTTCTCAGAGGAACTGTTACTGAACAGAATTTTTAGAAAACTGTCCAGCTTAAGTGCAGTGATAGTTGTAATGAACTCATTGATCCGAGTTCAGGCTGCATGATATGAAAATTGTATCATTTCATGAATTTTAACTTCAAAAATGTCTTCAAGATTGATGCTGACCTGAAATGGTTGAGGTTGGAAATATATCATCTTTTCAATATTTTTTGTAGATTGATATGATGAAGAAAGCATTGAAAATTTTATCAACACCAGACTTATGTGAGCAGGCTGGCAAGAGTACAGTTGAAAGTTGCCTGTCTGTCATCATATTATCATTAGCTATGGTCAGTAAGTTTGTTACATCTTATCGGCTTGTATGTGTTTTGTCTGTTTTATTTAGTGCAGCCTGGTTTTAGCTTACCTGTCTAAAAGTCTCTGTGGGCTGTTGCCATTACCTGTTATATGTTTGACTACATTCCAGTCTTCACAAGGATATTTCTGTACGAATACAGTTGCAGACTTGTGTACATTTAATTTGAATTTATGGAATATCAGAGGTGAGAATTTCAAAGTAAACAAATTTCCCTTAATTAAATAGCACATTAATTGAGTAGCTGTTAGTTTAACCCTTTACTTAACGTGAAAAGCAGACAACACTTGCCAAAAAAATTCTTGAATAGGCCTAAAAAAATAATAATTTCTTTCTCAAGCCCTCCCGCATGGTCCTTTTGGCTGCCGCATGCCCTCTTTTTACAACCAATGTAACTTTAAAAGATTTAAAAAAATTAAATAGTTCATGTCTGATATTTTACCTAAGTTAAAAAAATTGATAAATTTGTCCCAGAGTGCAAGAAGGCTTTGCAATGCTTTAGCATTGCAAAGCCTTCTTGCTCTCAAGGGATGAAATACACCACCACCCATGCTATTCCGTAGATTTTGAGGCCTAAAACATAAACCAAGAACTTGAACTTTTGATGGCAAAGAAATAATTGCAGAAATAAAAAATAAAATAAAAAACCGCTTGCCCACATGCAGTTTTACAAATAATGACCTGAGAAACAGAAAATCTACTTTGTGTGGCCATAAATATTTTTTTTCATTTTTTGTCTCAGAAACATAAGTTATGACCCCCTCATTGGAACGAGCCTGTTCCAATGAGGGTCATAACCTATGTTTTTGAGACCAAAAATGAAAACAATAATGAAAATTAATTGGTGATTTTTGAGAATAGCGCTGGCTGGTTTTGAATGTTACATTGGGTAATGGGTTAAACAATATTTATTTCATAAACTCAAAATGTAAAATAAGTTACAGAATATATGGATTCGGAAGTAAGTATGCAAGCTTATATTTAGCCGTTTCCACTTGATGAGCATATTACAAGCAAGCAAACAACATCAAGAGGTTGGGAGAAACACAAACAATGAAATCATTTTGGTAATGGAGATGTGTTATGTCATGGAAGCAATGATCATTGACCCCAACTCAAGGACGGTAACCCGTTGGCAACACCATTAATATCAGATGTAATTAAATATTACGTGTGCACATTGTCAAGAATTGTGGACAGGTATTGAACTTTGATGAGCTATAAACAAGATTCTATGATATCATCGGCTTCAACATGGACAGGGGGGACAACCCAAGAAGTGGGATGAGGATTACGACCTGGGTGGAAGAACAAAATCTTTTCGTAGCGAGAATGAACTGTTCAACTCGGTTGAAAACAAGACGGTTTTCCTCGGAAGTTAAAGTTTCATATCCGAATACCAGCTTTTATTGGCAAAGAGGCTTTTTAATTAACAAGGTTCCACTGTTCCTAATAAAATCTGTTTGCTTGTGAATCTATGTATATATTTCTCTTGTTATTTTTAAGGTTATGGCTGGCACTGGAAATCTTGAGGTTCTAAGATATTGTAGAATGTTAAGAAAGCGAGTTGGACCACAGTATAATTACATGATGTATGGCTCTCACATGGCAATCAGTATGGCCGTAGGCTTGCTATTTCTGGGTGGTGGAAGGTGAGAATTTGTACACAAAATACTACTGGGAAAATGTTCTCTGAAAACATTTACCATTTTTATACCCCCAAAAAATTTAGGGGGGTATATTATATATGGCGCTCTACGTCCGTCTGTAGATGGAGTTGGTTTCCACACTTTAACTAAAATTCTGCTTGGCCAACTGAAACCAAACTTAGCATGTGGGTTAGGTATGATGAGAAGAAGAACCCTATTCATTTTGAGATCATTGTGCCAAGGGTCAAGGTCATAGTGACCTTGAACTTTAATTTTTTTTTTATTTAGCAGAGTTGGTTTCTGCTATGTAATTAAAGTTCCTCTTTGCCAACTGAAACCAAACTTAGCATGTGGGTTAGGCATGATGGGAGGAAGAACCTTATTCATTTTTTGGGGGGGAGGGGGTGGGGGTGGGGGCAGACATGTTAAGTTTGAGAAAGTCAGAATAGTGAGATATTTTTATACTGTACCAATGACCCAGACATAGCTGGTGCTAACTCTTAAAATATAGGGCCAAACACAAATTTTGCCCCCCAATCCCCAAAATTTGCATCTAAAACTAAAGAAAACATGTCCTGAGAGGCCCTCCACACTTCGCCCCTACTGCGCATGCGCAGTGTCAAGGACGTTCCGAAATTGGCGCCATTTATTATTCTAAGTTTGGCCCTTCATCAGTTAACATCTGACTGATCTTTGTGCTTTTAAATCTCAGTTTAAATGATGCCAGACACATAAATATTAGTGAAATGGTGATTCTAAGGAGGATAGAAAAGGAGGAGAGGAAAAGAATGTGTGACAGAATATTATCAGGGCTGTAACTTAAAATTTTTTAATGAAATTATGTTAAGTTACCTATTTTCAAGGCAGCAGCCATTTTGTTGTCATTCTGATTATTTAGTTACACTGTTTTTACAAGTGTTTTTCCTCTCTCCCTGTCCTTTAAGTTCCCCCTTGCTATTCTCCCATGCTTTTGGCATAATTTCTGTAATTATTATTACTAAAATTTCTTGGGAGTTTAGCTGAATAACAGAATGAATTCTGTTCTTTCCCCATGTTTACGTCTTCACCTACGGGTGGTTAGGCGTTGTGTTCTGCATCTACCATCTGATGTTCTGCAGTTTCTTCCCTGGAAGTCTCTGTTTTGCATCAGATGGTGTATTTTTGGTAACTGATTTCGGGCCTGGGTGCCTGGAGTCTTATTTTAGTGTTTTTACACTCATTGTTTACATTTACAACAGCCCTCTGTGTGAGGGGGGGATTTCTAAATAATAATATCTTTATGTTATTTCAATCATAACTAGATACATTATTATTGTTCGTAAGTGTTGAATAAATTGTTTAAAATATTTTTAAAATTTTTGTCCACACTTAGGCTTGGGATCCATTGGGGCTCAACGTTACTTTTCAGAAACTTGGGCTGTTCTGAAAAAGTATTTTTTCAAAATATTTTGATTTCAATTATTTTTTCTATATTAATGGATCATATTATTATTATGTATTTTGATTGCCAGGGGTTAGTGCGAGTACCAGGACTTGTTTTCTTTTCACATTGAAAGAATATTGATCTATTGTTTTAAGAGGAAGTCTTCCTCTGACCTTATTATCATTCTATATGTGGTCAGTGTACTCGCATTAACTCCGGTTCTGTATCGTATGATTTCGATGACAATATGGGAAGCGTATGTCACGGTATGTTGTTGGGGATTTGGACACTCCGGTCCTTTCCCCGCAGGGTCACTCTACTTTATCAATTTCTATTTCAGACGATCAAGATTAGGGTGATGTATCTGTGATGTCTTCCAACAGTGTGCCTCCGTCGTCACAATTAATGAAGGGCTAGCGGAAAAGTGCTCATGTAATACGCCAATTGCCTAAGAGGACCCTAGTAGGTTCGACGGCCTTTGACGTCCGCTAGCTCGCCCGGTGTAGCGTCCATTCACCGAATGGTTCGGCAGCCGGGTTCGTCCGTTGCGGTCTAGAAGGAATTTTGGGGTGATGCGAGCACTATAAAATTAACTTAATGCACACCCAGTGACGGCGGATCGGAGGGAGAACGGAGGAAGCCTTTTAGTCCGGTTCATAGCTCGTTCCGGTCCTTCCGGACGGCAAGCGAGAGAGGCCCCTCTCTCGTTCAACAACATCTGGCCCCAGATGTTGTGGTACAAATGTGTCGTTAGCGGAGCATACGTCCGTCGCTCGGGACGCTCCGTTGTATAGGCAGTCCGCTGAGACTGCTAAGGCTTCCTCTTCTCGTCAGCGCACACGACCGCACCTTGGCTGCGTGACCGCCGATATATTACCAGCTTCGCCGATCAAGGATTCTTCGGCGACCAGGTCACACCATCCGGCAGCCAGGGATTCGAGACCGATAGACTCCGGACGTTCGCATAGGAAAAGTATGCGGGAGCCATCTGATGCGGAGCTGCCCTCGGCGAAGCAGCGATAGACTGCGCCTCCGCAGGTCTCGACGCCGGACATTCTTGTGCACATAGCACAGCTTATCGCAGCAGCCGACAGAAACGGTGTCGGATCGAGAATTATCCGACAGCGCTGGGTCGGTAGCCGGGGACTCGAGGCCTGCAGACTCCGGACGTTCGCATAGGAAGTATGCGGGAGTCAACGTACACGGAGCTTCCAGCGGCAATGCATCGTAAGTCCGCTACTGCACAGGCCTCGGGAACGGACGTGCTTTCCTTAATAGCACAGTTTATCGCAGCATCCCAGCATCAACTGAATCTGTCGCATATATTTTATCCGACGATGCTGGGTCGGGACGCTCCGCGGAAGCGGGTACGGACGTCCGAAAGTTTCATCCGGTCCGACGGGATACCGAAAGGGATTCGGTGGATTTCAAGCTTTCCCTTTCGGAACAACATATGCTGCGATGCCGGATAAGAAACTGATAGCGTCGGTGGACTTAGAAATTTTTGGTTCGGTTCAGGGACATCGTCCCTCAGTTCCGACATAGTCCAATAATGTCACACAAACTTTCGAATTATTGAACGACGCTATATATATTATTATTTTATGCTTGCTATCCAAGCATTTCTGGTTTCTTGTTCGAAGAGTTATGGAGATGTCTTTCAAAAGTGTGCCTCTGTCGTCATAGTTAATGAAGAGTTAGCGGCAATAAGTGCTCATGGAATATGTCTATCGCTTACGGAGTGACATTCGCTAGCTCACCCGGTGTTGCGTACATTCATCGAATGGTTCGGCTGCCGGGTTTGTCCGTTGCGGTCTAGGAAGGAGATTTGGGTGATGCGAGCACTTTAATTACTTTAGTACTCACCCAGTGACGGCAGATTGAGGACAGATCGGAGGAAGCCAACAACATAGGGGACCGCATGTTGTGGTTCAGATATTTTACATTCGGAGCATATGTCCGTTGCTCGGGACGCTCCGTTATATTGACAGTCCGAGAGACTGTCTTTAATGCTTCCTCATCCTCACAGCAGGGCACACGACCGCACATTGGCTACGTGACCTCGAGTATCCGATCAGTTTCGGCATTCAGTGATTCCACAGCGAATAGGTCGCGCCATCCGGTAGCCAAGGGACACGAGGCCTATACACTCCGTTCGCTCGCATATTGGAAGTATGCAAGGGGTAACGATCTCGGAGCTTCCTGCGGCAATGCATCGTAAGACCGCTGCTCCTCAGGCCTCAGTGACGGACGTGCTATCCGAGTTAGCACAGTTGTTTCGCAGCATCCCAGCAATTGACGGTTTCTCGGTCGAATCAGGAATTATCCGACGGCGCTGGGTCGGTGCGGTCCGCGGTTGCATCAAGCTACGGACGACCGAACGCTTTATAGGGTCCGACAGGATGGCGAAAGGGATTCGAAAGATTTCGAGTTTTCCCTTTAGTAGTATCGGAAGATGCCTTTCATATCTTCTGGCATTTCTTCCAGTGATTATTTTTCGGACTTCATTGCTGCGATCTTGGATAAGAGACTTATAGCGTCATTGGACTCGGATTTTTCGATCGGTACAGGGACTTTGTCCCTGACTTACCGACGCAGTCCAATATTGTCATTACAACATGTGTTTTATTTTTCGACGCTATATATTTATATATATATACAAGACGGCTACTAAGCATGATAGTTTAGTTTCTTGTCCGCGTGGCTCATTTCTGCCATTTTATCTTTTTTTTTACATATAGTTTATTTTGGCAGAGCAGGGCATACCGAGAGTTCATATGCGTCTAGACGGTGTGATTAAAGACTGCATATATTCTTTTTCACCGTTTATGTCTTTTCCAATTTCAATGTTGGGAATGACATTATGTATATTAGACTTAACTTAGACGCTTTATTATACGTAATCCGCCTTACTGAGGCGTTATCATTACGTCTTCAAGAAAAGATTTACGGGATATTATTCTCAATGTAATTTCTTTTGAGGGCAGTAGTTTGTTCACGTATAACTCTGCCCTTCAGTGGCTGATTGGAGTTGGTTAGACGTGAGGCAGCCCTAGCTACATCCACGCGTGGATAGTAGGTTAAGAACTCTCTCAGAGTCGCTTCGTTCTCGGAGGAGCTTCTCTTCGACGGCAACTTTCCGGCAATCCATGAATTGCTTGATTTATACATTCTCTTGTCTATCTAGTGTTACAAGAGATTCAGACTGGGGCAAACATTCGGTGGTTGACTCAGAGAGTGCCGCCGCAGTTGCCGGACCCGAGTGTGGCTGTTATGACGGTTGCCAGTCAAACAGATTGGGATATATACTGATCCCTACGGATTCGAAGTGCCAGGGTCTTTGGGTTCCGCAGTCTTTTAGCTATCAGTTAACTTCCGCGGAATAATGTTTTTTAGGCTTGCTTTATGTCATTGCATGAACATTATTCAGAAACGCATGCCCAAATTCCTGTCCTTTAATTCGACAGTAGTGGCGTATCTCCGGAACCAGGGAGGCACTCTTTCGTTTCCGTTATTCAATTTAATGGAAAGAATCCGTTTGTTGGTTATAGTACACCAAGTTCAGTTTTGGTCCGTCATATTCTGGGTCGTCTGATTGTTTTATCGCACTCCCGTTCTCTTACGGGTCGCTTGTTGCTGTCAGAATGGACTCTCAACAAACAAGTATTCAATCAGATTTGCTATCTATGGGAGCGCCCAATGATGTTTTATTTATGACACAGCTGGCTAATCAATTGCAGACGTATGTGTTGGCTTGTCCAGATCTCTGAGCTAATACTGTTAACGCTCTATTGATCTATAGGACAGAATGTTAGGATACGCGTATCCTCCGGCGCTGTTGTTTTTAGCAGGTATTGCTAAGATAAACAACCACAATACATTTCTGTTGATAGCATCTCTATCTTCACAGAGATCATGAGTAATTTACTCTCTTGTCTACTGTGGATCTTAACGTGAAATCTTCCTCTATGTGAGGATCTTTTTTCACTGGGTAAATCGTGTCATCTTTATCACAACCAGCAAGGTCGCAACCTTCATGTATTCCGTTGTGTGGTCCGTATTGCATTGTAAGCACTGTACTGGACGAGCTTTGGACGCGATTTCTTACTATAGGAGATCCTCTTCTTCGCTATTCTATGCGACTAAAGTGGAGGCTCTTCCGTCGTGGTGTAGGGATCATTATGTTCATATGGTTGATCCCTCCATACTACTCATTGCTATTTTTTAGTATACTTGTTTCACAAGATCTACTGCAGCCTGTTGTTATTTAGGTTATAGGTTTATGTTACCTCATACCTATGCACTCTACGATAGTTTACAATTGAGTCTTTTGTCTCTTTATCTAAGTCAGTTAGTAACTTTTTGATAAATAGACTTAGAATCTTTAGATTAAATTTCTATACGGATTTTAACTTCAGGTTCTTATTTAGCTAAGTAATCATTTGAGCCTCTGGAAACAGTAGTTTTCAAATTCTGACCTTTTAGACAGTAATTATGTTGGTTTCTCTTTTACTGTAGAGTCAGTGAGTTTCATGCACTATCGATGGATGATTTTCACTTTCATAGTTTCGGAATCAATACTTCCGTTACTATTTAGGTTGGATTGTTGCATAAGAGTTAGGCTCCTATTATCCGGAACCTATTATTTTAAGGTCCTTCCGTCTTCGTATGGGCATAGGCCTTTACTCTTTCCGGGTACAGTTTATGTATTTATAAACAGATATCTGTTTATTACAAGGGCGTAAGCTTCTTCTGTCTTTGATGTCTAGTAGAAGGACGTTACGCTCCATTTTATTGTTAATGGATTCTATTAACTAGCGTACTGCTTATGGTATATCATTGGCTTAGCAGTTGTGCTTAAGATTTCGGCTCATGAAGTAAGAGTTCTTCTACTTCTTGGGCTTACATTAATAGTGTTCTATTATAGATTTTTGAAGGCTGCTCATTGCGCTCAGCCATCCATTCATGAATTTTATCTCAGAAATATCGAGTCCATTTCTGGAGGCCTCTATTGTTAGGTCTATTATCTACTGCTCAGAATGTCATTCACTTAACAGTTGCTACTATAGCTAGGTAGGCTGTCTGTTTCGGCAGTGTCTCCGTTCGGCTGCCCTCTTCGCTCTGGGCTATTTGACCCAGGGCAAGAAAAAGGGGGGGGGGGGAGGGTGTTCCCTTGGGTCACCTGTTTTTACTATGAAAACAAGGGGATACCTCCTCCGGAGTTAGTAATTCTGAGCTGTTATTGGGATGGTTGTTTAGTGAGAAGTTTAAGTTTATAAAATTCATTCAAGTCTTAGTTTTTAAAGTATAGCTTTTGAATATTGCATATGTCAACGGACATGATTATGCAATTCTCACACACTTTTAGGAGTATAAGAGTCTCTATTCTCTAGACTTACTTTATTATTGGCTTACTTTAAAAATTATTAGTATAAGGATTATTGGATATTAATAGAGTACATGGATGTATGAAGCTCAATTTTTGGAAGGTGTTGTATCTTTCTAATTTATCATAAATAAGAAAGATACATGTAAGGCCTATTACTTCTTTTCCCTACAGGGGATGACTCTATTTTATTTTATTGAGCGTATTCCATTTTGCTCTATGTCCTTGGCCCTCCAGCCTTTTTACTATTCAGCTATGTCTGGGTCATTGGTACAGTATAAAAATGTTAAAAAATTTATAGTAATTTATATATTTTTTATACTTACCAATGACCCAGACGGGGATGGCCCTCCCAGGAGTTGGGAACTCTTGCCTCCCCGCTGAGTACATAGCGCTTACCAGGCACTGGTTATTAGAATGATAAATGGCGCCAATTTCGGAACGTCCTTGACACTGCGCATGCGCAGTAGGGGCGAAGTGTGGAGGGCCTCTCAGGACATGTTTTCTTTAGTTTTAGATGCAAATTTTGGGGATTGGGGGGCAAAATTTGTGTTTGGCCCTATATTTTAAGAGTTAGCACCAGCTATGTCTGGGTCATTGGTAAGTATAAAAAATATATAAATTACTATAAATTTTTTAACTTTTATGCGGCGAAGCTTGTTTTTCCATACAAGACAAAACTGTAATTTACCCCCCCCCCCCCCCCCCAATCCATTACTTTTAGAAATCGAGCTAAAAAATTAAATAAATATTGGCAACGTTGCGGGAACATATGCACAGTTTCATCTAACTGACTGATAAAAATTAGGGTGGAAAAATAAAATAAATTCTAAACAACCCCCCACCCCCACCCTAACATAAATTCAAGTCAGAAAAATGAAGGAGGGGTGGAACACCCACCCCTAAATTTGAAGATAATTTTTTTGATTTGCTGCCCTCTGTACAAGTAGAGTACTGGGCTTCAGTTCTGACATCCCCACCCCCTCACTAGAATGATCTCCCAGGATTTCAGACCATGGCTCCACCACTGAAACGTAAGATTTGGTGCTTTATCAAGATGCAAAATTTTACTAAAAAGCTATATTTTAGCAAAAATCAACATTTCCTTATTTTTGAGGAGTCACTAAGCTGCATAAAGTTGGTTTGTTTATGTTTTAGACCTCATAATCTACAGAGTGGGTGGTGGTGTATTTCATCCCTTGAGTTCAAGAAGGCTTTGCAATGCTGAAGCAATGCATAGCTTTCTTGTACTCGAGAGACAAATTTAACAATTTTATTAAATTGGGTAAAATATCAGACATAAACATTTAATTTTTATTTTTAGCTCACCTACATCTGTAAGATGTGGTGAGCTATTGTCATAACCTCATGCATCAGCGTCGGCGTCCGGTTTGTCCAATATTGTAAGATTTAATGTTAAGGTTAATTTCTCAAACATCAGTGGGCTCAGGCCTTTGATATTGCATATGTAGGTTGTAGGGGACTATCAGAACAGTATTTAACCCAGATACTATGACTTTTTTTCCAAATTTCATCTAAAATTTTCTGCCAAAAGTTGTAAGAATTTGCGTTTAGGTGTTGTAAGAATTTGCGTTAAAGTCAGCTTTTGTGCAGATTGTGGTGCTTTAACTTCTCATTACTGTTGATTTTCATATTTCAATAACAACTGTAGGTATTAACACGACTGTATGCAGAAATTTAACGGAAAATTTTCTTTTTTTTTCAGTCAAAATTTTCATGTTTTTCTCGGACTTAGTAAATTTTAAGTTGTAAAACTTTGTAAACTTTGTGTTTAAGTGAGTTGTGTTTCTATGTGTCTTTCCAGGCGATTAATATTCTACACTTGGATTACTGAACTCCATTGCAGCAATATTTAACCCTCATTACATGCATATTTGAGGAATTTGAGGCTGATTTTCTGCCAAAACTTGTAAGAATTAGCGTTTAGGTGTTGTAAGAATTTGCGTTAAAGTCAGCTTTTGTGCAGATTGTGGTGCTTTAACTTCTCATTACTGTTGATTTTCATATTTCAATAACAACTGTAGGTATTAACCCGACTGAATGCAGAAATTTAACGGAAATTTTCTTTTTTTTTCATTCAAAATTTTCAGGTTTTTCTCGGACTTAGTAAATTTTAATTTCTAAAAGTTTGTGTTAAGGTGAGGTGTTAAGGTGAGTTCTCAAAGATCAGTGGGCTCAGGCCTTCGATATTGCATATGTAGGTTGCAGGGGACTATCAGAACAGTATTTAACCCTGATACTACGACTTTTTTCCAAATTTCACCTAAAATTTTCTGCCAAAAGTTGTTGTAAGAATTTGCGTTTAGGTGTTGTAAGAATTTGCATTAAAGTCAGCTTTTGTGCAGATTGTGCTGCTTTAACTTCTTATTACTGTTGATTTTCATATTTTTATACTGTACCAATGACCCAGACTTAGCTGGTGCTAACTCTAACAAAACCAGGGCCAAACACAAATTTTGCCCCCCAATCCCCAAAATTTGCATCCAAAACAAAAAGAAATCATGTCCTAAAGGACCTCCATACTACGCCCCCACTGCCCATGCGCAGTGACGCAGACGTCCCGAAATTGGCGCCAATTATCATTCTCTGTTTGGCCCTTCATCAGTCAACATCTCACTGATCTTTGTGCTTGTAAATCTCAGTTTAAAGGATGCCAGACATGTAATTTTTGGAGAAATGGTGATTCTAAGGAGGTTATAGAAGGAGGAGAGGAAAAAGAAGTGACAAAAAATAATCAGGGCTGTACTTGAAATTTTTTGATGAAATTATGTTAAGTTGCCTATTTTCGAGGCATGGGCCTCTTGTTGTCATTCTTGCTAAATGTTGCACTGCTTATTCAGTGTTTCCTCTTCCCTAGCCTTCTAAAGTCCCCCCTTGCAATTCTCCCATGCTTTTGGCATATTTTTGAGAAAGTTCATTTCTAAAATTTTCCTGGGAGAGTTGCTTGGATACAGAATGTTTTCTGTTATTTTCCCCTTAGTTACGTTTTCACCCATGGGTGTATAAACGTTGTGTTCTGCATCTTCCATCTGATGTTCTGCAGATTCTCCCCTGGGAGTCTCTGTCTTGCATCAGATAGAGTGTAATTTTGATGACTGATTTCGGGCCAGTTTTGTCAGTGCCTGGAGTCATGTTTTCTGGTGTTTTACACTGTTTGTTTACATTGGCAACAGCCTTTTTTGAGGGGGGCTGTTTGCCTTTGGTGTAGTTTATCTCACTATAAGATACATTTATATTATCCGTAAGTGTCTCATTAATTATTTAATATAAATTTAAAATTTTTGACCACACTTTGCCATCGGATCCATCGGGGCTCAACGTTACTTTTCAGCAACTTGGGCTTCGCTGAAAAAATATTTTTTCAAAATTATTTTGATTTGCAATTGTTTTTTCATTTATTAATGGATCATGTTATTATGTATCTTTGTGTCAGGGGTTTGTGCGAGTAACTAGGACTTGTTGACTTTTCACAATGAAAGGATATTGTTCAAATTGTAATGGGAAGAAATCTTCCTCTGACTTTCATGATCATTGTATTAATTGTAGTCAGTGTTCTCGCACTAATCCCTGTCCTATATGTCAACATTGGGATGATAAACATTGGAAACGTGTGTCACGGTATGTTGTTTCTGGAGAAAGGGCTATGCCGGCTCTTTCTCCACAAGGTCACTCTACTCTCTCAGTTTCTATTTCAGAGGAACAAGAACAGGGTGATGTTTCCATGTTATCTTCTACAAGTGTGCGTCCGTCGTCACAAATGAATTCAGAGCTAGCGGCAAAAGTGCTCATGGAGATTAGACAAATGTCGTCCGCTAGCTCGCCCGGTGTAGCGTCCATTCACCGAATGGTTCGGCAGCCGGGTTCGTCCGATGCGGTCCAGGAGGAAATTTTGGGTGATGTGAGCACTATAAACATAATAGATGCACACCCAGTGACGGCAGATAGTAAGCGAGAACGGAGAAAGCCTTTGAGTCCGGTTCCTAGCTCGTCCAGCCGGGCCGCGAGCGAGAGAGGCCCCTCTCTCGTACAACAACATCTGGGACCAGATGTTGTGGTACAAAATGTGTCGCAAGCGGAGCATACGTCCGTCGCTCTGGACGCTCCGTTGTATAGGCAGTCCGCGGAGACTGCTAAGGCTTCTTCTTCTCGTCAGCACACACGACCGCACCTTGGCTGCGTGACCGCCGATATCTTACCAGCTTCGCCGATCAAGGATTCTTCGGCGACCAGGTCACACCATCCGGCAGCCAGGGATTCGAGACCGATGGACTCCGGACGTTCGCATAGAAAAAGTATGCGGGAGCCATCTGATGCGGAGCTGCCCTCGGCAAAGCAGCGAAAGACTGCGCCTCCGCATGTCTCGACGCCGGACATTCTTGTGCAGATAGCACAGCTTATCGCAGCATCCCAGCAGCCGACAGAAACGGTGTCGGATCGAGAATTATCCGACGGCGCTGGGTCGGTACGCTCCGCCGAAGCATCGGGGGCGGACGACCGGGAACATCATGAGGTCCGACCGGATGGTGAAAGGGATACGGATGATTTGGAGCTATCCCTTTCGGAACAACATAAAGCTGCCGTGGACTTCATCCGGCACTTTCTCCCTCAAGTTGTTCCGTCGGGCCAGACTGCTGCGGTTCCGGACAAGAGGATTATAGCGTCATTGGACTCTGAATTTTTTGAGCGGTTCAGGGACATCGCTCCCGAGTTTCCGTCGCAGTCCAATAATGTTGCTAGAACATTTGAATTATTGAATGACACTATATTTAAACTTGCTTCCAAGACGGGGAAAGCAGGTTTCTTGTCCGCTAATACTCTCAACCTGCCTTTCATTAATGCAAGGAATAAATTCGACACGGCAGGACAGGGTGTTCCGAGAGTTCCTCTGCGTATGGACGACGAGGCGGAAGACTTATAGCTATCATTACCGTCGTCGGCTTCTATTCCAACCGCAGTGTTGGAAACAGCTATTGCGTCTAACAGAGCCAATTTAGATGCCTTATCTTACGCAGATCACCTTACTAAGGCGTTATCACTGCGCCTTCAAGGGAAAGAGTTTCAGGATATACAATCCTCTTTAAGACTTCTTTCAAGGGCAGTAGCTTATTCCACGTGTAACTCCGCCCTTTCAGTGGCAAACCTGGAGTTGGTTAGACGTGACGCAGCCCTAGCTACATCCACACTCGTGGATACTAAGGTGAAGAACTCTCTTAGAGTCGCTTCGGTCTCCGGAGAACTTCTCTTTGACGGCAAGCTTTCTGCTATTTATGATAAAATTACAAAGAAAGCTTCGGATTCTCTGTTGTTCAAATCTGCTTCTAAGAAGTCGGATACAGCAGACAAGAATAAGACAGGCACTTCTGGGTCTAATGCGCCCAAGAGAGGTTCCTATAGAGGTTCCGGTGCGTCCTCTTGGTCTTATTCGAGAGACCGTCAGGGTAGCGACTCTCGTTCGGGACGTCCTTCGGGCCGGGACAACCGGTCGGACGCCCCGAGGTCGACAGGGCGAGGTGCGGGTCGTGGAGGACGTGGTTTCTCCTACCGCAGGCCTCGCAGGTCCAGGAGGTGATGGCTTAAACCTCTATCGCGTACCGGTTGGCGGAAGGTTGTCGAGCTTTTCACAAGAATGGGCGTCGATTACGGACGACCCTTGGGTGAGAGGAGTGACTTCGGAAGGTCTGAAGATATCCTTCAAACGAAAGCCTCCATTAACTCGAAGTCCAAAGTGGACTCAACTTCCGTCAAATCCGCAGAAAAGAGACGCTCTGTTATCAGAGGTGCAGTCTCTTTTAATGAAGAACGCGGTAGAGGTCGTAGAAAACCAGGAAACTCCGGGATTCTACAGCCATCTATTTCTGGTTCCGAAACCAGACGGCTCGTTCCGTCCAGTCATAGATTTGAGCTGGATAAACAAGCTGATCGTCGCTCCGAAATTTTATATGGAGACGATTCGGTCGGTCAGAGCGAGTATTCGGGTGAACGATTATGCATCAAGCATAGATCTCAAAGATGCGTACTTTCACGTCATGGTACATCCGACATTCCGAAAGTATCTACACTTCGCAGTCCTAGGAGTGGTGTATCAATTCCGGGCGATGTGCTTCGGATTGAATCTAGCACGCTGGGCTTTCACTCGGGTAATGAACTCGGTAATGATCTATTTCCGAGCTCATTCGTCTGCGGTAACGTCGGCCTACCTGGACGTCATTCTTCAGAGGTACGGCAACGAGTTAACGCTTCAGAACGATGTTCAGAATCTACTTCTATTGCTCCAACGTCTCGATTTTATAGTAAACGAGGAGAAGTCGGATCTGGTGCCGTCCAAGTCATTCACTCATCTGGGAATGAGCTTCGAGACGCACAACAATCTCGTTCGTCTGCCGTTAACCAGAGCGAAATTAGTCAGTTGTTACGCTCGCTATTGTCTGCACGCAGACAAAGTCACAGCGAGAGAATTTATGAGACTGATAGGTCTGTGCGGAGCCGCTGCGGATCTCATTCCGATGGGGCGGTTACGCACGCGTCCTCTCCAAATTTTCTTGACTCAGAATTGGAGTGTGAAAATTCATTCGCTCGACGTAGACGTTCTCTTGTCAGATCAAGTGAAACAAGAGATTCAGACTTGGGCAAACATTCAGTGGTTAACTCAGGGAGTTCCGCTGCAGTTGCCGGATCCGAGTTTTACCATTATGACGGATGCCAGTCAAACAGGTTGGGGTGCATCATTAATCCCAACGGATTCGAGATGCCAGGGTCTTTGGGATCCGCAATTCCTGTGCAAGCACATAAACATCAAGGAAATGATGTCAATTTGGCTTGCGTTACGTCATTGGATGGACATTATTCACAATGCTCATGTCCAAATCCTATCTGACAATACGACAGTAGTGGCGTATATACGGAATCAGGGAGGCACTCATTCAGTTCCGTTGTTCAATCTAACGGAAAGAATCCTTCTGTTTGCGCTAGAACATCACGTTCTTCTTTCGGTCCGTCACATACCGGGTCGTCTGAATGTGCTAGCAGACTCCCTTTCACGAAAGGGTCGCTTGTTGCCGTCGGAGTGGACTCTCAACAAACAAGTATTCAATCAGATTTGCTACCAATGGGAACGGCCAATGATAGACTTATTTGCGACACATCTCAACAATCAGTTGCAGACGTATGTGTCTCCGTGTCCGGATCCAAGAGCATTTGCAGTAGACGCTCTGTCGATCCCTTGGGACGGAATGATAGGATATGCGTATCCTCCAGCGCCGTTAATTCAACAAGTATTGCTAAAGATAAAGCAATCTCAATGCAAGATTCTGTTGGTAGCATCTCTGTCGCCACAGAGACCGTGGATAAATCTACTCAGGTGTCTGTTGTGGGACCTACCGCGAAAGCTCTCACCACGGGAGGATCTTCTTTCGCAGGGGAAATCACGCCAACTCCATCACAACCCGCAAGGTCTCAACCTTCACGTTTTTCCGTTGTGCGGTCCTTCTTGCATGGCAAGCACTTTACAGGACGAGCAGTGGACGCGATTTCTAACTGTAGGAGGACCTCCTCTTCGCTAAACTATGTGGCTAAGTGGAAGGTTTTTCGTCGTTGGTGTAGGGATCATTCTGTAGATGTATTCGATCCCTCTATACCAGACATTGCAAACTTTCTAGTATACTTGTTTGACGAAATCAAACTGCAGCCTGTTACTATAAAGGGTTATAGGTCTATGTTATCTGATACCTATGCACATCATGATAGTTTACAAATTGGATCTAATGTCTCTTTATCTAAGTTAGTTAGAAACTTCTCGATAAATAGACCCAGAACTCTTAGATTAATTCCTAAATGGAATTTAGCTTGGGTTCTTCTTAAATTAAAGGAAAAGCCATTTGAACCTCTTGGGACAGTAGATTTCAAATTCTTATCTTATAAGACAGCTTTTCTCTTAGCTTTCTCTTCTGCTAGAAGAGTCAGTGAGCTTCATGCACTGTCGGTGGATGATTCTCACTATTGTAGTGTCGGGAACACTATCACCTTCACTACTAATGTGGGTTTTTTAGCTAAGAATCAGGCTCCTAATAAATATCCGGAACCTATTGTTATTAAGGCTCTTCCGTCTTCAGACGGGCGTAGGCCTTCACTCTGTCCTGTTAGAGCGTTACGTATCTATAAACAGAGATCTCAGTTTATCAGAAAGGAACGAAAACGTTTCTTTCTGTCTTTGATGCCTAATAGAAGGGACATTTCGGTCCATTCTATTGCTAGATGGATTCAATTAACTATCCGTACTGCTTATGAGAGTTTATCTTCTTCTCAGCAGTCTGTGCTTAAGATTTCCGCTCATGAAGTAAGAGCTCTTGCTACTTCTTGGGCTTATGCTAATAGTGTTGCTATTACAGACTTGATGAAGGCTGCTTATTGGTCTCAGCCATCCACATTCACGAATTTTTATCTCAGAAATATTGAGTCCATTTCTGGAGACCTGCATTGTTTAGGTCCGTTATCTGTTGCTCAGAATGTCGTCCACTAAACAGTTGCAACTATAGTTATGCAGGCTTTCTGTTCCGGCAGTGACTCCGTCCGGCTGCCCTCTTCGCTCTGGGCTATTTGACCCAGGGCAAGGGGAAGGGGGGGGGGGGGGGGGCGGGTGTTCCCTTAGGTCACCTGCTTTATAGTGAAAAGCAAGGGAATGCCTCCTCCAAGTCAGTATTTCTGAGTCGCTTCCGGGATGGTTTTAAAGTGTAATATTAATGTTAAAATTCATTCATGTCTTATTTTTAAAGTGTAGCTCGGTGTGAAGCATTTGTATATGTCAAGTGTCAAACGGGCTTTAATATACAATACTCGGACACTTTTAAATGACTATAAAGAGTCTCAATTCTCTGGACTACTTTATTTATTGGCTTACTTTAAAAATAATTAGTATAAGGGATATACTGGATGTTAATAGAGAACATGAATATTATTGTGCTCAATTATTAAGGGTATTGTATCTTTCTAATTTAATATTAAATAAGAAAGATACATGTAAAGCCTAATACTCCTTTTCTTCTTAAGGGGTTATCTCTTTATTATATAG
Organism: Pictodentalium vernedei; assembly: GCA_031216915.1. Classification (NCBI taxonomy): domain Eukaryota; kingdom Metazoa; phylum Mollusca; class Scaphopoda; order Dentaliida; family Dentaliidae; genus Pictodentalium; species Pictodentalium vernedei. The sequence goes on along the minus strand of CM062292.1, from coordinate 137,423,278 downwards.
TTGAGCTTATTGGATTTTCCTCTATGTCCTAGGCCCTCCAGCCTGTTTACTATTCAGCTAAGTCTGGGTCATTGGTACAGTATAAAAATGTTAAAAAATTTATAGTAATTTATATATTTTTTATACTTACCAATGACCCAGACGGGGATGGCCCTCCCAGGAGTTGGGAACTCTTGCCTCCCCGCTCAGTACATAGCGCTGACCAGGCACTGCCAGTAAGAATGATAATTGGCGCCAATTTCGGGACGTCTGCGTCACTGCGCATGCGCAGTGGGGGCGTAGTATGGAGGTCCTTTAGGACATGATTTCTTTTTGTTTTGGATGCAAATTTTGGGGATTGGGGGGCAAAATTTGTGTTTGGCCCTGGTTTTGTTAGAGTTAGCACCAGCTAAGTCTGGGTCATTGGTAAGTATAAAAAATATATAAATTACTATAAATTTTTTAACATTTCAATAACAACTGTAGGTATTAACCCTACTGTATGCAGAAATTTAACGGAAATTTTCTTTTTTTTCATTCAAAATTTTCATGTTTTTCTCGGACTCAGTAAATTTTAAGTTCTAAAAGTTTGTGTTAAGGTGAGGTGTTAAGGTGAGTTCTCAAAGATCAGTGGGCTCAGGCCTTTGATATTGCATATGTAGGTTGCAGGGGACTATCAGAACAGTATTTAACCCTGATACTGCAATCTTTTTCCAAATTTCACCCAAAATTTTCGGCCAAAAGTTGTAAGAATTTGCGTTTAGGTGTTGTAAGAATTTGCGTTAAAGTCAGCTTTTGTGCAGATTGTGCTGCTTTAACTTCTCATTACTGTTGATTTTCATATTTCAATAACAACTGTAGGTATTAACCCCACTGTATGCAGAAATGTAACGGAAATTTGATTTTTTTTCAGTCAAAATTTTCATGTTTTTCTCGGACTTAGTAAATTTTAAGTTGTAAAACTTTGTAAACTTTGTGTTTAGGTGAGTTGTGTTTCTGTGTGTCTTTCCAGGCGATTAATATTCTACACTTGGGTTACTGAACTCCATTGCAGCAATATTTAACCCTCATTACATGCATATTTGAGGAATTTGAGGCTGATTTTCTGCCAAAACTTGTTGTAAGAATTAGCGTTTAGGTGTTGTAAGAATTTGTGTTAAAGTCAGCTTTTGTGCAGATTGTGGTGCCTTCACCTCTCATTACTGTTTATTTTCTCATTTCAATAACAACTGTAGGTATTAACCCTACTGTATGCAGAAATTTAACTGATTTCTTTTCTTTTTTTCAGTCACAATGTTCACGTTTTTCTCTGACTTACTCAATTTTAAGTTCTAAAAGTTTGTGTTAAGGTGAGGTGTTAAGGTGAGTTCTGTTTCTATGTGTCTTTCCAGGCAATTGATATTGTACGCATGGGTTACTGAACTACATTGCGGTAACGTTGCGCCCTTATTACATGCATATTTGAGGAATTTGAGGGGGATTTTTGGGACTTATATTCACTTTCTTTAAAAAAAAATTTTTTTAACTTTTTTTTTTTTATTTAATACTTTCTCATTCTTGTTACTAGTAACATTAAGGCTTATTTTAGTTGTTGATGTGATGTAATTTTGTTGGGACTTATAGTCACTTTCTTGAACGAATGTTTTTCCGCATCTCCTCTTTAACCAATGAATGTACTTCAATTACAATTTCAGTGATTTATGAAAGCCTTTCCTAATTCTTATTTATGATTTAATATCTGGCCTCATGATTCATATTCTTAATCATAAACATTTCTAAAAGAAAAAAATGCTTTTATATCCAATGATTCTATGTTGAATTGATATATAATAAATGCAGAAATATAGACTTTCCAAAGCCATAACATAAACCACATTAATCATTTGATGCCTAGTTATTTATATTAACTAAATATTAGGCATGTTACATTGGAACGACATTATCAAGCGCGAATGTAGGTGAGCGTTGGGATGTAACATCCCTCTTGTTTAAGTTTACATTGTTTATAAAAAGAGAGCATGCGGCAACCAAAGTGACCATGCAAGAGGGTCTGAGAAACAGATTCTTAACCTTCTTTGGCCTAACCCATGTCAATTTACAGATGTAGTCAACATGTTTTTTATGTTTTGCAGATTCACATTAAGTACAAAGCCTGAAGCTATCGGTGTCATGTTGTGTTCATTTTTTCCAAAGTTTCCAACTCACAGCAATGACAACAGGTAATGCGTATTCTTTTTAATTTTAACATGTACTGTTTCAATAAGCATTACTTGTAAGAAAATATTGTTATCGAAACATCATTGTGGAAGCATTCATTCTTTTAGTTTAATCTACATCAATGTTGTAAGATGAGTTTCAAGAAGATTTCTATTGGTTTTTCGTTAACTTTCAAGTATCTGGAAACCAATGTGCATACTGTTGGGTGCCAATTGTACTAAAAAGTTAGTTTGATACCAAAAATACAGCATTTGGCACCAGAAATTTTCTTTTGGTACGTCTCAGAAGCTTTGTGGATTAGTATCCCTTCACAAGGGCGGGATATAGAGAAGACCTCCATCCGTCTGTCCATCCATCCATCTGACCATCCATCTGTCCTACTTTATTTGTCCATCCAAAGCCATTACTCTATAATGCTTTGGTGGATTTCCATGAAAGTTTACACAATGGTAAAGACCAGTGGAAGGTCTTTTGCACAACAATACCATGCTCGAGTGGCAAGGGTCAAGGTCACAGGAATGGGAAAACTTAATTCTGTCACAGACTATTTGTCCGTCCTGAGCCGTAATTCAATAATGCTTGGCTGACAAAGGTTGTCATCTACTTACACAATTGCATCATTTTCAATCCCAGTATGCAGGGTTTTATTATTTAAAAGGTTTATCAATATCAATTAACCCTTTATCCAAGAAAGTTTTCTTTTTTAAAAATAAACTGGATTCCACTACTTTTGGAAAAATTTTATCTCTATTTTCCAATAAAACTGTTAGGATATTCTTGTCTAAAGAACTTGCACATTACAGGTATTTGGCATTTTTATCATCGGTTATAAAATATTGATATATGCTAGTACACGTTTTTGCTGACATTTTGTTTATTCTACAAAATCTAGGGCATGCTAAATCTGAATATTCATAGTTAAGCAAAACCAAAAATATGCGGATCTTAATCTCTTTTCGGTTTCGGTTTCCACATAAAAACCGAGTTTCGGTTTTGGTTCGGTTGAACCGACCAGCTCTAACAGTAAGGAGGGATTCCCAAAATGTTCCCTGATTTTTCAAATAAGGTTTTTGTAGCAGTAATCAAATTTATTTCAGTTCCATATACTACATGAAATGCAACTTCAATGGAACAATTGTAAGTCAATAGGATTATTCTCCACAGAATGCATGAGCAAAAAAGACAGTAAGTAGCATTACTGTCCTTTGAAGTTTCTTGAATTATGTTGCTCACATATACCAATTCTCGGGTTGTGAAGTTTGATCAGTTTGAAGTCGTGGAATGCAGCAGCTTATAATTCATGGTGTATTGTTCACATATTTGTATACTGTACCAATGACCCAGACTTAGCTGGTGCTAACTCTAAAATATCTAGGGCCAAACGCAAATTTTACCCCCAATCCCCAAAATTTGCATCTAAAACCGAAAATTACATGTCCTATATGGTCCTCCATACTTTTACTCCACTGCGCATGCGCAGTGTCAAGGATGTCTCGAAATTGGCGCAATTATCATTCTTTGTTTGGCCCTCAATACAGTTACACTTCACTGTTATTTGTGCTTGTAAATCTCAGTTTTATGGATGCCAGACACATAATTATGAGAGAAATGGTGGATATAAGGAGGAAATAGAAGGAGGAGAGGAAAAAACAGTGGAAACAAATGTTCAGAGCTGTAACTTATAATTATTTTACGAAATTATCCATGTTACCTATTTTCGAGGCATGACCTTGTTGTGGTCATTCTTGCTATGAATGTTCCATTGTTTAATCAGTGTTTCCTCCCTCCCTTTCCTTTATTCCCCCCTAGCTATTCTCCCATGCTTTTGGCTTATTTTTATACCCCCCGCAAACAAAGTTTGGGGGGGTATATAGGAATCACCCTGTCCGTCCGTCTGTCCATCCTTGTAAGCACAACTCCTCCTAAACCGTTTGAAGAATTTTCATGAAACTTTACACAATGGAAGAAATCCATATGCAGATGTGCATGAAGCAATATAATTCCGTTCTGACATTTCCAAGGGGAGATAATCTAACTTATACCGTCTGTCCATCCTTATAAGCGCAACTGCTCCTAAACCGTTTGAAGAATTTTCATGAAACTTTACACAATGGAAAAACTCGATATGAAGATGTGCATAAATTAATATAATTCCGTTCAAACATTTCCAAGGGAAGATAATCTAACTTATACCGTCTGTCCATCCTTGTAAGCGCAACTCCTCCTAAACCGTTTGAAGAATTTTCATGAAACTACACACAAAGGAAGAACTCCATATGAAGATGTGCATGAAACAATATAATTCCGTTCTGACATTTCCAAAGGGGAGATAATCTAACTTATACATTTCCGGCGTGGGGGGGGGGGGGGGGGGGGGTGGTATCACTTTGTGAGTTTGCTCACAGTACCTCTAGTTTGTAATGTTTATTACTAAAATTTCTTGGGAGTTTTGGCTTGGAAACAGAATTATTTTCTGTTGTTTTCCCCATGTTTACGTCCTTAGGCATTTTGGTCTGCATCTACCATCTGATGTTCTGCAGTTTCTTCTCTGGAAGTCTCTGTTTTGCATCAGATAGTGTTTAAATTGGTAACTGATTTCGGGCCATGTTTATCAGTGCCTGGAGTCATGTTTCCGGTTTGTTTACACTTCTTGTTTATGTTGACAACGGTTACTTCTTATAGTGATTACTTGTCCTCTGCTTAGTTCAGTTCATAGCAAGATATATTAATATTGTTCGTAAGTGTTACATTAATTTTTTGAAATGATTTTAAAATTTTTGTCCACACTTAGGCTTTTTTGGGATCCATTTGGGCTCATTGTTCCCATCGGGAACTTGGGCTCTTCTGAAAAATTTTTCAAAAATTTTTTTTTGGGAAATTATTTTCTTTTGAAATGTTATAATGGATTATAATATATTATGTATATTTATTTCAAGGGTTAGTGCGAGTAATATGACTGTGTATATTTTTTCATGTTGAAAAAATATTTTTCTATTGTAATGCGAGGATATCTTCCTCTAATTCACAGGTTCATTGTGTTTCTTATAGTCAATGTAGTCGCACTAATTCTTGATCTGTGTGTGTTGATTGATATGACAACGTTGGAGACGTGTGTCACGGTATTTTGTTAGTGGTGAGGGGTCCATTACGGTCCTCTCTCCATATGGTCACACTATATTATCAGTTTCTTTTTCAGAATTCAGAATGATGTTTCCATGATGTCTTCAACAAGTGTGTCTACGTCGTTGCAATTTTAGGGCTAGCGGGAAGTGCGCAAGGTATTACGACAATTGCCGGGAGTTTGCTAGTTCAATCGAAGGCATTGATCGCCCGCTAGTCCGCCCAGTGTCGCGACCATTCACCAGGAAGGAATGGCTCAGCACCCGGGTTCGTCTGCCGCGGTCCAGGGAAGCAGATTGGGTGATGCGAGCACTATAAAACATCAGATGTGCACACCCAGCAATGACGGATCCGAGGATAGTACGAAGGAAGCCTGTCAGTCCGGTAGCTGGTCTCCTCTCTCTTGCATCAACATCTACGCCGCGATGTTGTATGTTTGTTCGCTTAATCAGAGCTTATGTCCACTCCTCCTGCTCAGGACGCTCCGTCGCATGACAGGCCGACGCGGCTGTTATATTGGCTTCCTCATCCTTGTCAACACACACGACCGCACCTTGGCTATGTGACCACAGATTTCCAGGGGACGTTCGCATATTATATAAATGCAGGATTGAACGTCCCTGGTGCTCCTGCTTCGCTGACCTAGGAATACACGTCGACCAGGTCACTCCATCTGCTAGCCAGGGATACGAGACCTTTCCAGTTGGGACGTTCGCATATTATATAAATGCAGGAATGAACGTCCCGGGAGCTTCCAGCAGATAATTCACGTAGGACCACGGCTCCACAGGTCTCATAGTGTAACATGAACAAGGTGTTGTTACCATGATGTCTTCGTTAAGTGTGCTTCCATCGCCACAGTCAAATGAAGAGTTAGCGGCAAAAGTGCTCATGTAGATGTGTCAATTGCCTGGAGTTCCCTAGTAGGATCGATGGCTTTGACATCTGCTAGCTCGCCCGGTGTCGCGACCATTCACCGAACGACTCAGCACCCGGGTTTGTCCGTTGCGGTTCAGGAAGGAAATTTGGGTGATGCGAGCACTATAAAATACAATGTGCACACCCAGTGACGACGGATACAAGGATGGTACGGAGGAAGCCTATTAGTCCAGTTCCTAGCTCATCCAGGACCATCTGGTCTGCGAGTGAGAGAGGTCCCTCTCTCATACTACAGCATCTGGCCACAGATGTTGTGGTACAAAACGTTCCTCAGTCGGGGCATACATCCACCGCTCGGGACGCTCCGTTATATAGGCAGTCCAGAGAGACTGCTCTTTTGGCTTTCTCATCCTCACTGCAGCACACGCGACTGCACCTTGGCTACGTGACCAGTCATATTCAACCAACATCGCCGATCAGGGATTCTACGGCGACCAGGTCATGCCATCCGGTAGCCAACGATACGAGGCCTTCATTCTCCGGACGTTCGCATATAAGAAATATGCAGGAATCAATGTCCAAGGAGCTTTTAGTGGCTAAATTCTGTAAGACCGCAGCTCCGTAGACCTTCATTATGGGTGTGCTATCGCAGACAGCACAAATTATCGCAGCATCCCAGCACCCGACAGTAACTCTGTCAGATTAAGAATTATCCGAGGAAGCTGGGTTGGTACGTTCTGCTGCAGCTTCAGGCACGGACGACCAAGAATTACAAGTGGTCCGACAGGATGGCGAAAGGGATACGGATGAGTTGTATTTTCCCTTTCGAAACAACATAATTGCCGGATAAGAGGCTGATAGCGCCACTGGACTCAGAATTCTTATCGGTTTAGGGACATCATCCCTGTTTCCGACATAGTCCAGATATGTCTCACGGACATTGGATCTGTTGAATGACGCTATATTTATATAACTTGCTACCTAAATGGACAGGTCAGGTTTCTTATTGGCAAATGCTCTACATCTGCCTTTCAACAATTGAAGGAATATTTTGAAATGGCAGGACAGAGCATTCTGAGAGTTCTCTGCGTTTAGATGACCAGGTCAGGACCTAATATTGTTTATATCGTCGTCAATGTCAATTCCAACCACGATGTTGGAAACAACAATATCGTCTAGCAGGGTCAGCTTAGACGCATCATCATACGCAGATCACCTTACCAGAGCGTTATCATTCCGTCTCGAAGGAAAAAGAATTATAGGATGTACAACCTCCTTAAGAGTTCTTTCAAGGGCCTCACGTAAAGCTCCGCCCTTTTAGTGGCAATATGGAGTTGGTTAGATGTGACGCGGCCCTGGCTACATCCACACGTGTGGATAGTAAGGTGAAAAACTCAGAGTCGCTCCGGTCTCTGGAGAGTTTTCTTCGACGGCAAGCTTTCCGCAGTCTATGATCAGATAACTAAGAAACCTTCAGACTCTCTGCTATTCAAATCCGCTTCCATATAGTCGGATTCAGCAGAGAAAAGTAGGACAGGCACTTCTGGGACGAATACGTCCAAGGGAAGTTCCTATAGAGGTTCCTATGCGTCCTCTAGGTCTTACTCTAGAGACTGTCAGGGTAGCGACTCAGGTAGGGGGCCGCAATTCTGGCCGAGACATCCGGTCAGACGCCCCTAGGTTGACGTGGCGAGGTGCGGGCCATGGAGAACATGGTTTCTCCTTCCACAGGACCAGGAGGTAATGGTATTAACCTCTATCGTGTACTAGTGAGTGGAAAACTGTCGAGTTTCTCAATTAATTGGGAGTAGATTACGGACCCTTGGATTCGAGGGGTGATTTCGGAAGGACTAAATTGTCCTTCAAACGAAAACCTCTGTTAGCTCGAAGTCCAAGATGGACTCAGCTTCCGCCAAGTCCGCAGGAAAGAGGCTCGCTTCCATCAGAAGTCCAGTATCTTCTGGAATGATTGCGATAGAGATCGTAGAAGTCCAGGAATTTCCAGGTTTTACAGTTTTGATGGATGCCAGTCAAACAGGTTGGGTTGTATCATTCAGCCCAACGGATTTGAAGGGCCAGGGTCTTTGGGATCTGTAGTTCCTAATTAGCACATTAACATCAAGAATGATGTCATTTTGGTTTGCGCTACGTTATTGGATGAACGTTATTCAGAATGCTCATGTGTTAATTCTGCCCGACAATTCGACGGTATTAGCGTATTTTCGGAACTAGGGAGACAATCATTCCATTCTGTTATTCATGTTAACGGAAGGAATCTTTCTGTTTGTACTAGAACATCAAGTTCTCCTATCGGTCCGTCATATTCCGGGTCATCTGAACGTATTAGCGGACTCCCTTCACGGAGGGGGTCGCTTGTTGACGCCAGAATGGACTTTTAACAAACGAGTATTCAATCAGATTTGCTACCAAGGAGAGCGGCATATGATCGACTGACTTTTCCGTGACGCATCTCAACAATCAGTTGTTGAAGTATAGAAGTATGTGTCACAATGTTTGGATCTTCGAGTGTTTGCAGTAGACGCTCTATCGATCTCGTGAGATGGAATAATAGGATATGCGCATCTTCCAACGCCGTTGCTTCAGCAGATATTGCTCAAGTTATATATCTCAGTGCAAAATTCTGTTGGTAGCATTTCTAGCTCCACAAAGACCATGGATTAATCTACTCAGGCGTCTGTTGTGGGACATGCCGTGGAAGCTTCCTCCACATTTCGGTCCATTCTATGGTCAGATGGATTCAATTTACTATCAGTACTGCTTATGATAATATCTTCAATCAGCAGTATGTGCTTTAGTTTTAAGCTCATGAAGTAAGAGTTCTTTCTGCATCATGGGCTTACGCTAATAATGTTGCTATTACAGATCTAATGAGGGCTGCATATTGTTCTTAGCCCTCCACTTTCTCGAATTTGTATCTGAGAAATATTGAGTCCTTTTCTGCAGATCTGCATTGTTTAGGTCCGTTATATATTTGTAGGCTTTCGGTTCCGGCTGTGACTCTGTCCTGCTGCCCTCTTCACTCTGGAGTGTTTGATCCAGGGCAAGGGGGGGGGGGGGGGGGGGGGGGGGGTGTTCCCTTATGTCACCTGCTTATAGTGTAAAGCAAGGGAATACCTCCCTTGGAGTCAGTAATTCCGAGTCGTACTGGGATGGTTTCAAAGTAAAGCTAATGTTTACTCATCTATGTAATATTGCTCGGTGTGAGACATTTGTATATATCACGTATTAATCGGGCATTAATATACAATCCTCGGACACTTTTATATGAGTATATAGTCTCATTTTGCTGGACTTCCTTATTTATTGGCTTTCCTTTCACTGGTAGAGTGCTAAATTATTTCCAGCTAGCAAAATTTATTTACCGGTCTTTGCAATGTTGCAATTTATGGGAGAGTGCCAAAAGGCACTCTCCCATAAATTGCAACAAGGCAAATCCATTCAATTGAAATAATTTCACTTCTAAGATAATATGAAGTACATCCACAGAGCATGAAGCATTTGAGATGTTGTACCTGCACTTCAGAATAAAGACCAAATAAGGGCTTCCAGCACTCTACCAGTTAAAAAATATTAGTATAAAGGGTTATACTGAATGTTAATAGAGTTCATTGATGTTATTGCGCTCAATTACAGAATGGAGTTGTGTCTTTCTTTTTGATACAAATAAGAAAGATACATGTAAAGCCTATCTCATTTTCTCATCAGGGGATAGTTCTGTTACATGTAATTGAGTCTATTGGATTTTCCTTTATGTCCTAGGCCCTCCAACCTTTTTACTATTCAGCTAAGTCTGGGTCATTGGTACAGTATAGAAATGTTAAAAAATTTATAGTAATTTATATATTTCTTATACTTACCAATGATCCAGACGGGGATGGCCCTTCCATGAGTTGGGAACTCATACCTCTCCGTTGAGTACATAACGCTTACCAGGCACTGGTTGTAAGAATGATAATTGCGCCAATTTCGAGACCTCCTTGACACTGCGCATGTGCAGTGGAGTAAAAGTATGGAGGACCATATAGGACATGTAATTTTCGGTTTTAGATGCAAATTTTGGGGATTGGGGGGTAAAATTTGCGTTTGGCCCTAGATATTTTAGAGTTAGCACCAGCTAAGTCTGGGTCATTGGTAAGTATAAAAAATATATAAATTACTATCAATTTTTTAACTTTCGTGCACACATTGTATTATTTGGCCTGTTTCTTACGAATAGATTTTAACCCTTTGCAGAAAACACATGATATCAAAAATTTTTCCCCAATTCTTAAAAATATTCAACAGAACTATATCATGTGACCCCCCCTCATTGGAATGAGCTGAAATAGCTCATTCCAGTGGCGGATCACATGATATGGTTTTGTTAAATTTTTTTTGCTACTTCATGATTTGTATAGTACATGGCAGATGTAGCCAATTTGTTATGTAAGGTTAATTGCTCCCTAGGTGGAGCTGAGGCATGTTGTTATCTGCTCGCAAAAAAGTGAAAATTGCAGGTGCAAGAGTGATAACTCGTCACAAAATCGAAAGACTGAAAGATTTGGAGAAAAAATGTTTTTCACTGATGAAATAACATATCACACTCATCACATAATGGTCATATTTGGCCAGTGCGATTCACAAAAATCACCCAACGAAACTTAAATATTTTTTTCTGTTTCCTCCATAACATAGCTTGTGATCCCTCAGTGGAACAAGCTTGTCATGTTCGTTCCATTGAGATGGTCGTAAACTATGCTTTTGAAGAAGAAAATGAAAATATTTACTTGTTTAAGAAAACTGCAAGTGTCTAAATGAGTTGGGTGAAGAGTCAATTCAAAGTTTGTGTTCAGGCCTTAAAATCTGTCTTGATTTGCGAGCATTGGTTTTGATTCTCCAAAATACCTGCTTCGCAAATCAGTTTTCAGTTTCAATTTAGAATTCAAGAGTACTGTTACACCCTTGTGAGTGCAATGAGTGCATAACCTCATATTTATATACTTACTGAAATTTAGCCCTTAATCTTTAAGGACCTGGACAAATGTCATGAATTCCCCCAGCCCACAGCCTCTATACGCCCGGTGGATTTGCAGTGATTTATAGTCAAGTCTTGGCTGCCAACGTAATTTGTAAATTGTCAGCAGGACCTCCTCATGATGGAATATTAAGGACACCTGTACTGAAGTTGTAAAAGTTGGAAATAGGCCTTTAAGAGTTAAGGGCCTAGTTCTAAATTGGTGAGCTTTTTGTCTCACATGTACATAAAGTTACAGGACCTTTGCAGTGGTTTCTAATGAAATGTTTGCTGCCTTTATAGGCTCCCAAGACTTTACTAGACACAGTTGCTAAGTTGCTCATGATGAGGAGAAAAAATTTAGTAGAATTTCCCTGGTCCTTAAACCTTCACGTAACATAGCGGCCAAAAATGGCCAGGAATTTGACGTATCATTAGAACCAGCTCGACAAGTTTTAATGAAAAATTGTGAGAATTTTTTTTGAAAAATGTAAAATTTAATTTATTTTTTAAAAAAGCTGTTTTAGGTAAAGTGTTAAGGACACTTTGAGAATCTTTGACAATAATCAAATGAACATTTTGCAGGAATTGTTTTCCTTGTGTGAATCATTTATGAGAATCACTTCTGATTCTCGCATGAATTTTAAGCCCTGGTGTTTGGAGTCCAAAACAAAAATGCTGGTTTCCAGCACTATGCAGTGAAAACATGATTATATTTTTATACTGTACCAATGACCCAGACATAGCTGGTGCTAACTCTTAAAATATAGGGCCAAACACAAATTTTGCCCCCCAATCCCCAAAATTTGCATCTAAAACTAAAGAAAACATGTCCAGAGAGGCCCTCCACACCTCGCCCCCACTGCGCATGCGCAGTGTCAAGGACGTTCCGAAATTGGCGCCATTTATCATTCTAAGTTTGGCCCTTCATCAGTTAACATCTGACTGATCTTTGTGCTTTTAAATCTCAGTTTAAATGATGCCAGACAAATAAATATTAGTGAAATGGTGATTCTAAGGAGGATAGAAAAGGAGGAGAGGAAAAGAATGTGTGACAGAATATTATCAGGGCTGTAACTTAAAATTTTTTAATGAAATTATGTTAAGTTACCTATTTTCAAGGCAGCAGCCATTTTGTTGTCATTCTGATTATTTAGTTACACTGTTTTTACAAGTGTTTTTCCTCTCTCCCTGTCCTTTAAGTTCCCCCTTGCTATTCTCCCATGCTTTTGGCATAATTTCTGTAATTATTATTACTAAAATTTCTTGGGAGTTTAGCTGAATAACAGAATGAATTCTGTTCTTTCCCCATGTTTACGTCTTCACCTACGGGTGGTTAGGCGTTGTGTTCTGCATCTACCATCTGATGTTCTGCAGTTTCTTCCCTGGAAGTCTCTGTTTTGCATCAGATGGTGTATTTTTGGTAACTGATTTCGGGCCTGGGTGCCTGGAGTCTTATTTTAGTGTTTTTACACTCATTGTTTACATTTACAACAGCCCTCTGTGTGAGGGGGGGATTTCTAAATAATAATATCTTTATGTTATTTCAATCATAACTAGATACATTATTATTGTTCGTAAGTGTTGAATAAATTGTTTAAAATATTTTTAAAATTTTTGTCCACACTTAGGCTTGGGATCCATTGGGGCTCAACGTTACTTTTCAGAAACTTGGGCTGTTCTGAAAAAATATTTTTTCAAAATATTTTGATTTCAATTATTTTTTCTATATTAATGGATCATATTATTATTATGTATTTTGATTGCCAGGGGTTAGTGCGAGTACCAGGACTTGTTTTCTTTTCACATTGAAAGGATATTGATCTATTGTTTTAAGAGGAAGTCTTCCTCTGACCTTATTATCATTCTATATGTGGTCAGTGTACTCGCATTAACTCCGGTTCTGTATCGTATGATTTCGATGACAATATGGGAAGCGTATGTCACGGTATGTTGTTGGGGATTTGGACACTCCGGTCCTTTCCCCGCAGGGTCACTCTACTTTATCAATTTCTATTTCAGACGATCAAGATTAGGGTGATGTATCTGTGATGTCTTCCAACAGTGTGCCTCCGTCGTCACAATTAATGAAGGGCTAGCGGAAAAGTGCTCATGTAATACGCCAATTGCCTAAGAGGACCCTAGTAGGTTCGACGGCCTTTGACGTCCGCTAGCTCGCCCGGTGTAGCGTCCATTCACCGAATGGTTCGGCAGCCGGGTTCGTCCGTTGCGGTCTAGAAGGAATTTTGGGGTGATGCGAGCACTATAAAATTAACTTACTGCACACCCAGTGACGGCGGATCGGAGGGAGAACGGAGGAAGCCTTTTAGTCCGGTTCATAGCTCGTTCCGGTCCATCCGGACGGCAAGTGAGAGAGGCCCCTCTCTCGTTCAACAACATCTGGCCCCAGATGTTGTGGTACAAATGTGTCGTTAGCGGAGCATACGTCCGTCGCTCGGGACGCTCCGTTGTATAGGCAGTCCGCTGAGACTGCTAAGGCTTCCTCTTCTCGTCAGCGCACACGACCGCACCTTGGCTGCGTGACCGCCGATATTTTACCAGCTTCGCCGATCAAGGATTCTTCGGCGACCAGGTCACACCATCCGGCAGCCAGGGATTCGAGACCGATGGACTCCGGACGTTCGCATAGGAAAAGTATGCGGGAGCCATCTGATGCGGAGCTGCCCTCGGCGAAGCAGCGATAGACTGCGCCTCCGCAGGTCTCGACGCCGGACATTCTTGTGCACATAGCACAGCTTATCGCAGCATCCCAGCAGCCGACAGAAACGGTGTCGGATCGAGAATTATCCGACAGCGCTGGGTCGGTAGCCGGGGACTCGAGGTCTGCAGACTCCGGACGTTCGCATAGGAAGTATGCGGGAGTCAACGTACACGGAGCTTCCAGCGGCAATGCATCGTAAGTCCGCTACTGCACAGGCCTCGGGAACGAACGTGCTTTCCTTAATAGCACAGTTTATCGCAGCATCCCAGCATCAACTGAATCTGTCGCATATATTTTATCCGACGATGCTGGGTCGGGACGCTCCGCGGAGGCGGGTACGGACGTCCGAAAGTTTCATCCGGTCCGACGGGATACCGAAAGGGATTCGGTGGATTTCAAGCTTTCCCTTTCGGAACAACATATGCTGCGATGCCGGATAAGAAACTGATAGCGTCGGTGGACTTAGAAATTTTTGGTTCGGTTCAGGGACATCGTCCCTCAGTTCCGACATAGTCCAATAATGTCACACAAACTTTCGAATTATTGAACGACGCTATATATATTATTATTTTATGCTTGCTATCCAAGCATTTCTGGTTTCTTGTTCGAAGAGTTATGGAGATGTCTTTCAAAGTGTGCCTCTGTCGTCATAGTTAATGAAGAGTTAGCGGCAATAAGTGCTCATGGAATATGTCTATCGCTTACGGAGTGACATTCGCTAGTTCACCCGGTGTAGCGTACATTCATCGAATGGTTCGGCTGCCGGGTTCGTCCGTTGCGGTCTAGGAAGGAGATTTGGGTGATGCGAGCACTTTAATTACTTTAATACTCACCCAGTGACGGCAGATTGAGGACAGTTCGGAGGAAGCCAACAACATAGGGGACCGCATGTTGTGGTTCAGATATTTTACATTCGGAGCATATGTCCGTTGCTCGGGACGCTCCGTTATATTGACAGTCCGAGAGACTGTCTTTAATGCTTCCTCATCCTCACAGCAGGGCACACGACCGCACATTGGCTACGTGACCTCGAGTATCCGATCAGTTTCGGCATTCAGTGATTCCACAGCGAATAGGTCGCGCCATCCGGTAGCCAAGGGACACGAGGCCTATACACTCCGTTCGCTCGCATATTGGAAGTATGCACGGGGTAACGATCTCGGAGCTTCCTGCGGCAATGCATCGTAAGACCGCTGCTCCTCAGGCCTCAGTGACGGACGTGCTATCCGAGTTAGCACAGTTGTTTCGCAGCATCCCAGCAATTGACGGTTTCTCGGTCGAATCAGGAATTATCCGACGGCGCTGGGTCGGTGCGGTCCGCGGTTGCATCAAGCTACGGACGACCGAACGCTTTATAGGGTCCGACAGGATGGCAAAAGGGATTCGAAAGATTTCGAGTTTTCCCTTTAGTAGTATCGGAAGATGCCTTTCATATCTTCTGGCATTTCTTCCAGTGATTATTTTTCGGACTTCATTGCTGCGATCTTGGATAAGAGACTTATAGCGTCATTGGACTCGGATTTTTCGATCGGTACAGGGACTTTGTCCCTGACTTACCGACGCAGTCCAATATTGTCATTACAACATGTGTTTTATTTTTCGACGCTATATATTTATATATATACAAGACGGCTACTAAGCATGATAGTTTAGTTTCTTGTCCGCGTGGCTCATTTCTGCCATTTTATCTTTTTTACATATAGTTTATTTTGGCAGAGCAGGGCATACCGAGAGTTCATATGCGTCTAGACGGTGTGATTAAAGACTGCATATATTCTTTTTCACCGTTTATGTCTTTTCCAATTTCAATGTTGGGAACGACATTATGTATATTAGACTTAACTTAGACGCTTTATTATACGTAATCCGCCTTACTGAGGCGTTATCATTACGTCTTCAAGAAAAGATTTACGGGATATTATTCTCAATGTAATTTCTTTTGAGGGCAGTAGTTTGTTCACGTATAACTCCGCCCTTCAGTGGCTGATTGGAGTTGGTTAGACGTGAGGCAGCCCTAGCTACATCCACGCGTGGATAGTAGGTTAAGAACTCTCTCAGAGTCGCTTCGTTCTCGGAGGAGCTTCTCTTCGACGGCAACTTTCCGGCAATCCATGAATTGCTTGATTTATACATTCTCTTGTCTATCTAGTGTTACAAGAGATTCAGACTGGGGCAAACATTCGGTGGTTGACTCAGAGAGTGCCGCCGCAGTTGCCGGACCCGAGTGTGGCTGTTATGACGGTTGCCAGTCAAACAGATTGGGATATATACTGATCCCTACGGATTCGAAGTGCCAGGGTCTTTGGGTTCCGCAGTCTTTTAGCTATCAGTTTAACTTCCGCGGAATAATGTTTTTTAGGCTTGCTTTATGTCATTGCATGAACATTATTCAGAAACGCATGCCCAAATTCCTGTCCTTTAATTCGACAGTAGTGGCGTATCTCCGGAACCAGGGAGGCACTCTTTCGTTTCCGTTATTCAATTTAATGGAAAGAATCCGTCTGTTGGTTATAGTACACCAAGTTCAGTTTTGGTCCGTCATATTCTGGGTCGTCTGATTGTTTTATCGCACTCCCGTTCTCTTACGGGTCGCTTGTTGCTGTCAGAATGGACTCTCAACAAACAAGTATTCAATCAGATTTGCTATCTATGGGAGCGCCCAATGATGTTTTATTTATGACACAGTTGGCTAATCAATTGCAGACGTATGTGTTGGCTTGTCCAGATCTCTGAGCTAATACTGTTAACGCTCTATTGATCTATAGGACAGAATGATAGGATACGCGTATCCTCCGGCGCTGTTGTTTTTAGCAGGTATTGCTAAGATAAACAACCACAATATATTTCTGTTGATAGCATCTCTATCTTCACAGAGATCATGAGTAATTTACTCTCTTGTCTACTGTGGATCTTAACGTGAAATCTTCCTCTATGTGAGGATCTTTTTTCACTGGGTAAATCGTGTCATTTTTATCACAACCAGCAAGGTCGCAACCTTCATGTTTTCCGTTGTGTGGTCCATATTGCATTGTAAGCACTGTACTGGACGAGCTTTGGACGCGATTTCTTACTATAGGAGATCCTCTTCTTCGCTATTCTATGCGACTAAAGTGGAGGCTCTTCCGTCGTGGTGTAGGGATCATTATGTTCATATGGTTGATCCCTCCATACTACTCCTTGCTATTTTTTAGTATACTTGTTTCACAAGATCTACTGCAGCCTGTTGTTATTTAGGTTATAGGTTTATGTTACCTCATACCTATGCACTCTACGATAGTTTACAATTGAGTCTTTTGTCTCTTTATCTAAGTCAGTTAGTAACTTTTTGATAAATAGACTTAGAATCTTTAGATTAAATTCCTATTCGGATTTTAACTTCAGGTTCTTATTTAGCTAAGTAATCATTTGAGCCTCTGGAAACAGTAGTTTTCAAATTCTGACCTTTTAGACAGTAATTCTGTTGGTTTCTCTTTTACTGTAGAGTCAGTGAGTTTCATGCACTATCGATGGATGATTTTCACTTTCATAGTTTCGGAATCAATACTTCCGTTACTATTTAGGTTGGATTGTTGCATAAGAGTTAGGCTCCTATTATCCGGAACCTATTATTTTAAGGTCCTTCCGTCTTCGTATGGGCATAGGCCTTTACTCTTTCCGGGTACAGTTTATGTATTTATAAACAGATATCTGTTTATTACAAGGGCGTAAGCTTCTTCTGTCTTTGATGTCTAGTAGAAGGACGTTACGCTCCATTTTATTGTTAATGGATTCTATTAACTAGCGTACTGCTTATGGTATATCATTGGCTTAGCAGTTGTGCTTAAGATTTCGGCTCATGAAGTAAGAGTTCTTCTACTTCTTGGGCTTACATTAATAGTGTTCTATTATAGATTTTTGAAGGCTGCTCATTGCGCTCAGCCATCCATTCATGAATTTTATCTCAGAAATATCGAGTCCATTTCTGGAGGCCTCTATTGTTAGGTCTATTATCTACTGCTCAGAATGTCATTCACTTAACAGTTGCTACTATAGCTAGGTAGGCTGTCTGTTTCGGCAGTGTCTCCGTTCGGCTGCCCTCTTCGCTCTGGGCTATTTGACCCAGGGCAAGAAAAAGGGGGGGGGAGGGTGTTCCCTTGGGTCACCTGTTTTTACTATGAAAACAAGGGGATACCTCCTCCGGAGTTAGTAATTCTGAGCTGTTTTTAGGATGGTTGTTTAGTGAGAAGTTTAAGTTTATAAAATTCATTCAAGTCTTAGTTTTTAAAGTATAGCTTTTGAATATTGCATATGTCAACGGACATGATTATGCAATTCTCACACACTTTTAGGAGTATAAGAGTCTCTATTCTCTAGACTTACTTTATTATTGGCTTACTTTAAAAATTATTAGTATAAGGATTATTGGATATTAATAGAGTACATGGATGTATGAAGCTCAATTTTTGGAAGGTGTTGTATCTTTCTAATTTATCATAAATAAGAAAGATACATGTAAGGCCTATTACTTCTTTTCCCTACAGGGGATGACTCTATTTTATTTTATTGAGCGTATTCCATTTTGCTCTATGTCCTTGGCCCTCCAGCCTTTTTACTATTCAGCTATGTCTGGGTCATTGGTACAGTATAAAAATGTTAAAAAATTTATAGTAATTTATATATTTTTTATACTTACCAATGACCCAGACGGGGATGGCCCTCCCAGGAGTTGGGAACTCTTGCCTCCCCGCTGAGTACATAGCGCTTACCAGGCACTGGTTATTAGAATGATAAATGGCGCCAATTTCGGAACGTCCTTGACACTGCGCATGCGCAGTGGGGGCGAGGTGTGGAGGGCCTCTCTGGACATGTTTTCTTTAGTTTTAGATGCAAATTTTGGGGATTGGGGGGCAAAATTTGTGTTTGGCCCTATATTTTAAGAGTTAGCACCAGCTATGTCTGGGTCATTGGTAAGTATAAAAAATATATAAATTACTATAAATTTTTTAACTTTTTAGCATTTGTAACTTTTTTGGGGATGAAGGAATTATGTTGAGCAGTCCTGGAAATATGCACACTCATCTGCAGAATGATGTCCCCAGAGGGTAAATTTGCTGATGCTACCCTGCACAGCAGCGTAGCATCACTAAATTTACCCTCTGTGAGCCTCAGTCTGAATCAAGGTCTCAGGCCTAAACAGAAAGAGCAACCCACAGGATATATTGACAGATCCTAGCCAACTGTGTGGGATGGCATCAGCAAATTCACCCTCTGGGTACCTCTATCTGTAAATGACAGATTGCTTATTTCCAGGCCTGACGTTGAGAGTACCTGAATCCCAGGAAACCAATAATGATTTTTTTTTTTTACTTATTGTATTTTAATAGTAAATCAATAATTTTCAGGTATCATCTGCAAGCATTTAGACATCTATATGTACTGGCTGCTGAGCCTAGAGTTATGCTTCCACGTGATGTGGACACAGGCAACCCATGCTATGTTCCACTCGAAATAAAATATAAGGTAACAGTATTTTTATAGTTTCCAATTTCTGATTCAGAGCTAACATTTTGAATAGGTTCCGTAAAACAGGGTAACAAGGGACTGCCTGTAATAAGGGACGAATTACAGACAAAAGTCTCTGCATTTTTCTTTTTCATTTTCACAACCTGAAGCCAGTAAAGTTTTCATTATTGAAGATTGATGTATGCTCAAGATTGCAAGGTTATGTTGCATATGTATAGTTCATTACTTTTCTGGCAGAAGACAATTTAAAAGAAGTCATAATTTGGAGACAAATTTAAGATAAGGCCTGTAAAAAAAAATTATAATTTCTCCAGCAATTTTTTCTCAAATTTATGATGTTGGTGGAGGCTTTTTCTTTTTCAATGGACAAAACAGTTCTAAAAATAGTTTGAAACAGAAATTTAACAACTTACACTGTCAAACAAGGTATAGCTAGTTATGTCCCCGACTTGGTCGGAGGGGGTATCTAGTGGAGAGCTGCGTATGTTCGTGCGTAACGCAAATGTGTCCATCCAACATATTTGCTGCTCTAGCACGGTCATTATTTGTCGGATTCAAATAATTTTTGACATGCAACATGGGGGAACGTATCCTACAGCGGAATTAACATCTTCGCATAAACATTTACAGAGTTATTTTTCCTTGTTTAACTTGGGGGATTATTATTGAAAAATGTGTCCGTCCAACATATATTTTCTGCCCTAGTTCGGTCATCATACGTTGAATTCAAATAATTTTTACCATGCTTGCTCCTCAGCATGGGGGAACGGATCCTACAGTAGAATTAATATCTTCGCATGAGCATTTACAGTGTCATTTGCCCTTATTTAACTTAGGGAATGATTGAAAAATGTGTCTGTCCAACATATTTGCTGCTCTAGCTCTGTCATCATACGTTGGATTGAAATAATTTTTGCCATGCTTGTTTATATTAATACGGATTGCTGCAAGCACATGTCATGCTTTTGATGGCATAATGCTATCCATGGTATTGCAGGATGTGGGCATATGCCACGCTTCGCATTGCTCTTGTTAAATAATTGTCCTATATACCAGAGTGATAATAACTTGAATGGGTAAGGAAGATCTCCAGGAAAGTTCATCTGAAATATCTCTTGAAAGTTTTTTTAATTTTTCATAAAAATTGTTCACGTTCTATTTCGAGTGAAATTTGAAAAAATATTGGGGTTATAAGGGACAAGATGGTCCATACATAGAAACCAATAATAGGAGCACAGAAAACAAACAATAAACACTTTGAATATTGCTATAGCATGGCTGAGGCTAACTAAGCAGCTGAAAATCCAAGCCTGCGACACATACACTATTACCAAGAAGTGCAACAGCATTAAAACGGAAGAAAAACCAACCAACCAACAGAGAATGCAAGTAATTCAGATTCAGCAATAATGGAGAGAGTAGCATAGGGAAAACGAAGTTTCAGATTGTCAGGAAGAGAGAAGTAAACCCCCTCATTCAACTGAAGAGCAAAACTCTGAAGCATGAAGAGATGAGAAAGATTGTTGTTATGAGTATGCTCTCTTTGAGTATGACACTGGATGTTTATTTATCAGCTGTAACAGCAGAAGAGGAGGAGAAATACTCGAAAACATCAATGGATCAGGAATTGGAAATGGTCCTCAGGATTGGATGTTGTACAGTATCCACTTGAAGATGGAAAGCAGATGATACAAGAACTCGTAGAACCGAGATGATGAGTGAAGTGAAAGAACTTAAGTAAAAACTTGTGTAAGGTGTAGCTTCAGGTTTAAATTGTTTTTAGCTTTACTTGACAAAGTCAAGATAAGCTATTGCCATCACACATGTGGAAGTCTGTGAGTCTGTTCACATCTTCTTTAGCACAGGTTACACTCCGTAGTTCTTGTCCGATCATCACATCCTATGAAGGTTCGAGGTCATGTCGAGATGAGAACGTGTCCCCTTTTGGTCGCGATTGGTCAACCACGACGGCTACGAGAGCCCAAAACAAGAAAACCTTTAGCACAGTCTACAGGTTATATTTATGAAGGGATTTAATTGTAACTTGGTTGGATGACTCTGTATAATGTCTAGATGAGGATGTTCCCTTTTGGTGGTTGCGATCAGTTAACCGTGAAGCCTGCGAGAGCTTGTAAATCTTTAGCACAGTCTACAGGTCATATTTATGAAGGGATTTCATTATAACTTGGGAGGATGATTCCGTATAATGTCTAGACGAGAACGTCCTCTTTTGGTCGCGATCAGTCGACCATGATGGCTGCGATTGCCTGAAACCCAAAAACCTTAAGCACAGTCTACAGGTCCTGTTTATGAAGGGATTTCATTGTAACTTGGTAGGATGACTCCATATAATGTCTAGATGAGAATGTCCCCTTCTGATCGCGATTGGTCAACAGTGATGGCTACACAGGCCCAAAGCCCAAAAACCTTTAGCATAATCTACAGGTCATATTTATGAACTGATTTTATTGTAACTTTGTAGGATGACTCTGTATAAGGTCCAGATGAGAACATCCTTTTTTGGTCAGGTTTAGTCAGCTGTGATGGCTGCAGGGGCACGTTACCTAGACAGTTATGCATGGGAAAGGTGCGTGATCGCTCTTGTGCACCATCGCTCACGCAAAAATTGTCCAAGGTGCACAAATAATCACTTGCCTCTATTCTTGAGTGTGTTTTCATCCTTTTGAGTTGCGTCAACAGAAACATTCAATTAAGTTTTGATTTTGGAAATTTTTAAGAATCACTCACAATTTGAAGCGTTTAAAGTACAATTCCAAACAATTTCCTTTCTGTCGTTACGAACATGACACACAGTAGTTCACTTATACAACCACACATGACACACTAACAGTAAGAGGGTTGAACAGTTAAAACTCGCCCAGAGCTTACTCCTGACACAAATGAACCCGCATGTTCAGATAAAAAACGGTGGCCATTCTGAGATCTGAGAAATGTTTTGATACTTCCGTATTTTTTTTTTATCAAAGACATGCGGAATGTTGCCCCCTTCCTTAGTTTCTTTTATATTCGTGACACCTGTCGCTCCAATTCAGCAGTGACACGAACTAATGTGCTCGATTTGGAATTTACGCTTCCATTTTCCACGATTTTAATAATCTGCCATTTAAAATCCAAACCTAATTTTAGTGGGTTACATATATTTTCACCGTCAGAATTTCCATACGTGTTCAGTTGTATTAATACATTCGTTTCGAAGGACGTTTGTCAGTTGAAGTTAAACATTGAAATCAACACTCTCAATCAAAATCGCTCTCCTCACTTTTTTCACTCTCTCAAACTTTATTTGAGGTGAGCGATTTTCCACTTGCCTCCATTTTGCTCCCATTCGTCACTGCCTAGATTCCTTTAGCACAGTCTACAGCTTGCATTTATAAAGGTATTTCATTGCAATTTTGTAGGATGACTCAGTATGATGTCTGGATGAGAACGTCCTGTTTTGGCTGTGATCAGTCAACCATGACACACAGGCATGTGACCAAAATTTGTTTAGCTCAGTCTACAGTTCACATTTATGAAGCAATTTCATTGTCTTGGAAGCATAACTCTGTGTGATGTCTAGATGAGACTGCCGTATATTGGTCACACCTGGTCACGTGATCTATATTTTTATACTGTACCAATGACCCAGACTTAGCTGGTGCTAACTCTAACAAAACCAGGGCCAAACACAAATTTTGCCCCCCAATCCCCAAAATTTGCATCCAAAACAAAAAGAAATCATGTCCTAAAGGACCTCCATACTACGCCTCTACTGCGCATGCGCAGTGACGCAGTCGTCCCGAAATTGGCGCCAATTATCATTCTCTGTTTGGCCCTTCATCAGTCAACATCTCACTGATCTTTGTGCTTGTAAATCTCAGTTTAAAGGATGCCAGACACGTAATTTTTGGAGAAAATGTGATTCTAAGGAGGATAGAAGGAGGAGAGGAAAAAGAAGTGGCAAAAAATAATCAGGGCTGTACTTAAAATTTTTTGATGAAATTATGTTAAGTTGCCTATTTTCGAGGCATGGGCCTCTTGTTGTCATTCTTGCTAAATGTTGCACTGCTTATTCAGTGTTTCCTCTTCCCTAGCCTTCTAAAGTCCCCCCTTGCAATTCTCCCATGCTTTTGGCATATTTTTGAGAAAGTTCATTTCTAAAATTTTCCTGGGAGAGTTGCTTGGTTACAGAATGTTTTCTGTTATTTTCCCCATAGTTACGTTTTCACCCATGGGTGTATAACGTTTGTGTTCTGCATCTTCCATCTGATGTTCTACAGATTCTCCCCTGGGAGTCTCTGTTTTGCATCAGATAGAGTGTAATTGATGACTGATTCCGGGCCAGTTTTTTCAGTGCCTGGAGTCATGTTTTCTAGTGTGTTTACACTGTTTGTTTTCATTGGCAACAGCCTTTTTTGAGGGGGGCTGTTTGCCTTTGTGGTAGTTTATCTCATTATAAGATACATTTATATTATCCGAAAGTGTCTCATTAATTATTTTATATAAATTTAAAATTTTTGACCACACTTTGCCATCGGATCCATCGGGGCTCAACGTTACTTTTCAGCAACTTGGGCTTCTCTGAAAAAATATTTTTTCAAAATTATTTTGTTTTGCAATTGTTTTTTCATTTATTAATGGATCATGTTATTATGTATCTTTGTGTCAGGGGTTTTTGCGAGTAACTAGGACTTATTGTTGTTCTTTCACAATGAAGGGACGTTGTTCAAATTGTAATAGGAAGAAATCTTCCTCTGACTTTCATGATCATTGTATTAATTGTAGTCAGTGTTCTCGCATTAATCCCTGTCCTATATGTGAACATTGGGATGAGAAACATTGGAAACGTGTGTCACGATATGTTGTTTCTGGAGAAAGAGCGATGCCGGCTCTTTCTCCACAAGGTCACTCTACTCTCTCAGTTTCTATTTCAGAGGAACCAGAACAGGGTGATGTTTCCATGTTATCTTCAAGTGTGCGTCCGTCGTCACAAATGAATTCAGAGCTAGCGGCAAAAGTGCGTCCATTCACCGAATGGTTCGGCAGCCGGGTTCGTCCGATGCGGTCCAAGAGGAAATTTTGGGTGATGCGAGCACTATAAACATAATAGATGCACACCCAGTGACGGCGGATAGTAAGCGAGAACGGAGGAAGCCTTTTAGTCCGGTTCCTAGCTCGTCCAGGTCCAGCCGGGCCGCGAGTGAGAGAGGTCCCTCTCTCGTACAACAACATCTGGGACCAGATGTTGTGGTACAAAATGTGTCTTTAGCGGAGCATACGTCCGTCGCTCGGGACGCTCCGTTGTATAAGCAGTCCGCAGAGACTGTTAAGGCTTCCTCTTCTCGTCAGCGCACACGACCGCACCTTGGCTGCGTGACCGCCGATATATTACCAGCTTCGTCGATGAAGGATTCTTCGGCGACCAGGTCACACCATCCGGCAGCCAGGGATTCGAGACCGATGGACTCCGGACGTTCGCATAGGAAAAGTATGCGGGAGCCATCTGATGCGGAGCTGCCCTTGGCGAAGCAGCGAAAGACTGCGCCTCCGCAGGTCTCGACGCCGGACATTCTTGTGCAGATAGCACAGCTTATCGCAGCATCCCAGCAGCCGACAGAAACGGTGTCGGATCGAGAATTATCCGACGGTGCTGGGTCGGTACGCTCCGCCGAAGCATCGGGGGCGGATGACCGGGAACATCGTGAGGTCCGACCGGATGGTGAAAGGGATACGGATGACTTGGAGCTATCCCTTTCGGAACAACATAAAGCTGCCGTGGACTTCATCCGGCACTTTCTCCCTCAAGTTGTTCCGTCGGGCCAGACTGCTGCGCTTCCGGACAAGAGAATTATAGCGTCATTGGACTCTGAATTTTTTGAGCGGTTCAGGGACATCGCTCCCGAGTTTCCATCGCAGTCCAATAATGTTGCTAGAACATTTGAATTATTGAACGACGCTATATTTAAACTTGCTTCCAGGACGGGGAAAGCAGGTTTCTTGTCCGCTAATACTCTCAACCTGCCTTTCATTAATGCAAGGAATAAATTCGATACGGCAGGACAGGGTATACCGAGAGTTCCTCTGCGTATGGACGACGAGGCGGAAGACTTAGAGCTATCATTACCGTCGTCAGCTTCTATTCCAACCGCGGTGTTGGAAACAGCTATTGCGTCTAACAGAGCCAATTTAGATGCCTTATCTTACGCAGATCACCTTACTAAGGCGTTATCACTGCGCCTTCAAGGGGAAGAGTTTCAGGATATACAATCCTCTTTAAGACTTCTTTCAAGGGCAGTAGCTTATTCCACGTGTAACTCCGCCCTTTCAGTGGCAAATATGGAGTTGGTTAGACGTGACGCAGCCCTAGCTACATCCACACTAGTGGATTCTAAGGTGAAGAACTCTCTTAGAGTCGCTTCGGTCTCAGGAGAACTTCTCTTTGACGGCAAGCTTTCCGCTATTTATGATAAAATTAAAAAGAAAGCTAATGATTCTCTGTTGTTCAGATCGGCTCCTAAAAAGTCGGATACAGCAGACACGAATAAGACAGGCACTTCTGGGTCTAATGCGCCCAAGAGAGGTTCCTATAGAGGTTCCGGTGCGTCCTCTTGGTCTTATTCGAGAGACCGTCAGGATAGCGACTCTCGTTCGGGACGTCCTTCAGGCCGGGACAATCGGTCGGACGCCCCGAGGTCGACGAGGCGAGGTGCGGGTCGTGGAAGACGTGGTTTCTCCTACCGCAGGCCTCGCAGGCCTCGCAGGTCCAGGAGGTGATGGCTTAAACCTCTATCGCGTTCCGGTTGGCGGAAGGTTGTCGAGTTTTTCACAAGAGTGGGCATCGATTACGGACGACTCTTGGGTGAGAGGAGTGACTTCGGAAGGTCTAAAGATATCCTTCAAACGAAAGCCTCCATTAACTCGAAGTCCAAAGTGGACTCATCTTCCGTCAAATCCACAGAAAAGAGACGCTCTGTTATCAGAGGTGCAGTCTCTTTTAATGAAGAACGCGGTAGAGGTCGTAGAAAACCAGGAATCTCTGGGATTCTACAGCCATCTGTTTCTGGTTCCGAAACCAGACGGCTCGTTCCGTCCAGTCATAGATTTGAGCTGGATAAACAAGCTGATCGTCGCTCCGAAGTTTTATATGGAGACGATTCGATCGGTCAGAGCGAGTATTCGGGTGAACGATTATGCAACGAGCACAGATCTCAAAGATGCGTACTTTCACGTCATGGTACATCCGACATTCCGAAAGTATCTACGCTTTGCAGTCCTGGGAGTGGTGTATCAATTCCGGGCGTTGTGCTTCGGATTGAATCTAGCACCCTGGGCTTTCACTCGGGTAATGAACTCAGTAATGATCTACTTCCGAGCTCATTCGTCTGCGGTAACGTCGGCCTACCTGGACGACATTCTTCAGAGGTACGGCAACGAGTTAACGCTTCAGAACGATGTTCAGAATCTTCTTCTATTGCTCCGACGTCTCGGTTTTATAGTAAACGAGGAGAAGTCGGATCTGGTGCCGTCCAAGTCATTCACTCATCTGGGAATGAGCTTCGAGACGCACAACAATCTCGTTCGTCTGCCGTTAACCAGAGCGAAATTAGTCAGTTGTTATGCTCGCTATTGTCTGCACGCAGACAAAGTCACGGCGAGAGAATTTATGAGACTGATAGGTCTGTGCGGAGCCGCCGCGGATCTCATTCTGATGGGGCGGCTACGCACACGTCCTCTTCAAATTTTCCTGACTCAGAATTGGAGTGTGAAAATTCATTCGCTCGATGTAGACGTTCTCTTGTCAGATCAAGTGAAACAAGAGATTCAGACTTGGGCAAACATTCAGTGGTTAACTCAAGGAGTTCCGCTGCAGTTGCCGGATCCGAGTTTTACCGTTATGACGGATGCCAGTCAAACAGGTTGGGGTGCATCATTAATCCCAACGGATTCGAGATGCCAGGGTCTTTGGGATCCGCAATTCCTGTGCAAGCACATAAACATCAAGGAAATGATGTCAATTTGGCTTGCGTTACGTCACTGGATGGACATTATTCACGATGCTCATGTCCAAATCCTATCCGACAATACGACAGTAGTGGCATATATACGGAATCAGGGAGGCACTCATTCAGTTCCGTTGTTCAATCTAACGGAAAGAATCCTTCTGTTTGCGTTAGAACATCACGTTCTTCTTTCGGTCCATCACATACCGGGTCGTCTGAATGTGCTAGCAGACTCCCTTTCACGAAAGGGTCGCTTGTTGCCGTCGGAGTGGACTCTCAACAAACAAGTATTCAATCAGATTTGCTACCAATGGGAACGGCCAATGATAGACTTATTTGCGACACATCTCAACAATCAGTTGCAGACGTATGTGTCTCCGTGTCCGGATCCAAGAGCATTTGCAGTAGACGCTCTGTCGATCCCTTGGGACGGAATGATAGGATATGCGTATCCTCCAGCGCCGTTAATTCAACAAGTATTGCTAAAGATAAAACAATCTCAATGCAAGATTCTGTTGGTAGCATCTCTGTCGCCACAGAGACCGTGGATAAATCTACTCAGGTGTCTGTTGTGGGACCTACCGCGGAAGCTTCCTCCACGAGAGGATCTTCTTTCGCAGGGGAAATCGCGCCAACTCCATCACAACCCGCAAGGTCTCAACCTTCACGTTTTTCCGTTGTGCGGTCCTTCTTGCATGGCAAGCACTTTACAGGACGAGCAGTGGACGCGATTTCTAACTGTAGGAGGACCTCCTCTTCGCAAAACTATGCGGCTAAGTGGAAGGTTTTTCGTCGTTGGTGTAGGGATCATTCTGTAGATATATTTGATCCCTCTATACCAGACATTGCAAACTTTCTAGTATACTTGTTTGACGAAATCAAACTGCAGCCTGTTACTATAAAGGGTTATAGATCTATGTTATCTGATACCTATGCACATCATGATAGTTTACAAATTGGATCTAATGTCTCTTTATCGAAGTTGGTTAGAAACTTTTCGATAAATAGACCCAGAACTCTTAGATTAATTCCTAAGTGGAATTTAGCTTGGGTTCTCCTTAAATTGAAGGAAAAGCCATTTGAACCTCTTGGGACAGTAGATTTCAAATTCTTATCTTATAAGACAGCTTTTCTCTTAGCTTTCTCTTCTGCCAGAAGAGTCAGTGAGCTTCATGCACTATCGGTGGATGATTCTCATTATCGTAGTGTTGGGAACACTATCACCTTCACTACTAATGTCGGTTTTTTAGCTAAGAATCAGGCTCCTAATAAATATCCGGAACCTATTGTTATTAAGGCTCTTCCGTCTTCAGACGGGCGTAGGCCTTTACTCTGTCCTGTTAGAGCACTACGTATTTATAAACAGAGATCTCAGTTTATCAGAAAGGGACGGAAACGTTTCTTTCTGTCTTTGATGCCTAATAGGAAGGACATTTCAGTCCATTCTATTGCTAGATGGATTCAGTTAACTATCCGTACTGCTTATGAAGATTTATCTTCTTCTCAGCAGTCTGTGCTTAAGATTTCTGCTCATGAAGTAAGAGCTCTTTCTACTTCCTGGGCTTATGCTAACAGTGTTGCCATTACAGATTTAATGAAGGCTGCTTATTGGTCTCAGCCATCCACATTTACGAATTTTTATCTCAGAAATATTGAGTCCATTTCTGGAGACCTGCATTGTTTAGGTCCGTTATCTGTTGCTCAGAATGTCGTCCACTAAACAGTTGCAACTATAGTTATGCAGGCTTTCTGTTCCGGCAGTGACTCCGTCCGGCTGCCCTCTTCGCTCTGGGCTATTTGACCCAGGGCAAGGGGAAGGGGGGGGGGGGGGGGGGGGCGGGTGTTCCCTTAGGTCACCTGCTTTATAGTGAAAAGCAAGGGAATGCCTCCTCCAAGTCAGTATTTCTGAGTCGCTTCCGGGATGGTTTTAAAGTGTAATATTAATGTTTAAATTCATTCATGTCTTATTTTTAAAGTGTAGCTCGGTGTGAAGCATTTGTATATGTCAAGTGTCAAACGGGCTTTAATATACAATACTCGGACACTTTTAAATGATTATAAAGAGTCTCAATTCTCTGGACTACTTTATTTATTGGCTTGCTTTAAAAATAATTAGTATAAGGGTTATACTGGATGTTAATAGAGAACATGAATGTTATTGTGCTCAATTATTAAGGGTAGTGTATCTTTCTAATTTAATATTAAATAAGAAAGATACATGTAAAGCCTAATACTCCTTTTCTCCTTAAGGGGTTACCTCTTTACTATATAGTTGAGCTTATTGGATTTTCCTCTATGTCCTAGGCCCTCCAGCCTGTTTACTATTCAGCTAAGTTTGGGTCATTGGTACAGTATAAAAATGTTAAAAAATTTATAGTAATTTATATATTTTTTATACTTACCAATGACCCAGACGGGGATGGCCCTCCCTGGAGTTGGGAACTCTTGCCTCCCCGCTGAGTACATAGCGCTGACCAGGCACTGCCAGTAAGAATGATAATTGGCGCCAATTTCGGGACGACTGCGTCACTGCGCATGCGCAGTAGAGGCGTAGTATGGAGGTCCTTTAGGACATGATTTCTTTTTGTTTTGGATGCAAATTTGGGGGATTGGGGGGCAAAATTTGTGTTTGGCCCTGGTTTTGTTAGAGTTAGCACCAGCTAAGTCTGGGTCATTGGTAAGTATAAAAAATATATAAATTACTATAAATTTTTTAACATTCCTTTACCACTGCTTACAGGTTGTATTTTTATACTATAAACCAATGGCCCAGACTAGATAGCTTGTGCAAACTCAAACTTACCAATGGCCTAACACAAATTTTGAACACCCCAATCCCCCAAATTTGCTTGCAAAACCAAAAATTAAAAGTCCTATCTGGTCCACCATATTTTTACTCTCTGTGCATGCGCAGCCATCAGAAAGTGATGGGAATTGGTGCCAACTTCATTCTTTGTTTGGCCCTAAAGTCAGCAACAATGAACTGACATCTGTGCTTTAAAATCTCCCTTTTTTAGGATGCCAGACACAAATCAATGCAAGAATTGGTGGATCCAAGGCTGTTATTGGATGATGGAAGTGTTCAATGGTGGTTTTAAACGTTCAGGGCTGTAACTTTATAATAATTATAAAATTATTT
Organism: Pictodentalium vernedei; assembly: GCA_031216915.1. Taxonomy (NCBI): domain Eukaryota; kingdom Metazoa; phylum Mollusca; class Scaphopoda; order Dentaliida; family Dentaliidae; genus Pictodentalium; species Pictodentalium vernedei. Next base: position 137,392,706 of record CM062292.1, on the reverse strand, counting down.
CATGTTTCCTAGTTTCGGGACATAATGATACGCCTTAAGTCATCATTTTTGCTAATGATTATTCCACTGTTTGTTAAGTATTCCTTCCCTATCCTTCCATGAACCCTTCCTTCCATAAACTCTTAAGCTTTTTGGCTATTTTTTATTGAAATTTTTTATTAAATTTCTTTGGAGTTTAACATGTATTACAGAATATTTATTCTGTTTTTCCCCATGGTTACGTCCTCACACTTGGGGTGTTAGGTTATTTAGTCTTGCATCTTCTATCCGATGTATCGTTTTTTCTTTGTATGAAGATCTAGCTTTGCATCTGGTAGCATTGAAATTGGTTTCTGACTTTGGGCCTTTTTGTGTGCCTGATGTCTTGTTTCCGTTTTTTTCTTTGACGTTGTTTTCTTTGACAACGTCCTCATATAGAGGTAGTATTTTATATTCTATTACTGTAGAATTACTGTAGGATACATGGATTATTATTCTGGTAGTGTAGCTCAAAAAATTTGGATTTTGTCCACACTTAGGCTCTATCGGGATGCCCTTGGACTCATAATTTTCCCTTTGGGAACTTAGGCATTTTTTCAAAAAAATTTTTTAAATATTTTGAATTTAATTTTGATTGTTATTATTCATGTATCTTAGGCTTAATAAAATTAAAAATCTGTTTCTCAGGCCCTCCTGCATGGCCCTTTTGGGTGCCGCATGCTCTCTTTTTATGACCAATGCAAACTTGAAAAAATAAAAATTAAATGGTTTATGTCTGATTTTTTACACAAGTTAATAAAATTGATAAATTTGTCCCTAGAGTGCAACAAGGCTTTGCAATGCTTTGCACCCAAGGGACAAAATACACCACCACCCTTGCTATTCTGAGGCCTAAAACATAAAATAAACCAAGAATATGAACTTCTGATGTCAAAGAAATAATTACAAAAATAAAATATAAAATAAAAAAACGCCGGTCCGCATGCAATTTTACAAAACTTGGCCTGAGAAACAGAACATCTACTTTGTGGGGCCTTGATTATATATTTTGTTGTGGAGTTTGGAGGAGTGATATCGACTTTAGTTGATGCACTCTTGCGGACTCTTGTCATACTTGTGTTCACTGGAATGACTAATGTTGGAGACGGGTGTCGCGGTATGTTGGCAGTGAGGTTCTGAGGCCAAGCCTCTCATCACATTATAATTCATTTTTTCCGTTTCAGTTTCTATTTCAGAGGAACATGAACATGGTGATGATATTGTGACACCCATCCAAGTGTTTTACTGTTGTCATGCTCATGAACAAATAGAGCTAGCTGCAGTGCTCATGATATGCAAGGGATAAGGCCTCTAGTTAGTGTTCCTGATCTCTTGCAAGCAGCTAGCTCGACCAGTGAAGCGGTTACTCCATCCGTGGAAGCTGTGACACCGGGTAAGTCTATTGCTGTCGCAGGAAGTGTAGATGTGGGTAGAGCGAGCACTTAAAAATCAATAAGCTCACCCAGCGACGACGAAAATAGGGAGGAAGTCAGCAAGTTTCTTGTTGGGAGGCTCGGCGAGGTCTAATAGACCACAAGCGGGAGAGGCCCCTCTCTAACCTAACCGCATTTGGGGCCAAATGTTGTTATGAGAAACTTACACGAGCCGGAGCATACGTCCGCCCACCGCTCAGGATGCTCTGTCTAGTCGGCAGCTGGGGACGCCTTCAGTCACGGCTTCCTCTGCTACGTTTCACAAGCCGAAATCAAGTTTTCTTGTTGGGAGGCTTGCCGAGGTCAATGAGACCGCAAGCGGGAGATGTCCCTCTCTAACCCAACAACATTTGGGGCCTAATGTTGTTATGAGAAACTTCCACCAGATGGAGCATACGTCCGCCAGTCGCTCTGGACGCTCCGTCTAGTCTGCAGCCGGGGTCAGCTTCAGTCACAGCTTCCTCCGCTACGTTATTAAAGCACACATGACCTCAGGCTAGCTACCCAGATATCCAGTCAGCTACGCGAAGCTGGAGCTATTCTTCGCCCCTGAAGTCGGACCATCCGATAGCTAGCGATCCGAGGCATTGATCAACGAGACATTTGGAGAAGAGATCTATCTCCGGATCTTCGTCCCAGGAACAGCAAGCGGTGGAAAAAACAGAAAACTGCTGCTCCTCAAGCCTCAGGAACAGACTTGCTTTTGCAGTTGCGCAGCTATTAGTAGCATCCCAGCTAATGCAAGATCAGACTCCGGTGTTGAGCTATGCTACGGTGTTAGGTCGGTCCGGTCAATTGTGCATGTAGAAAAAGCCGGAACTTTCTCTATGGGACGCTCGGCTGGATCTGTGGTCAGATCTCCGTTTGGAGAACCCTCTTCGTTCTGTTAACAGTCGGGTTCGACTGTGCCTGTTGTGAGAAACCATATTGAGTCAGAACACACGTCGATCGTTTTTTCCACACTGCAGCCGGTGGCAGTTATGGCTTCTGCTTACATCGAAGTGCACGAAAAAGGATTAAGCCTAGAAGTTTCTAAGCGGAATACTCAACGAGATCTGGGGACAGATCGAGAGTGCAGAGTGTTTTTCATCCCGTTAACAGTCGGGGACGACTGTTTTCTGCTGTAAGAAACTTGAATGAGGAGGAGCATCAGTCCTATGTGACGAGTCGGGATGCTTCTTCCACACTTCAGCCGGGGTCGGCTGTGGTTACGGCTTCCTCTTCTTCCATGGATATGCACGATATTGAGTCAGAACACACATTGATTGTTTTTTCCGCACTGCAGCTGGCGGCAGTTATGGCTTCATCTGCTTACATGGAAGCGCACAAAAAAGGATTAAGACTAGAAGTTTCTAAGCGGGATACTCTACGAGATCTGGGGACAGATCAAGAGTGCAGAGTGTTTTTTATCCTGTTAACAGTCGGGGACGACTGTTTTCTGCTGTAAGAAACTTGAATAGGAGGAGCATCAGTCCTATGTGATGAGTCGGGATGCTTCTTCCGCACTTCAGCCGGGGTCGGCTGTGGTTACGGCTTCTCTTCTTCCATGGATATGCATGATAAGGGATAGATGCCTACAAGTTTCTGACGGAACGCTCGGCGAGGTCTGGAGCAGACTGCAAGCTAGAGAACCTTCTTTCCATCAGCAGTCGGGATCGACTGTTTTTGGTGCGAGAAACTTTAGTGACTTGGTACGCCCGTTCATGCTTGTGGTTCGGGACGTTCCTTCCACACTGCAGTCGGATTTGGTGGCAGCTGTGGCATCTTCTCTTGCTTTATTAATGAAGCACGTTGACCATAGACTAGGTGTCTGACTTCTCAGGTTTGGGTTGATAGCTAGTTGTTTGAGACTGGTACTACTGTGTAACAGACTCCGATGGGGAGCTATCAGACGGTGCTGCGTTGGTCCAGTCATCCGTTCAGTTGGATGGAGTTGACCATATTTGCAGATGGAACATTTGGATGGTGAGAGGGATACAGAGTGCGAGTCTCCATCTCTCACAGAAGGGCACTTTAAGACTATGAAAAGTCTTAAGCTCTTAAGAATATTGTTCCATCTGAATATAATTCTGCTTTTAGATGAGCAGGCCGGGGATGAAAATATGTCCCTACCTGCATCATTTAATATATGCTCGGAAATGATGGAATGTGCTATTTCATAGAAAAGAGCTAATCTGGGCACAATGTCCTAAGCAGATCACCTTACAAGAGCTATGGCGCAGCGTCTCAATGGAATGAAATATGAGGACGTGGTTCCTCGCTAAGAGTTCTTTCCAGGGCAGTCATGTATGCCACGTACAACTCCGCACGGACAGTGAATTTGGAGTTTGTTAGACGTGATGCTGCCCTTGCGTCGTCATCACTTATAGATGACAAGGTGAAAAGCTCTCTCTGAGTTGCTCCGATTACCGGAAATATACTATTTGGCAACAAGCTTGCGTTGATTTACGAGCAGGCTACAAGAAAGCTTCTAGTGCTCTGCTATTGAAGTCGCTGTCTCATCAACACACTTCAGCATACTGGGGTAAGCGGGGCCGTACTACTTCTAAGAAAGCATCATGAGAATGTCTCGAGAGGGTACAGTAACCTTCTTATATTTACATTGGAAGTCGTCATTATAGCGACTTGGGAAGGGTGCATCAAGGCTATGGATCTGGCCCCACTAGACCGACGATTAACGGAAGGTTATCATCTTCACGAGAAACTGGACGTTATTCATGGAAGTTCCTTTCAAAGAGAGTCGCTTCTAGTGGAGGTAAAGGCTCTCTTATTGAAGGGAACAATTGAGGTCGACGAGACAAGCTTCTTCGTGGGGAGGACATAGTTTCTCCTCCCGTAAGCATCGTAAGTTGATGGACATGACCTCTATTGCTTGCCAGTTGACGGAAGGTTATCAACTTCACGAGAAACGGGACGTTAATCACGGAAGTTCCTTTCAAAGAGAGTCACTCCAAGTGGAGGTAAAGGCTCTCTTATTGAAGGGAACAGTTGAGGGCATCGAGAATAGATTTTGGTTGCTTTCCACTTGGCGGTAGGTTATCAACCTCGCAAAAAGTGGATAAATTGCGGAAGATCAGTGGATGAGAATGTAGTCTTGGCAGGCCTGTGGCTATCAGCCTGAGCAAGCTCCACTTACAAGAATACTTGTTAGACAAATCTTCCAAGAGACTCTTTCCTTCTGGAGGTACAAGCTCTCCTATTGAAGAAAAGCATTAGATGTCGTCGAAATTATTCTCCAGATTTATTATCACCTGTTTCTCATCCTGAGATATTCCTTGGCATCAAGACAGTTTATGTCAAGTGTGGACACCATAGTAGCCTTACGTACGGTTACAGCAGTCTTTTGGGAATTACAGCTGTTAGAATAATGGCTTGACATTCCCTACTTGCGTGACAATAGTTAGGTCACCAGTTACACCGAGATATCTGTCTTCACGGAGAAGATATGAATTCGAATTCCCCCCCCCCCCCCACACCCCTCCTCCCCCACTAATGTGTTAAGAGGCGATTCCTGGGCAAGACGTAGTTTTCTTCCTGTAAGCCTTGTATGCATTTAAGTATATACATGCATTTCATGTCTTCTCGATTGGCGGCTGGGTCGTGTTCTATGGCAACCTCATGGGCACATCCACTTTTTAATTGGTTTGTTTCCTGTGGTTGTTCGTTTATATGTCATATACGAACATATGATTCATCATCAATAATTGCTAGCCTTTGTGTACCTGTATGGCTGTCAAGTTAGTTAACTGGTATTCAGATGATTACATGCAGGATTTCAATGCTTGTGTGCATAATAAGTGTATTATTAGACAGATGCATTATACCTTAGAAATAGTGAATTATTTCGATGTATCAGATTGCATTCTTGTATTTTCACACGTTTCTGGGAGTGATATTTATTGGAATTAATTGTACACCTGAATGGGGTCGTCTGTGGGTTGCCTTGGAAGTGTGTTCACTCTCCAGAGATTGTTCATTGTGATTCTTTAGGACCAGTCTATGTTGTCCATGTTATATCACCGGTTTTCGACCTATCTACGTATGCTGACTCTGGTATACGTTACAAGTGTGTGCTATTAATTTCCAGAATCGCTGCAAGAGCCTTAGCTTCTGAAGTAGCATTAAGCACCATTTTATTAATATTAATTAATATCTGGGTGCCTGTTTGGCAAATATATATTGTTATCTGGTACCACTTTTACTGATTCCAGAGCGCTCCCCTCTTCCTTTTTGAAAAAGATTCCTTCAAAAAAAGGTGGGGTGGGGTGTGATTTTTAGCTCACCTGAGCGAAGCTCAAGGGGAGCTTTACTAATCACTTTCTGTCCGTCGTCTGTCCATCGTAAACCTTACATTATCGACTTCTCCTCACAAACTACTGGACCAAATCCAACAAAATTTGCTGTGCATGTTCCCTATCATATGTCAATTCATGTTTGTTCAAATAAAGTTGCCACACCCACAGGGGGCATAACTCTGATAGCACCCATGAACTTCTTTCCAAAATCAAAAAAAATCTTCTTCTTCAGATCCACCAGGCAGAATTCTTTCATATTTGGTATACAACATCTCTAAGGGGGTCAGATTCAAGTTTGGACAAATCGAGTCCCTGGGTTCATATTTGGGCTCCCCATGGGAGCCCGAATTTTAACTTAGTGCAATATGAGGATTATTCTTTAAAAATCTTCTTTTTCATATCCACCAGGCAGAATTCTTTCATATTTGGTATACAACATCTCTAGGGGTGTCAGATTCATGTTTGCTCAAATCGAGACCCTGGGTTCATATTTGGGCTCCCTATGGGAGCCCGAATTTTAACTTGGTGCAATATGAGGATTCTTTAAATCTTCTTCTTCAGATCCAGTAGTCGGAATGTTTTTATGTTTGGTATGCAGTATCCTTAGGGAGATGAGATTCAAGTTTGTTCAAGCTATGTCCCTATGTCCATATTTGGGCTCACTGTGGGAGCTTGAATTGTAACTTAGTTCAAAATGAGGAATTTTCTTAAAAAATCTTCTTCTTCAGATCCAGCAATCAGAATGTTTTAATATGTGGTGTGTAGCATCCTTGGGGCGGGAGGGGAGGGGGGAGATTCAAGTTTGTTAATGCCAAATCCAAAATCTTCTTCTTCTTCTTCAGCAGTCGGGATGTTTTGATATTTGGCATGCAGCAACCTTAGGGGGGTGAGATTCAAGTTTGTTCAAACCAAGTCCCTTGGTTCATATTTGGGCTCACTATGGGAGCCTGAATGACAACTTAGTTCAAAACGAGGAATTTTCTTTAAAATCTTCTTCAGATCCAGCAGATGAATGTTTTTGATATTTTTTATGCAGCATCCTTAGGGGGGTAAGATTCAAGTTTCTTCAAGCCATGTCCCTAGGTCCATATTTGGACTCACTGTGGGAGCTTGAATTGTAACTTGGTTCAAAATGAGGAATTTTCTTTAAAAATCTTCTTCAGATCCAGCAGTCGGAATGTTTTGATATTTGGTGTGCCGCATCCTTAGGGAGGGGGTGAGATTCAAGTTTGTTAAAGCCAAGTCCCTGGGTTCATATATGGGTTCCCTGTGGGAGCCCGAATTATAACTTAGTTCAATATGAGGAATATTCTTTAAAAATCATCTTTTTTTTTTAGATCCACTGGTCAGAATCTTTGGATATTTGGTATAAGCTTATCTTAGGAGGAGCAGATGCAACTTGTTGAAATCAATTCTCTGTGTTGATATTTAGGCTACCATGTAAGGTGAGTGACCTCAGGCCCCCTGGGGCCTCTTGTTTAAAATCTCCTTCGGCTTGATAAGTGTGCAATTATGAGTGAAGCTGTTTTGTTTGTAGATTATATTTGAGCCTGGATACAGCTTGTTGTCTGACCGTCCGTCTGTGCGTCCAACCCACTTGGTGTCCCCATGATAACTCCAGTTTGGATCATTTGATTGGAACCAATTTTGGTATGTGACCTTCTTAGCCCAAACCACAGGTCAAGTTCGAATATGGATTCGGCCAGATTATTAGTCCCCTACGGGAACCGTAAGGGGACTATAGGATTGCACTCGTCCTTCTGTCCATCCCTGCATCCGTCTGTCCATCCGTCTGTCTGTCTGTCTGTCTATCTGTCTGTCTGTCTGTCTGTTTTTTTATGTTACCACCTCTCCCTCCAACATGCTTTAAGCTATACCTTTCATATTTGGTACATGGGTAAATGGTTCTGAGGGGATGATTTTTTTTTCAAAATCCAAGATGGCGGAATGGTGGCCATTTTTGTTGTGTTTTTTAAGCTTTTTTTTCTCTATTTTCATGTTACCACCCCTCCCACCAACATGGTTCAAGCTACACCTTTCATATCTGGTACATGGATAAATGGTTCAGAGGGGATGATGGACGCTCAAAATTTTTTTTCAAAATCCAAGATGGTGGAATGGTGGCTATTTTAGTTGTGTTTTTTAACCTTTTTTTCTCTATTTTATGTTACCACCCCTCACTCCAACATGGTTAAGCTACACTTTTTATATCTGGCACATGGATAGAGGGTTGTAATGGGATGTTGCACGGTCAATATTTTTTTTCCAAAATTCAAGATGACGCCATGGCAACCATTTCTGTTGTGTTTTTTAGGCTTTTTTCTCTATTTTATGTTACCACTGCTCCCTCAAACATGGTTCAAGTTGCACTTTTCATATATGGTACATGGATAAAGGGTTTGTGAGGGGATTATGCACGCTCAATATTTTTTTTTTCAAAATCTAACATCTGTCTGTCTGTCTGTTCATCTGTCTGTCTGTTTTTATGTTACCACCTCTCCCTCTATATAATATGCTTCAAGCTACACCTTTCATATTTGGTACATGGATAAATGGTTCTGAGGGGATGATGCACAGTCAATATTTATTTTTCAGAATCCAAGATGGCAGAATGGCGGCCATTTTTGTTGTGTTTTTTAAGCTTTTTTCTCTATTTTATGTTACCACCCTTCCCTCCAACATGGTTCAAGCTACGCCTTTCATATATGGTATATGGATAAAGGGTTGTGAGGGGATTATGCATGCTCAATATTTTTTTTTCAAAATCAAAGATGCTTATATACTCTAGTGTCTTCTGTGACAAAAACACCTTATGTTACAAAAGCCCCGTAGGGACTAATACCACCTTGGTGGTCAAACGCTTGTTTTTATTGGAGTTATACCCCTTTTTCGACTTGTTTTTTGGGGGGGACATGTTGCTGAGCAGCCTTTTATTTATTATTGTATATGTCATATGTTTGTGGGGGTTAGCCTCTCACTTTCGAATATGCCATCCTAATTTATGGGGCTAAGCCTTAAAAATTGGGGGCTCGTTACACCTAAGTAGCATAAACATTCATGCTAACAAGATGGAATTACTTGGATATGGCTCCTTATTTATGATATGTCTTCTCTATTACTGTATAGAGAGACATACATGTAAATTTAATTTCCTTTTCCCTTGGATTGCAGGCTTGGGAACTATGTTGGTCTGCTAATTCTGAAGTCCTTGGCCCTCCGCCTTTTTACGATTCAGCTAGTCTGGGCCATTAGTTTATAGTATAAAAATATGATAAATTTAAAGTAATTTGTATATTTTTTTTATATTTACCAATGGCCCTCCCATGAGTGGGCACTCATACCTCCCCGCTGAGTTATTATGTAGTACTCTCTTCTACAAAGAATGATGTTGGCGCCAATTCCGGTCACTTCTTGACGGCTGCGCATGCGCAGATGGTGAAAGTATGGAGGACCAGATAGGACTTTTAATTTTCAGTTTAGCAAGCACATTTTGGGGATTGGGTGGGGGGGGGGGGTTCAAAATTGTGTTTGGCCCTTGATAACTTTGAGTTTGCACCAGCTAGCTTGTCTGGGCCATTGGTAAGTATAAAAAATATACAAATTACTTTAAATTTATCATTTTTATGAAGGGATTTCAGTGTAACTTGGTAGGATAACTTTGTATGATATCTAGATGAGACATTTTTATACTGTACCAATGACCCAGACTTAGCTGGTGCTAACTCTAACAAAACCAGGGCCAAACACAAATTTTGCCCCCCAATCCCCAAAATTTGCATCCAAAACAAAAAGAAATCATGTCCTAAAGGACCTCCATACTACGCCTCTACTGCGCATGCGCAGTGACGCAGACGTCCCGAAATTGGCGCCAATTATCATTCTCTGTTTGGCCCTTCATCAGTCAACATCTCACTGATCTTTGTGCTTGTAAATCTCAGTTTAAAGGATGCCAGACACGTAATTCTTGGAGAAAATGTGATTCTAAGGAGGATAGAAGGAGGAGAGGAAAAAGAAGTGACAAAAAATAATCAGGGCTGTACTTAAAATTTTTTGATGAAATTATGTTTAGTTGCCTATTTTCGAGGCATGGGCCTCTTGTTGTCATTCTTGCTAATTGTTGCACTGCTTATTCAGTGTTTCCTCTCCCCTAGCCTTCTAAAGTCCCCCCTTGCAATTCTCCCATGCTTTTGGCATATTTTTGAGAAATTTCATTTCTAAAATTTCCTGGGAGAGTTGCTTGGTTACAGAATGTTTTCTGTTATTTTCCCCATAGTTACGTTTTCACCCATGGGTGTATAACGTTTGTGTTCTGCATCTTCCATCTGATGTTCTACAGATTCTCCCCTGGGAGTCTCTGTTTTGCATCAGATAGAGTGTAATTGATGACTGATTCCGGGCCAGTTTTTTCAGTGCCTGGAGTCATGTTTTCTGGTGTTTTTACACTGTTTGTTTTCATTGGCAACAGCCTTTTTTGAGGGGGGCTGTTTGCCTTTGCTGTAGTTTATCTCACTATAAGATACATTTGTATTATCCGAAAGTGTCTCATTAATTATTTAATATAAATTTAAAATTTTTGACCACACTTTGCCATCGGATCCATCGGGGCTCAACGTTACTTTTCAGCAACTTGGGCTTCGCTGAAAAAATATTTTTTCAAAATTATTTTGTTTTGCAATTGTTTTTTCATTTATTAATGGATCATGTTATTATGTATCTTTGTGTCAGGGGTTTTTGCGAGTAACTAGGACTTATTGTTGTTCTTTCACAATGAAGGGACGTTGTTCAAATTGTAATAGGAAGAAATCTTCCTCTGACTTTCATGATCATTGTATTAATTGTAGTCAGTGTTCTCGCATTAATCCCTGTCCTATATGTGAACATTGGGATGAGAAACATTGGAAACGTGTGTCACGATATGTTGTTTCTGGAGAAAGAGCGATTCCGGCTCTTTCTCCGCAAGGTCACTCTACTCTCTCAGTTTCTATTTCAGAGGAACCAGAACAGGGTGATGTTTCCATGTTATCTTCTTCAAGTGTGCGTCCGTCGTCACAAATGAATTCAGAGCTAGCGGCAAAAGTGCTCATGGAGATTAGACAAATGTCGTCCGCTAGCTCGCCCGGTGTAGCGTCCATTCACCGAATGGTTCAGCAGCCGGATTCGTCCGATGCGGTCCAAGAGGAAATGTTGGGTGATGCGAGCACTATAAACATAATAGATGCACACCCAGTGACGGCGGATAGTAAGCGAGAACGGAGGAAGCCTTTGAGTCCGGTTCCTAGCTCGTCCAGGTCCAGCCGGGCCGCGAGCGAGAGAGGCCCCTCTCTCGTACAACAACATCTGGGACCAGATGTTGTGGCACAAAATGTGTCTTTAGCGGAGCATACGTCCGTCGCTCGGGACGCTCCGTTGTATAAGCAGTCCGCAGAGACTGTTAAGGCTTCCTCTTCTCGTCAGCGCACACGACCGCACCTTGGCTGCGTGACCGCCGATATATTACCAGCTTCGCCGATCAAGGATTCTTCGGCGACCAGGTCACACCATCCGGCAGCCAGGAATTCGAGACCGATGGACTCCGGACGTTCGCATAGGAAAAGTATGCGGGAGCCATCTGATGCGGAGCTGCCCTCGGCGAAGCAGCGAAAGACTGCGCCTCCGCAGGTCTCGACGCTGGACATTCTTGTGCAGATAGCACAGCTTATCGCAGCATCCCAGCAACCGACAGAAACGGTGTCGGATCGAGAATTATCCGACGGCGCTGGGTCGGTACGCTCCGCCGAAGCATCGGGGGCGGACGACCGGGAACATCATGAGGTCCGACCGGATGGTGAAAGGGATACGGATGACTTGGAGCTATCCCTTTCGGAACAACATAAAGCTGCCGTGGACTTCATCCGGCACTTTCTCCCTCAAGTTGTTCCGTCGGGCCCGACTGCTGCGCTTCCGGACAAGAGAATTATAGCGTCATTGGACTCTGAATTTTTTGAGCGGTTCAGGGACATCGCTCCCGAGTTTCCGTCGCAGTCCAATAATGTTGCAAGAACATTTGAATTATTGAACGACGCTATATTTAAACTTGCTTCCAGGACGGGGAAAGCAGGTTTCTTGTCCGCTAATACTCTCAACCTGCCTTTCATTAATGCAAGGAATAAATTCGACACGGCAGGACAGGGTATACCGAGAGTTCCTCTGCGTATGGACGACGAGGCGGAAGACTTAGAGCTATCATTACCGTCGTCAGCTTCTATTCCAACGGCGGTGTTGGAAACAGCTATTGCGTCTAACAGAGCCAATTTAGATGCCTTATCTTACGCAGATCACCTTACTAAGGCGTTATCACTGCGCCTTCAGGGGAAAGAGTTTCAGGATATACAATCCTCTTTAAGACTTCTTTCAAGGGCAGTAGCTTATTCCACGTGTAACTCCGCCCTTTCAGTGGCAAATCTGGAGTTGGTTAGACGTGACGCAGCCCTAGCTACATCCACACTAGTGGATTCTAAGGTGAAGAACTCTCTTAGAGTCGCTTCGGTCTCAGGAGAACTTCTCTTTGACGGCAAGCTTTCCGCTATTTATGATAAAATTACAAAGAAAGCTAAGGATTCTCTGTTGTTCAAATCTGCTCCTAAGAAGTCGGATACAGCAGACACGAATAAGACAGGCACTTCTGGGTCTAATGCGCCCAAGAGAGGTTCCTATAGAACTTCCGTCAAATCCACAGAAAAGAGACGCTCTGTTATCAGAGGTGCAGTCTCTTTTAATGAAGAACGCGGTAGAGGTCGTAGAAAACCAGGAATCTCTGGGATTCTACAGCCATCTGTTTCTGGTTCCGAAACCAGACGGCTCGTTCCGTCCAGTCATAGATTTGAGCAGGATAAACAAGCTGATCGTCGCTCCGAAGTTTTATATGGAGACGATTCGATCGGTCAGAGCGAGTATTCGGGTGAACGATTATGCAATGAGCATAGATCTCAAAGATGCGTACTTTCACGTCATGGTACATCCGACATTCCGAAAGTATCTACGCTTCGCAGTCCTAGGAGTGGTGTATCAATTCCGGGCGATGTGCTTCGGATTGAATCTAGCACCCTGGGCTTTCACTCGGGTAATGAACTCGGTAATGATCTACTTCCGAGCTCATTCGTCTGCGGTAACGTCGGCCTACCTGGACGACATTCTTCAGAGGTACGGCAACGAGTTAACGCTTCAGAACGATGTTCAGAATCTTCTTCTATTGCTCCGACGTCTCGGTTTTATAGTAAACGAGGAGAAGTCGGATCTGGTGCCGTCCAAGTCATTCACTCATCTGGGAATGAGCTTCAAGACGCACAACAATCTCGTTCGTCTGCTGTTAACCAGAGCGAAATTAGTCAGTTGTTACGCTCGTTATTGTCTGCACGCAGACAAAGTCACGGCGAAAGAAATTATGAGACTGATAGGTCTGTGCGGAGCCGCCGCGGATCTCATTCCGATGGGGCGGTTATGCACACGTCCTCTTCAAATTTTCCTGACTCAGAATTGGAGTGTGAAAATTCATTCGCTCGATGTAGACGTTCTCTTGTCAGATCAAGTGAAACAAGAGATTCAGACTTGGGCAAACATTCAGTGGTTAACTCAAGGAGTTCCGCTGCAGTTGTCGGATCCGAGTTTTACCGTTATGACGGATGCCAGTTAAACAGGTTGGGGTGCATCATTAATGCCAACGGATTCGAGATGCCAGGGTCTTTGGGATCCGCAATTCCTGTGCAAGCACATAAACATCAAGGAAATGATGTCAATTTGGCTTGCGTTATGTCACTGGATGGACATTATTCACGATGCTCATGTCCAAATCCTATCCGACAATACGACAGTAGTGGCGTATATACGGAATCAGGGAGGCACTCATTCAGTTCCGTTGTTCAATCTAACGGAAAGAATCCTTTTGTTTGCGTTAGAACATCACGTTCTTCTTTCGGTCCGTCACATACCGGGTCGTCTGAATGTGCTAGCAGACTCCCTTTCACGAAAGGGTCGCTTGTTGCCGTCGGAGTGGACTCTCAACAAACAAGTATTCAATCAGATTTGCTACCAGTGGGAACGGCCAATGATAGACTTATTTGCGACACATCTCAACAATCAGTTGCAGACGTATGTGTCTCCGTGTCCGGATCCAAGAGCATTTGCAGTAGACGCTCTGTCGATCCCTTGGGACGGAATGATAGGATATGCGTATCCTCCAGCGCCGTTAATTCAACAAGTATTGCTAAAGATAAAACAATCTCAATGCAAGATTCTGTTGGTAGCATCTCTGTCGCCACAGAGACCGTGGATAAATCTACTCAGGTGTCTGTTGTGGGACCTACCGCGGAAGCTTCCTCCACGGGAGGATCTTCTTTCGCAGGGGAAATCGCGCCAACTCCATCACAACCCGCAAGGTCTCAACCTTCACGTTTTTCCGTTGTGCGGTCCTTCTTGCATGGCAAGCACTTTACAGGACGAGCAGTGGACGCGATTTCTAACTGTAGGAGGACCTCCTCTTCGCTAAACTATGCGGCTAAGTGGAAGGTTTTTCGTCGTTGGTGTAGGGATCATTCTGTAGATATATTCGATCCCTCTATACCAGACATTGCAAACTTTCTAGTATACTTGTTTGACGAAATCAAACTGCAGCCTGTTACTATAAAGGGTTATAGATCTATGTTATCTGATACCTATGCACATCATGATAGTTTACAAATTGGATCTAATGTCTCTTTATCGAAGTTGGTTAGAAACTTTTCGATAAATAGACCCAGAACTCTTAGATTAATTCCGAAGTGGAATTTAGCTTGGGTTCTTCTTAAATTGAAGGAAAAGCCATTTGAACCTCTTGGGACAGTAGATTTCAAATTCTTATCTTATAAGACAGCTTTTCTCTTAGCTTTCTCTTCTGCTAGAAGAGTCAGTGAGCTTCATGCACTATCGGTGGATGATTCTCATTATCGTAGTGTTGGGAATACTATCACCTTCACTACTAATGTGGGTTTTTTAGCTAAGAATCAGGCTCCTAATAAATATCCGGAACCTATTGTTATTAAGGCTCTTCCGTCTTCAGACGGGCGTAGGCCTTTACTCTGTCCTGTTAGAGCATTACGTATCTATAAACAGAGATCTCAGTTTATCAGAAAGGGACGGAAACGTTTCTTTCTGTCTTTGATGCCTAATAGAAAGGATATTTCAGTCCATTCTATTGCTAGATGGATTCAGTTAACTATCCGTACTGCTTATGAAGATTTATCTTCTTCTCAGCAGTCTGTGCTTAAGATTTCTGCTCATGAAGTAAGAGCTCTTTCTACTTCCTGGGCTTATGCTAATAGTGTTGCTATTACAGATTTAATGAAGGCTGCTTATTGGTCTCAGCCATCCACATTTACGAATTTTTATCTCAGAAATATTGAGTCCATTTCTGGAGACCTGCATTGTTTAGGTCCATTATCTGTTGCTCAGAATGTCGTCCACTAAACAGTTGCAACTATAGTTATGCAGGCTTTCTGTTCCGGCAGTGACTCCGTCCGGCTGCCCTCTTCGCTCTGGGCTATTTGACCCAGGGCAAGGGGAAGGGGGGGGGGCGGGTGTTCCCTTAGGTCACCTGCTTTATAGTGAAAAGCAAGGGAATGCCTCCTCCAAGTCAGTATTTCTGAGTCGCTTCCGGGATGGTTTTAAAGTGTAATATTAATGTTTAAATTCATTCATGTCTTATTTTTAAAGTGCAGCTCGGTGTGAAGCATTTGTATATGTCAAGTGTCAAATGGGCTTTAATATACAATACTCGGACACTTTTAAATGACTATAAAGAGTCTCAATTCTCTGGACTACTTTATTTATTGGCTTGCTTTAAAAATAATTAGTATAAGGGTTATACTGGATGTTAATAGAGAACATGAATGTTATTGTGCTCAATTATTAAGGGTAGTGTATCTTTCTAATTTAATATTAAATAAGAAAGATACATGTAAAGCCTAATACTCCTTTTCTCCTTAAGGGGTTACCTCTTTACTATATAGTTGAGCTTATTGGATTTTCCTCCATGTCCTAGGCCCTCCAGCCTGTTTACTATTCAGCTAAGTCTGGGTCATTGGTACAGTATAAAAATGTTAAAAAATTTATAGTAATTTATATATTTTTTATACTTACCAATGACCCAGACGGGGATGGCCCTCCCTGGAGTTGGGAACTCTTGCCTTCCCGCTGAGTACATAGCGCTGACCAGGCACTGCCAGTAAGAATGATAATTGGCGCCAATTTCGGGACGTCTGCGTCACTGCGCATGCGCAGTAGAGGCGTAGTATGGAGGTCCTTTAGGACATGATTTCTTTTTGTTTTGGATGCAAATTTTGGGGATTGGGGGGCAAAATTTGTGTTTGGCCCTGGTTTTGTTAGAGTTAGCACCAGCTAAGTCTGGGTCATTGGTAAGTATAAAAAATATATAAATTACTATAAATTTTTTAACTTTCCTGTTTTTTTCATGATTGGTTGACCGTGACCGCCAAGCCGTCTCATGACCTAGATTCCTTTAACAACGTCTACAAGTTATATCTATGAAGGCATTTCATTGTAACTTGGTTGGATGACTCGTTTTGGACTGATTTTACTATAACTTGGTAACTTTGGTTGACATACGTTAATTGTTAAGGCCACATCAACCTAGGTCTTAACTGGTAGAGTGCTGGAAGCCCTATTTTGGGCTTTACTAAAAGTGACAGGCAATAACTGTCTGTAGCTACATTCTGCCTGAGGAAGCCTTTATTGTCCCTGATATGAATCAGATTTTTTGTACAATACCTTGCTCTCTGACATTCAATTGGATAGTGCCTATAAGGCACTATCCAATTAAATGTAATAGAGCAGTATATGATGAGCTTTGATTTGTTGTCAGAAAAAATCAGCACTTTACCAGTTAATTCTTTAGTACAGTCCACACCTCAAATTATTCTTATTGAAAACATAGCAAACGGGGAGCAGAAATTAACATATTCTGAATTATCACAATTCTTGTCGTATTTCATAATCCTTTCATAAACATTGAGCATTATCCTTTTCATCAAACACTACCCACAGTAAAGTTAAGCTACAGTGTCATTAACACTTTCATTAGCTCACCTGACTGAAAGTCGGGGGCGGGTGGGCTTAAGTTATCACTTTCTGTTTGTTATCCGTCCATCATCCATCTGGCGTGAACTTAACATTATCGACTTATAAACCCCTGGACTGAATTGAACCAAATTTCATAAGCATGTTCCTTATATGTCAATTCAAGTTTGTTCAAATAAATTTGCCATCCCTACAGGGGGCACCACAAGGGGCATTATTATACGCCCCGCAAACAAAGTTTGGGGGGGGGGGTATATAGGAATCACCCTGTCCATCCATCTGTCCCTCTGTCCATCCTTGTAAGTGCAACTCCTCCTAAACCGTTTGAAGAATTTTCATGAAACTTTACACAATGGAAGAACTCCATATGAAGATGAGCATGAAGCAATATAATTCTGTTCTGACATTTCCAAGGGGAGATAATCTAACTTATACTGTCTGTCCATCCTTGTAAGCGCAACTCCTCCTAAACCATTTGAAGAATTTTCATGAAACTTTACACAATGGAAGAACTCCATATGAAGATGTACATAAAGCAATATAATTCCGTTCTGACATATCCAAGGGGAGTTAATATTTGGGCCCTCTATTAGAGCCCAAATTTTAACTTAGTGCAATATGAGGAAATTTCTTTACAAATCTTCTTATTCAGTCCACCAGTCAGAATCCTTTCATATTTGTTATATAACAGCTCTAATGGTTTCAGATTCAAGTTTGTTCAAATCAAGTCCCAGTCTTAATATTTGTGCACTCCATGGGAGCATTAAGTTTAACTTAGATCATTATGAGGAATATTCTTGAAACATCTTCTTCATCAGATCCACCAGTGAAAATATTTGAATATTTGGTATACAACATCTCTAGGGGGCTCAGATTCACGTTTGTTCAAATTGGGTCCCAGAGTTAAAACTTGAGCTGTATATTGGAGCCCAAACATTAACTTAGTGTAGTGTGAGGAAATTTCTTTAAAAATATTCTTCAGATCCACCAGTCAGAATCCTTTCATATTTGGTATAGAATATCTCTAGGGCGGTCAGATTCAAATTTGTTCAAATCATGTCCCTGGGTCAATATTTGGGCTCTCCTTTAAAATCTTCTTCAGATTCACCAGTCAGAATCCTTTCATATTTGCGATGTGACATCTCTAGTGGTGTCAGATTCAATCTTTTTAAGATCCACCTGAAAGTATTCTTTCATATTTGGTATTTAACATCTCTAGGGGGATCAGATTCAAGTTTGTTCAGTTTTGATTGATTAATTGATTGATTGATTGATTGATTGATTGATTTGCAGTGTACGTACATGCAAGCATGCAATACAATAAATAAGGTGGTACTAAAATGTACAAAAATGTACGAACAGGCATAATTGAAAAGTACACAGCAGGGAGGTGTCATGGTCAGATTGGCTGTCTTCCTGACACCCCCCAAAATCATGATGATGAGGCATTGCAGAAGACTATGACAGTTAGTCTTTTTGTACTCTGATATTGAGAAATAATAAGAATAGGTGGGGAGTTTTTATGGCCTAAACGAGAAATGTGAGAGTGAGATCTAGAAGCGAGGGTACATCTTTTTACCTAATCTCTCAGCACTGGTTTTATTAAAAATGTACATGATAGAGTCATGTTGCAATTGAACATAACTGACTCGACCAGAGCAGGAGGTCAGGAATGGATGAGACCACAAGACATACTTCATATTTCGTTTCAGTGGTTTGCATCCATCAGTATGAGTAAATGAGGTTAAACACATGTTTCTCAAAACATGAAACTAGCATATGCTTTGTAAAATATGAAGCTGATACTGGGCATGAATGAACCAGAATAATTCAGGAGCCTGTACAATGATATCACCTGGACAGTCGTCAAGAGAGAAGGTCATGGTATTAGGCAGAACAATCAGGGCAGTATGGATTGTTGCACTGAACATTTTGGGAATATGATGCCAGGAAATGTGTCACCAGTCTCTTTTTAAATGAGTTTCTGTTGTCAATAGTACGAATCTCTGTTAATTCATTCCACAATTTGGAGTGCAAAAAGGATAGGAAGCTGTTCAGCGATTTTGGCCTTGTTCTATATACACGGAGCAGATCAATCTGCTCAGTAGTTGTATTGGTTTGGTTATCATTGCGCCCAAAGAAATCGCCAAAAGGTAAGAGTAAATTACCATGCAGCCAATCGAAAACAAATAATAGAGCATGTAATTTGAATAAGTCATTTACTTTTGAGTATTTTATTCCCTATGAACAAAGGATCAGTGTGGGCGTTACATCTTGTATTGCTTATTATGCCCCCAAAAAAGATTTTTTGGGGGTATATAGCCAAGGTCTCCGTCCGTCCGTCCATTCTTTTGTACGTCCATCCGTCCATACAAACATTTTGTATTATAACTCGAGCATCAGTTGTCGGATTTTAATGTTCTTTGGTATGGTGATAGGGCAGCTTGGGGGAATGGATGCCCTCGTACCTAGCATTTTGTCCATTCATGTTTGGTAGAGTTATGGTCCCAGTTTGTTTTTTGTCTCTGTTTCTGACTGAGGTAAATTGTACCATAGCCTATAGGGTTGTTTGGATGAACCAGTTCTCTTCAAACATTCAGAAATTCCTCCATCCATATGTATGTATGTCCATCCGTCCGTACAAACATTTTGTATTATAACTCGAGCATCAGTTGTTGGATTTTAATGTTCTTTGGTATGGTAATAGGGCAGCTTGGGGGAACAGATGCCCTCATACCTAGTGTTTCGTCCATTCATGTTTGGTAGACTTATGACTCCTATTTGTTTCTGGCCTCTGTTTCTGACAAAGGTAAATTGTACCATAGCCTATAGGGTTGTTTGGATGAACCAATTCTCTTCAAACATTCAGAAGTTATTTATTTACATGCAAGTCCGACTTTGCTACCTTCTGTGGCATTAGCACACGCATTAGCATTGCTCTTGTTATATGCAGTGATCGTTTCTGCATAACGAGCTGTCTATTCATTGCTTTTGAGATACCCCAGATGTGTAATCCATAAATCAGATGACTTATCAGGGCATAATAAAGCAATTTCAAGACATCACGAGGGAGGATAGATTTCACTTTATTAAGGACAAAATTTGAGCATAGCTGGCCAATGTGAAGTTTTTTGGAAAGGTTTTCATCTATATTAATCCCTAAAAATTTAGTTGCTTTCTCTAGCTCTCCGATGCCCACCCTGCTTATTTCTTTATTATTAATCCGGATATGTTCACAAACAGATATTTTTCTTTTGTGGGAAGGATCGATTATATAATGTACTTTGTAAGTATTAGGTGCCAGTTTGTTTGCCAGGCACCAATCAAATATTTTTCCAGTTCCTTGTTTGAATATGTGACAAATATTATTCACGTTTGGGTTAGAGTAATATGCAGTGGTATTGTCCGCAAATGAGAGGAGGTTTACAGAAGGAGAGTTCGAGACCAGGCTTAATATTTTGGCTCTCTATGAAGGGCGGTGTGGGGGGAGGTCAGGTTTAAGTTTGTGTTTTTCCATAAAATTTGCCTTTCAAACTGCAGTGACATAACAACCTTTGGAAGTTTGGCAGTGCTTGTCTGCAACTGATAGAATTGGAAGCAGGAAGATCTATGATAATAATCATCTGACATGGACACCAGAGTTATGAATCATTTTGTGACTTCATTCCTCTAATGTTGATGAACCATGACTAATTAAATATGACCCAAAATACTTCTTTGAACCACTTTGTCAGGTGAGCGATTAAGGCCTCTTGGGGCCTCTTGTTTATTTTTAGCTGCGACTAGCAGCTCTATAAGTGGCAATGTCGGTCTGTCTGTCTGTCTGTCGGTCTGTCTGTCTGTCTGTCGGTCGGTCTGTCTGTGACCAACGAGTTTCAAAACTCAATAACTTTTGAAATACTTTATGGAATGACTTTATATTTGGCATGTAAGTGTATCTTATTGACGTCTAGACACTGTTCAATGCATGTGTTGTTCCAAATATGTTTCTTGGAGTTATGGCCCTTGATGAACTTAGAATGTCGGTCGGTCTGTCTGTGACCAGCGAGTTTCAAAACCCAATAACTTTTGAAATACTTGAAGGAATGACTTTATAATTGGCATGTAAGTTTATCTTATTGATGTCTAGCCACTGTTTAATGCCTGTGTTGTTCCAAGTATTTTTCTTGGAGTTATGGCCCTTGATGGACTTAGAATTTTGTGAAATTGCTCCACCCGTCGCAGCTACGGCGTCGATGTCGCGATTTTTGTAATTATTTCTTTGCCATAAAAAGTTCATATTCTTGCTTTGTTTTAGGCCTCATAATCTACAGAATAGCATGGGAGGTAGTGTATTTGGTCCCTTGAGTTCAAGAAATCTTTGCAATGCTGAAGCAATGCAAAGCCTTGTTGCACTCAAGGGACAAGTTAATCAGTTTTATTAACTTGGATAACATATCAGACATAAACCATTTAATTTTATTTTTTTATTAAGTTATAAAAAGAGAGCAGGTGGCGACCAAAATGACCATGCGGGAGGGCCGGAGAAACAGATTTTAACTTCAGGCCAAATTATACTAGTTTTAAAACTTTTTTTCAGGACACAGATTATTACAGGGATGTTTCCTATCAAGCTTCAGCTCCCAGTATTATTCCAGAAATGCATTTGCTCAAAGAGGTTTGTTATTAAATATTACACATTTTCGCAAACCTACAGTTTGAGCTGAAGGACATACCACGTCAAAAAATAATTTATGGGTTGCTGAAATTCAGGTTACGACATGTGGAGTCCAAACCTTTTTTCCATTGACCTTCTTCACACTGATGTCGAAAAATATAAATTTAAAACCTGGCATTGTTTTTTGTGTTCTTCAACATAATCTGTGTTTCTTCCAACAGCACAGTGATACATACACTGTCACATAAATTTGTTGATAACTTCATAATTAAAAATAACCATTGCCAATCGCATTCATCATTGGCATTACTTGACTAATGTCGCAGCTCTATTCAGAATGTGCCTACTTTACTGGTTTCATTTTTAAAAATAATTTTTTCATTTCAGGTCAAAGTTTGTGGTCCTCGTTATTGGCCGATCTTTTTCCACACAGACAAAAACTGGAATAATTTGAAGTGAGTTTGATAGATGAATGGAGGGCATCAAATACTTGTATAGCACCTAAAATTTTGCTAAAGGTTTATGTGCTTGTGTTAAGTTTTCAACTGTTTTAATAAAACTAACATGATTTATGATGTTATCAGAATTTTTGGGAAATTAGTTTGTATGTAGGGACACAAAACTAATACTATTGGTACACTGGTTACTTTAATCAAATATTGGATCCAGACCAATTGGTTGACTAGTGATTATCATGTCTCTACTTTGTGTACTCAGATGTCATGATGATAAGTATTGAGGTACATCTGTAGTGTTGTTAGTGTAGCAATATTTTTTCCCTTACTGTTGTCATTATGGACAACTTACTCATGGTTAAGTTGCAATTTGCAAAAAATTGTAGAAATAAATTTGCACTGGCTGGTGTTATCAAAACCTTTTTAGTACTTCCTTCATGGACACTGTACCCTCTGTGTTTCAAATGGGGGAACACTATGACTTGCTTAATTTATTTATTTATTATTTATTCAGCCATAAAATTTGAGAGGAACGATTTTATCGTTCCTCTGGTGGTAATCTAAATGAAAAAACTGATGACCGAAAAGTTATTCGTCTGAAACTACAAACAGTTTGTCAAAAAGTTATGGCTTATCCCCTTATTTGATGGCACTGTTTTAAAATGTTCCGGTGGGAAGACCTCTCTCTTCAATGCTCAAACTTCCTAAGACAGCTGACGCCCCCTGTGCTTGCCACTGATGCTTCCGAAATCTGTGAACTGTCATACAGTAGGGCCATCGAGACAGGTCAAAATCCACAAGCTGTCATTTCGTGTTAGACAGTTTCTTGGGTGGAGGAAGCCGGAGAGAACACAGAGCAACGACGAGCAACTGTCAAGACTCCCCAACATACTAACTCTTAACATTGGTTGGAGACATGCACACTATCAATGTGCAGTATGCCCTAGTACACAGCACCACCGTGCCCCTACATGGGCAATCAAGATTAAGTGTCTTGCCCAAGGACACAACCCAGTTATCTCTGATGTGGATCAAACCTTGGACCTTTTGGTTTGAAGTCCAATCCTGTAACTACTCAGCCACCACGCTTCTGACTTGCTTCATAAGATACACAGTGTTTGTGCTAATTTAATTGGATTACAGTGTCTGCCAGTTCCTTTGATAACTTAAACAGACTCGCCAAGAGTGGTCAAATAGAAAATATTCCATATCATACTTCTTTCTTTTCAAATATCTGTTGGCCAGCATAATTGGACTGACCATGAATTTATGAATGAACTGACCCTTTATTAGAGGTGCTGTGAAGTTAAATAATATTGTTATTTTTACGTTGATGAAAGCAGTGTATTTTTATACTGTACCAATGACCCAGACTTAGCTGCTGGTGCTAACTCCACAAAAACCAGGGCCAAACACAAATTTTGCCCCCCAATCCCCAAAATTTGCATCCAAAACAAAAAGAAATCATGTCCTAAAGGACCTCCATAGTACGACTCTACTGCGCATGCGCAGTGACGCAGTCGTCCCGAAATTGGCGCCAAATATCATTCTCTGTTTGGCCCTTCATCAGTCAACATCTCACTGATCTTTGTGCTTGTAATCTCAGTTTAAAGGATGCCAGACACGTAATTTTTGGAGAAAATGTGATTCTAAGGAGGATAGAAGGAGGAGAGGAAAAAAGAAGTGGCAAAAAATAATCAGGGCTGTACTTAAAATTTTTTGTTGAAATTATGTTAAGTTGCCTATTTTCGAGGCATGGGCCTCTTGTTGTCATTCTTGCTAATTGTTGCACTGCTTATTCAGTGTTTCCTCTCCCCTAGCCTTCTAAAGTCCCCCCTTGCAATTCTCCCATGCTTTTGGCATATTTTTGAGAAGTTTCATTTCTAAAATTCCCTGGGAGAGTTGCTTGGTTACAGAATGTTTTCTGTTATTTTCCCCATAGTTACGTTTTCACCCATGGGTGTATAACGTTTGTGTTCTGCATCTTCCATCTGATGTTCTGCAGATTCTCCCCTGGGAGTCTCTGTTTTGCATCAGATAGAGTGTAATTGATGACTGATTCCGGGCCAGTTTTTTCAGTGCCTGATGGGCGGTAGTACCGAAAAAGTAATCGGTACCGGTTCTTATTTTTAGTACCGAGTACCGACCGAATCCTGAGAAAGAACCGAGTACTTTTCAACCTTGTTTTATTCAGCTTGCAAAGTCAATTTTAACACACGAAATCACCAAATCTTGTTATGATTTGCGGGTTTGTATCGGGTTTTGCATGTCTGAAGCTAAGAACTGGTTTTGTAATCATTTTAAGTATTAATATTGTCTGACTCGCCGTTTTCGGGAAGCCACTACGTCATCGAAGGAAAACAGTCAAGTGACAGAACTTTTCTATTGGAATGTTACCGTACAGAGCAAGATTGTGACACGTGACACGCATAACCATACTGACAATGGCTACCAAGATATCTGCTGTGCGTAAATATTTTATTAAAGTCGACGAGAAAAATTCTCAGTGCACAATCTGTTCTAAAGTGTATAAGGCTGAACACGGGAATACATCAAATTTGCGAAAACACCTGGAATCGAAACACCCGCAGCAGTTCAGAGAACTCAAGTTGGACGAGTCGTCAACAGAGGTTTGTACTTTCACTTTTGATTTTCGCATGTTTTTAATTTTTTTTTTTTTTAGAAACCCTCGGAAGAATTGTTAAATATGCCCTCGGGTGAGAAAAGGTAATGCAAATATCAAATACAGATGTTTCCCTTTTAACGAATAAAAGTTACCAAAGAGAGAAAACGAAAACCACATTGCGGTGTGTACATTTTCTATGCACACCTGCACTGATCGCGGCATTCAGTGGAGGCGCATCAAGGCCAGTTGACATTTAAGCTCTCCACGGGTCCGCAAAAAAGAAACGGGTCATTTTTTTCAATAGGACAAAATATATCTTCCTCAATAAAAGCACGGTAGTTCATTTAAGACAGCCCCCCCCCCCCCCACCCCCTTTCCAATTAATGCACTAAACAATTTCCCGTTTACGAATTGGCAAACAGAAATCAATATTTTACCCCGTTGTCATTTCATTACCTCAATCAAGATGTGTCATGTGTGCTGTCAAAATGTAGTGTATGTGCAAAACAGGTTGAATAGAATACTTTTCTGGAAATAACTTCCCTTCCATTTTATCATTCCTTATCGGATGAGCATTGAGCATTCATCAAATGCCTTAACCCTTTACCCAAACCCGTATCAGACAATGCTGATGAAAAAAAATTGTTTGATTGAAACTGTTAATTTTTTATTCAAACACATACGTTGTGACCCCTCATTGGAACGAGCGTGACACATATGATAGCCATTGATAGCCTGATAGGACATGCTCGTTTCAATGAAGGGTCACAACCCATGGTTTTGTTTTTGCAAAAATGAGAATGTTTTAAAAATTGTCATTGAATGACGCTTTTGATGAACAACGCTGACCGATTCTAGACGATTCGTTAGGAATAAGAAAAGGGTTAATAATTTTTCATTGTTATTTTTTGTGTGTGACCGTGGCATATATTCAACCCTCAGACAATAACAAAGAGGCTTCATACTTCTGGCAACTTAGTCTTACGTAAGTTACGTTTCATAGACGACATGGTCACAACTCACAAATGGTCATTATCACTTATCAGGCAAATATACCTGCCATTACCGGTACCTAGTTCAGTAAATGTACCTGAATCAGTTAATCTTTAAATTTCTAATCTTATTTTCATTCATTATATTTTCAGGAAAAGAAAAAAAGTGGTGCAGGATGTACATCATCCCAGTCTTCAATTAAACAGTTCACCCATGGGCCCTCTGGCATGTGGACACCAAGTGATCCTAGACAGACACATGCCTCCAAGATGTTGACAAGAATGGTCTGTTTAGACAGGCAACCGGTTTCTGTAGTTGAAGATACTGGTTTTAAGAAATTTGTAAATGCCCTTCAACCAGCATTTCAGATTCCCACAAGAAGAGAACTGAGAAAGAAGCTGATACCAAATTTATACGAGCAAGAAAAATCACGGATAAAATCTGAAATAGTTGAAGCTGATTACATTTCCTTGACCACGGATCATTGGACAAGTCGTGCTAATGACGCTTACATGGCCATCACAGCGCATTACTTGACGATAGACTTCTCACCAAAAGATTACTGTCTGAAGGTTGCATATATGCCCCAGTCACACACTGGAGAAAATATCGCTGAAGAAATTGTTAAGGCCGTTGATGAGTGGTCACCGGATAAGGCAAATTTGATCAAAATTTATGTTGTATCTGACAATGCTTCTAATGTTAAATTGGCAGGAAAGTTACTTCCAGAAAAGTTCAGCTATCTAAATTGTTTTGCACATACACTCCAGTTGGTTATCAAGGATTCACTTAAACAATTCAGAGAAGTTCAAAATGTCATAACTCGGTGTAAATCCATCGTAAACCACTTCCATCACAGTGCAAAATCTACTAACATGTTGAAATGTATGCAAGAGAACATGAAAATGAAACCCTTGAAGTTAAAAGGTGAATGTGAAACTAGGTGGAATTCCACATTTTATATGATGGAGCGCATGGTGGAAGTGAAAGTTCCCCTTACTGCTGTCCTAGTGTCCATCCCAAAGGTTTCCAACTTGTCTGATCATGACTGGAAAATCGCAGAAGACTACATTAATATTCTGAGACCGTTTGAAGATGCCACCGTAATCATGTCGGGCACAAAGTATGCTACACTCTCAATGGTTATTCCGGTCATCAACACTCTTTGCAATGAGATGAAATCAACAGATTATGATTGCTTTGGATCGTCAGTCATTAAAAACATTAATGATAGATGGCCTGCTTATGAGGATAATGAACTATTTGGATTCTCTTCTCTGCTTGATCCTCGATTCAAGCACTATGCTTTCAATTCTGAGGACTCCAAATCAAGGGCATGTGCATCTTTAGTTGATGCCATGCGACAAACGGTTATACCTGTCTCCGATGACTCTGCAGAAAGTTCTAAAATTGACTCTACGATGTCATCAGACCTTGAGCATGAAGAAGCACCTAGCACATCATCTGCTAATGCTGAGTCTGACAGCATCAGCCGAGCCCACAAAAGAGATTTTTGGGGAAAATTCAAAAAAACTGTTTTGGCCAAGCAAGGGCAAGAAACTAAGTCTGTTGATCGTTTCCAATTAGAAATGGATACTTATCTACGCGAACCTGTAATTGACACAGCTGCCTCTCTGTTTGAGTGGTGGTCAAAACACCAAATGAAGTTTCCTATGTTAGCTGTTCTCGCCAGACAATATCTATCTATTCCAGCAACGTCGGTCCCATCAGAGAGGATATTCAGCAAAGCTGGGCTTGTAATCTCTGATAGGAGATGTCGATTGAAGCCAGGTCATGCCGAACAGCTATTTTCTTAAATCACAATTTAAGTCAGTGAAACCATTCTATCTACCTTTATAACTTTCACATGACAGTACACACCAAGTGATTTGGTACTTTGTCACTATGTAGGTGAACATCCAAGTATAATGTTTCCCTTAAATTCCTTTAGCCAAGGAGACACCCGGGGACTGCGTGGTGGCAAATCAGAAGGTCAGACTATGCCATGGAACACCGGGTACTCTACGCAGTCAAATTAATCTTCTAATTTCCAACATAGTCCTCAAGTGTCTACTTGGCCAAAGGAACAAAGTCAACAAACATAATGTAGAACCGACGTGGTGGCACAGTACCACAGTACAAGTACTACAACGTAACAACATACATAGATTGATTTGATGTGGTAACCACATCAAATCAATCTATGTATGTTGTTACGTTGTACTTAGTCATGTGCAAACAAGTATTATTCTAGTCATTCCATGGCTCTGCAGAGTGCAGACTACCAAAGTAACCAAACTAGTCCAGACTCAGGACTCATCTATTTCAGGCATTTGTTGTTTTTCATTTTTTTTATTTCAATAATAACTGAACAATTGACAATTTGAAGTTGTTTTTCTGCTTTTGTTTTTTTTTTTTTCTCAAATAAAAGGAATTTTTTTGAAAATTATTGTTGGCAGTCAAATTTCCATTGTGTTAGTAATTACCTATGTCTATCACTTGCAATCTGACCCTTTGTAGCTTAAATAATCACTGCTACTGCAGGCCTCAATATTTCAAAAATCATGGGAAATCATATTTCGTTTCCGTCATTTTGCATCATGGGAAACGATCGATAGCGATTTTCCCGTTCTGTCGACAAGGGTGTAAAAATACAGCAAAAGTCTCGCCCTGTAGAACTAATACTAACATGCTTTAAATGCACTTGCCCGCCCTGATTTTCTACGCGACTCACTTTTTGTCACTCGAGCTTTCAACTACATTTCTTTCGTTTTAACAAAAAGAATAAATTTTGCCACGGTTAAGTGACTGGCGCGGGGGACGTTTTAAGGCTGGAACCCCAAACCAGCAATCCGCCAGAGAGACTGCAATACTGGCGTCTTAAACTTCGCTTGAAACAAAATAGTTGTTCTGTTGTTATGACTTGTCAGCTTAACGACACTGCAATGGTGACCAGCCGAGCGTGATCTTAAAGGCTTTAATGACCAAAAGTCAATAAAAAATTGAAAAGATTCGAGATATCAAAGTCTGAGATTATCACTTATAATATATTATTTAAAATCAGCCATGGAACGATGCAATTTAAATTTGGTGAGAGATATGGGCATCACATATGGCGAAGACCCTGTCAGCAGTGTCGAAAATAGCTGAGTTCTTTGATAGCTAATTTGATTACCTCCCTAGTACAGTACTAGACTGGAATTACCTTTCTGCATTACAGACATTTTCATGCTTCTGGTGACTGAGTTCATTCGCACAGTCATTACTTCCCAATACGCCGGTTCAGAGTTGGTTGAGTGGCAGATGTAGGACTTTATGAAACACTGTAGGGCCGGGGGAGGGTGGAGGCGCACCTAGGCTCAAGTTTACCGGCGTGCAGTGTCACTCACTGTTACGGGTGAATATTTTATGCTGGGGACTTGGCAGCAATGACATTCTATTAAGTTGGTTGGTCGTGAGATGAGAAATTGAGAATGATGCATTATTCATTTGAACTGTAGGCTGTATACTGGCGATCTGGGCTGATTTTTTTTTTTTATCGTCTTGGTACCAGGCGTTTAGCCAGGATTAAAATTTAAGGGGGGTGGGGGTGGGGGTGGGGGGGGCATGAGAATTTTTGGAGGGAAAAACTGAATACAGACACCGAAAGGTGTCTAGCACACGTGCACAGAGAGGGGGATTAAGGCCGCCGCCCCCCCCCCCCCCCCTGAAAAAAATGATTTTTAGTTGCTCTGAATGAGGCGGCTTATGGTGGCATTTGGCCTCGAACATGCAGAAAATTTCAAAAGGAAAATGTTTATTGTTTTCCTCATAAAGTAGGATAAATTCATCAGCCGCTCGTTCGGTCAGCTACTCGGCTAATAATCATCTGCCATCTGGACATAAATAATAATTCATGTCCCGATGATTATTGGCCGGATAGCCACAGGACGAATGGCAGTCCCATTTTTTGTATAATATATTAACATTCGTGTCAGGTGATCTTTTTAGAATTTGGGGAAGCTAACTTAATTATTACACCTTCCTCATCAACTTCAGGTGTGAAATCTTTTGAAAAGGACCATTTTTTAAACGTTTTGAGAGACACCGATTCGTTTTTTTTGTTTCTTTGCGGCTGTCGACATTGTGGTTGTAGTCGTAAATACCGGGAGATGACAGACGACACTGAAAGTACGAGTACTGAGTACTGACGAATTATTTCAGTTTGATGACCATAATGTGGGAAAAGTACCGAAACCGAAACCGAAACCGAGGTACTTTGCCTAAAAAAAAACGGAACCGGAACCGACTGAAAATTTTCAGTACCGCCCAACTCTAGTGCCTGGAGTCATGTTTTCTACTGTGTTTACACTGTTTGTTTTCATTGGCAACAGCCTTTTTTGAGGGGGGCTGTTTGCCTTTGTGGTAGTTTATCTCATTATAAGATACATTTATATTATCCGGAAGTGTCTCATTAATTATTTTATATAATTTTAAAATTTTTGACCACACTTTGCCATCGGATCCATCGGGGCTCAACGTTACTTTTCAGCAACTTGGGCTTCTCTGAAAAAATATATTTTTATACTGTACCAATGACCCAGACATAGCTGGTGCTAACTCTTAAAATATAGGGCCAAACACAAATTTTGCCCCCCAATCCCCAAAATTTGCATCTAAAACTAAAGAAAACATGTCCTGAAAGGCCCTCCACACCTCGCCCCCACTGCGCATGCGCAGTGTCAAGGACGTTCCGAAATTGGCGCCATTTATCATTCTAAGTTTGGCCCTTCATCAGTTAACATCTGACTGATCTTTGTGCTTTTAAATCTCAGTTTAAATGATGCCAGACACATAAATATTAGTGAAATGGTGATTCTAAGGAGGATAGAAAAGGAGGAGAGGAAAAGAATGTGTGACAGAATATTATCAGGGCTGTAACTTAAAATTTTTTAATGAAATTATGTTAAGTTACCTATTTTCAAGGCAGCAGCCATTTTGTTGTCATTCTGATTATTTAGTTACACTGTTTTTTCAAGTGTTTTTCCTCTCTCCCTGTCCTTTAAGTTCCCCCTTGCTATTCTCCCATGCTTTTGGCATAGTTTCTGTAATTATTATTACTAAAATTTCTTGGGAGTTTTAGCTTAATAACAGAATGAATTCTGTTATTTCCCCATGTTTACGTCTTCACCTACGGGTGGTTAGGCGTTGTGTTCTGCATCTACCATCTGATGTTCTGCAGTTTCTTCCCTGGAAGTCTCTGTTTTGCATCAGATGGTGTATTTTTGGTAACTGATTTCGGGCCTGGGTGCCTGGAGTCTTATTTTAGTGTTTTTACACTCATTGTTTACATTTACAACAGCCCTCTGTGTGAGGGGGGGATTTCTAAATAATAATATCTTTATGTTATTTTAATCATAACTAGATACATTATTATTGTTCGTAAGTGTTGAATAAATTGTTTAAAATATTTTTAAAATTTTTGTCCACACTTAGGCTTGGGATCCATTGGGGCTCAACGTTACTTTTCAGAAACTTGGGCTGTTCTGAAAAAATATTTTTTCAAAATATTTTGATTTCAATTATTTTTTCTATATTAATGGATCATATTATTATTATGTATTTGATTGCCAGGGGTTAGTGCGAGCACCAGGACTTGTTTTCTTTTCTCATTGAAAGGATATTGATCAATTGTTTTAGGAGGAAGTCTTCCTCTGACCTTATTATCATTCTATATGTGGTCAGTCTACTCGCATTAACTCCTGTTCTGTATCGTATGATTTCGATGACAATATGGGAAGCGTATGTCACGGTATGTTGTTGGGGATTTGGACACTCCGGTCCTTTCCCCGCAGGGTCACTCTACTTTATCAATTTCTATTTTAGACGATCAAGTTTAGGGTGATGTATCTGTGATGTCTTCCAACAGTGTGCCTCCGTCGTCACAATTAATGAAGGGCTAGCGGAAAAGTGCTCATGTAATACGCCAATTGCCTAAGAGGACCCTAGTAGGTTCGACGGCCTTTGACGTCCGCTAGCTCGCCCGGTGTAGCGTCCATTCACCGAATGGTTCGGCAGCCGGGTTCGTCCGTTGCGGTCTAGAAGGAATTTTGGGGTGATGCGAGCACTATAAAATTAACTTAATGCACACCCAGTGACGGCGGATCGGAGGGAGAACGGAGGAAGCCTTTTAGTCCGGTTCATAGCTCGTTCCGGTCCATCCGGACGGCAAGCGAGAGAGGCCCCTCTCTCGTTCAACAACATCTGGCCCCAGATGTTGTGGTACAAATGTGTCGTTAGCGGAGCATACGTCCGTCGCTCGGGACGCTCCGTTGTATAGGCAGTCCGCTGAGACTGCTAAGGCTTCCTCTTCTCATCAGCGCACACGACCGCACCTTGGCTGCGTGACCGCCGATATATTACCAGCTTCGCCGATCAAGGATTCTTCGGCGACCAGGTCACACCATCCGGCAGCCAGGGATTCGAGACCGATGGACTCCGGACGTTCGCATAGGAAGTATGCGGGAGCCATCTGATGCGGAGCTGCCCTCGGCGAAGCACCGATAGACTGCGCCTCCGCAGGTCTCGACGCCGGACATTCTTGTGCACATAGCACAGCTTATCGCAGCATCCCAGCAGCCGACAGAAACGGTGTCGGATCGAGAATTATCCGACAGCGCTGGGTCGGTAGCCGGGGACTCGAGGCCTGCAGACTCCGGACGTTCGCATAGGAAGTGTGCGGGAGTCAACGTACACGGAGCTTCCAGCGGCAATGCATCGTAAGTCCGCTACTGCACAGGCCTCGGGAACGGACGTGCTTTCCTTAATAGCACAGTTTATCGCAGCATCCCAGCATCAACTGAATCTGTCGCATATATTTTATCCGACGATGCTGGGTCGGGACGCTCCGCGGAAGCGGGTACGGACGTCCGAAAGTTTCATCCGGTCCGACGGGATACCGAAAGGGATTCGGTGGATTTCAAGCTTTCCCTTTCGGAACAACATATGCTGCGATGCCGGATAAGAAACTGATAGCGTCGGTGGACTTAGAAATTTTTGGTTCGGTTCAGGGACATCGTCCCTCAGTTCCGACATAGTCCAATAATGTCACACAAACTTTCGAATTATTGAACGACGCTATATATATTATTATTTTATGCTTGCTATCCAAGCATTTCTGGTTTCTTATTCGAAGAGTTATGGAGATGTCTTTCAAAAGTGTGCCTCTGTCGTCATAGTTAATGAAGAGTTAGCGGCAATAAGTGCTCGTGGAATATGTCTATCGCTTACGGAATGACATTCGCTAGCTCACCCGGTGTAGCATACATTCATCGAATGGTTCGGCTGCCGGGTTCGTCCGTTGCGGTCTAGGAAGGAGATTTGGGTGATGCGAGCACTTTAATTACTTTAGTACTCACCCAGTGACGGCAGATTGAGGACAGATCGGAGGAAGCCAACAACATAGGGGACCGCATGTTGTGGTTCAGATATTTTACATTCGGAGCATATGTCCGTTGCTCGGGACGCTCCGTTATATTGACAGTCCGAGAGACTGTCTTTAATGCTTCCTCATCCTCACAGCAGGGCACACGACCGCACATTGGCTACGTGACCTCGAGTATCCGATCAGTTTCGGCATTCAGTGATTCCACAGCGAATAGGTCGCGCCATCCGGTAGCCAAGGGACACGAGGCCTATACACTCCGTTCGCTCGCATATTGGAAGTATGCACGGGGTAACGATCTCGGAGCTTCCTGCGGCAATGCATCGTAAGACCGCTGCTCCTCAGGCCTCGGTGACGGACGTGCTATCCGAGTTAGCACAGTTCTTTCGCAGCATCCCAGCAATTGACGGTTTCTCGGTCGAATCAGGAATTATCCGACGGCGCTGGGTCGGTGCGGTCCGCGGTTGCATCAAGCTACGGACGACCGAACGCTTTATAGGGTCCGACAGGATGGCGAAAGGGATTCGATAGATTTCGAGTTTTCCCTTTAGTAGTATCGGAAGATGCCTTTCATATCTTCTGGCATTTCTTCCAGTGATTATTTTTCGGACTTCATTGCTGCGATCTTGGATAAGAGACTTATAGCGTCATTGGACTCGGATTTTTCGATCGGTACAGGGACTTTGTCCCTGACTTACCGACGCAGTCCAATATTGTCATTACAACATGTGTTTTATTTTTCGACGCTATATATTATATATATATATACAAGCCTGCTACTAAGCATGATAGTTTAGTTTCTTGTCCGCGTGGCTCATTTCTGCCATTTTATCTTTTTTACATATAGTTTATTTTGGCAGAGCAGGGCATACCGAGAGTTCATATGCGTCTAGACGGTGTGATTAAAGACTGCATATATTCTTTTTCGCCGTTTATGTCTTTTCCAATTTCAATATTGGGAACGACATTATGTATAGTAGACTTAACTTAGACGCTTTATTATACGTAATCCGCCTTACTGAGGCGTTATCATTACGTCTTCAAGAAAAGATTTACGGGATATTATTCTCAATGTAATTTCTTTTGAGGGCAGTATTTTGTTCACGTATAACTCCGCCCTTCAGTGGCTGATTGGAGTTGGTTAGACGTGATGCAGCCCTAGCTACATCCACGCGTGGATAGTAGGTTAAGAACTCTCTCAGAGTCGCTTCGTTCTCGGAGGAGCTTCTCTTCGACGGCAACTTTCCGGCAATCCATGAATTGCTTGGTTTATACATTCTCTTGTCTATCTAGTGTTACAAGAGATTCAGACTGGGGCAAACATTCGGTGGTTGACTCAGAGAGTGCCGCCGCAGTTGCCGGACCCTAGTGTGGCTGTTATGACGGTTGCCAGTCAAACAGATTGGGATATATACTGATCCCTACGGATTCGAAGTGCCAGGGTCTTTGGGTTCCGCAGTCTTTTAGCTATCAGTTTAACTTCCGCGGAATAATGTTTTTTAGGCTTGCTTTATGTCATTGCATGAACATTATTCAGAAATGCATGCCCAAATTCCTGTCCTTTAATTCGACAGTAGTGGCGTATCTCCGGAACCAGGGAGGCACTCTTTCGTTTCCGTTATTCAATTTAATGGAAAGAATCCGTCTGTTGGTTATTGTACACCAAGTTCAGTTTTGGTCCGTCATATTCGGGGTCGTCTGATTGTTTTATCGCACTCCCGTTCTCTTACGGGTCGCTTGTTGCTGTCAGAATGGACTCTCAACAAACAAGTATTTAATCAGATTTGCTATCTATGGGAGCGCCCAATGATGTTTTATTATGACACAGCTTGCTAATCAATTGCAGACGTATGTGTTGGCTTGTCCAGATCTCTGAGCTAATACTGTTAACGCTCTATTGATCTATAGGACGCAATGATAGGATACGCGTATCCTCCGGCGCTGTTGTTTTAGCAGGTATTGCTAAGATAAACAACCACAATACATTTCTGTTGATAGCATCTCTATCTTCACAGAGATCTTGAGTAATTTACTCTCTTGTCTACTGTGGATCTTAACGTGAAATCTTCCTCTATGTGAGGATCTTTTTTCACTGGGTAAATCGTGTCATCTTTATCACAACCAGCAAGGTCGCAACCTTCATGTATTCCGTTGTGTGGTCCGTATTGCATTGTAAGCACTGTACTGGACGAGCTTTGGACGCGATTTCTTACTATAGGAGATCCTCTTCTTCGCTATTCTATGCGACTAAAGTGGAGGCTCTTCCGTCGTGGTGTAGGGATCATTATGTTCATATGGTTGATCCCTCCATACTACGCATTGCTAGTTTTTAGTATACTTGTTTCACAAGATCTACTGCAGCCTGTTGTTATTTAGGTTATAGGTTTATGTTACCTCATACCTATGCACTCTACGATAGTTTACAATTGAGTCTTTTGTCTCTTTATCTAAGTCAGTTAGTAACTTTTTGATAAATAGACTTAGAATCTTTAGATTAAATTCCTATACGGATTTTAACTTCGGTTCTTATTTAGCTAAGTAATCATTTGAGCCTCTGGAAACAGTAGTTTTCAAATTCTGACCTTTTAGACAGTAATTCTGTTGGTTTCTCTTTTACTGTAGAGTCAGTGAGTTTCATGCACTATCGATGGATGATTTTCACTTTCATAGTTTCGGAATCAATACTTCCGTTACTATTTAGGTTGGATTGTTGCATAAGAGTTAGGCTCCTATTATCCGGAACCTATTATTTTAAGGTCCTTCCGTCTTCGTATGGGCATAGGCCTTTACTCTTTCCGGATACAGTTTATGTATTTATAAACAGATATCTGTTTATTACAAGGGCGTAAGCTTCTTCTGTCTTTGATGTCTAGTAGAAGGACGTTACGCTCCATTTTATTGTTAATCGATTCTATTAACTAGCGTACTGCTTATGGTATATCATTGGCTTAGCAGTTGTGCTTAAGATTTCGGCTCTTGAAGTAAGAGTTCTTCTACTTCTTGGGCTTACATTAATAGTGTTGCTATTATAGATTTTTGAAGGCTGCTCATTGCGCTCAGCCATCCATTCATGAATTTTATCTCAGAAATATCGAGTCCATTTCTGGAGGCCTCTATTGTTAGGTCTATTATCTACTGCTCAGAATGTCATTCACTTAACAGTTGCTACTATAGCTAGGTAGGCTGTCTGTTTCGGCAGTGTCTCCGTTCGGCTGCCCTCTTCGCTCTGGGCTATTTGACCCAGGGCAAGAAAAAGGGGGGGGGGGAGGGTGTTCCCTTGGGTCACCTGTTTTTACTATGAAAACAAGGGGATACCTCCTCCGGAGTTAGTAATTCTGAGCTGTTATTGGGATGGTTGTTTAGTGAGAAGTTTAAGTTTATAAAATTCATTCAAGTCTTAGTTTTTAAAGTATAGCTTTTGAATATTGCATATGTCAACGGACATGATTATGCAATTCTCACACACTTTTAGGAGTATAAGAGTCTCTATTCTCTAGACTTACTTTATTATTGGCTTACTTTAAAAATTATTAGTATAAGGATTATTGGATATTAATAGAGTACATGGATGTATGAAGCTCAATTTCTGGAAGGTGTTGTATCTTTCTAATTTATCATAAATAAGAAAGATACATGTAAGGCCTATTACTTCTTTTCCCTACAGGGGATGACTCTATTTTATTTTATTGAGCGTATTCCATTTTGCTCTATGTCCTTGGCCCTCCAGCCTTTTTACTATTCAGCTATGTCTGGGTCATTGGTACAGTATAAAAATGTTAAAAAATTTATAGTAATTTATATATTTTTTATACTTACCAATGACCCAGACGGGGATGGCCCTCCCAGGAGTTGGGAACTCTTGCCTCCCCGCTGAGTACATAGCGCTTACCAGGCACTGGTTATTAGAATGATAAATGGCGCCAATTTCGGAACGTCCTTGACACTGCGCATGCGCAGTGGGGGCGAGGTGTGGAGGGCCTTTCAGGACATGTTTTCTTTAGTTTTAGATGCAAATTTTGGGGATTGGGGGGCAAAATTTGTGTTTGGCCCTATATTTTAAGAGTTAGCACCAGCTATGTCTGGGTCATTGGTAAGTATAAAAAATATATAAATTACTATAAATTTTTTAACTTTTTCAAAATTATTTTGTTTTGCAATTGTTTTTTCATTTATTAATGGATCATGTTATTATGTATCTTTGTGTCAGGGGTTTTTGCGAGTAACTAGGACTTATTGTTGTTCTTTCACAATGAAGGGACTTTGTGCAAATTGTAATAGGAAGAAATCTTCCTCTGACTTTCATGATCATTGTATTAATTGTAGTCAGTGTTCTCGCATTAATCCCTGTCCTATATGTGAACATTGGGATGAGAAACATTGGAAACGTGTGTCACGATATGTTGTTTCTGGAGAAAGAGCGATGCCGGCTCTTTCTCCAAAAGGTCACTCTACTCTCTCAGTTTCTATTTCAGAGGAACCAGAACAGGGTGATGTTTCCATGTTATCTTCTTCAAGTGTGCGTCCGTCGTCACAAATAAATTCAGAGCTAGCGGCAAAAGTGCTCATGGAGATTAGACAAATGTCGTCCGCTAGCTCGCCCGGTGTAGCGTCCATTCACCGAATGGTTCGGCAGCCGGGTTCGTCCGATGCGGTCCAAGAGGAAATTTTGGGTGATGCGAGCACTATAAAAATAATAGATGCACACCCAGTGACGGCGGATAGGGAACGAGAACGGAGGAAGCCTTTTAGTCCGGTTCCTAGCTCGTCCAGGTCCAGCCGGGCCGCGAGCGAGAGAGGCCCCTCTCTCGTACAACAACATCTGGGACCAGATGTTGTGGTACAAAATGTGTCTTTAGCGGAGCATACGTCCGTCGCTCGGGACGCTCCGTTGTATAAGCAGTCCGCAGAGACTGTTAAGGCTTCCTCTTCTCGTCGGCGCACACGACCGCACCTTGGCTGCGTGACCTCCGATATTTTGCCAGCTTCACCGATGAAGGATTCTTCGGCGACCAGGTCACACCATCCGGCAGCCAGGGATTCGAGACCGATGGACTCCGGACGTTCGCATAGGAAAAGTATGCGGGAGCCATCTGATGCGGAGCTGCCCTCGGCGAAGCAGCGAAAGACCGCTCCTCCGCAGGTCTCGACGTCGGACATTCTAGTGCAGATAGCACAGCTTATCGCAGCATCCCAGCAGCCGACAGAAACGGTGTCGGATCGAGAATTATCCGACGGCGCTGGGTCGGTACGCTCCGCCGAAGCATCGGGGGCGGACGACCGGGAACATCGGGAGGTCCGACCGGATGGTGAAAGGGATACGGATGAATTGGAGCTATCCCTTTCGGAACAACATAAAGCTGCCGTGGACTTCATCCGGCACTTTCTTCCTCAAGTTGTTCCGTCGGGCCACACTGCTGCGCTTCCGGACAGGAGAATTATAGCGTCATTGGACTCTGAATTTTTTGAGCGGTTCAGGGACATCGCTCCCGAGTTTCCGTCGCAGTCCAATAATGTTGCAAGAACATTTGAATTATTGAACGACGCTATTTTTAAACTTGCTTCCAGGACGGGGAAAGCAGGTTTCTTGTCCGCAAATACTCTCAACCTGCCTTTCATTAATGCAAGGAATAAATTCGACACGGCAGGTCAGGGTATTCCGAGAGTTCCTCTGCGTATGGACGACGAGGCGGAAGACTTAGAGCTATCATTACCGTCGTCAGCTTCTATTCCAACCGCAGTGTTGGAAACAGCTATTGCGTCTAACAGAGCCAATTTAGATGCCTTATCTTACGCAGATCACCTTACTAAGGCGTTATCACTGCGCCTTCAAGGGGAAGAGTTTCAGGATATACAATCCTCCTTAAGACTTCTTTCAAGGGCAGTAGCTTATTCCACGTGTAACTCCGCCCTTTCAGTGGCTAATCTGGAGTTGGTTAGACGTGACGCAGCCCTGGCTACATCCACACTAGTGGATTCTAAGGTGAAGAACTCTCTTAGAGTCGCTTCGGTCTCAGGAGATCTTCTCTTTGACGGCAAGCTTTCCGCTATTTATGATAATATTAAAAAGAAAGCTAGTGATTCTCTGTTGTTCAGATCCGCTCCTAAAAGGTCGGATACAGCAGACACGAATAAGGCGGGCACTTCTGGGTCTTATGCGCCCAAGAGAGGTTCCTATAGAGGTTCCGGTGCGTCCTCTAGCTCTTATTCGAGAGACCGTCAGGATAGCGACTCTCGTTCGGGACGTCCTTCAGGCCGGGACAATCGGTCGGACGCCCCGAGGTCGACGAGGCGAGGTGCGGGTCGTGGAAGACGTGGTTTCTCCTACCGCAGGCCTCGCAGATCCAGGAGGTGATGGCTTAAACCTCTATCGCGTTCCGGTTGGCGGAAGGTTGTCGAGTTTTTCTCAAGAGTGGGCGTCGATTACGGACGACCCGTGGGTGAGAGGAGTGACTTCGGAAGGTCTAAAGATATCCTTCAAACGAAAGCCTCCATTAACTCGAAGTCCAAAGTGGACTCATCTTCCGTCAAATCCTCACAAAAGAGACGCTCTGCTATCAGAGGTGCAGTCTCTTTTAATGAAGAACGCGGTAGAGGTCGTAGAAAACCAGGAATCGCTGGGATTCTACAGCCATCTGTTTCTGGTTCCGAAACCAGACGACTCGTTCCGTCCAGTCATAGATTTGAGCTGGATAAACAAGCTGATCGTCGCTCCGAAGTTTTATATGGAGACGATTCGATCGGTCAGAGCGAGTATTCGGGTGAACGATTATGCAACGAGCATAGATCTCAAAGATGCGTACTTTCACGTCATGGTACATCCGACATTCCGAAAGTATCTACGCTTCGCAGTCCTAGGAGTGGTGTATCAGTTCCGGGCCATGTGCTTCGGATTGAATCTAGCACCCTGGGCTTTCACTCGGGTAATGAACTCGGTAATGATCTACTTCCGAGCTCATTCGTCTGCGGTAACGTCGGCCTACCTGGACGACATTCTTCAGAGGTACGGCAACGAGTTAACGCTTCAGAACGATGTTCAGAATCTTCTTCTATTGCTCCGACGTCTCGGTTTCATAGTAAACGAGGAGAAGTCGGATCTGGTGCCGTCCAAGTCATT
Source organism: Pictodentalium vernedei (assembly GCA_031216915.1). Classification (NCBI taxonomy): domain Eukaryota; kingdom Metazoa; phylum Mollusca; class Scaphopoda; order Dentaliida; family Dentaliidae; genus Pictodentalium; species Pictodentalium vernedei. Next base: position 137,352,586 of record CM062292.1, on the reverse strand, counting down.
CACTCATCTGGGAATGAGCTTCGAGACGCACAACAATCTTGTTCGTCTGCCGTTAACCAGAGCGAAATTAGTCAGTTGTTACGCTCGCTATTGTCTGAATACAGACAAAGTCACGGCGAGAGAATTTATGAGACTGATAGGTCTGTGCGGAGCCGCCGCGGATCTCATTCCGATGGGACGGCTACGCACACGGCCTCTTCAAATTTTCCTGACTCAGAATTGGAGTGTGAAAATTCATTCGCTCGATGTAGACGTTCTCTTGTCAGATCAGGTGAAACAAGAGATTCAGACTTGGGCAAACATTCAGTGGTTAACTCAAGGAGTTCCGCTGCAGTTGCCGGATCCGAGTTTTACCATTATGACGGATGCCAGTCAAACAGGTTGGGGTGCATCATTAATCCCAACGGATTCGAGATGCCAGGGTCTTTGGGATCCGCAATTCCTGTGCAAGCACATAAACATCAAGGAAATGATGTCAATTTGGCTTGCGTTACGTCACTGGATAGACATTATTCACGATGCTCATGTCCAAATCCTATCCGACAATACGACAGTAGTGGCGTATATTCGGAATCAGGGAGGCACTCATTCAGTTCCGTTGTTCAATCTAACGGAAAGAATCCTTCTGTTTGCGTTGGAACATCACGTTCTTCTTTCGGTCCCTCACATACCGGGTCGTCTGAATGTGCTAGCAGACTCCCTTTCACGAAAGGGTCGCTTGTTGCCGTCGGAGTGGACTCTCAACAAACAAGTATTCAATCAGATTTGCTACCAATGGGAACGGCCAATGATAGACTTATTTGCGACACATCTCAACAATCAGTTGCAGACGTATGTGTCCCCGTGTCCGGATCCAAGAGCATTTGCAGTAGACGCTCTGTCGATCCCTTGGGACGGAATGATAGGATATGCGTATCCTCCAGCGCCGTTAATTCAACAAGTATTGCTAAAGATAAAACAATCTCAATGCAAGATTCTGTTGGTAGCATCTCTGTCGCCACAGAGACCGTGGATAAATCTACTCAGGTGTCTGTTGTGGGACCTACCGCGGAAGCTGCCTCCACGAGAGGATCTTCTTTCGCAGGGGAAATCGCGCCAACTCCATCACAACCCGCAAGGTCTCAACCTTCACGTTTTTCCGTTGTGCGGTCCTTCTTGCATGGCAAGCACTTTACAGGACGAGCAGTGGACGCGATTTCTAACTGTAGGAGGACCTCCTCTTCGCTAAACTATGCGGCTAAGTGAAAGGTTTTCCGTCGTTGGTGTAGGGATCATTCTGTAGATATATTTGATCCCTCTATACCAGACATTGCTAACTTTCTAGTATACTTGTTTGACGAAATCAAACTGCAGCCTGTTACTATAAAGGGTTATAGATCTATGTTATCTGATACCTATGCACATCATGATAGTTTACAAATTGGATCTAATGTCTCTTTATCGAAATTGGTTAGAAACTTTTCGATAAATAGACCCAGAACTCTTAGATTAATTCCTAAGTGGAATTTAGCTTGGGTTCTCCTTAAATTGAAGGAAAAGCCATTTGAACCTCTTGGGACAGTAGATTTCAAATTCTTATCTTATAAGACAGCTTTTCTCTTAGCTTTCTCTTCTGCCAGAAGAGTCAGTGAGCTTCATGCACTATCGGTGGATGATTCTCATTATCGTAGTGTTGGGAACACTATCACCTTCACTACTAATGTCGGTTTTTTAGCTAAGAATCAGGCTCCTAATAAATATCCGGAACCTATTGTTATTAAGGCTCTTCCGTCTTCAGACGGGCGTAGGCCTTTACTCTGTCCTGTTAGAGCACTACGTATCTATAAACAGAGATCTCAGTTCATCAGAAAGGGACGGAAACGTTTCTTTCTGTCTTTGATGCCTAATAGAAAGGACATTTCAGTCCATTCTATTGCTAGATGGATTCAGTTAACTATCCGTACTGCGTATGAAGATTTATCTTCTTCTCAGCAGTCTGTGCTTAAGATTTCTGCTCATGAAGTAAGAGCTCTTTCTACTTCCTGGGCTTATGCTAATAGTGTTGCTATTACAGATTTAATGAAGGCTGCTTATTGGTCTCAGCCTTCCACATTTACTAATTTTTATCTCAGAAATATTGAGTCCATTTCTGGAGACCTGCATTGTTTAGGTCCGTTATCTGTTGCTCAGAATGTCGTCCACTAAACAGTTGCAACTATAGTTATGCAGGCTTTCTGTTCTGGCAGTGACTCCGTCCGGCTGCCCTCTTCGCTCTGGGCTATTTGACCCAGGGCAAGGGGAAGGGGGGGGGGGGGGGGGCGGGTGTTCCCTTAGGTCACCTGCTTTATAGTGAAAAGCAAGGGAATGCCTCCTCCAAGACAGTATTTCTGAGTCGCTTCCGGGATGGTTTTAAAGTGTAATATTAATGTTTAATTTCATTCATGTCTTATTGTTAAAGTGTAGCTCGGTGTGAAGCATTTGTATATGTCAAGTGTCAAACGGGCTTTAATATACAATACTCGGACACTTTTAAATGATTATAAAGAGTCTCAATTCTCTGGACTACTTTATTTATTGGCTTGCTTTTAAAATAATTAGTATAAGGGTTATACTGGATGTTAATAGAGAACATGAATGTTATTGTGCTCAATTATTAAGGGTAGTGTATCTTTCTAATTTAATATTAAATAAGAAAGATACATGTAAAGCCTAATACTCCTTTTCTCCTTAAGGGGTTACCTCTTTATTATATAATTGAGCTTATTGGATTTTCCTCTATGTCCTAGGCCCTCCAGCCTGTTTACTATTCAGCTGAGTCTGGGTCATTGGTACAGTATAAAAATGTTAAAAAATTTATAGTAATTTATATATTTTTTATACTTACCAATGACCCAGACGGGGATGGCCCTCCCTGAGTTGGGAACTCTTGCCTCCCCGCTGAGTACATAGTGCTGACCAGGCACTGCCAGTAAGAATGATATTTGGCGCCAATTTCGGGACGACTGCGTCACTGCGCATGCGCAGTAGAGTCGTACTATGGAGGTCCTTTAGGACATGATTTCTTTTTGTTTTGGATGCAAATTTTGGTGATTGGGGGGCAAAATTTGTGTTTGGCCCTGGTTTTTGTGGAGTTAGCACCAGCAGCTAAGTCTGGGTCATTGGTAAGTATAAAAAGTATATAAATTACTATAAATTTTTTAACTTTTTATGGAATTTATCAGTCAGGATCATCTTCACTTGAAAAGACCTAAAAATAAAGATCTTATATCATAACCTGTTAGCAGGTTACGCCATATACAATACAGCTCTTATGGGCTTGTCGTAAACCACTCCTGGGCAGTGATTTCCATGCATGGGTTTACCAGGTAATAAAAATCATCGTCGGCAAAATTTTAATTAATGAAGCACCTGGTTAATTAAATTTTTGATGATTATTCCTGTAAATAATGTTTGGAATCTGATGTTATTGCATCCCTGGAAGGCCCACTCGTGGAATGTGACCAGTCTTCAGTGGCCATACTGCCCAATGGTTAGAACCAGTAGGAATAAATAAGAGTGTGATGCTTCTCCACCTTCTCTGTTTTTACTATGCCAGTCATACCGTTTTACATCTTAACAGGATTTCTGCCAAAATAAATAGCAACAACTAACATGCAATCTTGTCAAAGCATTTGTTGTTGCTATTTCTTTTGGCTGAAACCCTTTTAGGATGGAAACAGGATGCTGTAGATTAATGCTCAACCTTTGAGTCAAGATAGTTTCAAAAGATTGTCAAATCCTTCTGGCAAAACATGGAAGATTAGTAATGTATTAAAATTATGTTGGAATGCCTTGGTGTAACTCCCCCCCCCCCCCCCCCACCCCACCCCATGTAACATATATAAATGTTCATGGTTTATTTTCTGGCCTGCTTCATGTGAAGCTGTAATTGTTTGCTGTCAGAAAAAAGGTTCTGCAGTTATTGGACCCAGTAACCAATACCCGATGGTACACATCCTCGTACATGGACAGCACCAGTATTAAGGATTGGCTAAACTTGACTTTTTTATTGTTGTTCTCATATGGCCATAGATGCTAAAATGACATTGAACATTTGTAAAAAATCCACTTATGTTGTGCTTCTATGTAACAAACTGATAAAAACAGCTCACATCTTAAGAGTGGCAAAATGGTAATAGTATCTTCTGTGCTTAAACTGTCAGTTGAGCCATTCATTCTCACAATACCATCCAGGGTCCATAGGCACAACTTCATTGCAGGTTTTCTAAGTAGCTCTCTTCCCAGCAAATTTTGGGTCCGTAGCTTGGTTTGGCAGTTAAAATTTGAACAACTTTAAGGTTCATCTATTTAGACTTTATACTTGTGTTTGGGTCGTGACCTAAAACCCCAATAAACAGATGCTGAAAGTGACCTTTAACCCTCTGCACTCTGATGTCAAAATACTAAAATTTCAGGCATCAATTTTTGCACATAATGCAACTAATAATGTAACCAATTCAGTCTTGTCTGACAGAGCTCAAATGAGCTCTGTCAGACAAGACTGAATTGGTTACATTCTTAGTTGCATTATTGGAAAAATTTGCGGGTAGAAATTTTGATATTTCGACATCAGTGTGCAGAGGGTTAAACACTAATATATAAATAGCTATGTAAATAATGTGATTTCTCTGTATTTTTATATCAAACTAATTACTGATTGACATTTGACTATGACTTCAGTTTGAAAAGCACAAGTGTTTTTGTTTTGAGTAATTTCCCTTTGATTACCATTTATGAAATATTCAGGCAAGACATCTGATGTAACTTAGCAGGCCTTTAGATTACCCCAATTTCACACCTTTTACAGGTGTGCCCAAATTAGAGGTGTGGAGACATCAGAATAATATATAAATTCTCTCTGCTTCTACAGTTGAGAATAACTTCCATCATAATATGGCCATAGAAACTCAAAAGAAAGGCTTGACAATAAAACATAACAGGATAAGGCTGTTATTTCTGGTTTTAATGTGCCCAAATTAGTGCAAAAGGGTGTGCCCAAAATAAATGAATTTAAAGGCCTGCTTAGTAAAGAAAAATGAACTTTGAACACATGATAAAAAATTTAAATTGACTGTGATGCTTGTGATACCGCATCACAAAACTGTGCCTACAGCATTATGTGAGCAAAATATCGCTTCATTCACTTAATTCACTTATTATTTTACATATAATTTTTTTAATTTTTTCAAAAAATTTCACCAAAACCATATCATATGACCCCTCGTTGGAACGAGCTCGTTCCAACAAGGGGTCACATGATATGGTTTTGTTGAATAAATGGAAAGGGATAGGTGTAATAGTAGTTACATAACTCTACCATTGAACCATCTCTTTTTTCTTGTCCCCACCATGAAATGGATCAGGAGCATATAGTGCTATACTTGTTTGTCTGTCATTCCGCCATTCTGTTATTCCGTCATTCTGAAATAAGTTTTCCAGGCTACTTTTCATCATACATTGAGATAATTGGTTGATTTCTGGTATGTGGCTTTGTTGTGGGTACTTACAAATCGAGTTTGAATTTGGTCCCTCTCATACTGACACATCTAGTTTGACACAGAACCTTTCAGCATGTTTTAGTATAGGCTAAGTGAGCAAAGTAGTTGATCCTAACTGTTACTAGCAGTGTCGCTTCTAGCTTTAGCTCTTTACTTGCAGGTGGTGGATATTCCTGCCCATCAAATCTCTTGTCATAAGAATAAGTAAAATCTCAGCATTTATAATTAAATTTTCTCCCTGTAAATTAAATCAAGGTATTGACCAATGATTTCTTGAGTTAAAGGTTCCAAACATTTTTATCAAATCTTGTCTTGGCTGCTTTACAGAGCCATGACTAGATTTGATAAAAATATTTTATAAATACTAAGCGGGTTGAGAGTTAAAGTGATTCCCAAAGGTTTATTAAGGTATTTGTTAATTTGACAGGTTTACGAGACAGATTAATCTTTTCCTTTTTTTATTTTTTTTTTAGATCTGTACTTGAGAAAAATGGAACCTTGTTTGTGAAGCAGAGAGCCGGTTATCTTTCTTATGTAGAAGATCCAAAGGTCAGTAAGTAACACCTAGCACCAAAGTCCAACTGCAAAAGCAGTTGCTCAACTCTTTTGTTGAAGACACCTACAGAGTGCTATTTAAAAATCTGCTCACAGCATAAGTCTGTTCATTGGGGTTTTCTGATATTTTGTATTTCCCATTGTGTTGTGTATGAATAACTATTGATGACAGCAGTTAAACCTTTACCCAACGCAGGTGCTATCAAAATTAATTTTTAGCTTAACTTGACATAGTCAAGATAAGCTATTGCCATCACACGTGTGGAAGTCTGTTAGTCTGTGACGTCTGTTCACATTTTCCTTTAGCACGGGGTACACCCCGCAGTTCTTGTCTGATCATCACGAAATTTCATATGCAGGTTTGGGGTCATGTCTAGATGAGGACGTCCCCTTTTGGTCGGGATTGGGCCCAAAACCCGAAAACCATTAGCACAGTCTACAGGTCGTATTTATGAAGGGATTTCATTGTAACTTGGTAGGATGCCTCTGTATGGTGCCTAGATGAGAAGTCCACTTTTGGGCATGATCTATCAACCGTGACGGCTGCCCAAGCCCGAAACCCAAAAACGTTTAGCACAGTCTGCAGGTCATGTTTAATGTGGAGGGATTTCATTGTAACTTGGTAGGATGACTCCTTATGATGTCTAGATGCAAATTTCCCCATTTGGGCATGATCTGCCAACCGTGATGACTGCCCGAGCCCAAAACCCGAAAACCTTTAGCACAGTTTACAGGTCATATTTATTGAGGAATTTCATTGTAACTTGGTGGGTTGACTTCATACAATGTCTAGATGAGAAAGTCCCCCTTTGGACGTGATTGGGCAACTGTGACGGCTACAGGAGCCCGAAAACCTTTAGCACAGTCTAGAGGTCATATTTATGAAACAATTTCATTGTAACTTGGCAGGATGACTCCAAATAATGTCTAGATGAGAACGTCCCATTTTGATCGCGATCATGCAGCCTTGATGGGTGCCCGAGCCCAAAAACCTTTAGCATAGGCAAAAGGTCATATTTATGGAAGGATTTCATTGTAACCTGTTGACTCCATATAATGCCTAGATGATGACATCCCCTTTCGGTCGTGATTGGTCAGTTGTGATGGCTACAAGTGCCCGAAGCCCGAAAACCTTGAGCACAGTCTACAGGTCATATTTATGAAGGGATTTCATTGTAACTTCTTAGGATCACTCCAGATGATGCTCAGATGAGATTGTCCCCTATGGTTCCGATCATTCACCCATGATGGCTGCCCGAGCCCGAAGCCCAAAAACCTTTATCACAGTCTTCAGGTCATATTTATGAAGGGATTTCATTGTAACTTGGTAGGTTAACTTCATATAATGTCTAGATGAGAACATCCCCTTTTGGACATGATTGGGCAACTGTGACGGCTAAAGGTGCCCGAAGCCCGAAAACGTTTAGCACAGTCTACAGGTCATATTTATGAGGGGATTTCATTGTAACTTGGTAGGATGACTCCAAATAATGTCTAGATGAGAACGTCCCCTTTTGATCGCGATCATTCAGCCTTTATGGGTGCCCGAGCCCAAAAACCTTTAGCATAGGTAAAAGGTCATATTTATGGAAGGATTTCATTGTAACCTATTAGGTTGACTCCATATAATGCCTAGATGATGACATCCCCTTTTGGTCGTAATTGGTCAGCTGTGTTGGCTACAAGTGCCCAAAGCCCAAAAACCTTGAGCACAGTCTACAGGCCATATTTATGAAGGGATTTCATTGTAACTTCATAGGATCATTCCAGATGATGCCCAGATGAGCTTGTCCCCTTTGGTTGCGATTATTCAACCATGATGGCTGCCCGAAGCCCGAAAAACTTAAGCATAGTCTACAAGTCATATTTGTGAAGGGATTTCATTGTAACTTGGTAGGTTGACTTCATATAATGCCTAGATGAGAATGTCCCCTTTTGGACATGTTTGGGCAACTTTGACGGCTAAAGGTGCCCGAAGCCCAAAAACCTTTAGCACTGTCTACAGGTCATATTTATGAAGGGATTTCATTGTAACTTGGTAGGTTGACTCCAGATAAGGTCAAGATGAGAACGTCCCATTTTGGCCGTGATCATTCAGCCTTGATGGGTGCCTGAGCCCAAAAACCTTTAGCATAGGCAAAAGGTTATATTTATAGAAGGATTTCATTGTAACATTGTTAGGTTGACTCCATATAATGCCTAGATGATGACATGCCCTTTTGGTCGTGATTGGTCAACTGTGATGGCTACAGGTGCCCGAAGCCCGAAAACCTTGAACACAGTCTACAAGTCATATTTATGAAGGGATTTCATTGTAACTTCGCAGAATCACTCCAGATGATGCCCAGATGAGATTGTCCCCTTTGGTTGCGATCATTCAACCATGATGGCTGCCCGAGCCCGAAGCCCGAAAACCTTTAGCACAGTCTAAGGTCATATTTATGAAGGGATTTCATTGTAACTTGGTAGGTTGACTTCATATAATGTCTAGATGAGAACGTCCCCTTTTGGACACGAGTGGGCAACTGTGACGGCTTCAGGGGCCCAAAGCCCGAAAACCTTTAGAACAGTCTACAGGTCATAATTATGAAGGGATTTTATTGTAGCTTGGTAGGATGACTCCAAATAGTGTCCAGATGAGAACGTCCCATTTTGGTCACGATCATTCAGCCTTGATGGCTGCTTGAGCCCAAAAACCTTTAGCATGTCTGTAGGTCGTATTTATGGAAGGATTTCATTGTAACTTGTTAGGTTGACTCCATATAATGCCTAGATGATGACATCCCCTTTTGGTCGTGGTTGGGCAACTGTGATGTCTACATGTGCCTGAAGCCCGAAAACCTCTAGCACAGTCTACAGGTCGTATTTATGGAGGGATTTCATTGTAACTTGGTAGGTTGACTTCATATGATGTCTAGATGAGAACGTCCCCTTTGGACGCAATTGGGAAACTGACGGCTACAGGGGCCCGAAGCCCGAAAACCTTTAGCACAGTCTACAGGCCATATTTATGAAGGGATTTTAATGTAACTTGATAGGATGACTCATTTTGGAATAATTTCATTGTAATTTTGTTGATATATGTTAACTGTGAGGGCCACATATATTAACTGTGAGGTCATATTAACCCACCCCTCAGATCTTTAGTACAGTGTACACCTCATATTATTTTTATCATAAACATAGCATACAGGGAACAGAAATGAACATATTCCCAATTATCACAATTCTTGTCTTATTTCATAATCCTTTCATAAACATTGAACATTATCCTTTTCATCAAACACAACACACAAGTTAAGCTACAGTGTCATTGACACTTTCATTTTAAATATCATGTTTTCAAATTTAACAAAACCATATCATGTGACCCCTCGTTGGAACGAGCTCGTTCCAACGAGGGGTCACATGATATGGTTTTGTTGAAATTTTTGGAAAAATATTTTTTCAACTGCTGAATTTGCATATTACGCAGACGGATGAGGGCGATTCGTTGGGTAAAGGGTTAAATATGTGCATATATTTCGTATCCAGGATATCCCATTCATATGTGAAAATGAAAAATATGCTGTGGTTAAAGACAACTCAACCCATCATCAGGTTTAGATTTGGGCAGTGGGGGAGGGATATAGTTGCCTCTTAGTCCAACTTTGTCTGGTCCATAAATTTTTTTAAATGTACTAACCTTGTTCATACTTCACACAATGATTGCTTGTGACCCAAGAGTGTGTCATGACCTTGATATAGCTCCAAGGTCAAAGTCATAGGCCATTTGTTTTTCCTACATTTTAACTTAGTCCGAGCCGTATAAAATGATTCAGTAGACTGATTTTGTTCATACTTTACACGAAGATTCCTTGATGACCCAAGGTGACTCAAGGGTTTGTATTCCCAATTCATTTGATAGAATAAATTTTTAAAATTGGGTTCAGGTTCATACATTCCCACCCCAACACACACAATTTTCCGGATCATTTATTTTGGTCACAGTTAGCATCTAGTGCATCCATCCCAACTTTGTGCAGTCTATAAAAAAAATTATTCAATGGACCGAACTTGTTCATACTTCATGCAATGATTGCTTATGACCCAAGAGTATGTCATAATCTTGGTTAAGGTCATAGCTTGAAGGTCACAGGCCATTTCTAACTTTTGCTTTCTAAAGTCATCTTGTCCTTAAAAAATTATTCACTGGACCGATTTTGGTCATACTTTACACAAAGATTACTTATGAGGGTGTGCTGTAACTCTGACCCAAGGTCATAACTTCCAAGGCCAAGGTCACTGATCATTCGTTTGTTTCTCCTGTTTATCTTTTCCGGTCCATAAAAAAGTGTTCAAGGTACTTATCTCGTTCTTACTTCACTTGATGATTGTGTGTTACTCAAGTGTGTGTCATTACCTTGATGCAAGGTCATAGCTAAAAGATCAAGGTCAGAGACCATTCGTTTGTTCTTCCATTCTAATTGTCTGGCCCATAAAAAAATTCATTTGAGTGATCTTGTTCATATTCCACACTGGTTGATTATCAAGGGTGTGTCATGACCTTGACCCAAGATCATAACTAAGATCAAGGTCAGAGACCATTTGTGTGTTCTGACTTTTGTCTGGTCTAGAAAAATTGATTTAGTAGACAGATTTTGTTCACACTACACTCAATAGTTGCTCATGACTGAAGTATGTCATTCATACTTCACTCCATGCCTGCTCTTGAATCAAGTATGACCTTTTATCCAAGGTTATAACTTCAAAGTCACAGATCGTTCACCTCTCATGACATACACCAAAAACAAAAAAAATATTTACAGGCTTGTTCTGAATCCATTTTCACTGAAATGTTGACAGCTTCTCTTGCTTGAGTTTATCTCCATTGTAATAATTGATTGAGGGCTACATTATTTTTGATGGTCTGAATTTGTGCATCAAAATTTGTTATAGTACAAATTTTTGAAGAGTGCCTACAGGCAATAATAATAATTTGTGATAAAACAAATTTATATAAACAAAATATTATTTGCATTTGACTTACTATGAAACATGAGCAAGAAAAAATGTCGGCTTTTGCCCTGGTACCATCATAAAAATGAAAGCCCTGGTAGGGGCATCTAGCACTCAACCAGTTACCAAACTATCACTATCATGCCTTACCTTTGGGTTTAAATTCAGAGAGCATCCATCAGCTCTGCTGTTATTTTTAGTTGAGTTTTGACAAAGTCAAACTTGACTAATAGATTGATGAAGTGGCAGGCGTAAACAATTGGTTTCCAGGCAATAACTTTAGTTCTATTTGTCACACTTTCACCAAATTTACACCAGAAGTTACTCCATAGGAGAGGAAGACACCTATTGATTTTGGGATCTGAAGCCTCAAGGTCAAGTTCATTGTTACTATAAATAGAATTTGTTTCCAACAAATTGGTTTCCGGGCAATAACTTTAGTTCTATTTGTCGTACCTTCACCAAATTTACATCAGAGGTTACTCCATAGGAAAGGAAGACACCTATTGATTTTGGGGTCTGAAGCCTCGTGGTCAAGGTCACTGTTACTATAAATAGAATTTATTCCAACAAATTGATTTCGGGGCAATAACTTTAGATATATTTGTCGCTCCTTCACCAAATTTACACCAGAGGTTACTCCATAGGAAAGGAAGACACCTATTGACTTTGGGGTCTGATGCCCTGAGGTCAAGTTCACTGTTAATATAAATAGAATTTTCTTCCAACAAATTGGTTTCCGGGCAATATTTTTAGTTCTATTTGTCGTACCTTCACCAAATTTACATCAGAGGTTACTCCATAGGAAAGGAAGACACCTATTTATTTTGGGGTCTGATGCCCAAAGGTCAAGGTCACTGTTACTATAAATAGAATTTTTTTCAACAAATTGGTTTCCGGGCAATACCTTTAGTTCTGTTTGTCGCACCTACACCAAATTTACACCTGAGGTTACTCAATAGGAAAGGAAAATGTCTTTTGACTTTGGGCTCTGTTGCCCCACGGTCAAGGTCACTGTTACTATAAATAGAATTTTTTTCAAGAAAATGGTTTCTGTGGGCAATAACTTTAGTTCTATTTGTCGCATCTTCACCAACTTTACAGCAGAGGTTACTCCATAGGACAGGAAGACACCTATTGATTTTGGGGTCTGATGCCCTTCAAAGTCAAGGTCTCTGTTACTATAAATAGAATTTTTTCGACAAATTGTTTTCCGGGCAATAACTTTAGCTCTATTTGTCACACCTTCACTGAATTTACACCAAAGGTTACTCCAGAGGAAAGGAGACACCTATTGATTTTGGGGTCTATTGCCACACGACCAAGATCACTGTTACTATAAACAGATTTTTTTTCGACAAATTGGTTTCGAGTGTTCTGGTATAGAGTGAGAATAGGGCAATGGTAGGAACTGCCTGAAGGAAAGTTTTTTAAGAGTGGGGGCATGAAAACTGTAGTTATCACTGTTGGCAAAACTTGATGTTTCGACAAATAACTGGCTTTTCTGACTTTTCATGAAATTTATTGTCAAAACTCGACTTGTGGATCTGTGATCCTCTTGCCGGATTTTCTTCTTTATATTTTTGCAACAAATCAGTAGAAACTAAAGAAACATGAGATCCCTGTGGGAACCCCAGGAAGTGAAGCAGAGCTTGTTTTCTGTGGTAAACATCTGTTCTTTACTGTGGTAAACAAGCACTGTTTTACTGGTAAAATAGGACCCAGTAACCCATGCCTGTGGTGGAAGTCCTCTAAAATGTGCAATATGGGTATTAACGATTGGCTGGACTTGACTTTTTATTTTTATGTTACAGTCATCAGCCATTGTGCTGAAATAAATGCCCTTAACCACTATTAAATGAATAAATAAAGAAACATGGGGGAAAATGATGTCATTCTACCACAAATGCCACTGCCAGTGAGCTCAGCACTGTCATTCTTTTGCCAAGACAAATTATATCTACAATAATTTTGTGACTTGTTCCAAACACACCTTAACCTTTAACCCTTTACCCAACGAATCACCTGCATCCGCCCACGTAATATGCAAATTCAGCAGTTGAAAATTTATTATTTTTCAAAACATTTCTACAAAATCATATCATGTGACCCCTCATTGGAACGAGCTCGTTCCAACGAGGGGGTCACATGATATGGTTTTGTTGAAAGCTCGTTCCAACGAGGGGTCACATGATATGGTTTTGTTGAAATTTTTTGAAAAATTTGAAAAAATTATATTTAAAATAATAAATTTTGATAGCGGCTGCGTTGGGTAAAGGGTTAAAGACCTATTTCAGGTTTTTGCAATCTCCAGGCGTGTTCCCTTAACATGCTATCATCAGGAGGTCCTGCTGACAAAGACAAATCACCTGGGCAGTGATTTCATGTCAGGCAGCCAAGACTTGACTAGAAATCACTGCTAAGCAACCGGACTTGTACAGGTTATAGTCTAGTCAGAATTCAGTACAATTGTGCAGACCCTTAAGGTTTAATAAAACAGAAAAGAAAAATCAGTCACTTCCTTCATGAAAATGAACACTTCAGCTGCCATCAAGCCTAAATAAGTCCTTATAAATAATGAAGGTAGGACAATTAAAAAATACAGACAGGTTCAATATTCAGTAATTTGTTTGGTTTGGTTTTTCGATATCCCCCGAAATCGGAATTGATTCAGTTTTTCAGTATGTTGCCTATCTCTAGTTGTTAGCTCTCCTGACTTTGTCAGGGGAGCTACAGTGATCACTCAGCATCCGTCGTCCGTGAACATGGTGTTTGCGACTTCTCCTCCAAAACTGCTGAACCAATTTAATTGAAATTTGACATAATAGTTTGTTATGACATCGCATTTTGATTTTGTTCAAATCAAGTTGCCTCGCCCATCGGTAGGGCCACGCCCCAAAAGTGTGCATAAATCTTTAAAAATCTTCTCATGAACCAGCAGTAGCAGAGACTTGATATTTTGTGTGCTGCTTCCTTTTGAGGTGTAGACTCAGATTTGTTCAAGAGAAGGTCAAGGAGCTGTATTTGCCTTTGTTATGGGAGGGGCAAGAATTTTTGACCCGCCCAAAATTTCTATTTTACAAACCGAGAGGCTGATTTGAACCAAATTTGATATGAGGGCTTATTCGGTTATCAGTACTTAATTTATGCCCCCCAAAATTTTCCCATCGCCCCATGGGAATCGCAGGAGCTAAAAATAGAGAAAAAAAATTTTAAACGACCATATCTCCAAAACTACACGGAACTGAGAATTCTTATTTGGTGTGAAGCTTCCTTAGGACAACAGAATGGAATGGTAAAAAAAATTGCTTTCGGTTTTATCATGGGGTACTTTTTCGGCACTTTGAAAAAGTACTAAGTTAGCATTTTTTAACTCTTGTGGGTAATAGGAAAAACATTTAAGACTACTTTTCTCCCAAACCACTGCTCCATTTGGGCAGAATGAGGAATATTCTTTAAAAATCTTGTTCTCAAGATCTGCCAATCAGAATCTTTTGATATTTGGTATGCAACATCCTTGGGGGGGGGGGGGGGGGGGGGGGGGGGGGGAGGGTGAGATTCAAGTTTGTTCAAGCCAAGCCCCTGTGTTAATATTTGGGCTCACTGTGGGAGCCTGAATTATAACTTAGTTCAATATGAGTAATTTTTCTTTAAAAATCTTCTTCTTCAGATTCAGCAGTCGGAATGTTTTGATTTGGCATGCAACATCCTTAGGGGGTTGAGATTCAAGTTTGTTCAAGCCAAGTCCCTGGATTCATGTTTGAGCTCCCTGTGGGAGCCCGAATTATAACTTAGTTCAAAATGGGGAATATTCTTTAAAAATCTTCTTTATATCCAGCAGTCGGAATGCTTTTGATATTTGGTATGCAGCATCCTTAGGGTCGTAAGATTCAAGTTTGTTCAAGCCAAGTCACTGGGTTGATATTTGGGCACCCTGTCGGAGCCTGAATTATAACTTAGTTCAATATGAGGAATTTTCTTCCAAAAATGTCTTCTTCACATCCACCAGTCAGAATCTTTTGATATTTGGTATACAGCATCCCACTGGAGGTGAGATTCAAGTTTGTTCAAGCCAAGTCCCTGGGTTCATATTTGGGTTCCCTATGGGAGCCCAAATTATTATTTAGTTTATATGAGGAATATTCTTTAAAAATCTTCTTTTTTTAGATCCACTGGTCAGAATCTTGGGATATTTAAATAGGTATAAGCTTTTCTTAGGCGGGGCAGATGCAACTTGTTGAAATCAATTTCCCTGGGTTGATATTTAGGCTACCATATCAGGTGAGCGCCCTCAGGCCCCCTGGGGCCTCTTGTATTGTTATAATTTATTAGAGAGTGCCTCTGGGGTCTCTCTCCAATAAATTGTAACAAGAATAATCCTCAAAAAGAAATGATGACATCAGAAATTAATGCACTGCTCAACCAGTTTGGTAAAATTTCAAATCAGTTATGTTGCTACAAATTTTTGTAACGAAAAGTGTAATAAATCTGATTTTTTTTGGTCTTTTACAGGGTTACAGAAGTATGCTTGCCAAATCACTAACCAATGATCAATCTTGCCACACAACTGTCCAGGTAAATATTGTTGAAGTTTTTATTAACACTTAAAGGCTGCATTCTGGCTATGACTGATTTTATTACCGCAAATTTGCTTTGGTAAATACTGGCCACATATTATGGATGTTCTATTTAATAAAATGATCAGGGTTTCCATGGGACCTTGGGTTCAAGGAATGGCCTTGAATTTAACTAAGGTTCATTCAAGGCCTTGATATCTTGGAAAATGTATCAGGAGGCCTTGGAAAGCCTTGAGAAGTCCTGAAATAAAAATGCTGAAGCAGGTAATTATAACTAGATAGTTTAATTTGCCAGAATTAGTGAGGGCATAGTCCTAACAGGGACCCTCCAGTCATTAATGCCCTCCACCCACTTCCCTTTTAGGGCGTAATGACCGGAGGTCTTGGAACTAGTGAAGGCAGGTCCTTGAAAATCATTAAATTTGGCTATCGTAGGGCCTTGGAAAATGCTGAAATATATCAAGAAATGGTCTTGAAAAGCCTTGAATTTTATCATTCCTTGCCTGCAGGAACATGTCGACAGATTGTTTTTCACTGACGGATTCTGAGAGAATGGTACTAAAAGTTGGATCTATTCTTTGTTAAATGTAGAGTTTGGGAGCATGTTGCTCATACTTTAGAGGATTGGACATAAGATTGAAAGGTTGACCTGGGTATTGTATGATGAGTCATTGAGCAAGACTCCTTGTTACAATTGCTCAAGTGGGGGTACAGTGTGCTAAGATTAACTGCATGCCACTGGTACATGTCTTCCATCGATGCTGACCCTGTTCGTACAGGGTAAGTTGTACATTCTGACAGTTACTTGCTGCTGCTTGGTGGTTCTCTCTTTACTCCACCCATAAAATTGTCCAAGTCTATATGATCCTGGATGTCGAAAGTGTCATTAAAGCCCAGTAAATAAATAGCTAACATTTTCAATTAAACTTCTTGAGTGACTTATATTTAAAGAGGAATTTGCATGAAGAAAATAACAAACCTTCCATAGAAAGCAAACACTCGCCAAGGAGACAAAGCAGAATGGTTGAATTCCATAACAAAGATGCTGCGAAAAGAAATATTGCAGTCATACATGCAAACGTTTAGGCCATTACACACAAGGTGACCCTTGCTGTCGAAAATGTCGATACTCCCAAATAAATAATTAAATAAATATATTGATCATTGATTTCTTTACTTAAATTTAGTGGAATTTTCATAAAATCTAGTCATGGCCGCTTTATAGCAGCCATGACTAGATTTGATGAAAGATATTTTGAGTACACTCAACGGGTTAAGAGTTAAGAGCGTTATTGCTAGTTTTTTCTCTCTCATAGATCAAACCATGGGTTAACTGTATTAATCCTTTAACTAACGAATCAACAACATCCGCCCGGAGAATATAAAATTCGGAAGGGCACTGGCTCAGTGGTTACGGCATTGAACTTCAAACCAAAAGAACCGTGGTTCAGTCCCCACCAGAGATAAATGTGTTATGTCCTTAACAAAGGCACTTATTCTCGATTACCCTCACGAGGGCGCATGTACTGATGGTGCTTTTGTCTTCAAGCAGTGCTAACTCTCCTTGTTTGGAGTTAGTACTTTAGGGAGTCTGACAGTTGCTCGTTGGGTCTCTCCAGGTATCAAGCTTCCTCCACCCATAAAACTGTCTGACACGTGGTGGCCCTGGCTTCAAAAGTGCTGTTAAACCCAAGTAAAAAAAATGTTAAAAATTATACAAATTCAGCAGTAGAAATAGAAATATATGTAAAAATCTTTCAATAAAACCATATCATGTGACCCCCTCCCTCTTCCACCCCCCCCACCCCCCCCCCCCCCCCCCATTGGAAAAATCTTGTTAAGCTCTTTCCAATGAGGGTCATATAATATGGTTTTGTTGCAATTTTTTTAAGTATGTGCTAAAATAATATTTAAAATAATAAATTTTGACATTGTCTACACTGGGTAAAGTAAAAAAATCCTCTTATCATTTGTGTAGTGATTATAAGTACCCATTATATTTTTGTACCCCAGCTCTCAAACAGATTAAAGGGTTTACTGGATTACCTGCATCCATTCATCTGGATCCATATCTCAGCAGTGAGTGGATGGATTTTAACGCACTTGGGTGTGCAACGAGGCAGATATAATGGTGGAGATACGCTCCGGGCTGTGGTCCAGCTCTTGTTTACTATTTGAAACACAATTTATTTTTATTTTTGTCTACCTTGTTATTGATTATTGGGTAAGGTGATCAGTGTAGTAAGAATGAAAATATAAAAAAATTATACTGTTTAATAAAGAAAATATTAACAGAATTTGTTGAATTTGTTTTGTTTTTTGAGCTCATGGAGCTCTGTCAAACAAGATATAATAGATTAAATATTGGTATTGCATGTACTGGTGCCAAATCGGTGTGTAAATAAGGGGAATTTGGTGGCTCTCAAGAGTAATTTCTTGACATTTTACAAGATTTTTTATTCAATTAACAGGAGTTTACTCTATAACCTATATTCAATAACAGGTCAAATTTGTACTGTAGGTGTGGTAAATGATTTTGTGTTTGGAATTTATATTCAGTTAACAAGGATATTCAGTTAAGAGATATCTAATTAAGTGGTCTCCACTGTAAATAAAAAAATAATAAATTTTATCCAGTGTCATAAAAAGTGATTTAAAATTGAAAGACCTGTAAATTTTAAACCATTTTTGCTTCACATCCTGTGGCTTTGCAGTTGTTTATGTAGGCTGCCAAGAAATGCTGAGAAGCAACTCCCAAAGGGCTGATCATGCAACTTGGAGTTTACCCAGAGACTACATGTTGGGCCATTTGTTCTGTTGAGTCAAAAGTGATCGAAGTTGGAATTGAGCCTTGTTGGATTAAAATAGATATTGTGAGGCACTGATACAACCCTGAGAAGAAGAAAATATGCACTTCAGACAGTCAATATCACAAAAAATGTTTCTTCTTGGATGTTAGTAATCACTACTTACAGGGATGCCATCGTTAATTCTCGAATTACAATCTCTTATGTTCTACACTGCCCTCTTGATGTAATTTGTTTCAGGTATTTCTGTTTATTCTGTTGATACGGTTAAACTTGAGATTGAAAGCTTACTGCTGAACTCAAAACCTATTGTAAGCAGAACCCTGTTGATTGAATATTGAATAGCCACTTTGCCAGTGGGAATTATCCAATTAACTAGAGATGGGCAATATCCAAAAAAAACAAACTGATGCCGATATCATGGGGCTACCAAAAAAATGAACCGAACCAATCATTGAATACTGATAACAGTCTGAATTTTCAAACTTTTCTACATTCGCTATTTCTAAGTCCCAGTTGAGGTGTAATAACATTTGAAAGGTTCATTTTCATGAAAGAAGTGACTATTTTATTTTCAGTTTTGCAAACTCTCAATGGACTGGGCAACTGACCTGAATTCCCATTAGACTTCATCCTGTATGTGTCCAATTGCTTAGCAGTGATTTCTGGTCAGGTCTTGGCTGCCTGTTAAGGCAGCCAAGACCTGACTAGAAATCACTGTCCAAGTGTTTTGTCTATTGTCGGCAGAACCTCCTCCAGATGGCATGGTCAGGGCACATGCTCTGGGAAAGCAAAAGCCTGAAATAGGTCTTTAACAATTAAGGTGCATTTAGAATAAGTCACAAAATGACTGTAGATATGATTTGTGGTCACGAAAGAATGCCACAGTTGAGCTTATTGGCTGTGTCATTGTACCCCCACAAAACAAAGTTTTAGGGGGGTATATAGGAGTCAACTTGTCTGTCGTCGGACCTTTGCACATGTAACTTGTGGAGTGAACTACTTTCACAGTTTTAGCCGCATTTTCATGAAACTTCACAAAATGATCAACATGATGAGGGGAATTGCATGAATTTTTTTCACGCTCGGTTTCAAGATGGCCGACTTGTGGCCATATTGGATATTGCAAAATACTTGTGGAGTGAACTACTTCTACAGTTGTTGCTGCATTGTCATAAAACTCAATATAAATGATCGACATGATGAGGAGCCGTGCGTGACATAATTTTTTTCCCAATTGGATTCAAGATGGGTGACTGGCGGCCTTATTGGATTTTGCAAAATACTTGTGGAATGAACTACTTCTACAGTTTTTGCTGCATTGTCATGAAACTCAATATAAATGATCGACATGATGAGAAGCAGTGCGTGACATAATTCTTTTCCTGATCGGATTCAAGATGGCCAACTGGTGACCATGTTGGATTTTATTACTTACAAAATTTGAATGCTTCTTTCAGTCACCTACACTAGGTGGTATGCCATGGGGGTATAGTGGGTGACTGACCATCTCTAGTTTATAGAAATGTGGTTGAATTATACTACAATTTATTCTGTTTTTCCTGATGTGAATTCCACTTTGGTACAAACAGCAAATCTCAGTCAAGTCAGATATCGATTACCAAACCGATACTACAGCATGCCTCCTAAAAATACCGATACCGAACTCAAAATGTTAATACCGCTCATCTCTACAATTGACAGGAGTATTCCAGTAACAGGGACTTGATCACTTTTCTGTATTCTAGTGATAATCTGAACATTTATTCTATTACATCTTATTTGGCATAACTCATGGAGCTCTGTCAAACAAGACGTAATGAATTAAAATGTCTCTATTGAATGTGCTGATGCCGACTAGGCCTATACAGAAGAGGGATTCAGTGATGGTCAGTGCAATTTCTCGACATATCACAAGATGTTTTATTCAATTAACAGGAGTTTTCTCTATAAATTATATGCAATTAACAGGTTAGATTTGTACTGAAGGTATGGTAAGTAGATTTGTTTGTGAAATTTATATTCAGATATTCAGTTAACATGGTTGATCAATGAAGAAATTTCCTATTTAAGTGGGCTCCGCCATTCTGTGTTAACATCATATTCTCAAGTTTTGGAAAAAATAGTGTGTAAACTATAACGTTTCTCTAATGGGTGGAACCACATCTGACTTGGTAAGTGTCTACGATGTCCAATCAAAAGGCCTGTGGAAGTATTGCCTAGAATAAAAATTGTGATACACTCACAGTTCACAGTTTTATCACCATTGGAAGTAATTAATTCACATTGTTTATTAACCCTTTACCTAACACAAAAAGAAGACGACACTTGCAAACAAAATTTTTGAATAACTAAATAGTCTCTTTTTTTTCATCAAAAACATAGGTTTGGCCTAAAAAAATTGAAAATTTGTTTCTCAGGCCCTCCCACATGGTCCTTTTAGCTGCCACATGCTCTCTTTTTATAACTAATGTAAACTTTAAAAAAATAAAACTTAAATAGTTTATGTCTGATATTTTACCCAAGTTAAAAAAATTGATAAATTTGTCCCTTGAATGCAACAAGGCTTTGCAATGCTTTAGCATTGCAGAGCCTTCTTGCTCTCAAGGACGAAATACTCCAACACCCATTCTATTCCATAGCTTATGAGGCCTAAAACATAAACCAAGAACATGAACTTTTGATGTCAAAGAAATAATTACAGAAATAAAAAATAAAATAAAAAACCACTCGCCCACATGCAATTTTACAAATAATGGTCTGAGAATCAGAAGATCTACTTTGTGGGACCTCATGATCCCTCTTTGGAACTAGCTTGTTCCAATGAGGGGGGTCGTAAGCTATGTTTTTGAGCCAAAGTGTTTTTAAAAATAATGAAAAAATGGTATTTTTGTGAATAGCGCTGGCCAGTTTTGTCATTACATTGGGTAAAGGGTTAACTGGCACAGTGCTGGAAACCCATATCTTGGTTTTATTCTAAAGTACAGGTTCATACATTGAAGGTCTTATATTCTGGGGATGTATGTCATATTATCTTTGAAGTGAAATTATTTAGGCAGAATGAGTTTTGTCTTGTTAGAATTATTTGGGATAAATAAATTGTAATGAGGCAAAGACATGTGAGCAATTATTGACGACCCAAGATAATTCAGCATTCTACCAGTCGCGATGAGGTAAATCTGCAAAAGGTATTTTCTTGGTGTTCAGCAGGAAGCTAACAACTTGTATTGTGGACACAACATGACAATACTGCAGTACCCTGTTTATTGAATAGATCCCCCAAAGGGAACCCTGGTATGTGAAGTAGTGCTTGTTTACTGTGGTAAACAAACTGTTTTACTTGTAAAATAGGATCCAGTCACCAATGCTTGGGGTAAAAATCTTCTAAAATGGACAGCATGGGTATAATGATTGCCTAAACTGTACTTTATCTCCATGTTGTGCTAACAATTAGCCATTGTGCAGAAATATGTAACCTTAAACACCAATAAATAAATACAAGATGTTTTTTTTTCAATTCACAGGATTTTATTCTTATCTGCAATTAACAGATCAATTTGTATTTTTTTATTTATTGATTGGAGTTTAACAACACTTTTGACAGCCTTGTGTCGGACAGTGTTATGGGTGGAGGAAGCCAGAGTACCTATAGAGAACCACCGAGCAACTGTCAGACTCTCCAGTGTACTAACTCCACACAAGCAGGGTTAGCATTGGTTGAAGACAGGTGCACCATCGATGTGCAGTACGCCTTAGTGCAGAGTTCCACCGTGCCCCCACATGGGCAATGGGGATTAAGTGCCTTGCTCAAGGACACGATGCAGTTACCCGTGACATGGATCGAACTGTGGACTTCTTGGTTGAAATTTGTATGGAAGGTATCGTAAATGGTTTGGTGTTTGGAACTTATATTCAATTAACTGGGTTATTCAATTAAGATTAATTATTCTTCCAACCAGTAAATAGGCACCACTGTGTTAATGATAAAGACGAGTTAAGAGCTGGTTCAGTTTTTATGCCCCGCCAAAACATGTCTGAGGTCATATAGTGTTATTCTTGTCCATCCGTCATTCTGTCATTCCTTGTTAGCATGATAATTTCAACAAATATTATCCAATTGGTTTGATATTTGATATGTGAGTTGTTTTAACCCTTTTATGATGAAGTTCAAAAACCAACCAGAAACGTTGATCAGGGGGGCCTAGTAATGGCCTCTAATTAGTCAATTTTAATGAATTTTTGTTTGTTAGCATGTTAACTTCAACAAATATTCATTGATTGGGTCAATATCCAGTATTTGAGTTCAACTAAAGAATCCACAGGTGAAGTTTGAAAACCAGCATGGTCCGATGATTAGGGGCAAAGTTACGGCTCCTAATTCCTCAATTTTAACAAATTTATCAATCCTTAGCATGATAACTTGAAAAAATATTTATTGATTGAGCCAATATCCAGTATTTGAGTTCAACAGAACAATCTACAGGTCAAGTTTGAAAACCAGCTGAGCTTGGTAATTAGGGGCGGAGTTATGGCAACTAATTATTCGATTTTAACGCGTTCTTCATTGGTTAGCATGATTACTTCAACAAATATTAAATGATTCGGCTAGTATTAGATATTTGAGTTTAGCCCTTTACCCAACGTAACAGCCAAAAACGGCCAGCGCTATTCTAAAAAAGTGCCAATTAATTTTCATTAATTTTTCATTTGTTGTCTCAAAAACATAGGTTATGACCCCTCATTGGAACGAGCCCCTCGAGCTCATTCCAATGAGGGATCATAACCTATGTTTTTGAGACAACAAATGAAAAAAATGAGATTGATGATTTTTTTTTATGTCGTCTGCTTTTCATGTTAGGTAAAGGGTTAACTGAAGAATCTACAGATCAAGATCAGATCAGATCAAGTTTGAAAAGCAGCACAGTCCTTTAATTTGGTTCGGAATTGTGACTCCTAATTTGTCGATTTTAACAAATTTTATTGTTTGATAGAGTGATAACTTCAACAAATATTAATTGATTGGGCCAATATTCGGTATTTGAGTTTAACTGAAGATTCTACAGGTCTGGCCTGATAATTAGGGGCAGAGATAGGGTCTGAATTACTTAACTTCAACTTAATTTTGACTTTTTTTGCTATACAGTGGAGCCCACTTAATTGGATATCTCTTAATTATATATCCCTGTTAATTGAATATAATTTTCAAACACAAAACCATTTACCATACCTTCAGTACAAATTTCATCTGTTAATTGTATATGGGTTGTAGAGTAAACTCCTGTTAATTGTATATAAATTTTTGTAATATGTCGAAAAAATTGCTGTGACACGCACCAAATTCCCCTTATTTATCAACCTTTTTGGCCTCATACATCCAATACAGACATTTATTCTATTATATCTTGTTTTTCAGAGCTCTATGAGCTCTGTCAAATAAGATATAATAGAATAAAATCTCAATTTACATCCAGAACACAAGAAACTGACCAAATCCCTGTTAATTGTATACTCCTGTTAATTGAATAATTTTCTCTGGCAAAATGGATATTCAATTAAGAGGATTCTACTGTATTCTGATTTTAGTATATGCCTTTGTGATGGGCACGTTCAAGTAGAAATTGAATTTTACTGAGTTTGGTTGACGTTTTTACAAAGTTACTTAGCTTTAATTTAAACTTGAAAGTACTTTCAGTGACCCCAGACTCTAAGAGATGGAAATATTGCAAGTGGTTATTTATTTCACCTATATATGGAGATATGTAAAGGGTTAATTATGCTACAGGCTTTTAAATCCAATGCTCAATTATGCTACCTCACAGGGGCATTTGTGTACAATGACATACGTAGTTTTTTAATTTGGAAATATTTTACATTATCAGACCGATGTTGATGTGTTTTCCTTTTAATGTACTGTCATTAGGAACAAATTTTTCAATTACAACTTAGTTCCACAAAGGGGGCAGGGAGTCCTTTTTAGGGGTCCATTCCCCTTGCTGATTTTTCCCCAAATCCAGATAGCCAAGATTTGCCTAGAAACAAGAGCAAACACACAGTATCTGGACTGTCAATGTGTAGCAAAAATGTATAAAAATCTCAAATCCATTAAAGATTAACCCTTTACCTAACATAACGGCCAAAAATGGCCAGGAAATTGACCAAAATAAGCCCACCATAGCCTAAAATATAGTACAAATGTCTTGATAAAACCAAGCAAGTGTGAATATTATTAGAACTGACTTGTCAAGCCGGTTCTAAAGTTATCCATATTTGTATGGTTTTAATGAAAAATTGTGAGAAATGTTTTTGAAAAATGTGAAATTTAATTTATTTTTTTAAAAGCTTTGTTAGGAAAAGGGTTAATGCACAATCCTTGCACCTTAGATTGTTATTATTTGTCTCTCCCCCATGGGAACCCCAGGGTGTGAAGCAGTGCTTGTTTACTGTGGTAAACAAGCTCTGTTTTACTAGTAGAATAGAATCCAATCACTAATAGTCGGTCTCAGAATTGCGCACATTAGGGAAATGGTGTTCAATTTATGTTGAAAATGGTTTCTAGAGTAATTTTTAGCTCAACTTTGGCGAAGCCAAGTTTGAGCTTATGCCATGGCAGTCGTCCGCCATCCGTCTCTGTCCGTCAACAATTCAATACGGCTCGGGCTAGAGGCCGTATTTATGAACCGATCTTTACGAAACTTCTTGGGTACCTTTGTTATGACTGTGGGACAAGAACGAGTGTTTTTGGGTCCGATCCGAAATTCAAGTTGGCCGCTGGCAGCCATTTTGTACAGACTTAGGTGCAATCAGATTTTTGCACAGAACTTCCATATGAAAGTGCTGATTTGAATAATTTTTTGTATAAATGTTTAGTACCATGGGATACATCACATATAATACGGGTTTTTTTCTCGTACGTAAATTATGCAAATTAGACTAACTTTGATGTATTTAGTGTTACTTTCAGCACTGTAATTGCAAATGCCAATACGGCTCAGTCTAGAGGCCGTATTTATAAACCGATGTTTACGAAACTTCTTGGGTACCTTTGGTATCACCGTGGGACGAGAACGAGTGTTTTTGGGTGCGGTCCGAAATTCAAGATGGCCGATGGCAGCCATTTTGTACAAAATTAGGTGCAATCAGATTTTTGCACAGAACTTCCATATGAAGCGCTGATTTGAAAATTTTTTTGTGTGAATGTTTAGTACCATGAGATACATCACATATAATACGGGTTTTTTTCTCGTTCAGAAATTATGCAAATTAGATGAACTTTGATTTTTTCAGTGCTACTTACACACAGTAAGTACACATGACAATACTGCTCGGGCTAGAGGCTGTATTTATCAACCGATCTTCGTGAAACTTCTTGGGTACCTCTGTTATCACCTTGGGACGAGAAAGAGTGTTTCTGAGTTTGGTCCAAAGTCCAAGATGGCTGCCAGTGGCCATTTTGTACCGAAATTAGGTCAAATCAGTTTTTTATACACAACTTCTATATGGCTCAGGCTAGAGACCGTATTTATGAACCGATCTTTACGAAACTTCTTGGGTACCTTTGTTATCACCGTGGGATGAGAACGAGTGTTTTGGGGTGTGGTCCAAAATTCAAGATGGCCACCAGCATCCATTTTGTACCAGAATTAGTGCAATCAGTCTTTTGTACAGAACTTCTTTATGAAAGTTCTGATTTGAATAAATTTTTGTATGAATGTTTAGTAAAATAGAATGCATCACATACAGTACAGGTGTTTCTCTCGTGCAGAAATTATGCAAATTAGATGAATTTTGATTTATTTAGTGCTACTTATACACTGTAAGTGCACATGTCAATACGGCTCGGGCTGTATTTATCAACCGATCTTCACAAAACTTCTTGGGTACCTTTGTTATCACCTTGGGACGAGAACGAGTGTTTCTGAGTGTGGTCCAAAATTCAAGATGGCTGCCAGTGGCCATTTTGTACCGAAATTAGGTCCAATCAGTTTTTTGTCACAACTTCTATACAGCTCGTATTTATGAACTGATCTTCACAAAACTTCTTGGGTATCTTTGTTTTCACCTTGGGACAGGAATGAGTGTGTTTTGGGGTGCCTTTGTTATTACTGTGCTATGAGAACAAATATTTTGGGGTTCAGTCAGACCCACTCTGGGACTCAAAGATTTCTTTTCTAGTTTAGCATCTGACTGTCATCCACCTTTACAATACTTTACCTATACATTTGTTACAGGCTACGTTCAGTATTTATGTACAGACCGTTACAATACTTTATATGTACCTTTGTTATCAGGTCATTACCTAGATGTTTGTCATTGCTGTGTCACATACTATACATGTACATGTCTTGACAAGTTGAGCTACAGTGTCATTGACACTTTCATTTATGAGGAATCTGATGGTGCGGTCAGAAAATTGAAAAAGGTGCCCAAATTAGGGTTTTAGGAGCATGAACCCCAATTTTGGGGTTTGGGTATTTTATGGCTAAAATGTAACACAATTTTATGTGAATTGAAAGCCATTTCCTGCTTGTTTGTGGCAAAATAGCAGTTGAGATTGAGTTTTTTCTTCAAATTTCGTGCTCCCATGGGGAGCCCCAACACAGATAACTGAACTTATAGGTTCCAAATATCATTCAAACTATTTATTCACCTAATAGCAGTGGCTTCCATCATATTTTATTGAAATATGTCATTCAAATATACAGATAACGGCCTAGTGTAAGATGGTATTTTTCATAAGTAATAAGTGTAACATTCAAGCCCCGCCCCATAACCCTAGGAGCCCCCTACAAGACTGAAATATGGTTAAAAATATGTAGTAACACCCATAGCAATTTAAGTTACGAGATATTGCAACAAACAATCAACCTAAATAAATTTAAAGCCAATACTATAGATACAACCATAATGTGCGGACCATATGGTCCATAACCCCTATTTGAGGATCTCCTGAGGCCCTTAATGATCAAACCGTGATGTTATTGTAACCAAACTATGCAGAAGACCGCAATAATACATAAACCCCATCAAATGTTTTGAGAATTGTCATTTATATGAGAATTAAAAGTCATAATATACCCAAACCCCCAAATTGGGGTTCACCCCCTAAAACCATAATTTGGGCACCTTTTTTCAATTTTCTCACCGTACCATCAGATTCCTCATCAAAAATTACTCTAGAAACCATTTTCAACATAAAGTGAACAACATTTCCATAATGTGCGCTATTCTGAGACAGACTACAATCCTTGGGGTGGAAGTCCTCTAAAATGGGCAACATGGGTATAAACGATTCGCTGAACTTGACTTTTTCTCTATGTTGTGGTCACGATTAGCCATTGTACAGAAATATGTGACCTTAAACACCAGTAAATAAATAATTATCTGTCTCCGCAAGACTCTGCCCCAGTCAGCACTCAAAGGATCCCATGTAGGCTTGGGTAGTGCTTAACCACCTTTAACCCCTTTTTTAAGGATAATCAGTCTTTAACCCTATGCATAACATAACGATCAAAATATTGCTATTTAAAATTGTATTATTTTTTCAATTTGCCTCAAAAATATAGTTTGTGACCCCTCCCTGGAACAAGTTCACTGGGTTACCCAGCATTAGGTTGAAATTCAGTTTGTATAAGAATGAAAAATATTAAAATCTGTCAATATTTTATTTGCTATTATCTGTAAATAAAACCCTTGACTCAAGTACTGTCGAATATTGCATCAATTAACTTCCCCACTTGCTGATCCTGATGAAAGTGCAGGTGGTGGATTCCAGGCTATATTTGTGATGGTGAGCATTGAGACAGTTCTATTGGTTAAGAGCACAGACTGGGCATGCGCACAGCATGCTCCCTTCAGAGCTTCACATCCCCAATTCATTCTGTGTTTACAAATTGACATCTCATCTGAAATTTTATCATCGTGTGAGCTTGGCATATCTTCCCATCTCTAGAGATACTTTAACCAATGCCCAAAAAGCCTAAAAATCTTTAAAAATCTTCTCATAAACTACCAGAGAGAATGCTTTGATATTTGGTATGGAACTTCCATTGGTGGCGGAGATTAAAATTTGTTCAAGGCATGTTGGTTGGTTAATATTTGGGCCCTCTGCATTAGCATGCCCATTTTGGGCTCCACCAAAAATTCTATTTCATGAACCGATGGGCTGCATTGAACCGAATTGGGCATGTAGTATAATTGGGTTATACTTTCTTGCTTTATGTTTGAAAAAAAGATTTTCTGCAGCTTCATGGGAAAAAACTGGGCAAAAAATTCAAACGCCCATATTTCAAAAACTGACAGACCAGAATATTTGTTTTTTGGTATGAAGCTTCTTTTGGACCAGTGGAATCAGATGGAACAGAAAAAATGCTGTCAATTTTGTCATGGGGTGCGATATGGAGATGCTCATTTTTACACGGTTGGCAATAGGAAATGCTGAGTCCTCATCTTTCTTGTGTTCCATCAACTAAGTATTCTTCTTCAGAACCTTTGAGCCAAATCTTGGTACAAACCATCTTGGTGGAGCACACTCTACTGAGTTTTTTCCCGAAAAATTGCCACTCCCCATGGTGTGGGATTAATAGCAATAAAGCTGAAATATCTTTCAAAATCTCCTTCTCATGAACCACCAGAGAGATTGCTTGGATACTTCGTATGGAACTTCCTTTGATGGTGGAGATTAAAGTTTGTTCAAGACAAGCTTGTAGGTCAATATTTGTGTTCTCTCTGGTAGCATGCCCATTTTAGGCTCCACTCAAAATTTCTATTTCATGAACCGATGAGCTGATTTGAACTAAATTTGGCATGTAGTATAATTGGGTCATAAGTTCTTCATTTATGCGTGAATTTTTTTTTTTTTCGCAGCCCTATGGGAACCCCAGGAGATAAAAATAGAAAAAAAATTCAAACGCCCATATTCAAAAACTGCATGGTCCTGAATATTGTTTTTAGCTCAACTTGACAACATCAAGAATGAGCAATTGGGATGGGTTGTGCTCTGTCTGTTTGTCCTTACCTCTGTCCATCTACAATTCCTTTAGCACAACCCTACAAGTTGCATCTCTCATCCGATCAGTTTCAAATTTCATACATGGCTTTGGGGTAATGTCTAGATGTGTGCTATCAAATTTTTCTGAATTTCTGTGAAAAAAAATCACTGCCGGTGGCCATTTTGGATTTGGCATATAAATTGTCAACATTTCCATTTAAGAACACAGACTGGGCATGTGCACAGCATGCTGTCTTCAGAGCTTTACATCCCCAATTTATTATGTGTTTACAAATTGACACCTCAACTGAACTTGTATCATATTGTGAGCTTGGCATATCTTCCCATCTCTAGAGATCTCTAGTTTTGTTTTATCCAATGCCTAAAAAGTTTAAAAATCTTCTCATGAACTAGCGCACCCCACAGGCTACATTTCTCACCCGATCTATTTCAAATCTCATAATCTCATATGTAGCTTGGTGTGATGTCATTTCTGTAGAAACTTGATTGAATGACTTCGCACTACTGGAGCTTTCAATTTAGAATGACTTGGCACTACTGGAGCTTTATATTTAATTTGGTCCCTTCTTGGACAAGTTGAGCTGCAGTGTCCCTGACACTTTCATTTTTCATTTCATTAAAAAACATGGCCACCAGCAGCCGTCTTAGATTTTGCTATTAAGTTGTCTCTAATTCCTATAGCACACCCTACAGTTAGTTACTTAATTCATTCCCTTCTTGGTGATGTTGAGCTGCAATGTCATTGACACTATCATTTGGTATGAAACTTCCTTAGGACGACTGGAATCAGATGGATCAGAAAAACTGATCTTGGTTTGGTCATGGGGTTCCATATGAGGATGCCCATTTTAACACTGTTGGCAGTAGGAAAATGCTGAGTCATTACCTTTCTTGTGCTCCATCTCTAAGTATTCTTCTTCAGAACATTTGGACCAAATTTAAACTAATTTGGCACAAAGCATCTTGGAGTATACTTTTCCAAAATTTAGTATTCCCCTTGAGGGAGCAGGCCTCGAAATAACACGATTTTGATAAACCTTCCAGCAGTTTGCCTCATTTGACAATGGTTAACCTGTTGATTGGTTACCTAGATTTTTTTCATAAACCTATTGATTAACCATTGCATTATAAGTATTAATACTGACAAAGCTTCTGACATACCGAACTACAGTTCCTCCCAAATTAGTTTGGCGTTTAGACACAAGGGACCTAAGGCAGGCGCAGTACAAAACAGATACATACACATGCACATTCACGTATGCATGCATTAACATTTGTTGTTCTTTGCTTATAATGATTTTTGTGTCTAATAAAAATTAAAGAATTTTAATTGTTTATTTTGCTGTGTGGCTTATTATTTCAGAAACCCAATTGCATGGATTGGTAGGGTAAAAAGGGGAGGAATGCAAATAATTAACAACAGCTCATTTGATTTTCAATATGTCTCCTTTTTATTGTATTGAAGACTTATTTTCAGCTTCGCGCAGTGCGAGAGTTAATACCTCATGTGCGGTAAATGTATTAACAAAGCAGTTAACTCCCTTTAGCTGTAACAGACAATCGTCTTTCTCAGAATCGAAACAAATTAATTGTTTCGAGAGCCAGAGGGCACCACGAGTTGGCACTGCAGATATTCAGTACCGCTAATACTATAGATTTATACCCCCACAAGTACAGTAATGATTGAAACACGCTGTATGATAACCACACGAGCATTTGTTCTCGTTTTGTTCACTGCAGTGCTTCTTTTAAATCATTGGGAGGAAAAACGCTGAAAACTTTTTTCATCCCGTAACAACTAACTTCATCAGCCATCGGCGCGATTTTTGGTTAACCGATCGAGCGTTCGCCTGAAAAGAAATCTGTGTAACCGATAGGCGAACGGTACGAGCGTTCGCTTCTTATTTCGAGGCCTGAGGAAGTGGGGTTAATGCCCCAACAGCTAAAATTCTTTTAAAATCATCTTCTCATAAACCACTTGCAATAATGCTTAGTTTTCTGGTATGGAACTTACTTTAGTGTTGCAGATTCAAGTTTTTTCAAAGGAGCTCCGTAGGTCAATACTTGGGCTCCCTGTGGGAGGATGTAAATTTTATTCTCCACCCAAAATTTCATGAACCTATGGGCTGATTTGAACCAGATTTGTTATGTAGTATAATTAGGTCATAAGTACTTGATTTCTGCCCCCAGAAGATTTTTTCACAGCCCTTTGGGAACTCAGTAGTTAAAATTAGGGAAAAAATCCAAATGCCCATTTTTAGCTCAACTTGACAAAGTCAATCTGAGCTATTGCCATCACTTCTCGTCCGTCGGTGTACGTACGTACGTTCGTCCGTCGGTGTACGTACGTACGTACGTTAGTATGTTAGTACGTTAGTACGTACGTCCACAATTTCCTTTGGCACACCTCACAGGTCGCATTTATGATCAGATTACTTTGAAACTTGGTATGCTTGTTTGAGGTGACCTCTAGATGGGAGCTATCGATTTTCTTCAATTTCCGTCAAAAAATGTTGCCGCGGCCAACGTTCTTAGAACTTAGTTTAGTCAAATCACAATATTTCCCTTTGGCACACCCTACAGGGCACATTTATGATTTGATTGCTTTGAAACCTGGTATGCTTATTTAGGGTGACCTCTAGATGGGAGCTATCGATTTTCTTCAATTTCCAGCAAAAAATGTTGCCACGGCCAACGTTCGTAGAACTTAGTTTAGTCAGACCTCAATATTTCCCTTTGGCACACCCTACAGGGCACATTTATGATCAGATTGCTTTGAAACCTGGTATGCTTGTTTGGGGAGACCTCTAGATGGGAGCTATCGATTTTCTTCAATTTCTGTCAAAAAATGTTGCCGCGGCCAACGTTCTTAGAACTTAGTTTAGTCAGAAGACTCAATATTTCCCGTTGGCACACCCTACAGGGTACATTTATGATTGGATTGCTTTGAAACCTGGCATGCTTGTTTGGGGTGACCTCTAGATGGGAGCTATCGATTTTCTTCAATTTCCATCAAAAAATGTTGCCGCGGCCAACGTTCTTAGAACTTAGTTTAGTCAAACCACAATATTTCCCTTTGGCACACTCTACAGGGCACATTTATGATTTGATTGCTTTGAAACCTGGTATGCTTATTTAGGGTGACCTCTAGATGGGAGCTATCGATTTTCTTCAATTTCCGTCAAAAAATGTTGCCGCGGCCAACGTTCTTAGAACTTAGTTTAGTCAAACCACAATATTTCCCTTTGGCACACCCTACAGGGCACATTTATGATTTGATTGCTTTGAAACCTGGTGTGCTTATTTAGGGTGACCTCTAGATGGGAGCTATCGATTTTCTTCAATTTCCGGCAAAAAAATGTTGCCACGGCCAACATTCGTAGAACTTAGTTTAGTCAGACCTCAATATTTCCCTTTGGCACACCCTACAGGGCCCATTTATGATCAGATTGCTTTGAAACCTGGTATGCTTGTTTGGGGAGACCTCTAGATGGGAGCTATCGATTTTCTTCCTATGCTGTTAAGAAATGTTGCCGCAGCCAACGTTCTTAGAACTTAGTTTAGTCAGAAGACTCAATATTTCCCTTTGGCACACCCTACAGGGTACATTTATGATCGGATTGCTTTGAAACCTGGCATGCTTGTTTGGGGTGACCTCTAGATGGGAGCTATCAATTTTTTTCAATTTCTGTCAAAAAATGTTGCCGCGGCCAACGTTCTTAGAACTTAGTTTTGTCAGACCACAATATTTCCCTTTGGCTCACCCTACAGGGCACATTTATGATTAGATTGCTTTGAAACCTTGTATGCTTATTTACAGTGACCTCTAGATGGGAGCTATCGATTTTCTTCCATTTCCGTCAAAAAATGTTGCCACGGCCAACGTTCTTAGAATTTAGTCTAGTCAGACCACAATATTTCCCTTTTGTACACCCTACAGGGCACATTTATGATCGGATTGCTTTGAAACCTAGCATGCTTGTTTGGGGAGGCCTCTAGATGGGAGCTATCGATTTTCTTCGGTTTTTGTCAAAAAACGTTGCCACTGGCAAAAAAAATGACATTGGTACCAATGATCTTCAATTTTGCCATTTCATTTATACTTTACCAAGTTCAAGTTTGTCAAGTTGAGCTACAGTGTCATTGACACTTTCATTAAAAAATTGCACGGACCTGAATACTGTTATTTGATTTGAAGCTTATTTTGGGCCAGTGGAATCAGATGGATGGAAAAGAATTGCTATTGGTTTTGTCACGAGATGCCGTAGGGAGATGACCATTTTAACACTGTTTGTAATGGGAAAATGCCGAAGCATCATCTTTCTTGTGCTCAACTAAGATT
The DNA here is from genome assembly GCA_031216915.1 of Pictodentalium vernedei. Taxonomy (NCBI): domain Eukaryota; kingdom Metazoa; phylum Mollusca; class Scaphopoda; order Dentaliida; family Dentaliidae; genus Pictodentalium; species Pictodentalium vernedei. The sequence continues at coordinate 137,318,783 of CM062292.1, read as the reverse complement.
TCTTCTTCAGAATTTTTTTGAACTAAATCAAAATTAATTTGGTACAAAGCATCTTGGTGGAGTATACTCTTCTGATCATTTTTTCCCCAAAAAGTTTCTGTTCAGCTTGGTGTATGGTAAGTGCCCAGAAATGCTTTAAAAATTATCTTCTCATAAACCACTTGCAATAGTGATTAGAATTATGGTATGGAATGACCGTTAATGATGCAGATTCAAGTTTGTTCAAAAGAATGTAATAGGTCAAGTTTTAGGCTCCCTACAGAGAATGCCATTTTTTTCTAATCAGTTGCAATGCCCCTTGGGATGGGCTAGAGAGAACCCTAGAAGCTAAAAACCCTCACACAAAAATTTGTACGGGCACTTTTTTAAGAAATCACAGGAAAGAGCTTTGTTTTTGCCTGAGAAGCATTCCAAGATCCAGCAGAAATAAATGGCCAAAAAAATTGCTTTTGGTTTTGTCATGACAAATGAAAAAATTGCCCTTGCTCTCCATCACTTTCTGTCACACTCATCTCTTTTGACAACTTGAGCCAAGTGAGCATTTTAGGCTCACTTTAGCATCTAGTTCAACTTTCCCTCCCTAACATCACTTTAGCCTCTCATTGGAGTGAACTAATTGTGCTTGTGGCATCAAGAGATCATAAACTATGTTTTGGATCTACTGTTGTTGCAAAGAGAAGTTGTTCAAATAAATTCCTGGAGTGATATGTTGGGTGTGTGACCAGGTGCCATATGTTACCACTAGGGCTGGGCGGTTTTTCAATTTTCTGGTTTGGTTGCACTTTTTGCAGCAAACCTGAAAAACGAACCACAATACCCAACAAAAACCGGCCTAACAGTTTTATTGTGTTTGTACACAAGCTGATCAAATTATGTTACTGGGAGGGAATTGAACTAGTGACCACTATGGACTCTTATCACTTAGTCTCTCCTGTAAATGGGCGAATACTATAATTTACATGGCGTTTAGTTGGCAGATACAGTGTCATATACTGCGAAGAGGAAACAATATTAGGTGAGGCAAAGCCGAACCTAATATTGTTTTCTCTGAGCCGTATATGACACTGTATCTGCCAACTAAATGCCCTGTAACGTATTTATTATGCATGGCATGATGCTAAAATGTCATTGGGGAAGTTAACTCAACGAATAGTTAAATGATGCTCACTTCTCGAAAAAATGTAAACAAAGCAGACGATGTTTACATACGCAACAAGAGGAGTAATTTTGCTTCCACATCCTAATAAATCACTCGTGACTTGTTCTATAACCGCCAATGTTTTGGGCTGGTTTGGCATTTTATTATAACAGTTTCATTCAATCGAATGCAATGTTTATACGACAGGGCTATTTTATATTGTGGGTCTTCTGTACGACTGCGCTGCAGCATGTACGTATGTGTAAATTAAAAGCTGAGGCATGTGGATATAATGATAAAACAAAATGGTTGATGGGCACCTAATATTAAATTAATATTGGGTGCTTTTCAGCCATCCTGAACCTAATATTTCGGAGTCTATGTCTCTTAGTAACTTCATTTGATTGGATAAACAAATTTACTAGCATAATAAGTTGTGTTCTGATTGTCACGTTTTCTCCCTTATTGACTCGTCCGGTGGACGAGTCAATAAGGGAGAAAATGTGACAATCAGAACACAAAATAGATTAGATGAACTTTATTCATTTGTTACCCTGATTTATGGGTTATTTTGACTGCACAGTCTTAGCGACTGATCCCCTAGAACCCTCAGGAATGATTAAGGGGAAGTTAGGCTAAAGCCAATGGAGATACTTACAGACAGAGCTTTTGTAGAATGTTGTGTCTTACAAACTTTTCCAGGTTAAGAAGCCTGAAGGGTAATTTACTATCTGTTCTTAATACCTAGAAAAACCGAACCGAAACTGAGGTTTCTCCTGGAACCGAAACTGAGGTTTCTCCTGAAACCGAACCGAAACCGAATCTGAAAAATTGAAACTTCCCAGCTCTAGTTAATGCTGTTAGTAATGAAATTAACACTTGGAAACACTTTCTTCTATGGGACAGCTCGTCAAATCTATCAGTATTTGACGAGCATGATGTTAACAGTTTCATTTTTCAACTGTCTAGGAGACAGCTTCTATTTGTTCTGTGACAAATTTGTTATAATGAGTTACTAGTTTGTCGAAATCAAGCCCCTGTTGTCAGATTTTAGGATGGTACATTCTAACACTTCATACTTTATAGAAGGTTAAAAATCTCTTGAATTATATATATTAAATCTTCATCATAATGAGTTGAGAGTTATTATTGGATGGTGGTGGCATTGTTTGGCTCAAAGAAATACACTCTTTAGAGCTGGTCGTTTTGGGGGGTTTTCTAGTTTGGTTCTGTTTTTTTGCGGCAAACTGGACGACCGATCATGATCATCAAGGCCCACCAAAAAAAACGGCCAAATGTTTTTGCTGTTTGTGCATAAACTGATCAAAGTATCTTAACGGGAGAGAATTGGACTAGTGGCCCCTATGGATTCTTGTCACTTAACTCCCTTCACTCTGATGTCAAAATATCCAAATTTCAAGTAGCCATTTTTCCCATAACGCAACTGGGAATTTAACCAATTCAATCTTGTTTGACAGAGCTCAATGAGCTCTGTCAAACAAGATTGAATTGGTTACATTCCTAGTTGCATATAGGGAAAAATTTGCACCTTGAACTTTAGATACTTCGACATCAGTGTGCAGGAGGTTAACATATCCGGCATAGGGGTGAATACATCAGGTTCTTATAATTTTGTCACATTTTGCCCTTATTGACTCGTCCAACAAGTCAATAAGGGAGAAATGTGACAATGAGAACAAAACATAGATTAAATGAACTTTGTTACCCTGATTTTTTTTTTTCCGACTGACCAGGCTTAGCAACTGATTTCCCAGAAACCCTAAAAATGATCACAGGAAAGATAAGCTCAACCCAATAGAGATACTTACAGACATGGCTGTTGTGCTGAATGGTGTCTAACAAACTTTTGCAGATTTTTCAGAGTTAACCCTTTACCTAACATGAAAGGCAAACGACACTTGTAAACCAAATTCTTGAATAACTTTTTTTTTGCATCTAAAACATAGCTTATGACCCCTCATTGGAACGAGCTCTATGAGCTTGTTCCAATGAGGGGGTCATATGCTTTGTTTTTGATGCAAAAAATGAAAAAATAACGAAAATTGAATGGTAATTTTTGTGAATAGTGCGGGCCCATTTTGGCCGTTATGTAAAGTATTAAGGAGTTTGAAGTATTATTTACAATCTGTTCTAAACAAGTAGATAAACTGAACTGAAACCGGGGTTTTTAACTGAGACCAAACCTAAACCTATTCTGAAAAATCAAAACCTTCCAGCTCGAATACTCTTGACTGTCTTAGCCCAGCCCCTGGACATGAAATTTGAGATAATTATGTTTCTGTTTGCTCAGAAACTGCATGCCAGAAACCATTAAACTGATCAGTTTTATACAGCAGTTTCATGAGAACATGTTTTCCTCTCTGCCCATTACAGTTGCATCACTCAAGGTTGGAATTTTGACCCGAATCCACAGATCAATTCATGTGAAGATTCACCTGTCAATATATTTACACAATTGAACGTTGATTCACACAAAAATTCCTCAATAATATTGGAAATTTATCAAGATGTACCCTCACAGTTTATATTCATTTAAATTGAAATAACTCAAAAGCAGAATTATCTCACTTTAAATTATGCTTGTGATAACATTTAAATAAATAATGTGTGCATCTTTGACAACTGTACCACAAAAACAGAGTTAATTGTGGGATGTTATTGCATAAACATTTTTGCCCACAAAAATTGAAAACGGCATCTGCAGCCACTGCTTATCCCCCCCCCCCCCCCACCCCCCACAAATTTTTCATCCTTAAGTTCTGTTGAAAGCATGAACTCATAGGATGTTGATCATCTTCAAAAAGTTGGAGAGCAATACCCATGTGCCATGGGGAAGATGGCCTTTTTGTGAGGCCCAGTCAGAATTCATATAAAGAGGTGTTCAGAGCTACCTCTGATTGCAGCCTGTAGCAATCAAAGATTATCGTGGATTGGGGGGTGGGGGGCAGGTGCAGTCTTTCCTGTAGATAGTGTAACTTGAAGTGATTTGCATCACCAAAAACTGAAGAATGATATCACAATGCCAGCACTACATGGTTTTCAACAAAATTTCATTTATCCACTTGAACTTTGGATATGTCTGGTATTTTTCTGAAAGGCCATAGCAGAGACATCTCCCTAATGTTATGAATTTATTTGATTGATTAGCATTCTGAATGTTGTGGGCATCCACAAGTGGATGGTCACTACATTCAAATTGCTAAGCCCTTAATTGTTTAATAAACTTAGTATCACTGACAGGGTGCTTTAAGAAGACTTTTGTGAGTTTAATGTGAGGTCAGTTTAGTCTACAGTATCACTGGTAAGAGGGAGTGTGGTGGCTCAGTGGTAGACTGTTGAACTTCTATGCTAGAGATCCCGAGTTCGATCCCTGTCCGGGATGACGTCCTTGGGCAAGGCACTTTATCCTGGTTGCCTACATGGGGGCACAATGATGCTGTGTACTAAAGCATACTGCACATCAATGGTGCACATGTCTTCAACCGCTGTAACCCTGATTGAGCGGAGCTTGAACAGAGTTAGAATGTTAAGGAGCTGACAGTTGCTTGTTGATGCTCAGTGGCTCTCTCTTGGTACTCCACCCATAAAACTGTCATGGTCACGATGTGCATAAGTTTGTGACCTTAAACACCAATAAATAAGTAAATAATCACTGGTAAGATTACATTTTCAGATTTCATTCCCCTGTTGGAACCTTGAGAAGTGAAGCAATGTTTGTTGTATTGCCGCTCTATGGAGCCAGTTGTATTATGGTGTGGCTATTATGTGGCTGTCCATCTGTCTGTTAGCTTTTGCTTGTCCGTTCAATAACTTGAAAATATAATGCACCATGGATCATGGTCAATTAGTGGTGACCAGAGGAAGTTTCTTATTGATATTCAGTTTTCTGCCATATCCAATATGTCCATGATGGCAGCCACCTTGGATTTTTTTGTCATTTTTGCTTGTTGGTGCAATAACTTGAAAATGAAATGCACCATGAATCCTATTTTTGTGGTGGATTAGAGGTGATTAGAGCATGGTACCTTTCAATTTTTAGTTTACTCTCCTATCCAATATGGCCCCTGTGGCATCCATATTAGATTTTGTGTCATTTTCACTTGTCTGCACTTGGAAAATGAAATGCACCATGGATCTTCTTTTTGTGGTGGATGACTGATGACCAGAGGAAGGTTCCTTTCGTTAATCAGTTTTCTACCATATCCAGTATGGCCACCATGGCAGTCATCTTGGTTTTTTTTAGCTCAACTTTGGTGAAACCAAATTTGAGGTATTGGCACTGCCCATCGTCTGTCTGTCGCACCATACACACGGCTTGGGCTAGAGGCCGTATTTATGAACCGATCTTTACAAGATTTCTTGTTTACCTTTGTTATCACCGTGAGACGAGAATGAGTGTTTTGGGGTCCGGTCAGAAATTCAAGACGGCCGCTGGCAGCCATTTTGTTCAAAATTAGGTGCAATCAGATTTGTGTGCAGAACTTCCATATGAAAGCGCTGATTTGAATAATTTTTTGTATGAATGTTTAGTACCATGGGATACATCACATATAATACAGGTTTTTTTCTTGTGCGTAAATTATGCAAATTAGACTATCTTTGATTTATTTAGTGTTACTTTCAGCACTGTAAGTGCAAATGCCAATACGGCTCGGGCTGGAGGCCGTATTTATGAACCAATCTTTACGAAACTTCTTGGGTACCTTTGTTATCACCGTGGGATGAGAACAAGTGTTTTGGGGTCCGGTTTGAAATTCAAGATGGCCACTTGCAGCCATTTTTTACAAAATTAGGTGGAGTCAGATTTTTGCGCAGAACTTCCATATGAAAGCGCTGATTTAAATAATTTTTTGTGTGAATGTTTAGTACCATGGTATACATCGCATATAATACAGGTTTTTTTCTCGTGCATAAATTATGCCAATTAGACTAACAAGTGATGGCTCTCCACCATTGCTTTCACCCTCATTGGGTCAAGGGACCCTTAATATATTGGGTGGGTGGGGGGGGGGGGGGGAGTGAGGTTAATGGGTCACTGATTATGTCACGTGACGTCCATAGCAAGTAAAGCACGCCCCTAGCAACGGGCAAACTACTGGGCCAATTTTGACCAATTCTGATACATGGGCCCAACATGCATTGCAAACGAAAAGAGACAGGTCAAAGGTGTCACCACGTGACTTCCCTAGCAACCAGAGCGCCCCCTTAGCAACGGGCTAACTACTGAGCCGATTTTGACCAAATTCGGTATACGGACCCAAAATGCATTGCAAATAAAAACAACACAGATCAATGTTGACGTCTCGAGACTTCCCTAGCAACCAGAGCGCTCCCTTAGCAATGGGCTAACTACTAGGCCGATTTGGACCAAATTCGGTATACAGACCCAAAATGCATTGCAAATGAAAACAGACAGATCAAAGTTTACGTCACGTGACTTCCCTAGCAACCAGAACGCCCCCTTACCAACGGGCTAACTACTAGGCCGATTTGGACCAAATTCGGTATACGGACCCAAAATGCATTGCAAATGAAAACAGACAGATCAAAGTTTACGTCACGTGACTTCCCTAGCAACCAGAATGCCCCCTTAGCAACAGGCTAACTACTGGGCCGATTTTGACCAAATTCGGTATACGGTCCCAAAATGCTTTGCAAATGAAAACCGACAGGTCAAAGTTTACATCTTGTGATTTTCCTAGCAACCAGAGTGCCCCCTTAGCAACGGGCTAACTACAGGGCCGAATTTGACAAAATTCGGTATGCGGACCCAAAATGCATTGCAAATGAAAACAGACAGATCAAAGTTTACGTCACGTGACTTCACTAGCAACCAGAACGCCCCCTTAGCAACGGGCTAACTACTGGGCCGATTTTGACCAAATTCAGTATACGGACCCAAAATGCTTTGCAAATGAAAACAGACAGGTCAAAGTTTACGTCTCGTGACTTCCCTAGCAACCAGAGCGCCCCTTAGCAACGGGCTAACTACTGGGCCGATTTTGACAAAATTTGGTATATGGACCCAAAATGCATTGCAAATGAAAACAGACAGGTCAATGTTGCCGTCACATGACTTCCCTAGCAACCAGAGCGCCACCTTAGCAACGGGCTAACTACTGGGCTGATTTTGACCAAATTAGGTATACGGACCCAAAATGCATTGCAAATAAAAACATACAGGTCAATGTTGACGTCACGTGACGTCCCTCGCAACCAGAGCTCCCTCTTAGCAACGGGCTAACTACTGGGCCGAGTTTGACCAAATTCGGTATACGGACCCAAAATGCATTGCAAATGAAAACAGACAGTCAATGTTGATGTCATGTGACTTCCTCAGCAATGAGAGCGCCCCTTAGCAACGGGCCAACTACTGGGCCGATTTTGACCAAATTCGGTATATGGGCCAAAAATGCATTGCAAATAAAAACAGCCAGGTCAATGTTGACGTCACATCTTTTTTCCTCTTCCCTGACATGACCCAGAAGCACAGGATTAGTTGTTTCATAATTACTCGCAGAATTATCTGTTGTGATAACTACAAACAATATCGGTACGTCGGTATTTTTTTCAGTGAAATTAATGAAAATGGCTTACTGAAATTGGCACATAAAGCTCTAGGCCCATTTAATTCAAAAGACAAGTCTGTGCTGTCTTGTGAAGTGTGTATGTCTGTTCTGGCTTGTGAAGTTTGCGTGTCTGTTGGGCAAATCGCCCAGAAATATGGTCCGAATCGTCCACAAACATGGTCTGAATCGTCCAATAAGCTGGTCCGAATCGGCCAGAAATATGGTCCGAATCGTCAATAGATCTGGGCCGAAACGTCCTTTATAAAAATCTGGTCAGAATCGTACACGGTCCGAATCGTCCAGACACCATGTAACGAGTTACTTTTCTTATGTTCGATGTGTACTCTGAGGTTATTGATAGAAAACCCCGACAGAACTGATCGTATTTACGGAAAATGCCACTCGAATTCGAACGTTCAGTGCTGTTGGAAAAGCGAATGAAAAAAAAAATATGGTGTGTTCTTAAAGAAATCATCAAGACTACGTGATTTGCATACAAAATAATCTTTATATTTGCTCTTCATGTCATGTTTTTTCTATAATTTCAGATGCTTTCTTTGAAAAAAAGGTTTATTCCCTTTCATTTTTGGCTTAACAATTGTCAGTAAAACTTTTGTTTCCAGAGCACTAGAATGTTCTATGTTCCTCATGCACAAGTTTCTGAAAACTGCATATTTACTGAAGAAAGATACTAAAAAATTTTTTGAAAAATAAGTAAATAAAACCCCCATCTTCATTGTTTTCCACAATATATTGATCGAGAATCAAATATATTTTGATTTGTTTTCAAATTGATCTGTTTATGTTTAAATTAATTATTCCTCAGATTTTTCCTCAACATAATCTTTTACATGAAACTACATTTGTGATACTCAGTCTTATTATTTTAGAGATGGTCTTTTCAGTAAAACTGCATTGGCATATTATCATTGTCCTTTTTTTGCATAGCACTGCTGTATTTTCTTGTTTGAGAGAACTTCTGTATGAAAGTTCTGATTTGAATAAATGTTTGTATGAATGTTTAGTAACATGGAATACATCACATATAATACAGGTTTTTTTCTCGTGCAAAAATTATGCAAATTAGATGAACTTTGATTTATTCAGTGCTACTTATACACAGTAAGTGCACATGTCAATACGGCTCGAGCTAGAGTGTGTATTTATGAACCGATCTTCACGAAACTTCTTGGGTACCTTTGTTATCACCTTGGGACAAGAACGAGTGTTTCTTGGTGCGGTCCAAAATTTGAGATGGCTGCCAGTGGCCATTTTGTACCGAAATTAGGTCCAATCAGTTTTTTGTACACAACTTCTATACGTCTCGGGCTAGAGGCCGTATTTATGAACCGATCTTTATGAAACTTCTTGGGTACCTTTGTTATCATCGTGGGACGAGAACGAGTGTTTTGGGGTACGGTCCAAAATTCAAGATGGCCGCTAACAGCCTTTTTGTACCAAAATTAGTGCAAGATTTTGTTCAGAACTTCTGTATGAAAGTTCTGATTTGAATAAATTTTTTTTGTAGGAATGTTTAGTAACATGGAATACATCACATATAATACAGGTTTTTTTCTTTTGCAGAAATTATGCAAATTAGATGAACTTTGATTTATTCAGTTCTACTTATACACAGTAAGTGCACATGTCAATACGGCTCGGGCTAGAGTCTGTATTTATGAACTGATCTTCATGAAACTTCTTGGGGTACCTTTGTTATCACCTTGTGACAAGAAGGTATGTTTTTGGGTGCCTTTGTTATCACTGTGCTATGAGAACAAATATTTTTGGGTTCAGTCGGACCCACTTTGGGACTCAAAGATTTCTTTTCTAGTTTAGCATCTAACTGTCACCCCATTTTTACAATACTTTACGTATATATTTGTTACAGGCTACTGTCAGCATTTATGTACAGACCGTTACAATACTTTACATGTACCTTTGTTATCAGGTCATTACCTAGATGTTTGTCATTGCTATGTCACATACTATACATGTACATGTCTTAAACAAGTTGAGCTACAGTGTCATTGACACTTTCATTTTCTGATTATACCCCCACAAAATGAAGTTATGGGGTGGGGGGGGGGGGGGGTATATAGGAGTCAACTTGTCCATCAGAGGGTCGGTCTGTTGTCATCGTCGTCAGTCCGTTGCACATGTAAACTTGTGGAGCAAACTACTTCCACAGTTTTAGCGTGTTTTATGTTAACTTGTGGAGCGAACTACTTCCAGAGTTTTAGCCGCATTTTCATGAAACTTCACAAAAATGATTAACATGATGAGGTGAAGTGCGTGACATAATTTTGTTCCTACTCACTTTCAGTATGGCCGACTGGCGGCCATATTTGATTTTTTTTTTACTTAGAAAAATTGAATGCCCCTTTTCAGTCACCCACACTCTGCGGTTTGCCACAGTGGGGGTATACCGGGCATCAGACCATCTCTAGTTTTTCTTGTCTGTGTAATTACTTTGAAAAGGAATGACCAGTAGATCCCAGTGTTTTCTGGTGTTATTCTAGTGACTGTAGGTAGTTTCCTTTCAGTAACCAGCATTCTGGCAAATCCAACATGGCTGTCAAGTCAGAGCAATAACTCCAAAAACACCCAAATGTCTAATGCATCCCATTTCTTAGTTCTCATAGTACATTAAGATGGATTTGAACTGTATGAGGTAAATTTTACCATGCAAAATTGCTGAATTTACATTAATGAGGCTGTATAATGATACCACTGTCCAGTGGTGCTTTTGTTTACTAAACAAGCTTGTTGTTTTACTGGTTAAATAGGACCTGGTAACCAGTGCCTGGAGTGAAGTCCTCTGAAAAGGGCAACAACAATTGGCTGGACTTGACTCTATATCCTTATTGCAGTCACAATTGTGTCAAAATATGTGACCTTAAACTCGAATAAATAAATAAATATCTGTTTTCTTAAACATGGTAACATATGGGGTGCCTGAAAATATTTGGAAGTTTCTACCCCAGAATATTGAGAAGATACCCAAAGATATATACAGACGCTGTTGAAAAAAACAATCCTGAGTATTGCTTCTAGCTTGTAAAATTGGTCCAATGTGAATTATTCAGTAGCGACATATGAGAGGTGTGGAGGAGTGAGGACCCTGAGTAATGCCATAGTGGGGCCGTGCTTTCCTGTTTGCTTTGCAGGCGAGGTCAGTCTTACTTGTACAATGGGTGTCAGTAATCAATATATGGGATAAAGTCATCAAAAGTTGATAACATAAAAATATATGTTTGAATAATGCCCCACAAAGTAGATTTTCTATTTCTCAGGCTATTTTCTGTAAAATTGCATGTATGCTTGCATTTTATTTATTTTATTTTTGTAATTATTTCTTTGCCATCAAAAGTTCATGTTCTTGGTTTGTTTTATGTTTTAGGCCTCATAATTTACAGAATAGCATGGGTGGTTGTGTATTTTGTCCTTTGAGTGCAAGAAGACTTTGCAATGCTGTAGCATTACAAAGCCTTGTTGCACTCAAGGGACAAATTTATCAATTTTATTAACTTTGGTAAAATATCAGACATAATAAAACCATTTAATTTTTATTTTTAGCTCACCTGACTGCAAGTCAGCAGTGTGAGCTATTGCTATCATCTGTCGTCCGTTAACTTTTGCAAACTTGGCTTCTTCTTCACAACTATTCAGCCAAATTCAAACAAATATTTCACGAACCATCCTGGAGTATACCCTTTCTATTTTGTTCAAATGAAGTGGCTGCCTTCTTCGGCCTCTGGTCAATGATGCCAAAGCCTAAAAATCTTTAAAAATCTTCTTCTCATGAGCCACCAGAGAGATTGCCTTGATATATGGTATGGAACACACTTTGGTGTTGAAGATTAAGGGAAGTTGGTATATCAATATTTGGGCTCTCTGTTTGCACATACCCATTTTGGGCGCCGCCCAAAATTTCTATTTCAAGAACCAAATTTGGCATGTAGTATAAGTGGGTCAAAAGTACTTGATTGATGCCCGAAATGTTTTTTTCCATAGCCTCGTGGGTACCCCAGGGGCTAAAAATACAAAAGAATTCAAATGCCCATATTTCCCAAACTACACAGAACAGAGAACTGTTTGGTATGAAGCATCCTTTTGACCAGTAGAATGGATTAAAAAAAAGGTCATCAGTTGTGTCAGGGTGTTCTGTAGGGACGTTTGAAAAAGTGCTTAGTCCGCCTGTTTACAAAAAGAACCACTGATCAGAATCTTTTGATATTTGGTATACAGCATCCATAGGATATAAGTATGTTCAAATTGAGCCTCTCCGTTCATATTTGGGCTCAACACAGGAGCCCAAATAATTAACTTAGAGTGCTATGGGGAATAAATAAGCTTTAAAAATCTTCTCCAGATCAAACAGTCAGATTCTTATGATACTTGGTATACAACATCTCTACAGGGGCAGATTGAAGTTTATTCAAATTGAGTCCCTGGGTTAATATTTGGGCTTCCTATGGGAGCCCGAATATTAACTTGGTGCAGTATGGGGAATAATCTTTAAAAATCTTCTTCAGATCCACCAGTCAGATTCTTTTGATATTTCGAATGCAGCATCTCTAGTGGGGGTAGATTCAAGTTTGTTCAAATGGGATCCCTGGATGAATATTTGGGCTCTTTATTGGAGCCCAAACTATAACTTAGTGCAATATGAGAAAATTTCTTAAAATAATCTTTTTCAGACCCACTGGTGAGAATCCTTTCATATTTAGTATGTGACATCTCTAGAGGTGTAAGGTTCAAATTTGTTCAAATCGAGTTCCTCATTTAATATTTAGGTTCCCCAAGGGAGCCCAAATATTTACCTAGTGCAATATGGGGAATTATCGTTTAAAATCATCTCCTTCAGATCTAGCAGTCAGATTCTTTTGATATTTGGTGTACAGCACCTCTGGGAGGGTTAGATTGAAGGTTGTTCAAATCAGGTCCCTGGGTTAATATTTGGGCTTTTGATTGAAGCCCAAAGTTTAACTTGGTGCAATTTGAGAAAAGTTCTTGAAAATGCTTCTTCTTCAGGTCCGCCAGTGAGAATCCTTTCATATTTGGTATGTAACATCTCTAGGGGTGCCAAATTCAAGTTTGTTCAAATCTAGTCACTTGGGTTTTTGGTGGGGGGGGGGGGGGGGGGGGGGGAGCTAGAGAGAACCACAGTAGTTGAAAACAAAACAAAAATTTTGTTCAGTTTTTTAATACCTCACAGAACAGAGCTTGCTAGGAAGCTTTCCTAGGACCAGCAGAAATGAAAGGCAAAAAAAGTTGTGTCATAGCAAATCAAAATATAGCTCTTGCTGCTGATCACTTACTGATACACTCATCTCTTTTGACAATTTGAGCCAGGTGAGCATTTTAGGCTCACTTGAGCCTCTGGTTTTAAGTTTGCATTGGTTATAAAAAGAGAGCATGTGGCAGCCAAAAGGACCATGTGGGAGGGCGTGAGAAACAGATTTTTAATTTTTTTATGCCTCAGCTTGACTTCTCACTTGTGTTGAAGTTACTTGAGAGCCATAGATATAGACAGTGACCATAAACTTTAATGATAAAAAAAAAACCAAACATAATAGGGGTGGGGTGGGATGATGTTTTGGAGGCTGAAACATATTAAAGCAAAAACTTTCAATGAGTATGCAGTGGTCAAGCACCTTGGATTCACCTCTCTACCTTTACCCTTAAAAAAAACCCTGAATTTAAATTATTAGCCCCATCGTGATCCCCTCAGCAGTAGAACCTGATATTGTTTATATAAAAGTATTTTGTTACAATTTATTGGAGTGCCAACAGGCAGTCTTCAGTAAATTGTAACGAATCGGTTATTTAGGAACAAAATGTTGCTGGTAGCAATAGAATCTTTTAAAAAATAGTCATGTTACAAATCACCTTTGAAAAATAATTTTGCACTCTACCAGTAAACCCCTAGCACCCTGGTAGTGCAACAGAATTTTCTCCAATCACTGTAACCTGAAAAGCAGACGACACTTGCAAAAATATTTCTTGAATAACTAATTTTTTGTCTCAAAAACATAGGTTATGACCCCTTGTTGGAACGAGCTTGACGAGCTCGTTCCAACGAGGGGTCATAACCTATGTTTTTGAGACAAAAAATGAAAAAAATAATGAAAATTAATTGGCGATTTTTGAGAATAGCGCTGGCCGGTTTTGGCCGTTACATTGGGTAAAGGGTTAAATATCAAACTGCTTTATGGGAACTATTTGCTGCTGAAAACTCAGCCATTTTGACATCAGCCTGCAGAGTGTTAATTCACTTTCATTTTATTTTTGAGAAATAAAAAGGTAGTGATAAGATATCAAAGTGGTATAAAAAACTGAAAAATCTCAAACCTGATGATGGGGCAAAAGGTTAACATGTATAATTGTTGCTCAGATTTCCAGTTGTCTTAAGTTTTAATGTATAAGAATTATCAGGCAGAGTAGGGCTGACAAGTGAATTGTATGTCAGACCCCTGAGGTTTCGAGTTTCTCTCTGTGGAACATCTGTGTAATATCACCATGCCAGGGAAAAAGATCAGAATGACTAACAGTGCAACATAAACCAGCTTCAGGGCTGCATGTATGTCAATTGAAATCATAAAATTCAATAAAATGTTCCATCAATTCCAATAAATGTATTGAATGTGTGGTAGAAAAAGTAACCCTGTTTTAGACTTAGTGTAATGCAAAATTGCTATTAATAAATCAATAGCTGGCAGTATATGTGACTTTTTAAACTCTCGCTCTTCCAGACTGACATTTTAAAAGTGGAACATTACCTCATTACTCGGTGCATAATGATAACAAACTTTGTTATTTAATTATTTTCAAATTTGTCAAAAACTTTCAGAAAAAACTCTTAATTTAGGGTAACATATGAATAAAGTTTATCCAATCGATGTTGTATTCTCATTGTCACATTTTTGCCATTATTGGTGGACAAGTCCATACAGAGTGTCCTTATTGACTGATCTGGTGGACATGTCAATACAGGAGAAAATGTGGCAATAAAAACATGACATTTTTGTCCCTTTGCTAGACAGACAAAGCAAGGAGAGTCCACAGGGGCAACTAGTCCAGTTCTCTCCCAGTAAGGTAGTTTGATAAGTTTGCACACAATCACAAAAAAAACCACATTTGGTTTGTTTTTACTGCATGTTGCAGTTTGGTTTTCTGGTTTACCACAAAAACCAGAGCCGAACCAGATAACTGAAAAAATGCCCATCTCTAATTTATAATAGGAGAATTTGGTTTCTCTGGCAATCCCTCACTGAAATTGAACCCACTCATTGAATATTTTTTTTTATTGCTTTCAGTGTCTTCCAAAATCCTCTGCCAAGACAAAGTTTGTGGGGGATATGGAAATGAGGTATGTTTGTCCGTCCATCTGTCCATAACAACTTTGGACCTTCATATCTCAGTCGGTGGATGTTGGATTTAACCCACAGCACACTGACGTCTAAGTATCAGAATTTCAACTTGCAAATTTTTCCCGCAATGCAATTTGGAATTTAACCAATTCAGTCTTGTTTGGCAGAGCTCATCGAGTTCTGTCAAGCAAGACTGAATTGGTGAAATTCCAAGTTGCATTATGGGAAAAATTTGCAGCTCAAAATTTTGGTATTTTGACATCAGTGTACAAAGGGTTAAATAATCTTTGGTTTGCTGATAGATCACCATGGGGAAAAGGATATTCACAAGTAACAGGTTTTGTCCATTTTTTTTTCTAGAGTTATGGGCCTTTTCCCACTTTTTTCAACTTAGAAACCCTTGGCGGGGGATACCGGTGGAGTTGCACCTTGTTTTAAATTGTGAGACTTTAAAATTTTACCTTTTTTTTGATTGATGTATATTTATCTGCATGTATTTGAAACAGCATGCGATTATATCCTTGCATGCTACTGGCACATTTTCCCACCGAAGACAAGATTTCTCTTGCCACTGAATTAAGTATAATTTGGGCACATTTAATCCAATTTTTTTCCTCAAAATTGACTGGATTTTTTCACCAATGATTTCTTGAGTTATATGTAGATGAATTTTTCATCAATTCTTGTCATGGCTGGATGGGATGAAAAATATCTTGAATATGCTCAATGGGATAACCCTTTACCCAACGCAGACGATTTCATTATTTTAAATATCATTTTTTTTAATTTTTAAAAAAAAAAATTCAACAAAACCATATCATGTGACCCCTCTTTGGAACGAGCTCGACAAGCTCGTTCCAAAGAGGGGTCACATGATATGGTTTTGTTGAAATTTTTCGAAAAATAATATTTTTCAGCAGCTGTATTTGCATATTACGCGTGCGGATGCAGGCGATGCGTTGGGTAAAGGGTTAAGAGTTAAAATACAGTGTCAATTTAATAATATTTGTTTTGTAAACATCCAGTATGCGCGATTTTCAGAAAATAACTCATGTATTTTGTGGGTAGTATTTTTCGAAAATAGATGCATAAATATAACAATCAAACATAATCAAAAAGAAAAGCCTTCCTCCCTCATTAATTATTAATTGCTCAAGAACCTAATGTATTTTCTTTGTTTGGCCCAAGAGGCACTCACCAATAAATTAAAACAAAATAAGTTATGATGAACAAACCTTGTTAAACCAAGGCTCCCCTTGCTGGAAGCATGGTACCTTGGAGAAAAAAAAAATACTCATGTAATAACACTCTCGAAAAATATTTAGTACTCAATCTGTTAACCCTTTACCCAACACAGACAATATCAAAATTTACTATTTTAAATAGTATTTTTCCAAATTTTTTAAAAAATTTCAACAAAACCATATTTTGTGACCCTTCATTGGAACAAACTGGTTCCAGTGTGGGGTCACATGATATGGGTTTGTTGAAACTTTTTGAAAAGTCATGTTTTTTTCAACTGCTGACTTTGCATATTACATGGATGGATGCGGATGATTCATTAGGTAACGGGGTAAGGAATGGAGCATTGAAAGAATAAAAAGAATACGGAAATTCTTTTTTAAAAAGTATGTCAAGAAAAAGAAAAAGAAAAAAAAATAAAACGAGTAGTCTTACAAGGAAAAGAAGTAACCCAGAAAAACTAACATTGATATATTACCCAGTATGCGTTTTTTATTACTTTTCAAAGTGTGATTTACTGGGATTTCCAGGTTTGATTATAAACGATAGCTTCACAAGTGAATTATGCAATCAACAATTGTGTCATGTATCCGTGCACGCAAATGAAGACGATTTGCCCTGGGTGTAATGGGGACTTCATTGGGGTTTTTTTTCTTTCTTTTTTTTTAACCCTTTACCTAACATGAAAAGCAGAAGACACTTGCAAAGAAAATTCTTGAATAACTATTGTTTTCATTTTTTGTCTCAAAAACATAGGTTATGACCCCTCAGTGGAACGAGCTCAGTGAGCTCGTTCCAATGAGGAGTCATAATCTATGTTTTAGAGACAAAAAATGAAAATTAATTGGCAAATTTTGAGAATAGCGCTGGTCGTTTTTGGCCGTTACGTTAGGTAAAGGGTTAAATAATATAATTATCGTTAATAATGAAAAGTAATAAACAGAGTAATCGCTTGACCAGACTGGTTACGTGAAATAATTCATTCGAGGTGAGGGACTATATTGTAAAACACTCGTGTGCATTCGTGCAGTCGTTTTTGTACAACATCCCTCACCTCTCATGAATTATTTCATGTAACCAGTCCAGTCAAGCGATTACTCTCTATTTGTTCAGTGTTCAGTGCGTTATTGTTGAGGCCTGACATTGGGAAAATGTTTTCAAGAAAAACACAAGAACAAACATTTGCACACCTTTCATTACTCTGGTGTACAATAAGTGGGGATTCCAAAAATATTACGCGATTTTTCGAATAAGCTTTTTGCAATAATAATCAAATTTATTTGAGTTTGGGATAATACATGAAATACAATTTCAATGGAGCAATCGTAAGTCGATCAGATGATTCTCCATGGAATGCATTCATGAGTAAAAAGACAGTGAATAGCATTACTGGTCTTTAAAGTTTGGTGAATGATGTTTATGTACCAATTATCGGAAAGTGAAGTTTGATTTGTTTGAAGTTGGTGTGCTCCAGCTTATAATCAATGTGTATTGTCCGCATTTTCATCTTAACCCTTTACCTAACATGAAAAGCAGACGACACTTGCAAAAAAAATTCTTGAATAATTTTTTTTTTTTCATTTTTTGTCTCAAAAACATAGGTTATGACCCCTCGTTGGAACGAGCTCGAGCTCGTTCCAATGAGGGGTCATAACCTATGTTTTTGAGACAAAAAATGAAAATATTTTGAAAATTAATTGGCGATTTTTGAGAATAGCGCTGGCCGGTTTTGGCCGTTACGTTGGGTAAAGGGTTAACCCTTTACCCAACAGACAAAACTGGCCAGCACTATTCACAAAATCACCATGCAATATTTTTATACTGTACCAATGACCCAGACTTAGCTGGTGCTAACTCCAACAAAACCAGGGCCAAACACAAATTTTGCCCCACAATCCCCAAAATTTGCATCCAAAACAAAAAGAAATCATGTCCTAAAGGACCTCCATACTACGCCTCTACTGCGCATGCGCAGTGACGCAGTCGTCCCGAAATTGGCGCCAATTATCATTCTCTGTTTGGCCCTTCATCAGTCAACATCTCACTGATCTTTGTGCTTGTAAATCTCAGTTTAAAGGATGCCAGACACGTAATTTTTAGAGAAAATGTGATTCTAAGGAGGATAGAAGGAGGAGAGGAAAAAGAAGTGGCAAAAAATAATCAGGGCTGTACTTAAAATTTTTTGATGAAATTATGTTAAGTTGCCTATTTTCGAGGCATGGGCCTCTTGTTGTCATTCTTGCTAATTGTTGCACTGCTTATTCAGTGTTTCCTCTCCCCTAGCCTTCTAAAGTCCCCCCTGGCAATTCTCCCATGCTTTTGGCATATTTTTGAGAAATTTCATTTCTAAAATTTCCTGGGAGAGTTGCTTGGTTACAGAATGTTTTCTGTTATTTTCCCCATAGTTACGTTTTCACCCATGGGTGTATAACGTTTGTGTTCTGCATCTTCCATCTGATGTTCTACAGATTCTCCCCTGGGAGTCTCTGTTTTGCATCAGATAGAGTGTAATTGATGACTGATTCCGGGCCAGTTTTTTCAGTGCCTGAAGTCATGTTTTCTAGTGTGTTTACACTGTTTGTTTTCATTGGCAACAGCCTTTTTTGAGGGGGGCTGTTTGCCTTTGTGGTAGTTTATCTCATTATAAGATACATTTATATTATCCGAAAGTGTCTCATTAATTATTTTATATAAATTTAAAATTTTTGACCACACTTTGCCATCGGATCCATCGGGGCTCAACGTTACTTTTCAGCAACTTGGGCTTCTCTGAAAAAATATTTTTTCAAAATTATTTTGTTTTGCAATTGTTTTTTCTTTTATTAATGGATCATGTTATTATGTATCTTTGTGTCAGGGGTTTTTGCGAGTAACTAGGACTTATTGTTGTTCTTTCACAATGAAGGGACATTGTTCAAATTGTAATAGGAAGAAATCTTCCTCTGACTTTCATGATCATTGTATTAATTGTAGTCAGTGTTCTCGCATTAATCCCTGTCCTATATGTGAACATTGGGATGAGAAACATTGGAAACGTGTGTCACGATATGTTGTTTCTGGAGAAAAAGCGATGCCGGCTCTTTCTCCACAAGGTCACTCTACTCTCTCAGTTTCTATTTCAGAGGAACCAGAACAGGGTGATGTTTCCATGTTATCTTCTTCAAGTGTGCGTCCGTCGTCACAAATGAATTCAGAGCTAGCGGCAAAAGTGCTCATGGAGATTAGACAAATGTCGTCCGCTAGCTCGCCCGGTGTAGCGTCCATTCACCGAATGGTTCGGCAGCCGGGTTCGTCCGATGCGGTCCAAGAGGAAATTTTGGGTGATGCGAGCACTATAAACATAATAGATGCACACCCAGTGACGGCGGATAGTAAGCGAGAACGGAGGAAGCCTTTTAGTCCGGTTCCTAGCTCGTCCAGGTCCAGCCGGGCCGCGAGCGAGAGAGGTCCCTCTCTCGTACAACAACATCTGGGACCAGATGTTGTGGTACAAAATGTGTCTTTAGCGGAGCATACGTCCGTCGCTCGGGATGCTCCGTTGTATAAGCAGTCCGCAGAGACTGTTAAGGCTTCCTCTTCTCGTCAGCGCACTCGACCGCACCTTGGCTGCGTGACCGCCGATATTTTACCAGCTTCGCCGATGAAGGATTCTTCGGCGACCAGGTCACACCATCCGGCAGCCAGGGATTCGAGACCGATGGACTCCGGACGTTCGCATAGGAAAAGTATGCGGGAGCCATCTGGTGCGGAGCTGCCCTCGGCGAAGCAGCGAAAGACTGCGCCTCCGCAGGTCTCGACGTCGGACATTCTTGTGCAGATAGCACAGCTTATCGCAGCATCCCAGCAGCCAACAGAAACGGTGTCGGATCGAGATTTATCCGACGGCGCTGGGTCGGTACGCTCCGCCGAAGCATCGGGGGCGGACGACCGGGAACATCGGGAGGTCCGACCGGATGGTGAAAGGGATACGGATGACTTGGAGCTATCCCTTTCGGAACAACATAAAGCTGCCGTGGACTTCATCCGTCACTTTCTCCCTCAAGTTGTTCCGTCGGGCCAGACTGCTGCGCTTCCAGACAAGAGAATTATAGCGTCATTGGACTCTGAATTTTTTGAGCGGTTCAGGGACATCGCTCCCGAGTTTCCGTCGCAGTCCAATAATGTTGCAAGAACATTTGAATTATTGAACGACGCTATATTTAAACTTGCTTCCAGGACGGGGAAAGCAGGTTTCTTGTCCGCTAATACTCTCAACCTGCCTTTCATTAATGCAAGGAATAAATTCGATACGGCAGGACAGGGTATACCGAGAGTTCCTCTGCGTATGGACGACGAGGCGGAAGACTTAGAGCTATCATTACCGTCGTCAGCTTCTATTCCAACCGCGGTGTTGGAAACAGCTATTGCGTCTAACAGAGCCAATTTAGATGCCTTATCTTACGCAGATCACCTTACTAAGGCGTTATCACTGCGCCTTCAAGGGGAAGAGTTTCAGGATATACAATCCTCTTTAAGACTTCTTTCAAGGGCAGTAGCTTATTCCACGTGTAACTCCGCCCTTTCAGTGGCAAATTTGGAGTTGGTTAGACGTGACGCAGCCCTAGCTACATCCACACTAGTGGATTCTAAGGTGAAGAACTCTCTTAGAGTCGCTTCGGTCTCAGGAGAACTTCTCTTTGACGGCAAGCTTTCCGCTATTTATGATAAAATTAAAAAGAAAGCTAATGATTCTCTGTTGTTCAGATCGGCTCCTAAAAAGTCGGATACAGCAGACACGAATAAGACAGGCACTTCTGGGTCTAATGCACCCAAGAGAGGTTCCTATAGAGGTTCCGGTGCGTCCTCTTGGTCTTATTCGAGAGACCGTCAGGATAGTGACTCTCGTTCGGGACGTCCTTCAGGCCGGGACAATCGGTCGGACGCCCCGAGGTCGACGAGGCGAGGTGCGGGTCGTGGAAGACGTGGTTTCTCCTACCGCAGGCCTCGCAGGTCCAGGAGGTGATGGCTTAAACCTCTATCGCGTTCCGGTTGGCGGAAGGTTGTCGAGTTTTTCACAAGAGTGGGCGTCGATTACGGACGACCCTTGGGTGAGAGGAGTGACTTCGGAAGGTCTAAAGATATCCTTCAAACGAAAGCCTCCATTAACTCGAAGTCCAAAGTGGACTCATCTTCCGTCAAATCCACAGAAAAGAGACGCTCTGTTATCAGAGGTGCAGTCTCTTTTAATGAAGAACGCGGTAGAGGTCGTAGAAAACCAGGAATCTCTGGGATTCTACAGCCATCTGTTTCTGGTTCCGAAACCAGACGGCTCGTTCCGTCCAGTCATAGATTTGAGCTGGATAAACAAGCTGATCGTCGCTCCGAAGTTTTATATGGAGACGATTCGATCGGTCAGAGCGAGTATTCGGGTGAACGATTATGCAATGAGCATAGATCTCAAAAATGCATACTTTCACATCATGGTACATCCGACATTCCGAAAGTATCTACGCTTCGCAGTCCTAGGAGTGGTGTATCAATTCCGGGCGATGTGCTTCGGATTGAATCTAGCACCCTGGGCTTTCACTCGGGTAATGAACTCGGTAATGATCTACTTCCGAGCTCATTCGTCTGCGGTAACGTCGGCCTACCTGGACGACATTCTTCAGAGGTACGGCAACGAGTTAACGCTTCAGAACGATGTTCAGAATCTTCTTCTATTGCTTCGACGTCTCGGTTTTATAGTAAACGAGGAGAAGTCGGATCTGGTGCCGTCCAAGTCATTCACTCATCTGGGAATGAGCTTCGAGACGCACAACAATCTCGTTCGTCTGCCGTTAACCAGAGCGAAATTAGTCAGTTGTTACGCTCGCTATTGTTTGCACGCAGACAAAGTCACGGCGAGAGAATTTATGAGACTGATAGGTCTGTGCGGAGCCGCCGCGGATCTCATTCCGATGGGGCGGCTACGCACACGTCCTCTTCAAATTTTCCTGACTCAGAATTGGAGTGTGAAAATTCATTCGCTCGATGTAGACGTTCTCTTGTCAGATCAAGTGAAACAAGAGATTCAGACTTGGGCAAACATTCAGTGGTTAACTCAGGGAGTTCCGCTGCAGTTGCCGGATCCGAGTTTTACCGTTATGACGGATGCCAGTCAAACAGGTTGGGGTGCATCATTAATCCCAACGGATTCGAGATGCCAGGGTCTTTGGGATCCGCAATTCCTGTGCAAGCACATAAACATCAAGGAAATGATGTCATTTTGGCTTGCGTTACGTCACTGGATGGACATTATTCACGATGCTCATGTCCAAATCCTATCCGACAATACGACAGTTGTGGCGTATATACGGAATCAGGGAGGCACTCATTCAGTTCCGTTGTTCAATCTAACGGAAAGAATCCTTCTGTTTGCGTTAGAACATCACGTTCTTCTTTCGGTCCGTCACATACCGGGTCGTCTGAATGTGCTAGCAGACTCCCTTTCACGAAAGGGTCGCTTGTTGCCGTCGGAGTGGACTCTCAACAAACAAGTATTCAATCAGATTTGCTACCAATGGGAACGGCCAATGATAGACTTATTTGCGACACATCTCAACAATCAGTTGCAGACGTATGTGTCTCCGTGTCCGGATCCAAGAGCATTTGCAGTAGACGCTCTGTCGATCCCTTGGGACGGAATGATAGGATATGCGTATCCTCCAGCGCCGTTAATTCAACAAGTATTGCTAAAGATAAAACAATCTCAATGCAAGATTCTGTTGGTAGCATCTCTGTCGCCACAGAGACCGTGGATAAATCTACTCAGGTGTCTGTTGTGGGACCTACCGCGGAAGCTTCCTCCACGAGAGGATCTTCTTTCGCAGGGGAAATCACGCCAACTCCATCACAACCCGCAAGGTCTCAACCTTCACGTTTTTCCGTTGTGCGGACCTTCTTGCATGGCAAGCACTTTACAGGACGAGCAGTGGATGCGATTTCTAACTGTAGGAGGACCTCCTCTTCGCTAAACTATGCGGCTAAGTGGAAGGTTTTTCGTCGTTGGTGTAGGGATCATTCTGTAGATATATTTGATCCCTCTATACCAGACATTGCAAACTTTCTAGTATACTTGTTTGACGAAATCAAACTGCAGCCTGTTACTATAAAGGGTTATAGATCTATGTTATCTGATACCTATGCACATCATGATAGTTTACAAATTGGATCTAATGTCTCTTTATCGAAGTTGGTTAGAAACTTTTCGATAAATAGACCCAGAACTCTTAGATTAATTCCTAAGTGGAATTTAGCTTGGGTTCTCCTTAAATTGAAGGAAAAGCCATTTGAACCTCTTGGGACAGTAGATTTCAAATTCTTATCTTATAAGACAGCTTTTCTCTTAGCTTTCTCTTCTGCCAGAAGAGTCAGTGAGCTTCATGCACTATCGGTGGATGATTCTCATTATCGTAGTGTTGGGAACACTATCACCTTCACTACTAATGTGGGTTTTTTAGCTAAGAATCAGGCTCCTAATAAATATCCGGAACCTATTGTTATTAAGGCTCTTCCGTCTTCAGACGGGCGTAGGCCTTCACTCTGTCCTGTTAGAGCACTACGTATCTATAAACAGAGATCTCAGTTTATCAGAAAGGGACGGAAACGTTTCTTTCTGTCTTTGATGCCTAATAGAAAGGACATTTCTGTCCATTCTATTGCTAGATGGATTCAGTTAACTATCCGTACTGCTTATGAAGATTTATCTTCTTCTCAGCAGTCTGTGCTTAAGATTTCTGCTCATGAAGTAAGAGCTCTTTCTACTTCCTGGGCTTATGCTAATAGTGTTGATATTACAGATTTAATGAAGGCTGCTTATTGGTCTCAGCCATCCACATTTACGAATTTTTATCTCAGAAATATTGAGTCCATTTCTGGAGACCTGCATTGTTTAGGTCCGTTATCTGTTGCTCAGAATGTCGTCCACTAAACAGTTGCAACTATAGTTATGCAGGCTTTCTGTTCCGGCAGTGACTCCGTCCGGCTGCCCTCTTCGCTCTGGGCTATTTGACCCAGGGCAAGGGGAGGGGGGGGGGGGGGGGGGCGAGTGTTCCCTTAGGTCACCTGCTTTATAGTGAAAAGCAAGGGAATGCCTCCTCCAAGTCAGTATTTCTGAGTCGCTTCCGGGATGGTTTTAAAGTGTAATATTAATGTTTAAATTCATTCATGTCTTATTTTTAAAGTGTAGCTCAGTGTGAAGCATTTGTATATGTCAAGTGTCAAACGGGCTTTAATATACAATACTCGGACACTTTTAAATGATTATAAAGAGTCTCAATTCTCTGGACTACTTTATTTATTGGCTTGCGTTAAAAATAATTAGTATAAGGTTATACTGGATGTTAATAGAGAACATGAATGTTATTGTGCTCAATTATTAAGGGTAGTGTATCTTTCTAATTTAATATTAAATAGGAAAGATACATGTAAAGCCTAATACTCCTTTTCTCCTTAAGGGGTTACCTCTTTACTATATAGTTGAGCTTATTGGATTTTCCTCTATGTCCTAGGCCCTCCAGCCTGTTTACTATTCAGCTAAGTCTGGGTCATTGGTACAGTATAAAAATGTTAAAAAATTTATAGTAATTTATATATTTTTTATACTTACCAATGACCCAGACGGGGATGGCCCTCCCTGGAGTTGGGAACTCTTGCCTCCCCGCTGAGTACATAGCGCTGACCAGGCACTGCCAGTAAGAATGATAATTGGCGCCAATTTCGGGACGACTGCGTCACTGCGCATGCGCAGTAGAGGCGTAGTATGGAGGTCCTTTAGGACATGATTTCTTTTTGTTTTGGATGCAAATTTTGGGGATTGGGGGGCAAAATTTGTGTTTGGCCCTGGTTTTGTTAGAGTTAGCACCAGCTAAGTCTGGGTCATTGGTAAGTATAAAAAATATATAAATTACTATAAATTTTTTAACTTTCATTATTTTTTTTTTTAAAAACCCGTCTTATGACTCCTCATTGGAGCGAGCTCATTCCAATAAGGGGTCATGAGCTATGTTTTTGACGCAAAAAATGAAAAAATTTGTTTTTCAAGAATTTTGTTTGCAAGTGGTGTCTGCCTTTCGTATTAGGTAAAGGGTTCAATACATTTTAACTCTTTGTAGAAAACACATAATATCAGTTTTTGTTATTTTAAATTTTTGTCCCCCAATTCTTAAAGAAAATCAACAAAATCATAATCATGTGACTGCTCCTTGGAACAAGATTTTTGTTGAATTTTTTTCTACTGCACAATTTGTGTATTATACAGTTGATGCAGCCAATTCGTTAGGCAAGGGTTAATTGCTTAAATGGTGGAATAAAAATGGTAGGTGCGATGGCATGCAAGAACATCAGCTCGCCTTAAAATCAAAAGACTGCCGTCTTTTTGATATTGCTTAAGGACATAATCTTATGAGCAGATAATATTCAAATTTGTTCAAATCGAGTCCCTCAGGTAATATTTGGGCTCTATATGGGAGCCTGAATTTTAACTTCGTGCAATGTGAGGAAATTTCTTAAAAAAATCTACTTCTGCAGATCCACCAGTCAGAATCCTTTCATATTTAGTATATACAACATCTCCAGGGGGGTCTGATTCAAATTTGTTCAGATCAAGTCCCTGGGTCCATATTTGGGCTATCTATTGGAGCCCGAATTTTAACTTGGTGCAATATGAGGAAATTTCTTTAAAATCTTCTTCAGATCCACCAATCAGAATGCTTTCATATTTGGTATACAACATCCCTAAGGTGTGGGGAGGGGGGCAGATTCAAGTTTCGTCAAATCGGGTCCCTGGGTTAATATTTGGGCTCTCTATTGGAGCCCAAAGTTTAACTTAGTGAATATGAGGTGATTGTACAAATCAAGTCCCTGGGTTAATATTAGGGCACCCCATGGGAGCCGGAATTTTAACTGAGTGCAGTATGAGGGAATTTCTCTAAAAATCTTCTTCAGATCCATCAATCAGAATGCTTTCATATTTGGTACACAACATCTCTAGGGGTGTCAGATTGAAGTTTGTTCAATTCGGGTCCCTGGCTTATTATTTGGGGGGTGGGGCCAGGTAGGGCTGTCACGATTAATCGATTAATCGACTGTTGATCGGTCACGGCGAAATCGATTAGTATTTTTCATTGTCGAATAATTGGTAAAATGTATCCCGTTTTAGACGTTTAATAATTAAAAGAAAATTTGATGAAAAAACTATTGTTTCTAAAGGTAAAGAGTTAAGAACATCGATGTTTAGCCCCAAGACACTGTTGGAAGCAATAGTCTTCCAGGTACATTCATCAAAGCTTTGATGTACTGAAATTTTGAACCGTCAGTGTAATAATCAAGACCGGTCGGCAGTTGTGAAGTTCGCAACTGCCGACCGGTCTTGATTATTACACTGACAGTTCAAAAGTTCAGAACATCAAAGCTTTGAATGCACCTAAAAAGGATCGTCTTCATTGTTTCCTTGAGGTAGGTCAACTGACTTGAACTTCATTTTTATCGACTTCAAAGAGAGGAAGAGGAGGGGGGGGGCATTTAGGTACGATTAATCGTCGATTATTTGCGACGATTAATCGATTCCTAATTTAAAAAATCGTGACAGCCCTAGGGCCAGGTTTGCTTCAAGGTTGTTCATATCCATTCTTTAGTGCTTTTCCATAAAATTTGCCTTTCAAACTGCAGTGACATAACAACCCTTGGAAGTTTGGTTGTGATTGTCCACAGCTGATAGAAATGGAAGCAGTTAGGAAGACCAATGATAATCATCTGACATGAACACCAAAGTTATGAATAATTTCATGATTTTACTCCTCTGTAGTGTTGATGAACCATGACTAACTGAATGTGACCCAAAATACTTCTTTGAACCACTTTGTCTGGTGAACGATTGATGTCCCTTGGGGCCTCTTGTTTATTTTTTTCACCGGCAGTTTTATTGCCAAGGAAAATTTATTTTTCTTGTTTTTTTAGTCAAGTGAATGTGTTTCTATTCAATTAACCCTTTACCCAACATACACGATATCAAAATTTACTATTTTAAATTTTTCTTTTTCAAATTTTTCTAGAAATGTTAACAAAGCTGTATCATGTGACCTTCAGTGGAACGAGCTCGATGAGCTAGTTCCAATGAGTGGTCACATGACATGGTTTTCTTGACATTTAATGAAAAAAAAATTTGTTTCAACTGCCCAATTTGTATATTAGGTGGGCAAATATAACTGATTCATTAGGTAAAGGGTTAACAGACATCCACTGTGCTTCAAACTACTGGTATCGTTGTCAATGAAATGACCTCTCTTTATGAAATGAAAGTTTGTTTATCCGTATATTCAGCAATACACTATTTGCTTTGTTTTAAACATTGATTTGTAGAAAATCTTTCTGTTTTATCGAATAAAGGATTAGAAAAAAGGAGTCAGTGTATGAAAAAATAATCCTACAAAAGAACTCTCTGCCTGAGATGTGTCAAAAACATTTTCTCTTTTTGTTGTTGAGAATCTAGGCATCTCAAGGGATATTATTATTCAGACTTCTCTATTGATTTAAATACCTCAGTTGTGCATGTTATTTGATTATGACATTCTATACAGCATTATTGATGACAATGTTTCTCATCAGATTATCTGCACCAAATGATATCAGTCCTAATCCATTAATCAACATTTAACCCTCGTAAATGACCCGTGGGAATTGTGGGGGAAATATGAATGTGTTTGCATTCTGTTACAAACTTGTTCTCAGGCTTGACACATGAATCTTCTGAATTGCCTTTTTATTAACCCTTTACCTAACATGAAAAGCAGACGACACTTGCAAAAAAAATTCTTGAATAACTAATTTTTTTCATTTTTTGTCTCAAAAACATAGGTTATGACCCCTCGTTGGAACGAGCTCGATGAGCTCGTTCCAACGAGGGGTCATAACCTATGTTTTTGAGACAAAAAATGAAAAAATAATGAAAATTAATTGGCAATTTTTGAGAATAGCGCTGGCCGGTTTTGGCCGTTACATTGGGTAAAGGGTTAACTCTGAAGGGCCTAGAGATTTTTACTTATTTTTGCTACACTTTGACAATCTACATGCTGTGACTTTGCTGTTGGTTTTTTTAGGCAAGTCTTGGCTGCCTATATAGGCAGCCAAGACTTGTCTTAAAACAACTACCAAGGTGCTTGGAATATAACTCGTGAGTTAACCCAAAGACTGCATGTAGGGGCACCTGTTCTGTTGCCAAAAATGTTCTCAAAGTTGTAATTAAGCACTTAAGGGTTAATAGAAGGATCACTTGTTATCCCTCGCCAAAACAAAGTTTGTGGTGAATATAGAAATGGGTTTCATCTGTTTACTTGTCCGTCCATCCATCCTTCCATGGTCCATAACAACTTTGGACCGATGTATATATATCTTTTGTATGCTGATGGACCACCAACCCCCAACAACTTTGTCCCTATTTTAGTAAACCACTTCTTGGCAGGGGATACCGGTGGTGTTGCACCTTGTTTGTTTTGATTTGAAGGAAAATTTAGGAAAGTTGGTTTACTGGTTCTGTGTTAGACATCCATATTTTTTTCTTGTGCTTATTTACTGTGGTGAACAAATTATCTTTACCAAAAAATAGGTCCAGTAACCAATGCCTGGCATTTTGCAGCATAGGTATAAAGGATTGTCTAACCTTGACTTCACATCTATGTTGCTGCAATGATATAGCCCTAGAAGCTGATAGTGTCCTTAAACACTAATAAATAAATCTGCTGGACATCTACCCCTGATTAGCCATTGTGCAAAAATATGTGACCTGAAACACCAATAAATAAATAAATATAAAATTAAAATTTTTGTGTTCACAGTTTCTCTTGGATTTATGAGCTGCTTTTGATCAAACTTTTCATCCATTACTACTGGCAAGTAAACATACCGTACGTGGAGAGTGTATTACCACTAAATCACCCTCAGAGTGGAGATTCCACCCAAGTAATAATTGCGAATTTGTTGCAAAGCATAACAATCACAAGCAAAGTTCAAGCCAATGGACCTCCGGGTTAAACCCGGAGGTCCATTGGCTGAAACAATGCTATTGTTTTTTGCCCACATGTACAGAATTTTAAAGTGATACTTTGGGTGATAACTCCACTCCACAGGTGATTTTATTACAATCCACTCTCCACGTACTGTATGGATACTCATCACTTTCCAAGTTCTGGCAGTTTTTATCTTTTTCTTAACTTGGATTTTATATTGATTTATGTTGGAAAGAAAGAGAACACTTTTTCAATAGCAGTACTGTAAAGTGGGTCAAGAATTTTATATTTGGATTTCCTTGAATGTGCAGTCCTAGAAAAAGTTTTATTTTTAAAATGGACACTCCTCAAGCTGTACTGTCAAATCGCGTTTTGACCTAAGTGACCTTTAGAGAATGAGCCGTATTGGAATTTTGAGTTCAGTATCCCGTTTTGGTATTTTTATGGGGGTAGATATACCATGGTATTGGATCGGTTTTCGTTATCTGACTTGACTGAGATTTGCTGATAGACCCAAAGGGGAATTCACACCCGGAAAATGCAGAATACATTCTCTTTTTCTTACTTTGAGAAACTTACTATTGAGAAAAGACACCCTGAGAAATGAAGAAGTGGTTGCTCAGTCTTATTTTACTGGTAAAATAGGATCCAGTCACCAACGCTTTAGATGGAGGTCCTATAAAAAGGGCAACATGGGTATAAACGATTCGACTAACCTTGACTTTATCTTTATGTTGCAGTCACAATTAGCCATTGTGCAGAAATATGTGACCTTAAACACCAATAAATAAAATAAATTAACATGCGTATCATGAATAGGTCCTGTGTGCAATAGTGAAATGACCTTGGAAGTGGTTTCTACTCAATTCTTGCCTGTCTCTAGAGGCAGCCAAGAATTGACTAGAAATCACTGCCTATCCTCTAGAATCGATGTTCTAAGGAGAATTTCTGGAGAATTGCCTGGTTTCTTAAGGGTTAAAAGACACTCGGTATATTTTTGTTGGATTTATTGTGTGAACATGAATTTAGACTGTCTAAGTTTATCAAAAATATCTTAACTGGTTTAGTGCTGGAAGCCTATTTTTGGGCTTTACTCTTATGTACAGGTACTGCAACTCGAAGGATTCAAAATCTATGTACAGGGTTCATACAGCTCTTGAAAAACCCTTGAAAATGAGTTTTTTCTTGAAAAACCCTGGAATTTGAAATTAGCCCTTGAGAAACCCTTGAACTTTCAGAAATCTCTTGAAAAACCCTTGAATACCAAGCTATTTCCTGGGCATTGTAAATATATGTGTACTCGCCTTTTACTTGTTTGTTGCGCTCGTGTCGCTTAGTTAAAAAAAAACATAAAAAAGTATGGAACGTTTTACCAAAATTACTGTAACACAGATCACACTTTGGGTACTAGTACTTCCTGACTTCCAAAGTCACATCCGTGTCACATGAATCTCAGATTTTTAGAGCTCATACAACAAGCTGAATAGTATATGTAGCCCTTGAAAAAAAAAGAAGCCCTTGAAAAACCCATGAACTTTGTGAGCAAATTTTTGTATGAACCCTGTATGTATGTCCTTCATAATATTTTTAAATCCAAATTATTTAGTCAGTATGGATTTCCTTGTTGCAATTTATGGGAGAGTGCCTGTAAAAAGCCAAAGAACAAGTTTTGACAACTAAAAATAATTCAGCACGCCATCAGTTAAAGGTGAGCATGTACTGCACTCCTTATTCTCAAGTCAGGTGGGCCAAAGAGGGTTGAAGACGATTGATTGCCTCAAAACAGTAGGCTTGCCCAATGCACATACTCTTATTGGGGGGTGGCTCAGTGGTTACCATGTTGGACCTCACCAGGGGTAACTGCATAGTGTCCTTGGGCAAGGCACTTTATCCCGATTGCCTGCATTGGGACACGGTGGTACTATGTACTAAGGCATACTGCATGTCAATGGTGCACTTGTCTTCAACCAATGCTAACCCTGCTTGTGTGGAGTTAGTACATTGGGGAGTCTGGCAGTTAGTCGGGGGTTCTCTCCAGGTCCATCGGCTTCCTCCTCCTGTAAAACTGTCCAACACGAGGTGACCCTGGTTGTTGAAAGTGTTGTTAAACACCAATAAATAAATAAATCTTGTGGGGTGGGGGGGGCTTTTTAGTTGTGCCAATTGCATTGCTGAAAAACTGAAAGATTGTCCCAAGGAGATCTGACAAAGAGTTCCACATCTAGATTCTGTTAACTGACTGACATGGTGATGGCTGAATAAACCCTAATTAGAGCTGTTTCAGGTGTTAAATTTTGCCTTGATTTCGGTGTAGGTGGTGATAAAAGAGTTGAGTCTTGGTTTAGGTTTTTATTTCTTATTTAAACGAACAGAAAAGCTCAATGAGATACTGAAACTGTAACAAAAGCCACTTTTTTTAAACTAAAAGGCTGTCTTGTGAGTCCAGGATATGGACCTGTGACATGATGTTATATGTACATGGTGTACACTCCTAATAGTGTGGTTCACCCCCCCCCCCTCCCACACACACACACACACACTTCTTTTTGTATCCAACTTGATTTGATATGCACATACAGCAAATGGCGGTTAACTGTCAATGTCGCAATGTAGATGGAGTTGGTTTTCACTATCGAATAGAAGTTCTGCTTGTCCAATCTTAACCAAACTTGATATGTGGATTGGGTATGATGAGACAAAGAACTCTATTTATTTTGAGGTTATTGCACCAAAGGTCAAGGTCCCAGTGACCTTGAACATCAAAAGTTTCTGAGCGTTGGTTTCTGCTCTCTATTAAAATTCCACTTGGCTGAACAGAATCAAATTTGACATGAGGGTTTGATATGAGCAGAGAAAGAACCCTATCTCTTTTGGGGTCATTGGGCCAAATGTTAACGTCACAGTGACCTTAATTTGAAATTGATTTCTGCTCCTTTAGATGTTAAGGTTACTGTATCAGGGTGTTTTGTTGGAAGGATTAACCAACCCTGTTGGCCCCTTCTAATACACAATGGTAAAGTAGAACCCCATGAATTGAATAGCTGTTTTGCTAGCTGTGAGAATTATTCAGTTAACAGAAGTGTTTAATTAACAGGGATTTGGTCACTTGCCTGTATTCTGCAGATAAACTGAGCATTTATTCTTTTACATCTGGTTTGATAGACCTCATGGAGCTCTGTCAAACAAAATATAATAGATTAAATGCCTGTATTGGCTATACTGAGGCCAAATAGATCTGTAAACAAAGGGAACTTGGTGGTTGTCAAGAGTAATTTCTTGGCATATTATCAGATTTTATTCAATTAACCTTCTGCACTCTCATGTCAAAATGGCAAAGTTTTCAGAAGGAAATATTTCCCATAATGCAGTTTGATACTTAACCAAATATCAGATCAGTGAGCTCTGTCAAACAAGATATAATTGGTTAAATTCATAGTTAAACGAGAAAAACAAAGTGAATGGAGAAAATTCTGTTGCAATACCAGTGTGCTAGGGGTTAACAGGAATTTTCTCTATAACCTATATGCAATAGATAGGTCACATGTGTACTGAAGGTATGGTATATGGCTTTCTGTTCAGAAGTTATATTCAATTAACAGGGCAATTTAATTAAAAGGAGTACTTCGGGAAGAAAAGCAGTGCTTGTTTACTATGGTAAACAAGCTCTGTTTTACTGGTGAAATAGTACCCAGTTACCAATACCTGGAGTTGAAGTTCTCTAAAAGGTGCAACATTGGTATAAACAGTTGACTGGACTTGACTTTGTCTCTTTGTTGCAGGTACGATTTGTCAATGTGCAGAGTATGTGACCTTCAACACAAATAAATAAATGCAATTAAGTTGGCGGCACTGCATCATAATTGGAAACATTTAATTTTTATTCCACTTTTGTATGTTCTTGAACACTAACTTGCAACATCATTGAAAGTCCTTGAATAAGATTCTGAAGATGTCAGGCACTCTTTCATACAAAGGTACTTTTTCCTAGAATTGGAAAAGATGTTGATAAGGTATGTAATTACAGTACAGTCACCGTGGACTGGTCATATAATCCATGCGTGGGCAGTGATATCCACCCATGTGTTTACCAGGTAATAAAAATCATCATCAGCAAAATTTTAATTAATGAAGCACTGGGTTGTACCCGGTGCTTCATCAATTAAATTTTTGATGATTATTCCTATAATTAGTGTTTAGAATATAATATTATTGCATCCATGGAAATATTGCCCACCCATGGAAAGTGACCAGTCCACACCGGCTGTACTGTACCTGAGATTTTGCACTGAACCCAAAACAAATAGAAGACCAGACCTGGTCAAATATTTGACAAATTAGAATTTCTTATTTCTTTGCTAAAATATGTAGTCTTTGGCCCCTCATTGGAACAAGCTTTTTTTTTTTAGATGCAGACTTGAAAATAAGCAGTCTGACATTTGCAGAATTAGGTCCCCAGAGGGTGAATTTGATGATGCTATACCATACAGTGGGCCAATTTATCCTCTGTGTACCTCTTTCTCTTTAGCTTTGACACCCTGATTCAGATTGAGGTTCACATAGGATAAATTTTGCTGCTGTGCAGGGTAGCATCACTAAATTCACCCTTTGGGGACCTCATTTTGCAGATTACAGTCTGATTATTTTCTGGCTTGTTTAGACGTACAATAATAATAAACTTTGCAGATTTGTGTGTAAAGTACTGGTCTGTTAGGTAAGGGTTAAGTGCATTCTGTTTTATAGATATTGAATGCATTCCAAATAATATGAGGCTTAATTGAAACTTTTTGTATATTTTTAGGCTGAAATAATAAAGTCATTTACATCAGATCCAAAGATTTTAGCTTTTTCTGACTATTATTTGAAATCTCAAGAAGTGAAGGTATTTTTTTTACATTTATATTCCTATTTACAAACACTATGTTAGTCATGGTGGTAGGGGGTGCAGCGGCTCAGTTGGTAGAGGTGCAGACTGCAAGTGAGAGGTCCTTGGTTCGAGTCCCACCTGCAGCAACTGCGTTGTGTACTAAGGTGTACTGCATGTCGATGGTGCACATGTCTTCAACCAATGCTAACCCTGTGGAGTTAGTATGTTGGGGAGGGTGACAGTTGCCTGCCATTGCTCGGTGGTTCTCTCCAGGTACTCTGGCTTCCTCCACCCGTAAAGCTGTCATGGTCATGATTAGCCATTGTGCAGAAATAGGTGACCTTAAACACCAATAAATAAATAAATACACAAATAGTCATGGTGGTAGTGAATGTGCCTCCCCATGGGAACCCCAGGAAGTGAAGCAGTGCTTCTTTACTGTAGTAAACAAACTCTTTTTTACTGGACTGGTAAAATAGGACCCAGTCACCAATGCTTGGGATGGAAGTCCTCTAAAATCAGCAACATGGGTATAAACGATTGACTAAATTTGGCTTTATCCCCATGTTGTGGTCATGATTAACCATTATGCAGAAATATGTGACCCAAACTGGTTGAGATCTAGATTATTTCTGGTGGTCTAAATTTGTTATTCGATATTTGTAATAGAACAAACTTATATAAACAAAATATTATTTGCATTTGACTGAATAGGAAACATGAGCGAGGAAAGTGGTGGCATTTGCTCTGATACCCGATACCCTCATTTCTTTTAAAGCTGTGATAGTGGCTTCTAACACTCAACCAGTTAAACACCAGTAAATAAATAAGTAAATAGTGAATGTGCCATGGTGTTTTTCAGTTTGGGTTCAAATCATACTCTAGTGAGTTTGATTTGGAATGTGACCTTTTTTGTAGTTTATTGTTTTTCTCATCAGCTGTAGTACCAAATTCTTTCATTTTTGCTATGTTCTATTTTTATACCGGTGTACTACGATATCTCTCCCCCCCCCCATACAACTTCCCCCCAACTAGTTTATCTTCCCCCCCATCTGGTGTATCTTCCCCCCCCCCAACCTGAATTTTTTTACCATTCAGATTTTTACCAGATCTTTTTTTAGAATTTGCTTGTTCACTTGTGTGTGATATTAAAAAAGCATCAAGTGAGCATTGAAAAACTCATTGGTCAGTATGCGAGAGAGCTAGAGGCCCAAAAGAAAAAAAAAACATTTTAGCCCAAATTAGCATTGTGAGTGGAATATTATACAAATTTCCATTTTCAAGAATCATTTGAATATGTTGTTAATAGAAGAAAATTGCACAAGAAGAACTTGCGTTTTTTTTTCTCAAAATATCCCCTGGGATATATGCAAAAAACATTTTTAAACATGTTGCCCGATGTCGCTAATTTTTTTTTATTTTCACTCAAAACTACTATTTTGAAGAGAATTTCACCTGTATTTTTCAATTTTAAGATTTATTTGCTAAAGATGTAACAAAGAGAATAATTTCAGTTGGGGGGGGGGGGGGGGGGGGGGGGAGATATCCTGACCAATTTATCTTTCCCCCACCTGACACTTGAAGTTACCCCCAATTTTTTTTTTACCTCAAATCACTATTTTGAAGAGAATTTCATCTGTATTTTCTATTTTTAAGTTTCATATGCTCAAGCTGTTAGAAAGGAAAAATTTTGAGTTGTGGGGAGAGATATCATGACCAGTTTATCTTACCCCCACCCATCACTCAAAGTTATTACAGAAAATTTGTTTTTAGCTCAAACCACTATTTTGAACAGAATTTAATCTGTATTTTCTATGGGAAGATATCGTGACCAGTTTATCTTACCCCCACTCGACACTCAAAGTTACAAAGAATTTGTTTTAGCTCAAACCACTATTTTGAAGAGAATTTAATCTGTATTTTCAATTTTCGATTCACATGCTTAAGCTGTTAGAAGGGAACAATTTTCAGTGTGTGTGTGTGGGGGGGGGGGGGGGGGGGGGGGGGTAGTTATCGTGACCAGTTCATCTTACCCCTCACCAACTAGAGATAAAGAAAATAAACTGGATAAATTTTTTCTTTTAACAACTTAAACATATGGGTAGGTTTTGACTCCCCCTATCACTTCCTTACCTGTGGGTGACATTAGAAAAGCAATTAAGAGCACTTTGAAAAACTCATCGGTCAGTGTGAGAGAGAGCTTGATACCCAAAAGGGAAGAAAAAAACAAATTTAGCTCAAATTAGCATTGTGAATAGAATTTTATACATTTTTGCCATTTTCTAGACTCATTCATACAAGCTGTTAACAGTAGGGCTGGGCGGTTTATCGGTTTTTCGGTTCAGTTTGTTTTTTTTTTTTTAAACCGAAACCGAACCGCCGCCTTAACAAAAAACCGAGACTTTCGGTTTTAACAAATTTCCCAGAATTGGTTAAGTTTATGACCACTCAATCACTTGCTTTCCGCACGCCAAAGGCTTAAATGTCAGGCAAAGGTAAATGCTGTGCCATTTATGCTTACTTCGAGAGGACTGACAACAAATCCCCCCCACCCTCCCCCCACAAATAGTGGTAGCAAACTTCTTGTATCTTAAACAATATCTACAGAACCACCAGCAGATGGAATATGAAAAATTAAAAAGTCGTACGTAAAAATCCACACATGCAATTCAAGAATTGTTAAGTAAATTTACTGAACCGGGCATATTCGACCAAAGAGGTATTGCAAGTTACCTGACAATATGTGGTGTAAAAGTATTATAAATTACCTTTGACCTAAAATCATCTGCGTACAGCACGTTGTAAATTAGATTGGTGGTAAACATAAAATTTATTGAGTTTTAAAACCTCAAAGTTCACATGGGAAAAATGACGAGTAAATTATGTTAATTAACCGACCACTGGCACGTTCTCTGAAGTCACATGCTCAGAGATAACGCTGCGCATTGGCAGTTATGTTTTTTGTCAACAATAAAATGGTTAAATTGAAATAGAACACATCCAATTAAATGGATGGCAGGTAACTATTGAAAGTTTTTTTAAAACTTATTGGGAATTGTTTGTATACTATTTGAACTTACTTTAAGGAATCGCGCAGTACTGCAGGTCTGTCAGGTACACACGCTGCATTCCCAATACGATGTTATAATCAGCACGTGTCATGACCATGTGTATTTTGTAAACACAACAAATCCCAAGATGCAATATTGCGAACTTTCTTTCAACCCCCATTATGCAGCAGTCTCCCCTCCCTTCAAAATCATCAATCGCCTGTCTTGAATAAGATGAAATCAACGCAGGGATAAGCCAAGAGGGCAAAGTAAAGTTGGTAATATCTTTGCCTTGGCACCGCCCATTTCGCCCAATTTCTATGTTTGGGCACAATCAAAGTAAAAAACGAACATCTACAGTCGAAATTAAGAGAGATATTGTGAAAGCATTGGAGTGAGTTACCAATAAAAGTGATTCGTATATCACGACTTACCTCAACAATAGTTATCAAAATCAGAAAAAATATGATTTGTGTTCCTCTTATTCCACTGTCATTTGAAGCAGGAACCATCAAGAAACACGGGGCACGTCTATTTTCAAGCGATGTGATAATTACCGAAATAAGCACAACAATTGCACATTATCCACCAAAACCAGGATGAGAGCATTGCGACTCCATAAAAAATAAGGAAATGTTGATTTTTCCTAAAATGTAGCTTTTCTTGTGAATTTCTGCATCTTGTCTTGACAAGGTCCCAAATCTCACTGACAGAACAAGGCAGCTCCCACCAATGGTGGAGCCATGGTTTGAAATCCTGTGGACCATGCTAGTGGAGATTTTTTTTTGGGGGGGGGGGGGGGGGGGGGGGGAATCTCAGGACTGAGGGTACTGTACTTGTACTGAGGGCAGGAAATCAAAAATAATTTTTTCAAATTTGGGGATGGGAGAAGCAAGTGGGATTTTGAGTGGAGGGTGGGGGGGGGGGGTGGGGGGGTGGGCTGGTCTCCCTAGATACCTCATGGCTCCACCGCTCTACCACTGTTGCCCACTACAGCAGCCCAACACATTATGTCCATTTGCTGAGAAGAGTGGTGAACACTGATTAACCCGAATGACTCAACTCGCTATATGAGCCTCATGACTTGGATGACAAATACAGACAGATTTTATGTGTACATTACCCTCTAAAATGTGGATTTCTACAATATATTATGAAAAACCGAAAACCGAACCGAAAACCGAGTTTTTGTACGAAACCGAACCGAAATGCAAATTTCAAAACCGCCCAGCCCTAGTTAACAGAAGAAATATTTTTGAAGAACTGCGAAAAAGCATTTTTTCCTCAAATTACCATTAGGATATCATATAAAAAAAGAATTTTTTAAAAAACATGTCGCCAATTTTTAGCTCACCTGAGCGAAGCTCAAGGGGAGCTTTACTAATCACTTTCTGTCCGGCGTCCGTCGTCGTCCGTCCGGAGTTAACTTTACATTATCGACTTCTCCTCCTAAACCACTAGCCCAATTTTATTCAAATGTTGGCTAAATGTTTATTACCTAATGCCAATTCAGATTTGTTCAAATGAAGTTGCCCCTCCTCCTGGGTGGTGCCACGCCCCCAAGGGGCACCAAAATCTTTGTAAATCTTCTTCTCATGAACCAGCAGTAGCAGAGACTTGATATTTGGTGTGCAGCTTCCTTTTGAGGTGTAGACTCAGATTTGTTCAAGAGAAGTTTGTGGAGCTATACTTGGCATTGTTATGAGAGGGGCAAAATTTTTTGCCCCGCCCAAAATTTCTATTTTCCAAACCGAGAGGCTGATTTGAACCAAATTTTATGTGAGGGCTTATTGGGTCATGAGTACTTGATTTATGCAAAAAAAAATTTTTCCCGCAGCCCCGTGGGAACCGCAGGAGCTAAAAATAGAAAAAATTTAAAACGCCCATATCTCCAAAACTGCACAGCACTGAGAATTTTTATTTGGTGTGCAGCTTCCTTAGGACCAACAGAAAGGATTGGTAAAAAAAAATTGCCATCGGTTTTATCATAGGGTACAGTTTCGGGACTTTGAAAAAGTGCTGAGTCAGCACTTTTTAACACTGTAGGCAATGGGAAAAACATTAAAAAATCTTCTTCTCCAGATCCAGCAGGCAGAATCTTTTGATATTTGGTATGCAACATTGTAGGGTGGATCTGATTCAAGTTTGTTCAAATCGGCCCCCTGGGTTCATATTTGGGCTCAGTATAGGAGCCCGATTTCGAACTTAGTGCATTTCAGGCAAATTTCTTAAAAAATCTTCTTCTCCAGATCCAGCAGGCAGAATCTTTTGATATTTGGTATGCAACATTGTGGGGTGGATCTGATTCAAGTTTGTTCAAATCGGCCCCCTGGGTTTATATTTGGGCTCAGTATAGGAGCCCAAATTTGAACTTACTGCATTTCAGGCAAATTTCTTTGAAAATCTTCTTCTCCAGATCCAGCAGGCAGAATCTTTTGATATTTGATATGCAACATTGTAGGTGGATCTGATTCAAGTTTGTTCAAATCGGCTCCCTAGATTCATATTTGGGCTCACTATAGGAGCTCGAATTCGAATTTAGTGCATTTCAGGCAAATTTCTTCAAAAATCTTCTTCTCCAGATCCAGCAGGCAGAATCTTTTGATATTTGGTATGCAACGTTGCAGGGTAGATCTGATTCAAGTTTGTTCAAATCGGCCCCCTGGATACATATTTGGGCTTACTATAGAAGCCCGAATTCGAACTTAGTGCATTTCAGGCAAATTTCTTAAAAAATCTTCTTCTCCAGATCCAGCAGGCAGAATCTTTTCATATTTGGTAAGCAACATTGCGGGGTGGATCTGATTCAAGTTTGTTCAAATCGGCCCCCTGGGTTTATATTTGGGCTCAGTATAGGAGCCTAAATTTGAACTTAGTGCATTTCAAGCAAATTTATTAAAAAATCTTCTTCTCCAGATCCAGCAGGCAGAATCTTTTGATATTTGGTATGCAACATTGTGGGGTGGATCTGATTCAAGTTTGTTCAAATCGGCTTCCTAGATTCATATTTGGGCTCACTATAGAAGCTCGAATTCGAACTTAGTGCATTTCAGGCAAATTTCTTAAAAAATTTTCTTCTCCAGATCCAGCAGGCAGAATCTTTTGATATTTGGTATGCAACATTGTGGGATGGATCTGATGCAAATTTGTTTAAATCGGCTCCCTAGATTCATATTTGAGCTTACTATAGAAGCTCGAATTCGAACTTAGTGCATTTCAGGCAAATTTCTTAAAAAATCATCTTCTCCAGATCCAGCAGGCAGAATCTTTTGATATTTGGTATGCAACATTACGGGGTGGATCTGATTCAAGTTTGTTCAAATCGGCCCCCTGGATTCATATTTGGGCTCACTATAGAAGCTTGAATTCAAACTAAGTGCATTTCGGGCAAATTTCTTCAAAAATCTTCTTCTCCAGATCCAGCAGGCAGAATCTTTTGATATTTGGTATGCAACATTGCGGGGTGGATCTGATTCAAGTTTGTTCAAATCGGCTCCCTAGATTCATATTTGGGCTCACTATAGAAGCCCGAATTCGGACTTAGTGCATTTCGGGCAAATTTCTTAAAAAATCATCTTCTCCAGATCCAGCAGGCAGAATCTTTTGATATTTGGTATGCAACATTGCGGGGTGGATCTGATTGAAGTTTGTTCAAATCGGCCCCCCTGGATTCATATTTGGGCTTAATATAGAAGCCCGAATTCGCACTTAGTGCATTTCGGGCAAATTTATTAAAAAATCTTCTTCTCCAGATCCAGCAGGCAGAATCTTTTGATATTTGGTATGCAACATTGTGGGGTGGATCTGATTCAAGTTTGTTCAAATCGGCTTCCTAGTTTCATATTTGGGCTCACTATAGAAGCTCGAATTCGAACTTAGTGCATTTCAGGCAAATTTCTTAAAAAATCTTCTTCTCCAGATCCAGCTTCAGAATCTTTTCATATTTGGTAAGCAACATTGTGGGGTGGATCTGATTCAAGTTTGTTCAAATCGGCCCCCTGGGTTTATATTTGAGCTCCATATAGGAGCCCAAATTTTAACTTAGTGCATTTCAGGCATATTTCTTAAAAAATCTTCTTCTCCAGATCCAGCAGGCAGAATCTTTTGATATTTGGTATGCAACATTGTGGGGTGGATCTGATTGTGATTCATGAACGTATTTATTTGTAAAGTTGATAGAATCTTAGACAAAATTTGCAGAAAAGATCTACTATAGAAGGGGTGGTATCCAGGGTGAACCGTTTACCCAAATCTAGCAGTACTAATGCATTATTCACACAAATCTCCGTTCAAATTTTATGACCCCTCATTGGAACACATGCATTCAGCTCATTGCAACAAAGGTCATATGCCATGTTTTCGAGACAAAGGAATAAAAATTTTAGTTATTCATGAAATTTTTAGGCAACTGTTGTCTGTTATTCACATTGCTTCATGAAATTTCAGTACTTTTAGAAGTTACCTCAGTAATCAAGGGTTAATTCCCCTTAATTAAATGTCGCCTCTAAAAAACAACCACTTTGCATATCTTACCTTTTTACCAGCATCACTGCCAAAACTTGTCAGCATTCTTCGCAAAAATCGCTATTCAAATTTTAATTTTTGTCTCTTAAACATACATGTACTTATCGCTTGTAAATACCCCATTGGAATGAGCTTTTTGAGCTCATTCCAATGAGAGGTCGCACACCATGCTTTTTGAGTCAAAAAAGCAATTTTTTTAGTTATTCCAGAATTTCGTACGTAAAACACAGCTTTATGACTTCACATTAAAATGAGCTCTCTAAGCTTGTTCCAATCAACATTCACGCACTATGTCTTTCACACAAAAAATAAAATTTTCCATTTATTCAGAAATTTTGTTTGCAAGAACACTCTTACCCCCCCCCCCCCCCACACACACACACAAACACACACACACACACACACACACACACAAACACAGACACACACATCTAAAAGTTTGTCAGCAAAAAAACAGTTACTTCAATTTTTAAATGCATTATAGGAACAACTTGCCTAATCAAATTTAAATACTTTTGCATCATTCTGTATCTAGAACAAACCATTTACCATATCTTTACGCAAAATTCTCCAGCATCATTCACAAAAAAACACCATTATTTATATATTCACATTTCTGTCTCAAAAATATACCTGATCTTCCCATACCCCTATTGGAATAAGCTGTTTGAGCTTGTTCCAATGATGATAAAAAAAACTAATATTTTGGAAAATTTGTGAAAATTTTTGTTTTCTTGCATGCAAATATATACATGTAGCACATGGAAGATATCCACAGTTGGGGAGAGATGTCCAAGGCTATCTCTTCACATTCCTTGTTTGTGCTTCATGCTAAACCAGTTTGTCTGCAGAGATAAATTTGCTTTATTAAAAATCATTGGAGATAGGCCACACACCAACGATTTTAAATAAAACTAATTTTAGGTAACAAATGTTGAACTTCAAACAAAATCTATCACTCAACCAGTTAATGTTGATGAGGCATGACATGGTGAAGGTGACCTAAAATACTTCTTAGAGTCACTTTGTCAGGTGAGCGATTAAGGCCACGTGGGGCCTCTTGTTTATTTAGT
The DNA here is from genome assembly GCA_031216915.1 of Pictodentalium vernedei. Taxonomy (NCBI): domain Eukaryota; kingdom Metazoa; phylum Mollusca; class Scaphopoda; order Dentaliida; family Dentaliidae; genus Pictodentalium; species Pictodentalium vernedei. Next base: position 137,275,907 of record CM062292.1, on the reverse strand, counting down.
TATGTTTTTGCTTTAACTACTATTTTGAAGAGAAATTCGTCATTATTTTAATATTTTGAAGATCTTAATCATAAATTGGAAAAAGAGAAAAAAATCAGGGGAGATACCGTGACCAGTTTATCTTACCCCCACCTGACACTTGAAATCACCAAATGTCTTTTTTTTTTAGGGCAAACCACCATTTTGTAGAGAATTTAATCTTATATTAAGATTCATAGTTCCCACTTAGTCCAGGCACATTAGACATAAAAATGAGAAAGTAAGGAAAAAAATCGGAGAAAGCTGATTTTTTTTATATGTTTCCGGGACACACATTGCGGATAAAGTGTGAAAAGTCCCCGCGAATCCGAGTTGAGCTTTTTTAGTTATAGCATTTTTTTGATGAAAAAAAAAATTTAAAAAAAAATTCGACCCAGCTCCATATTTCTCATTCTTATTCGCCTTAGTAGGGTGAGAATCATAAATATCGTGCTGAATTATATTGAGAATACATATCCCCAACAGAAAATGCCAACTTTGTACCAATCCTCACACTCAATGGTGAAATATTCACGAAAATGTACAAAATTACGAAAAAAAATTTATTGTTTTCATACACACAACGGTACACAACGTCCATTAAATCAAATCGACTACTTTGGGAGTTAAATTATATATCAAAAATTGCAGAAAAGCAGTGGATTTATAATGATATATAACAATAGTCATTTATTCCATAATGAACTGGTGAAATGTGTGAAATATTAACCATACCCCCTAAACTCAAATTCAAACGGCATCGACTTTTCTCATTCAAATACCGTATTATAGCATCATTGTTTCAATTTCCATGTTCGATTAAATCACATAATGTGGTGTTCGCCTACACTCAAGATGCATTGGCATGTAATGTGTGCACGCCCTTAACATAGACTGCACAGAAGTCAATGAAATATTCTGTGGACTTGCCAGAGGTGACTGTACAACAGCTGACGCTGTCAATCAAGAAAGTGTCAACCATCTACTGTCAAAATTACACGAACTGCTCCAGAATGCGTCCGTAGGACGCACAGGAAAGCTTTGGGTACAATACTACGAGCAAATAGGTCTTCTCCAGTTGTTCTTGAGAGCAGAGCGCACAGGCGACTGGGAACTCCACACATATTGTGTTCGCAATATGATTCCAGTATTTCACGCTGGTGGTCATTTTGCATTCGCAAAAAGTTCTCATCTCTATTTGCAGCAGATGAATGAGCTAACAGAAATAATGCAACAGGATGATTTGAAGTTGTTCACTGAGAAAGGTTACTTTACCATAAGGCGCTCAGATAAATTCTGGGACGGGATATATTCTGATCAGACCATAGAGCAGTGTTTAATGAGAATGTTCAAGTTCCCTGGTGGTCTCACACATGGCAGGGGAATAACCGATAGCACTGTTGCGAAATGGGTACATGGACTACCTCTTTGCCTTCCGATATGTAATGCTCTCGAAAATTTTGTTCATGTTCACCCTGGTCATGGCGAACAACATCGGGATCTCCGTCAAAGTTCACAATTGACTGATGCCAATGATATCACCAAATTATTGAACTGGCTCAGAGTGCATTCCCCCTTTCAGAATAGAGATCCACTACAATTAGTCTCTATAGCGACCGGGCTTGTGGCCGACGAAACTGTGAACTGTGACCAAGTTCGCAAAATTGGTGAATGTTGCGTATCGAATGTTGTAAGCAAAACGTTCAACAGCATCAAACTACGACACATTGACACTGTGAAGTCTTTCGCATCGATGGCAAATAGCATCAAAGTCCGTGGAAGTAAGGTAGTGATTGACCCCACAATTCTGTTCAACCGCATCACATGTGTTATTCAGTCACAAGCAGAGATGGAAGAGTATCTCAAATATGAACTCTCCCCGAAACCACCAGCATTGTTTGATTCTGCTGGAATGAGGAAGACACAGCAAAACACGCTCAGTAAGATCCTCAAAACATACGGTTCCGAGCAAACTAAAATCCCAGAACATTCTCTGTTTGTTGTAGATGGTGGATTTTTATTGAGGGCAGTTGTATGGCCTAAACAGTCGTCATATAAGGACATATGTACATCATATTCCAATTATCTAGTGAGACATTTTGGGGCGAACGTCGTGGTTGTTTTTGATGGTTATGCTTGTACAATGTCGACAAAGGGCATGGAACAAGCCCGTAGATCTAAAGACAGGTATTCCATTGATATCAATATCTCACCCGAGTTACCAACCACCACACCCCAATCCGATTTCCTTGCAAATGCCAAGAACAGAACCCAACTGATCGATCTTCTAATGCAGGAGCTATCTGCTATCAATATTCAGTCCAAGCAGGCCGAGGCTGATGCTGATGTACTGATAGCCGAAACTGCACTTGACATCGCTCAAGATGACAACAATGTTGTTGTTGTGGGAACAGACACAGACTTGTTAGTCATTCTTACCTCTCGAGTTCAACCGGGATGTAATATTCACATGATGCATTCCATTACCCCAAACTTACTAGTTTCAGTTAGTGAAATAGCAACCAAAATGGGTGACCATAGAAGCAACCTCCTTGTAGCACATAATATAAGTGGTTGTGACACTACTTCTGCACTCTTTCGAGTTGGTAAGAAGAAAGTATTCAGTACAATTGTCTCCGATGTTACTAGCGACTCACAACAGTATGTCAACACAATTTTGGGGGATGACAGTACACCAAGTGCAATAGCCGCTACCGGGGAACAACTTCTCCTGATCTTATACGGGAGTAAAACTGTTTCCTCTCTCGACCAATATAGATATGTCACTTACAAGCGTTATGTAGCAAAATCTAAACTGAATAAACCCATCGACTAAATAGTTGAGTTCTCATGCTGACGAATTTTATGCCAAAAGGGGAACTCGGCCAGAAGCAGAGGGGGTCTTCTATAATGTCTATTTTGTAAGCAATGATAAAAGTCTTCAAATGGTGGTGGATTTTTTATCGTCTGTCCAACTAACATCCCGTTCTGTACTACGACCCTTTGGGCAAATCCGTTAGGAAAATCGTCATTTTTTGCGTAAATCCGATACTTTTTTGTGAATTTTCAATAATTTTTCGCAGAAATTGTCACAGAATGCACATTTTCCTCTAGGTAAATGTATATTAGACATTATGTAGCTCGAAATACGCGTAAACAAAAAATACAGTTGGATCAATTCGAGGTTACAAAGTTCGTGCAATTTTTTTTTATTTTTTTCAAACGCGTTTTCGAAAAAAGGCTGTAGAAAAAAAAGCTCAACTGGGATTTTAGGGGACTTTTGTCTAATCGTTCAGTGACATGTACTCGACATTCCCTGAAAAAAGCTTTCTCCGATTTTTTTCCCTAGTGAAACCTAATGTTCTTGGGCTAACTTGTAAGTTTGTTTTACTGCTCATATCATCATTTTGAAGAGAAATTCATTGAGGGCTTTGTTGACTCTATCAAGTGCTAGATATTTTGTTTGAATTTGATGCTGTAGTTTACATAGTTTTTATTGTTATGATAATAAAAGTTCTCAACCGAAAGATGTTTTTTCTTCATTTACTCAGAAATTATCTTATCCACCCCACACCTGAGTCACTAAACGTTGGTTTTCTTCTGATTTTTTGCTATATTTTCCATTCTCAAGATTCCTGTGCTTAAGTTGTAAAAAGTGCCAAATATTCTGGTGGGGTGGGGAGGGGGATCATGGTTAGGTTATGACTCCCCCTTCCCCCCATCTGACATTCAAAGTTTTTAAATTATTTTTTTTGCTCATACAACGATACTGATGAGAATTTTATTCATATTTTCAAATAAAAAAACGTATCAAAATATAGGGTTTGTTGCCGCACTCTGAAGACCAGACTAACATGTTTTCAAATTGCCCCTCGTGCTTTTTACTATAACAGATGGGTACTAAAACAAATTCTTTAAAAAGGTCTGTGATTAAATTGAAAGATAAAAAAATTCAGGTTGGGGGGGAAGATAAACCAGTGGGGGGGGGAAGATAAACTAGTTTATCCCCCCCCCCAGGGGGGGGGGAGATAAACTGTTACACCGGCCCTCAATGAATTGTGGGAGAGGGGGTATACTGGAATCACCTTGTCAGACTGTCTGTCCATCCATTCATCCATCCATACGTCCATAGACATAATTTTGTCCGGAGAATTTCTCTGACATTTATGGGTCGATTCCTTTGAAACTTGATATGGATGTTCACTGCCGTGGGAACCTGTGCACCTGTGATTGTAATTTCGATCGACCTTTTTTGCCAGAGTTATGCCCTTAGTGTCTTAAAATATGGTTGTGGGGGTATCGACAGGCCCATCTGGGACAGTCACACCTTTAGTTTCAACTGATCAGATAACAACCATTTCAGTATCAGATCAGTTCAAGCTTCTGGATTATTATTCTGGAAAAATGAATTTTACTGTTTAACCCTTTGAACACTGGTGGTATCTTCCATGCCAGTTAAATGGCAGAAATTGGAAATATACAGAACCACACTTATGTTTGAATGGGTTAACGATTACTGGACGAGAGCGAGTGGCGCTGGGATAACCACTCGAGCCTACCGGTAGGCTCGAGTGGTTATCCCAGCGCCACGCGCTCGAGTCCAGTAATCGTTAACCCATTCAAACATAAGTGTGGTTCTGTATTTATTACACACCCAACCATGAAAAAGAATTCACTGTATTTAATCACTAATTTAATTAAATAGTCGACAATTTGAACGGTTGAAAGAATTTTAGAGAGAAACGGGCAATTTTGTCAGAGAACCAGTCTTAAGTCTTTGACCTTGCAATTTGTGGAATCGCTGTTGATTCATTTTATTCGCAAAAAAATGTCGATCCGAACACTCAAAACTCAAAAGGTTGCATTCAGCATATTAGACGTCACAAATTATGAGGTCTCAAATGTGTTTTCAAAATTGTGTGTGCAGGCATCATTATATCTGGAGGATGGAAAATGTACAAGGATTTTAATTTGAATACGGTGCGAACTGGCCGCCCTGTTTAAATTTCGTGCTTTTTAAACTGAAACTAAAAATACAAGTTTGAACTCGGCTTGACGATACATCATTACATGCACTACTGCCACAAGGCTATCGCATGTGGACTGTACAACGGTCATTTCTGTTCTGCACTGTAACAAACGTACACACTGGACGAGAAAAGACATTTTGTGCAATAATTAACCTTCCGGGGCAGTCATTCGATCGTTTGGAGCAACTGACCTGAGCCGTGAGGGCAGTGAGGCAGTTTGAGATTCCATTTTCTGACTCCGACTCCGAGTGAACTCTGCAGTCTCGGTAAGCTTGCGCTTTATTTTTCAACATTATAAAGTTTCTGACTTGAAATTTAGCCTTCTTTTTATTTTACCTCAAATCTTGATCACCTTTGTTTGAAATGGGCTGCACTTACAAATAAAAGCTTTAGGTTGTCCACATTATACTACACAGATATACAAAGGGAGAAATATATTGCATGATAACTGCAAGAAACTGTCATGTCTTGTCTCCACAGCACAAGTAATTTAGTTTATACACCTTTTTTACAACACCCCCCCCCCCCCCATCCCCCCCCCCCCCCTCACCCATCTATAAACTGACAGCATTTTCTTGAAGGCTCATAAAATGAGCATCCAACACATGCTCAGTCAGAGGCTGAAAGAGAAATAAGGTGGGCTCTCATCAGTAAGCTCCAACTTATTTTGGTTAATAATATTTTCAAAGATTGATTAATGTTTACATTATTTTGTACTAGTAGTACTATACTTCACCAGTTTGTTATCTGAACGGTTCTGTCAATATTTTTTTCTTGGTATCTGGTTCAAAACGAAATAATTTTTTATGTGTCTGCTCCAAAATCTTGTCAGTCTTAAATTTGGAATTTGGTATTCTGAATTTGCATTTAGTAAGTAGTTTAAAAGAGGACTGATAGAATGTGGCTAAAATGATCTAGGCTTTTGGAGAACATTTTCTTGGGGATGGGGGCTGACCAATCAAGCTGCCCAGAACTTTTGTTTCAAAATCAAAATGCAGGCCCTTGCCTCGAATTTGCCTATGAAAATGCTCTTCCCACTGCCCTGATATTTGCCAAAATTATAAAAATACCCCCTCCCTCTGAACACTTTGTTCTGAAAATACCAGTCCTTTTCAGTGAAAACTGCAAAATTAACTGCTTATTGGTGAAGGGGGTGAGAGTGCCTCAACCCCCTCCCCATCTCATACACCCATGTAACTAAGTCACATAGGTGGCATTTGATTTAAGTTTTGTTGCTGAGAATTCAAGCAAAATAAGAAATATCCTTGTATAAAACAGAAATACTAGCAAAAATCCTTAATTAGTCATTTAAAAATACACATCAATCTGTGTCTGGAAAATATTGTCATATTGTCTATGTTTTAAATATTCTAATAATTATTTTTAAATTTCAGGGAAGTCATCTCATAAAATTGACAATATATTGCATTCATCAGAACGCATGTATTTACCACCCCTCCCCTCTTCATGGTCTCATTCCCACCCTACTCGAGATTTTTCAGAATTTCTGTAGTGGGTAGCTGGTAACATTTTTTAATTTTCCCAGTACAAACTCCAGAAAGTCATATTTGAGCAATACTATATCCCCCTAAAAAAAGCCCTTCCACCCTGCCCCCACAAAAAGAATTAAATAAAATAAACCTGTTTCCCCAACACCCACTAGCATGTAAAAAACATTGGTTCCACAAATGTAAAAAAAACAGGTTTTTCATTCTTTCGAATTTATTTTCTTGATTCAGCTAGTGTGGGCGAGGGAGGGGGGGGGGGGTCATCTAGTAAGGGTGGAATTGGAGATAGTTAATTACTAAATTAGTAAAGTTCTGCATGTACTAGCTGTCAAACATCTCCAGGCGCTGACGGCGTGTCGTCGTCTGTTTTTCCGCTTCATGTTAACCAGTATTCAAGATTCATTTAGTCTTGCTTTCTGAGGACTACTTCACCTTAACATGCTTTTCAAAGTATGTTTACATTGGCAAACGTGCTGCTTCATTGCCGAAGTGTGAATCAAATAAGATTACAGTTACACAGTAGGCCTCGTGTCGACTCGCCGGCAGCACGCAGCGGTGAGGGCAACATTGTAACAAAGTTTTATAGGAACTGTACTTGTGGCTGGCTGCAATATCGAACCCAATTGGACTTTTTTGCACTAAAATTAATGAAGTTTTCCTCGATTTTCAATAACGAAAGCAAAGGTTGAGTTTCACTGTTCAATTTCTTAGGCAGATATCATGTGTCTTTCATGATTTTCAACACTTTTTAGCATAGTTGTGCATCAAACATTTTGTAATGAGAATCGGTAATTCCGACAGATAAATATAGCCGATGGTTCTCATTGGTTATATTCCACTGAACGCTGCAAACTATAAGAACAAGTCTAACGAGAGAACTTGTGCACGCGAAGGGTACTTTTTATCGGATTGCACTAGAGCTTTCTGGTTAAAATTACCGCATGCCCCTAAAATCCATGTGATCGTGACAAATACAGTTACGGGTGTGTAATAAAAGTCCATATCCAACATTTGGGAGTAGAGCAAGTAATATTTTCAATGTGTAGCCTGAAGGCTGCACATTGTAAATTTTAATTGTTCTACCCCACATGTTCACTTAGTAGCCATCCTACTTAACCCTCTGCACACTGATGTCAAAACATCAAAATTTAAACATGAAAATTTTTCCCATAATGCATCTAGGAATTTAACCAATTCACTCTTGTTTGACAGAGCTCATTGAGCTCTGTCAAACAAAACTGAATTGGTTAAATTCCTAGATGCATTATGGGATGATTTTGCTGCTTGAAATTTTCGTACTTTGACATCAGCGTGCAAAGGGTTAATGAAATTATGGCGTGTCATGTTGCTGGACCAGAAAAGTGGTCTCTCATGTTGAAAGAGTTAACTTGCTTCACAATAGGACAAATTGTTTATGCAAAAAGAATGGGGAAAAAAGATTTTCCACCTAGAAATTAACCTAAATTTGTTAAATATCACAGAAAAGTCTGGAAGAGTTCAAGTTAACTGACCTCTGGTTAAACCTAGAGGTAATAAGTTGAAACTTTGCTTGAGCAAATGCAGTTGGCACCTTTTTTGTGCTCTAGATACAAAATTTGTACAGTTATGGAGTATAAAGTCAAAATTATGCACATCATCAATTTTAACCCTCTGCAACTTGATGTCTAAATACCAAAATTTTAAGCTGCAAGTTTTTCCCATAATTCAACTAGGAATTTAATCAATTCAGTCTTGTTTGTGCATGAACATATTCCTTTGGCATGCCCTACAGGGCACATATATGAATGGACTGTTTTGAAAATTGGTTCAGGTTCATCAAAAAAACATTGCCATGGTAATGTCCTTTGAACTTGGTGCTTTGGGCATCATCATATTCATTTGGCATGCTCTATAGGGCACATTTATGAATAGATTGCTTTGACACTTGGTATGCATATTCGGGGTGACCTCTAGATGGGAGCTATTGATTTTCTTTCATTTCCTTCAAAAAACATCATTTGCACCAACCTTTGAACTTAGTGCATTTGTGCAGCAACTTATCCCTTTGCACTGCTTACAGGACATATTTATGACTTTCTATGAAAAAAAAAAAATGAAAAAAAACGGCACTAGCAACGGCTTTCAAACTTTGGGAATTTGTGCATTCATATTTTCCTTTGGCATGCCTCAGAGGATGCATTCAGTATTATCGAGTTGATTTAAAACTTAGTATGCTTATTCAGTATGACCTAGACAGGAGCTATAGGTTTTCTTTTCATTTCTGTCAAAAACTGTTGCTGTTCGCAACAACCTTTGAATTTAGTGCATTTGTGAATCAGCATTCTTCTTTGACATGGCATACAGAGCGCATTTATCATAGGAGTGCTTTAGAACTTGGTTGCTCATTAGTAGAGGCCTCTAGATAAGAGCTATCAATAAGTATTCACTTCTTTGAAAAAAGTTGCCGTTTACAATAACCTTTAAACTTACTGCATCTGTGTATCAACATTCTTCCTTTAGATAGCCTAACAGTTTACATTTTAAAATGCATGGATTGCTCTGATGTTTTGCACACACAATGCTGCTGATATGTTGAAGTTTCACCAAGTAACATTGGGACCAATGATCTTAAATTTTTCCCTTTCACTTTTAACTTCCCAATTGCAAGTTCAAGTTTGTCAAGTTCAATATCCAAAAATTTCAACAACCCATATCATGTGACCCCTCATTCCAATGAGGGTCACATGATATGGTTTTGTTGAACTCTTTGAAATTTTTTTGTAGTATATATCTAGGTCAAGTTTAAAGTTGAACTATATTTTATTAACTCACCTACTCAGGGACCGATCAGGACTATTTAAAATACGCTATAGCCTCGGAGCCTTTTTTTTCAATTCATGCACCAGATTTCAATTTACGGAGTCACACTGCTGTTTGTAACACACACGGCAAGTATGAAATAGCTCTCATCATTTTCATTTAGTACACTATAGCAAACATTAATCTTCACTGTGGTTTCTGATCAAGTCTTGGCTGCCTATTTAGGCAGCCAAGACTTGATCAGAAAACACAGTGAAGATTAATGCTTGGTAATTAAGACTTGAAGTATTAACTTAAGCACTCTACAACAATGATAAATGATAATCATATATATAATACATGTAAGAGTGTCTCTCTCGATTATCCATCGAAAGAATATCAAAATTTGATCTGAGAAGTTACGCGCCGACTGAGAAGCCTATTTCTGAGATTTAAGAGCCAGGTCCTGATGTTTCAGAACCAAATCCGCACTGGCGCATGCCCAGGTCGGTCCCTGCCCACTACAAAGTGGGGTGGCCCTGGGTGTGTTGGCATCCATGTATCATTTGTAAGAGTTTTGGTTTAGCTAAGTTATTTTGAATCCCATTGCTCCAAAGCTTTCATATTGCAGTCCTGTGTTGTTTATCACTGTCCCAACTAGGGCTCTTCATGTGCGATCAAATCAAATACCAAATTGAATACTGTATTCTATTTGTGAAGCGAATCGAATATCTAATCATATGTATTAGAATGGTTATCGGTAGCATTACTGGGAAAAAACCATCATTTTTTAGTATGGAACATAACCATGTTGGCCAGTATTCCCTGTGCTATGTGCCAGCAACAGATATATTCATCACCGGCACATGAAGTAGGAAGTACAAGTGACGGATAGGTTGCCAGCACTGAATGTGGAGTTGCGTGAGATGGAATCCGTTTTTTATGCTGATGTATGCCCATTTTTAAAACACGCTTTGTTCCCACCCACATCTGATGCAGTCAGAGAGAGAAAGATTGCAAGGATAATCGTAGATATTCGGCAGCGTTTGCTGAATCAAATTTGAATTCAGTGTGCAAAATTTGACGAGAATGCTCATTTCAATCGTGTGGTGATTACACAATTTTAAATCTACGCCAACGGATGACTGGTTAGCCAAAAGTTGCATCTTGAATGGTAAAGTGAGAGTAACTTGGTAGAATGCTATTTTTTTTTTCTCAGCTTCAAGATTTGTTCACACGTTTTTGTCTTATTACAATTTATGGGAGAGTGCCTTTAGGCACTCTCCCATAAATTGTAACAATGCAAATCGATGGTGATGAAGTAATTTTACTTCCAAGAGAAGAAGAAGGACATCCACAGAATATGAAGCCTTTAACTTTAACTTTGGGTACCTGCAGTTCAGAATAATGCCCAAATATGGCCTTCTAGCACTCTACCAGCCTTTCTTGATAGATTTTTTGACATTTGCCTTAAGATGATTTATATATTTCAGTTTCACGCAATATATGAAAACTTGTTGATGATAAAAAAGCAGTTTCTTTTCAACCTACTCACAATTGTTTACAATTGGCTGTAACATAAGTGCAAGCCCTACTTCGGAACTAACTTAAGCTTTTAGAATCTTTTCCAAACGAGTTGGAAAAGTACTAGAGTGCAAAAGCATGAAAAAGATCGAAAAAAGGGTCGAGCGAGACCAGCGCTCGAAATTACAGGTACTCTCTCTGCACACCTCTTGCGTTTACCGAGCGCATGCGCAACAACCGTGACGTCAATTCCGTTATTTTCCGCCATTGTACATGGTCGGAAATTTTTGTGACTCGTGCTAAATTATGCTGTTTATTCTCCGTGAACAACTTATTCTACATATTTAGTGTGCTAGTGGATTGTATCCTTTTATCAAGCTACCAAGTTATTATTAATTAATGTTAATTTGTACTTATATTGCTTGTCTCTACACACTTTATCTTGTCTTTCCCCCACGTGTGAACTCGAACATTCGTGCTGTTTTCCGTCGGCGGGAAGCTTGATTATTTTGATATAATGCCTAAGACTTTTCCTTGTACCTCTGGCTTGCAGGTGAAGCATGTGGACGACTCTCATGCCACATGTGTCACTTGCAACAATTGCACTCAGACCCAATCATGTGGTATTTGTGGGGTTTGGTCCTCTAAATTCTGGGCTTCTGTGAACAAGGTGGTTCTTTCCAGAGCTAGAACCCCTCGTTCTCGGGGTAAGGGTAGCCGTGCCGCAGCAGACATTTCTGCTGGTGCACGTGGTGACTCTGTCACACAGGATTCGGATCTGCCTTCTGTGGCGAGTTCCTCTGCAACTGTTGGCGGTGTTAGTTCAGTGATATCTGACGAGGAGGCCGTGGTCTCTTTGTTTTCTGATGTCACTATTGAGGCGTCTGTTTTCGTTGAGAGCTTTTCCGAGGTCAGCTGGGTGACCCTCTCCGATCCGCCTCCTACACCGTCGACTGTTGTTGAGGAAGTTGCTACTCCAGATCCTATTCTGTCTGATGGTGGCTCTTCCATCTCCTCTGGGGATGGTCTACAGTCTCGGGGGACCGAGGCTGTATCTGCTGGTGTGTCTGTGTGTTCTCAGCCTCCCCCAGCCTCGCGGCGGGGCTGTGCGGGTTTGCTGTCTACTCCGTCTCATCTGGCTAGGTTTGCTCCTAGTCGGTTGTTCCTTCTGCTTTCCTCCTGCACCGATTCTTCCTCAAGTATTAGCGAAGATTCGTGCTTGCAGTTGCAGGATCATTCTGATCACACCCCTGTCTCCACAGAGGGTGTGGATCAATCTGCTGCGGCCTCTATTGGCCCATTGACCGATTCGTCTACCTCTACGTCGCGATCTTCTTTCACAGGGTCGTCCCAGGAAGTATCACAACAACCTGGCGAGCCTGTCCCTTCACGCCTGTCTTTTATCAGGTCCAGTCTCTGACGTAGAGGTTTTTCGAGACGATCAGTGGAGTGCATTTCTGCATCGCGGCGACATTCCACTGGCATGACTTATGCCGCCAAGTGGAAAGTTTTCTGCCGCTGGTGTGCAGATCACAATGTGAATTACCGTGATCCGTCAGTCGCTCAAATTGCAGATTTTCTGGTTTTTCTTTTTGACTCCAAGGGCCTCCAGCCTATTACGATTAAGGGCTATCGGTCTATGCTGTCTGATACTTTCTCTTATGTGGGAAAGCGGTGCATCGGTCGTAATCTTTTTCTCTCCTAACTTATTCGGCACTTTTCTTTGAAGAGGCCTTGAGTTTTGCATCTTAAACCCAAGTGGAACTTGGCATGGGTGTTGCACTGTTTGGAGGGGGCGCCATTCGAGCCTTTATCTGAGACCGACATGCGTTTTCTCACCTATAAGACGGCTTTTCTTCTAGCGTTTGCTTCTGCTCGTCGAGTCAGTGAGCTTCATGTGCTATCTGTTGATTCTGCCTTCTTCCGAAATGAGGCTAACAGTGTCACCTTCACTACTGATTGCTCTTTTCTGGCTAAGAATCAACTTCCTGATTCGGTACCTCCTCCCATCTGCATTCGGGCTCTCCCCGCTGTAGATGGCCGGAGGCCTCTTCTTTGTCCTGTTCGTGCGATCAAGACTTACATTACTCGCACTCAGTTCATTAGGAGGGGTCGGAAGAGATTCTTTCTGTCTCTCATTCCTAAGAGGCAGTCTATCTCTTCCCATTCTATTTCCAGGTGGATCTGTCTTGCAATCAAGCTGGCTTATTCTCGCTTGTCTGCGTCGGATCTTGTTTCGAACCGGCTTAATGCTTATGAGGTTCGTGCCATTTCTGCATCCTGGGCATTCTCCAATTCTGTTTCGCTCCGGGATGTTATGAATGCGGCTTACTGGAGGAACGCTTCTACCTTCTCCTCCTTTTATCTCCGCCACCTTCAGCAGCAATCTGAGGACCTTTATTCTTTAGGCCCTCTCGTTGCTGCTCAGGCTGTTGTGCACCCTCGTTAAACTTGTTTTTGTCGAGGTTGCGCTTCGCTCAGCCTTGTTCTTTTCAGGTGCCTTTTCTCTATCTTCATTACAGGTTGTCGTTTTTGTTCTCTGCCATCCTTGCTTTCGTTCTGCTACTCTTGTTGGTATTGGTTATGTGATTCACCTCCTCCTATTGTTTATTCAGCCAATTGTAAACAATTGTGAGTAGGTTGAAAAGAAATTAAAATTTTTTAGTAAATTTTGTTTCTTAACATACCTACCACAATTGTTTACCGGAGGCCCACCCTCCTTGGGGATATCTTTGATATCGATGCCTCCCCGCTAAATCACAAACTTCTCGTTGGCGGAAATACGGAATTGACGTCACGGTTGTTGCGTGTGCGCTCGGTAAACGCAAGAGGTGTGCAGAGAGAGTACCTGTAATTTCGAGCACTGGTCTCGCTCGACCCTTTTTTCGATCTTTTTCGTGCTTTTGCACTCTAGTACTTTTCCAACTCATTTGGAAAAGATTCTAAAAGCTTGAGTTAGTTCCGAAGTAGGGCTTGCACTTATGTTACAGCCAATTGTAAACAATTGTGGTAGGTATGTTAAGAAACAAAATTTACTAAAAAATTTTAATTTCCCAAGAATTTTTACATAGCCGCGCATTCAGTTAGCCATCTCCAAATCACGTGAATGGTTAGGAGCTATCGATTTTCTTTTCATTTTTGTAATTTTGCACACTGGAATTGAATACTGCCATCGAATCGAATATTTCGAATTAATTCGCAGGGCCCAAATCCCAACACTAATTAATCCTTGTATCATCCATATTTTGCTGGGGTTTTTTGGTATATCTTCGTGATTTTCAGTTGTTTAATGCTTTCATGTTTTGTTTGCCTATGATTGCTTCCTTTAACCTTTATTATCTAGATAGGGTTGTTTTATTCTTCCATTGTTTTGGCCAAAAATGGCTCAATTCCTAGTTTTGCAAAATAACAGTCCATGCATTTCCTTTTTCCATGAGTTGTTCAACTTCTGAAAGGATTAAGTTGCCACATTTGTTGTATGCAAGTAAAAGAAAATTGTGTGTTCAGTCAGTTTTTGTATATTTTGTGAGAGTTTATGTTTAGTTCAGTTTCTTGAACTAAACATATATTGGCTGCAGCTGTGCCCTGTTTAAGAATATCCCACTTGTATTTGGGAGTGCAGTGGATCACTGGTTACAGCATTGGACTTCAAACTGAAAGGTTCACGGTTTGATTCCTTTGATTCCCGCCAGGGCTAACTGCATTGTTTCCTTTGGCAAGGCACTTAACTCTTAACCCACTGAGTATTTTCTAAATATTTTTCATCAAATCTAGTCATGTCTGCTATGAAGCAGCCATGACTAGATTTGATGAAAAATTCATCAAAATTTAACTCTCAGGAAGCACTGATGAAAAACTCCATACAATTTACAGAGTTCAAATTTGATTAAATCTTAACCCGCTGAGTATTTTCAAGATATTTTTTATCAAGTCATGGCTGCTGTGAGAAGCAGCCATGACTAGATTTGATGAAAAATTCATCTAAATTTAACTCGAGAAATCAATGGTGAAAAAATGCATTCAGTTTACAGGGTGGAAATTGGATTAAATGTGTCCAAATTATTCATATTTTAGTGGCAGGAGAAATTTTGTCCTGGGCAGGAATATCTGCCAGCAGCATGCAAGGAGTTAAATGTGCCCAAATTACACTTATTTCAGTGGCAACAGAAATCCTGTCCTGGGCAGGAATATCCGCCAGCAGCATATAAGGAGTTAATCCTGATTGTAATATATATATTGATACACGTATTGTAATATATAAACAGAGGAGCTGAAAAAAAAAGAAAGATTTCAACAAGACCATATCTGACCCCTCATTGGAATGGGCTGTTCGAGCTCGTTCCAATGATGGGGACACAAGATATGGTTTTGTTATTTTGGGAAAAATTTGAGAAAATAATATTTAAAATTAATAAATTTTGATAGTTGGCAGCATAGGTATAAACTTCAATCCCAGGTGTTGGATACTGAGTCCTATTTTACCAGCTAGTACAGCACAACTTTTTTACAACAGTATACAAAAACTGCTCAACTTCCCGTAATTCCCTGTGGTAGTTGCAGCCATGACTAGTCTTAATGAATATATTTTCAAAACATATTCAGCATATTACGAGTTAAATTTATCATGAAGCAGAATCTCTATTACACATGTTTTCACACTATTTCCATATGCTTAACAATATCTTAGGTCTATGGGCTGTAAAATAAATTCAAATCTATTTAACATCAAGTGAATTTACATTAAAGACAATTCATGGTACACAGATATGAGCAAATCATGTCAAACTCCTCACAAGACAATTACTGCATAATTTAGCAAAAATGATTGAAAACAGCTTCATCAGGAGAAAAAAAAACATGCATTATTCACAAACATAAAAGAGCATTACCGGATATAGAATGAACATAAAACAGAGTATCACAGCAGAGTGGCATTCATTCAACAGTGTAAAAGAACGTTCACATGCCTTTGGGGCTTCTGCACTTTTGGGAGAACGCAAAGCCATGATGTTCCATGATAAATTTGAGTGACTTTTCATGTTTAAATAGTGAACAAGCAAATGCAGAGGAATTATTGTTTACCTGCGGCATATCCGGGAGCAGATTGGATTTTCACACCTCACTAACAAAAGAGATATGACTCAAAAATGTACCTGAATAATTTTCTTTGATATGGCAGTGAAGTATACCAAGGACATGTAAACAAGTGCAATGCCATGGGTTGGCCAATCCCCACCATCTAATTCCAACAATGGCAATAACTCGGGTTCTCAATCCTCTTCATATGATTTATCACTAAAAAGCAAATTATTAATTTTTTTTTTAAATCTTGAATGTTTTCTTTGAAATGCCCAACAAGGGCAATGACTCTGGAAGAAAAACAAGTACATGTCTTGTTTGCAATCGCATTCAGGATATAATCAACAAGCTTTACATTAAATTTGGAAAAAAACATTGAACAATTTTCTTTGAAATGAGATGAACATAGTTATGTAAATCATTTTTAGCTCACCTGACTGCAAGTCAGTGGGAGCTATTACCATCACTTTTATCCTGCGTCCGTTAACTTTTTGCAAACTTGACATCTTCTTCACAACCACTAGGCCAAATTCAAACATATATTGCACAGACCATCTATGGAATATACTCTTTCTATTTTGTTTACATGAAGCAACTGCCCTATTCGGATTCGGTCTCTGGTTTATGCCCCAAAAGCTTAAAAACCTTTAAAAATCTTCGTCTCATGAACCACTGGAGGGAATGCCTTGATATTTGGTATGGAATATCTTTTGGTGTAGAAGATTAAAGTGTGTTCAAGGGAAGTTGATAGGTCAATATCTGGGCTCTCTGTGGGGGCATATCCATTTTGGGCTCTGCCCAAAATTTCTATTTCAAGAACTGGTGGGCCTGTTTCAACCAGATTTGGCATGTAAAAAAATTGGGTCCTAAGTAATTGGGCCCCCCCCCCCAAACAAAAAATAATTTCACAGCCCTGTGGCAACCCCAGGGGCTAAAAACAGAAAAAAATTCAAAAGCCCATTTATCCCAAACCACAAAGAACTGTTATTTGGTATGAAGCATCCATAGGACTGGAAGAAGGGATTAGTTTTAAAAAATGCCACTGATTCAATCAGGGTGCCCGGTAGAGGGTATTGAAAAAATGATGAGTCAGCATTTTTGCAGTAGTTTATCCCGGAGGAAAATGTTCATTCACTGAGAACCTTGATTGACATATTGTTCTTAAATGAACAATGCTGCAAGAAAACATTCTTGTTTTTTTAATCTGAAAATTTTGTGGACTTCAGTTTGTTTTGAAAAGATTTTATTTCATGTTGAATTAACTCTTTCAATGCTGGAAACATCTGATTCCTGTATGCATGTCTTTAATTTAACCTTCTCCAGACTGCAATGTGGGTTCCAAAGATTTTATTGATGCCATGAACAAACAAACCCTTTTAATGCTGTATATGTATTTTTCAGATTCCTTGGAAAAAATTGATCTGATTCCTGTATGAATATCTTTAATTTAAACCTCTCATGACTTCAGCATTTATTCCCAAAGATTTTATTTCATTATGAACTCTCACTGCTGTGCATATATGTTTTTTTCTGGTTTCTTGGAAACATTTATCTGATTCCTGTATGTATATCTTTAATTTAACCCTCTCAAGACTGCAATATGTGTTCCAATAATCTTATTGATACCATCATCAAACACTTTCTGTTCTGTGCACATACATGTTTTTTTGCTGGTTCCTTGGAAAAAAATTGATCTGATTTCTGTATGAATATCTTTAATGTAACCCTCTCATGACTTCAGTGTGTTTTCCAAAGATTTTATTTTATGTTAAACGCTTTCAATTCTCTGCAAAATATATATGGTTTTTTTTCTGGTTTCTTGGAAACATTTATCTGATTCCTGTATGGATGTCTTTAATTTAACCATCTCAAGACTTCAGTATGGCTTTCAAAGATTTTATTGATGCCTTGATCAAACCTTTTTCAATGTTGTGCACATGTATGTAATATTCTGGTTTATGGAAAACATTTCTCTAATTCCTATATGAATATCTTTAATTTAACCCTCTCAAGGCGTCAATGTGGTTTCCAAAGATTTTATTTCATGTAATACTGTTAATGAAAACCTATTTCTGATTTCTTTAAAAATATTTTACCCCCAAAAATAAGCCTCCATAAATTCTCTTTCTGTTTGGTTTATTTTTTATGCTTAAACATTTTCACACAGACTTGAATTTACTGGTGGCAGTAAAATTCTGTTTCTCTAGTTTGAAATCTTTCTTATTCTTTAAAACCACTGGGCCAAATTCATTCATTTATGGCACAGACCATCTTTGTAGAAAACCTTTTCTCCTTTGTTCAAGTGTAGCTGCTGTCATCTTCAGGCTGGTGGAATTTACTCTTCTGATTTTTCCCTCCAAATTACTATATCCCTTGGGTGAGGTTAATGCTCCATAAGCCTAATATGCTTTTAAAATCCTCTTTTTATAAGCCACTTGAAAAATAATGTTTAGATTTCTTGTTTAGAACTTACTTTAGTGATGCAGATTCACTTTTTCAAATAAACTCAGTTAGTCAAAATTTGTGCTCCCAAATTGTAGGCTGCACTCAATATTTCTATTTTCAGATTCAATGGGCAGATGTGAACCATATTTGTCATGTAGTATATAACTGGGTCATAAGTATTTCATTTATGCCGGAATTTTTTGTTTGTTTGGGGGGGGGGGGGGGGGGGGGAGGGGGTAGAGAGAACCATAGTAGTTGAAAACAAAAGAAAAATTCACAGAACAGAGCTTGCTAGAAAGCTTTCCTTGGACCAGCAGAATTGAATGGACAAAATATTTGCCTTTGGTCGTGTCATAGCAAATCAAAAAATTGCTCTTGCTGCTGATCACTTGCTGATACACTCATCTCTTTTGACAACTTGAGCCAGGTGAGCGTTTTAGGCTCTCTTGAGCCTCTAGTTTGCACCCCCGACCCTCTTGGGGCATTATGTTTTCGCCATGACAGTCCGTCCGTCCCATTAACTTTTTTTGTTTTCTTCCAATAACTAAAGAACTGCTTACTTGATCAAATCATAATTTTAGGGATTACTTGTAGATGGCTAGACAATGCTTCCTTTTGATTTTGGTTGTTAGCCATGGCGTTATGTCGGGCCGGGGCGTATATCATGCCTCTCCTTGCTCTTGTTTTCAAAAGTTTTTTTTTTAAAAATTGACAAAACTACAGGTCTGGCATTCTTTATGAGTGCAGGAGTGCTGCACGACTACTGCACTCCTAGAAAAAATTGAGGAGGGCAATTTTTTGCACCCCTCGATTTTCTGGATCTGTTTGGGACTGCCTTTAAAATCTATTATCATTTCGTCCCTGAGTTCCAATGTGTTCTCTGTGCCTACTAGCACAGAGAACACATTGGAACTCAGGGAAGGATTTGTCAATGTTGCATTGATTCACATTAATTCATAACCCATTCTGTGTCGCATTTCGATACATTTTGAGTGTAGAAGACGGTCGCATAAGAATTGAATGCAGCATTTTGAATAATGAGAAGATGTGTGTGCCAATTTTCTCACTATGTAGCTGAATGTAGTACAATTTTTCAGTCACAATATTAATACCTTGAAGTTAATATAACCAAAATAGCATAGGAGTTTTTGCATTGAAAATTTCCGGTGCAATTGCTCTCCCAAGCAATCTGAGGAGGGCAATTGTTTTGCACTTCTGGATATTTTTATACTGTACCAATGACCCAGACATAGCTGGTGCTAACTCTAAAATATTTAGGGCCAAACACAAATTTTGCCCCCCAATCCCCCAAATTTGCATGCAAAACCGAAAATTAGAAGTCCTATCTGGCCCTCCATACATTTTACCTTCCGCGCATGCACCGAATCTGGCGCCAAATAAATCATTCTTTGTTTGGCCCTTTAATCAGTAACATCTCACTGATATCTGTGCTTATAATTCAAGTTAAAATGATGCCAGACACAAAATCATGAAAGAAATGGTGGATCTAAGGATTAAATAAGAGGATGAGAGGAAGAAACAGTGGAAGGATGTGTTCAGGGCTGTAACTTATAATTTCTATGCAAAATTATTTCATGTTCCCTAATTTCGGGGCATGGCCTGATGTTTTCATTCTTGCTATGAATTTCCACTGTTTGTTCAGTGTGTCCTCTCGCCCTTTCCTTGATACCCCCCTAGCTATTCTCCCATGCTTTTGGCATTATTTTTGTAAATTTTTTTTACTGAAATTTCTTGGGAGTTTTTGGCATAGTAACAGAATGTTTATTTTGTTTTTCCCCATGGTTACGTCCTCACCCTAGGGGTGTTTAAGCATTTTGATCATGCATCTACCATCCTATGTACTGCAGTTTCTTCTGTTGAAGTTTCTGTTTTACATCGGATAGTGTTTAAAATTGGTTACTGATTTCGGGCCATATTTTCAGTGTCTGGAGTCTTGTTTCCGGTTTTTATTCACTTTTGTTTATGTTGACAACGGTTACTTCTGGCAGTGATCCCTTCTCTTCTCTTAGGTTCTGTTCATAGCCAGATACATTAATATTATCCGTAAGTGTAGCATAAATTTTTAGATATGTTTTAAAATTTTTGTCCACACTTAGGCTTTTTTGGGATCCATTTGGGCTCATCATTCCCTTTGGGAACTTGGGCTCATCTTGTAATTTTTTCGAAAAAAATTTTTCTTTTGAATTATTTTTCGAAATTTTTGTAATGGATTATATTATTATTATGTATCTTTGTTTTTCAAGGGTTAGTGTGAGTACGATGACTATAATATTTTTTCAAATATGAAAGAATATTGTTCAAATTGTAAATCGAGGAAGTCTTCCTCTGATTCTCATGTTCATTGTATTTGCTGTAGTCAGTGCACTCGCACTAATTCTTGATCAGTGTGTGCCAGTTGGGATGACAAATGTTGGAGACATGTGACACGGTATATTGTTAGTGGTGCGAGGTCCATGCCTGTCCGCTCGCCACAGGGTCACTCTAGTTTTTCCGTCTCTTTTTCAGAGGAACAAGAACAGGGTGATGTTTCCGTGATGTCTTCAAGAAGTGTGCTTCCGTCGTCGCAATTAAATGAAGAGCTAGCAGCAAAAGTGCTCAACGAAATTCAGCAAGTGCCTAGATCCCTAGTAGGATCGACGTCCTTGTCGCCCGCTAGCTCACCCGGTGAAGCAATCATTCGAGAAATGGTTGTGACGCCAAGTTCGTCCGTTGCGGTCCAGGAAAGGAGATCGGGTGTTGCGAGCACAATAAACTCGGATCGTGCACACCCAGCGACTACGAATCGAAGGATGGAATGGAGGAAGCCAGACAGTCTTCCTGGAAGGAGGAAGTAGACAAGTTCTGAGGTATGCTCGTCCGTATCTTCGTGATCGCGAGCAAGAGGGAGGTCCCTCTCCCTTATGGCAACATCTGCGATCAGAGGTTGCTGGTAGGAACTTGGCGGTCAAGTTCTGAGGTATGCTTGTACAGGTCCGTGATTGTGAGCAAGAGAGAGGTCCCTCTCTCTTATAACAACATCTGCGATCAGAGGTTGTTGGTAGGAACTTGGCGGTCAAGTTCTGAGGTATGCTCGTACAGGTCCGTGATTGTGAGCAAGAGAGAGGTCCCTCTCTCTTATAGCAACATCTGCAGCAGATGTTGGTAGGAACTTGTGTCGGTCTGACAAGTTCGGAGGTATGCTCGTCCAGGTCATCTGTGATTGCGAGCAAGAGAGAGGTACCTCTCTCTTATAACAACTCTGCGGCAGATGTTGTTAGTAGGAACTTGGCGGTCATGTTCTGAGGTATGCCCGTACAGGTCCGTGATTGTGAGCAAGAGAGAGGCCCCTCTCTCTTATAACAACATCTGCGGTCAGAGGTTGTTGGTAGGAACTTGGCGGACAAGTTCTGAGGTATGTTCGTTCAGGTCGTTAGTGATTTCTAGCAAGAGAGACATCCCTCTCTCTTATAACAACTCCTGGGGACAGAAGTTGTTGGTACGAACTTGTGTCAGGCGCTCCTTCCATAGACTGCCGCGGGGCCAGTCTTATAGTTTCCTCTTAGACTGCCATGTTGGCCAGTCTTATAGCTTCCTCTATGTTCAAAAAGCACATGACTGCGCTGGTCCGTTGTCGCTAGTTAGCTCGAACAGTGAAGTAGTTACTCAGCCCATGAGAACTATGCCGCCAGGTGTAGACGATCCGGGCTAGTAAAAGTGAGATCATATAGGGTGGAGCGATCGATATGATATGCAAGTATGCTCACCCAGTGACGACAGAAGGAGGAAACCGATAAGGTCCGAGGCGAGCTAGTCTTATGGTTTCCTCTACACACGGATAAAGTGATCTTATTTTGCACAGGGCTATAAAACCCAATGAGTGGTGTCAGTTCCCTGTCGCCTGTGTAACGGTTAAGATTGGATACTTGGACCGTGACTCCGGATGCATTGCATTTGCATTGTATTTAAAGCTAGTGGATAAGTGCTCTATGATTTTAAATAAGACAAGGGCTAGGTTTCACGGAGGCTTATGTCCCTTGTCTAAAACAGCTAGCTCATCCGGCAGATCTCACTCGTATGTGGATGATGTGATGCCGTGTATGTCCGTGGCGGTCGAGAGAGAATAGGGTGTAGCGAGCACTGTGGATCGAATCCATGCTCCCCTAGTGCTGATGGAAAGAAGACGACAAGTTCTGAGGTATGCATGTCCGGTAAAGAGAAAAGAAGAGGATCAAGCACTCCCGACCGCACCTTGGCTAAGTGACTCAGGTTTCCCTGTCTTCATCGTCAAAGGTCTATCTTTAGTAAGAAGTCACACCATCTAGTTGCCAAGGAGATGAGGTTTCTTTCATAGGGTCGTCCGCAGTAATAACTATATTGGACTCCCTGTCCTAGGAGCAGCCGACGAAGAGGCTATTTGTGACCGCTGCTCCTCAGGCCTCTGTAACGGACTTGCTGTCACACTTGCACAGCTAATCGCAGTATTCCTGCTAAGGCAGAAGCACTCAACGTCGATCTCAAAATTTTGAGCTGTTGCAGAGTGCTTATTTGGTCCAGTCACCTACCTGTTCAGATGCTAGTGACTGTGATTCTATCGGATTTAATCATATTATGGATAGGATAACTTTCCTTCCAGAACAACTCTTGGATGATATAGATATCATACATTATCATTTCCTTGATCTTGTTCCAGTGATTCAAAATGCTGCGAGCAATTTTGAGAAACCGCTAGCATAGTTAGACGCTGACTTCATCCGGTTAAGAGCAGGGTAGTAAGATCTCTTTCCGGTTAAGTCTGCATGGGTGTCACAGATCTTCGATTCTGTATACGACACCATATATTATCTTCCAGCGGAAATAGTAATTCGGTTTCTTATCTTCTTCCTCTGTATTTCTAATCGTTTGTGATGGTTCACATACTTTTAAAAACAGCAGGTGAAGACGTTGAGAGTTCCTCAGCATTGATTGAGCAGGCTAAGATCCAAGTTTTAGCCTTACCTTCATCATTTAGCTGTTCGCTCGGACACAATTGAGAAGATAATTTCTTTAGTCAGAGCGAATTTAGTCTCTTGGTCTTATGTACTTAATTTAAGTACTGTGACGCATTGTCTGTATGGAAGGAATTTTGTTTTTGTTGTACCTTTTAAAATTATTTCCAGATATAGTATTTATTTCTCGGTCTTAACTTATGTTAAGTGAGAGTTATGCTGATGCAACGAAGCCTTGTGTCTTCATTTTTGCATTTGACTAGGTGGAAAACTTGCCATAGGTCGCTTTAGTCTTCCAACTCTAGGTTTTATGATAAGAATCTATTCCTGTCTCTTTAAACTGGGGTCTAATGTACCATCACTAGCAAAAGTGTATGAGAGGTTGTCCTGGACTCAAATCGTCTGTTAGGACTCATAGCAAGGTATAGATATACCTAAGTCTTTGATGGTAACCTTTCATTATTGTAGGATTAAACTACAAGAAAGCATCTATTCTCGACTCTTTAAGTTGGGGTCTAATCGACTACAGCCAACAAAAGAGTAGGAGAGTTTGTCCTAGACTCAATTCGCTTATAAGGCTCATAGCGAAGGTATAGGTATCTCTCCTATACATAATTCTTTAGGTTTGTCTATACTACCACTTGGTTAGGGGTTTCTTGTCAGACTGAGTTACTGATCAGACTCCCCTAAGCCGGTGGTTCGAGGCTCTTATAGAACTCGGTCATATTTTGACTGGATGTCGATAATTAGATTATTTATGATTATCTTTCAGTCTATAAGCTTACGTTCGGCAATTGCAGCGAGTATAGTTCTTTAGATCACTTGTTCTGTGAACTAGATAATGTCTCATGGGATTTATGATAGGATTCATGTATCCCACTATTCATTTGGCTGGTTCTTCTGTTTCACAGAGCGAATTAACCAGCTGTTTGACTCGCTTTTATCTGTTATCTGACACATTAACTGCGATAGTTTTATGCACCGGATGGAGTTGTGTGGAGCGGCTTCATCAGTTAACATCTGACTGATCTTTGTGCTTATAAATCTCAGTTTAAATGATGCCAGACACATAAATATTAGTGAAATGGTGATTCTAAGGAGGATAGAGAAGGAGGAGAGGAAAAGAATGTGTGACAGAATATTATCAGGGCTGTAACTTAAAATTTTTTAATGAAATTATGTTAAGTTACCTATTTTCGAGGCAGCAGCCATTTTGTTGTCATTCTTGTTATTTAGTTACACTGATTTTTCAGTGTTTTCCTCTCTCCCTTTCCTTTAAGTCCCCTCTTGCTATTCTCCCATGCTTTTGGCATAGTTTCTGTAATTATTATTACTAAAATTTCTTGGGAGTTTTAGCTGAATAACAGAATGAATTCTGTTCTTTTCCCCATGTTTACGTCTTCACGTATGGGTGGTTAGGCGTTGTGTTCTGCATCTACCATCTGATGTTCTGCAGTTTCTTCCCTGGAAGTCTCTGTTTTGCATCAGATAGTGTATTTTTGGTAACTGATTTCGGGCCTGGGTGCCTGGAGTCTTATTTTAGTGTTTTTACACTCATTGTTTACATTCACAACAGCCCTCTGTGTGAGGGGGGAGATTTCTTGAAAATAATATCTTGATGTTAATTTAATCATAACTAGATATATTATTATTGTTCGTAAGTGTTGCATAAATTGTTTAAAATATTTTAAAATTTTTTGTCCACACTTAGGCTTGGGATCCATTGGGGCTCAACGTTACTTTTCAGAAACTTGGGCTGTTCTGAAAAAATATTTTTTCAAAATATTTTGATTTCAATTATTTTTTCTATATTAATGGATCATATTATTATTATGTATTTTGATTGCCAGGGGTTGGTGCGAGTACCAGGACTTTGTTTTCTTTTCACATTGAAAGGATTTTGATCAATTGTAATAGAGGAAGTCTTCCTCTGACTTTTATAAGCATTCTATATGTAGTCAGTGTACTCGCATTAACTCCTGTTCTGTATCTGATGATTTCGATGACAACATGGGAAGCGTATGTCACGGTATGTTAGTGGGGAATTGGACATTCCGGTCCTTTCCCCGCAGGGTCACTCTACTTTATCAATTTCTATTTCAGACGATCAAGATTAGGGTGATGTATCTGTGATGTCTTCCAACAGTGTGCCTCCGTCGTCACAATTAATGAAGGGCTAGCGGAAAAGTGCTCATATAAATACGCCAATTGCCTAAGAGGACCCTAGTAGGTTCGACGGCCTTTGACGTCCGCTAGCTCGCCCGGTGTAGCGTCCATTCATCGAATGGTTCGGCAGCCGGGTTCGTCCGTTGCGGTCTAGAAGGAGTTTTGGGGTGATGCGAGCACTATAAATCAACCAAATGCACACCCGGTGACGGCGGATTAGAGGGAGAACGGAGGAAGCCTTTTAGTCCGGTTCATAGCTCGTTCTGGTCCATCCGGATGGCGAGCGAGAGAGGCCCCTCTCTCGTACAACAACATCTGGCCCCAGATGTTGTGGTACAAAATGTTTCGCATTCGGAGCATACGTCCGCCACTCGGGACGCTCCGACATATAGTCAGTCCGGAGAGACTGTCAATAAGGCTTCCTCATTCTCATGGTAGCGCACACGACCGCTCTTGGCTACGTGACCTCGGATATCCAGTCAGCTTCGCCAGTCAGAGAATCATCGGTGACCAGGTCACACCATCCGGTAGCCAGGGACACGAGGCCTGCAGACTCCGGACGTTCGCATAGGAAAGTGTGCGGGAGTCAACGTACACGGAGCTTCCGGCGGCAATGCTTCGTAAGACCGCTACTGCACAGGCCCTGGGGACGGATGTGCTATCCTAAATAGCACAGCTTATCGCAGCATCCCAGCAACAACTGAATCTGTCGCATAATGTTTAATCCGACGATGCTGGGTCGGGACGCTCCGCGGAAGCGGGTACGGGCGTCCGAAAATTTCATCCGGTCCGACGGGATACCGAAAGGGATTCGGAGGATTTCGAGCTTTCCCTTTCGGAACAACATATGCTGTTGTGTATGTCATCTGACTTGATCTTCTACAGGTTCTTTCGTCAGACCAGAATGCTACGATGCCGGATAAGAAACTGATAGCGTCGGTGGACTTAGAAATTTTTGGTTCGGTTCAGGGACATCGTCCCTCAGTTCCAACATAGTCCAATAATGTCACACTAACTTTCGAATTATTGAACGACGCTATATTTTTATTATTATATGCTTGCTATTACCAAGCATTTCTGGTTTCTTGTTCGCAAAGCTACGGAGATGTCTTTCAAAAGTGTGCCTCTGTCGTCATAGTTAATGAAGAGCTAGCGGCAATAAGTGCTCATGGAATATGTCTATCGCCTAAGAGGTCCTTTGTAGGATCGACGGAGTGACATTTGCTAGCTCACCTGGTGTAGCGTACATTCATCGAATGGTTCGGCTGCCGGGTTCGTCCGTTGCGGTCTAGGAAGGAGATTTGGGTGATGTGAGCACTATAATTACTTCAGTACTCACCCAGTGACGGCGGATTGAGGACAGATCGGAGGAAGCCTGTTAGTCCGGTTCCTGGCTTGTCCAGGTCCGTCCGGGCTGTGAGCGAGAGAGGTCCCTCTCTCGTCCAACAACATAGGGGACCGCATGTTGTGGTTCAGATATTTTCCATTCGGAGCATATGTCCGTCGCTCGGGACGCTCCGTTATATTGACAGTCCGAGAGACTGTTGATAATGCTTTCTCATCCTCACAGCAGTGCACACGACCGCACATTGGCTACGTGACCTCGAGTATCCGATCAGTTTCGTCATTCAGTGATTCCACGGCGAACAGGTCACACCATCCAGTAGCCAAGGGACACGAGGCCTATACACTCTGTTCGCTCGCATATTAGTAGTATGCATGGGGTAACGATCACGGAGCTTCCAGCGGCAATGCTTCGTAGGACCGCTTCTCCACAGGCCTCAGTGACGGACGTGCTATCCGAGTTAGCACAGTTTTTTCGCAGCATCCCAGCAATCGACAGTTTCTTGGTCGAATCAGGAATTATCCAACGGCGCTGGGTCGGTGCGGTCCGCGGTTGCATCAGGTACGGACGACCGAACGCTTTATAGGGTCCGACAGGATGGCGAAAGGGATTCGAAAGATTTCGAGTTTTCCCTTTTGTAACATCGGAAGCTGCCATACATATCTTCCGGCATTATCTTCCAGTGATTGTTATTTCGGACTACATTGCTGCGATGTTGGATAAGAGACTTAGAGCGTCATTGGACACGGAATTTTGGATCGGTTCAGGGACATTGTCCCTGACTTACCGACACAGTCCAATAATGTCATTAGAACATGTGTATTATTTATCGACGCTATATATATATAAGCCTGCTACCAAGCATGATAGTTTAGTTTCTTGTCCGCAATGCTCATTTCTGCCTTTTATCATTTATACGAATAATTTATTTTGGCAGAACAGGGCATCCCGAGAGTTCATATGCGTCTAGACGGCGTGGTTAAAGACTGGAAATTATCTTTTTCGCCGTCTATGTCTTTTCCAACCACAATGTTGGAAACGACAATGATGTCTAATAGACTTAACTTAGACGCTTTATCATACGTAATCCACCTTACTGAGGCGTTATCATTACGTCTTCTAGAGAAAGAATTCCGGGATATGATCCTCAATGTGATTTCTTTTGAGGGCAGTAGTTTGTTCACGTATAACTCCGCCCTTCAGTGGCTGCTTGGAGTTGGTTAGACGTGACGCAGCCCTAGCTACATCCACGTGCGTGGATAGTAAGGTGAAGAACTCTCTCAGAGTCGCTTCGTTCTCGGAGAAGCTTCTCTTTCGACGGCAACTTTTCAGCAATCCATGAATTGCTCGATTTACACGTTCTCTTGTCTATCTAGTGTAGCAAGAGATTCAGACTGGGGCAAACATTCGGTGGTTGACTCAGAGAGTGCCACTGCAGTTGCCGGATCCGAGTTTTATAATTATGACGGTTGCCAGTCAAACAGGTTGGGATATAATATTGATCCCAACGGATTCGAAGTGCCAGGGTCTTTGGGTTCCGCAGTCTCTAAGCAAGTACTTATCTTCCACGGAATAATGTTTTTTTAGGCTTGCTTTATGTCATTGGATGAACATTATTCAGAAATGCATGTCCAAATCCTGTCCGTTAATTCGACAGTAGTGGCGTATCTCCGAAACCAGGGAGGCACTCACTCGTTTCCGTTATTCAATTTAATGGAAAGAATCCTTCTGTTTGTTATAGTACATCAAGTTCTGCTTCGGTCCGTCATTTTCCGGGTCGTCCGATTGTATTACCGGACTCCCGTTCACTTATGGGTCGCTTGTTGCCGTCAGAATGGACTCTCAACAAACAAGTATTCAACCAGATTTGCTATCAATGGGAGCGCCCAAATGATAATTTATTTACGACACAACTTGCTAATCAATTGCAGACGTATGTGTTTGCTTGTCCGGATCTCTGAGCTTATGTTCTTAACGCTCTATTGATCTAATAGGACGGAATGATAGGATATGCGTATCCTCCTGCGCTGTTGTTTCAGCAAGTATTGCTAAGATAAACAACCACAATACATTTCTGTTGATAGCATCTCTGTCTTCACAGAGACCGTGGGTAAATTTACTCTGATGTCTACTGTGGGACTTAACGCAAAATCTTCCTTCATGAGAGGATCTTTTTTCGCTGGGTAAAATCGTGTCATCTTTATCACAACCCGCAAGGTCTCAACCTTCATGTATTCCGTTGTGTGGTCCTTATTGCATTGTAAGCATTGTACTGGACGAGCTTTGGACACGATTTCTTACTATAGGAGAACCTCTTCTTCACTATACTATGCGGCTAAAGTGGAGGCTCTTCCGTCGTTGGTGTAGGGATCACTATGTTGATATTGTTGATTCCTCCATACTAGTCATTGCAACTTTTTAGTATACTTGTTTGACAAGATCTACTGCAGCCTGTTATTATTAAGGTTATAGGTTTATGTTACCTCATACCTATGCACTCAATGATAGTTTACAATTGAGTCTTATGTCTCTTTATCTAAGTCAGTTAGTAACTTTTCGATAAATAGACTTAGAATCATTAGATTAAATTCTTATACGGAATTTAACTTCAGTTCTTATTTAGCTAAGTAATCATTTGAGCCTCTGGAAACAGTAGTTTTCAAATTCTGACCTTTTAGACAGTATTTCTGTTGGCTTCTCTTTTACTGAAGAGACAGTGAGTTTCATGCACTATCGGTGGATGATTTTCACTTTCGTAGTTTTGGAATCACTACTTCCTTTACTATTTAGGTTGGATTTTCGCATAAGAGTCAGGCTCCTAATTAATATCCGGAACCTATTGTTATTAAGGTCCTTCCATCTTCGTACGGGCATAGGCCTTTTCTCTGTCCGGTTAGAGTTTATGTATTTATAAACAGATATCTGTTTATTACTACGGGCGTAAGCTTCTTCTGTCTTTGATGCCTAATAGAAGGACGTTACGCTCCATTCTATTCCTAATGGATTCAGTTAACTATCGATACTGCTTATGGTATATCATAAACTCAGCAGTTGTGTTTGAGATTTCGGCTCTTGAAGTAAGAGTTCTTCTACATCTTGGGCTTACATTAATAGTGTCGCTATTATAGATTTTTGAAGGCTGCTCATTGCGCTCAGCCATCCACATTTATGAATTTTTATCTCAGAAATATCGAGTCCATTTCTGGAGGCCTCTATTGTTAGGTCTATTATCTACTGCTCAGAATGTCATTCACTTAACAGTTGCTACTATAGCTAGGTAGGCTGTCTGTTTCGGCAGTGACTCCGTTCTGCTGCCCTCTTCGCTCTGGGCTATTTGACCCAGGGCAAGAAAAAGGGGGGGGGGGGGGGAGGGTGTTCCCTTGGGTCACCTGTTTTACTATGAAAACAAGGGGATACCTCCTCCGGAGTTAGTAATTCTGAGCTGTTATTGGGATGGTTGTTTAGTGAGAAGTTTATGTTTTAAAAATTCATTCAGGTCTTAGTTTTTAAAGTATAGCTTTTGAATATTGCACGTGTCAACGGACATTATTATACAATCCTCAGACACTTTTAAGGAGTATTAAGAGTTTCTATTCTCTAGACTTACTTTATTTATTGGCTTACTTTAAAAATTAGTAGTTTAAGGATTATACTAGATATTAATAGAGTACATGGATGTATGATGCTCAATTTTGGAAGGTGTTGTATCTTTCTAATTTATCATAAATAAGAAAGATACATGTAAGGCCTAATACTTCTTTTTCCCTAGAGGGGATGACTCTATTTTATATAATTGAGCGTATTCCATCTTGCTCTATGTCCTTGGCCCTCCAGCCTTTTACTATTCAGCTATGTCTGGGTCATTGGTACAGTATAAAAATGTTAAAAAATTTATAGTAATTTATATATTTTTTATACTTACCAATGACCCAGACGGGGATGGCCCTCCCAGGAGTTGGGAACTCTTACCTCCCCGCTGAGTACATAGCGCTTACCAGGCACTGGTTATAAGAATGAATAATGGCGCCAATTTCGGAACGTCCTTGACACTGCGCATGCGCAGTAGAGGTGAAGTGTGGAGGGCCATTCAGGACATGTTTTCTTTGGTTTTAGATGCAAATTTTGGGGATTGGGGGGCAAAATTTGTGTTTGGCCCTATATTTTAAGAGTTAGCACCAGCTATGTCTGGGTCATTGGTAAGTATAAAAAATATATAAATTACTAGAAATTTTTTAACTTTTTAATACATACATACTTTGCGTCTGGGTCATGTTGGATGGCACCATCATACGCATACATGCAGTTCTGTTGCATTTGTTTCCGGTATTTAATTTCTGACTTTGGAGCCGGTTTTTCATACCTACCTCCATTTCTAGATCCTGGTCTCTATTTTGTCGGTTCTCTAATTGCATATTCTCACGTGTTTATAGTTGTTGATATCAATAGTACACGTTGGAGAGTGTTTTTACCGGATTTAATTTTTCAGAGGCCTCCTGTGAATGATCTTGAAGCGTCTTTTCTCTGCAGAGATTGTTCATCTTATCCCGCTTTTGTATGTTACAATTGATTTTTCACTGATTTCGTCGTACCTGTATACGGCGTCTGCAGTTCATATTTTATAGCGGATAATGTTATTTACTAAAATCATCGCTATAGCCTTGGCTAGTGAAGTGGCGTTAAGCACCTTTTATTATTCATGAATTAATTTTTTGAGTGCCTGATCGATATTTATTTATATCGTTTCCAGGTACTGCTTATTGATTCTAGAGCTATCGGATGATATCCCCTCCTTCTTTTGAAGTTATGTTAAAAAAAGGGGGGTGTGGGGTGGTCATTTTGTCCACTTCTCTGCCTTATGGGGTATGTAACTATTGAGGAAGCTGTCTTGTCCGTACTATGTTCGGCGATCAGCTGCAATGTTATTGTGTGGCGTAGGTTTATAGGAAATTTCTCTCATTCTCAGTATGCCTTAATTACTTTTAGGGCCTAGACCATACTAGTCTCTAAAATTGTTTATTTGTTACATCTTAATTAACATGATTTTATGCTTAGATTTAGGATTTACATAATTGGATACATATTAGGTTATGTCTCTTCTATTATGGTATTAAGAGACAAACATGTAATTCTTAATTCTTCATCATGGATTGAGGATTTGATCTATGTTGATCTACTATTTCCCAAGTTCTAGGCCCTCTGCCTTTTTACGATTCAGCTAAGTCTGGGTCATTGGTACAGTATAAAAATGTTAAAAAATTTATAGTAATTTATATATTTTTTATACTTAACAATGACCCAGACGGGAATGGCCCACCCATGAGTGGGCAGTACTGGGCACTCATACCTCCCCGCTGAATTATTATAATCTTTTTTTTATACAAAGAATGATTTATTTGGCACCAGATTCGGTGACTTCCTGGCGTCTGCACATGCGCGGAAGGTAAAATGTATGGAGGGCCAGATAGGACTTCTAATTTTCAGTTTTGCATGCAAATTTTGGGGATTGGGGGGCTAAATTTGTGTTTGGCCCTAAATATTTTAGAGTTAGCACCAGCTAAGTGTAGGTCATTGGTAAGTATAAATATATAAAAAATATATAAATAACTATAAATTTTTTAACTTTCTAGATTGCCAAGCCTGAAACTATATCTTGTGAATCCCTCATTGGAACCAGCTCAATGAGCTTGTTTCAGTGAAGGATATCACATGATATGGTTTTGTTGAAATATTTTGAAAAATACTATATTTTTATACTGTACCAATGACCCAGACATAGCTGGTGCTAACTCTTAAAATATAGGGCCAAACACAAATTTTGCCCCCCAATCCCCAAAATTTGCATCTAAAACTAAAGAAAACATGTCCTGAAAGGCCCTCCACACTTCGCCCCTACTGCGCATGCGCAGTGTCAAGGACGTTCCGAAATTGGCGCCATTAATCATTCTAAGTTTGGCCCTTCATCAGTTAACATCTGACTGATCTTTGTGCTTATAAATCTCAGTTTAAATGATGCCAGACACATAAATATTAGTGAAATGGTGATTCTAAGGAGGATAGAGAAGGAGGAGAGGAAAAGAATGTGTGACAGAATATTATCAGGGCTGTAACTTAAAATTTTTTAATGAAATTATGTTAAGTTACCTATTTTCAAGGCAGCAGCCATTTTGTTGTCATTCTGATTATTTAGTTACACTGTTTTTTTAAGTGTTTTCCTCTCTCCCTGTCCTTTAAGTTCCCCCTTGCTATTCTCCCATGCTTTTGGCATAGTTTTTGTAATTATTATTACAAAATTTTCTTGGGAGTTTTAGCTGAATAACAGAATGAATTCTGTTCTTTCCCCATGTTTACGTCTTCACCTAGGGGTGGTTAGGCGTTGTGTTCTGCATCTACCATCTGATGTTCTGCAGTTTCTTCCCTGGAAGTCTCTGTTTTGCATCAGATAGTGTATTTTTGGTAACTGATTTCAGGCCTGGGTGCCTGGAGTCTTATTTTAGTGTTTTTACACTCATTGTTTACATTTACAACAGCCCTCTGTGTGAGGGGGGGATTTCTATAAAATAATATCTTGATGTTATTTTAATCATAACTAGATACATTATTATTGTTCGTAAGTGTTGAATAAATTGTTTAAAATATTTTTAAAATTTTTGTCCACACTTAGGCTTGGGATCCATTGGGGCTCAACGTTACTTTTCAGAAACTTGGGCTGTTCTGAAAAAATATTTTTTCAAAATATTTTGATTTCAATTATTTTTTCTATATCAATGGATCATATTATTATTATGTATTTTGATTGCCAGGGGTTAGTGCGAGTACCAGGACTTGTTTTCTTTTCACATTGAAAGGATATTGATCAATTGTTTTAAGAGGAAGTCTTCCTCTGACTTTATTATCATTCTATATGTGGTCAGTGTACTCGCATTAACTCCTGTTCTGTATCGTATGATTCCGATGACAATATGGGAAGCGTATGTCACGGTATGTTGTTGGGGATTTGGACACTCCGGTCCTTTCCCCGCAGGGTCACTCTACTTTATCAATTTCTATTTCAGACGATCAAGATTAGGGTGATGTATCTGTGATGTCTTCCAACAGTGTGCCTCCGTCGTCACAATTAATGAAGGGCTAGCGGAAAAGTGCTCATGTAAATACGCCAATTGCCTAAGAGGACCCTAGTAGGTTCGACGACCTTTGACGTCCGCTAGCTCGCCCGGTGTAGCGTCCATTCACCGAATGGTTCGGCAGCCGGGTTCGTCCGTTGCGGTCTAGAAGGAATTTTGGGGTGATGCGAGCACTATAAACTAACCTAATGCACACCCAGTGACGGCGGATCGGAGGGAGAATGCAGGAAGCCTTTTAGTCCGGTTCATAGCTCGTTCCGGTCCATCCGGACGGCAAGCGAGAGAGGCCCCTCTCTCGTTCAACAACATCTGGCCCCAGATGTTGTGGTACAAAATGTGTCGTAAGCGGAGCATACGTCCGTCGCTCGGGACGCTCTGTTGTATAGGCAGTCCGCTGAGACTGCTAAGGCTTCCTCTTCTCGTCAGCGCACACGACCGCACCTTGGCTGCGTGACCGCCGATATATTACCAGCTTCGCCGATCAAGGATTCTTCGGCGACCAGGTCACACCATCCGGTAGCCAGGGACACGAGGCCTGCAGACTCCGG
This sequence comes from Pictodentalium vernedei, assembly GCA_031216915.1. NCBI lineage: Eukaryota > Metazoa > Mollusca > Scaphopoda > Dentaliida > Dentaliidae > Pictodentalium > Pictodentalium vernedei. The sequence continues at coordinate 137,241,360 of CM062292.1, read as the reverse complement.
ACGTTCGCATAGGAAGTGTGCGGGAGTCAACGTACACGGAGCTTCCGGCGGCAATGCATCGTAAGACCGCTACTGCACAGGCCTCGGGAACGGACGTGCTTTCCTTAATAGCACAGTTTATCGCAGCATCCCAGCATCAACTGAATCTGTCGCATATATTTTATCCGACGATGCTGGGTCGAGACGCTCCGCGGAAGCGGGTACGGACGTCCGAAAGTTTCATCCGGTCCGACGGGATACCGAAAGGGATTCGGAGGATTTCGAGCTTTCCCTTTCGGAACAACATATGCTGTTGTGTATGTCATCTGACTTGGTCTTCTACAACTTCTTTCGTCGGACCAGAATGCTGCGATGCCGGATAAGAAACTGATAGCGTCGGTGGACTTAGAAATTTTTGGTTCGGTTCAGGGACATCGTCCCTCAGTTCCGACATAGTCCCATAATGTCACACAAACTTTTGAATTATTGAACGACGCTATATATATTATTATTTTATGCTTGCTAACCAAGCATTTCTGGTTTCTTGTTCGAAGAGTTATGGAGATGTCTTTCAAAAGTGTGCCTCTGTCGTCATAGTTAATGAAGAGTTAGCGGCAATAAGTGCTCATGGAATATGTCTATCGCCTACGGAGTGACATTCGCTAGCTCACCCGGTGTAGCGTACATTCATCGAATGGTTCGGCTGCCGGGTTCGTCCGTTGCGGTCTAGGAAGGAGATTTGGGTGATGCGAGCACTTTAATTACTTTAGTACTCACCCAGTGACGGCAGATTGAGGACAGATCGGAGGAAGCCTGTTAGTCCGGTTCCTGGCTGGTCCAGGTCCGTCCGGGCTGTGAGCGAGAGAGGTCCCTCTCTCGCCCAACAACATAGGGGACCGCATGTTGTGGTTCAGATATTTTACATTCGGAGCATATGTCCGTTGGTCGGGACGCTCCGTTATATTGACAGTCCGAGAGACTGTCTTTAATGCTTCCTCATCCTCATTGCAGGGCACACGACCTCACATTGGCTACGTGACCTCGAGTATCCAATCAGTTTCGGCATTCAGTGATTCCACGGCGAATAGGTCGCGCCATCCGGTAGCCAAGGGACACGAGGCCTATACACTCCGTTCGCTCGCATATTGGTAGTATGCACGGGGTAACGATCACGGAGCTTCCAGCGGCAATGCATCGTAAGACCGCTTCTCCTCAGGCCTCAGTGACGGACGTGCTATCCGAGTTAGCACAGTTGTTTCGCAGCATCCCAGCAATTTACAGTTTCTCGGTCAAATCAGGAATTATCCGACGGCGCTGGGTCGGTGCGGTCCGCGGTTGCATCAGGTACGGACGACCGAACGCTTTATAGGGTCCGACAGGATGGCGAAAGGGATTCGAAAGATTTCGAGTTTTCCCTTTAGTAGTATCGGAAGATGCCTTCCATATCTTCTGGCATTATCTTCCAGTGATTATTATTTCGGACTTCATTGCTGCGATCTTGGATAAGAGACTTATAGCGTCATTGGACTCGGATTTTTCGATCGGTTCGGGGACATTGTCCCTGACTTACCGACGTAGTCCAATATTGTCATTACAACATGTGTTTTATTTTTCGACGCTATATATATATACAAGCCTGCTACTAAGCTTGATAGTTTAGTTTCTTGTCCGCGTTGCTCATTTCTGCCATTTTATCATTTATACAAATAGTTTATTTTGGCAGAGCAGGGCATACCGAGAGTTCATATGCGTCTAGACGGTGTGATTAAAAACTACATATATTCTTTTTCGCCGTTTATGTCTTTTCCAATTTCAATGTTGGGAACGACATTATGTATAGTAGACTTAACTTAGACGCTTTATTATACGTAATCCGCCTTACTGAGGCGTTATCATTACGTCTTCAAGAAAAGATTTACGGGATATTATTCTCAATGTAATTTCTTTTGAGGGCAGTAGTTTGTTCACGTATAACTCCGCCCTTCAGTGGCTGATTGGAGTTAGTTAGACGTGACGCAGCCCTAGCTACATCCACTCGCGTGGATAGTAAGGTTAAGAACTCTCTCAGAGTCGCTTCGTTCTCGGAGGAGCTTCTCTTCGACGGCAACTTTTCGGCAATCCATGAATTGCTCGATTTACACGTTCTCTTGTCTATCTAGTGTTACAAGAGATTCAGACTGGGGCAAACATTCGGTGGTTGACTCAGAGAGTGCCGCCGCAGTTGCCGGACCCGAGTGTGGCTGTTATGACGGTTGCCAGTCATACAGATTGGGATATAATACTGATCCCTACGGATTCGAAGTGCCAGGGTCTTTGGGTTCCGCAGTCTTTTAGCAATCAGTTTTCTTCCGCGGAATAATGTTTTTTAGGCTTGATTTATGTCATTGCATGAACATTATTCAGAAACGCATGCCCAAATTCCTGTCCTTTAATTCGACAGTAGTGGCGTATCTCCGGAACCAGGGAGGCACTCTTTCGTTTCCGTTATTCAATTTAATGGAAAGAATCCGTCTGTTGGTTATAGTACACCAAGTTCAGTTTTGGTCCGTCATATTCCGGGTCGTCTGATTGTTTTATCGGACTCCCGTTCTCTTACGGGTCGCTTGTTGCTGTCAGAATGGACTCTCAACAAACAAGTATTCAATCAGATTTGCTATCTATGGGAGCGCCCAATGATGATTTATTTATGACACAGCTTGCTAATCAATTGCAGACGTATGTGTTGGCTTGTCCAGATCTCTGAGCTAATATTCTTAACGCTCTATTGTTCTATAGGACGGAATGATAGGATACGCGTATCCTCCGGCGCTGTTGTTTTAGCAGGTATTGCTAAGATAAACAACCACAATACATTTCTGTTGATAGCATCTCTATCTTCACAGAGATCATGAGTAATTTTCTCTCTTGTCTACTGTGGGTTTTAACGTGAAATCTTCCTCTATGTGAGGATCTTTTTCACTGGGTAAATCGTGTCATCTTTATCACAACCTGCAAGGTCGCAACCTTCATGTATTCCGTTGTGTGGTCCGTATTGCATTGTAAGCACTGTACTGGACGAGCTTTGGACGCGATTTCTTACTATAGGAGATCCTCTTCTTCGCTATTCTATGCGGCTAAAGTGGAGGCTCTTCCGTCGTGGTGTAGGGATCATTATGTTCATATTGTTGATCCCTCCATACTACTCATTGCTATTTTTTAGTATACTTGTTTCACAAGATCTACTGCAGCCTGTTATTATTTAGGTTATAGGTTTATGTTACCTGATACCTATGCACTCTACGATAGTTTACAATTGAGTCTTTTGTCTCTTTATCTAAGTCAGTTAGTAACTTTTTGATAAATAGACTTAGAATCTTTAGATTAAATTCCTATACGGATTTTAACTTCGGTTCTTATTTAGCTAAGTAATCATTTGAGCCTCTGGAAACAGTAGTTTTCAAATTCTGACCTTTTAGACAGTAATTCTGTTGGTTTCTCTTTTACTGTAGAGTCAGTGAGTTTCATGCACTATCGATGGATGATTTTCACTTTCATAGTTTCGGAATCAATACTTCCGTTACTATTTAGGTAGAATTGTTGCATAAGAGTTAGGCTCCTATTATCCGGAACCTATTATTTTAAGGTCCTTCCGTCTTCGTATGGGCATAGGCCTTTACTCTTTCCGGGTACAGTTTATGTATTTATAAACAGATTTCTGTTTATTACTATGGGCGTAAGCTTCTTCTGTCTTTGATGTCTAGTAGAAGGACGTTACGCTCCATTTTATTGTTAATGGATTCTATTAACTATCGGTACTGCTTATAGTATATCATTGACTTAGCAGTTGTGCTTAAGATTTCGGCTCATGAAGTAAGAGTTCTTCTACTTCTTGGGCTTACATTAATAGTGTCGCTATTATAGATTTTTGAAGGCCGCTCATTGCGCTCAGCCATCCACATTCATGAATTTTATCTCAGAAATATCGAGTCCATTTCTGGAGGCCTCTATTGTTAGGTCTATTATCTACTGCTCAGAATGTCATTCACTTAACAGTTGCTACTATAGCTAGGTAGGCTGTTTGTTTCGGCAGTGTCTCCGTTCGGCTGCCCTCTTCGCTCTGGGCTATTTGACCCAGGGCAAGAAAAAGGGTGGGGGGGGGGAGGGTGTTCCCTTGGGTCACCTGTTTTACTATGAAAACAAGGGGATACCTCCTCCGGAGTTAGTAATTCTGAGCTGTTATTGGGATGGTTGTTTAGTAAGAAGTTTAGGTTTTTAAAATTCATTCAAGTCTTAGTTTTTAAAGTATAGCTTTTGAATATTGCATATGTCAACGGACATGATTATGCAATCCTCAGACACTTTTAGGAGTATAAGAGTCTCTATTCTCTAGACTTACTTTATTTATTGGCTTACTTTAAAAATTATTAGTATAAGGATTATATTGGATATTAATAGAGTACATGGATGTATGAAGCTCAATTTTTGAAGGTGTTGTATCTTTCTAATTTATCATAAATAAGAAAGATACATGTAAGGCCTATTACTTCTTTTCCCTGCAGGGGATGACTCTATTTTATTTTATTGAGCGTATTCCATTTTGCTCTATGTCCTTGGCCCTCCAGCCTTTTTACTATTCAGCTATGTCTGGGTCATTGGTACAGTATAAAAATGTTAAAAAATTTATAGTAATTTATATATTTTTTATACTTACCAATGACCCAGACGGGGATGGCCCTCCCAGGAGTTGGGAACTCTTGCCTCCCCGCTGAGTACATAGCGCTTACCAGGCACTGGTTATTAGAATGATTAATGGCGCCAATTTCGGAACGTCCTTGACACTGCGCATGCGCAGTAGGGGCGAAGTGTGGAGGGCCTTTCAGGACATGTTTTCTTTAGTTTTAGATGCAAATTTTGGGGATTGGGGGGCAAAATTTGTGTTTGGCCCTATATTTTAAGAGTTAGCACCAGCTATGTCTGGGTCATTGGTAAGTATAAAAAATATATAAATTACTATAAATTTTTTAACGTTCCAATAAGACTAAAATCATCCTCCTCTGATTGGACGAGAGCTCGCTTAGTATATTCTATGTTTATGGCTCAAGTGGTAAACGTTACCGTCTGACGTCACAATGCAAAATATTTGAAATTACGTTGACCATTTCGTAACCTCTTCATCAACGGAGTGACTAGCAATCCGCTTCATTTTTCTGGATGCTTCATGTGTGCAGCAGACGGTTTTCCGGATGAAGTATTGTTTAAATTACAAACCGATGTACGATTTGAACTAAGATGGAATGAGTTTATCTCGTTTATTGATTATTCATGCAGTGCCATCATGGATACACAAGGTTTATTTACTAAATCTGTGATTGTTAAAAGTTGCCTTGAACAAGGCAACTTTTAATGATCACAAGTTTAGTAAATAAGCCTTTCGTGTTTCATGATGTAGGTTTCAGGCTACAGGTAGTGTCTTATTGGAACATATACATTATCGTGATGAGTTGATGGTAACATGGTCTGAGGTTTGCGGCTTGGCGTGTATGTTCAACCTTGACGCTTTGCGACTCGTTTGAACATATGCTCCGAGCCGCTAACCTCAGACCATGTTACCATCAACTCATCACAATAATTTATAATACTGTTCAAAATAAGTACAGGTTATCCAAACTGATGTTGATATTTTTAGCTCACCTGACTTTCAGTCAGGAGAGCTATAGTGATCACTCACCGTCCGTTGTCTGTGAACATGGTGTTTGCGTCTTCTCCCAAACTGCTGAACCAATTTAATTGATATTTGAGATAATAGTTTGTTATGACATCACAATATGATTTTGTTCAAATCAAGTTGCCTCGCCCCTCGGTAGGGCCACGCCCAAAAAGTGTGCTCAGATCTTAAAAAATCTTCTTCTCATGAACCAGCTGTAGCAGAGACTTGATATTTGGTGTGCAGCTTCCTTGTGAGGTGTAGATTCAGATGTGTTCAAGAGAAGTTCGAGGAGCTATATTTACCTTCGTTATGGGAGGGGCAAGAATTTTCGCCCTGCCCAAAATTTCTATTTTCCAAACCGAGAGGCAGATTTTAACCAAATTTGATATGAGGGCTTATTGGGTCATAAGTACTTAATTTATGTCCAATTTTTTTTCCCGTCGCCCCATTTGAACCACAGGAGCTAAAAATAGAAAAAAATTAAAACGCCCATATCTCCAAAACTACACGGCACTGAGAATTCTTATTTGGTGTGAAGCTTCCTCAGGACCAACAGAATGGAATGGTAAAAAAAATTGCTATCGGTTTTATCATGGGATACCTTTTGGGGACTTTGAAAAAGTGCTGAGTCAGCTTTTTTAACACTGTGGGTAATGGGAAAAACATTTAAGACTACTTTTCTTCCAAACCACTGCTCCAAAAGCTTTCAAATTTCACATATATTTCTGGAAGATTGTTTCACATGTTTATTGGGGGGGGGGGGGAGATTCAGGTTTGTTCAAGCCAAGTCCATGGGTTCATATTTGGGCTCACTGTGGGAGCCCGAATTATAACTTAGTTCAAAATGATGAATTTTCTTTAAAAATCTTCTTCTTCAGATCCAGCAGTTGGAATGTTTTGATATTTGCTATGCAGCATCCTTAGGGGGGTGAGATTCAAGTTTGTTCAAGCCATGTCCCTAGGTCCATATTTGGGCTCACTGTGGGAGCTCGAATTGTAACTTAGTTCAAAATGAGGAATTTTCTTTAAAAATCTTCTTCAGATCCAGCAGTCAGAATGTTTTGATATTTGGTGCGCAACATCCTTAGTGGGGTGAGATTCAAGTTTGTTAAAGCTAAGTCCCTGGGTTAATATTTGGGCTTCCTGTGGGGGCCCGAATTATGACTTAGTTCAATATGAGAAATTTTTCTTAAAAAATCTTCTTCAGATTCAGCAGTCGGAATGTTTTGATATATGGCATGCAGCATCCTTAGGGGGGTGAGATTCAAGTTTGTTCAAGCCAAGTCCCTGGGTTTATATTTGGGCTCACTGCGGGAGCCCGAATGATAACTTAGTTCAAAATGAGGAATTTCTTTAAAAATCTTCTTCTTCACATCCACCAGTCAGAATGCTTTTCATATTTGGTATGCAACATCATTAGGGGGGTAAGATTCAAGTTTGTTCAAGCCAAGTCCATGGGTTGATATTTGGGTTCCCTGTGGGAGCCCGAATTATAACTTAGTTCAATATGAGGAATATTCTTAAAAAATCGTCTTCACATCCACCAGTCAGAATCTTTTGATATTTGGTATACAGCATCCCACTGGAGGTGAGATTCAAGTTTGTTCAAGCCAAGTCCCTGTGTTCATATTTGGGCTCCCTGTGGGAGCCTGAATTAGTACTTAGTTCAATATGAGGGATATTCTTTAAAAAAAATTTTTTTTTAGATCCATTGGTCAGAATCTTTGGATATTTGGTATAAGCTTTTCTTAGGAGGGGCAGATGCAACTTGTTGAAATCAATTCCCGGGGTTGATATTTAGGATACCAAGTCAGGTGAGCGCCCTCAGGCCCCCTGGGGCCTCTTGTTGGAAAATGGTATTGGATACGCATGATTGGACACATCAATATGCTACCAAGTTTATTGTGGATCATGAATGTCACCGGCCAATGAAATCTTCATGCAGGTTTTTCGCACAAGCGCAGCATTAATGTCTCATCATTCTTTTCTTGGTATTAACTCATTCATCAATAGTTTCTGGTGGAAACATAACTTTTGAGGTATGCGAAGACTGACATGTGACAAATGTTTACTTGCCGTTGGCATGTTGGGAGCTGGCAACAGACAGACTGCAGTGGCTCAAATTCTCAACGTTACTGAATCGGTGTTTAGCAGGTTGTGGTCATGCTACCGTCAGACAAGCAATGTTGATGACAGATGTTGGTCAGGTCGTCCAAGGGTGACAAATGTTAACCACGATTGTTTCAACCGAACCACAGCATTATGTAACTGCCATCAAAGTGCCTCAGAAATTGGACAGCAGGCTTGGCAACACAACTGACTGTCATAACATTTCTATGATAATTGTAGTTTGATTTGTTTCTTAGTTATGGTGAGACACGAAAATTGACTTTGACCTTGAAATTACGAACCCAACTGTGATGTGTGACACATCATCTCATTGTCCTTTATAATTGTGTGATTATTATAGCCCCAATAGTTTTCAAGGTATTGGGTTTGACACAAATGCACTCACCCACACTCTTCAATCACTCTTTTTGTCAACTAATGTAATTTGGTGGGCATAAAAATAAAATCTATATAACTAATTTTTGGCTGAGAACTTCACAGAAACCAACAAAAAAAGTGATGCAAAACGTTGTATACACCCCTTCCTGTAATATCCATGGGCATACCAGAAAATAAGTGGTCAAACAAGGACAATATCAGGTGCAAAAAAGGCCAATGTCAGACTGAGGTTTAAAATCATCAGTCAAAATGTCTGATGCCAAAATTATCAGGGAAGCTCAGTGATCAGAACATCATGCATACTGGAAATCATGTACATAACTAGCAAGCCTAAAATTAATGATTATTGTGATTTCTGACCCTGGCATGTTGGGAAGTGTGAAGAAAGTGACTGTACATCTCATCAGTATTAACAGCATGTGAAGGAAAACTGATTTGATATAGCCATACATGTGTCTAAATTATGTCTGGAGGGTAATTCAGTTCCAATTCAGAATGAAACCAATCATACCTTGTTTGGCAGGGCTCATTGAGCCCTGCCAAACAAGGTACAGTTGGATGAATTCTGAGCAGTTTTAAGATGAAGGTACATGTACACCCTGAACACATTATTTCGAATACTCAAACTCCATTTTGTAATATGTCAGATATCATTCTTAAATGACAGACATGATTATACCCCCGCTTCGAAGAAGTGGGGGCTATATAGGAATCGCCCTGTACGTCCGTACATCCGTCGGTACGTCTTTCCGTCCGAACAAATTCTTGTGTGCGCAATTCCTCCTACATTAAAGAACCAATTTTGAAGAAACCTTTCAAACATCATCACTACTAAGTGAACATGCGCATATTCCACAATTTTGATCTGCGACAATTTTAACCAGGTTATCTCTCTTGAACTTTGATTTAATATGGGTTTCTACATGAAATTCTTGTGTGCGCAGCTCCTCCTACATTTATCAATCAATTTCCTTATGGCCTTTGCCTACATGATCAGAAGTGCATTCCTCTAAAAACCCAAAGTGGGGGTATTAATCACCTTCAGTGATAATTCTAGTTGATTTGGTGTCTGACATTTTGTCTGGAAGTGCAACGAAAATTATTTTTAGGCTTGTCCATGGGTAGCACATGCTGCTCATTGCAGGGGTGGCACTTCTCAGGGGCAACAATGTGTGAAAGAAAATGTTTTCAGTGAAAAATGTGTGAGATAGTCAGTATCTTAAGCACCTGAGATGGTATAAATGTCTACCATTTTCAACAAACACACATGCAGACTACCTTGGTTAAACTTCCCTTGCATACACATTCAACATGGGTGATGTAAAAATTATTCAATTTGCCTGTGGCCGTTATTCCCATGGACAAAAAACAATAACATTCTCAAAACATAAAATTACTCTGATTTATCCAGAAAAAAACTCAAAAGATACACACAGTATGAGCATTAAATACCTTCTCATTGTCCTGAACAAGATTAAAAGTGTAATATAAAGGCCTTGGACCATGTAATTCCAAGAAACTAACCTATGCCAAATTCTTACAACTTAAAATTAACAAGATTTACTCTATAAAAAAATTCCTTGAAAGAAAAATAAACAGCGTAAGGGTTAAACACTGTTGTAGTAGCCCTAAACAACGCACAAATGCAGTATAAAGGCCATGGGGCTAATTTTGAACCCTTACAAAATAAACAGAATTTCAGCTGGCTGAACAGAAATTCTTACAAGAAACTAACTCTTTGCATGCATGCTGCTGGCGGATATTCCTGCCCAGCACAGGGTTTCTCTTGTCACTGATATAAGTATAATTTGGGAATATTTAAACATATTTTCCCCTGTAAATTGAATGGATTTTTTCACCAATGATTTCTTGTTATATTAAGATTAACTTTTCATCAACTCTCGTCATGGCTGCTTTACAGCAGCCATGACTGGTTTTGATGAAAAAATATCTTGAAAATACTCAGCGGGTTAAGGGTTTGGGGGCCAAATTTTTTTTTTTTAAAAACCCAGTCTATCTACACTGTACAGGGTAGCCGCGGGTCCTTGAAAACCTGGAATGTCTTTGAATTTGAAACTCTATTTTCAAGGCCTTGAAAGTCCTTGAAAACAAGGTATATCAGTAAAAGGTCCTTGAATGTCCTTGAATTTGATCGCCGATTTATCACAAGCATATTAGCGGTCCGAAAAGGAACGAATAAATTTGTTGACAAATCCAAACAAGTAGGTGTTATAAATATTAATTAACTCTTAGCACTCGGTCGGCTCATGTTTATTAGTACAGAGGGGGGCTTCCCTGGTCGAATTATGTTTAACAACCAATGAAAACCTTTTGATTTCCACCGGAATCGTCATGAGTTTCCATATAAAGTAACGCACATTTTCCAATACTTTGTCCGACAGGGGGACAAAATGTCCCAGTTCGACTTTGTTTGGAAAATGGCGTCATCAATTGAAAATAATTTATCAACTTTCTATGACATTATTGAGGATTCTGATTCAGATGAGGACGGTTTTCCTGGATATTCTTTCATAAGAAATATCAAAGAAGACTCGTCAGACGAATTCGAGTCGTGTGAAAGCAATTTGGAAGAAAATGTAAATGCTGGCGAATCAGCTGATCAATCAAGCACATGTGTTCATGTTGACAAAACATTGAATTTGAGGGATTCGTTCCACCACCCATGGTTAAAAACATTTGACGAGCCCCCGGGCATTCAGTTTTCTGTGGATGGCAACGAGCGTGAGTTTTTTTTTTTCAGTAAGGATTTTATTGAACTGTGCACTTCGCAAACAAATTTATATGCCAAACAATACTTTGAAAAAAACCCAAACATGAAACCATTCGCACTTGCCCGATCTTGGGTGGATGCAGATGCGACTGAAATGAGGGCTTTCATAGCAGATGAAACAGTTGCCACAGTGATGAAAACGTGCGCACATGTTTGCTTGACAAACAATAAGTAGTAAATTTTACCTCGGTTCACAACTTGTGAATCGAGGTACAATTGACTACTTATTGTAAAGGGGGTATTGCCATTGCGACGTTTCGGCCTTAGGACGTTTCAGCCTCGAGACAGTCCATGAATATCCTTGAATTTTCTTCAAAAAGGTCCTTGAAAGTCCTTGAATTTTGTTTTCAATATTCTGGGGGAACCCTGCTGTAACAGTTAATAGATGTGATTAAAATGCAAAACAAGAGACCCCATAGGGCCTGAGGCACTCACCTGACCAAATTCGTTTAAAGAAGGATTTAATTAGCATATATGGCCAGTTAACACTACAGAGGAATGAAGTTATTTAATTATATGTAACTCTGTTGTCCATGCCAGATGATTGTTTTTTGAGTATTAGGATGCTACCAGAGAAATAATGCCCAGAGTTTTAGTAATGCAAAACTAGGGAGTCCAAACATCAGCCTAGGACCTTAACTTGAACAAACTTGAATCTGACCTCTTCTCCTCCACCCCAGAATGCCGTATACCAAATATCAATAGATTCTGAATGGTGGATCTGACGGAGATTTTTTCAAGATTGCTTGTCATATTACATTAAGTTAAAATTTGGAACCTCAGGAAGCCTACACAAGGGAACACAAATATCAACCCATGGACTGTATTTGAATAAATTGAAACTGAACCCTCTTAAGAATGCTGTATACCAAATATCAAGAGATTCTGATTGTATTTCAAAAAGCATAATTTTTAAAGATTGTATTCCTCATATTGGACTAAGTTAAAATTTGAGATCCAATAGGGAGCCCAAATATTAACTCAGGGACTTGATTTTAAAGGTGGTGTATACCATGTGGCAAAAGCAGTCTTGTCAACCAATACCTGTAGCGGTACTGGTACCACCACTTCTTTTTCCCTCATGCTCCAACCTGTACCAGTATTGAAGCTTTTGTCCCGCCGGTACCAGGACAAAATTATTTTATGGGGAAATTCCTAATTGAACGAGGGGTAAACAGGCTGATAAACATGTATGGCATACTTGCACAACTCTTATTTGTGAATGAACATATCAAAACACTCTGCATGTGCATGTTCTGTCTGCACCACAACCTCGATAAAGCAGACCATTTTGACTTTTCAAACGTATCAAAGACAAAGAAAGAGCTGTCATCAACTAATTCAAAGAAGTTATTTTGCGGTGACATCAAAGTAATCACAAAGCACGATCTTCATGCTTTATGATTACTTTGATGTCGCCACAGAATAATTGGCATGTGTCATGTTTGTGTTGCAATCTTGGGGACTGGGGCAGCTTGAATGCAAATTTCTCCCATCTGATTGCGATATGCCATCCAATTATTGATTTGACCCTGTACCGGTTTTGGCAGAACAGGCTCTGTCCCATCCCGGTACCGATTATGTTGGTATCGTCGGTACTTTGGCATGCCTGGTCAAAAGATTCTAATTGGGGTTTCATGAAAAGAAGACTTTTAAAGAATATTCTGCATATTGCACCAAGTAAAGATTCAGTCTCTAATTGGGAGCCCAAATATTAATCAAAGGACATGATTTGAACAAACTTGAATCTGATCCTCTAAGGGTGCAGTATACCATGTTCCAAAAGATTCTGACTAGTGGTTGTGGAGAAGAAGATTTTTAAAGATTATTCCTCATATTGGACTCCAATATGAAGGAGCCCAAATATTGACCCAGAGACTTGATTTTTCCAAACTTGAATCTGTCTTCTCTTAGAAAGATTTACACCAATTTTCAAAAGATTCTGATTGGGGGTTCAAAAGAAGAAAATATTTAAAGAATATTCCTCATATTGCAGCAAGTAAAAATTCAGGCCCCAATAGGGAGCCCAAATATTATTCAAAGGACTTGATTTGAACAAACTTGAATCTGACTCATTTAAGAATGGTATATACCATATATTAAAAAATTCTGATCAATGAATATGAAGAAGATTTTTAAAGATTACCCCCCCTCCTCCCGCATATTGCACTTTTAAAATTTATGATTCCAGAGAGAAACCAATTATTCAATGATAGACTTGGACTTGCCATGAACAACTTGAATCTAATCCACTAGTAGTTCTGGAGAAGACGAGTTTCAATGATTATTCCTCATATTAGAATAAGTTAAAATTCAGGCTCCAGTAAGGAGCCCAAATTTTACCCCTGGGGACTTTGTTTGAACAAACTGAGATCTCGCCTCCTTAACCCTTTACCCAACATGATGGCAAAAACCGGCCAGCACTATTCACAAAAACTGCCAATTAATTTTCATTATTTTTTTCATTGTTTGTCTCAAAAACATAGGTTATGACCCCTCTTTGGAACAAGTGCGTCGACCTCGTTCCAGTAAGGGGTCATAACCTATGTTTTTGAGACAAAAAATGAAAACGATTAGATTATTCAAGAATTTTGTTTGCTAGTGTCGTCTGCTTTTCATGTTAGGTAAAGGGTTATATATATTTTAAGGCAGCTGGGAACAAAACAATGCTGTGACAGTATATTTTCAAAAATGAAAAGTTTGTTAACATCATGTCCCTTGGTTATTAATATTAGGGCTCCCTACTGGAATCGGAATTTTAAATTAGACCAATATGAGGAATAATCTTGAAAAATATGCTTTTTCAGATCCACTAGATTTGATATTTGGTATTCAGCTTCCTTAGAGGTATTAGATTCAGTTTCTTCAAATCAAGTCCATGGGTTATAATTTGGGACCCTATGGAAGCCCAAATTTTAAGTTTGTGCAATATTGGGAATATTCTTCTCCAGTTACACAAGCCAGAATATTTTGGTATTTGGTGTACAGCATCCTGAAGGAGGGGGGGGGGGGGGGTGGTAGGAGTTTCAAATTTATTCAAATAAAGTCCATGGATTAGTATCTGGACTCCCTATGGGGGCCTGAATTTTAATTTGGTGCAAAAGAGGAATATTCTTTAAAATATTCTTTTCCAGAACCACCATTCTTTTGATAATCATTATAAAACACCCTGGAAGGGAAGTCAGATTCAAGTTTGTTCAATTCAAGTCCCTGGATTCATATTTGGGCTCCCTACTTTTTAGCTCACCTAAGCAAAGCTCAAATGGAGCATTAGTGATAATTTTCCGTTAGTCGTCCAATATTGACTGTATATTATCAACTTCTCATATACTAGTGGGAATATTCCTCATAATATGTCAGTTCAAGTTTGTTCATTTAAAATTGCCAGGGAGACCCACCATGTGCTTAACTTCACAACAGCCACGTTTAGATTTGATGAAAAATATTTTCAAAATACTTAGCAGGTTGAGAGTTAAATCCTTCTTTAACCCTTTACCCAACACAGATAATATCAAAATTTATTATTTTAGTTACTTTTTTTTTTTTTAATTTTTCAAAGAAATTTCCAGCAAAACTATATCATGTGACCCCTCATTGGAAAATTTAAAAAAATAGTAATTAACCCTTTACCTAACCTGAAAAGCAGACGATACTTGCAAAAATAATTCTTGAATAACTAATTTTTTTCATATTTTGTCTCAAAAACATAGGTTATGACCCCTCGTTGGAACGAGCTCGATGAGCTCGTCGAGGGGTCATAACAATTTATATTTTTTCTCTTTTCTTTTCACAAGGCATTGTTGAATTTTCTCCAGGTATAGAGTACCATGTATGGATTTCAGGCTATCAAATTATTACGTTATTGTACATGTTTGTGTTGTGTATATGTAATTTAATGCATTTCAAAGTTTGTTTGTCTGGGACAGTGATGAATGAATTATCAGTTTGTATCAGTAAAATCATTGATTTTACAGGGGTCAAGCTTTATCAAGCAAGATAACAATTTTTCAAACATGATTATTGACAATATTGAGTCTTCTGGTTCTCTACTATTTATCCTTTTCAGGGAAACAGAGTGTTCATTTGGCATTTGGACATTAATTTAATGAAATAATATCTCAAATTGAGTCATAACCACAAATATTGTATTGAGTATTTAAATGATGCACTCGCCCAGTGGTAACCCTGGGAGTGGAGCAGTACTTGTTAACCTTTTACCCAACAACTCGGCCACATCCGCCTGTGTAATATGCAAATTCAGCAGCTGAAAAAAATACTATTTTTCAAAAAATTTCCACAAACTTATATCTTGTGACCCCTATTTGGAACGAGTTTGTTCCAATGAGGGGTCATATGATATGGTTTTCTGGAAATTTTTTGAAAAATTTTAAAAAATTATATTTAAAATAATAAATTTTGATATCATCTGCATTGGGTAAAGGGTTAACTGGTACACAGGTCCTGCTCTACAGTTAAAATAGGACCTGGTAACCAATGCCTGGGGTACAAGAAAGTGGGCTGCATGGGTATAAATGATTGGCTAAACTTGTCTTCTTACCTAAGTATGTTGGGTG
Source organism: Pictodentalium vernedei (assembly GCA_031216915.1). NCBI lineage: Eukaryota > Metazoa > Mollusca > Scaphopoda > Dentaliida > Dentaliidae > Pictodentalium > Pictodentalium vernedei. The sequence continues at coordinate 137,225,822 of CM062292.1, read as the reverse complement.
CGCAGTGGCTCAGTAGTTATGGCATTGGACTTCAAACCAAATGGTCCATGTTTCGATCCCCACCAGGGATAACTACATTGTCTCCATGGGACAGGCACTTAATCATGATTTCCCATGTTTGGGCACGGTGACACTGTGTATTAAGGCATACTACACGTCAAGGGTGGACTGGTCTTCAACCAATGCTAACCCTGCTTGTGGGGAGTTCGACAGTTCCTTGCCACTGCTTGGTGGTTTTCTCCGGGTACTCAGGCCTCCTCCACTCAAAAGATGTCAGACACGAGGTGACCCTGGCTGTCAAAAGTTTTGATTAAACCCCAGTAAATAAATAAATACCTAAGTATGTTGCGGTTATGATATATGAAAAAAAAAATTAAATTTTAGTGACAGATAAGGTTTAAACGATTAGGCAATTTTGTAGATGACTGGTCAGTGGCCATTAGTTGATGACTGATGAACTAGTTTCACCCATCACCACAACACTGTGGTATAGGGGCAAGCAGCGCCTATCGTTACACCCAACCTGACAATAAGGTACCGGCAATTTTCCGCTTCTAACTTTGTGGTGTATAACTCATATTCAGGTGGAAAGTAATCTGTGCAATACTCCAGAATAAACTGCTAAATGGTTTCATGCATATTTTAACTTCACCTAACACAAAAGGCAGACGGCACTTGCAAATAAAATTCTTGAATAACTAATTTTTTTCATTTTTTGTGTCAAAAACGTAGCTTATGACCCCTCAATGGAACAAGCTCGTTGAGCTCGTTCCAATGATGGGTCATAAGCTATGTTTTTGAGACAAAAAGTGAAAAAAATAATGAAAATTGGATGGTGATTTTTGTGAATAGCACTGACCAGTTTTGGCTGTTACATTGGGTAAAGGGTTAAACGTAAATCAATAATCAAACAGCCATTAATCAGACATGAAATACCAGAATAATTCAAGAATCCTGCCACAAACAGGAAGCATTCCCTGTTTGTGTCCGTATCAAATAATTTTGAATGGGAAAAGTTCTGACTATATCCGCTGACTATCAGGTGGCCAGTGCATCAACTTGGACTAATCAAATGAAGCTGAAAGATACCTCATAAATGTGATAGGTAATCGTAACCTATTCATGGGTTCAAACTCAGTTCGAAAATAAGTATAGGCTGTTGAAAATAGCATGATGCCGTGGTGTATTGCACAGAATATCTCTACAAATATCAATTATCCTATACGTGTGTTACAGTGTGAACATCATTTTATGAAGTAAATTATAATTGAATAATGCTTGTGTGACGGTAACTACATGAAGGGGGTGCCGAATGGATTGCCGATTTTGGTATCGATCAATAACAAAAATCTAGTTGATGTTGATTAATCATTCAACACTAGTGACAGACTTGTCCACAGTTTCTAACACATTAACAACTAAACATTAACTATTAATGTGCTGAATATTATCAAAATATTTTTCAGCAAATCTAGTCATGGCCGCTTTAGTGGTTTACACCGAATTGACATTGGTAATATAAATGTTTGTTTCAATAAAATTTTGTGTTTTTATGCAGTTAACAGGTAAACTTTCTTCTGAAGATCTGGTAAATGGTTTGATGTTTGTAACAGGCCTGGAAATGACCTGCGAACAATTGTATTGGTTATGTGTGGGTTACATTAATTGTAAAATTCACGAACGAACTAAAGCCCCTGCAGGAACCCCGGGAACTGAAGCAGTGCTTGTTTTCTGTGGTAAACAAGTTCTGTTTCACTGGTAAAATAGGACCCAGTAACTAATGCTTGGGGTGTGAGTACTCTAAAATAGGCTACATGGGGTGTAAATGATTGACTGACCTTGACTTTATCTCCATGATCAGCCATTGTGCAGAAGTATGTGACCTTAAACACCAATAAATAAATAATGAACTACAGGTTACCACAGAGTAATACAACAAAACTTTATAAAATTACTAATCTCGTATATTTTACCAGAAAGACTTGACACGCTTTAAAAACTGACTTGACACAAATGTTTAGTATTGAATAGAATGGCATGCTGTTTCCTTCTTAACCCTTTACCCAACGTAATGGCCAAAACCGGCCAGCCTTATTCACAAAAATCGCCAATTAATTTTCATTATTATTTTTATGTTTTGTCTCAAAAACATAGGTTATGACTCCTCACTGGAACGAGCTCGTTGATCTCGTTCCAATGAAGGGTCATAACCTATGTTTTTGAGACAAAAAATGAAAAAAATTTGTTATTCAAGAATTTTGTTTGCAAATGTCTGTGCTTTTCATGTTAGGTAAAGAGTTAAAAGAATTTCCGTAAAAATAAATAGCTACAACTAACGTGTGATATCGCTGAAGTGAGATCACAGATTAGTTGTCGATATTTATATCGGCAGAAATCCCATTAAGATGTGAAAATCAGCATGAGTGATGTAGTAAAAAGAGAGGGCGGAGAAGCATCACTACACCCTTTTTCCTATCGGTTACTAAAATTCAACGGGTTACAATAAAACATCTTTATTTCCAGTCCTGTGGTAAGTTATATACAATTAACCTGGTTATTCAGTTAAAAGATGTACAGTTAAGTGGGCTGCACTGTATATTGAGTGTATTATTTCAGGAGTATGAGATCACCCAGCTGCTTTCATCTGTTTTATATGAATGTATTACGCAAGAGAAACCTGAAGCTATACCAATTCATATATACTTGGACCAGGTAGATTACTTTTTTTATCATACAATCAATCGATTTTTCCCCTGATATAAGCTAAAACATCTAGACTGATAAAAATTTGTATTAGCCACAGAAACTTCAGTGAGCATGTGTGATCGATCATTCATTCAGAAAGAGAACATTTACCTGCACTCTTTGAAAACTGAATACACATGTCAAGGTCACCGTTTTGATAACAGTAATTGCATGAAAAGTAAATCACCAACTCAGCACACTAAATTAGACCAGATCAATTTTTGCCACGATGATATTTTTATATTGGCCCACCTTGCATTAAAGCTAAAAAAAAAGGCAAAGAAACACACAAATGAAACACTACTATAAATTTAGACGGTTATAGCACAAGTGGAACAATGAATGGGGATTACTTCAAGCACAGCTGAAGAACTTAATACCATGACATCATCATGATCTTCATTCATAAAAATCCATTCACAGATGCTCAATGGTTGTCAAAATCTATACGAACATGTCAAGAAAGGGAGAAATATAGTAAGATAAATTGGTTATAACCACCATGCACCAAATGGGTTTCCAAGATGGTAAGTTATAACCACCATCCACCAAATGGGTTTCCAAGATGATAAGATAAATTTGTCTTCTACTATGTGTTGATCGAGAAACTTGTATCAACCCTCGAAGGAGTTCCTTTTATTTTATCTAACAATAAAAAAGATATTGGCACGAAAAACATGAGAAGCGGAATGTATCACATAATGTGTTCCAATTCCGTATCACATAGACGACTCATTCTGATTCCGTATCATATAGACAACTCATTTCCGGGAATGCCATGGGCTATCATAACAAGTGTATGAATACATTCTATGCCTTTCAGTGATCGACTCAGCTGATTGCTTACAAAACAAAATTCCTTATAATTTGCGACAGGACTATTAATAGCAAATGATCCCCCCCCCCTCCCCCCCGCAATAAATAGAAACTGCACAATTAAATATTGCACACATGTAAATTCAAGCGTATCCTGATAGAAAGTGACATTGAGAGTGAATAATTTTACAACACAAGTTTGGAAATTTGTGGTGACCATGTTACTCTTTGTTAAAGTGCACAACAATATTATTCCATAAAATATGGGGTTTTTTTTTACTTTTTCTCGCCCAACATTATGTCCCAAAACTGTATTAATAATTTAAGATTTAATCTGTTTATGTGACAGAATTGTTAGATAAATGAATTATCATGATAATGTGCATGTCCTGTGATTTGCATCAGATTCTCGGTGGTGTCCAGAATGGGATCACAACTCCCCGGCAAAGCCGGCTCGTTGAGATCCCATTCTGGACACCACCGAGAAACTGATACAAATCACAGGACATGCACATTATCATGATAATCTTTATGTATGTTTCACGACTAATCCTGAAGCCTGTCAAGGGCTCGCTGGAATACATAATATAAACACCATCTCAGCTTGATACAAGTTTCTTGATCAACTCATAGTGGTGAAAACATATATTTAGCTTATCATTTGTGCAAATGCATTTTTCCTGCAATGTATCAAGCTCACTGGGGTTCGAATCCCACCTGCGGCAACCGCGTTGTGTCCTTGGGCAAGACACTTCACCCTGATTGCCTACATGGGGGCACGATGACGCTGTGTACTGAGGCGTACTGCACGTCGAAGGTGCGCATGTCTTCAACCAATCTAACCCTGCCTGTGCTGCGGTGCAGAGTTCAGAGTTACGATGTTGGAGAGCCGACAGCTGCCCGTCGCTGCTCGGTGGTTCTCTCCGGGTACTCCGGCTTCCTCCACCCGTAAAACTGTCACGGTCACGATTAGCCATTGTGCATAAGTATGTGACCTTAAACACCAATAAATAAATATCAAGCTCACTGGGGTATCTAGTGAAGCCCTCTGTCCGTCTGTCCATAATAATAATAATAATAAGGAAATGGTCTAAAGCGTAAAATCACAAAGTGCTCTAAAACGCTGTACAGTTAAATAAACAATGAGCTCATGATTATCAAGGCAATATACAGACTGAGAAAGGTGTGAAAGTCAGCAGGTTACATACTGTCAAAGACCTCTCTGAAAAGATGCGATTTTAAATTTTTTTTGAGATCTTTCAATGCCTGAACCTGAACTGGTAAATTATTCCAAAGTCCAGGTCCAGCAAAAGAGAAAGCTCTCTTATTCACAAAAGTGGACCTAGAGAAGGGCATCTGTAGCTTGATTTGTGGAGGAGCACGAGTTCCTTTCAGGTTTTTTAATTGCAAGGTCTTGTAAGTACTCAGGTGCCGAGCCATGAATACATTTAAATACCAAAACCAAACATTTTTGATTGTACTTTCAAAGCTATCGGTCGGGTTTGGATCTCCTTTGATAGGCTTATAGACCTGCATGGAGTAACGGACGTGCACAAGGAATTGGTTCCGTCCAATAATTTTTCCCACATGTAACGGGGTCTGTCCTGTTATTTTTCTGAAGTTAATGGACTTTTTCGACTAATTTTTCTGATTTCAGTATGTGTCATCAAATCGAAACCAAATTTGGTATGTGCGTTCATTTCCATCAGATCAAGTTTTGATTTGGGTTCGCTCCGACCAGTTTTGGAACTTTTCTGTCTGTCCATCCGACAGTTCAAAATTTCTTCATCAGAATTTTTTGTCCATCTGTTTATATTTTGGATTGTAATTTGAAAGCCAACGGTTGGATTTGGCTCTCCTTTGGTATGCTGATAGACCCGCACGGGGGGTCCAGATATGCACAAGGAACGGGTTCCATCCAATAATTTTACTCAGAGTTATGTCCCTTTTTCACTCTTTTGACTTAGAAAATTGTTCTGTCCCACAATACCTTTAAGGCTTTTTCGAGCATGCCTATGGGTCGGGGGCAGTGGTCTACGCTTTGTGTAGCCCTTGTTTTTATCGGAGGTGGCTCTTTTCTCTGACTTCAGTTTCAATATTTTGGGGATTGGGAGGATAGTTTCAGGAATAATTCAACAGTCAGGTGAGATATCAATGTTTACATGTGCATTCTGACACAGTAAGTTCCAAGAGAAAAACCATTTCGAGTTCTTCCATTCCAATAATTTAATTTGCGGGTTATATGATCCTAATGTTAGGGCTGACTGAGGTCCCAAAGGTAAGGCTATACCAAAGACTTATAATGTTTATCATTCCCATTTTAATCCTCGACAAATTGGCAACAGCCAGCAGTTCTTCAGCTAGTTATATTGGATATCAACTCCGAATATTGTGGCAGCCTAACTGTTACTTTTTGCTTAACCCCCTGCACACTGATGTCAAAATATCTAAATTTCAGGCAGAAAAAATTTCCCATAATGCAACTAGAAATTTAACCAATTCAATCACTTTTGACAGAGCTCTTTGAGCTCTGTCAAACGAGATTGAATTGGTTAAATTTCTAGATGCATTATGGGAAAAAACAGCTTCCTGAAATTTTGGAATTTTGACATCAGAGTGAAGGGGGTTAAGATAAAACATTTGTTCATCATCAGGCTTGCATTAGCATGATAAAATCAACACCAGCATCAGGTACAATAAACAATTATTAAATTCTGCAGTGCCTTAACTCAGTTGTCTGGGAGACAACTTAGAAACTTCAACAGTTCGAAAGAGCACTGAAGGCTCCACATCCAAAATCAAGATAGCAAGCAGCATCATCAACCCCTATTTTATTTCCTCTATCGAGGGAGTGCAGTGACTCAGTGGTTACGGCACTGGACTTCAAACCGAAAGGTTCACGGTTTGATCCCTGCCAGGGGCAACTGGATTGTGTCCTTGGGCAAGGCACTTAATCCTGATTAAGTGGAAATGTGTACTAAGGCATGCTGCACAGCGATGATACACTTGTCTACAACCAATGCTAACCCTGCTTGTGTGGAGTTAGTACATTGGGGAGTCTGACAGTTGCTTGCTATTGTTTGGTGGTTCTCTCTCAGATACTCTGGCTTCTTCCACCCTTAAAGCTGTCCAACACAAGGTGACCCAGGCTGATGAAAGTGTCATTAAACCCCAATAAATGAATAAATTTCCTCTTATCTGTACATTTCTTTGTCAGAAAGAGGGTGCACAGAATCACCTGTAGAACACCTTTCAGCAACGTGATCATCCACTCCAAGACTTGTCTAATGGCAACGAGCTACGAAGATGATACAAAAATTCCATCGAAATGCCCTCCATGTAGACTGCCACAGATCGCTGAAATGTGAGGAAACAGTGTTCTTTTATTCCGGAAAATAAAAATGTTCGCCTTTTTTTCAGCCCGATGGGTTCAGCCCCTCCCCCCCCCCCCCCTCTCCCCCATTGATACAACCAGTATTGTCGAGTGAGCAACAAAGATGATACAAAAATGCCCTCTATGTGGGCTGCCTTTAATCACTCAGAATCAAGGAATCAGCATTCTTTCAGTTAGAAAAATCAAACTCTCCTGTGCCCACCCCTGGTGCATTTCCAGGTAACTTATTTCGGGCAAATATGCCACTGTATAGGTATAATATATAGGCCATTTCTGAATTGATCAAACATTATCCCTTTATCAGCATTGAACACATCTTCTGATTGCCTAAAGTGGGGAAAAAATACCAGTGATTCTAAAACATGCAGGTAATAAGAGCTGGGGTTATTAACTCTTTGTTGTATGAGTCACATCCAGGTGCTAAGAATAACTTGACCTTGATTAGCTCACTTCAACTGGGAAAATGCCCATTAAAATTGTTAAGCAATCTCCGATTAATATTGGATAATATTAATATCAGTAATAACTAATCTGAGATTTCTGATGATTAAATTAATGTTAAAAATATTCTTTATTATTAAGTACTCTCAGTTCTTCTAAATACCACAAGTGTGGCTCAATCCAAAGGTTTCAAATCCAATCTGAGGATGTAAATTAACTTGAGTGGTGCACAAAATTGTCACAATATCACCTACCACATTAGTCTCCAGCACAGGTTTTGAGTTGGACAGCATCATATTTTTATACTACAACCAATGATCACATCCACTCATAGCTGGTGCAAACTTGATATAATTCAGGGCCAAACACAAATTTTGAACCCCCAAATCCCCAAAATTTGCATACAAAACCAAAAAATTCAAGTCCTATCTGGTCCTCCATACTTTTGTTAATTGCACATACGCAGTAACCAGGAAGGTGCTGAAATTGGCGCTAAGCATCATTCGTTGTTTGGCCCTAAGTCAGTAAACAATGAGCTGACATCTGTGCTTTCTTTTTTTGAGGATACCAGACACAAATCAATGAAAGAATTGGTGGATCGAGGCTATAAATGGATGATGGAAGTGAATAACGTTGGTTTCAAATGTTCAGGGCTGTAACTTTATAATAATTATAAAAATTATTTCATGTTTCCCATCATTCTTGCTAATGATTTACCTACTGTTTGTCAAGTGTTCCTTCACTGTCCTTCCATGAGCCCCTCCTGCTAAACTCCTAAGATTTTTGGCTGTTTTTTATTGAAATTTTTTATTAAATTCTTGGGAGTTTAACGTGTATTACAGAATGTTTTTTCTGTTTATCCCCATGGTTACATCCTCACCCTAGAGGTGGCAGGTCATTTTGGTCTTTCATCTTCTGTCTGATGTATCGTTTTTTCTACGTATGAAGATCTAACTTTGCATCGGGCAGCATTTAAATCGGTTACTGACTTTGGGCCTTTTTGTGTGCCTGTTGTCTTGTGTCCGTTTTTTAGCTGCGACTAGCAGCTCTTTAAGTGGCAATGTCGTACTGTCGGTCGGTCTGTCTGTCTGTTGGTCGGTCGGTCTGTTGGTCTGTCTGTGACCAATGAGTTTCAAAACTCGATAACTTTTGAAATACATGATGGAATGACTTTATATTTGGCATGCAAGTGTATCTTATTGATGTCTAGCCACTGTTCAATGCATGTGTTGTTCCAAATATTTTTCTTGGAGTTATGGCCCTTGATGAACTTAGAATTTTGTGACTAACGAGTTTCTGAAAGAATAACTTTCAAACTACCTGGTGGAATGACTTCATATTTGATATGCAAATGTATCTCATTCATGTCTCGCCCATGTCCGATGCAAATGTTGTTCCAAATATTTTTCTTGTTTTTTTTTTTTTACCATCACCTGCAAATTGCCCAAAAGAATATTTTTTGGACTTGCAGATTGCACCACCCGTCGCAGCTATGGCATCGATGTTGTGATTTTTTCTATTGACATTGTTTATATTTGGCAACGCCCTTAACATGTAGTATTTAGTATTATAATACTTATGAATTACTGTAGGATACATTGATTATGATTCTGGTAATGTAGCTCCAAAAATTTGGATTTTGTCCACACTTAGGCTCTATCGGGATGCCCTTGGGCTCATGATGTTCCCTTTGGGAACTTAGGCATGTTCAAAAAAAATTTAGGAAATTTTTTTTATAATTGTTTCAAAATTAATTTGATTGCTATTATTCATGTATCCTTATCATGTATTTTTGTTGTGGAATTTGTAGGAGTACTATCGACTCTGTCTTTTGATTGTAATTAGTTTAAACAAAATTTATTTCCAAAAAAACAAGAAAAGAAGAATACAAAATATATTGCTGTTGTGTACATAGCTAAATTAGAAATGGATTCTGCAGGAAGCTGTATAGCTTATGCAGGGCTGTCTCCATAGGAAAATATACATATGATGATATCAGCAGTACAGGGAATTCTTGGTTTTTGCACAGGCTAACAAAAAAAACCAAAAAGAAAAAAAAAAAAACAATAATTGGATATCAGAAAGAGATAATGGAGGTTATAGTGTGCGGAAGGAGGACAAAGACTTTGTGATGTCGAGAATTGGAAAGACCCAAGGGAAACAGTGACCAGTGCCTAGGTTTTCGCACGGTATACATCGAGATCCATAACTATTTGTGCAATGAGGAAAAAAGGGTGGGTTGTTCAGTCAAAACGTTTGGTAAGAAGAATGAATTTGTGAACTTTCTCAAAGATAGATTTATTTATTTCCGGGCCATAATGTTCACTACCGTATAATAAGGTATCGGTGGTAATGTGGTGTTGGATGCTGCTGAGAGTTTGTTGTCATATCTGCGCGTACCTATTGCAGTGTAAGAAGTAATGATCCACGGTTTTGCATGCTCCACAGCTGCATGAGAATGATTCAGCGACAAAATTATTAAATAAGTCACTGTTCAGACCGCTACAACTGAGTCGCAAGCGGCAATGTAGGATTTGAGCTTGACGCGACCTGTGCCCATAAAAGTAGGATGGAACAACGCGTTTATTTCTATTTAGATATGACTTAAAATTCGTCAGCGAGTTATTTTGTCTGATTTCAGGAGGCACGTCATTCCATAAACGAGTGGTGGCAGGTAAGAATGAGGTATGATAAAGGTGTGTCCGGCAGAGTGGAGTTATTAGATTATTAGTATGTCGAAGGTTGTAGCTTTGTGATCCAGAGCTGAGTGGCGGAATCATGTTTGATAAATAGGCGGGAACAAGATCATGGACCATTTTGAAATACTGTATAAGTTTATAGTGCATCCTTCGGGTCTCAAGTTTTTCCCACCCCGTTTCAATATATAACTGCGTTCTACTTGAGCTTTTGGTCCCCCCAGTGACAAGGCATGCAGCTTCCACTTGGATTTGTTCTAATTCGTTGGCTTCGTTCGCCGTGCAGTTATCCCAGACAGTGTCTGCATACTCAATCACTGGGCGTACAAATGCATAATAAATTGTTTCAAGAGTTTTACGGTTGAGTCGATACTTGAATCGTCTCAGAATATCAATACGTTTCCAGGCTTTGGCTCTAATGTCGGTAAAATGGGCTGACCATGTTCCTGTATTGTTGAACGTTATTCCAAGATGTTTGTGTTGGGAGACTTCGTTGATATCTGTCGAGAACATTTTTAAAGTTGGGTGTGCTGTTTCCCGTGTTTTTCGAGTAATTAACAATGTTTCGGTTTTTGGGGAGTTAAATTTAACAAGCCACTTGTTGGCCCACGTCTCAATTCGTTTTATGTCATTACTTAATATCTCAGCGGCTATGTCTGGGTCGTCGATGACTAAATATAAGGAAGTATCATCTGCAAACAGTCGCATGCTACTAGCGATGTGAGCAATGATATCATTGATATAGATAAGAAATAGTAGGGGGCCGAGGATCGAACTCTGGGGCACTCCAGCCTTGACTGGCACCCAGGAAGACGATACGGAGTTGAGTACTACACGTTGCTGTCGATCACTCAAGTAGGATCCAAACCATTTTAGGAGGGGGCCTGATATTCCAATATGTTCGAGTTTCTATAAAAGGCCTTTGTGCCAGACCTTGTCAAAAGCTTTACTCACGTCACAGAATACAACCCTAATTTCTTTGCCATCGTCAAGTGCTGAACTGAAAGCATTATAAATATCAGTTAATTGCAGAACCGTCGAATCGGAAGGTAGGAAACCAAACTGAAGTGGGGTGAGAAGCATATTAGTTTTAAGAAATGATAGAACTTTTTCGAAGACACATTTTTCGAAAATTTTACCTAAGCAGCTCAGTAGGGTAATTGGCCTATAGTTTTGTAACACGGTGCTGTCACCTTGTTTCGGAATGGGAGTTACATTACTTATTTTCCATTGTTTCAGGAAAGTCGAGCTCTGTAGCATAATATTAAATAACTTAGTTAAGGGGGTAGATAAGCTGGAACAAATTTTTTAAGTAGGTGGGGGTTGACGTTATCAGGACCACTGGCTTTGGATACATTGACTGAGTTCAAGGCCTTCAGTACGTCATCAGTGGTAAGTATAATGGCATTGAGTTTCAATTGGTCTGGACTTGTGTGGAGCTCAGGAAGGGCATGGTTCGAATCATCGACCGAGGATATACTACAGAAGTAGTTGTTAAAAGCTTCTGCTTTCTCTAAGTTGGTGGCAATCATTTTATTGTCAGCCTCCAGCATTGTTATGGGCCTATGCTTCATAGAGATCAAACGGCTAAATGTTTTCCACCAGCTAGAGTCGCGTATGTTCGAGTAGTTCAATTTAGTATCCATTTTAGAGTAAAAGTTACTTTTTGCTTTCCTGATGTCAGCGATTGTCTGGTTGCGTTTCTGGCGGTATTTCTCCCATGACTGTGGAGTGTTGTGTTTTTTGGCGCTGTGGTAAAGGCGCTTGCGCTGGCGTGTTAGTTTTCTGATATTGTCGTGCATCCATGGGGGTTGTTGAGGTCTGCACGAGGTCATCTTATTTGGAATATATTTAGCCGCAATAGTAAGTAATATGTTTGTGAGCTTATCGACGGTAGTGGTGATTGAGGTTTCAAATACTGCTTTTTCCCAGTCTATATTGTCAAGTTCATTGTTAAGGCCAGCGTAATCCCCTCTTTCATTTGACCAGATGTTGCGCTTGACGATGTTGGGCTTGTGTTTGGGGATTTTCAGAACCAAGAGTATTGGGCAGTGATATCGTACATGTACTGGGAGGAATGGGTCAATGACATCCGTTTTAGCGATATATGGAAGTATTTGATCGTTCACTATGAAAACGTCGATGAGAGAACTAGATGCTTCTGTGTAGTGCGTCGGTTCCCTTACAGTTTGGGTGAGGTTGTACTCGGTGAGTAATTGCTGTAGTGCTCCGTCTTGAACCCTCAATTGGTTGTCGTTGAAATCACCAGTTATTATTACCTTTGGAATGTTTGCATCAAACGCTTTTTTGAATACCGTTGAAATTAAGTTCCAAGTTTCGTTGGGAGAGTTGGAAGGGCGATAAATAACCCCAAACAGAATTGACTCTTGGTCAGTAAAAAGTTGTACCCACAGACTTTCGAGGCCTTTTATATTTAGGTCCTTATTCTGTTTATATGGAATATTATTTTTTATGTACATCGCTATGCCACCACCCCTGGATTCACGATCATTTCTTAGTGGAGGTTGAAAGTTCGGTAATTCTATATCCGAGTTATTATCAGAAGTATCAAGCCAAGTTTCTGTAAATGCACATACGTCATGAAATTGCATCTCACAAATTAGAGAGTCCAGTTTTGGTTTAAGACTTTGGATATTGAGATGGTAGAATGTGATACCATGTGATGTGCTGGACGATGCAGAGGAAAAAGATGTATCAGTTATGGGTGAAGGTGTTACATTTTCGGGACCGGGATTTGTCTCAATATCACCAGCGATAACATGAAGGATTAATAACCACAGAGACAAGCCGGTCATCACAACACAGAGGACCGTAAATATTTTCAAAGATACATAAACTCTTGGTTGCTTTTCGAGATCATAGGTAGAGCGGTTTCTCATTCGTTTTTCAACGTTACCTGGCAGTACATGTAAGTTTTGCTTTGTCGAGAATTGATTGTGTGCATAGGCAAAATTTCTTAGCAAGCCTTTGCTGGTGTGTTCCCAATTAGTGGATAAGGTTAGGGATAGCATAAGTCTGAGACCGCTTACATTATACCACAGATATAAGGAAATAAGCAAAACTGTGTGAGGATTAAGTTGTTTTTTACGGTGTATACCACTTTTTGCCACACTAGCGAATTGGCCCACTCGCATTCTGTAGGTATCAAAATCATCCATTTTGATTCGGTTTGGGAGAACAGCAGAAGCGAGTGGGCCCCTCTGATTGCCCGACCAACCAGGCCCTGGTCACTTTCGCTTGGGTCAAAGAGCATGATTGTAATTATGAAAGCTTACTTCTCTAAATGCAAGGTGAGGAAGTCTTCCTCGGATTTACATGCTTGTTGCCTTGCCTGTAGTCGATGCACTCCTACGGATTCTTATCTTACTTGTTTACATTGGGATGACAGACATTGGAGACAGGTGTTGCGGTACGTCATTGGCAGTGAGGTTCCTATGCCGGAGCTGTCACCGTAGGATAATTTGAGTTTTTCAGTTTCTTTTTCAGAGGAACAAGAACATAGTGATGGTATTGCGACACTCTTCCAAAGTGAGCTGCCGTCGTTGTGCTCTAATGAGCAAACAGAAATGGCTGCTAAGGTGTTCCTTAACATTAATCAGGGAATAAGACCTCTTATTCCAGCAGCCAGTTCGACCGGTGAAGTGGCCAACCCGATAGTGGGAGCCGTAACACTGGGTAAGTCTGTTGCGATCGAAGGAAGTGTAGAATTGGGTAGAGCGAGCACCTCAAAAACTAAAGCTCACCCAGTGACGATGGCAAAAGGGAGGAAGCTTGCAAGTTTCTCTTTGGGAGGCACAGCGAGGTTTGGTAGACCGCGAACGGGAGAGCCTTCTCTAACCCAGCAACATTTGGGGCCAAATGTTGTTTTGAGAAACTTGCCTGAGCCGGAGCTAACGTCCACACCCGACACTCGGGACACTCCATCTATACTGCATCTGGGGTCAGCTGCAGTCATGGCTTCTTCCTCAACTTCAGAAAAGCACACACGCTAGCTACCCGACTTCGGATATCCAGGCAGCTGCACGAAGACACGTGAAGTTGGGTCATTTGGTATCTAGTGATCTGAGGCTTTATTCATTGTGACGCATGGAGAAGAGATCTACGTTGGGATCTCCATCCCATGGGCCAGGAGCGGCAAAAACAGAAGACCGCTGTTCCTCAAACCTCTGTAATGGACTTACTGTCACAGATTGCGCAGGTCATCGCAGCTTCCCAGCAAGTGCAAGAGCAGCCTTCTGCAGACTCCGGTGGTGAGCTGTCGGACAGTTCTGGGTCGGTCTGGTCATCTGTACGTACATATGCGGTTGACCGAAATTCTCAGCTGAATCAATCGGATGGAGAAAGGGACAAGAAAGAGGATTACCCTTCCCTTTCGGAACAACATATGGTAGCAATGAATTTCATTCATCAATACTATCCTGACCTTGTTCCACCTGACAAGCTGTGACTGCTAGGCAGAAACCAACCATGTTAATGGCGCCATATTCAACCTAGCACGCGCCAAGAAGAAAGGAGGTTTCTTATCTGCATCTTCAATCAATATGCCGTTTCCTGGACCACGTTATTTTAAAACGGTTGGAGAAGATGCCCACAGAGCTCCTCTGCGTTTGGATGAGCAGGCTGGGGATTTAGATGTCCTTGCCTACATCATTCAATTTACGCTCGGACATGATGGATTCTTCTATTTCATCTAATAGAGCAATTCTGGATGCTATGTCCTACGCAGACCATATCACCAGGGCTATGGCACAATGTCAAAATGGGAAGGAATTTGGGGACGTTTGTTCCTCTCTAAGAGTTCTTTTCAGGGCAGGGATTTCATTGTAACTTGGTAGGATGACTCCAAATAATGTCTGGATGAGAACGTCCCCTTTTGGTTGCAATCATTCAGCCTTGATGGCTGCCCAAGCCCAAAAACCTTTAGCATAGTCTATAGGTCGTATTTATGGAAGGATTTCATTGTAACTTGTTAGGTTGACTCCATATAATGCCTAGATGATGAGATTGGTCGTGATTGGTGAACTGTGATGGCTACAGGCGCCCAAAGCCCGAAAACCTTGTGCACAGTCTACAGGTCATATTTATGAAGGGATTTCATTGTAACTTGGTAGATAATGACCAGATGAGAACGTCCCCTTTTGGTCGCGATCATTCAACCACGATGGCTGCCCGAGCCCAAAACCAAACAACTTTAGTACAGACTACAGGTCGTATTTGTGAAGGGATTTCATTGTAACTTGGTGGAATGACAGCATAATGTCAAGATGAGGACGTCCCCTTTTAGTTGCAGTCGGTCAACCGTGATGGCTACACAGGCCTGAAGCCCGAAAACCTTTAGTACAGTCTACAGGCCATATTTATGAAGGGATTTCAATGTAACTTGATAGGATGACTCGTTTTGGAATAATTTCACTGTAACTTTGTAACTTTCGTTGACATACGTTAACTGTGAGGGCCACATACATTAACTGTGAGGTCCACATTAACCCACCCCTCAAGTCTTTAGTACAGTCTACACCTCAAATTATTTTTATTAAAAACATAGCATAGCATACAGGGAACAGAAATTAACATATTCCCAATTATCACAATTCTTGTCTTATTTCATAATCCTTTCATAAACATTGAACATTATCCTTTTCATCAAACACAACACACAGACAAGTTAAACTACAGTGTCATTGACACTTTCATTTTTCTAGAGTTATGGGGCTTTTTCCACTTTTTCAACTTAGAAACCCTTGGCGGGAGATACCGGTTGCGTTGCACCTTGTTTGTTCTCATTTACAATCTGATTCCATTTCACACTAAAATCTTTTATTTGACACCAAAAAAATTCACATGGCACCAAAGAAAAATTCCACTTGGCACCAAAAGAATTTGGGCCAGCATGAACATTGGGCCTAAGAAAGCGATTTTTTTTATCTTTTTGGGATTTTACAATCACATTTTATGAAGGGGCTATAAGTGTTAATCATATCCATCCTTACAACCTTTTGGTTTCCAGATATCTTCTGTATGCATTCAGAATATTTTTATACTGTACCAATGACCCAGACTTAGCTGGTGCTAACTCTAAAATGTCTAGGGCCAAATGCAAATTTTACCCCCAATCCCCGAAATTTGCATCTAAAACCGAAAATTACATGTCCTATATGGTCCTCCATACTTTTACTCCACTGCACATGCGCAGTGTCAAGCAGGTATCGAAATTGGCGCAATTATCATTCTTTGTTTGGCCCTCAATATAGTTACACTTCACTGTTATATGTGCTTGTAAATCTCAGTTTTTAAGGATGCCAGACATAATTATGAGAGAAATGGTGGATATAAGGAGGAAATAGAAGGAGGAGAGGAAAAAACAGTGGAAACAAATGTTCAGGGCTGTAACTTATAATTATTTTACGAAATTATTCATGTTACCTATTTTCGAGGCATGACCTTCTTGTGGTCATTCTTGCTATGAATGTTCCATTGTTTAATCAGTGTTTCCTCTCTCCCTTTCCTTTATTCCCCCATAGCTATTCTCCCATGCTTTTGGCTTATTTTTTGTAATGTTTATTACTAAAATTTCTTTGGAGTTTTGGCTTGGAAACAGAATTATGTTCTGGGTTTTTTTCCTCATGTTTACGTCCTCACCCTTCGGTGGTTAGGCGTTTTGGTCTGCATCTACCAACTGATGTTCTACAGTTTCTTCTCTGGAAGTCTCTGTTTTGCATCAGATAGTGTTTAAATTGGTAACTGATTTCGGGCCATGTTTATCAGTGCCTGGAGTCATGTTTCCGGTTTGTTTACACTTTTTGTTTATGTTGACAACGGTCACTTCTTATAGTGATTACTTGTCCTCTGCTTAGCTCAAATCATAGCAAGATACATTAATATTGTCCGTAAGTGTTACATTAATTTTTTGAAATGATTTTAAAATTTTTGTTCACAGTTGGGCTTTTTTGGGATCCATTTGGGCTCATTGTTGCCATTGGGAACTTGGGCTCTTCTGAAAAATTTTTCAAAAAATTTTTTTTGGGGAAATTATTTTCTTTTGAAATGTTATAATGGATTATAATATATTATGTATATTATTTCAAGGTTAGTGCGACTAATATGACTGTGTATATTTTTTCATGTTGAAAAAATATTCTTCAATTGTAATGCGAGGATATCTTCCTCTAATTCACAGGTTCATTGTGTTTCTTATAGTCAATGTAGTCACTCTAATTCTTGATCTGTGTGTGTTGATTGATATGACAACGTTGGAGACGTGTGTCATGATATTTTGTTAGCGCTGAGGGGTCCATTACGGTCCTCTCTCTGTAGGGTCACTCTATTTTATCAGTTTCTTTTTCAGAATTCAGAGTGATGTTTCCGTGATGTCTTCAACAAGTGTGTCTCCGTCATTTCAATATTTGGGCTAGCGGGAAGTGCTCAAGGAATTACTACAATTGCCGGGAGTTCGCTAGTTCGATCGAAGGCATTGATCCCCCGCTAGTCCGCCCGGTGTCGCGACCATTCACCAGGAAAGAATGGCTCAGCACCCGGGTTCGTCCATCGCGGTCCAGGGAAGCAGATTGGGTGATGCAAGCACTATAAAACATCACATGTGCACACCCAGCAATGACGGATCCGAGGATAGTACGGAGGAAGCCTGTCAGTCCGGTAGCTAGCTCGTCCAGGTCCACCCGGACTGCGAGCGAGAGAGGCCCCCTCTCTCTTGCATCAACATCTGCGCCACTATGTTGTTGTATGTTGTTAGCTTAGTCGGAGCTTACGTCCACTCCTCCTGCTCAGGACAATCCGTCGCATGACAGTCCGACGCGGCTGTTATATTGGCTTCCTCATCCTCGTCAACACATCCTCGTCAACACACACGACCGCACCTTGGCTATGTGACCACAGATTTCCAGGGGACTTTCGCATATTATATAAATGCACGATTGAACGTACGAGGTTCCGAGAAAGCTGGGTTGGTACGTTCTGCTGCAGGTTCAGGCTCGGAAGACCAAGAATTACAAGTGGTCCGACAGGAATGCTGAAGGGATACGGATGAGTTGTATTTTCCCTTTCAGAACAATATAATTGCTGTAGAGTGCATCCGGCATTATCTTCTGACGTTGTTCCTCCGGACCAAAATTGCTGCGTTGCCGGATAAGAGACTGATAGCGCCACTGGACTCAGAATTCTTATCGGTTTAGGGACATCATCCCTCAGTTTCCGACATAGTCCAGATATGTCTCATGGATATTTGATCTGTTGAATGACGCTATATTTCTATAACTTGCTACCTAAATGGGCAGGTTTCTTATCGGCAAATGCGCTACATCTGCCTTTCATCAATTTAACTGGTAGAGTGCTGGAAGCCCATATCCTTGCTTTATTCTGAAGTGCAGGCACCACAGCTTGAAGGCTTATTTTCAGTGGATGTGCTTTGTATTATCTCTGAAGTGATATTATTTAGTCTGTAAGGGTTTGCCCTGTTACAATTTATGAGAGAGTGCCCACAAGCACTCTCTCATAAATTGTAGCAAGGCAAAGACATGTGTACAAGATTTGATGACCAAAAATAATTTAGCACTCTACCAGTTAAGGAATATTTTGAAACGGCAGGACAGAGCATTCTGAGAGTTCTCTGCGTTTAGACGACCAGGCCAGGACCTAGTATTGTTTATACCGTCGTCAATGTCAATTCCAACCACGATGTTGGAAACGACAATATCGTCTAGCAGGGTCAGCTTAGACGCATCATCGTATGCAGATCACCTTACCAGAGTGTTATCATTACGTCTCAAATGAAAAAGAATTCTAGGATGTACAACCTCCTTAAGAGTTCTTTCAAGGGCCTCACGTAAAACTCCGCCCTTTTAGTGGCAATATGGAGTTGGTTAGACGTGACGTGGCCCTGGCTGCATCCACGCATGTGGATAGTAAGGTGAAAAACTCTCTCAGAGTCGCTCCGGTCTCCAAGAGAGTTTCCTTCGACGGCAAGCTTTCTGCAGTCTTTGATCAGATAACTAAGAAAGCTTCAGACTCTCTGCTATTCAAATCTGCTTCCATAAAGTCGGATTCAGCAGAGAAAAGTAGGACAGGCACTTCTGGAACGAATACGTCCAAGGGAAGTTCCTATAGAGGTTCCTATGCGTCCTCAAGGTCTTACTCTAGAGACTGTCAGGGTAGCGACTCAGGTAGGGGCCGTAATTCTGGCCGAGACATCCGGTCAAACGCCCCTAGGTCGACGGGGCGAGGTGCGGGCCTTGGAGGACATGGCTTCTCCTTCCGCAAGCCTCGAAGGACCAGGAGGTAATGGTTTTAACCTCTATCGTGTACTAGTGAGCGGAAGACTGTCAAGTTTCTCAATTAATTGGGAGTAGATTACGGACATCCCTTTGATTCGAGGGGTGATTTCGGAAGGACTAAATTGTCCTTCAAACGAAAACCTCCGTTAACTCGAAGTCCAAGATGGACTCAGATTCCATCAAGTCTGCAGGAAAGAGGCTCGCTTCCATCAGAAGTCCAGTCTCTTCTGGAATGATCGCGATAGAGATCGTAGAAATCCAGGAATTTCCAGGTTTCTACAACCATCCTTTTCTGGTTCCAAAACCAGACGGCTTGTTCCGTCCATTCATAATTCTGAGCTGGATAAACAATCTGATCGTGGCTCCAAGTTTATATATGGAGTCCATCCAATCGGTCAGAGCGAGTATTCGGGTGTACGACTATGCTACATGCATAGATCTCAAGATGCGTACTTTCACGTCATGGTACATCAGGCGTTCAGAAAGTATCTTCACTTCTTCATCATAGGAGTCGTGTATCAGTTCCGAGCAATGTGCTTCAGTCTGAATCTAGCCCCCTGGGCTTTCACTCGAATAACGAACTCGGTAATGACTCATTTCTGAGCTCATTCGTTTGCGATAACGTCGGCCCACCTGGACGACATTCTTCAGAGGTACGGCAATGAGTTAACGCTTCAGAACTATGTGCAGAATCTGCTTCTATTGCTCCGACGTCTCGGTTTCATAAGTAAATGAGGAGAAGTTGGATCTGGTATCATCCAAGTCATTCACCCACCGGGGGATGAGCTTCGAAACACACAACATTCTCGTTCGTCTGCCGTTACCTCAGCGAGAGATCTCATGAGACTGATACGTTTGTGCGAAGCTGCCGCGATTTTATTCCGATGGGGCAGTTACGCACTTGTCCTCACCAATTTCTTCTGATCCAGAATTGGAGGGTGAAGATTTTTTCACTCGATACGGACATCTTCTTGTCAATCAAGTGAATAAGAGATTCTGACATGGGCAGGTTTTCATTGGTTAACTCAGGGAGTTCCACTGCAATTGCCGGATCCAAGTTTTACAGTTTTGACGGATGCCAGTCAAACAGGTTGGGTCGTATCATTGAGCCCAATGGATTTGAAGGGCCAGGGTCTTTGGGATCCGTAGTTCCTAATCAAGCACATTAACATCAAGAATGATGTCATTTTGGCTTGCGCTACGTTATTGGATGAACGTTATTCAGAATGCTCATGTGCTAATTCTGTCCGAAAATTCGATGGTATTAGCGTATTTTCGGAACTGGGGAGACACTCATTCCATTCTGTTATTCATGTTAACGGAAGGAATCTTTCTGTTTGTACTAGAACATCAAGTTCTCCTATCGGTCTGTCATATTCCGGGTCGTCTGAACGTATTAGCGGACTCCCTTCACGGAGGGGCCGCTTGTTGATGCCAGAATGGACTTTCAACAAACGAGTATTCAATCAGATTTGCTACCAAGGAGAGCAGCATATGATCGACTTTTTCATGATGCATCTCAACAATCAGTTGCAGACGTATGTGTCACAATGTTTGGATCTTCGAGCGTTTGCAGTAGACGCTCTATCAATCTCGTGAGACGGAATAATAGGATATGCGTATCTTCCAGCGCCGTTGATTCAGCAGATATTGCTCAAGTTATATATCTCAATGCAAAATTCTGTTGGTAGCATTTCTAGCTCCACAAAGACCATGGATTAATCTACTCAGGCGTCTGTTGTGGGACATGCCGTGGAAGCTTCCTCCACGTTTCAATCCATTCTATGGTCAGATGGATTCAATTTACTATCAGTACTGCTTATGATGATATCTTCAATCAGCAGTCTGTGCTTTAGTTTTAAGCTCATGAAGTAAGAGTTCTTTCTACATCATGGGCTTATGCTAATAATGTTGCTATTACAGATCTAATGAGGGCTGCATATTGTTCTTAGCCCTCCACTTTCTCGAATTTGTATCTGAGAAATATTGAGTCCTTTTCTGCAGATCTGCATTGTTTAGGTCCGTTATATTTTTATACTGTACCAATGACCCAGACTTAGCTGGTGCTAACTCTAACAAAACCAGGGCCAAACACAAATTTTGCCCCCCAATCCCCAAAATTTGCATCCAAAGCAAAAAGAAAACATGTCCTAAAGGCCCTCCATACTACGCCTCTACTGCGCATGCGCAGTGACGCAGACATCCCGAAATTGGCGCCAATTATCATTCTCTGTTTGGCCCTTCATCAGTCAACATCTCACTTATCTTTGTGCTTGTAAATCTCAGTTTAAAGGATGCCAGACACGTAATTTTTGGAGAAAATGTGATTCTAAGGAGGATAGAAGGAGGAGAGGAAAAAGAAGTGACAAAAAATAATCAGGGCTGTACTTAAAATTTTTTGGTGAAATTATGTTAAGTTGCCTATTTTCGAGGCATGGGCCTCTTGTTGTCATTCTTGCTAAATGTTGCACTGCTTATTCAGTGTTTCCTCTCCCCTAGCCTTCTAAAGTCCCCCCTTGCAATTCTCCCATGCTTTTGGCATATTTTTGAGAAAGTTCATTTCTAAAATTTCCTGGGAGAGTTGCTTGGTTACAGAATGTTTTCTGTTATTTTCCCCATAGTTACGTTTTCACCCATGGGTGTATAACGTTGTGTTCTGCATCTTCCATCTGATGTTCTGCAGATTCTCCCCTGGGAGTCTCTGTTTTGCATCAGATAGAGTGTAATTTTGATGACTGATTCCGGGCCACTTTTTTCAGTTCCTGGAGTCATGTTTTCTGGTGTTTTACACTGTTTGTTTACATTGGCAACAGCCTTTTTTGAGGGGGGGCTGTTTGCCTTTGCTGTAGTTTATCTCACTATAAGATACATTTATATTATCCGTAAGTGTCTCATTAATTATTTAATATAAATTTAAAATTTTTGACCACACTTTGCCATCGGATCCATCGGGGCTCAACGTTACTTTTCAGCAACTTGGGCTTCGTTGAAAAAATATTTTTTCAAAATTATTTTGATTTGCAATTGTTTTTTCATTTATTAATGGATCATGTTATTATGTATCTTTGTGTCAGGGGTTTTTGCGAGTAACTAGGACTTGCTGTTGTTCTTTCACAATGAAGGGACATTGTTCAAATTGTAATAGGAAGAAATCTTCCTCTGACTTTCATGATCATTGTATTAATTGTAGTCAGTGTTCTCGCATTAATCCCTGTCCTATATGTGAATATTGGGATGAGAAACATTGGAAACGTGTGTCACGATATGTTGTTTCTGGAGAAAGGGCTATGCCGGCTCTTTCTCTGCAAGGTCACTCTACTCTCTCAGTTTCTATTTCAGAGGAACAAGAACAGGGTGAGGTTTCCATGTTATCTTCTACAAGTGTGCGTCCGTCGTCACAAATGAATTCAGAGCTAGCGGCAAAAGTGCTCATGGAGATTAGACAAATGTCGTCCGCTAGCTCGCCCGGTGTAGCGTCCATTCACCGAATGGTTCGGCAGCCGGGTTCGTCCGATGCAGTCCAGGAGGAAATTTTAGGTGATGCGAGCACTATAAACATAATAGATGCACACCCAGTGACGGCGGATAGTATGCGAGAACGGAGGAAGCCTTTGAGTCCGGTTCCTAGCTCGTCCAGGTCCAGCCGGGCCGCGAGCGAGAGAGGCCCCTCTCTCGTACAACAACATCTGGGACCAGATGTTGTGGTACAAAATGTGTCTTTAGCGGAGCATACGTCCGTCGCTCGGGACGCTCCGTTGTATAAGCAGTCCGCGGAGACTGTTAAGGCTTCCTCTTCTCGTCAGCGCACATGACCGCACCTTGGCTGCGTGACCGCCGATATATTGCCAGCTTCGCCGATCAAGGGTTCTTCGGCGACCAGGTCACACCATCCGGCAGCCAGGGATTCGAGACCGATGGACTCCGGATGTTTGCATAGAAAAAGTATGCGGGAGCCATCTGATGCGGAGCTGCCCTCGGCGAAGCAGCGGAAGACTGCGCCTCCGCAGGTCTCGATGCCGGACATTCTTGTGCAGATAGCACAGCTTATCGCAGCATCCCAGCAGCCGACAGAAACGGTGTCGGATCGAGAATTATCCGACGGCGCTGGGTCGGTACGCTCCGCCGAAGCATCGGGGGCGGACGACCGGGATCATCATGAGGTCCGACCGGATGGTGAAAGGGATACGGATGATTTGAGCTATCCCTTTCGGAACAACATAAAGCTGCCGTCGACTTCATCCGGCACTTTCTCCCTCAAGTTGTTCCGTCGGGCCAGACTGCTGCGGTTCCGGACAAGAGGATTATAGCGTCATTGGACTCTGAATTTTTTGAGCGGTTCAGGGACATCGCTCCCGAGTTTCCGATGCAGTCCAAAAATGTTGCAAGAACATTTGAATTATTGAACGACGCTATATTTAAACTTGCTTCCAAGACGGGGAAAGCAGGTTTCTTGTCCGCTAATACTCTCAACCTGACTTTCATTAATGCTAGGAATAAATTTGATATGGCAGGACAGGGTATACCGAGAGTTCCTCTGCGTATGGACGACGAGGCAGAAGACTTAGAGCTATCATTACCGTCGTCGACTTCTATTCCAACCGCGGTGTTGGAAACAGCTATTGCGTCTAACAGAGCCAATTTAGATGCCTTATCTTACGCAGATCACCTTACTAAGGCGTTATCACTGTGCCTTCAAGGGAAAGAGTTTCAGGATATACAATCCTCTTTAAGACTTCTTTCAAGGGCAGTAGCTTATTCCACGTGTAACTCCGCCCTTTCAGTGGCAAATCTGGAGTTGGTTAGACGTGACGCAGCCCTAGCTACATCCACACTTGTGGATTCTAAGGTGAAGAACTCTCTTAGAGTCGCTTCGGTCTCCGGAGAACTTCTCTTTGACGGCAAGCTTTCTGCTATTTATGATAAAATTACAAAGAAAGCTTCGGATTCTCTGTTGTTCAAATCTGCCTCTAAGAAGCCGGATACAGCAGACAAGAATAAGACAGGCACTTCTGGGTCTAATGCGCCCAAGAGAGGTTCCTATAGAGGTTCCGGTGGGTCCTCTTGGTCTTATTCGAGAGACCGTCAGGGTAGCGACTCTCGTTCGGGACGTCCTTCGGGCCGGGACAATCGGTCGGACGCCCCGAGGTCGACGGGGCGTGGTGCGGGTCGTGGAGGACGTGGTTTCTCCTACCGCAGACCTCGCAGGTCCAGGAGGTGATGGCTTAAACCTGTATCGCGTACCGGTTGGCAGAAGGTTGTCGAGCTTTTCACAAGAATGGGCGTCGATTACGGACGACCCTTGGGTGAGAGGAGTGACTTCGGAAGGTCTAAAGATATCCTTCAAACGAAAGCCTCCATTAACTCGCAGTCCAAAGTGGACTCAGCTTCCGTCAAATCCGCAGAAAAGAGACGCTCTGTTATCAGAGGTGCAGTCTCTTTTAATGAAGAACGCGGTAGAGGTCGTAGAAAACCAGGAAACTCCGGGATTCTACAGCCATCTGTTTCTGGTTCCGAATCCAGACGGCTCGTTCCGTCCAGTCATAGATTTGAGCTGGATAAACAAGCTGATCGTCGCTCCGAAATTTTATATGGAGACGCTTCGATCGGTCAGAGCGAGTATTCGGGTGAACGATTATGCAACAAGCATAGATCTCAAAGATGCGTACTTTCACGTCATGGTACATCCGACATTCCGAAAGTATCTACGCTTCGCAGTCCTAGGAGTGGTGTATCAATTCCGGGTGATGTGCTTCGGGTTGAATCTAGCACCCTGGGCTTTCACTCGGGTAATGAACTCGGTAATGATCTATTTCCGAGCTCATTCGTCTGCGGTAACGTCGGCCTACCTGGACGACATTCTTCAGAGGTACGGCAACGAGTTAATGCTTCAGAACGATGTTCAGAATCTACTTCTATTGCTCCGACATCTCGGTTTTATAGTAAACGAGGAGAAGTCGGATCTGGTGCCGTCCAAGTCATTCACTCATCTGGGAATGAGCTTCGAGACGCACAACAATCTCGTTCGTCTGCCGTTAACCGGAGCGAAATTAGTCAGTTGTTACGCTTGCTATTGTCTGCACGCAGACAAAGTCACAGCGAGAGAATTTATGAGACTGATAGGTCTGTGCGGAGCCGCTGCGGATCTCATTCCGATGGGGCGGTTACGTCCTCTTCAAATTTTCTTGACTCAGAATTGGAGTGTGAAAATTCATTCGCTCGACGTAGACGTTTTCTTGTCAGATCAAGTGAAACAAGAGATTCAGACTTGGGCAAACATTCAGTGGTTAACTCAGGGAGTTCCGCTGCAGTTGCCGGATCCGAGTTTTACCATTATGACGGATGCCAGTCAAACAGGTTGGGGTGCATCATTAATCCCAACGGATTCGAGATGCCAGGGTCTTTGGGATCCGCAATTCCTGTGCAAGCACATAAACATCAAGGAAATGATGTCAATTTGGCTTGCGTTACGTCACTGGATGGACATTATTCACAATGCTCATGTCCAAATCCTATCCGACAATACGACAGTAGTGGCGTATATACGGAATCAGGGAGGCACTCATTCAGTTCCGTTGTTCAATCTAACGGAAAGAATCCTTCTGTTTGCGCTAGAACATCACGTTCTTCTTTCGGTTCGTCACATACCGGGTCGTCTAAATGTGCTAGCAGACTCCCTTTCACGAAAGGGTCGCTTGTTGCCGTCGGAGTGGACTCTCAACAAACAAGTATTCAATCAGATTTGCTACCAATGGGAACGGCCAATGATAGATTTATTTGCGACACATCTCAACAATCAGTTGCAGACGTATGTGTCTCCGTGTCCGGATCGAAGAGCATTTGCAGTAGACGCTCTGTCGATCCCCTGGGACGGAATGATAGGATATGCGTATCCTCCAGCGCCGTTAATTCAACAAGTATTGCTAAAGATAAAACAATCTCAATGCAAGATTCTGTTGGTAGCATCTCTGTCGCCACAGAGACCGTGGATAAATCTACTCAGGTGTCTGTTGTGGGACCTACCGCGAAAGCTTCCTCCATGGGAGGATCTTCTTTCGCAGGGGAAATCGCGCCAACTCCATCACAACCCGCAAGGTCTCAACCTTCACGTTTTTCCGTTGTGCGGTCCTTCTTGCATGGCAAGCACTTTACAGGACGAGCAGTGGACGCGATTTCTAACTGTAGGAGGACCTCCTCTTTGCTAAACTATGCGGCTAAGTGGAAGGTTTTTCGTCGTTGGTGTAGGGATCATTCTGTAGATATATTCGATCCCTCTATACCAGACATTGCAAACTTTCTAGTATACTTGTTTGACGAAATCAAACTGCAGCCTGTTACTATTAAGGGTTATAGGTCTATGTTATCTGATACCTATGCACATCATGATAGTTTACAAATTGGATCTAATGTCTCTTTATCGAAGTTGGTTAGAAACTTCTCGATAAATAGACCCAGAACTCTTAGATTAATTCCTAAATGGAATTTAGCTTGGGTTCTTCTTAAATTGAAGGAAAAGCCATTTGAACCTCTTGGGACAGTAGATTTCAAATTCTTATCTTATAAGACAGCTTTTCTCTTAGCTTTCTCTTCTGCTCGAAGAGTCAGTGAGCTTCATGCACTGTCAGTGGATGATTCTCACTATCGTAGTGTCGGGAACACTATCACCTTCACTACTAATGTGGGTTTTTTAGCTAAGAATCAGGCTCCTAATAAATATCCGGAACCTATTGTTATTAAGGCTCTTCCGTCTTCAGACGGGCGTAGGCCTTTACTCTGTCCTGTTAGAGCGTTACGTATCTATAAACAGAGATCTCAGTTTATCAGAAAGGGACGAAAACGTTTCTTTCTGTCTTTGATGCCTAATAGAAAGGACATTTCGGTCCATTCTATTGCTAGATGGATTCAATTAACTATCCGTACTGCTTATGAGAGTTTATCTTCTTCTCAGCAGTCTGTGCTTAAGATTTCCGCTCATGAAGTAAGAGCTCTTGCTACTTCTTGGGCTTATGCTAATAGTGTTGCTATTACAGATTTAATGAAGGCTGCTTGTTGGTCTCAGCCGTCCACATTTACGAATTTTTATCTCAGAAATATTGAGTCCATTTCTGGAGACCTGCATTGTTTAGGTCTGTTATCTGTTGCTCAGAATGTCGTCCACTAAACAGTTGCAACTATAGTTATGCAGGCTTTCTGTTCCGGCAGTGACTCCGTCCGGCTGCCCTCTTCGCTCTGGGCTATTTGACCCAGGGCAAGGGGAAGGGGGGGGGGGGGGGGGGGGTGTTCCCTTAGGTCACCTGCTTTATAGTGAAAAGCAAGGGAATGCCTCCTCCAAGTCAGTATTTCTGAGTCGCTTCTGGGATGGTTTTAAAGTGTAATATTAATGTTAAAATTCATTCATGTCTTATTTTTAAAGTGTAGCTCGGTGTGAAGCATTTGTATATGTCAAGTGTCAAACGGGCTTTAATATACAATACTCGGACACTTTTAAATGACTATAAAGAGTCTCAATTCTCTGGACTACTTTATTTATTGGCTTACTTTAAAAATAATTAGTATAAGGGATATACTGGATGTTAATAGAGAACATGAATGTTATTGTGCTCAATTATTAAGGGTAGTGTATCTTTCTAATTTAATATTAAATAAGAAAGATACATGTAAAGCCTAATACTCCTTTTCTCCTTAAGGGGTTACCTCTTTACTATATAGTTGAGCTTATTGGATTTTCCTCTATGTCCTAGGCCCTCCAGCCTGTTTACTATTCAGCTAAGTCTGGGTCATTGGTACAGTATAAAAATGTTAAAAAATTTATAGTAATTTATATATTTTTTATACTTACCAATGACCCAGACGGGGATGGCCCTCCCTGGAGTTGGGAACTCTTGCCTCCCCGCTGAGTACATAGCGCTGACCAGGCACTGCCAGTAAGAATGATAATTGGCGCCAATTTCGGGACGTCTGCGTCACTGCGCATGCGCAGTAGAGGCGTAGTATGGAGGTCCTTTAGGACATGTTTTCTTTTTGTTTTGGATGCAAATTTTGGGGATTGGGGGGCAAAATTTGTGTTTGGCCCTGGTTTTGTTAGAGTTAGCACCAGCTAAGTCTGGGTTATTGGTAAGTATAAAAAATATATAAATTACTATAAATTTTTTAACTTTTCACTCAGAATGTCGTCCACTAAACAGTGGCAACTATATATATGTAGGCTTTTGGTTCCGGCAGTGACTCTGTCCTGCTGCCCTCTTCACTCTAGAGTATTTGATCCAGGGCAAGAGGAAGGAGGGGGGGGGGGGTGTTCCCTTAGGTCACCTGCTTTATAGTGTAAAGCAAGGGAATACCTCCCTTGGAGTCAGTAATTACGAGTCGGTACCGGGATGGTTTTAAAGTAAAGCTAATGTTTACTCATCTATGTAATATTTTTTAAGTGTTGCTCGGTGTGAGACATTTGTATATATCACGTATTAATCGGGCGTTAATATGCAATCTTCGGACACTTTTATATGAGTATATAGAGTCTCATTTTGCGGGACTTCCTTATTTATTGGCTTTCTTTTAAAAAATATTAGTATAAAGGGTTATACTGGATGTTAATAGAGATTGATGTTATTGCACTCAATTACAGAATGATGTTGTGTCTTTCTTTTTGATACAAATAAGAAAGATACATGTAAAGCCTATCTCTCATTTTCTCCTTCAGGAGATAATTCTGTTTTCATGTAATTGAGTCTATTGGATTTTCCTTTATGTCCTAGGCCCTCCAACCTTTTTACTATTCAGCTAAATCTGGGTCATTGGTACAGTATAAAAATGTTAAAAAATTTATAGTAATTTATATATTTTTTATACTTACCAATGACCCAGACGGGGATGGCCCTCCCATGAGTTGGGAACTCATACCTCCCCGCTGAGTACATAACGCTTACCAGGCACTGGTTGTAAGAATGACTTTTGGTGGCAATTTCGAGACCTCCTTGACACTGCGCATGTGCAGTGGAGTAAAGGTATGGAGGACCATATAGGACATGTAATTTTCGGTTTTAGATGCAAATTTTGGGGATTGGGGGGTAAAATTTGCGTTTGGCCCTAGATTTTTTAGAGTTAGCACCAGCTAAGTCTGGGTCATTGGTAAGTATAAAAAATATATAAATTACTATAAATTTTTTAACTTTTTAATTGTTTTTTTTTTTTCAAGTCAATAAGAAGATGCAGCATTGTATCGACATCATCATTATGGCAACTAAAACTCATAAGTGCTTTCTACAATAACAAGAAAATACAAGATGAGAAAACAGAAAATGAACTTATACAACAGGAGTTCCTTCTAGGTTTACACAGCTATTTGGAAGATGTGTTTGATAAATGGATGAATGGTAGGAGAGATCTGTGTACATTTCATGCTTATGTGCTATTTTCTGTGGACTGATGTGATTAATTAAATTAATTAATTTTTTCAAGGTCGGTACAGGACCTAGAAAAGTCGTGGAAATTGAAAAATATTATTCCAGACCTGTAAGTCCTGGAAAAATAGGGGTATTTTTGCTTCTTGTCTGGAAAAATTATGGATATTTCCCCTGAAGTATAACACTAAAATGAAACTTGCTAAAAAACATGGCCACAAAACATTGTGAAGTTTGATTCAGCATGAAGTCTTTGTGATTCATTCATTAAATGTTGCCTATTATTATATATCCTTACAATTCTTTTATATGGTAGTGAGAACAAACATGGACTTTTTCAAGCATCTGGTCATGGAAAAGTTTAGGACTTTTCCGTGACTAGATGCTTGAGAAATTCCACTTTTGTTTCCAGATTTTCCCCTGAAATCTCATGAAAGTTTTGGAAAATTCACATGAAATCCTGAAAAAGTCATGGAATTTTAACTTCAGAAAAGTGTATGAACCCTGTTTATTATATATCGATCATTGTGATACAGACTGGATTTCGGTCATCAAATCTCTCCTGCAGTAACACATGACATGTGATACTGTTGATACTGCCCTCATGCCTGCAGTGTGATAGATTTGGGCAATATACCAAAAAAAACGAACCGATATCATGGGGATACCGGAAAACCGAACCAAACCAATCATTGAATACCGAAACAGTCTGAATATTCAAACTTTCCTACATTCACTATTTATAAGTCTCTTTTGTTGCTTGATAACAGTTGAAAGGTTCATTTTCATGAAACAAGTGACTGATTTTCTTTTCCGTTCTGTTAACCCTCAATGGACTGGGCAACTGTCGTGAATTCCCACTAGACTACAACCTGTACATGATCAACTGCTTTGCAGTGATTTCTAGTCAAGTCTTAGCTGCCTGTTGAGGTCAGGACATATGCTCTGAGATCGCAAAAGCCTGAAATAGGTCTTAAAACATTAAGGTGCATTTAGAAAAAATCACGAAATTAATGTAGATATGATTGGTGGTGGTATAAATAAAGTCACTGTTGAGCTCATTGGCAGTGTCATTTATAGCATTGTGATAGAATGATACTCCCAACAACTTGCTCTGTTTTTCCTGATGTAAATTCCTCTTTGGTACTACAGTGTAACCCACTTAATTGGATATCTCTTAACTGAATAACCCTGTTAATTGAATACAATTTCCCAGCACAAAGCCATTTACCATACCTCCAGTACATATTGACCTGTTAATTGAATATAAGTTATAGAGTAAACAACTCCTGTTAATTGAATATAAAATCTTGCAACCTGTCGAGAAATTACCCTCACTCTCCCCAGTTTTCCTTTATTTATATACCTATTTGGCCTCAGTACATCCAATACAGGCGCTTAATCTATTATATTTTGTTTGACAGAGCTCATGGAGCTCTGTCAAACAAGATATAATAAAATAAATGCTAAGTTTCTCTCCAGAATACAGGAAAATGACACCCACCCTGTTGATTGAATACTCCTGTTAATTGAATAATTTTCATTGGCAAAGTAGCTATTCAATTAACGGGGTTCCACTGTATCAGCAAATCTCAGTCAAGTCAGATATTGAATACCGAATTGATAACAAGGAGGTATACCCCCAAAAAATAACAAAATGGATATCAAAATTCCAATACCATCCATCTCTTTAAGCAATCACACTAAGTAAAATTATAAGAATAAATAGACAGAACACGATGTGTGTTTGAATTGGTGGTTGTTTTACATAACGAGTTGGAATGGCATAGTCATATTTCGTGAGAGAGGCTCGAGCGAAATATGATTACGCCATTCCACCGATTCAAACACACATCGTGTTCTGTGTTTATTACACAACTCATGCATTAAAATTCATTTAAATAAACAAAATTTAATTCCGATGTTTAAACCCAAATGTGAAGAGTCTGTTTGTTTTGATTGAAGCTGTACTGATAAAATGGATCGATAAAAATTCAAAACAACCTTTTCGGAACCAGTGTTTGTTGAAATTAGTATCGCTGTTTCTCTTCGGCTGGTGCCCATTCATGCCTAACCATTTGGTGGCTGTTACTGTTAGTAAAAATATAAGTACAAATATGTGCAGATTTGCAAAACAGCTGGAAGAAACGTTTTTAAAAGAAGTTCGAAACATGTCAAGATGTACAAAGATTTACCGAAATAAAGTTGACCAATTTAGATATAACGGATCCACAAAACGAGATGGCCACGGGACTGGGTTAATGTTCTGGTTGGAAATGATTGGGTTTTTTTTTTTAAATATTATCTCATTTTTGGTTACTGGGTAACTAATTTTTTGTGAACCGACTTTATTTTGCTTTGGACGTTTTCATTTTCACACAAACGCGACAGAGGATCGTTAATTGTAAAACAAAATTTGAAAACTTTTCGAAGCGTAACTAATGACTCAATGGGAAAGGAACTAGTATGAACGGTGCTGGGAAAAAAGTTCCAGCTTGTACATCACCCATTGAATACAGAATCATTTATGTCATAGCAGCTATTCCGTTAAATACAAGGGTTTAAAGTTGAATGGATGTGTAATAACAATGAAATATAAGCCACTTTTCAGTGGCATTCTTTATACAACCACAAATCATATCTACAGTAATTTTTTCGAAATGCACCTCAATGTTTAAAGACCTATTTCAGACTTTTGCGATCTAAGAGCATGTGCCCTGACCATGCCTTTAGGAGGTCATGCTGACAGTAGACAAAACTTTTGGGCAGTGATTTCTAGTCAGGTCTTGGCTGCCTCAACAGGCAGCCAAGACCTGACTAGAAGTCACTGCTAAGCAGTTGGACATGTACAGGTTGTTTTCTAGTGGGAATTCAGGACAGTTGTCCAGTCCATTGAGGGTTAACAAAACTGAATATAAAATAGTCACTTGTTTCATGAAAATGAACCTTTCAACTGTTATCAAGCCTCAACAGGGACTTGTTAGCTCCACCTGACAAAGTCAGCAGAGCTTTTCGGATATCGAGTTGTCCGTCGTCCATCTGTCTGTCCTCGGGCATCAACATTTTGTTTGTCCGAGCCATAATTTCTTTACCACTGAATATTTTTTAACAAAATTTTATAACAGTATGTATTGTCAATAGGCAGTGTGCCATCAATCACAATAAAGTCTGTATCCATCAAGGTCAAGGTCACAGGCAACATGGTAAAGGTAACACTCAGGAAAACGTCAACATTTTGTTTGTCAGCCATAATTTCTTTACCACTGGATATTTTTTAACAAAACTGTATAACAGCATGTATTGTCACTAAGCAGTGTGCCATCAATCATAATAAGGTCTGTATCCATCAACGTTAAGGACTTAAGGTCACAGACTTCCTGGTCAAAGTAACACCAATGTATTTGCCAAATTTTATTATGTTTTCAATTTTTGTCTAATAAACAAAGCTAATGAGCCTTCATTGAACGAGCTCAACAAACTTGTTCCAATGAGGGGCCATAAGCTATGTTTTTGAGACAAAAAATGATGATGATGTCTGCTATCCGTGTTGCGTAAAGGGTTATCAGAATCAGAGATTGGGGATCAAATGTTACCATGTATATGGCTGACCCTGAAAGTAGTTGCCCTGGTTGGAGCTATCATGGCCGAGAGGACTCTTGTAAATAGTGAATGTAGGGAAATTTGGAAATTACGGTTTCGGTGTTCAATGATTGGTTTTGTTCGGTTTTTCATTATCCTTATATCGATAACGGTTTGTTTTTTGGGTATATTGCCCATCTTTAGTTGTTTATGCTATAATGTATTTTGAGGCGGTTGAAATCTTGGCCATTGATACCATTGCAGTCGTAGCAACCTTTGTACAGACAACAGTTTCATTATTTTCAACAGTGGCTAATACACGCAAATACTCCAAGGAAACTTGTGTGAACAGCCCATGTCAGTACTATTTGTAAATTAATTTATCAGTATTATAATAAATGTAGCCTTATTGTGGTCATGATTAGCCATTGTGTAACCAAGCCAGAAAATAAGCAGGCTGTCATCTGCAAAATGAGGTCCCCAGAGGGTGAATTTTGTGATGCTTCCCTGCACAGCAGGGTAGCATCACTAAATTTACCCTCTGTGAACCTCAGTCTGAATCAGGGTCTCAATACTAAACAGAAAGAGGTACCCAGAGGATAAATTGGCCAACTGTATGGGATAGCATCATCAAATTCACCCTCTGGGGACCTCATTCTGCAAATGTCAGACTGCTTATTTTCTGGCCTGACCTTAAACCTTTGAGACTTTAATTATCCTGACATTCAAACGTCACTGGGAATTCAGTTTCTTCAACGTTTTTCAAAATGCGACGTCAAATGTTGGAAAGTACAAATAACAAGACATTTTTCACATTGGTGATTGTCTGGTTGAGGGCTAGATTATTTTTGATGGTCTGAATTTGATTCAAAACTTGTTTTATTGCAAATTATTGGAGAGTGCTTGTGGGCATTCTCCAATAA
Organism: Pictodentalium vernedei; assembly: GCA_031216915.1. Taxonomy (NCBI): domain Eukaryota; kingdom Metazoa; phylum Mollusca; class Scaphopoda; order Dentaliida; family Dentaliidae; genus Pictodentalium; species Pictodentalium vernedei. Next base: position 137,191,526 of record CM062292.1, on the reverse strand, counting down.
TTTGTAATAAAACAAATTTATATAAACGAATTATTATTTGTGTTTGAATATGAAATAGAAGCAAGGAAAGTGTTGGCTTTTTCTCTGGTATCCGCATTTTTTGAAAGCCCTAATAGTGGTTTCTAGCACTCGACCAGTTAAGAAGTCTTGACAGCAGGATTATATTAGTATTTTAAGCTGCGATAACTTTTGGCTCAATGGTTGTCACTGAGTACTATTCGGGAGAAAGTAGGAATTGAGGTTAAAACTTTAAAAAACCAAAAAATAATAACAAAGCAAATGACCACCTTTGATACTTTTGTACATCTTATGATGTACGAAATCAAACAGCGCTGCTGTTTGATTTCGTACATCATAAGATGTACAAAAGTATCAAAGGGTTAAAAGAATAATAAACCCCAATAAATATGTAGCCTTATTAAACTTCAGTACCAACTCTCATTTCAGTGGATCATTACAAATGATTGTTTTTGGTGTAACAGGTGCATGAGATTCAACGACTTAACAGTCTGTCTGCAGCAATTACAGTTTGTTTTTACTGTTGGACATGCCCATATTGTTTTGATAAATGGGTGGGACACAGTAAAAACATTCATACAACAAGAAAAAAATTCTCCTGGACCAGTTACATGCAAGCAAATTAGACATTATTAATGAAAATTTGGTTATATACAATTTACTAGTCGAATTTGTACTGAGAGTGTAGTAAATGGTCAGTATTTCACAAAGATGTGCAATTAGAATGTTGTGTCCAATTAATTGGGTTCTACACCATTTAAATTTCAACCTGATTTTTTTAATTGTAGGTCACTTGGAAGTTTTGATAAAATATTTGAAAGGTGAAGTTTCCAAAGAAGATGATATATCACTGTTGTCGGCTTATGTCACATGGTATGACATACCATGTTCTAAAGAATTGCTTGAAGTATTCACCAAAGGTAAATAATTAAGTCACATTGCATTTGCACTTTTTACACTGGAATGCACTTTTTAACCTCAATGCCCATGGGAAACCTAGAAAGGAATTCAGTGCTTGTTACTTTATTTCATATACAATGATTTCCTGGAGTAAAGATTTCAATGCCTTTCACACTGGTAATTTAACGCTCAATGGGCTAAAGGTTTTTATACATTTTTGATACACTTGGACAATTGACAGCCAGTGGCTTTGTAGTTGTTTCTAGGCAAGTCTTGACTGCCTATATAAGCAGCCAAAAATTGCCTTGAATTAACTGCAAAGGTACTCAGAATGTAACTTGCAAATTTACCCAGAGATGGCAAGTGAGAGCACCACTTTTTTTAGCTCACCTGACTGAAAGTCAGAGTTACTTAAGTGATCACTTTCTGTCTGTCTGTCAGGTCATCCACCCGGTGTGAACTTTACATTATCGATTTCTTCTCATAAACCACTGGGCCGAATTGAACCAAATTTGATATGCTTGTTCCTTATCTGTCAATTCAAGTTTGTTCAAATAAAGTTGTCACGCCCACTGGGGGCACCAATAGGGGCATAATTCTGTTAACACCCCACAAAAGTTTTTTTTTACCTGCGTCGCCAGCGGCAGAGCAGGTCTAGTAACCACTCGACTCTGTCCATCATTCTGTCCGTCAGTCCGTCCAAAACACTTTTTCCGTCAAAGTTTTCTTGGCTTCTATGAAAGGGAATGATTTTATATTTGGTCAGCTGCTTCATAATGATGAGTTGTATCGTGTATCTAATTTTCAGATCTGCCGTGCAGCCACTTCCTGTTTGCCGATACTCTGAAGTCTTTTCATCTCTGTAATCCATTGCATGCAGTGACGTAGGTCCAGACCCGGTATTGGTCTTGGCTTGTTTAAATTAATAAATATTCTCCAAAAACAACCAATCAGAATCTTTTGATACTTGGTACACAACATCCGTAGAGGGTCAGATTCAGATTTCTTCGATACAAATCCCTGCGTTCATATGTGGGCTCTCTATGGGAACCCAAATTTTAACTTAATGCAATATGAGGAAATGTATTTAAAAATCTTCTTCTTTAGATATACAAGTCAAAATCTGTTGATATATGGTATACTGCATCTTTAAGGGAGTCAGCTTTAAGTATGTTCAAGTCAAGTCCTGGAGTCATACTTGGGCTCCCCGTAGGAACCCGAAACTTAAATTGATGTAATATGAGGAATATTCATTAAAAATCTTTTTCAGATCCATAAGTCAGAATCTTTTGATATTAGATATGTAGCATCCTTAGTGAGATGAGATTCAGCTTGCTCAAACCAAGTCCCTGGGTTCATATTTGGGCTCCCTATGGGAACCCAAATTTTAACTTGGTGCAATATGAAGAAATTTATTTAAAAATCTTCTTCAGATCTATGAGTCAGAATCTGTTGATATTTGTATACTGCATCTTTAGATGGATCAGCATGATGTATATTCAAATTAAGTCCCTGGAGTCACATTTGGGCTCACTGTGGGAGCCCGAATTTTAACTTGGTGTAACATGAGGAATATTTTTTAAACATCTTCTTCAGATCCATCAATCAGAATCTTTTGATATTTGGTATGTAGCATCCTTAGCGGGATGAGATTCAAATTTGTTAAAATCAAGTCCCTGGATTCATATTTGGGCTCCCTATGGGAACCAAATTTTCACTTGGTGCAATATGAAAAAATTTATTCAACAATCTTATTCAGATCTACAAGTCATAATCTCTTGATATTTGGTATACTTGGTATACTGCATCTTTAGGGAGTCAGCTTTTAAGTTTGTTCAAATTAAGTCCCTGGAGTCATAATTGGGCTGACTGTGGGTGTCCGAATTTTAACTTGGTGTGACATGAGAAATATTTTTTTTAAATCTTCTTCAGATCTGTCAATCAGAATCTTTTGATATTTGGTATGTAGCATCTTTAGTGGGATGAGATTCAAGTTTGTTCTAATCAAGTCAATGGGTTCATATTTGGGCTCCCCATGGGAACCCAAATTTTCACTCGGGCAATATGAAGAAATTTATTCAACCAGCTTCTTCATATATACCAGTCAAAATCTCTTGATATTTGGTATACTGTATCTTTAGGGGGTCAGCTTTAAGTTTGTTCAAATTAAGTCTCTGGAGTCATATTTGGGCTACTTGTGGGAGCCTGAATTTTAACTTAGTGTAACATGAGGAATATTTTTTTAAACCTTTTACAGATCCATCAGTCAGAATCCCCTTAGGGCCTCATGTTGTAGTAACAATTGATCAAAGTCGGAACTAGGCCTTTACAGGTTCATTGAAGTCTCCTCGATGATACTGCTTTGCATTAGTAGGACTAAAAATGTAATCAGTTATATCTTGTTTGGCAGATCTCGCATCACCCTGTCAAACAAAATATTGCAAGGGAAATATCGCAGGTTCATTATGGAAAATTTTTGCTACTGAAAATGTCAGGTTTTTAACATCAAAGTGCAGATAGGTAAATTTCTGAGACATTTTAATTTTAACTTGGTGTGACATGAGAAATATTTTTTTTAAATCTTCTTCAGATCTGTCAATCAGAATCTTTTGATATTTGGTATGTAGCATCTTTAGTGGGATGAGATTCAAGTTTGTTCTAATCAAGTCAATGGGTTCATATTTGGGCTCCCCATGGGAACCCAAATTTTCACTCGGGCAATATGAAGAAATTTATTCAACCAGCTTCTTCATATATACCAGTCAAAATCTCTTGATATTTGGTATACTGTATCTTTAGGGGGTCAGCTTTAAGTTTGTTCAAATTAAGTCTCTGGAGTCATATTTGGGCTACTTGTGGGAGCCTGAATTTTAACTTAGTGTAACATGAGGAATATTTTTTTAAACCTTTTACAGATAAATCAGTCAGAATCCCCTTAGGGCCTCATGTTGTAGTAACAATTGATCAAAGTCGGAACTAGGCCTTTACAGGTTCATTGAAGTCTCCTCGATGATACTGCTTTGCATTAGTAGGACTTAAAATGTAATCAGTTATATCTTGTTTGGCAGATCTCGCATCACCCTGTCAAACAAAATATTGCAAGGGAAATATCGCAGGTTCATTATGGAAAATTTTTGCTACTGAAAATGTCAGGTTTTTAACATCAAAGTGCAGATAGGTAAATTTCTGAGACAGTTTCAACTATTTCAGAACTGTTTTTTTAAACTTTGTTTATCCCTTAAAGGCCTAATTCCCACTTTGATTCCCTTTTACTGTAACAAAACAGGTGGCCCAACATGCAGTCTTTTGGTGAACTTGTAAATAACATTCTAAGCACCTTGCCATTTGTTTCAAGGCAAGTCTTGGCTGCCTATAAAGGCATTCTAGTCTTGCCTTTAATATAGGCATCCAAGAGTTGCCTAGAAACAACTGCACAGACACGTGATGTAGACTGTCAAAGTGTTTCAGAAATGTATAAAAATCTACAGGCCTTAAAGGGTTATTGTCCCTAAAGTATTCTTTTGAAATAAAAATTATTTTCTTTCAAAGATGGAAAGTTACCGATACCATTGCTACCCCTTATATAGGTTAACTAATGCTGGACAACATATTCTTCTTGAATTTTCAACCCTTTAACCCTTTACCCAATGCAGACGATATCAAAATTTATTATTTTAAATATCGGTTTTTTTTTTAATTTTTCAAAAATTTTCAACAAAACCCTATCATGTGACCCCTCATTGGAACGAGCTCGATGAGCTCGTTCCAATGAGGGGTCACATGATATGGTTTTGTTCTAATTTTTTGAAAAATTTTTTTTTTTTATCTGCTGAATTTGCATATTACGTGGGCTGATGCAGCCGATTCGGTGGGTAAAGGTTAACCAATGCACAGGATATCAAACTTCATTATTTTAAAATTAAATATTTTTTCAAAAAATTTCAACAAAGCCATATCACTTCACCCATCATTGGAACGATCTTTAGGAGATCATTCCATTGTGGGGTCACATGATATGGTTTTGTTGAAACTTTTTGGAAAATACATTTTTAGCTTAACTTGACAAAATCCACATAAGTTATTGCCATCACACATGCAGAAGTCTGAGTCTGCGTCTGCAAGTCTGTTCACATTTTTTTTTAGCACAGGTTACACCCTGCTGATCATCACTAAATTCCATGTGTAGGTTCGAAGTCATCTCTAGATGAGAATGTTCCACTTTGGTCACAATCGGTCCACAGTGACGGCTGTGCAGGTTTGAAAGCCGAAAACCTTGTAACACAGTTGACAGATCGTATTTACAAAGGGATTTTATTGTAACTTGGTAGGATAACTTGGTCTAATGTCTAGATGAGAGCGTCCTATTTTGGTCGGGTTCGGTCAGCCATGTCGGCTGCAGGAGCACGTGACCAAGATTCCTTTAGCACAGTCTACAGGTTGCATTTATGAAAGGATTTCATTGTAAGTTGGTAGGATGATTCAGTATACTGTCTTGATGAGAACGTCCTATTTTGGTTATGATTGGTCAGCCATGATGGCCACATGGGCATGTGACGTATATTCCTTTATCACAGTCTATGGGTCGTATTTATGCAGGGATTTCATTGTAACTCGGTAGGATGACTCAATATGATATCGATGAGACTGTTCTATTTTGGTCACAGTTGGTCAACAGTGACTGCTGGACAGACCTTGATTCCTTTAGCAAAGTCTACGATATATATTTATTGAGGTATTTCATTGTAACTTGGTAGGATGACTAATTTTGGAATGATATTACTGTAACTTGGTAACTTTGGTTGACATACGTTAACTGTGAGGGCCACATCAACCCAGTCCTCAATTCTTTAGAACAGTCTACACCTCAAATTATTCTTGTTGAAAACACAGCATGTAATGTACAGAACTTAACATATTCTCAATTATCACAATTCTTGTCTTATTTCGTAATCCTTTCATAAACCCAGAACATTATCCTTTTCATCAAACACTATGCACAGTCAAGTTAAACTGCAATGTCATTAACACTTTCATTTTTAACTGCTCATTTTGTAAAATCCGTGGGCAGATGTGACCGATTTGTTAGGTAATGGGTTAAATTAAGGCTATAGCCAACGAGCTGGAAAATAAGCAGACTGACATCTGCAAAATGAGGTCCCCAGTGGGTGAATTTAGTGATGTTTGTGAACCTCAGTCTGAATCAGGGTCTCAAAACTAAACAGAAAGAGGTCCCCCAGAGGATAAATTGGCAAACTGTATGGGATAGCATCATCAAATTCACCCTCTGGGGACCTCATTCTGCAAATGTCAGACAGCTTATTTTCAGGCCTGATAGCCAAGGTTTCTTTATTGAGACACATCCTGATGAAGGAATTTTGTTTTACTTTCTAATCAATATAAAGCAAGAAATTTAGAAAATTAATGATAATAGAATATTTATTCTTATTACTGGAATATTTTTGCTGACAATTTGCTCATGCTGTCAACACACCTTCACTGTATTATATATTTTTTTCATGTTTTCAGGTATTCCATCACTTCCACTTCTTTGTAACAAGATTCCAGGTCTCAAAATTCCCACTGCACTTAGACTCATTAATGCTTGGAAAACTATCAAATGAAAGAAGAAGGAACATATTTCAAGCTTCAGGAAATTTCAAAAAATGGAAGATCAGTTGGATGATCAGAGTGGAATGGATTGAGGGCTGTGAATACTTGTCCATTCTGATGTAACATGGGCGTGATCATTTATTTTCAACAAACTAAAACACAGAACACAAAATCATGTGATTGTGATAGGAAATAAATGTTTATCTACTCTCAGCAAATGGAAGCCTCAGTCTTTTCATATTTGTCATTTAGGATTTCGACAACTCGTAACACATGGGAAAAGTTCAGACATTCTAATATATTTTTCTTGTCTTCAAATTATTGACTTCTCACTTTCCCTATAGTATGGTATGGAGAACCTTGTGCACTGTTTATTCTGAATGCATGAAAAAAATACAGGAGACAAAAGCATACGATTACATAGGAAATTTCAGTTATATTTTGGCATTCCATTCATTACCATGTTTTTAGCTGCGACTAGCAGCTCTATAAGTGGCAATGTCGGTCTGTCTATCGGTCGGTCTGTCTGTGACCAACGAGTTTCAAAACTCAATAACTTTTGAAATACTTGATGGAATGACTTTATATTTGGCATGTAAGTGTATCTTATTGATGTCTAGCCACTGTTCAATGCATGTGTTGTTCCAAATATTTTTCTTGGAGTTATGGCCCTTGATGAACTTAGAATTTTGTGAAATTGCACCACCCATCGCAGCTATGGCATCGATGTTGCGATTTTTTTTTTTAACCTTTAAAGGCCTATATCTGACTTTTACATCCTCTGACCAGGTGCCCTTAACCTGCCATCATGATAAGGTGCCATTGAGAATAGACAAATTACCTAGGCAGTGGTTTCTAGTCAAGTATTGTCCAAGACTTGACAATAAATCACTGCTATAACACAGGACATGTACAGGCTGTGGTCAGGTGTCAATTCAGGACAATTGTCCAGGCCTTTAACCCTTTACCTAACATAATGGCAAAAACCGGGTAGCGCTGTTCACAAAAATTGCCAATTAATTTTCATTATTCTTTTCATTTTTTGTCTCAAAAACATAGGTTATGACCCCTTTTTGAAATGAGCTTGTTGAGCATGTTCCAAAGAGGGGACATAACCTATGTTTTCGAGACAAAAAATTAGTTATTCAAGAATTTTGTTTGCAAGTGTAGTCTGCTTTTCATGTTAGGTAAAGGGTTAAATCTGGCAACATAAATACTGGATCTCTTATGAGGTACGATTTGATTGGACATTTCTGAACCAAGTTCACTAAAATCAATCAGAGATGAGGTGAGATCGATCATTTTGAACGACGAGGTTCTGAAAATTCATATTGAATCATGACAAATATGAAATTCTTTTTATCACAAAATAGGTAATTTAACCCTCTACCTAACGTAACGCTCAAAATTGGCCAGCAATATTCACAAATACAGAGGAGCCCACTTAATTGGATATCTCTTAACTGAATAACCTGTTAATTGAATTTAATTTCTAAACACAAAACCATTTACCATACCTTCAGTATAAATTTACCCTGTTAATTTAATATAGGTTATAGAGTAAAAGAGCTCTATCAAACAAGATATAATAGAATAAATAAATGTTACGTTTATCTTTAGAATACAAGTGACAAAATTCCTGATAATTGAATACTCCTGTTAATTGAATAATTTTTATTGGTAAAGTGGCTATTCAATTAACAGGGTCCCTTTATCAGCAATCAGGGAGCGTGGCGGCTCAGTGGTAGACTGTTGGACTTTATGCTAGAGATCCTGAGTTCGATCCCCGACGGGGATGACCCGCGTTGCATCCTTGGGCAAGGTGCTTTATCCCTGTTGCCTACATGGAGGCACGATGATGCCGTGTACTAAGGCGTACTACACGTCGATGGTGCACATGTCTTCAACTGCAGTAACCCTGCTTGAGCGGAGCTTGAACAGAGTTAAAATGTTGAGGAGCTTACAGTCATCAATGCTCGGTGATTCTCTCCGGGTTGTCTGGGTTCCTCCACCCATAAAACTGTCATGTCACTTTGTGCCATTTTCATAAGTATGTGACCTTAAAACGCAAATAAATCAGCAATCAAAGTTTTGTAATTTTTAGCTCAACTTTGACGTAAGTCAAATTTGAGCTTATGCCATGGCCAGTCGTCTGTCTGGCCATCTGTCCATCTGTCCGTCAACAATTCAATACGGCTCGGGCTAGAGGCCGTATTTATGAACCAATCTTCATGAAACTTCTTGGGTACCTTTGTTATGACTGTGGGACGAGAACGAGTGTTTTGGGGTCCTGTCGAAATTCAAGTTGGCCGCTGGCAGCCATTTTGTACAAAATTAGGTGCAATCAGATTTTTGTGCAGAACTTTCATATGAAAGCTCTGATTTGAAAAATTTTTGTATGAATGTTTAGTACCATGGGATATATCACATATAATACAGGTTTTTTTCTCATGCGTAAATTATGCAAATTAGACTAACTTCGATGTAATTAGTGTTACTTTCAGCACTGTAAGTGCAAATGCCAATATGGCTCAGGCTAGAAGCCGTATTTATGAACCGATCTTTACAAAACTTATTGGGTACCTTTGGTTTCACTGTGGGACGAGAACGAGTGTTTTTGGGTCCGGTCCGAAATTCAAGATGGCCGATGGCAACCATTTTGTTCAAAATTAGGTGCAATCAGATTTTTGCGCAGAACTTCCATATGAAAGCGCTGATTTGAATAATTTTTTGTGTGAATGTTTAGTACCATGGTATACATCACATATAATACGTGTTTTTTTCTCGTGCAGAAATTATGCAAATTAGATGAACTTTGATTTTTTCAGTGCTACATACACACAGTAAGTACACATGTCAATACGGCTTGGGCTAGGGGCTGTATTTATGAACCGATCTTGACGAAACTTCTTGGGTACCTTTGTTATCACCGTGGGATGAGAACGAGTGTTTTTGGGTGTGATCCGAAATTCAAGATAACCACCAGCAGCCATTTTGTACCAAAATTAGTGCAATCAGTTTTTTGTACAGAACTTCTGTATGAAAGTTCTGATTTGAATAAATTTTTGTATGAATGTTTAGTAACATGGAATAAAACACATATAATATGGGTTTTTTTCTCGTGCAGAAATTATGCAAATTAGATGAATTTTGATTTATTCAGTGCTAGTTATGCACAGTAAGTGCACATGTCAATACGGCTTGGGCTAGAGGCTGTATTTATGAACCGATCTTCACGAAAATTCTTGGGTACCTTTGTTATCACCTTGGGACGAGAACGAGTGTTTCTGGGTGCGGCCCAAAATTCAAGATAACTGCCAGTGGCCATTTTGTACCGAAATTAGGTCCAATCAGTTTTTTGTCAACTTCTATACGGCTCGTATTTATGAACTGATCTTCATGAAACTTTTTGGGTACCTTTTTTCAAATTTTGACTCAAAAACATGGCATATATTCAAAGATTGAGGAGTAGACTCAATTACAAGCGCAAATCTGTCTGTCCATCCATGGTAAAAATATTGATTGTCTCTATACCACATAACATTTGCAGGGCAGAACCAATTTTCAGCAAAAACTAGCATTTAGGTAAAAGAATAAATCCCACTTAATTGAAAAAGAGATGTTGAGATCCACCAGAGATTTATGCAGAGAACCATTCCTTATAGTAAAATCAGTGTGTCCAGTTGAAGCATTTAAAAAAAAAAAGATAAAAATCTGTTTCTCAGGCCCTCAAGCATGGTCATTTTGTCTGCCGCATGCTCTCTTTTTATAACGAATGCAAAACTTAAAAAAAATAAAAATTAAATGGTTTATGTCTGATATTTTACCCAAGTTAATAAAATTAATAAATCTGTCCCTTAAGTTCAGCAAGGCTTTGGACTGCTTTAGGGACGAAATACACTGCCACGCATGATATTGTGTAGATTATGAGGCCTTAAACATAAAACAAACCAAGAATATGAGATTTTGGTAGCAAAGAAATAATGGCATAAGTAAAAAATAAAATTTTAAAAAATGCCCTCCCACATGCAATTTCATAAAATTGGGCTGAAAAACTGAAGATCTACTTTGTGAAGGCCAAATCTATTATATTTTTTGGCGCTCAATGGAGCTTTGTCTATTATCGTGTTGGAGAAAGCTTCTTAGAGCTTTATCCAACATTCTATTGTTGATAAAATATAAAATTTATGATTTTAAAAAAAAAGATTTAGCAAAACCATATGCAGCCCCTCATTGGAATGAGCTCACCAAGCCCGTTCCAGTGAGGTGTCACTGGACATGCAGGGTTCCCGCAGGCCTTGAAAAGCCTTGAATTTGAAAATCAATTTTCAAGGCCTGGAAAGTCATTGAATTTCCCCCAAACTCCAAAGGTGGCCTTGAAAACTCTTTCAAAATATAAAAACCTTATTTGTGATGGCTTTGTAACACTTGGAGGCCAAAATGTCCAGGAATCACAGGCTGAAATTACCCCTATGCCGTAACGTTCTGGGGCCAAACTGGCTAAGAGCCAGAACATCCCAGACCCATTATTATCCCCCACTAAAACAAAGTTTGCAGGAGGATATAGGAATGGATTCTGTCTGTCCGTCTGTAACAACTTTGGACCTTCATATCTCAGTCAGTGGATGTTGGATTTAAATGATTTTTGGTATGCTGATAGACCATCATGGGGGAAAAGATATTCACAAGTAACAGGTTTTGTCCATTTTTTTCTAGAGTTATGGGCCTTTTTCTGCTTTTTAAGCTTGCCGCAGGGAGCTTAACTTATCACTTGCCGTCCATCCGTCGTCATCCATCATGAACTTTACATTATCAATTTCTCCTCACAAACTACTGGACCAAATTGAACCAAATTTGGTGTGCATGTTCCTTAACATATGACAATTCAAGTGTGTTCAAATAAACTTGCTGTGCCCTCAGGGGGCACCACAAGGGTCATAGCTCTCTGATACCACCCATAAAATACAAAAAACATCTTCATATCCAGTGGTTGGAATCTTTTCATATTTGGTATACAACACCTCTAGGGGGGGCAGATTCAAGTTTGTTCATATTGAGTCCCAGGGTTAATATCTGGGCTCCCTATTGGAGCCTGAATTTTAACTAGTGCAATAAGTGGAATGTTCTTTAAAAATCTTCTTCAGATCCACCAGTCAGAATCTTTTCATATTTAGTACACATCTCTAGGGAGGGGGTCAGATTCAAGTTTGTTCAAATCGTGTCGCTGGGTTAATATTTGGGCTCCCTATGGGAGCCCAAATTTTAACTTTGTGCAATACATGGAATATTCTTTGAAAATCTTCTTCAGATTCACCAGTCAGAATCTCTAGTCGGTCAGATTCAAGTTTGTTCAGATCAAGTTCCTCGGTTAATATTTGGGCTTCCTATGCAAGTCCAAATTTGAATTTAGTGCAATATGAGGAAATTTCTTTAAAAATCTTCTTCAGATCCACCTGTCAGAATTCTCTAATATTTGGTATACATCATCTCTAGGGGGGGAGGGGGGTGGCCAGATTCAAGTTTGTTCAAATCGAGTTCCTCGGTTAATATTTGGGCTCCCTATGGGAATTTCTTTAAAAATCTTCTTCAGATCCACCAGTCAGAATCCTTTAACATTTGGTATACATCATCTCTTGGGGAGGTGAGATTCAAGTTTGTTCAAATCGGGTCTCTGGGTTGAAAATTTTGGGTCTGGTTCAAACTTAGAAATTTTGGACCAAAATTCGAAGAAAAAACATTTTCCGATTTTTTATGTGTTTTGTTCAATTTTGAGACGAAAAATAAAATTTTTAGCCTGAAAATTTTGAGTCTGGTTCTAACTCGGAAATTTTGGACCAAAATTTGGGGGAAAAAATTCGGTTTTTTATGCATTTTGTTCAATTTTGAGACAGAAAAAAAAAATTAGCCTGAAAATTTTGGGACTCCAAAATTCAAAAATTTCTTTTTGATTTTTTATGCATTTTGTTCAATTTTGAGACGTGAAAAAAAAATTTATAGACTGTAAATTTTTGGTCCGGTTCCAACTTTGGAAATTTTGGACCAAGAATCAGAAATTTTTTTTTTGATTCTTTTCAAAATCGAGTTCCTGGATGAATTAAAGTGGCTTGATACGAAAAAGTTTTTACACTATGTCCTCCGTTCCCTTCCTTGTTGGGGGGAGGGGGCAGTTAGATGTAACAAAATGTTTGCCTGCAAAATATATTTTGAAAGATTTAGAGTGATTTTATGCAACCCCCCCCCCCCCCACCAAAAAGAAAAAAAAATAATAATAAATAAAAAATACCCCTATGACCAACCCCCGGGGGTCAATTAAGTAAAGGAAAAAAAATTGCTACAAAATGAATTTTAAAGGAATTACAGTGTATTTATGTAAAAAAAAAAGGACCCCTATAATAATTTCATGACTTCATTCCTCTGAAGTGTTAATGAGCCATGATTAGCTGAATGTGATCCAAAATACTTCTTTGAACATCTTGTTTAAAAAATCTTCAGATCCACCAGTCAGAATCTTTTCATATTTGGTATACAACATCTCTAGGTGGGTCAGATTCTGGTTTGTTCAAATCGGGTCCCTTGGTTAATATTTTGGCTCTCTATTGGAGCCCGGATTTTAACTTAGTGCAATATGAGGAAATTTCTTTAAAAACCTTTTTCTTCAGATTCACCAGTCAGAATTCTTTCATAATTGGTATATAACATCTCAAGGGGGATCAGATTCAAGTGTGTTCAATTTGAGTCCCTGGGTTAATATTTGGGCTCTCTATGGATGGGGGGGGGCATATTAGGCTCAGGTTTGTTCAAATCCATTCCTTAGTGTTTTTCCATAAAATGTCATGACTTCATTCCGTTGTAGTGTTGATGAACCATGTCTAACTGAATGTGACCCCCAAATACTTCTTTGAACCACTTTGGCAGGTGGGCAATTAAGGCCCCATGGTGGTTAAAATTCCTCTTTTTAGGAAACCACTTCTTGGCGAGGGATACCGGTTGCATTGCACCTTGTTAAAATTATGATAGCAGTTGACAGATCCTGGCAGAGCTGGTCGAAGTGTGCTGAATAAACAGTGATGTAGTACTTTCTGCCATGCCATCTATGCTTATTATCCAATGAAAATTGCAAATATATTGCAGTCTGTGCTTTAACCCAATGAAAACTGGCAACTCAATAATGTTTTGCCTGAGAAGATTCAGGCTGTGAAATGGAAAACAAACACATCTTTCTTCGGGATTTAAAATTATTTTGAATTTGAGGTCATCGGGAAACGTAAATTCCAGTCATCCTGGTTGAAACATGAATCATACGGACATTAGATAAAACCTGTTCTTAGTGATCACAATTTGACTGATAACAAAATATGTATGAAAACATTTTCACTTGGGAACATGGGACTTTCCACACCTCGTTCCCATGTGTTATCTGTGAAACATCAGCGAAGGGTGAAAATAATTTGGAAGTTGACTGTTCTTCCAAAATTAAAAACAACAAAACCGAAGTTTGACTTTCCAGTGACTGATTCCACTTCAAAAGTATGTTATGATTCTATTGCTGTTCTCTCAGCAAAATATTATGGGCTGTTAAATGCATGTATTCACACTATAGTTATGAGAGCTTCCCAAGATGTCTTGTTTTGGAATTGTCAACATATTGAGAAGGAAAATGGCATCAAAATTTTCTTCTGAATATCCTACAACTTATTTCTGCCAGTACTGTATTTTCGATTATTAGTCGACAACCTTGAAAAAGCTTGAATTTTGCTTCTATGAAGCCTTAAAAAACCTTGAATACGGCATTAAAATGGCCTTGAAAAGCCTGGAATCCACTTACTGATTAGCTGCAGTAACCCTGTCATGGTTTTGTTGAAATGTTTATGCCCCTGAAAAAAATGTTGGGAGCTTCAAGTGTTGGTCATTTCCATCAGGAAGATTGTTGTGTCCACTCTGAGATGCTTCACTGGATTATGTTGAAACTTTGCGTACATGTTGCTTATGTGGAGATAATGTGTCGTGCACAACATTTTTTTTTTGTTTCGATGGAGGTCAAGGTCACAGATCAAGGTAATAGGGGGCAACTCTGCCCGGGCCGCTCACTGTTAGTCTGGTTCTTTTTTCAACTGCTCAATTTGTAAACTATGTGGGCAGATGTGACTATTAGTTAGATAAAGGGTGAACTGAATATTTCAGCTGATTTCCAATTGGGGACCCCCTCCCCCCTCTCCCCACCGCACACACAGACACTGGAAATGAATTGAATACTGAGGTAAACAAGTTCTGTTAAGTGATCTAATAGGCCGCGGGTAACCAATTTGTATGTGCAAAATCTCCACAGTGGACAACAGAGGTACAGTTAAAACTAGAAGTGGACAACAAAGGTACAGTTAAAACTAGAAGTCCTGTCACGAACTGTGCGCTTATCTAGGCTTAATTGCATGTAGGAATTGTGCGCAATTGCCATATCGAATGGCATCCAAAGCACGGCAGGTTCTCCTGGTTACTCATAGCGAACACAGGCAATGTTTCTGCCAATGGACCTCCGGGTTACCCGGAGGTCCATTGGCTGAAATATTGCTTGTGCACAGGCCATAATTTGATAGCTTTATTATGGTCATAACGAGCAGATCGACATGCTATTTGTGCGCATTTCATAACAGGACTTCTAGTTTTAACTGTATGAATGATTGGCTGAACTCATGCCATTGTCATCATGTATCCATAGGTGCTGAAAGTAACCTTAACCATTACACAATGATGTTGAAACATCAAAATATTTAGCTGCAAATTTCTCCCATGATGCCTCCAGGAATTTAAGCAATTCAATTTTTAAATCTTGTTTGACAAGTGGCTGTCAAAAGTGCCGTTAAATCCCATTAAATAAAGAAATATAAACCATACAGTATGATTGTCGATGATTGTCTAAATTTGACTTCATACTTGTCTTGTGGTCATGATATATAGCCAGAGATACTGAAGGTAACCTTAAAGTAACCCTTTACCCAATGCAGACATCAAATATTTTATTTGCTCAGATTTGGGCCTGAGGTGGTCTGGAGTCTGAATTTCCTCTTGAGAGCAGTAGGCATGTAGAGTATGCCTGCATGCCTAAACTATGCCTGGCTTGAGGAAGTGATGACCCAAAATATTGTTTTCTATATAGTTGTTTCTAGATGTCACAGAGTATGATTAAAGTCGACTTTAATTGATTATTCTTCTTCAAAAGCGACCATGAAATATCAAGACCATGCCAGTCTAGGGCTGCACGATATTCAAAACTGAAAAATCGGTATCGGTATTAAAAAAAATACTGCGGTATACTGGTGTATCGAAAACTGTTCAGATATATGAACACAAGTACCATAATCGAGGCATCACAGACAGAACCAATTAGCATGCTTTGATGATCCGGTTCTAAAAACCTTTACCCAAAGCAGACGATATCAGAATTTATTATTTTCAAAATTAATTTATCAGGTTTTCCCCAAAAATTTCACCAAAACTATATTATGTGACCTCTCATTGGAACAAGCTCAACGAGCTCGTTCCAATGAGGGGTCACATGATATAGTTTTGTTAAAATTTTTGAAAATTATTTTTTCAACTGCTGAATTTGTATATTACGAGGGCACAAGCTGACGATTTCTTGGATAAAGGGATAATATTATTCATTCGGGGCTACAGTTACAAAACTCAAAACATCTTGAAAATTAAATTGTGGGTAAGTAAATAATGACGATAAACCGATATGTTTGTAATTACACCGGTATTTAATCGATATTGGTTTGAATACCGGTATATATCATTTTATCAATAAACCGTGCAGCCCTATGCCAGTCCAATGTGAAAATATGTTCATCTCTTTTTGAAGGCTTGTAAGAATTGTGATAGTATTTGAACATTTTGATATTGTATGGTTCTGCTGGATCATTGTCAGAGTTTCTTATTGTAATGCAACTCTGTTTCAAATAAATGAAAAGAAATGCAAATCAATGTTTTTTGTGTGTTTTGTATAATGTAATTCCTTCACCACCAGCTGCTTACAAGACAGAGCTCCCAGATAGATTTTGGTTTGAAGCAGTTCTCATACTGGCCAGAAGTATTTGGTGCCAAGAGGAATTTTTTGTTCTGTGCCAAATGAATTTTTTGGAACCCCAGGAAAAGGAGGAGTGCTTTTTGTATGGCTGCTCATATGAGTCCACTGTTTTATAGTATGGCTGTGTCCATCTCTTGTCTGTTCATCCATTAATGTTTGCTTAAAAACTGAATTGTCAAGAGATCCCACTTTTTATAGTAGAATAGGCCTGATTAGAGGAAGGTGCCTTTCAGTAACCAGGATTCTTGCATAATCAACATGGCCACTAAGGTAACCATTTTTTCGATTTTTGTTGATTTCTGCTTGTCAGCAATAACTTGAAAAAGGAATGACCAATGGATTCATTTTTAGCTCACCTGACTGAAAGTCACTGGGAGCAATTGCCATCACTTTCTTTTCATGAACATCTGGAGAGAATACTTTGGTATGGCACTTCCTTTGGTGGTGGAAATTAAAATCTGTTCAAAGCAGGTAATAAATGTTTGGGCTCAGTGTGGTAGGATGCCCATTTTGGTCTCCACCCCAAGTTTCTATTTCAAGAATCGATGGACTGATTTGAACGAAATTTGGCATGTAGTATAATTGGATCATAAGTACTTGATTTATGCCCGAAAATATTTTTGCAGTCATGTGGGAACTCCAAAAGCTAAAATTGAAAAAAAACACAAATGCTCCTATTTCAACAACTGCACTGATCAAAATATTGTTTTTCAGTTTTAAGCTTCCTGGGATCGGTTGAGTCTGATGGACAAAAAATAGCTGTTATACTCCTCAAAGTTTGCTAAGCACCAAATATTTGACACATCATTGTGAAATTTGCTTATGACATATTTGCGATATTTTTAGTGGATATGATTGAGGAATGTATTGAGATGGTTCGCAGTGTTTACATTAGCTCTCTTGACAGGCAGACTTTTCGTGACAGTCACGGAAAGCATGTACCCCTTCATTTCTTATCAACCTACCTTACAATTGTTT
Organism: Pictodentalium vernedei; assembly: GCA_031216915.1. Taxonomy (NCBI): domain Eukaryota; kingdom Metazoa; phylum Mollusca; class Scaphopoda; order Dentaliida; family Dentaliidae; genus Pictodentalium; species Pictodentalium vernedei. The sequence continues at coordinate 137,173,936 of CM062292.1, read as the reverse complement.
ACTATAGGCTTGTACTACAGTGGAAGAACCTAACTCGGATAAAATACTCTCTATTTTAATCTTTCCCAAGAGATTTGGGAAAGAAAAGTGGTGTAAAAATACCACGAAAAAATAAGCCAAAACTGGGTCGAGCGCCATCGGCGCACACCCAGTAAGGGATGCTCTTCTCTTAGTACAATTCCACGACTTCCGTTAACCAGTGTGCAAGCAGTCATCAAAACCATTCTTCTTTTGTCCGTGCAACGTGGTTGACGTGTTGCCATCTTTGCATTATGATACAATGCTAATTCAACTTGACGATAATCCTTTTCCTGTGACTGGATTATGGATCTGAAGATCGTATAATAACAGGACTGTGTTTTATATATTCTCGTTAACATTTTCAACCACATTCTCATTGTATATTATTTATATATTCCGTTTTCGCGAATGTTTTTTCGACATCGTGTCAACGTGGTTCGACAGTGAAATTTTTCGGTTGATAATTTTAAATTGTTATTGGAGTTAGGTGTCAATGAGGGACTGTCTGGACAGGATTTCTTCACTCTGTTGAGGGCTGAATTTCTGTTTTTTAGGTCCCTGTCGACCGTCTGAGTTCTGTCGTGTACCCACCGGGTTTTTGTTCTGCAACCTTCTCTTGTAGTTGAGGGTGTTCTACTTTCTGTATCTGTTGAGTTCACCTTTGTCTTCTACTGCTCTCACCTCTGTTATTTCCAGTTCGGTTCCTTTAGGGCAATTCCTTTTGCCCTCGCCTTTGGTGCATTCTCGTGGCTGTTCCTCCCGCACCCGCGGTGGGTGTGGAACGCTGTCGTTTCAGGGCCTCGCGACTCGACCACGTCTAGTGTGAGTTATACCCCCCTCCATGGGGGATGTGCAGTTCCTCCCACACCAGCGGGAGAGAGGGGAACGCTGTCGTTTCGGGGCCTCCCGACTCTACCACGTCTGGTGTGAGTTATACCCCTCTGTGGGGGATGTGCAGCTCCTCCTGCATCCACGGGGAGTGGAGAACGCTGTCGTTTCGGGGCCTCCCGACTCAACCACGTCTGGTGAGAGTTATTTCCCATCTGTGGGGGATGTGCAGTTCCTCCCGCACCTGCGGGAGGGGAACGCTGTCGTTCCGGGGCCTCCCGACTCTACCACGTCTGGTGTGAGTTATACCCCTCCGTGGGGGATGTGCAGCTCCTCCCGCACCCACGGGGAGTGGAGAACGCTGTCGTTTCGGGGCCTCCCGACTCGACCTTGTCTGGTGAGAGTTACTTCCCCTACGTGGGGGATGGTCAGCTCCTCTCGCACCCGCGGTGGGTGTGGAACGCTGTCGTTTCGGGGCCTCCCGACTCAACCACGTCTGGTGAGAGTTATTCCCCATCCGTGGGGGATGTGCAGTTTTTTTATGTGTACCCATACTATGTATGGTACACATAATGCCAGCATCTGGGTTGACCATCCGTTGTTCGTCCATCCTTTGTCCGTCCGTCCATCCGTCTGTCCGTCCGGCGTCCGTATCCATTTCTTTGGCATTCGATAACTTGAAAAATATTGCTTGGATTGTCAAGTTACTTTATATTTGTGTTCAGGTTACTGATGTGCCGAGCTGTATAGTTGTTGGTGTAAATCAGATAATTTGATCCTGAGATATTAACCCTTTATCCTTCAAATTGAAAATTCCTCCAAGCCCTTTGGCATTCGATAACTTGAAAAATATTGCTTGGATTGTCTAGTTACTTTATATTTGTGTTCAGGTTACTGATTGCCGAGCCATATAGTTTTTGGTGTAAATCTGATGATTTGATCCCGAGATATTAACCCTTTATCCTTCAAATGGAAAATTCCTCCAATCCCTTTGGTAATCAATAACTAGAAAAATATTGCTTGGATTGTCAAGTTACTTTATATTTGTGTTCAGGTTACTGATGTGCCGAGCTGTATAGCTTTTGGTGTAAATCTGATAATTTAATCCTGATATATTAACCCTTTATCCTTCAAATTGAAAATTCCTCCAATCCCTTTGGCATTCGATAACTTGAAAAATATTGCTTGGATTGTCTAGTTACTTTATATTGTGTTCAGGTTACTGATGTGTCGAGCTGTATGGTTGTTGGTGTAAATCGGATAATTTGATCCTGAGATATTAACCCTTTATCCTTCAAATTGAAAATTCCTCCAATCCCTTTGGCATTCGATAACTTGAAAAATATTGCTTGGATTGTCTAGTTACTTTATATTTGTGTTCAGGTTACTGATTTGCCGAGCCGTATAGTTTTTGGTGTAAATCTGTTATTTTGATCCTGAGATATTAACCCTTTATCCTTCAAATTGAAAGTTCCTGCAATCCCTTTGGCATTTGATAACTTGAAAAATATTGCTTGGATTGTCAAGTTACTTTACATTTGCGTTCAGGTTACTGATGTGCCAAGCTGTATAGTTTTTGGTGTAAATCTGATAATTTAATCCTGAGATATTAACCCTTTATCCTTCAAATTGAAAATTCCTCCAATCCCTTTGGCATTCGATAACTTGAAAAATATTGCTTGGATTGTCAAGTTACTTTATATTTGTGTTCAGGTTACTGATGTGCCAAGCTGTATAGTTTTGATGTGTACCCATACTATGTATGGTACACATAATGCCGGCATCCGGGGTGACCATCCGTCGTTCATCCATCCTTTGTCCGTCCGGCATCCGTATCCATTTCTTTGCCTTTCGATAACTTGAAAAAATATTGCTTGGATTGTCAAGTTACTTTATATTTGTGTTCAGGTTACTGATGTGCCAAGCTGTATAGTTTTTGGTGTAAATTGGAGAATTTGATCCTGAGATATTAACCCTTTATCCTTCAAATTGAAAATTCCTCCAATCCCTTTGGCATTCGATAACTTCAAAAATATTGCTTGGATTGTCTAGTTACTTTATATTGTGTTCAGGTTACTGATGTGCCAAGCTGTATAGTTTTTGGTGTAAATCTGATCCCGAGATATTAACCCTTTATCCCTCAAATTGAAAATTCCTCCAATCCCTTCGGCATTCGATAACTTGAAAAATATTGCTTGGATTGTCAAGTTACTTTATATTTGTGTTCATGTTACTGATGTGCCGAGCTGTATAGTTTTTATGTGTACCCATACTATGTATGGTACACATAATGCCGGTATCCGGGGTGACCATCCGTCGTTCGTCCATCCTTTGTCTGTCCATCTGTCCGTCCGACATCCATATCCATTTCTTTGTCATTCGATAACTTGAAAAATATTGCTTGGATTGTCTAGTTACTTTATATTTGTGTTCAGGATACTGATGTGCCAAGCTGTATAGTTTTTGGTGTAAATCGGATAATTTGATCCTGAGATATTAACCCTTTATCCTTCAAATTGAAAATTCCTCCAATCCCTTTGGCATTCGATAACTTGAAAAATATTGCTTGGATTGTCTAGTTACTTTATATTTGTGTTCAGGTTACTGATTTGCCGAGCTGTATAGTTTTTGGTGTAAATCTGATGATTTGATCCCGAGATATTAACCCTTTATCCTTCAAATTGAAAATTCCTCCAATCTCTTTGGCATTCGATAACTTGAAAAATATTGCTTGGATTGTCAAGTTATTTTATATTTGTGTTCAGGTTACTGATGTGCAGAGCTGTATAGTTTTGGGTGTAAATCGGATAACTTGATCCTGAGATATTAACCCTTTATCCTTCAAATTGAAAATTCCTCCAATCCCTTTGGCATTCGATAACTTGACAATTATTGCTTGGATTGTCTAGTTACTTTACATTTGTGTTCAGGTGTGCCAAGCTGTATAGTTTTTGGTGTAAATCTGATGATTTGATCCCGAGATATTAACCCTTTATCCTTCAAATTGAAAATTCCTCCAATCCCTTTGGCATTCGATAACTTGAAAAATATTACTTGGATTGTCAAGTTACTTTATATTTATGTTCAGGTTACTGATGTGCCGAGCTGTATAGTTTTTGGTGTAAATCTGTTATTTTGACCCTGAGATATTAAGCCTTTATCCTTCAAATTGAAAATTCCTCCAAAACCTTTGGCATTCAATAAATTAAAAAATATTGCTTGGATTGTCAAGTTACTTTATATTTGTGTTCAAGTTTTCTGATGTGCCGAGCTGTATAGTTTTTGGTGTAAATCTGATAATTTAATCCTGAGATATTAACCCTTTATCCTTCAAATTGAAAATTCCTCCAATCCCTTTCGCATTCAATAACTTGAAAAATATTGCTTGGATTGTCAAGTTACTTTATAATTGTGTTCAGGTTACTGATGTGCTGAGCTGTATAGTTTTTGGTGTAAATCTGATAATTTGATCCGGAGATATTAACCCCCTTTATCCTTCAAATTGAAAATTCCTCCAATCCCTTTGGCATGAGATAACTCAAAAACTATCAATCCGATTATCATGTTACTTTATATATTTATTCAGGTTACTGATGTGCTTTGCTGTATAGATTTTTATGTAAATCTGATAATTTGATCCGGAGATATTAACCCTTTATCCATCAAATTAGATACTCCTCCAATCCATTTCTATATGTAACCATACCTTGTATGGTGTACATTATGTCAGCATCCATGGTGGCCCTCTGTCATACTGCTTTCTACTAATTGCGCATATGGGTACACATCTGACGATTTCATCGGCCTATTTTTTACCATGGTGGATACTGCGGGAGCTGTTGGATTTCTGGTGAAGAGATGCCTGGTTCCGGATTTATGCGCCCTCTCCACTCGACATCTGAGGCTGTCACTAGGGTTGTGACTCCTCCTTTGGAGGCCGAGCTAGGTGGCTCTCTCCCCTTTTCCGCCAGTTCCAACAGCTCCCGTCTTATCTGCTGCTACTGCTGTTTCGTCTACAACGTCTTCGGGCACCGTTTTTAGCCGGAATCGGCTTATCCCGGCAAGGGTCTGCAGGGATGTCTGTAGTGTGGTTGTGGGGTATCGGCCTCAGCCGTCCCCGACTTCAACTCAGCGAAGTCGGAAGTGGCTGCCGTCTGGTAGTGTAGACGTGGGGTATCGGCCTCAGCCTTTCCTAACTTCAACTCGGCGAAGTTGGAGGTGGCTGCCGGCCGAACCCTCTACTGTGGTCTCTCCTCCGTCGAGTACCACAGTTTTGTCATTGAAGTTTTCCGTCCACTCATTCTGGTCACACGGCCAGTTTTGCGGGACAAACGCCTTCTGTGCAGCCTGTACCTTCTGCCCCGCAGAGGTCCGCGGCAACTCTTCTGAGTTCCCGCTATGTTGATCCTCGGGGTGTGTCGTACCCCTATACACGTCTGCCCTCAGATGTTTCGGATGCCGCCCCATCGCCCCAGTTCGGGTGTATTGGAGGATCGTGACCCTTCACTGTTTAAGAGGGGCAGGTGTGAAGCCACTTTGCTGGTTCGACCCCATGTCGAACCGGCCGGTACGGGCAGTGAGCTTATGGAGGCCGTCTCCTTACTCACTCAGGTTCTGTCCAAGAGCCTTCCCGTTGCTTCCAGCGAGGCAGCGAGTGTTTTCCAGGCGCCCACTATGGCGCCCACTATGGCGCCGCCTCCCGGGATTGGAAACAGGCCGCTTTCTGATCCCCCGGTGTGCCTACACCATGGGAGGCCTCGGCTGGTTTATCCACGATGGGCTATGTGTCTTCCGACTCCGGGGAGGAGTCAGACATCCTTGATGTCGAGGGCCAGCAGTCTTCTGACTTGGGAGCAGCTCTTGACTTTGTGTTTGGGTTCCTTCCGGATATCAAACCATCAAACCAGTCGACAGTGTCAGCCAGGCCGCGATCATCGGTCGCGCGCCTACAGCCTGTGGAGCAACCTGCTTCTGGGCGTCTTCGACCGTGCCAGTCAGTACAGGTGGTTAAAGCATTTTCAGCCTTGGACTCTAAGCTGAGTTCCAAGGCTATGAAGGCTCCATTCTTCACCAGGGTTGACACCTTTTTGCTTCTGGTGTGTTATCGTTACTACGATTTCGCCTATCCGTCAGTCTGCCAGACTTTGACGGTTTTGGATCAGGACACCAATTCCCTCGGGCTTTCCAAGCCCAAGTCTGCCGTCATTCCTATGACGACTCTGGAGTCCATTTTGGGCCTATCGAGAGAAATGCTGGGTATGCTTTCTCTCTCCGATCACGTCGTCTCTGCCTTAGCTGCCTCTCTGCCTCCAGATAGGTTTTACGATGCACAGGCTCCTTTGCGTGTGCTGTCCAAGGCGCTCATGCATCTTACTACACGCATGCCCGTGACACGGCTATTTTGGAACTAGTTCGAAGGGACTCTGTGCTGGACACAGGCCGATCCCTTCCTGAGGGGCAGCGCGCTGCTCTTCGATCTGCTTCTTTGGCAGGTCCGCTACTGTTTCATGGGTTCCGTGTCGACGGTCCGGGATGACGTCCTACGTCATTCCAAAGGTCAGCTGCTGCTTCGTCAGCTTGATCAGCCTTCTAGGGGTGGCATGGACCGTTCAAAGCCTAACAAGTACCCTTCTGCTTCCTCTGTGAAACAAAGGGCGGATCCTTCTGCCGCCGCTTCTACTTCTTACTCACGGGGTAAGGGTAAGCGTCAGCAGGCTAGAGGGAAGTCTCAGAACTCTTCATTCAGTAGAGGAGGTGGTTTCTCCTCTCGTGGGCCTCGTTGGGGCTCGAACTGAAGGTCCTCACCTCGATTCGTCCCAGGTTGGAGGAAGGATAGCAGAGTTCGCAGACCGTTGGGCCACCATCACATCCGATCCTTGGGTGTTAGATGTTCGGTCCGGGCTGCGAATATCCTTCTGAAGGCACCCCACTCTGTCCAGAGTGCCTCTTGCAACCAGAGTTCCTTCAGACGTTTTACGTCGGGAGCCTTCGTTCACGGAGATAGACAATCTCCTGGCCAAGGGGACGATCGAGGTCGTCAAAAACATCCAGTCAGTTGGGTTTTATTCCCGCCTGTTCTTGGTGCCGAAGAAGGACGGCCGACTCCGACCGGTTATCGATCTGAGTATCCTGAACCAGTCTATCATTGCTCCCAAGTTCATCATGGGGACTTTCAGGTCAGTCCGCCGTTCCATTCACCAGGGAGATTTCGCTTCCAGCATCGACCTGCGGGACGCTTACTTTCACGTTCCGATTCATCTGGTGTCGCCGAAGTATCTCATGTTCGCTTTTCTGGGGCGAGTTTACCAGTTGAAGGCCATGCCTTTCGGCCTCAACCTGACTCCTTGGGCCTTTCCCCGACTGATGTCGCATGTGATAGCCTTCCATCGCACACAGTCCAGGGTGACTACTTCGGCATATCTTGACGATATCCTCAAGAGGCATTCCGATGGTGCCTTACTGGAGTTCGATGTCGACACTCTTGAGCTTGCTCACGTCGCTAGGATTCAGAGTCAACGAGAAGTCGGATCTGGTCCCTTCCCAGTCGTTTTGTCATCTGGGGATGGCCTTCCGCACTCAGTTAAATATGGTTGCGGTTTCCCAGGCCAGGGCTGTGATTCTCTCAGCTTTTGCTCTGACTCTGTCCCAGTCAACATCCGCGACAGCACGGGGTATTCTCCGGCTGCTCGGTCTCTGCGGTTCGGGGACGGATCTCATTCCTCTAAGTCGGTTGCATGTCAGACCTCTCCAACACTTTCTGCTCGGTCGTTGGAGGCCGAATGTCGATTCTCTGGATCTGGTGCTCCAGTTACCAGAATCTCTTCATCCTCACCTTCTGGACGAATGTTCAGTGGATCACGCAGGGTGTCCCGTTGGACTTACCCACGTCCGATCGCGTTCTGACGGCAGATGCCAGCGATCTCGGATGGGGTGCGACGTTGGATCATCTAGGGCTTTCCCTTCACGGGATGCGGGACCAGGATCGGGGATCTCTACACATCAACCAGAAGGAGCTTCTTGCTCTTCTGAGTTTCAGGCAGTGGATCCCTCACCAGTCGAATCGTCAGGGCCTTCAGTTGTCCGACAATTCGACAGTGCTTGCTTACATTCGGAACCAGGGCGGCACGCACTCGGTTCCAATGTACGAATTGGCTCGGGATCTTCTCATGCTCGCTCAGGATGTCAACGCCAGGGTGGTTGTTCGTCACATTCCCGGACGTCTGAACATCCTAGCCGACTCCCTGTCCCGACGGGCAGGTTCTTTTCCACCGCGTGGATGCTCCACATGGCGGTGTTCCATCGGTCTCTTTGCGACTCGTTGGAACCATCAGGTGGACACTTTCGTGTCCCCGTGTCCAGATGTTCTGGCTTTCGCCGTGGACGCCCTGGATCTCCTTTGGGACGGTTCCGATTCCGCCTCAGGTTCTAGCCCAGATGTGAACCTGCAGTCGTCGAATCCTTTCGATCACACCCCTGTCGCCTCGGTGGGTGTGGATCAATCTGCTCCGCTCTCTGTTGGCGGCGGTTCCGGCATGTCTCCCTCTACGTCGCGACTTTCTTTGCCAAGGTCGCCCGAGGAGGTTTCAAGTTGTGCCTTCGCGCATGTCTTTTTCCTCCGAAGTGGTTTTTAGAGACAAGCAGCGGAGTTGCTTTTCTTCTTCAAGGGGGGCACTCACTCCACTGGTTTAGCCCCTGCGGCTCAGTCGAAGGTTCTTCTGTCGATGGTGTGCAATCACTCTGTTGCTTCCGTCACTTCTTCGATCACACCGATTGCGGAGTTTCTGGTATATGTTTGTTTCTGGGGGTGGGGGGTCTCCAGCAATGGGTACACGTCCATGCTTCGGAGACCTTTTTCATATGTGGTACCACATTGTTTCGACACTCATCCTTGCCTCTCCAATCTTGTTCAGCTCTTTTCCTTGAAAAGGCCTAGAACTTTGCAGTTTACTCCAAGATGGGCACTTTCTTGGGCGCTGCTCTGCTTGGGAGGGGGGGGGGGGACGTTCGCGCCTTTATCCTGGATGGATATGCGTTTTCTCACATGCCAGATCTCTCCTGCACCCATTTCTCGATGGATTTGCCTTGCTATTCCTGCAGCTTCCCCTCGTCTAGCTGCTGGTGATTGTATTACCAATTGTTTTTTTTTCTGCCACGAGGTGCGTGCACTGTCTTCCTCTCGGGGCTTTTACTAACTCCGTCATGTTGTCGGATGTTATACTGGCTACCTTCTCCATTTATCTGCGACAGTTGCAGGAGCCGACAGAGGACCTTTGTCCTACGGGCCCTCTTTCTTCGGCTCAGGCTGTTGTCACTTCACCATACGCCTCATCTTTCATTGTCTTTTACTAATGTTTGTGATGCTATGGTTTGATAGGCCTAGGGATCTCTTCCTCTGTCCACGGTTCCACTGCAATTGAGTTATGTGTGGGTTGGTTATGTGATTCCCTCCATCCTATTGTCTATTCAGCCTGTAGTAAACAATTGTAAGGTAGGTTGATAAGAAATATAAATTTTATAGTAAATTTCCTTTCTTATTATACCTACTGCAATTGTTTACATGCAATTGTTCCCGTCTTCTTATTCGGGTAAGAATCCTTCCTCCCCGCTGATCACATACCTCCTATGTTGGCGGACTCAGAAGAATGGTTTTGATGACTGCTTGCGCACTGGTTGACGGAAGTCGTGGAATTGTTCTAAGAGAAGAGCCTCCCTTACTGGGTGTGCGCCGATGGCGCTCGACCCAGTTTTGGCTTATTTTTTCGTTGTGTTTTTACACCAATTTTCTTTCCCAAATCTCTTGAGAAAGATTAAAATAGAGAGTATTTTATCCGAGTTAGGTTCTTCAACTGTAGTGCAAGCCTGTTGTAAACAATTGCGGTAGGTATAATAAGAAAGGAAATTTACTATAAAATTTACATTTTCATGATGTTTTTGTGTACTGTTTACATGCACAAACATGTGTAGGCTATTCAATCTTCATTTCAACACCAACCCTTGTGATTTAGTGATTGAATATGGCAAATGCAAATGTAAGAAGACATTTGTCTGAAGCAGAAATGTGACGGGCTGCAGGGATGGTGGAGCAACGGGCTACCCATCGTCAGGTTGGTGAAGCCTTTGGTGTGAACCCTACGGTGATCACCAAAGCCTGGGCAAGATTTCAGCAGTAAGACGGCACGGTGGTGGCAGAGACAACATTTGCAGCTGAAGACCGGTTTTTGATCATTCAGGCGCTGTGCTGTATAGTTTTTTATGTAAATCAAATAATTTAGTGTTTCTTATGTAAATCAAATAATTTGATCCAAAGATATTAACCCTTTATCCATCAAATTAGGCACTCCTCCAATCCATTTCTATATGTACCCATAACATGTATGGTGTACATAATGTCGGCATCCGGGGCGGCCCTCCGTCATACAGCTTTCTACTAGTTGCGCGTATAGGTACACATCTGACGATTTCATAGGCCTATTTTTTAAGACTCCAAAGATCAGAGCATTTTTTTTTTTTTTGGCTGAGAAGCTTTCCAAGAACCAGCAGAAATGAATGGCCGAACAAATTGCTTTTTGTTGTTTTATGGCAAATCAAAACATTTCTCTTCTCCCCATCACTTACTGAAACACTCATCTCTTGAACAACTTGAGTAGGTAAGTTTTACGTTACTTGAGCCTCTAGTTTTCTAGTTTGCATTATTGGTGACAACAGGAAGGTTCCTTCCAATAACCAGGATTCTGGAATATCCAACATGGCTGCCATGTTGGATTGTTTTCTGATTCTTGCTTGGCAGAGTAAACATAAACAAATGACTAATGGGTCAAAGTTTTTTTCTGATGCCTTTCTGTTAGCTATATAATCCAAGCATTGAAGGTTTTGACCCGGAAAAGGTAAGCTACAATCTGATTTTTGTGTCATTCGAAGTTGGGAAGCATACATGCAAGATCTACTTTGGGGGAAATATTCTAACCAAGATTGGCACATAATCACTGTCATTTCTGTCACAGTCATTACACGTAGTGGCAAGTTTAATACAGTTCTTTTTGCGAGTGCAAACATTCAAGTTTGTTCCACAAGGGTTCCTGGATGCCATTTTGCACTTTGCAACGGATAAATTTCAAAAGACTGCCAGGTGCCATGTCCAGATCAGTCATCACCCGCATATTTCCATTACTACGGAATTCCCAACCCAATTTCTTAGCAGGATCCAGAATATCATTATCAAGATGTTATCCATACCACAGTTTGCAAGTGAACTTGAGGGCTGTAGAAGTGTGCTGCACGTGGGATCATTGCTTTTCGACCTCGCGCTTTTCAGCCCAACGCTTTTCGGCCTCTGGGATTATTCAGGTTGACGTTTTTTCCATGTTGATGAGCAAGAACAAAATAAAAATACTTTACAAGTTTCATTTTTTATTATATTTTGATATGGAATCGATAAAATTGTACATAACTACATTTTCGCTGATATTACGTTTCGCTAATAGAGAGCACCAAAGAGGTGTGAACATTGTTATGAGCTTATAATAATTTAATTGCATGACAGATTAACTTCCCTGTCTAGTTCGCGAAGGTGCAATAAATTGTTTTGGGCAATCTTAATGATGATTGCTCTCCAAACAATGTAGACATCCACTGAAATTCAAACAAGCAGGTGATTGAAATTCCAAAGAATACACACATTATTTGGAAAACAATTTTTCTAACAGACTGTTCAGTAACATAATTCTACTACTAAAGCACTACTTTATGATAATAATAATAATAATATACACATTTATATAGTGCCAAAATTATAGTTCAGAAGATATAGAACCATATTCTAAGGCGCTGTACATGTTACTGAGCTCATGCAAATATACAAACGGAGTATATACAGTATCTTACAGTCCAGAACATCAATTATAGGCTTTTTGAAACAGGTATGTTTTGAGATCTTTCTTGAAAAGATTGACATTTGGCAGTCTTTTTAGGTGTTTTGGTAAATTATTCCACAAGTGAGGGCCAGCAAATGAGAATGACCTATCTCCAAATGTCTTACACCTGTTTTGGAACATGTAGCAGCATTTTACCATCGGACCCCAGGTTGTATTGACACACATTCTTGGTATTAAGGAGTTCTATGTAGGCTGGTGACATGTTGTTTTGTGTCTTAAAAACTAATAATAAAGTTTTGAAATTATTCCGTACTTGACTGGCAGCCAGTGCATGTCCCTCAGAACAGGAGTGATGTGTTGAGATCGTGATATCCTACATACCACTCGGGCTGATGCATTTTTGTACCATCTGCAGGCGAGAGTACTGGTATTGTGGAGGGTTGAACAGTAAGGCATTACAATAATCCAAATGTGAAGTTACAAAGGCATGAACTAGGGTTTTTGTTGAGTCTTTGGTGAGGAACTGTCTTATCTGTTTAACTTTGTATAGACCTCTGAAAGCCTTATTGCACATATTTGTAACATGTCTGTCCATAGACATGGTAGAGTCGAAGAAGGCACCAAGATTACGTACACTGTTACTTGCACTGATGGCGGAATCTCCTACCTTCACTGAATTGATGTCAACGTTAGTGAGTTGTTGTCGTGAACCAATTATTAGGAATTCAGTCTTATCATCATTTATCATCAATTTGTTTGAAACCATCCATGTGCGAATGTACGAAATACATTATTCAATAGTTTCGAGAGCTTTAGTTTGATCCTTGATTGATGGTCGAAAAGGGAAATAGACCTGTGTGTCATCAGCATAACCATGGACACCAGGCAGGTGAGATTCAATGATGATGAACATTTTTGAAATATAGAATAGAAACGGAACAGGACCAAGGCAACCGCCCTGTCGGACTCCACATTCAAGCTGGAAGTCTTTTGACAGATTATCGTTTATTGATACACGCTGCTGTCTGTTCTTGACGTATGATGATAGCCAGCTAGCAGCAACACCATCAAGTCCAAAATCAGAATTCATTGTCTCTAGCAGAGTTTTATGACAAACAGTGTCAAAAGCAGCACTAAGGTCTAAAAGAACAAGCAATAGTACCCTTCCAGACTCCATATTAAGGAGGATGTCATTCTGAACCTTGAGTAATGCCGTTTCAGTCGAGTGAAATTTTCTGATTCCAGACGTGTTGGCCGGTAACGGAGCATGCATATCACTATGTAACATCAGTTGGTCAATTGCGGCTTTTTCACACAGCTTAGAGACGAACGGTAAGTTACTCACTGGTCAGAAGTTTTTAAACACAAGTTCTGCACCTTGTTTCTTCAGAAGAGGATTAACAATTGCTATTTTCCACGCATCAGGCACATATCCTTCCAGCAGATACATGTTAATCATGTTGTGATAACAGGAGCCAAAGAGTCTACACATGATTTGACAATAGATGTCAAATGATTACTTGGCTTTGACTTTAAGTTGTAAATTATTTACTGAAAAGCAATTACTACAAATGCACCACCAAGCGGAGGAATGCCCCACGCCTGGAGGCTTTTTTGGAGAAGGAGAGATAACGGTGAGGAAACGAAAGAGCCAGAGGCGGCCGCCACTTCCCCTCCCACTCCCATGAGGCAAAAACACTCAACTGCAGGCTCCCCAGTCGGATGGGGAACAGTCTGTGGAGACTGAGGTGGAATTAGAAGTCGCCCTCTCGCCACTTCCCGATCCGCACTCACCTCTCCCTTCGGAACTAAAACGCCAGGACCCGGACAAACAACTGGAGCAAATTAGACAGGACAGTGAGAAACACCAGGGAGAGCGAGACCGTCACAGCAAGGGAATGGATCAACGGCATCAACGGCTACTCGAGAAAATCGAAGAGGCAACTAAACTGGTAGAGGCACGAAACAAAAGCCTCAGACACCTCTCACAACAACTCGGCCATGACTAGACCGTATGAACCAAGTCAGTCATCATCAGGCAGTCCTCCAACAACGCCGACTGCCATGGCCTCTCCATCTAGACCACCTCCTCTCAAAAAGAAACAAAGGCTCCGCTGAGTACCCATGCCTTCTCTTTTACCACTGCCAGACAAGCCAAACTCACACACAGTTAAAGAGGGTCGAAAGGGGCTTGCCCCCTCACCGTTTGGGCGTGCAAAAACCATTTGATCTGCTACTGGAAAACGCCAATTGGTGCTTTACAGCAAATGATTGCAAAATAATTCTACTACTAAAGCACTACTTTATGACTACTTAGCTTTTGCACTTTAAACTATGTATAAAAAATATTTTGCAGTTATTTACTGGAAAATACAAATTGATGCTTTACAGCAAATAATTGCAAAATAATTCTACCACTAAAGCACGACTTTATGATTACTAAGCTTTGACTTTAAGTTGCAAATTATTTATTATTAGACTCTCGTGGATTCATAAGCAAATAAAGTTATTCAGGTCGCAAGGGATTTAAATCCCACATAGTCCCTGTGCGCCTTCGGCGCGCTGAAACTTTTCATTCATCTTCAGAAAACAGTTTAATGGGAAATGCACAGGCTGAAAAAAAACTGACAGTGTGAAAAAATTATTAGGTCGGTGACGATTTGTGATATTCTATTGCAGTTTTGCTTGATGTTGACATGTTCATAAACCTGGAGAACCTAGTTGTATCAGACTCTCTTCCATAGGATAATTTGACAAACAATTCAGCACCATTGTTGTTGGAACTTCATCTTACGAAACAGTGACATCCTGTATCATGATTGATATCTGCTGTATTTCCGAAGAAGCAAAGTTTCTTAAGAAGCTGTGGCTTCCCGTCCATATGTGTGGATGTGCTATCAAGCCCAGTCCAAGCATGTATGGACAGAAAATGGGATGTTGTCACGTTTCCTATTTGTCCAACGATACCACATGCACATAGCCAGGATTCTATAATAGGGGGTGCCCCAGCCATTTTTGAATGAGGATATTTGAAAGGCTGTTGTGTGGGGTTTTGGGGAAACCAAACTAGGACCCTCCGATCATTGCCTACTCTTCCTCGAAGGGAAGTGGGAGGATGGGTCAATGACCGAAGGGTCCTAGTTAGGACTATCAACACCTCCGATAAAAGTTTGCAAAATTTAATGCTCTGAGAGTGAATATGTAGCGTATGTAGCCCCTATATTGGCGACCATTTTGGTGTTGTATGTTGTTTTAAACTTACATTGGGCCAATGTTTTGGGGGCCAGCGAAAATTTTACCAGCGCCCCCGCACCCCGTAGCTGCGCTACTGAACATTATCGTATATCCACGTAGCCACCATTGTGAGACTAGCGTGCTTCTGATCTAAGTAGAGGTCCACCATAGTAGTTTTCCAATGGTGAACCGAAAGAAACAAGACATCGGTATCACCCAACACAATTATGACAACTGTCTTTGGAGTTACAAGCAGAGTATCAACGTCCACACTAATGCTGTGGACTGTGTCCATTACCTTCCATGCACTTAGTATGATCTATGAACTGGCTTTTGTTCTTCTCGTTAGAGATGAATATTTCTTGCTTATTGTGGGAAGTCATTGTTTCCAACAAATATATGCCAGACCAAGTTTTCAGATCTCCTGTGCTCGTCATTCTGAGTACTTCATTTATACCAGCCTCTGCTCATAGCCATCCAATACGATGCAACAAGAGTTTGTCCATATCTGTTCGTTACATGGCTGAAATACCGGTTAGCTATTTTCAAGAAGGTGACCTGTCCCATGAGCTGAACTATAAAGTACATTCAGAGTGTCAGTAGGTGACTCACGGAGTATATCACCTTCTGTGAATGCAGTTGCGAAGCCTTTGTTGACTTTCGGAGAGAAAAGTCTTTGAAAAGAATTGTTGGCATAACAGTTAACCCCTACCCAAAGTATGGTGCCATAGATTTCTCTCTGGACTGTTGCGATCAATCGAGAGAACAGAATTGATGTATCCATGACGACTCTTTGATTATCCAACTTTATGCCTGGGGTCAGATGCTTGAGTGTGGACCTGCCAACTCCTCTGGATGGAAACCCCCAAAACGTTGGCATTTTCAAGTTTGTTGTGGATTTGACGACCCACTCAGTTTCGTCGCAGCTGTGCCGTCTCCTACTGCCGACAGCCCAGAGGACAATGTAATAGCCATTCTTTTTTATGTCAAATGGTTCATGTTGGTCAAACCACTCTGTGTGTCTTTGCCATAGTAGTATTAAAGCACTTACGATGTCCACGTACTGCTCACTAGTTTCGAATCTCATATTACTGAGTAGGGTCATAGCATCGTGTATTACAGCACTTTGTACTTGCTATAAAACCACTCTTGACGCACCGAATCAGTGACTCACTGACATCTTAAGCGTTTAGCATCTGTAGACCTAACACACCTCCATTTAACCGGTAGAGTACTGAAAGCCCATATTTGAGCTTTATTCTGAAAATTAATGCAGGTGCTGCAGCTTAAAGGCATCATATTCTGTCGATGCGCTTCATATTACCTTTGAAGTTAAATAATTGTGTCTGTTAGGATTTGCTTTGTTGAAATTTATTTATTTATTGTAACCAGGCAAAGGACACATGGACAGTTTTTTTATGACCAAAAATAACTTAGCACTCTACCAGTTAAAGCATGCTAAAAAAATCCTCAAAGCAGATTTTCGCATTTTTTTCGGATATGTTATTTGACCCCAAAATCAGCTTGAAGCCAATTTTCTTCTGGTTCGGCCATCATTAGGGGATCATCTCGTATAGACTAATATGAATGTTCCTTCAATAACCAGCATACTGACACATCCAAAAGCATGGCAACCCTCTTGGATTTGTTATGGTTTTTACTTTTCCATGCAATAATATGAAAAACAAATGGCCAATGTCTTTTTTGTGCATTACTGTTGACTTCAGGAAGGATCCTTTTGGATAACCGATATTCTGGCTTATCCATTACGATTGCCTCGACAACCAAATTGATTGTTTTTAAATTTATTTTCGCTCATCCAAACTGTAACCTGAAAAACAAATGACCAATTATTATGGTGCATTACTGTTGGCTACGGGGAGATTTGGTTTGATAACCAGTATTATTTTTCTAATATTTGCTTGTCCATGCTAAAACTCAAATGACCAGATGGGAAGGAGGGGGATCCTATAGTAAAACGAGATGCATTGAAATGTTTGTTGTAAATTTTGTGATGTAATATGATTGAATGTACATTAACTGGTAGAGTTCTGGAATTCCATATTTGGTCTTTTTTCGTTTTTTGAGGATAATCCTTGAAAAAAAAAAACACATCAAATTACTATTTTTCAAGAAGAGCGATTATTAAAGAGCAAGGCATATTGTGTTGGTGTGGTGGGTTGGCCGAACGAATAATATTTTAACTTCCCTTTGATAGCCTAATACTACTCCGAGTCTCTCCCACCCCCTCCAGCATACAAGGAAAGCTTCAAGTGCACATTGAACATTTTGAAAGCCGAGTAAAACCTATAGTCCCCATACAGCCCCAAACTGCTTCTTCCATATTGCTTTGAAAAAGCTGAAGTGCGTTTTCCCTTGAGATCACAAACGGTAGGCTGCATTGGTCTTGGCAATGTGTTCACATCATTGTTGGCTGTCTATGCAGTAAGAACTTCATGTAAAAACGCATCCAATTTGACGTTACGCGTCTGGGTGAAGTTTTGGCGTGAATGAAATGCTTCGACATGAAACAGTGTAAAGCAAGAAAGTTATCAGACTGCCGAGGGTGATATTTTTCTTTAACCCTTTACCTAACGAATCGGCCGCATCCGCCCGCGTAATATGCAAATTCAGCAGTTGAAAAAAATATTATTTTTCAAAAGATTTCAACAAAACCATATCATGTGACCCCTCGTTGGAACGAGCTCGTCGAGCTCGTTCCAACGAGGGGTCACATGATAATGATATGGTTTTGTTGAATTTTTCAAAAAATTTGAAAAAATTATATTTAAAATAATAAATTCTGATATCGTCTGCGTTGGGTAAAGGGTTAAAAATATCAGATCCATCCACTGAATTCAACTTTAATCGTGGTATAAATAGTTTCAATACATTGTGTTTTTTCACTGGCGACAGTACACACCTTTTCCCCTCCCCCCACCTAATCAAAAACAACCCTATATCCATTTAGTTTATCACCTCTTAAAAAAAATGTACTGAAACAAATGTAAGTCGCCATGTGGCGTTTGCCTTTAAATTTGGTGATTCATATACTTTCCAGTTTCGAACTCAATAAAATAGACATACTTTTACCTCCCCCACCCAATTTTTATCTTCTCTCACACTTTTCAGAAGACAATTACTACCAATATTTTACAAGAAAAGTTTTGTGCAAGCACAAGCGCGCGATAAATTTCCCACGAAAACACTTATTTTGTGCATATATCATGCAATCTTTTCGTATTACAATATAAACAAGAAACAATTTGTGAACAAAGTAGAGTCCCTTTCACTAAAAGTATGTGTCTACCGTATCTCAAAGCAGTTTGACTAGTTATTCACAAGAGATTAGTTTACAATAATTTCGGGTTTATTGGATAGGGTTCTAGGCTATGGGGTTAATATATTTCTTCGAAAACACTTGAAAGGCACCCTTCCCGCACAAAACACCTCAGCCTCCCCTAAAAACCCAGCTTTTTTGAACGAATCGTCCGGTACGAAACTCGACTTGGGACAAAAAGCCGGTGCTGAGGTGATATTTTAGAGGAACTGCCCGGCACCATCTCCAAGTATTGTCGGTGGTTTTCGATTTAAAAAAAAAAAAGAACTCCAAGCTTACTGGACGACGGCGGGGGGGGGGGGGGGGGGGGGGGGGAGGGGGGCAATGCACTTTGGGGTTAAGATCTTCATTTGAAAAAAACTTGGAAAACTACTCCATCCCTCCGTACACAACAAAATAAACAAGACAGAATGCATAAATGTAGGCCACAAGCATATCGCGAATCTGGAGAAAATATTCACGCCGACATCTCGTCTAATATTGTCGAGGCGGATGTAACATAACAAAACAAGTTTTTAAAAAGGACTTCTGACTTTGGAGGTGGCATAACACAACACGAATATTGAAACATTGAATGCGGTGAATCCCAGTTTAATAACGAATTCCGCATATTAGTGGATCCAGTATATATATACAGTTCCATTTTTTTATTTTCCAAATCATTTGAATCGACCTGAGAATTCAATACTGCATGATCTGGGGCAACCATCACCCCAATAAACACGCATACTCAACTTAATTCGTAGTAGGGATGTATTATTCGAAAAGTTATCTCCCCCTGTGAATACTGGAGTCTGACTGTAATGTAATTAGCATTGATCCACTGAAAGGTGTGAATAAAATAAATAATTAAATAAAGCGACAAGCTTCACATTTCTGGCTGAACTGAAAGTAATTAATAGGGCTATCGCACCTTTCCTTTTATTCACACCGAAACCTTCTGCATATTGTGGACTGTGGGTTCAACTGTTTTTACAACAATCAAATTTGTCTTGGTTTTAACATCAAAAGGAAAAAAATGGGCAGATGTCAGATTATATATTTTTATATGATTAGAGAGGACAATATCTATATTATATGCACATATGCGCAGAGCATTGCTAATATGAAGACTAAAAAATATTTTAATCTCTAAAAGTTGACGAAAACGCAATTTTCCATTATTTTACATGGCACTCTACACGAAATAACCGTACCTTTTTAAATGAACAGGGGAAAAAAATTGGTCGAATGAAATGGTTCGATTATATCACCAAGTGAGAGCATATATATTGTTCTTAAATGTCTGATGCGCAGAGCAAATATAACTTTCACGGGTTTTATATAATTTTGAGAAATATAAAAATTCCCCATTCAATTAGTGCTAATTTTTGCAAGCCAATTCCTAGCAATCAGGGGCGATAACTATTTGGTAAATCGATGCGAATAACGAGAATAGTTGAACATGCGCGCTAAATAACGTGCCCTTGCCCCTGACTGGTTGAGTTAAATTGCTGCTACAATTTAGCTTGACCAATGAAAGTAAAGATGCTAAATTGTAGCTACAATTCAGTAAATTGTAGCTAAAATTTAGCTACATTGCAGGTACTGTTTAGTACACTCTAAGTGCAATTTAGCTAAACTGCAGGTACAATTTTTCAAATTGTAGCTACAATTTAGCTAAATTGCAGGTACAATTTACTAAATTGCAGCTGCAATTTGATAGCTAATGAAAGTGTCAGTGACACTGTTGCTTAACTTAACTGTGTGTAGTGTTTGCTTAAAAGGATAATGTTCAAACGTTTAAGAAATGATAACATGTATGAAATAGGACAAGAATTGTGATAACTGAGATTATGTTAATTTCTGTTCCCTGTATTCAATAAGAATAATTTGAGGTGTAGACTGTACTTAAGAATTGTGCTCTTGGTTAATGTGACCCTCACCGTTAACGTATGTCAACAAAATTTAACAAGTTTCAGTAAGATTATTCCAAAACGAGTCATCCTACCAAGTTACAATGGAATCCCTTCATAAATATAACTCGTAGACTTTGCTAAAGGAATCAAGATCACATGAGGGTTCGGCGGTCACGGTTGACCGACCATGACCAAAATAGGAAAGTCTCATCTAGATATCATATCAAGTTATCCTACCAAGTTACAATGGAATCTCTGCTAACCTGTAGACAGTGCTAAAGGAATCTAGGTCACCTGACCAGGCGGCGGTAACGACTGACCGATCGTGACCAAAATAGAGAAATCTCATCTAGACATCATCCCAAGTTATCTTTCCAAGTTACAATGAAATCGCTTTGTGAATATGAACAGTCGACTGTGCTGCTGAACAAATCTGCGCGGCCGTATGTTTGACCTATCACGGCCAAAATAGGACGTTGTCATCCGGGCATTATACTGAGTCATCCTACACATTTGCAGTGAAATCCCTTCATAAAATGCAAGCTGTAGACTACTAAAGTAACCTAGGTAACGCACACCTGTGGCCGTCACGGTTGACTGACTGAACCCGGCAAAAAAGGACTTTCTCGTCTAGACATCATACAAAGTCATTCTACCAAGTTACAATGAAATGCCTTCATAAATACGACCTGTAGACTGTGCTAAAGGTTTCGGGTTTCGAGCTCAGGCTGCCGTCGCGGCTGACCGATCGCGACCAAAGGGTACGTTGTCTTCTAGACATGACCTCGATCCTGCATTTGAAATTTCGTGGTGATCGGAATAGAACTACGGGTGTATCCCGTGCTAAATAAAATGTGAACAGACTCGCGTACTTCCGCACGCGTGATGGTAATAGTGTATCTTGACTTTGTAAAGTTAAGCTAAAAATTACATGGCACTAATAAGCATCCATACATGACAAACCAGACAAAGATCTGAGTGACGCAAAAAGCATTTTAAAAACAGAGATAAAAATAACACACGGCTAGTTATTTCTATCTCCTTCAAAATAGTTGCCTTTTTCGGACCAACAAATTTAACACAGTAATAATAAATATGTTTTATGTGTCACAAATCGTGTATACTGTAAAAAAAAAAACAAATGTGATGTTTCTCAAAAGAAAATATAAGTTTGCTAAGCACCAAGTATGTCCAACTACCTGTTTTACGTTTTAGTTGAAATATTGTTATGAAAAGTGTATATATTTTATATTTAATTATATCTTATTGTTAATTACAGCTTGACAACGCCTTCTCGTGCTCCAAGTCAGGTTCCAGATGGTCCTTTGTGGGATGTTGTTCCATTCTTGGCCCAGCATGGCACAAGCTCCTGGACACTTGAAATTGCAAGCTGCAACTCATTCCAGACATGTTCTATTGGATTGAGGTCAGGGGATCTTGCTGGCCAGTCCATACGCTCAATCCCCTCCCGCTGTCGGTACTCCCGGACAGTATGGGCAGCACGAGGACGGGCATTATCGTCCATCAGAACGAATCTATCACCCACTGCACCTGCATACAATCTGACGTGGGCATCCAGGATCTCATCAATATACCGCTGTGCAGTCAATGCACCACGGTCAAGGACTGTACGCTCTGTACGTCCATCCCAGCTGATGCCGCCACAGACCATTATTGACCCTCCACCATAGCGGTCATGCTCAGCAATGTTGGCTGCATAGAATCGCTCTCCTGGTATTCTCCATGCCCTAGAACGCCTATCTGTGTTGTTTGGGCAGTACCTTGACTCATCTGTAAAAAGGACAGGTCGTCAATCTTCTCTGGTCCATCCAACGTGATCTATTGCCCTTTCATATCGTGCCTGGCGGTGGTTCTGGGACAGCTGAATGCGAATACATGGTCTTTTCGATCATCGGAGACCATCTTCGTGCAAACATGTCCGGATAGTCTGCGTCGAAACGTTTACCCCGGATGCATTCTGAAGGTCACTGCGAAGCTGGGTTGCTATGTCAAAACGGTTCCTACGGGCTCGAATGATCAAAAACCGGTCTTCAGCTGCAGATGCTGCCCTGTCTCTGCCACCACCATGTCGTCTGACTGGTGTGCCATACTGCTGAAATCTTGCCCAGGCTCTGGTGATCACCGTATGGTTCACAAGAAGGACTTCACCAACCTGAAGATGGGTAGCCCCTTGTTCCACCATCCCTACAGCCCACCACATTTCCGCTTCAGACAAATGTCTTCTTACATTTCCATTCGCCATATTCAATCATTAAATCACAAGGGTTTGTGTCGAAATGAAGAGTAAATACCCTACACATGTCATATACATGTAGACAGTACACGAAAACATCATGGAAATCAAGGGGTACATGGTTTCCATGACTGTCACGAAAAGTCTTCCTGTCAAGAGAGCTAATGTAAACACTGGCGACCATCTCAATACATTCCTCAATCATATCCACCAAAAATATCGCAAATGTATCATAAGAAAATTTCACAATGATGTGTCAAATATGTGGTGCTCAGCAAACTTTGAGTAGTATATTTTACCAGAACCGAGTGTTGTCATTGCAGTGACCCAATAACTGCATTGAAGACATTACTTGTGAAAACCTCCTAAAGCATTCTCGCTTGATCATAATTCACACAAAGATAAAGGCACGAAGAGGCTTGGGCAGCGAATGTCAGCGAGGCGGAATTGGAACGCATTAGAGAGGAGAACACGAAAGTGTTTGGGATTTTTATGGATGGTGTTACGTATTAATAGCAATCTCGCTCGATCATAATTCAACCAAAGATACAGACATGGGAAGGCTCTAACAGCGACGAGTAAGTGGAACAAATTGCAAGGTAGCAAGAAACAAGTGGGATTTTTTTAGCGAAGGGGTTGCGAGTAAACATATTTTCTCAACGCACTAGAATTTCTAATTCAGAAAAAGCCCAACATTTTCTATTCTCTTCAAATATAGAATCATTTCATTTTCTGAAAAAAAAATGATTTCAGGTATAAAGTGAGCGTGAATTTCAAAACGCTCACTCATAAGAGAACAAGAGGAGAATATTAACCAATTTTGTATCAATTTAGTTTCATGGCAATCCACTGTATCATTCGGCTTGACAATCTAGCCTGGTCCAATGACAGGAAAATAGTAATATTTAGTTCGCTGTTTTGGGGATTTTTGTTGTGCGTATCCTTGAAACTCAGAAGACAAATTTAAAAAAAAACCCCAAATAAACCCCCTACATAACATAACATGAATAATCCATGAACGACCCACCAAGCCGATTTAATGAAGGTGAGTATTTAGGAAGGACCGATGACACTTATTTCTGTTCCCGAAATACTTCGGTACCGCGACGTGGACAAATGGGACACGACCAACGGTATTCATTGTCGCCTCTTCCCCTGAGTTCCAATGTGTTCTATGTGCCTACTGGCACATAGAACACATTGGAACTCAGGTGACGACCTGTCAAAAAAAATAGGTCAGACTTTCTCGTCGGATTGTTTTCATGTCACTGTTGCAAAAACACTTCAGCAAACGACATAAAAGCACATATATCTATTGGGGATTTTTTGCGTGTACTATTTAAAGACAATGCACAGAAATGAAAATGAAGGAATATAAAATAAAGGAGAATTACAAATATTCGTTTCGGATTTTGCCGATTTTTCTCAGAATGGTCCCAGACATTACGCGCGCATGAACTCCACGTCGAGTCGTTGATTCCAGTCTTCCGTACACCATCCGTGTTGTGATCTCTCTGTGATTATCGTAAAACTTAATCTGTAGGTTTAAGGGTTAACCCTTAATGTCCAAACTGTGGTGAGGACTCAATTCTAGTTTTAAACCTCTACTTACGCAGGGTGGCTTCA
This sequence comes from Pictodentalium vernedei, assembly GCA_031216915.1. Taxonomy (NCBI): domain Eukaryota; kingdom Metazoa; phylum Mollusca; class Scaphopoda; order Dentaliida; family Dentaliidae; genus Pictodentalium; species Pictodentalium vernedei. The sequence goes on along the minus strand of CM062292.1, from coordinate 137,149,864 downwards.
AGTTCCGAATTAACCCCTTAGGGCCATATTTCGTTACATCGCACGGTATTTGTGTTGGATAAATGATTAAAATAAATTATAAACCTGCTCCCATACCCTCCCCACGATGGAGGGAGAGTCTGACTTGACCTCCCATAATCAAAAATTTGGCGGTAGTTCAGGGTAGTTTGCCATAGGTGCACGCTTGCATTCTGCGGTGGCGGTGAGTGTAAAATATACCAACTATCGTGTATCACCTGGCGGTATTTAGCCTACTGTAGCTGCAATTTAGTCGAGGTGGCCAACACCCCCCCCCCCCCCCCCCCCGAAACCCGAAATTACAACAACAGCGCCGAATGTATGAAAGCCTAAGTATGACCTTAGACCACTTTTTATCAGAGTTGGAGGTCATAGTGCCGATTTCTTTTTTCGACCTTTGACCTATAAAGTTTGGCCCCGGTGCTTTTTTATCCTATACACCCAGCTTTGAACAGATCTATACGAAACTCACCAATCTTTTGGCCTAATATCATTTATCACATGACTTCTCCGTTTTCTCGGCTTATTACCGTTTCATATTTTCCAATAAATAGTAATTAGTGATTCATAACACCTTCAGTTGATTTGATTGGTCAACTTCAAAAGTGCGCTTTCTGATTGTTATCATCGAAAAGACCTCTGTCAAATTACTGCGGTAATGACGAATGGTTGCGTGCAATTGTGACGCGTCACAGTCAAATGCATGACGTTCAAGGTGAAATTCCATTCTTTAACCCTTCTTTTCTATCTAAAAAGATGTGTTTTGGTAACTGTGATGTCATATAATAAACAGAATATGAAATCCGTGATTTGGTCACTCGATAATTATGAAACTCGTCCACGAAAATCCTGTTTAACGGAATATTAATAAACTCGTTAGTAGTAGGAGATGAGGTGGCCGTGCCCGGTTGGCAGGATCTCATGCAGGATCTCATTGTGACGTCATCGTCACGTGACCCAGTGGCGCCATGTTGTGTTGTTATGGTAACCCGCGTGAGCGGCCATGTTATGACGTCATCCCCATAGTGAGACGTGGTCCTAGTGCGCATGCGCCGCGCGTGTTGTTAGGGTGATACGTGTTTCCGTCGGCCATTCTGTATATTGGAGGCCGCCATTTTGGTTTCTATGGTAGCACGTGGTTGCTATGTGACCTAAAATCTTCTTATAGGACAGGGGTATGTTCGGGGGGGGGGGTATGTTCCTCTGTACAAGAGTAATTTCCCGATTCGTAGAATTACCCAAATAAACCCGACAATCCCTCCAAATCACCCAAAACGACTTTATTTACTACGGATTCCCCATTTTATCGGCTTAGCATGTAGTTAGTACCGAGGGGCATAGGGGGTAAGTTCGATTGAATAGGAGTGATGTTCTGGTTAAGATTCCCCCAGAATCCTTTTTGGGTCGCTATCCCATAACGTTTTTCTCCAGTAAAAGGCACGTCCCTTTATATAAGAGTAGCACGTAGTGCTATAGGACAAATTCCTTTATATAAGAGTCATTACCCAGAATCCTCTGTAGTGTTCCCTGGAACTGGAACTCTATATCTTTATGAATTCCTATCTTTAGTAACATCCTTAAATGACCCCTTCACTATTTATTAAATTTGTCCCTAATTTGTAGGACCTCTCAATAATTTCCATAAACAACTAAATTTTTAAGACAGAACTATATTTTTTTATAAATTCCTACACTCAATGATCTATTTTTAGTAATATCCTTAAATGACCCCCATCACTATTTTAATAAGTTCATTAACTTTATTATTTAATGTGAGGATCAAGATTCCTTTTTGGATCCCCAAACTGACCAATGAAATAACAGAATTATCGACCAATCAGATTAATGTATTCCTATTGTGTTTCTTTCCCATTACTTTCTATACTAATTTTCCAATTTTCCCAACTTTAACCTATAATCCTATAGGAAACAAACACAAACCCCAACCAAGAATGAAAATATCGATAAAAAAAAAACACGCTGTGACGTCATGACGTTTTCAAAATCGTTCGTCACGTATAAATAAATTCAGTGACGTTGTGGCGTCGGCTTCATTCCATTTTCATCTCTTGACGGAAAAGAATCATCTGTGTGTATTCAGATTATTCAATTGTTTTGTGCGTGTGCTATTTTTGTCCATTCATTATTCTAAGGATTATGGAGACTTCTGGATTTTCATGCGAAGATTGTGGGAAAATATTCACTGCCAGGACCAATCGGGATCAACATAGGGGACAGCTTACGGACAAGGTAAGACATCTGACTGTAACAACTGCTATAAAAAATTTACTACGAAAGAATATTTAGACAACCATAAAAAAACTTGCTTAGATTTATATTCATGTTTGGAATGTGAACAAGAAGTTAATCAAATTTTACATTTTAATAGGCATAAAAACACCGCCCATCTCCCTGTTACCCTTCCCAAGAAACGGAATTCTGAACGACCGGCAATGACCCTGAAAGAAAAAACGTACTGTTTTGGTCATTGACCCCATAGGTTTTGATCAGGACCTTTTGGCAGAAACAAATGATGAAATTTCGGAAATTTATCATAGGAATTCGAACACCATTCGGACCCACCACATAACAAATGGGAAAATACAGGACATGTTTAATTATAGACTAGACACAACAGATTTATCTTCCATGAACTATGAATTAAATAAAACAATCTTTGAATCTCAGAAAAATAAATTCAAAATTAATTAAACTACGGCTTCATTTTACGTAACAATGAAACAGAAGAACTAAGATTTTATCATCCTTCACAAAATGATGCCCGGGTTCTTGATAGGCCACCCATAGAAAATGTTGTAGATTTGGGGCATTTCCCTGAAGACCTTGAACAGGAAGACGTTTTGAAATGGGCTAGGCAGCAAAGACCAAACTCTAAATGGATTGTCCATCAATTGACCAATGTAACTTTTTATGCAAACAAGATTAAAAATCATCCAATTGGTGGGATCCCTGAATATCTTCCCTAGTATATTTTGGAAAATCAATCAGTTGTTGCCCTTGTCAGTGATCAGCATGACCATTTTGTTTATAATGACAACCTCTGTTTATTCCGGTGTTTAGCTCTCTGGGGTGGTTCTACTTACCATTCTTTGAATACTACATCTCAGACCCTGTATAGTAAATACACAAATGAACCAAAAGATAACTTTCCTGGTGTGAAATTAGATGAACTCCCCAAAGTTGAAAAAGTATTTGAAGCCAATATTGATTTATTTGAACTCTTATTGGAAGATGATGAAGTTTGGGCTAAAATTGTACATAGGTCTAATAGAAATTTTGAGAATACCATGCATGTCAATTTTTAATAGAACCATTTTAGTTACATCACTGACATTAATCAATATTGTAAATCCTTTGCTTGTCGTAAATATAGTAAATTGTGGAAATCGTCATGGCCGATGCAACACCATGGGCTCTCTTGAACTGATGATGTGTCTTATAAGTATGTTGGTGATATCTATCACACCCCAAGACCATTTTTGAAAAGTTACACGAAGAAGGTATTGCTATATCTGAACACTTACGGTCATTTTCCTATAGCGCTACATTTGATTTTGAATGTTATTTTGATAAAACTTCTCTCCCCACTTCAACTGATACTCTTGTCTGGGAAGCTCAACATAAACCCCTCAGTGTTAGTGTCTGTAGTAATGTCCCCGGTTTTGATAGTCCCAAATGTTTTATTACTGATGGTGACACACATACATTGGTTGAAAATATGATGAATTATTTAATGAAATTTCTTATAAAAGTTACTTTCTCATGCAAGAGATTCACATGGCCACCATATTATCCCTCAGGCAAATGATTCAAGATGCTTTGGCACAGGAAGGTACAGATGATTTTAAACCCCACCCATTTGAAAAGTTAGCTGCAGAATTTGATCATTACATGAAGGAAATGCCCATCTCAGGGTTCAATTCTGGAAGATATGATGTGAACGTGATTAAACGAGAATTGATGGATTATCTGAAAAAGTATGACCCACTGTCTTTTGAAGTTAAAAAGAGTAACAACTTAATGGTTTTAAAAACAGATCATTTGAAATTTTTGGATATTTGCAATTACTTAGCCCCTGGTTGTAGTTATGATAAATTTCTCAAGGCTTTTGTGTGTTCAATTACTAAAGGATTTTTTCCCTATGAATCTATTGACTGTATTGATAAATTGGACACTACCGAATTACCTCTCCATGTTTCCTTTTATAGCTCTTTAAAAAAGGAAAACATTACCGAAGAAGAACATGCTTACTGCCAGCAAGTTTGTGGGGAAAATGAGATGAGGACATTTTTTTTGACTTCCTAATTTGGTACAACAATAGAGATGTCCAGCCATTCCTAGACGCTGTTGAGAAACAATCACAATTTTACTTGGAAAGGGGGATCGATATGTTTAAGGATGACATTAGCGTTCCAGGACTGACGCTAAGATATTTGTTTAGTACCTTCGACGAAGGTATATCCTTCGAAAACATCAACGAGAAGAACAAGGATCTTTATCATCTCATCAAGGACAACATTGAAGGGGGCCTTCTATCATATTCAATCGTTATCACGAGAAGAATATTACCAGCATAAGAGAATTTAAGTATGGCGCAGCAGCAAAGGGATGTGGTGGTATTGTCGACTATGATGCCAACGCCTTGTACTTTGGTCATTAATGCAGGAAATGCCAACAGGTTGCTACATTAGACACAAGGAAGAGACGGGCTTTGAACCAGAGTATTCCCATAAGTACGGTAGGATGGCCCATCAGTGGCTGGAATTTATGCCTGCCAGGGACGGTGTTCACATCCGACACGAATACGATGATACAGAAAAGAAGATTGGTAGACGTCAAGTGCCCGTAGATGGTTGGTGTAAAGACACCAAAACTGTTTATCATTTTCACAAATGTTTCTGGCACGGTCATGGATGTTATCTGAACATGAAGGATGGTACATTGGCCACTCAGAATGCAGTACGGGGGAAGTCCATGTCTGAGCTCCGGTCTGAGCTCAGGGAAAAGCCAAGGGAACCACCCATTACCTGCAAAGCCTTGGATATGATGTAATAGAAATCTGGAAATGTGAGTGGCATCAGCAGAAGACCGATCCAGCCTTAAAAACCTTTCTTCGGGAAAAGTTTGGGACTTTGGTGGATGGTTCGATGACATCCACCGAACTTCTCGAGAAGATCCGCACAGGCAACACCTTTGGCCTAGTGGAGTGCGACATTTCTGTACCCGACCAACTGAAGCCCTATTTTGAAGAAATGACACCAATCTTCAAAACTACAAATATTTCTCGGGAAGATATCGGGCCACATTTGAAGGCTTACGCTGAAGCCAACAATATTATGCGCCAACCTCGCCATAGTATCATTGGTAACTACTTTGGCGTAAAAATCTTGCTGGCTACAACATTATTGCAATGGTTATTGGAGCACGGACTGGTAGTCAGTCGGATGTATCAAGTCATCCAGTACCAGCCCAAGGCGTGCTTCCAAACATTTGGTGATCAAGTATCACAGGCCCGCCGGGAAGGGGATTCTGACCCAAGTAAAGCCATCGTAGCTGACAGGATGAAACTATTAGGTAATTCGGGCTATGGGAAGACAGTCACTAATAAGGCAAAACATAGGAATGTAGTGTATTGTGATGAAGATAATGTGTCCAACCTAATCAATAATCTGGCCCTCACTGAAAAACTTTATGAAATTGAAATGAATAAAAGCAGAATTAAACTTGACTTGCCCCACCACATTGGTTTTTTTCGTGTATCAGTATGCTAAGTTACGTATGTTCTAGTTTTACTATGGTTTTTTGGACGTTTTTGTTGATCATAGGGATTTTGATCTTTGTGAATCGGACACGGACAGCCCATACATAGCCCTTTCTGGATCTTCCCTTGAAGAAGTAGTCAGCCCAGAGAAAAAAGAATCATTCTATCGCCAAGCCCATAAATGGTTACCCCCAGAAGCCTGTGACGCCCATATGGAAGATAATGTAAAAACTAAATTAAGGGGAGATAACTGGATGCCATCTCAATGCAGCAGGGACAGGAAAGCTTTTGATAAAGGAACCCCGGGTCTTTTTAAAATTGAATGGAAGGGAGAGGGGGTTATTGGATTGTGTAGCAAAACTTACTATTGTTTCGGCCCATCAAACAAACTGAGTTGTAAAGGAATAAATAAAAGACAAAACGATTTAACAAAGGAAACATATTTAAAAGTAATCAAAAACAAACAGACAGGAACAGGAAAAACAAAGGCTTTAGACTTAATGGAAATGACATGTTCACTTACGTACAGACGAAAGACGGCTTATTTTATTTTTATCCAAAACGACTAGTGTATACAAGCAGTGAATATTCTCCCACAATCTTTACAGAAATCCAGAGGTAAGCATAATTTTTATATTCAAATTATTCCAATCAATATTATTTTTATACTTACAGAGATGGTTATCCAAGATGAATATTTTCTTCTTTTTTTTCTCATGGGGTGGGTCAAAGTAATTACTTGTACATATTTGTAAATACAGTACGTGGAGAGTGGATTATCACTAAATCACTCGCAGAGTGGAGATTCCACCCAAGCAGTAATTGCAAATTTGTTGCAAAGCATAACCAGTACAAGCAAAGTTTCAGCCAATGGACCTCCGGGTTAAACCCGGAGGTCCATTGGCTGAAACATTGCTTGTGTTTTTGTCGATATGTACAAAATTTGAAAGTTATAGCTTGGGTGATAACTCCACCCCGCGGGTGATTTAGTTACAATCCACTCTCCACGTATTGTGGTTTATGGAAGGAAATTTGTTCTTCAACAAATATCATTCATGTTGTACACTCCTGGTGTAGGCTAAGTATAACCAATGCTCAAAAATTATGTTTTGTTTACAATGTTGATTCCTGGTATCCCTTAGGTTACCCCCATGGAACCGGATGACACCCGATTATATTTATTTTCACAATACTCAAAAATTTATGTTTAGTTTACAATATTGATTCCTGGTATCCTTTAGGTTACCCCTATTGAAACCGGATCATATCCAATTATATTTATTTTTACAATAATCAAACATTCATGTTTATAATGTTGATTCCTGGTATCCCTTAGGTTATCTCCATTGGAACCGGATGATACCAATTATATTTAGTTAACAAAAAATGTTTGGGTTATCCCTAGCAATGGTGTAATTGATGTTGTCAATTCATCATCATCATCATCATCATCATCATCATCATCATCATCATTCTCTGTTGAACAAAGAATAAATTTCCTTCTACTTTTTTATAGAAAATTTACCCCCCCCCCCCAAAAAAAACCCCTCAAAACGGGGGGGGGGGGGGGGGGGGGGGGGGCATCCGATTTTTTCCGAACACTAGGCGGGGGTGGGTGGGTGGTCTGTCGGTTTGAAAAACTGATTTTTCCGCCTGTGTCAGACTGTGTCAAATTTTTTCCTAGAGCCATTTTTCAAGTAAATGGGTATCTAAAACTGGCAAGAAAGGTTTTGTAATTGCTATTACGTGTAATACATCCATTTGGCGCAGTTTGTATGGAATGTGGGGCTGAGCATTGGGCATTATGTATGTTTATGCAACACTATCTGGGTCGTCTGACTGGAATCCAAGAACACTTGTTCTCCGTTTTTATTGAATTATATCAGCATACTGTCAGTTTGGAAAGAGAATTTCAACACAATAAGTAATTTGAAACATTTATATTAAATAATGAAAATAAAATTAATGACTAGAGCTATTACTTGAAGCCAACTTGTGGATGTCATTTGAAAAAAAACAACTTTGTTAATTCTCTTTTGAATTAGTTCTCTGGACACGATGCAAATCTTTTCTCCGAAGGAAAAGGACCTTAACACATTGTGTTAATGACCTTTTCTTTTGGAGAAAAGGCTCAACATCATGATACTTTTTGCAACAGAAAAAGCTAAATTTAATGATTGTGTTTATACCAAAATGTCCTACTGTGTATAACAAGAGTAAACTTAGGCAAGATTGGGGTTCTTCCCCAATGCTTGAAGAACTGTAAATAGACTTAACTCTTTCACTACTGGTGTTTGCGGATGAACTGATCCATATCGGTATACAACTGCAGCCTGGGAAATCACACAAAAGGGTTGATCAACTTAAAATGTGATATCTGCTGACTTTAAGGCAGCAGATCAGAGCAGATATCAAATTTTAAGTTGTTCACTCTGGTTCACCCAGCTAATTCACCCCTTAAACTTTTAAGTAGTTTATTTGTTACCATATGTGACGTTGAAGAATAGCATGATGCCACCAGTAGGGAAAGAGTTAAACACACATCAGAACCCCATTTCCCAGCTTTTCAATCTGATGTAAAAAAAACAATATCTGAATGAGAAACAATTGACCCTCCCGCAGCCAGAGATAACCACGTCCCTTGTTCATTGGGGTTAGACCAGGTTGGACAAATGGGAATCAGAAATTAATGAAACAGAACACATTCCCCTGTACTTGATAATGTTGTTGAAAGCTACAAATAGTCATCTGTAATACTGCAGCATAGCATATGACTACTTGTAGCTTTCAACAACATTTTCAGGCACATGAATGTGTTCTGTTTCATTAATTGCTGATTCCTGTTTGTCTTACCTATAGGTTGTAGCTATGTGACGTTTGACGTGAATAAATACAGCTCATTGATAGGTTACGCGTGGTCAGATCTCGCTGACATAACAGACAAATGGTCTACTAAGGGTCAAGAGACATAAACAACAGGGCTGCTGCATGTGAATTGGTTATTTTGGGAAACTCTAGTGACAGAAACTTAATGGTAGCATTATAGGTGTAGGTCTGGACAGCTGTTTACTGTTTACTGCCTTGGTTAGAAATTAGGTTATTTTCATGAATTTGGTGGGTGGGTACCCCTTGGCAAAATGGGAAAATTTTTTTTTCAGGGGTGGTGGGTATCAAGGGACCGGAAAAAAATGTTTTCAGCCTAGTGTCGGCAATTTGTTTCCTGACCCCCCCCCCCCCCCCCCCGCTCAAAATTAAAAAAAAGATTTCCTGTTGGGGGTGGTAATGCTCTCATGTTATTTGATCATTATCTTCTGGCCAATGATCAATAAACTTGACCTGTCCCAAGTTCAGTATAAAATGCAGAGGGACACTTCTTACAGGATATCCGATTGAAATAGAAAAGAGTACGAACTGTAGGGGGTGGAAATGCACTCAAGCTATTTGACTTATCTCCATTGGACAGAGGTTTGTAGCTTGACCTATCCCAAGTCAGTATAAAATGCAGAGGGCCATATCCTACAGTTTAAGGGTCAAAATTGCAGTTTGACCGCCAAACTGACCAGTCAGATCGAAGTTAATCAACCAATCAGATTAGTGTATTCCTATTGTGTTTCTTTTCCATTACTTTCTATACTAATTTACTAATTTTTACAACTTTAACCTATAATCCTATAGGAAACAAACACAAACCCCAACAAAGAATCAAAAAGTCGATCGGAATATGTTGAACTGGGGCAATGTTTTCAAATACGTCCGTCAAATATATATAAGATTAGACGAAGAATGGACTTGGCATCATTCACGTTCTAACTATTGACCAGAGAAGATGTTCCGACTTGGCAGCGAGCAGACTTATGCTAACGTCACCCAGTACCAGGGTGAACTGAAGATACATGTTCGAAGATACCTTGAGGGTAAAGACCAGAAACCTTATCCAACGAAGACTGGAATTGCACTATCTTTAGAAGAACGGAATGCCTTGAAATCCCAAATAGAAGAAATAGATGCAGTCACCAACACCCAACAAACAGCTTTAACTGACGATACTAAACCTGAATAAAATACACAAGGACCTGCTAATCACGGTGACTTCAAAAAACCAAGGGAACCACCTTTGCAAAAGAAGAAGATCACAGTGAGAATAACCAAGCCACTACCATTGATCGTTGATGAAACTGATAGTGAACTTAGGCAAGTTCGCTTGTAACACGAACTTTGTTTGGCATATGCTCATTATGTGGGAGAAAACATTGACGCTGTAGTGAAAGAAAAATGCTATGGATCTACAGTCGACCACCCAAGTCAGATTCAGCATAATGTATGCCTCATGATGTATCAAGAAGAGAAGAGTATAACATGTTTTAATGAAGCACTTGAGAGAGTTAACAAGAATGATCGCCATCTACTGTGGCACCATGATACTCCTGGAATGAATCCACCACCAGTACAGAAAGAGTATGAAGATATGTTCGAGAAACCTCTCACAAATGAACAGAGATGTTGTATTATGGATTTGGTGATTGAATTCATGACCCATAAATATAAAGAAAAAGTATAAAAAGAAAAAAAAAAGAAAAAAGGTGGTAATGACGCTTAAGTTATTTGATGTTTATCTACTGGACAAATATCAAACAAACTTGACCTGTCCCCAGCCAGTAAGTCAGAGGGCCACCAATGCAGTGTATATTTTTGAAGTTTTGAAGGGCGGTCAAAAAGACAACCTTCCTAAAAGGTATAAAAGGGGGAGCAGCACCCACGTTCAGTGGCCATTATGGTCACCTCCCAAAAGGTATAAAAGGGGCGCAGTACCAACATAGAACAACAAAGATGGATCCTAGTTGGAAACATCCATTCACTTGTTTATTGTGTGGTCCCACAGGTAGTGGTAAATCATCCTCTGCAAACTGAGTTATTCAAAACATTCAAGATATTATCTTACCTGTTCCAAATCACACCATTTGGTGTTATAGTGAATAACAACCATTGTACAATACTTTATGCAAAGTAGAATCTGTAGAGGGTCTCCATCACGAATTAAAGCCTGATAGTTTAGTCATATTGGATGATATGATGCTCGATGCAGATGTCCGAGTGTCTAGATTATTTACTAAAGGTAGTCATCACCATAAGATTAGTGTGATGTACATTGTTCAAAATTACTTCGACAAAACTAAAGTCCACAGGACTGTAGCTCTAAATGGTCATTAGATGTTCTTGTTTAAAAATCCTAGGGATTGTTCTCAGATCACACACTTGACAGTGCAGATGTATCCTGGTCATTCCAAGTTTCTGAGAGAAGTTTTTGAAGATGCCACTTCGACCTCATATGGTTATACTTCTGAACGTATGAGATTGAGAAGTCAAATTTTTCCAGGGGAAACACAGTACGTGTACCTCCGAAAAGTATAAAAGGGGAGCAACAAGTCTGCCTCAAGTCAGAAGTATGTCTGACCGTCTCAAGCACAACATCGTTCTTCTCAAGCTTCTTATTAAATGGAAACCCACACTCGTCAAATCAATACTAAAACATGCAGACAAAGAATGGATTACTTGTTTGTGTGACTGTGCCTCGAATATCTTGAAGGGGGCAGTACCTCTGACCAAAGCTCAGAGAACCAAACTCGTTCATCAGAAACAACTAGTGAGGGCAGTGGCAAATAAAGGTACCTCTGACAAAAGGAAGAGACAAATCTTGCAGAAAGGAGATTCTTGGGTGCATTACTACCTCCTGTACTATTGGGTGTTGTTAAAGGTATTTTTGGATGATGATGGAATATGCATAGAAGATGGCTTTAGTAGAAACAAGGTTATTGGAACGTCTACAAGAGACTCCAAGACAAACGAATGAACTGGCTGTTTCATCACTGGATCGAGAAATGAGAGATATTATCGATGTCCCTTTTCTTTCAGCTGATGAAAAGATGACTCAATATAATCAAATTTTACAAAGACACTTGCCATTTCAACAAAAGGTAGCGACTCCCCGTCCTATTAAATTCGAACTTGAGAAAGATAAAAAAGACGAAGACATTCTCGATTCTGTACCTATGACTGTGAAGAGAAAGGCAAAGTTGTTGTTGAATCGTATTAGAAATGACCCAAATATATCTTGGAATGAGAAGGGTGAACTAGTCCACAAAGATCAAACAGTGGTGGGGTCGAATGTAACAGATCTTTTAAACGATTTACTTAGAAGACGAAAATCTTTCCAACCTAAGGGATGGGAAGTGATGGCCGAAGCCCTACGAGATAGTACCATACCCCAAGAATTGATTGGTCATAAAGAACGTTGGGATTTTATGAAAGAAGCATCGCATCGACAAAGTCAGAGACAAAGTCGGAAGCAAAACAACAAAAGAAAACAGAAACGCCAAAATGGACTGAAGAGGGTATAAATAGAGTTGACACTTGAAAAAGGCAGTCATGGAAGCATTGTACTGTGATTCTGAAGCTCCTTGAAGTTTTGGTGGTGTGGACGCTCTTCGTAGAGCGTCCACGAAAAAGACTAAACAAGTTATGAAATGGTTAGAGACTCAAGACACACACACTCTTCACAAACCTGTTCGTCGTACATTTCCTAGAAGGAAAGTGATCGTTAGTGGTATCGATGCACAATGGCAAGCTGACTTGGTCAATATAGCAAATATCAGTAAATATAATAAAGACACAAAATTTTTGTTGACGTGTATAGATTTGATAAGTAAATATGCTTGGGTCATACCCCTCAAAACAAACTTGGTGATTCCATCGTTAAAGCTTTTACTAAAATTTTCAAACAAGATCGTAAACCTTTAAAATTACAGACTGATCAAGCCTAAGAATTTCTAAACAGAAAATTTCAGAATTTTCTCAAACAACACGGAATAGAAGTTTTCACTACACAACATGTGGAAACAAATTGTTTCATAGTAGAAAGATTCAATAGAACTTTGAAAACCAAAATGTGGAAATATTTTACCAAGAACGATACACTAAATTGTCAACTTCAAAACTTGGTGAAATCTTATAATCATTCTCATCATCGTTGTATCGGTATGGTCCCCATTGCCGTGAACTTTGAAAATGAAGAAGAGGATTGGCAGAAATTTTATAGCAAACCCATAAAACACAAAGCCCCAAAGTTCAAAGTGGGAGACAGAGTGAGAATCAGTAAAGTTAAGAAAACTTTTGACAAAGGTTATTTGCTCAATTGGACCGAAGAGTTATTCACAATGGTAGCCATCAAGAAATGTCATCAAGTCACATATGTCTTACAAGATGATAATGGGGAAGTATTGAAAGGGTCGTTCTACACTGAAGAGCTTCAGCGAGTCGCACATAAAACTATTTACAAAATCGAACACGTACTCAAGAAAAGTGGTCGTGGTGAAAACAAAGAACTGTTCGTAAAGTGGTTAGGATATCCTGCTTTGTTCAATTCGTGGATCAAGCAGACTTACCCTCAAGGAATGTCGTTAATCGGATCCTGCTGATGTGATACAGGCTATCAATGGTATTAAAGAATTACTGTTGCCTCGTCACGATAGGGTAGATTTTGAATTGGATTAAGTGACTGGTAAAGTTCGCATCACGGTACGTGATGGAGTTGTGGTCACATTGAGCCCTACTCTTCAAAATAGTTTGGGATTTAATGAGTGTGTTTTTAAGTCAGGAACTTACAATTCTTCGAGAGTTGCTGATATCAACCAAGGATTGTTTTCACTCTATGTATACTGTGACTTGGTTCGTGGCCAAATCTTGGGAGATATGAGAATACCACTTCTTCGTATCGTACCTGTACGTGGAAAATATGAGAATATCATCTCGAAAACTGTTGAGAATGTGTATTATGTACCAGTAGAACGAAAAAATATCAGTATTCCAGTACCGTCCGGGTGTATATAAGGGACGACACAGGAGCCATAGTACCATTCGAGTTCGATAAAGTGACAGTGACATTTCATTTCAGAAATCGTAGATCTCTTCATTTCACATAAACATGACTTACTGTTGTAAGTCCGAATTATACGAAGAATATTACAGGAAACAAGCTGGAAACGGTCTACCAGCTTTTCCTAGAGCTCAAGTACAGAGAGGTTATGTTTTGGGAAGTATATTGGGAAGACTGAAGAACTTTTATTGACAACTACAGAACAGGACCGTGGGAAGACAGCTCGTGAAAAAAGGAACGGCCTTTGCCGAAGATGTCATTGAAGGGGAAAATGTTAAAAAGGCTGCAATCAAGAGAGTCAAAGAGGCTGGTATGAGTGCTTGGAATGAAGTGGTTGGTAGGTCGAAACCACCCGGCAGGAAAGGTATAAAAAGGCCCGCATCACGCAAAACACGCAAATCGATAAAAAGAAGGAGAACTGTACAGACGCAAGACATTCTCTATGCATGATGTCTCTCATCAATGAAAAATCTTGTGAGTGTGTCAACAGCGAACTCGACTTGTTTTCCATACCACCAACACAGACTGGTGTGGAACATGGGCAATGGGGGAGAACACAGGCCTTTGGCGACCATAGGAAACAGTGGCCCAATAGATTTACATTGCAGGATTAGGAGATGATTATTTGAATTTGCCACAGACATACTTGCATGTTAAGCAACGGTTGTAGATTCCAATGGGGTATCAATTGCACCCGATGCCAATGTGGGCCCAGTCAATTTATGGATGCATTCCTTATTTAATCAAATCGATATCAGCTTGAATGAAAAATTGGCATCTCCTTCCAACAACACTTATCGCTACAGAGCTTTCATTGAAACCTTGTTCAGTTATGGACCAGCTGCAAAGAACACACAACTGACTAATGCATTATGGTACAGGGATACGGCCGGATACATGGAAGATTTGACAGAAGATAACAAGGGATTTATTCTTCGAAAGAAATTTATAGAGAAAAGTAAAATAGTGGACATGACTGGAAGATTACATTTGGACATATTTTTCCAAACTCGTTACTTGCTGAATGGAGTTAACGTTCATGTTAAAATGAACAGAACCAAAGATTTTTTCGCATTGATGGCAGATGCCGATACATACAAGATCAAAATTCTAGATGTATCCATGTTTGTACGCAAAGAGAGACTCTAGTCATTCGTGGGAATGGCTAACGAGAAAGCACTAACAAAAGCAACTGCAAAATATCCTATCGACCGTGTGGAACCAAGGTGTTTTCAGTGCCAAAAGGAAATCTGAGCATTACACAGGAAAATTTATTTTTATACCAACTACCTAAACACATCGTGGTGGGATGTGTAGACAACGATACTTTCAATGGAAACTTTGCAAAGAATCCATATAATTTCAAGAACTACAAAATCAGTTACTTGGCTTTGTACGTGGATGGGCAGCAGATTCCAGCCAAACCATTACAACCTCGATTCGAACAACAAGAAGTGGCGAGATGTTATGCGACCCTGTTCCAAGGGACTGGACAAATGTACGAGAATGAAGGAAACCACATCAGCCGAGAAGAGTACATAAATGGATACACCCTATCCGTATTCGACCTGACTCCAGACCTATCACATGGACAACACTTCGATCTGATGAAGAGAGGAACTTTGAGACTTGAAGTCCATTTCGAAAACCCATTACCAACCACAATCAACGTACTGGAGTATGCAGAATTCCAGAACATCATAGAAGTGGATAAGAATAGACAAGTAATCTTCGATTACTCAACATGAACACGTTGCAGTTAGAGAATGCATTTCGATCAGATAGTTGTTTGAAGAGAATATGTTTGGGTGTATTTGCAAAAAACAAATTACCAAGACGATTACCAGATCACAGACCAGTGGCACTGATAGCCAACACGGATCCAGACCACAGAAAAGGAGAACATAGGGTGGCTCTCTTTGTGAGTCACCACAACGCAGAGTCCTTTGATTCCTTTGGATGACCACCACAACACAGACCATTCGAGAATTTCCTGAAGAAGAGATTGGAAATATAATACAAATCGCCTTCAAGTGCCATTGCCAGTGTGTGGACAATACAGCCTATTTTACTTGAAACATCGCTCTCGCGGTGTACTGATGGAAACCATATCCAACATGTTTACAACTGATCAAATGGATAAAGACGTGTTGGTTAATGACGTCATAGAAGAAACCTGCCACTAGATGTCGCTGTATGAAGAAAAAACTATAAAACAGGATGCACTTGGTGTTCAGCTCATTCTCTTACGAATGTAAAGATTCGTGCATTTCATACTCTCCCCCATAGCGACAAGCACACACACAGCACAATACCACACGAGAGTATGTTATTGCTCTTACGAATGTAAAGATTCGTGCATTCCATACTCTACACACACACACAGCAGATACCACAAGGACACGCAACTAAAGAGGTGCTACTTTTATCTTTATCTTTACAGTTTACATATTCTAATGAAAACTAATTCTACCTTCTTCTGTTAAACGGGTACACAGAAGATGTTTTTTTTGACCAGCACCCCAATAACCGCTACAGACAGTCTAACCGTTATGGAAACAGTCACCTCCACGGTTCCTGAACATCCTCCGCTCCATCCCTAAAAGTGGTCAACCACTTTAAGGGAGGCGAGCGTTGGTCCTGCGTCTCGCCTCTGCCCCTTTTTGTAAGCGCAATGCGCATCTTTTGTCCCAACCCAATAGGATTACAATGCAGGCCTGCCCCCGAACCAGGGAAGTTCGGGTCTTCTTCTTGGTGGTCCCCGAAAGGGGTCGTTGTTGTTTTCCTCCAAAGAGTCCAACTATAACAGAGACAGCCTGAGGCAGATTATACTTGCCAGTGATGGCCATCACTCATTATCATCCTCGAAGCGGCAGACTATACTTGCCCGAAAATCCAGATCGACTGCACCCTCGGGGAGAGGTAGTACCTTTGTGAGAGGACCCAACCTCCCACACTGGTCCTCACTCGAGGGTTCAACCGACATAATGCCAATGATACTACCCATCCACAACTGGACACTACTGGAGACACCTGCCGGGTACCGGATCCTTTTCCTCCTTCAACACGCCTTGACATGTGAGAGCCATCCTATACAGTCACAGAGGGTCGAAAGGGGCTTGCCCCCATACCGTCCCTGCGCGCCTTCGGCGCGCGAAATCATCATTTCGGTTCAGCTCATTTGTGTTTCGACAGACAAAGAAGAAGGATGTCTACAAATGTGACCGTCTTCAAACTCAACAACGATTTACAGATTCAACTGTTCAAGAACGACGTTGGGTTCCAGTTTACCACGAGAGATTGGGAACAAGTGACCAAAGCAGTGGATATTGCAAAGAAGAGGAGCCTTGAAATAGGAGAACCCAAACCAAAGAGAGAAAGCAAACCAAAGAAGAATGAAGATAAAAAGGATTGAAGAATGTTCACTATTCCGTCTTTGATACATAGGGCACTGAATGATTATCAACCAGGAAACAAGAAATCCAAGAGACTTGGGAGAGAGAATGAGCGTTTCATTCGAAACGTATTTTCGTGGTTTTCCACCACCAGTACTGGAGCAGTTATTACGTAGAGAAAATGAACCTAAAATAAGAAAGACACCAGAACAAAGACCACCAAAACACATCAAGTATGCATTGGAGGAAGATCATCTCAAGACATTTCAGTTCATGTTACCATGTGAAAGTGTGAAAACCCTGAATGAACTGACAAAAGCTGGATTCTTTCATTTGGGGACAGGAGTCAGAACTCAATGTTTTCATTGTGGTATTATTGTTCGTTTCTGGGAAACAGAAGATGATGTTATAGAAGAACACCGAAAATATTCTCCAGACTGTTATTACATTCATAATTTACCACCTGAATTCATGGACAATGAAAAAGTTCAAGAAGAAATGGCCGTGAAAGAAGAAATGCACACATCAGTTCAAGAAGAAGATTCACGGAGGACGAAATGCAGTGTGTGTTTATTAGCTGAAGCCAATGTCGCTCCGCGACCATGTAACCATTTGTGCCTGTGCACAGATTGTTGTAGACCACCGAGAAGATGTCCAATCTGCAGAAAGACTGTTTATGCATATCTCACAATCTACATACCACAGAAGATTCCATAAAAAGTTGTATTTTTGTTGTTGTTGAATAAAAGAAATTAAAATGTAAAACTTGTGTTGTTATAAATGAGTCCAGTAGTACAATACCAAAGGTATCCTCAAATTGTATCTTATAAAAGGTATCCTCAAAAGGTATCCTCAGATACCGAAATGAGGCTAAGAGGGATGGTACATTAGACCTCATACGACAAAAAGGGATTCTCTTAGCTTAACATATGGGTAGATCCTCACATGAGTATATGGTGGAACTTGAAGTTAGCTTCGTGGCCTGCATGTACACATATGAACATACTTGTAATTTGAATAATGGTTAGAAACTACTCTTATAAACCCAAAAGGTAGAAACGGGGGATACTGGGGAATGACTCTTATACAAAGGAACGTGCCTTTTATTAGAGGAAAAACGTTATGGAATAGGGATCCAAAAAGGATTCTGAGGAAATCTGAACCAGAACATTACTCCTATTCAATCGAACGTAACCACGGGGCCCCTCGGTACTATAGCACTACGTGCTACTTTTAAAATCTACGGTACGGCGGTCCTAAAAAGGATTCTGAAAGAATTCGAAATAGTACAACTGGTCGGGTTGTTTGTGGTAATTCTACGAAGTATCAAAGCCAGAAAAATACTCCTATTCATTCGAACTTACCCCCCCCCCCCCCCATGTGCCCCTCGGTACTATAGCACTACATGCTATGCCGATAAAATGGGGAATCCGTAGTAAATAAAGTCGTTTTGGTGATTAGGTGGGATTGTCGGGTTTATTTGGGTAATTTTACGAATCGGGAAATTACTCTTGAACAAAGGAACATACCCCCGAACATACCCCTGTCCTATAAGAAAGTTTTAGGTCACATAGCAACCACGTGCTACCATAGAAACCAAGATAGCGGCCTTCAATATAAAATGGCCGACGGAAACACGTATCAACCTAACAACACGCGCTGCGCATGCGCACTAGGACCACGTATCACTATGGGGATGACGTCACAAGATGGCCGCTCACGCGGGTTACCATGACAAAGCAACATGGCGCCACTGGGTCACGTGACTATGACGTCACATGAGATCCTGCCAACCGGGCACGGTTACCTCATCTCCTACTACTCTCGTTTCATAAATATCGAGTGACCAACACACTCATTGCATATACTCCGTTTATGACGTGTTAATGCATACTAGCTCCAGACTGATTAAGTTTATTCATGTATTCGTTTTGTGTTACTGACATTTTTATTTTCATGGTAGTTACGCTTTCATCTTCCGATAAAAAAGACTACTCCCATTGGTATACAACCTACTCTGATGTGTTTTATTTAGTACACAATAAAACAATCAGCCGTGTCATATCACTTCATTACCAATAGAGTACCAGGCGTCGCGATTATGTAGTTTCAGTTTTTTTTCTCTCTTGCACTCCTTGCATGATAAATTTATTCTTGTTACAACTATTGCTCAGTTAATATTTTTTTCAGGTCAAATTTGTTCTCAGGGAGTCCCAAATTGTTTTGTTTATTTTAAAATAAAAAACTTGTACCCTCACTTTTTGTCGGCCTATCCATTCACCTTAGTGTATTTGAACAGTGATTTAAAACAACAGGAGAAAGCCAACAAATGTTGTAGAAATGGTGTTTTGATGAAAAAGAATATAATATATATGATGACTCCATATAAAAATATAGTTCCATCACTGACTTGAAGATATAATTAGTTAGAACCGTTATCCCGCGAGGTCAATTTTGTCTGGCGTGTGTATTGCTCGTGCTCCAAGCAGACAAATAGCGTGCACAATTGAATCAGAAGGATGGTCACATTTCTGGGACATTTATGTGAAATGTAGTGGGATTTATATACTTTATGGACATAGAATGTACACGTTCGATTCTATAATGGGAGTAAAATGTATCGGAGGGAGGGGGGGCACAAATGACGGGAGGTGCCGTGTATAGTTTGAAGATGTGCCAAATGCAGACGAGAGTATGGATGGTGCACAACAACAAATACTATGCCGAGATGCCTAGAAACTTCGCTGTGTAAACTCTACTCTCGTTGGGATTTTACAGTACGTGGAGAGTGAATTGTTACTAAATCAATGTTGGGGTGGTGTCTCCAACCTGACAATAACAGTCGATTCCCGTGATAATGCACAAAAAGGGCAAATACAGTGTCAGCCAAGGGACCTCCGGGTTCTACTCTGAGGTCCCTTGGCTGAAACTTTACTCGTCGTTCTGATGCTTTTCCCCAGACAAGAAATCTTTATCTAAGTGGAGACACCACCCCACGAGTGATTTAGTAACAATCCACTCTCCATGTACTGTATATTCTACAATTATTTGCAGTACATATCCCTTTCTATTCGTCTTTATTCCCGATACATTCTGCTGCCAAATTATCAACGAACATTCAACAGTCTATGCCCACAAATTAGGTAGAAACGCATCAGATTGTCCTTGGGATAGAATTTTGACCCACTCCCTCTGCATTTATATACGCTATGTTTCTACTTCAGACACGAACAATTAGCCTTCAGATGAAATGGACCTCACGGGATAATTCCTCTCACTGACAGGTGCAAAACTGTTGATACATTTTGATTTTCTGGTTATTCAATTAGAAAAAGCAGCCAAAAAAATGAAAAAAATTAGTTTTTCAAGAATTATTTTTGGAAGTGTCGTCTGCTTTTCATGTTAGGTAAAGGGTTAAAACAACTTATCCCGATACTTCATACTAAGCCACAGAGAGTACGATGTATCGGGGTAAGTAAGTCCATCAAGTGGAACTCAAATTTTGTGCGGAGGTGCGTTATTTATTTATTTATTTATTTATTTATTTATTTATTTGTTTATTTATTTATTTAGCCTGCCGTAGTAATGTGACGACGGGTCGAACGTTATAAGTATTTGTGAAGGCGAAACATTTAAATCTTTCTTGCGAAAAGGTCGGTGAAACCCTGCAAGAAAAAACAGGTATATCGATTTTTTTATGCTGGATAATCTTGGAATGATAAATTAAACATTTTTCCCAGTTTGTAAGAAGACAAAATATTAATGTAAATAGATTGCACCCGAGATTAATTTCCTTGAAGAAGAACTGAAATGAAATATAAACAAAACAAGAAAATCAGTAAAGCGGATGGATGCTCCTCGACTGTCGACTTAGTTAAGAAGCAGATTCATGAAATTGGGAAATTATTTGGATAATATAAAATATCTTTGAAATGCAAGGACCGTATCTCTGATGAAAAATATGCGGACAACATTTTTTATATCATGTTCCGGTGCGGCTTTGTCACAAGTATCCCTCATACCAAATTCCATTGAAACCAATCCACTCATTGCTGAGATATCGCTGCAGTCGGTCGGTCGGACGAACGGATGGATGGATGAATGGAAGAACGAACAGACGAACGTACGGACGGTCGGATGGACGGACAAAGTGGGTTTTTTGGTAGCATTTGCGGGTGCGTCTCGTCACGAGGATCCTTAGTACCAAATTTCATTAATTTCCATCAACTCACTGCTGAGATATTGCTGCAGACGGAAAAAATCATGAAACATTGACAAACTAAGGTCCGCAATTTTGGGGAAAAATATGCGGGCAACTTTTTATTTTAGCTTGCCTGACTTTCAGTCAGGGTCGCTATAGTGATCACTCACCGTCCGTCATCCGTCGTCCGTCGTCCGTGAACATGGTGTTTGCGTCTTCTCTTCCAAAACCGCTGAACCAATTTAATTGAAATTTGTATTAATAATTTGTTATGACATCGCGTTTTTTTGATTTTGTTCAAATCAAGTTGCCTCGCCCTTCGGTACGGCCAACCCAAAAAGGTATGCTTAAATCTTAAAAAATCTTCTTCTCATGAACCAGCAGTAGCAGAGTCTTGATATTCGGTGTGCAGCTTCCTTTTGAGGTGTAGACTCAGATTTGTTCAAGAGAAGTTCGCGGGGCTATATTTGCCTTCGGTATAGGAGTGGCAAGAATTTTCTCCTCGCCCAAATTTTTTATTTTCCAAACCGAGAGGTTGATTTGAACCAAATTTGATATGAGGGCTTATTGAGTTATAGGTGCTTAATTTATGCAATTTTTTTTTTTCCCGTCGCCCGATGGGAATAGAAAAATTTTAAAACGCCCATATCTCCAAAACTACACGGAACTGAGAATTCTTATTTGGTGTGAAGCTTCCTTAGGACCAACAGAATGGAATGATAAAAAAAATTGCTATTGCTTTTATCATGGGGTACTTTTTCGGGACTTTGAACCAGTGCCGAGTCAGCATTTTTTAACACTGTGGGTAATGGGAAAAACATTTTAGACTACTTTCCCACCAAACCACTGCTCCAAACGCTTTCAAATTTCACATATAACATCTTTGGAAGATTGTTTCACATGTTTATTGAAATCAAATCTTTGGGTCCATATTTGCGCTCACTATGGGAGCCCAAATGTTTAAATTAGTGCAGTATGAGGATAACAATATTCTTCTTCATATCTACCAATCAGAATTGGTATGCAGCATCCTTAGGGGGTGAGATCGAAGTTTGTTCAAGCCAAGTCCCTGGGATCATATTTGGGCTCACTGTGGGAGCCCGAATTATAACTTAGTTCAAAATGAGGAATATTCTTTAAAAAATTTCTTCTCCAGATCCAGCAGTCGGAATGTTTTGATATTTGGTATGCAGCATCCTTAGGGGATAAGATCCAAATTTGTTCAAGCCAAGTCACTGGTTCATATTTGGGCTCCCTGTGGGCCTCTTGTTTATAACATGTGCAGGTGCGGCGGCTTGACACAACGATCCCTCATACCAAATTTCATTGAAATCCACACCACACTGGTAAGATATCGCTGCGTACGGAAAAAAATCTTGAAAAATTGACACAGTAACGATAACTCTGGTGAAAAAATATGCGGACAACTTTTTTGTAACGTGCTGGAGCGGCTTGTGATAAGGATCCCTCCTACCAAATTTAATTGAAATCCATCTACTCACTACTAAGATATTGATGCGGACGGGCGGACGGACGAAGGGACGAAGGGACAAAGTGGCGATAAATAAGTGGGAAGATCAATATGTTTAGCTAGGAAAGTGATAGGCCAATTGCACCACAGCCACCCCTCCCTTCAACTTCGGTACAATATTGCAGACATTGCATGTGGTTACGAGCCATATGGCATTTTATGAACCAGTCAGACAAACCTGAATATGTATATTGATCTGAGCTTCGCTTCGGTCAATATAAACATTACGATGTAATTGGCCGGTCCGTAAACTTCTGCATGGCTCACAACCTCGTGCAATATTTGTTAAATAATATACCAGAGACGGCCTAAATTATTCTATTATCGTTTTGTATTCATATGTAGAGAATGGATTGCAATTGAACACATTGTAAAATAAAAAATACTGTTGGCAATACAACCCTGTCACTGAAAACCAACTGGGGCTGTATTATCGTCGACAATACAAAATCTGATCCCGATAAAGAGTCCCGTGATTTAATTTACAGCACTACAGTACAATCGCTATGGACTGGTTGTAATCAACGCGTGAGCAGTAACGTCCACGCATGCGTTTACTAGGTGATAGGGGGCGCGGTGGCGTTGCGGTAACCGGTTCTCGTCAGATCACCGAAGTTAAGCAACGTCGAGCCCGGTTAATCCTCGGATGGGTGACCGTCTGAGCGATCAATTCGGATTCCCGCGTTGTGTCCTTGGGCAAAGCACTTAACCCCGATTGTCCACATGGGGACACGGTGACGCCGTGTACTAATGCGTACTGCACGTCAATGGTGCACATGTCTTCAACCAATCTAACCCAGCCTGTGCTGCAGTGCGGAGTTACGCTGTTGGGGAGATGGCAGCTGATCGTCGTTGCTCGGTGGTTCTCTCCGGGTACTCCGGCTTCCTCCACCCGTAAAACTCTCACGGTCATGATTAGCCATTGTGCATAAGTATATGACCTTAAACACCAATAAATAATAAATAAATAACTAGGTGATAAAAATCATCTACACAATTTTAATTAATGGAGCACCGGGTTATACCCGGTGCTTCATTAATTAAATTTTTGATGAATATTCGTATTATTAGTGTTTGTAATCTATTATTGCGTCCGTTGAAATATTGCCCACCCATGGAAAGTGACCAATCCACGGCGGCTGTACTGTACGTGCATGGACGTGGCAACAGGGGGTGGGGGGGGGGGGGTGTCACCCCCCCCCCCCATCCTGGCCAAAATTTCCTATAGTTGGAAATTCGGAGGGCAAGGCATGAGTAGTTAGAAATTTCATCTGTCTGGATTTTAGAGTTTCTTTGGTGATGTCTCCTTTACTTCCCAAAATTCCAACTCGGTTTCAAATCGGCAAAACTTCCAACTGTTACTATTTACAGCTACAGTGTACGCAATATCGAGCTTCATAAGTATGCATGATGCCTATAAGTACGAGATTTCTATAGTAGTTTACTTAGCGTAATAAAAAAAAATCCTCGAAATACACTCCAAGAAAATCACATCTTGTAAAATCGTTATCCTGAGTTAATTCCATTATTCACATTTACAAAATGACGAAACATCGAAAATTGATCATTCCTGCATAAGATCTGATTTAGTGTTAGCACAGTGTGAATAAGCTTGATCATTTGTTTAGCACATATTCAATTCTCAGAAGAATACCAAATGATAATAACCTGAAAATTCTATCATAAATGTGTTTGACATTTCAGTTACTACTATCAATTTTATGCCCCCTTTCATGGCTTCATTTTGAAAATCTTTCTCGGTAGTGAATTTCCAACTACGGGGAGGGACCGGGAGGGGGAACTCCCCTAGTTGGAAACTCACTACCCTACACCCCCCAATCGGAAACCTCTAGCCACGTTCCTGTGTACATGCTACCACATCCTACAATAAGCGAGTCCGAGTGTGAACATCTTGATCCCCCCACCCCCTAGAGTAGCTCAAGCGAAGCTTTGCAATCCCATTAGTTCCCATTTAACACCCATGACGACTGCTAGACGACTCCAAGATTTCAAAGGTCATTTTGTGCTTTTTGATTGGTTCTTATCATCTCCTACATTTACAAAAAATATTAGAAGTTGGGCATAAACAAATGGCGGAATTTGACAGAAACAAACTTGATGTAATGTAGGCAAAAACAAATCTTCCGGAAAATATTGCGAATTTTGGTAGAAAAGCTTCTTGACAGAAAATGGTTGAACCCCCCCTCCCTCCCCCCTGGATTTGTGGCAGAGATAATGGCGGAAACGTTTTCCGTTGGGGCAGGATGAATGTTCCAACAAAACCCGAACAGCAGGCAACACTCGAAGGACCATTTCCTTGAATGACTGAACATTTTCATTTTATGTCTAAAAACATAGCTTATGACCACTCATCGGAACGAACTCGTCGAGCTCGTTCTAATGAGCCCCTAAAAATGGCAGTGCCCCCCCCCCCCCCCAGTAAAATGGGAAAATTAAAGTGGGATCTACCAGCCTGCATGTCTCGCTGCCTGCCTACCTACCCATGATATTGAGACCGGTATTCATTTCCATGAGTTTCTTGATTTGTGTGGGAATAATGGGTCAACACTTCCTGAAAAATTTCAAATTAAAGCACCAAAGGGCCCCAGATTCATTCTCAGGGTACTGAATTTAAACAAATTTCTCGAGGAAGGCCGAACCCCCACAAAGGGGGGGGGGGGGAGAATACCCCTCCTATATCCACCCCACCTCAAATCTACGGCCTTCGGATACGCCTGCGGCATATATCGAACTGCCCCCCCCCCCCCAAAAAAAAATATGCCCTCCTCCCCTCAATAGGAAATCCTAGCTGCGCCCCTGTCATAAGCTATATTTTTAGACACAAAAAATAGAAAGATAATAAAATTTGAATGGCAATTTCTATGAATAGTGGTGGCCGTATATGACCATTATATTGGTTAAAGGGCTAAGATTGAATGTCACATTCGTGTGGTTAGGGGTTATGCTAAATCCAATGTCATCTGTTTGTACACGAAATAAGTTTCGGAGTCAACATTGCAAGAACGGCGAATTTCGGTAATTAGGGTTTATTGACAGTTCTGTGTCAGTCACCGGAGTTTGTTTGCAATAGCACAGTTCCTTTCATTTAAATATAGACTTAGCTTTAAATTGGAACTGTTTCTAAGGCGCTAATGACATCAGCATACGGTAGTAATTGCAATAAAATATCTAACGGCATGTTTCACAATAATTTGTTTACCAGCATTCATTATTCAAATCTTCAGTTGTCAACAATCTTTGACTTAAATGCTTAATTCGATAAAGCTGAAGAAAAGGGGACCCTGCAATTTATTTTAAAAATACTTGGTCTTCTGAACATTTTTTCACTTCTCTCCATCATATTTTTAAAACCCTCTTGTGCCATGTTTATAAGGCCATTTTGAGGGTTGAATGACAATGAGCCTTTTTCGAAACTGCCATCTTGGACTTTAATCTATGCAAGGTCACAGGTCGCGAGGTGTAAACATTTCAAGAAACCACGTTGTGGGCAATGGGAGAAGAGAGCGGGTGAAGTGCTTCGGACCCCATTACGTTCATTAGTGAGAATTCCAAAAACATTTAGCCAAGGTTACCATTTGTTTAAGGCAATAGCAATATTGTATGAAAACTTTTTTATTTCGAATTGATTTCCTATCGACATAAATGGCGTTTGAATGCAGGCTGTGTCATTACTCCGTGGCCATGGGCACTGTTTTCAACAACGTCTGGGGATTTCCCAAAATGAGAAACTCCTTGTAACACGCGTGTCCTTGTTGCCATTCAAAACAAGTTCTCGCCTCCGTAAAAAACTACTATGCAAACCTGCGATATTCCATCCTTTAACATCGTCTAGGGTTGTACCTTCAGTTAATTGGAATGACGACATCGGTTTTACGAATTTAAACTTGATATTTAAAACTATTTGATTTGGCTGGCACAGAACTCAACGCGATGAACATGGAAATCACTTCGTTTACACTCCGCGACCCGCGACCTTGCATAGATTAAAGTCCAAGATGGCAGTTTCAAAAAAGGCTTATGACACATACGTTTTTTCTGCCTGTGTTCTGCTTGTATAGTAAAGTGCCACCTGCTGCTGAAAAAAAAAATTTGAAACTTGGGAGAAATCATTACGGTCAGTATAGTAAGGGCTAGCAGGCCACTGCTAACTCTTACCCTTACAATACTGACCCTAAACCATTATGGGTGTCTCCCATTTTTGTCTACCTACATATGGAGATTTTGTTATCAGTATGTTAAATTACAGTACAAAAAGGGTTAAAATAAATAATAAATATGATATTGTTGGGCCTTAAACAGCTATTATTTGTTGGGAACATAATGTCAAATGAAAATAAACACAGAAAAATGGTGGAGACCTGATATTTTAAAAATAAATTGCAGAGTTCCTTGTTCTTCAGATTTGCCTATAATTTCCAGCAGCAAGAAATCTCACCTGGCACATGCTGATATGAATAAAACAGTTGTCATTTTCAGTTGATATATTTTATGTGTATCTTGTAGAAACCTCTTCTTTTTTCTGTCCGTAAATCTTTATTTGACACACGGGTGTAGCCTTGTACAAGTTGAGACATGTTGACCCAAACTCCTTGTTTCTACCGAAATGGCCCACAGCACCTCTTGTGTCCGCAAACGCAGCTTGTGTCCACAGTTGGACCTCGGGCCGATTACGTCCGCAAAAACCTAAGCTGATAAAATGTCCACAAGCCGAATATGTCTGGAAAACTCAAGCCGTTTGTGTCCGCAGGTCTGCCTGCATACACAAACGACTTGCATTTTGTGGACGAAATCAGTTTGCGGACAAATCAGCATTACAGACTTCTTCGGTAGAAATATGTGTGCATTGTTTCCGGCATATTCCCCATATTTCTGGGTAGTGCAGATTTCAAAATTTTCAATAGAAAATAAAAATCAAAGCACCTTTTTCATTTTTTGCCCCCGCCCCTCTCGGGGGGCATTATGTTTTCATTGCGTCCGTCCGTCCTCCGTCCGTTAGCTTTTGGTTTCCGTCCAATAACTAAAGAACCGCTTATTTGATCAAATTAGGGGTTACTGTTGGGTGACAATACATTGCTTCCTTTCGATGTTGGTCCAGCTAGCCAATTCGATATGGCCACCGTGGCGGCCATATTGAATTTGTTTCCGTCCAATAACCAACCAATGCGGAATCGAATAATTTTTGTTTTTAACTATGTATTGTTGGTGTGTAGAGGAAGCTTCCTTTCAATGTTGGACCAATCAGCTGAACCAAGACGTCCGCCAGTGGCCAATTCATTATGGCTTCCATCTTGAATTTGGCTTCCGTCCAGTAACTTATGAATACTGACTCGAATCAATTCCATTTTTGGTTAAGTATTATTGGTGTTTAGAGGAAGCTTCCTTTCGAATTTGGATCAGATAACCAATTCAATATGGCCGTCATGGCGGCTATATTGAATTTGGTTTCCGTCCAATAACTAATGAGTGCTGACTCAATCAATTTTATTTTTTGTTTATGCATTGTTGGTGTCTAATCTAAGACTTACCTACCCTTTTATGACACCGTCGGGGGCATATGCCACGCTTCGCGCTACTCTTGTTTTTCATTGTAATAACATCCGGGTTATCTGCAATGCCAGTGGTTGGTGCTTCAAGTGCAATCATACTATGCACTAATAGGGATAGTGGTGGATCATTGGTTATAGCATTGGACTTCAAACCGAAAAGTCGACGGTTTGATCTTGACCTGCGTCATCTGCACTGAGTCTTTGGACAAGACACTTAATGCCCACGTGAGGGCACGGTGGCGCTATGCACTAAGGCATACTGCACGTCAATGCTGCACCGGCCATCAGCCGCTGCTAACTTTACTCGTGTCGGGTTACTAAGTTGGAGAGTCTGGCAGTTGCTCCCTGCTTCTCGGTGATTCTCTCCATCTCTTCAGCTTCCGCCCCAACTGTCTGACACGATCTGACACTAGTTGTTGAAAGTGTCGTTAACGTCCAATAAAAGAAACAAACCGATTTGTTGTGTATATTCAACAAATGAAAATCGACCAGTTAAATAAATTGTGACCTGCTGCAACGAGAAAGTTGATGCAAAGAACAAGCTACGAATATATAACGAATATAAAGAAAAATACACTATTGTGCCCAAGCTGAATGAAATGTACAATTTTCAGGTTCGCTCCTTGTCCATGGAATCGAGAATTCGTCCCTTGAGTTCCAATGTGTTTTATGTGCCTACTGGCACATATAACACATTGGAACTCAGGGGACGAATTAGTATCCACAAACGTGAAATACAGAAAGGGGGAGGCACAAACAACCCCAAATCCCGGTAAACCTGAGAATATGTAAAATAGAATTGGGACAAACCTGGGTGAATATGAGGGGCAATTTCATAAAGCGATGTCCGTCCGGTATACAATATCATACAGGATCATTTGTCTCACTGAAATTGGATATTAAATACGGGCGTAAGATGTGAATGAAAAGGAGAAATTCTTAACCGGCATGCGTAATGACGACCGTAATGTATGCTGCATCATCTGTAACATGGTCTCCAGGGAACGCGACGGCTCAGTGGTTACGGCATTGAACTTCAAACCGAGAGGTCCATGATTCGATTCCCACAAGGGGTAACTGCATTGTGTCCTTGGCCAATTAATCCAATTGCCCATGTGAGGGCACGGTGGCGCTGTATACTAAGGCGTACTGCATGTCGATGGAGCATCATCTGTAACATGGTCTGTAGGGATCGCGTTGGCTCAGTAATTAATAAAAATAATTTTTGAAGAAAGAATAAGCGCTGCTGATAAATAGTCAAGTTATTTGTTTTCCGCATATATATTGTCATACTTATTCTTATATATGTCGTATCTCTTATGTATGTGATTTGGCCTCAACCTCGTGTGAGGGCTATTGTCAATAAATTATCTTATCTTGCCATGCTTCTCCGGGGGAACCCCGGGAAGTGAAGCAGTGCCTGTTCACTGCGGTAAACAGGCTCTGTTTTACTGGTAAAATAGGACCCAGTCACCAATGCTTGGGAGGTGCAAACCCTCTCCAAAATGGGCAACATGGCTTATTAACGCTCACCCCTGGTCTTGAGTTGATACTCATGTTGTGGTCATGATTAGCCATTGTGCAAAAATATGTGACCTTAAACACCAATAAATAAATAAATAATCTTGCCATGCTACTATTTTCGGTACGACAAAAAGTATGCATGGCCAGCTGAAAGGATTGATATCGAAGACGTTGCACGAATAATCAACTTTGATGTGACGTTGTCCGATCATCTTTCCAGCTCTTATGAAATGATTGCGAATGTGCAGCTGGTGGGGGCAGGGAATCTCCCACCCCTCATGATCTTGTCAGTCGAAATGTTTGTTGTTGGATCCCAGAACGCCATTTTTTGGAAAACCTAAACTTTGAAAAAGTTGACCATTTGACGAAACTAAATATTGATTATGAAAACATACTCTCATGTTTCATATATATTTTGCAGGAAAGCACTTGTTATGAGAATATGGCTGTCGAGTAGTCATGTACACGAACAAATTTAGTATATATACATTATCATGACCATGTCCATGTCCAGTAATTTGTTTCAGATTCGAGGTTGTGTTTACAATCGGATTGCAAACACGATCGAGAATCTGATACAAATTACAGGACATGAACATGTCATGATAATACATTTATCTAACAATCCCGTTAGATGAAGCCCGTTTCCCCCATTTTTTAGTTTTGGATTGCAATTGGACAAAATGTTGAATTTCAGGAACTATATTTTAATGCGTAATAACAATACATATATGTGATAGGGCGGTGTTTACCGGAAATTGAATCTGTCAGATACGGAATGATACAAACGTTTTTCTCAAGAGTTTTTGGGCGCAAATTAAGTTGATTGTTAGATAAATTATAATTATTTTGAATAATTACTTTCGTTAAATGAAAGATATTCTGTAAAATAATAATAATAAACGATCATTTCCGGACTTGTTTGTTTATTATTGTTTTAAAGAAGTGTATTAGTGTATTAACCCTTTACCTAAACATGAAAAGCAGACGACACTTGCAAAACAAAATTCTTGAATAACTAATTTTTTTTTTATTTTTGTCTCAAAAACATAGGTTATGACCCCTCATTGGAACGAGCTCGATGAGCTCGTTTCAAAGAGGGGTCATAACCTATGTTTTTGAGACAAAAAATGAAACTTAATTGACGATTTTTGTGAATAGCGCTGGCCGGTTTTGGCCGTCGCTTTGGGTAAAGGGTTAAGTTAGATTTCAAATTCGTAATAATATCGGGAAATTTTACCTCTGGCCCCACCATGTCTGAAAATTATGAGACCATGGTTTGGGGCCTGCCAATGTGGATGTCAAACGGGCGACAGTGAACTTAACCATTGTCCGACCATCACATTTTAGGGGGTGTTTTGATTTGAACTGGTTTTCGGCTAATGTTCCAGTCGTCAGCTTCTCTTGTGTTAGCGACCATAGGTACAATGCCTTTACACCAAAACCTACAGCACTCGCCCATCATTTGGCTTCTCCCAGTCGTGTGACATCTTTCTCGTGGTTTTCGATGAAGATGATTGAAAGTTCATCGACGATATTAGCTTTAACTGAGTGGTGTAAATCTTTATTACTTTCGTTGAAAAGCGTGCCGTCCTGCAGTGGTCACTTCCAACGGGTGTGCAATATTTCCGCGGACGCAACAATATTAGATTCCAAACACTAATTACAGGAATATTCATCAAAAATTTAATTAATGAAGCACCGGGAACAATCTGGTGCGTCATTAATTACAAGTTTGCTGCGGGTGGTTTTTATTACCTGGTAAACCCATGCGTTGGCACCAATGCTCACGTGGGGATTACGACCAATCCACGCCTACTGCATTGAATGTCTCCCCTTTGATTTGAAACATGTACTCAATGTTAGACCTGCAACGCTGTAGGAATCAGACCACAGTGAACTGGTTAGGTTCATGTTCCAGTGTCTGACCCAACCGAGGACAGGGCCGCCGGCATCGTACTGCTTTGTACAAGTTCACGCTTCGCCGTTTGGTACAGGAGTGGCATTTTGGATCAGCTGGGGCGAAAGTCCCGGTTGGCACATTGTTGCTGGGAACACCTGTAAAAGTGTTTTGTTGCTTTACACTCCATACACTGATGTCAAAATGCCAAATTTTTAAGCAGCCAAATTTTCCCATAATGCAACTAGAAATTTAATAAGTTCAGTCTTGTTTGACAGTGATCTGTCAAACCAGGTTGTATTTGTTAAATTCCAGGTTGCATTATGAGAAAAATGTGCAAGTTAAAACTTTGGATATTTTGACATTGGTGTGTTGGGGATTAACTGCCTTTGATGTGATAGCTGTTGCCGCCTGCCTCCGGATATTCCGAGAAGTGCGAGTCAGAATCGCAGACAATGAGGCAGGGTTCTCTTCCGCCACTCACTTCAAACTCATCGCTTTCACACTCGACGACTGAGTACTTCCTGACCAATTATTTGTAAACCAGACACCATCGTCTTGGTTCTCACAAAATCGAGAAGACTGAACCCCTATACACATCTACCCCCCCCCCCTCCCCACATACACCCCTTGGCATCGACATCACTTCCTTCAAAAGATTCAGTTAATTCAGCTCGGTGATAGAAACTCCAAGCTGAGTACGCTGAATCGTGAAGTTGTGCGGAAGTTGGTCTACCGTCTATGTGCAATCCCAATTTTATGGTTGAGATGAATGAATTATTATTTATTTATTTATTGATGTTTAATGTCACATACTTATGCACGAATGGCTAATCATGACCGTGACAGTTTTACGGGTGGAGGAAGCCGGAGTACCCGGAGAGAAGCACCGAGCAACGACGAGCAGCTGCCAGCTCCCCAGCATCGTAACTCCGCACTGCAGCAGCACATGCAGGGTTAGATTGGTTGAAGACATGCACACCATCGACGTGCAGTACGCCTTAGTACACGGCGTCATCGTGCCCCCATGTGGACAATTGGGGTTAAGTGCCTTGCCCAAGGACACAACGCGGGAGTCCGAATCGATCGCTAAGACGGTCACCCATCCGAGGATTAACCGGGCTCGACGTTGCTTAACTTCGGTGTTCTGACGAGAACCGGTTACCGCAACACCACCGCGCCCCCCCCCCCCCCCCCCCGAATGAATTATTAAAAGATGCCAAAATCCAGGGAGATTCCGACATCAAATAACATGGACCTCTAGGAATGGCGAAGTATATATAATCTTCTCTAGATGGGTGATTGGCAAACCTCGGTTCATTGTTTGCATGTTTCAGTTTATTTGACGTGGTTTTTAACCCTTTACCTAATACGAAAGTAAGACGACACTTGCTAACAAAAATCTTGAATAACTACTTTTTTCATTTTTTTGCGCGAAAAACATAGTTTATGCCCCTCATGCTCGTTCCAGTGAAGGGTTATAAGCTATGTTTTTGAAACAAAAAGTTTAAAAAATCAAGAAAATTGAATGGTGATTTTTGTGAATAGCGCTGGTCGGTTTTGGCTGTTACGTTTGGGATAGGGTTAAAGCTTTGAAATAGCCCAATAGCAACACACGTGAACACATAACGTTTTCCGACTCGAAGTGGCCCAACAACACGCTGACTTTAAAAATCGCTGAATGGTTATGGGTGAATGATCGCCAGCACGGATGGGACATCCCTGTCAGTCTAGAGTGTTGGCTGGGCGAGTGTAATTGTTTCTGAGCAGCGTGCGTGTCCGATAGAGATGCCCCCTACTAACTAAACCTCTTAAGTCTAGAGTGAGTCAGGGGGCACTCAAATCTCCACTTGATAATAAATAATTATTGCTGTGTTTGTCGATCAAGAGCTGACCGAATTTAAAAAATAACATTGAAGCACCAAAGTGGGTTGTGTAATGTACTTAGCTCAACGTGTTCAACATTCATTTATTTATTTATCTATTTATTCATTTATTAATTTATTTATTTATTTATTTATTTATTTATTTATTTATTTATTGTGGTTTTAACTAAACTTTCGAAAGCCAAGGTGACCCCCGTGTCGGACCGTTTTATGGGTAGAGGAAGTCGGAAAACCCAGAGAGAACATTCGAGTAACGGCGAGCAAATGTCAGACTGCCCAACGTACTAACTCCACACAAGCAGGATTAGCATGGTTTGAAGACGACCGGTAGTACGCCTCAGTACAGAGCGCCGCCGTTTCTCTATATGGGCAAACATAGTTAACCCTTTACCTAACATGAAAATCAGACGACACTTGCAAACAAAATTCTTGAATAACTAATTTTTTTTCATTTTTTGTCTCAAAAACATAGGTTATGATCCCTCATTGGAACGAACTCGACGAGCTCGTTCCAAAGAGGGATCATAACCTATGTTTTTGAGACAAAAAAATGAAAAAAATAATGAAAACTAATTTGCAATTTTTGTGAATAGCGCTGGCCGGCTTTGGCCGTTATGTTTGGTAAAGGGTTAAGTGCCTTGCCCGGGGACACAACGCAGTTACTCCTGGTTGGTGACGTGTTCGATATAATTATAGAGAGGCGAGATGACGAGCTTTTGTTTATTTAGGAGTGGGTTGTGCCGGATCGCTTCGTAACGCCTCTATTCTGGTCTGGACTTCTCATGATGGTCGCTCCGGTGCAGCATCCTCAGAATGTTAAAACTATCTTTCAACATACATATCAATTCTACACTGTTTATTGATGGTTTCCAGAAATGATGTGACATCGCTATTGTCGTACCACACCAGGAAGTCTTTGAATGTGGCCATATTGTTGGTCATTCTACACTTGCTCGTAATATTGATATTCAATGCTCAATATGTTAACTGGTAGAGTGCTAAATTATTTAGACCATCAAAATTTCTTCAGATGGCTTTGCCTTGTTACACTTTATGGGAGAGTGCCTCTCCCATAAATTGTTACTCAGGCAAATCCATCCCAACATAATAATTTCAGTCAAAGATATTATGAAGCACATCCGGAAAATACGAAGCCTTTTAATTATCTCTTTACCCAACGAATCGTCCGCATCCGCTCGCGTAATATGCAAATTCAGCAGCTGAAAAAATATTATTTTTTCGAAAAATTTCAACAAAACCATATCATGTTACCCCTCTTTGGAAGGAGCTCGTCGAGCTCGCTCCAAAGAGGGGTCGCATGATATGGTTTTGTTGAAATTTTTTAAAAAAATTTAAAACACGATATTTAAAATAATAAATTTTGATATCGTCTGCGTTGGGTAAAGGGTTATACCCGTACTCAATCAGAATGGGGCCAAAATTTAGGCTTCCAACACTTAACCAGTTGATTCCCTCCAACATGTTGTAAACTGCACTCTATGTTTACAGATTTACAAGTCTACCTTTTCTAACTGGTCGATCCATTCGAACGGTTAGAAAACCATTCGTTACCAAACGCCCGAACGCCTTCGACCATTTGTTGCACCTGAAAGCCCAGAGTGAGGTAAATACAGATGTCAACAAACTTGAAATATTCCGTGGGGACAAACACGAAATTGCTGAGAAATCATTTCTCGCGAGACTACAATAACATTGTACTTTCCAGAGTGAGGCCAAACGTGGCCATTTTTCGCGAATAGTTGACTAACAAACATTAACCCTTTGAAAACGTGAACGCTTTTTTCCGGACTATAACCATGAAACGTCATAATTCCATTAAGTAGAATGGCTGCTAAGCGAACGTATGGGGTAGAGCAATCAATATTTTCAAAGTGCAACCCCGTAGCTTCACGTTGAAAATATGAATTATTCTACTCGAAATAATGAATATGGACTCTTTCAGATGCTGCCATTGAACTGACATGGGACATACCACCAGTGTTCAAACGATTAAACGACCCTTCACCAATGAAATTCCCCACACTACAATATACCATTCTAACAATTTCTTCCCACACGTGTAAACGTAATTATTGTAAGGAACCTTCATATTTTTATGACACGCCTGTTCTGTGAAATCCTCATCTTCAGCAAAGCTAAACCACGCGGAAAATAAAAAAAAGTGCGGAACAGAAATCGTTGACGGACAATTTTTTTTGATAAAGAAGCAAAATTTCACTGGAATTTTGTATAAATCGTGCACCGCAATTACAATTTGAATTGCCAACGATAGCTAAAAATCGTTCCCGGAGTTCCAATGTGTTCCATGTTCCAGTAGGCACGTAGAACACATTGGAACTCAGGGAACGAAATAGTAACACGGGCTTCCCTCGCAAATTTGGTTGGCGATAAAATGTGTTCTTTTTTATGATAGTTGTCAAATGAATTGCTGAATGGCCTTCTAATACTTGTTTTTAGAGATGTGAAGGCGTGTAATAAATACAGAACGATACGCGCGTGTGGATGGGTTAATCGATATTGCACTTGTGCATCGCGGAAGGATAAAACTCGACGCCCGCGGCCTCTCGTTCTATATTTCGGCGCTGGCGCTCGTGCTATATCGATTAACCCATTCACACGCGTGTGTCGTTTTGTGTATTTCTAGCATAAAATCATAATACTGATATCGTCATTCTTATTTCTTTTTTTTTAAAGTCAAAAATGATATTTATTTATTTATTGGTGTTTAAGGTCACATATTTCTGCACAATGGCTAATCATGATCATGACCTCGACAGTTTTAAGGGTGGAGGGAGCCGGAGTACCTGGAGAGAACCACTAAGCAACGGCGAGCAACTATCAGCTCCCCAACATACTAACTACACACAAGCAAGGTTAGCATTGGTTGAAGACAGGTACACCATCGACGTGCTGTGTGCCTTAGTACACCGTGCCCCCACGTGGGCAATGGGGGTGAAGTGTCTTGCCCATGGACACAACGCCGTTGCCGCATGTGGGATTCGAACCTAGGACCTCTCGGTTTGCAGCCCGCACCTCTACCTACTGAGCCACCGCGCCCCCGAAAAATGATATTATCGATTGTGCAACGTGTAAAGGAAAATAGAGTGTAGATCTTCTTCCACTGAAGAAACAATTGTCGATGCTCTTTGTCAAAACAATCGGAATCAATACCCTTGTCTCGCATGTAATGTTTTTGTCTGTCAGAATATATGAGACGGTGGGGTATTCTAATGTTACGCAGTAATATCACTAATAAAACGTTGACAAGTACATCCCTCATCATATTAGCGTAAAAGGTTTTTCAAATAGACCACTCGGAATAGTTAATGCTTCCCTTCAACAAATAAAACAAAATCCTTTCATGAGTTTTTTGGGGTAATTACACAATTGTTTGGAGTATTTGGGAAAATTGTGTGTTATTATATTTTCACAGATTGCGTTCATTGTTTTTATATTGGCCCTGGAATTATTACTAGTAGTCGGTTACACCGACGTGATTTTCAAAATGTGTGAATATATATGTATGGGTTCAGTGGTGTATCGGGGACGAACCACACCTCTAGTTACCGGTATTTCAGGATGGACTAGAAGGCTTTAAAATGGTGGTTTCTAGAATTACCGTCAATCTTGTGGACTGGAATCCCATAAGCGAACGGTACAGAAAAGATGGACAGAGGCGTAGATAGATTTTCGACGGTGGAGAGTCAAGTCTAAAATGTTCTGCCATATTGGGCAACCAAGTTTCTACCGTTTTGCCCCAAAAATGGTTTGCTATCAGAAATACAGTAAAACGTCGTATGTTTTAGCCAAAATATCAGTCACTGTTCTTCCATCTGGCAAAATGTTACAGACAAAAGGCCTCAAAATGTTTCCAACGAGCATAAAACTGCCCCACACCCCTTCCACCTCTGTATCTATGCACTGAAGACTTACAGTTAAAACTAGAAGTCGTGTCATGGAATGCGCACAAATAGCACGTCGATCTGCGCGTTAATCTGCGCGTTAATCTACGCGTCATGACCATAGTGAGGCTATCAAATTATGTTCATATGGCCTGTTCACAAGCAATGTTTCAGCCAATGGACCTCCGGCTAATCCGGAGGTCCATTGGCAGAAACATTGCATGTGTTTGCTATGAGTGACCAGGAGAACCTGTCACTCGATATGGAATTCCTTGGCTGATTGGCTGAATTCCTACGCGCAATTAAGCCAAGATAAGCGCACAGTTCGTGACAGGACTTCTAGTTTTAACTGACGTAATAAACGATAAACATTAGAGAAGAACCAGTAATAATTTAATTCTACAGACCTTTGGGGCAGCAGGATTAAATTTTGACTTAGCCTTACTACAAAACCCTTAGTACATTTGTCCACTAGCAGTGGACACAAAGAATGTCTAATGAGTCGCGATTTCTTATGAACTTTATGCACCGAGATCACTTGACATGAAATTTCAAAACCTTGTTCACAAAAATAGATCTGACGAGGTTTAGAAATTTCATGTCAAATGATAACGAATTTGAGATTCTTTTTATCACATAATGTGTAATTTAACCTTTTATCATATGACTCGTCCGTTTTGTTCACTTTAAAACATTTGATATTTTGTTTTCATATTGATCAGTGATAAATAAAGCCTTCCATCAATTTCGTTGGTCAATTTCAAAACTAGACAATTTGCTTGGCTGAACAAAATACAACTGGGCCACATTTTCGTAATTTGCATAATTAGAGTTGGGAGCTTTCATTGGTCCATTTTAAAACTGGACAATTTGATTGGCTAAACAAAATACAACTGGATCATATTTGCATAATTTCAGTAGGGAGAATTTACGTTATCTGTCCTAGAAAGGGTGGGTTATATTGTATTAATCTTTTACCTACAAGAAAAACGCCATTCATTTTTTTTCATATTTTCACTTTTTGCTTCCAAAACACAGGTTATGACCCCTCATTGGAACGAGCTCGACGAGCTCGTTCCAATGAGGGGTCACAACCTATGTTTTGGAAGCAAAAAATGAAAATTTTTAGTTATATGAGGATGTTTTTTCCAAGTGCCGTCTGCAACTCAAGTTAGGTTATGGGTTAAAAAGTCATACTAAGTGGCTAATTTGTGCGTGTGTGTGTCATATGATAAATAGAATATGAAATGAGTGTTTTTCTCATATAATATTTATGAAACTCGTCCGAATTTTCCGTTTGGGCTTGCCAGAGGCTCGCCCAAATGGAAAATTCTTAGACTCGTTTCATAAATATTATATGAGAAAAACACTTATTCTGTATCCTCTATTTCGTAAACGTAACGACTAAAACTGGCCTGCACTGTTCACAAAACAATGAAAAAAATTAGTTATTTAAGATTAATTTTTGCAAGTGTCGTCTGCTTTTCATGTTAGGTAAAGGATTAAAGAATATTCTTTATAGGCACTCATTCTCATCGTGGTGAGCTCCAACCTCGACAAAACCGACATCAGCACTTCTGTCTGTTTGTATTATAATGAGCTGAAGCCTGAAAAGCTGGTTTAAAGTTTTGAAAATATGTTAATGGAGCTGATGTAAACACAACACGCCATGCTTGCTAGTTAAGAGGACAATTTTTGTCTAGAAAGATTGGTGGTTCATTCCAGTCAATTATGATTTTTATGACAGTATTTAACTCTGTATAAAGACCATCACGTTGAAATCTGGAACACTCAGATATGACCTCAGGAATGGGATCTGAATCAACTTTATTCTGGGTAGTGTGGGTAAGGTTTACACATAAATACCATTTAAATGTACCAGTTACACAGGAGTGTCACTTAAAATTTAATTTTTTGTAGCTCACCAGAGTCAAACATTATGTACTCGAGCTGACGCTTAATGTGATCACAGCTGTATCAGTTGCATTTCATCCAGACATTTGTCTTAAAACAATCACTGAGGTTTCTAAAACTATAGAGGCCCGGATAAGCTGTGTTTCTAAATTTGTTTTCTCGGGATATCTGGCGCAAACACTCCATGGATAACATAAATGACTGCTTCGGTCCACCATACCTCTTTGCGAAAATCTTCATCCCAATATGCATTTAGATGACTGTTTTCTGTTTACATCAGCTTCATTAACATATTTACCAAGCTTTCACCTTTACTTTCTTTCTGACACAATATATCAAAACTACAACTGTAAGCTCATATATACCATAAAAAGCCAATGACATAAGTTTTAGCTTTACACATCAACCGTGGTGAACACGCCAGCAATGGGATTTCAGTAGTAAAAATTTACACCTACAGTGGAACTACATCCACGTTGACGAAGGAAATAAAACTGGCAATTATTTATTACGTTTTTAAATACGTTTACCTCATAAGATACCAAAAATTAACAAACATACGTTGTCTCTTGTTAATAAAGCACCCATAACTAGAAATAGTTTGTTATTATGTTATTAAAATGAAAAAGGCCCCGTAATTTGCGCGTTTCGTTTTCTATTTCGTTTGGGCGATAAAATTGCCAGCGGAAGTGCCGCACACCGGTGCTCATGTAAACAAAAACAGATTCGCACGCGTGAAAATTTATTTATTCAACATTTAAACTCTTATTAATCTGTCGATCATGGAAAAAATAAAATATACCCAAAGTAGCTTGGTGTACCAAATGTTCAGTCGTGGTGAATTGGTGTTAATCGCGCGCCAAAGGCTCGCGGTTAACACCACTTCACCACTCGTGGTGAACATTTGGTACACCAAGCTACTATGGGTATGTTCTATATATACCACAACAAGAGAGAAGTGTTGACATTGGTTCTGTAGATATTGTTCCGCACAATTGTGAATCTCAACACCTGGAAAAATATTCTTCAAAAGTTAGTTTATTAAATATTTAAATTTGAAAACCATTTTTTGGAGACCACGGCATATCTTACGTATAATATAAAATACAATTGATGCAATTGCACCAAAAGTGCGTCACAAAATATGAAAAAAGAAATTTTGTCCACAACCATTTTTGCCAAATTGTTTCTGTAAGAAATTCGACGACGTTATAGCCTGGAACCAGTCTAGCATTCAAATAGGTCACCGCCTACTTATTTAGATTCACTCGTCTGGAATATGACTGTTGGTTGGAAAAGCGAACCTGCGGTTCGCTTTTCCGACCAACTGATATATTGCGGAGGAATGAATCTGAAAAACTGTTTACATTCCCCTGAAGAATAATCGTCAGAAAAAATCTTCATCGGGATTTTTCCTAACATATAGCGCTACTACACTAACGTTCCCACCAATTTAACCTTCTCGTAAAGTGCTAAAAGGGATAAACATTTTCCGTTTCCCAAATATCGCATTCATCATTAGATTGCTTCAAAATCTGAGGCATATAGTTTTTACCAAGATGTCATGTGAGGTTGTGAAATCCGAGAAAATATTGATTGGGTGTTGAATAATAGTACTGAGAAAAATGACACCTCCATTGTCAAAGATCAAAATTAGCAGTAACGCGATGAACCAAAATTTCATGTTACTGTTTAATGACCTGAAATTTGTGAATTCCATGATAATTTAGAAATAGAAATTGTACAGCTTATACTTGAGAACTCGTTCGACAACGAATCGTCGTATTTAAAGTAGTTAGCAAATTGGCTTGTCTGTTAGTATTCCTGGTCTTCAAACCTACGCCTTTTCCGCGTGTTAATAAAAGTCATGCACATGTACTATTATAGTCGGAGCATAAAAATGGTTTGTGGATTACAACCGACTGGCGTCACCAAGTGGCGCAGACATGTCATTATTGAATTGGGTGGGTTGAAGAAGTCCGTGATTCCCACATTGTCTGTGATTATGATGTGATAGAGAAACTGTATTAGGTAATTTATAGTCAGCTCTTCGATCGTCGTGGCTTCTCCACTACTTTAAGATTCCTTCCATTCAAATCAAACGAAAATGTTCCACAGTCGGTTGAGTGAGGAATCCTGCGAACATTCAAACACAAAAATGGGGAAATAAATCATCTATAAGTCTTCTTTACCTACTGCCATTGATAAAATAACTAACCTTTTACTTTCCTACTGTACACGTGGCCTTCGTTCGTGTGTTATTTTTTGCTTATCGTGTGTTAACCCTTTACCCAACGTAACGGTCAAAACCGGCCAGCGCTATTCTCAAAAATCGTCAGTTAATTTTCATTATTTTTTCATTTTTTGTCTCAAAAACATAGGTTATGACCCCTCATTGGAACGAGCTCGTCGAGCTTGTTTCAATGAGGGGTCATAACCTATGTGTTTGGGACAAAAAATAAAAAAATAGTTGTTTAAGATTTTATTTTGCAAGTGTCGTCTGCTTTTCATGTTAGGTAAAGGGTTAAATATGGGTGACTGTTTTTCAGTCCTGTTTGAAAATGCCATCTTCTTTTGGTTTTGGAATAACGTGTTGACTGTTTGGGGTATTAGATTCTGCTGGTTCCGCGACACTTTCGCTTTCACTTTCCTCTCAATCCCTAAGATTTACGCACATGACGACATCAGTATTTCTTCGAGGAATTGGTCTTCGTCTTGAGTCCTGCGAATATTCATTATTCGAAAAACAATTTGATTCGAAACACATATTCGAGTCGAATTCCAAGTCGAAATCGGAGAACCGAATATGGAATTTTCGAATATGGTTAAAAAAGCAATGTAGATGGTCTTGCGTTGTTAACTATAATCCCGATTGTCTGATATTTCAACTACATTATCAAGGTATAAGACGCCACTTATCAAGCTCACAGGCCACCAGTCTAATTCTGTAAGTAATTCGACGCTGTTAATGCCTGGAACCGGTCTAGCCTCCATCGTCGCCTATTTGTTCAGATTCGCTCGTATGGAATACAGTTCGCTTTTCCGACCAACTTATACATTACAGAGGAGCGAATCTGAAAAACTTCATAAAGATTCATTATCTGTGAATCAAAGCTAGAAACCGAGACTTGATTTGATCGGCATTTTGATGACATCACAATTAGAAATGAACACTAACCACAACCGCAGTTTTATGATTACGCCGGGTAGTTCTACATTTTATGTTAATATCTTGGTGCTGTCAAGGGTAATTAAGTACTCATTGACTGGAATATCTATAACTAGGGCAGAAAAGAATACCTGTATATCTTTGTAAGTAAAGGCACATCACATTACATCAACGGTCGTCTGCGCGCAAATTTCCACAAAAGTGGTTAAACAAATAGCCAACAACACACTAAAACCTAAAGTGTTAAAACTGACACTTTCAAGGTGTTAAACCCATTCTAACTCTTAGGGTTTGATTTTAACACTCAAAGTGCAATGCTTTAAGCACTTAGACATTACAATCGTCAGACATCTGAAACTTGAATGGATGGCACTTCCCATGTGTCTAGCATTGGTGGTTCTTCCAGAATCGTGCATAATTTGATTTGCGCTTGTTGGGTACATAATTAAAAGGACACAACGCAGATGACGCGTCATCTTCGTTGTTTCCTTTTAAGTGTCGCGACATTTAACTTGTCAAGTGGTATTATTGTAACACCTGTCAAGTTCTGGGATATCTACACTTGAACAAAGTGCCAGTTCAGCACTTAGTAAGTGTTAAATACAGCACTTCAAGTGTAGTTTTTAACACTTTAGTTTTTAGCGTGAACAGCGTCGAATTCCTATCAGAATTAGATTGGTGGTCTGAACACTTGGTCAATTGTGTTGATTGGTTCAAAAGGGGAGCGCGGGAGGGACTATTTATAAATCAAACCGTTCAGTGGAAACATACTGGACTTTTCATTATATCAGGCAAACATTATTTATTTGGCGATGCCAACATGTGTGTCAACAAAAATTGTATTAATAAAATGAAAAAAACATCGAAAGGCTCCTCAACGACTTGTCTTTCAGGAACCTAACCAAAATTGACAATTTGCCTTATCGATACGTATTCATTATCTTTCGAACCTGCCTGATCCAGTTGATCATACGCTTGGTAAAAATACCGTATCTTCTGTTTTAGCTTTTATAGTCAAATAAAAGAGAAAAATTAAAAGAAACATTCTTACCAATCCAAAAGACGACGGAAGACAAAATTTGCCTAGCATAAAATTAGCTTCTCTTTAAAAATATTTTGGATAGAAAAATGACATCACGGTACCATTGAAAAACCCTTAATTAGGACAACTTCGAAAATTTCGCTATTGACAAAATTTGGTTTCTACATAAAGAAGGATTAAAAAAATGTTGATCCAGTTTGGATAATGATTCGCTGTCAAACAGAGAAAATATTGTCATAGCCAACCAAAAGATAAAAATAATCAAAAAACTATTTTTAATAACAGTTGGTGCAAAAATGACATTATTTTTATAAACGACCCCATTAAAGAAAAAAGCGTTTTGAACCTTCCAAGAGCTCTCTACGAAATATAATATTTTAAAGAAACAAACTTTATTGTCTACCAGAGAGCGACCAATGCAGTTCACAAGGCATGGAAAGTAGTAATAAAAAGTTGTAACACGCATGAGATGATCTTAAATGAACATATCAAAAAGTTAAAAGGCGCATACAAGAGTAAATAAAATTACCCTCAAATAGATCATAAAGGAAAATATCGTTCAAAACACGTCAGATTCGATGTCGTGTCTCGC
Source organism: Pictodentalium vernedei (assembly GCA_031216915.1). Classification (NCBI taxonomy): domain Eukaryota; kingdom Metazoa; phylum Mollusca; class Scaphopoda; order Dentaliida; family Dentaliidae; genus Pictodentalium; species Pictodentalium vernedei. The sequence continues at coordinate 137,105,490 of CM062292.1, read as the reverse complement.
AGCTAGATACATTATGTGGAGAGTGAATTGTTACTAAATCCCTCGTGGGGTGGTGTCTCCACTCAGACAAAAAATCCTTGTCTGGGAAAAGGTATTAGAATGACGAGCAAAGTTTCACCCAAGGGACCTCCGGGTAGAACCCGGAGGTCCCTTTGCTAAAACTGTGCTTCTCCTTTTCATGCATTACCACAGGAATCGACTGTTATTGTCTGGGTGGAGACACAACCCCAAGAGTGATTTCGTAACAATTCACTCTCCACGTACTGTACGTCCGTAAACTAAATTATGTGTTCCCAGATCAACGAACGTGTCAACTTCGATGGAGTTACGCTCAAAATTTGAACTTTTAATACATCACGCATCTGAATTACGCGCGTGTTGACCTGCAGGCTCGGGCTGTTGTGAGTATCCACATGGCAGACTCATTCCCCGCCCCATCCCACTTTTGAATTATCGAAATTATTACGATAGGCTGCTGCGCCGTTTTGGGAAACGGAATTTTGGAAATTGGTGAATATGTGGATATGAACTGCTAAAAAAAAATCACATTAAGGCTAATACGGTGGTTGAGAGGTCATCATTTTTAAATTTACTGTTGTATTTTATAATTTTATGTTCAGTTGTCACTATTTCATTCCATATTATAACCATGTCTAAATTTGGCTAAATTGTGTTATTGATGTTATTATTTCTGCCATATTGTAAATTGTACACTATTCATCAACGTACGGGAACGTGGGGGGGGGGGGGGGGGGGGGGGGGGTTCTTAACAGTGAGCACTTGTCCTCTAATCCCGATTTGAACTGTTAAATGGCAAATGAAAAATGTTTTACTGCAACATTCATCATCGTCGATTTCACCCTGTGACTGTGTTTTAGGGATAAGGCTTTGGGCATTGAAAGCCAAACTCTCAAGCCACCAGTCTAATTCTGTAAGGAATTCGACGCTGTGATGCCTTGTATCCAATCTAGCCCATTAATGGCTTTAGTGCCCTGGGCCCAGTCTAGCCCTTAAATAGCTTAGATGAAATCGTCTGGAATATTTCAGTTGCTCGGAATAACGTACCTACGGTTCGCTTCTCCGACCAACCGAAATATTCCAGACGAATAAAAATAAAATATAGAATAAACAGGTACCAGGGCCGGTAATCAGATTTAAATCACAAGTAGGATAAGAGCCTCTTTGTTAAAACCCTTATTCTTCGAGTGGTTTAAATCTGATTACCGACCCTAGTATCCATTTGTTTTATATATACCATGCTCTTAGGAAATAATCGACTTTGTCACTTAAAATGGAGAAAAATACGATACTTTCTGTCGCAAACACGTGAGTTTGTTTTGTTTACATCTGCGTCGGTGGGCAGTACTTCCGGCTGCACGTGAATGCTTGGTTGACAGCTAGACACATCGTCAAAGTTGATTGAATTTACCTTGCCTTTTCAGTCAAATTATTATTAACAATTCGTAAATTTTATTTTAAATATTTAATTGTAGGTATTTTAAACTTAATAAGTCATTGTGCGTAGTAGATATACTGAGTCAAACAAGAAAGTATAATAGAAACAAATATGAAAAATAGCATAAACGATGAAATATAATAGTTCTAATGTTGCATGTTTGTGGACAAGAAAGTTTAAGAGTTTAATGACATGTTGTTGTTGTCCACCCAACCGTATACAATTTTGCTACGGATTTCAAAATAGCACGTGCTACCCGAGAATGTCAAATTGAATGGGTGACCGACGATTTTCTTTGTGTTATGGTGTGCTAGAGAGCATGGGTTATTGAGAAAACACGCTAGTTTTTGTCTTAAAAAATGCCAAGGCTAACCGAAAATCAGAGGTTGCGTGCCATTGGTATGCATGAGGCCGGAATACCTCTAGATGAGCTCGCTGCTGAGTTTGGCGTCACTGTGGCCACTATTTACCGTCTCATTGGAAGATATAAAACCACTGGAGCTACTGCCGACCCACCGCGTTCAGGTCGACCAAGAGTTACGAAACCTGCACAGGACCGACACATCAAGACGTCTCACTTGCGGGATCGCTTCCTTCCGGCGACGAGGACATCAGCAATTACTCCTGGTAGAACTAACAATAAAATCAGTGCACAAATTGTCCGCAACAGACTCGCTGAACACGGCATCCGAAGTAGGCGTCCATACCACGGACCTATCCTTACCCAACGTCATCGTACCGTCAGAATGGAATGGGTACGTCAGCGTGTTCACTGGACTCAGTAGCGTTGGAGCACAGTTCTTTTTAGTGATGAATCACGATTTTGTCTATGGCGCGCTTATGGTAGGGCAAGAGTGTATCGCCGACGAGGAGAACGGTTTTCTGATACTTGCGTGCGGGAATGCGACCGTTTCGGCGGGGGTAGTGTAATGGTTTGGGCAGGAATTTCCTTGCACCATAGAACGCAGTTGATCTTCATCGATGGTAATGTGAATGGACAGCGATACAGGGACGAAATTCTTAACGTTGTTGTTGTCCCGTTGTTCATTGCTAACGTCGGATTGTAGTTATTCTAGCAAGACAATGCCCGATGTCACGTGGTACGTATCTGTCGTGACTTTCTTGAGGAGCAGAGCATCGAACTTCTTCCCTGGCACCCACTTTCGCCAGATTTGTCGCCAATCGATCATCTTTGGAATCATTTGGACCGTCGGGTACGAGTTCATGATCTTCAGACGTTAGGCGATTTACGTAATGTTCTAAGGCAGGAGTGGAACGCAATGCCATGGGGTGACATCCAGAGACTTATCAGGTCCATGCGCCGTCGATGTCTTGCCATCCAGGAGACAAACGGTGGACATACACGCTATTGACTGCATGTGTGAACTTTTCATTTCACGCCATGTTTGAATTGCGACGTCCTGACGTAACGCTGGCAACAGTATGAACATGAAATTGTGCAAATTCATACAGCTAGACGCGAAATATGAATTTACAAGTATTTGTTTTGGATTAAAGTCGATAATACTAAACAAATAGCTCCTCAAAGTTTATTATACTTTCTTATTTGACTCAGTATAGTACCCAACACGTCTTACGTTTGAATGAAACATCGCGAAGTGTGGATGTGTCGAAGACGACAAATTGGGTCATGTCAAAGGTCAAGTTGGATGTAATTCCTACTATAGATGTAAATTTTTCTAATGGAATTCCAAGTGAAAACGTTTTAACCGCAGTAGAAGCTTTACGCCAGTAGTAGTGTTAAAAGCTAAAATTTAACATACGGGCTTTTCACAGGTAGTAACGTAGGTGAGCATGGTATACATATACTGTAAACATTCGTTTTTTCAATCAACGAAAGAAATGTTTCTTAATGAAGATGTGATTTGGCAGAATCTTTGATGACATTATTATTATGAATGAAGATTGTCGGAAACCGGGCTTTGTCGTTACTGGGGGAAATAGATTCACGCCGCGTATTAAGCCAAAACTCAAGGAGTGTCGCATGAATCCGTGCGTGAACGTATGCCTCACCGTAACGAACCCACCCGTTTCACTTTTGTTGGGGTGGTTCTTATCCTGAAGGGGTCGGTGACGTTTCGTCAAAAAGCATGAATCAACAGGGGTTCACCAAAAGCAACAATTTTATTACATATATATAAAAATAAATATAATAATTTGTGACCTACATGGAATCCAAAAGGATAAGAAAAACAAAACGTCGGTCACCCCCTACCCACACAGTTTTTGAGTCACTTGCGGACCCGCATACTCTGCTGTCGCTGTTTTTTCCTCCTTCTCGCTGGTGTTTGTTTTTTGGTCGCCTCTTCACTTCACCCTTTCAGTGCCGCCGCAAGGCCACAAACTTATTGTCGCTTTACCGCACGCTTTTCACTCAAGCATGTGACGGAATGTCACTCTACGACTGCCGTCGCGCGGCTGCTAACGTATTGTCACTTTACTATGTCGCCTTCCCTCTAAAAAGTGACGGAATGTCACTCTTCCACTTTCGTTGCACGGCCACTAGCTTATTGTCACTTTACTGGACGCTTTTCACTCAAGCAGTCGCAACCAATAGGGTTAAACTCTCCCCTGCGTTTAACTAAGAATAATATTCATACAGGCAAGCCAACTCTGCCTACATATGTCTTGCCCCCTACAAAAGGTAATGCCGTTTACCTAAATGCGAATAGCTCCCTGAGCTCGTACTTCGTGTTTCTGATCCTATTCTCATATATGGCCACCGACTTGACCCGCGACTGCTCCTATTCTAAATATGAGCTATGTGGCTCCCCTACATCACAACGTGCCTATACTTTCGCACCGATGCGGCATCTCATCTAACATATCGCATGGGACACTCGCAACGACCCACAGCCTTACACACCTTCAGACTGGAATGAATTTTTCGAGAAATCCCCCGATTTTTATTTCGATAGTCAGAACATTAATTCTCAGTTTAATCGCATCTCTTGAACTTGGCCGCTTAGATCTATCTCTTAATTTAATACTAGCTTTTAAGTTTCTTTGAAAGACTCGCATTTCGGCATGCCCTGACATTTCGTTGAGAGGCTAGATGCGTAATACGGGTTAGTGTCCAAAACATGTGCGATGTACTATTTTCACCACAATTACCTATTAATTGGTCATAATTACACAGATAATGACTACAGAAGAGCACTGGCTTCCACTACGTTTAATCTCTTACCACATATTAGCGTTAAACAGAAACGCGGTTATGGACATAAAATTTCATGCTTAATTAGCAGCGCTTGAATTATTGCTGGTCTGTTTAAATGACAAATCGGTTTTCGGGGTCCGTCATATAAACGCGCATTCTTATACCTTGGTCGGAATGAGAAAAATTATTAAAGATATATACACTTTTATACAACAAAATCGAAAATTCAAGCTATCACATTGACAACACCCTACCAAGGAACGTGCTCTCAGTTGTTCCAAATAAACCAAGGAGATAGCATTCACGTACATCCACTTTCACACTTTTCTTAGAGCTAGCTCACAATCTCGCTCTACCATTACATCAATATAGTCATAATATTCACACACACAGTCACACACATGACTGACGCGCACAACAAATAACTTCCAGTACTTTAACTCGGCTCCCCGTTGGAACGAATGAGTCTATCCTCATCCCAAATAAACTTGCGCGCTCACTTCCACTGGAGCACAACAGGAGGTGGTCCGTTGGTACACATGCAGCCAACAGATCCCCCTATACACTCCTCTCCCCATCGCTAAATATAATACTACTCTATCATACACACACCTATATCTATATACACTCACGCAACACCTGCGTAAAAATATTAGCACGGGGTATCCACCTGGCCAATGGGCCCCTTGCCCCAACTCTTATCACCCCACTAACTTGCCCCCATCTTTGGATAGGGTGCCTCGCCCGCCTCATGCCCGTCAGAGAGTTACCTGCCCTATTAGGAACTAACTTAAAATACGTCCACGTGTGGTGGGACCCTTACTGTTCCCTACACCGGGACCTATTCCTTGGGCGAGTGTCCCACCAAGGACCCCACTCGTCTTCACGCCCAACACCTACCGTACCAGAGTTCGCTGCCTCAGATGCAATGCCCTGTTTGTTCACTTCCAATCCTCTCTTGGGTGCCTCACTCCAAGTCCCAGGGCCCCTCCTACCTACGTCTCTGGTGCCATTGCGTTTGTGTGGCTACTCCGGCCACCTCTTGCGGCCTCTCCTGGCCCAGTGCACCTCCCCTGCCGATCGCGTGGGTTCAGTGTCCTTTATATTTTGGCATCTCCTCAAAAACCCTGCATGGTAAACCACTCCCCATCCGTCTATGTCTATTTGGTAATGACCGCTGCCCATTACTTTTGTTACAGCGTATGGTCCCTCCCACTGTAACCGCGGTCTACCTGACTTTGTAGGCCGGAGCACGGTCACGGTTTTACCGACCCAACCGTTCCTAACCTTTGGTCTACTTCAGTACCGATCCTTACTATCCCCCCTCTCGTCCACAAACATTGGCTGCTTCTGTTCAGCCACTCCTTTGACTTCCGTCGTCGAAGGGTTAACCTTAGGGGCCTCCATAGTGCAAGATTCGCCACATCTGATGTCTTACGATTACACTGGGCAGTTCCACGAATTCTATAACTATCTTGTTGTTTTCAAGATGAATTAAATACTTATTGGTTGGAATAACTATAGCTGGAACATGAAAAAGAATACCTGTATATCTTAGCGAATGAAGAAAGGTCACATTTCATCAACAGTCGTCTGCGCGCAAACTCCACGAAAGGCGGTACACAAACAGCCCATAACAACGTCGAGCTTCGAGCAGAATTAGACTGGTGGCCTGCGATCTTGATCCCATCCCTGATCGACATCACGAACAGTATAAATATTAACTTAGTCTGTTCAACTGGCGAAAATGGTTTAATGTGACATTTTCTCTCCATAAAGGTGCGTTCATCCCATCGGTAACTTTCTGTATTTTATGTATTGTATTCCCATCCTCCAACCCCGGAGACTTATGAACTGGGCCACTACTGAGCCGAGATTTACCGATGACAAGATGACAGAAGAAGATTCAGAAACTTCATGTCAAATCGTGACGAATTTAAAATTATTTTTTCAGGTAATATGTAATTTAACCCTTTATGTACCATTTACCTAAAACGCAATCACAAGCCGCAGTATCAGTTATGATAAAAATTCGGCGATAAAAGATTTTGTATCGCTATTGGAGTAGCGATAAAAGCCACATGATGTCAACAGAAACCAACGCACGCGCATCTGACGAACTATTTCAGTGGTAATGGCAATCACAAGTCATTTCCTTAAAAACTTGTAATGCTGCAATGAACGATACATCGACATGTAGTTGCTATGTTTTCAACATGCATTCCATGTTGCAGGGAACTTCACGATCCATTACATAAAAACCCCACCATGCAAAAACACCAAAACAAAAAAGATGAAGGTGAATCGCAAAAACTGAAAGTAACAGCGAGAAAATTCTGAAACGTAACGTCAATCTCATTGCAGTTTGCACGCGTCTAAAAATTATGAATGAAGTGACGTCATGTATTTTAAGCGATTTTTGCGCACTAGAAAAATATAATTCCCTAGCTGTTTTCGAAAACCACCCACCTATCCCTTAGGTGACCTCATGAATTGAAATGAATTTTGTTTTGTTTGTAATATCATTGCCCGATAGAAAAAAATGTGTATTTGAGCTGAGTTTGATTATATTTTATCACCATGTACAATTTTATTCAGGTTGAAGGAATCTCCTCAGATGACGTTGGGGTTGAGAGAATTAAAAATGAACTTCCATTATTTTGATCATCTGCATGAGTGTGGCTTTTTGTTTGTTAATTAGAGTATTTAACCCATTTGAACCCTAGCGGACATCTTTCCTGCCAGGAGCACCATACGTCATAACATCGTTAAATAGGATGGCTGTTCAGTAAATGTGTGGGGTAAACCAATCAATATTTTCAACGTGCAGCCCTGAGGCTGCACGTTGAAAATATTGATTAGACTACCACAAATAATGAATATGGACTCTTCTAATTGCTACCGTTGAACTGGCATGGAATATACCACCAGAGTTCAAAGGGTTAAGACTCCATGGTTATGCATTTTGTTGACTGGAAGGTTTATAAAAGTATGATATACTCATACTTGTACACAATCTTTTATCGCGACTCGACTCTTTTGGGGGAGGTAGAGTTACTCGCTGCGCAAGCGCGAATCGTAGCTAAACGTCCCCAAAAACAAAAACGACTCTCGTCGGATAAAAGATTCTGAACCAGCACAATGTACACATAACATATATTTATTTATTTATTGGTGTTCAAAGTCACGTATTTTTGCATAATGTCTAATCGCGACCGCAACATGGTCAAGTTTAGTCAATCGTTTATACCCATGTCACCCATTTAAGAGGACTTCCACCCTGGGTGACTGGGTCCTATTTTACCAGTAAACCAGAACTTGTTTACCATAGCAGACAAACACCATTCACTTCCCGCGGTTCCCACGGAGTGTTGATACCTTTTCTGGATACTAAGAAAACTATTCAATTAAATTTGCTTAATAGGTCCTATCGGTTCTACCTTTTACCGATTATTATTGTTATTTTCTTTTGGTTTCTTCTATTCTTTTTTTGCAGCCCGGATAGTACATATTCATGTTAAGCCCATTTGAATGTGCAGTTTTTCGTGGCCTAAAGGGTTAACATTTCTTGATTCTCAGACTATAACTAAAATGTCTGCAACTTGCTCCGGAAGGCCACACCTCTTCATTTTGTAGGGCGATACCTTTGACAAAATTATGAAAGAAATCTATTATATGTTGTTTGAAAAAGCTTTCTGAGATCTGTCAAACAAGAGTTTGAATTAATAGAGTACTTTGATCGCAAAAGTGGGGCTTTTCTTGATCAAGATCACGATACACTTACAAGCAGTATGGTCGCCGTAGACTGCCCACTTTCCACGGGTGGGCAATATTTCCACGGACGCAATAATATTAGCTTCCAAACCCTAATTATAGGAATAATCATCAAAAATTTAATTAATGAAGCACCGGGTACAACCCGGTGCTTCATTAACTTATTTACTTATTGGTGTTTAAGGTCACATACTTATGCACAATGGCTAAGCTTCATTAACTAAAATTTTACTGCTGCTTATTTTTATTACATGGTAAACGCGTGCGTGCCATTGCGTGGACGCCACTGCCCACGCGTGGGTTACGACCAGTCCACGCCGGCAGTACTTGAGCAAGACATACAATCCCGACTGCCCACGTGGGGGCACGGTGGCGCTGTGTACTAAGGCGTTCTGTGCGTCAATAGTGAACTGGCCTTAAACCGTTGCTTACTTTGCTCGTTCAGAATTAGTGTGTTGGAGAGTTTGACTGTTTCTCGCCACTGCTCAGTGGTCATCTCTGGGTAATTCAGCTTCCACCATCCGTAAAACTATCTGACACGATGTGACCCTAACCGTTGAAAGTGTCGTTAAACCCAAAATAAACAAAGCAAACAAAATTCTGAGGCACTGGTCTGGTTATGGGCTATAAAGTTTGTTTCTACCGTGACGAGAATTGACCGGATGACACAATTCAAACAGGGACGTGGCTAGAGGTTTCCGATTGGGGGGGGGGGGGGGGGGTAGGGTGTAGGGCAGTGGATTTCCAACTAGGGAGAGGGACCGAGAGGGCTCCCCCTAGTTGGAAATTCACTACCGAGAAACATCTTGAAAATGAAGCCATGAAAGGAGGCATAAAATTGATTCTTGTATCTGAAATGCCAACACATTTATGATAGAATTATCAGGTTATTATTATTTGGTATTATTTATTCTGGGAATTGAATATGTGCTAAACAAATTCTCTAACTGAGAACTTTGAGCAATTCACACTGTCCTAACATTAAATCAGATCTTATTCAAGAATGATCAGTTTTCGATGTTTCATCATTCTGTAACTGTGAATGGTGGAATTAACTCAGGTAACGATTTTAGATGATGTGATTTTCTTGAAGTGCATTTCGAGGATTTTTTTATTACGATAAATAACGTACTATAGAAATCTCGTACCAATTGACTTCATGCATACTTATGAAGCTCGATATTGCGTACACTATAGTTGTAAATAGTAACAGTTGAAATTTTTGTCGATTTGAAACCGAGTTGGGATTTTAGAAAGTAAAGGAGACATCAGTATCACCAAAGAAGCTCTAAAATTCAGATAGATGGAATTTCCAACTACTCATGACTTGCCTTCCGAATTTCCAACTATAGGACATTTTTGCCTGGATTGGGGGGGGGGGTGACACCCCCGCCCACACACACACACCCCTGTCGCCAAGTCCCTGAATTCAAACTTTACGCCATCTGAAACTCGGAGAAGTCGACTTGAGCCAATATTTTTGTTAACTTGAGCCTCTTTTATGAATATATGGAACTTTTTAGATTTCCTTCTTGAACATAAATCTTTCTAAATTTTCCCCACAAATCGCAACAAATAAAAAGAAATCATTTTCTTTTTAATCCCTGCCAACAACAACAGTATGATCTGCAGACTCGGTTTGGTTTGTAAGACAAAAATGTATTTTAACCCTTTGAACCCTAGCGATCGCTTTTCCGGCCAGGAGGATGATACGTCATAACATCATAAAAAAGGATGGCTGTTCAGTAAATGTGTGGGGTAGATCCATCAATATTTTCAACGTGCAGCCCCGAGGCTGCACGTTGAAAATATTGATAGGTCTATCCCAAATAATGAATATGGACTCTTTCAAGTTCTTCCACTGAGCTGGCATGGAAGATACCACTACTAGAGTTTAAGGGTTAATGAATCGAGGAAGTAACCATAGACTACAATAACTGCATGCTTCCGGTTCCATAGAATAATTTGTTTCAGCTTTCTTTCGCTGATGGTCTTACCAAATGAGAACGAGCAGGTGTTATCCTCCCACCGTACAGATTTCGTTTCAGATTCATTAAAATCAACGGTTTAAAATGACAACGCTACCAATTATTACTTTTCCGTCCCAGGTTGTCGCACCTTTGTGCTTTGTGAAAGAAATCATTTCTCTTTTTCATAAGGTTGAAGAAACAAAACCAATTAGAGGAATGAAATATCAATTACTGAGTACAGCATGCCGTGATGGAATTTAATCACAACTCACTCGATGTGCTGCTGATTTGTACAGATGCACTCTAGTGACCTGTCACCGAGCTGACATAAGAGAACCGGAATGATACAAGAATTATACTACAGCCATTAAAGCCAACGCCGAGTAAACTCACTTTTATTGTAGAGTATTCAATTTGAGACGAAACCGATACCAATGAAAATACCCAACGCCACATCCCTTGGGGTTATCAGTTAAGGTTTAATCCCTGGAACGGGAATTGCAAGGCTCTGCGGCTCCCAGTTCTGATAGTCAATCACGATACCCGGGAATTTCATAGACCATAGTATCAATGATTGCGAATTATAGTTTACGAGATTACGGCGAATATCAAGTTCTTCCGAGACCAGCTGCGCCGTTTGCGCTATAATTTTATCTCGCAAACGAGCATTTCCCTGTTACCGGTTCAGAAAATCAGTCCTAGTTAATGCCCGGGAAACTCATAGACCAGAATCGGGAATCAAAGGTTGCGAAACGCAACCTTCGATTCCAGGTTCTGCCAATGAATTTCTCGGATATCGGGGTCGATATCCAGAAACGAGAACCGGAAAATTCTCAATATCGTGACTGACTTTCAAAAACGAGAACCGAAAATTTCTCCTTCCCGGGATTCAACCCTAGCATCAATCCGCGCCACCTGCAATGCTGTATCAGTGCAGATAGCGCCTAGATGCACCCAAGGGACGCGACGATATTTTCTTTAGCAGTCAGAGACTCGGAATTCTCAAATTCAACAATTAACCAATGATGATGAAGTGATATGGCAAATTTAACGAATAATGTATGTATTATTTGTCAAAACGTTGGAAATAACACAGACATTCGCCACCGATCAATTAATGTAATAAAAACTTGAGATGAGAGAAAATCTCCACACGTTCTTCTTGTCAGTTATTTGAGTTAATGTTCTGATGTCTGAATATTTTTTACCTAACTGTTGGAGTATATTTCAATATATTGGTCAATAAAGCACAAGAAGCCATTTACTTACTCCGACAAAGAATACCCCCAGCGAAATTAACGCCCATACGAGTAAGAAGCTTTTCAACAGTCTCATACGTTCCATCCTAACTTACGGGTGCGAAGTGTGGAGCGTTGAGAAGCTAAGCCTTTCTCAGATGAGCATTAATCAAGATATAAATCAGAAATATGACAAAAGCAAATATGATCAAATCGAGACTAAATTTTATAAAAAAATATCAGGTGTAACAAAGTACACCAGGACATCAGCTGTGAGAGGTGAATTAGGTATATACCCCATTGATATTTTTATCATTAAACAGATTGTCAGTTACTGGCTTCGCCTGCACGATATGCCATGCGAGTCTCTGATAGCCGCATGCCTCAGTGAGGCTTACCAGTCAGAAACTAATTCCTGGATAAATGCGGTCAAAAACATTCTGCTTGGCCTCAATTTTGATCATGTGTGGCATAATCAAGCTACTTTTGACACCAAGAAATTGCTATTTTCCTTGGAGAAGACTGGAAGAAAAATATGTAACTTGGTGGTAGAGGACGAGTTCCATTTTCTGTTTGAGTGCTCTCTCTACTCTGGCGACAGGGAAGCACTCCTACAGGAAATTAAGTCCATTCTACCCGGCGTTAATGGCATGAGTCACAAGGATCTAGCAAATGCGTTAATCGAATCTTTTGATTCTGACATAAAACCTAAGGTCATGCGGTATGCCCATAATTCGTTCCAAAATTGCCAAGACAACTGCAAAAAGTTGAAAAAAAAAACAAAATAAAAAAGACTCAAGATATTGCTAGTATCGGTTACATATTATTAGTTATCATATTAGGCCACCAACAAACTGTGTAACGAATATATCTTACCGACTGCTGCATCGATGCACAGAACTAATAACAACAGCGATCAAAATTAAATGAGAGAATTCTCACAATGTGTTCACGTTTCTTTGCCTTGTTACAATTTATGGGAGAGTGCCTACAGGCACTCTCCCATAAATTGTAACAAGGCAAATTCATACATACCAAATAGTTTCATTTCGAAGGTAACATGACACACATCCACAGAATATGAAGCCTTTTAAGTTGCCTAACCTGCACTTCAGACCGATTATGGGCTTCCAAAACTCAATCATTCAACTTGAAGCGTTTATCGGCTGCCGCCATTTTGAATAATCAATGAACAAAGGGGAGATTACCCATAGCTGTCAGCGTATATTGATGTTGACAGGCAGTATATGGTTTTATATGCAGTCTGCATGTGACGTCTTTGAACCAATGAAATTTCCAGATACTTGTAGGAGGTAAGATATATTCCCATTTTAAAAGTTTTATTGTATGATTGTATTTTGTCTGTTTGTTTTTATTGTTGTACATATATTCACATTGTTAGTGGTCATATACCGATGTATGAGAATGAAAGACAATAAAGTATTATTATTATACTGAAATTTCGGTATTTTGAGATTCAAACACTACAATAAATCTGTATTGGCATGATACTGATACCGCATGGCATATAAGGAATATCGCCCAACTTTATTTTGGCGTGATTTAACTGTGCGTTGAAATTAAGACAGAACACAACGAGGGAGGAGTACGGGGTATTGGAATCGACGACCCGAGGTGGAGTTTTTTCCGTATTTCCCCAGCACCAAAGGGGGGAGAGAGAGAGTACAAAGGAGCAGTGCGTGTTACTGGAATCAGAGACCCAAGATGGAGTTTTTCCTGTATTTCACAAGCGCCCGAAGGCGAGGCAGAACACTATGAGAGTGGACTACGAGTTTCTGGACTCGACTACCTAAGAGAGAACACAACTATGGTGAAGTATGTGATCCTGGAATCAACGAGCCAAGGTGGAGTTTTCCTCTATTTCACGAGCGACGAACGCTACACAGAACACAATGAGGGGGTGGAGTAGTGGATATTGGAATCCATGGTGGAGCATGGGGTTCTGGAATCAACGAGTCAAGGTGAAGTTTCTTCTCTATTTCACAAGCGCTGAAGGCGACACAGAACATAACAAAGGTGGAGTACGGGGTGCTGGAATCAACGACCGGAGGTGGAATTTTCCCCGTATTTCACGAGCGCCGAAGGCAAGAGAGGACACAACAAGGGTGGCGTACTGGATACTGGAATCAACGACCCGGGGTGGAATTTGTCCTGTACTTCATGAGCGCCGAAGGCGAGAGAGAAAACAGCTATGGTGGAGTATGGAGTACTGGAATCAACGAGCCAAGGTGGAGTTGCTCCTCTATTTCACGAGCGCCGAAGGCGACACAGAAAACAATGAGGGGGTGGAGTACTTGATACTGGAATCAACGACCAGAAGTGGAATCTTTCCTGTATTTCACGAGCGCCAAAGGCGACACAGGACACAATGAGGGTGACGTATGGGGTCCTGGAATCAACGACCCAAAACATTCGTGAACTTAAACAAAATTAATAAAAATCGGTAACAGATGGGAACATTGATAAAGTTGGAGGCTTAAAGTCATTTTCTCGGCCAACAGTGGTTGCTAATGCAATTACTACAATCGGGAATATCGTCCGCAGCCTCTGTCTGCTGTTACATTCCTGACAACCCCGGACGCCAGAAAGAGTAAAAACAAACATCACCCATCCCAAACCTTTTTCGTAATGAAATCAACTTTCGATAAAGTTATCTCCCTTGAAAGTATTAGAAAAAAGCAAATAATTGTTGAGGAAATACCCTTGGTATCAGTAGAAAATAAAGCCAGGTTTCCTTTTGTTACAGTTAATAAACGAAAACAAAGGGAAACAGGCTTTTTATGACAAGCCAATTAAAAGTAACTAGTTCACAGATAATCCATCATTAAAAATATCTAACATTATCACACCTACCAACACTATGTATCCACTTTGTTTCTTTGTTTAACGAATGTGTTTCACAGTAATTTGCAAGTTTTTTTATTCTCCCCAGGAACAATGATGTTTAGCTGATCTCACCTCCAAGGCTTTCATATTAACCCTTTACCTAACATGAAAATCAGACGACACTTGCAAAAAAAATTCTTGAATAACTAATTTTTTTCATTTTTGTCTCAAAAACATAGGTTATGTATAACCTATGTTTTTGAGACAAAAAATGAAAATATTTTGAAAATTAATTGGCGATATTTGGGAATAGCGCTGGCCGGTTTTGGCCGTTACGTTGGGTAAAGGGTTAATGAAAAAGGCCGTACTTGTGTCTATATGATATGTCACAATGCGCACAATTAGCCAATCTTACCTCCTAGACATTTATATTAATAGAACGCATAGTGTCTGTATTATATGTCATGATGCGCACCTGTTGATATAATGAACAGAAAAAAGTTACAGAACACCAAAAGATGTTGAAAACGCTGTTTTCTTATTTTTAAAGGGGTTTCAATAGAGAATATTAGTCAAACATTCAAACTGATTGGGGAAAAAAAATTAAAAAAGGCCAGCTTATGTATTTTTATACTACTGTACAGGAAAGTGCCTTGGGTTTGTGAAATGGTGCACACATGAATACAAAAGGGAAATTTAACCTTATAATGAGAAACTATATCCCCCAGCTATGTAATCCCATCTGTAACATGATCCGGAGCTTCTTCCAACAAAGAAAAGACGAACTTGCTACATGACTGTTCCTTGTATAAGTATTTTTTGAGTTTATTACACACTTTTAACACATATTGTTTGAATGTTTTATAATATAATGTTATCATTTTGTTTTTTCACAATCTGCCTCACTGCAGGTGTTAATTGCTTGAATAAATATCAAATATCATATCATAGGCGATACAAATTGGCTAACATTTCAAAATTTCAATTTTTATATGAAATTCTCAGGCCCTTTGTGTTAAATGTACTGAAAGCTTTAGGGGGCTTGGAAGTAGGTCGGGAGGGACCGTTTTGGTTACATGTAGGTTACGTCAACTGAAAAATACGGGAACGAACTACAGGTTACGACAAAGTAGTACAACATAGCTTTATTAAATTACCGGATAATCTCGCATGTTTTACCAGAATGACCTGACAGTCTCTCGGAACTATCTCGGCTCAAAGGTTGAGAATAGTATCCACATATAAATAGAATGATATGCGGTTCCCATCTTAAAAGAATGATCCCTCAAAATAAATAGCAACAACTAACGTGCGATCTCGCTTAGGCGAGATCGCGCGTTAGATGCTGATATTTAGAAAGGCGGACATCCCGGTAAGACGAAAAAAGCATAACTGGCGTAGTAAAAACAGAGAAAGGGGAGAAGCATCACAACCCCTCTTTTCCTATGGGTTACCACCATGCTACATAACGTAACCTGTCAACGGGTTACGGCATAAGCCCTTCACTTCCAGATCGGCTTCAGGAAAATAAGAAGAGCTAATTTTCTAGTAAATACTTTTCAGTGATGAAAACTGCCAGCCATGGTTGATGGAAATGGAACGGTAATTATTGTTCTCATAATATGTATTAAGAACCAACATAGCAAGGTAACTCAAAAGATATCCGTAAACTAAAACCACACATGGCTCTTTAAAATTCTGGCACGTGGGAAAACGACTTTTAATTGGCATTTTAGCTATATCTATAATTGATGAACATAAGATGAAATATTCGATTTCCATTTAATGACGTGGTGTTGTTGCTTGAAAGTACCTACCGGAAGGGCAGTTGAACTTTACATACCCTTATTAATTACCCGATCATACATTGTTGAATGTTATTTTCAGCAACCTCGTACCATTCTATTGTATGAACGTAGCAAAGCTATAGACTTTCGTCAGACATTTTGTCCACAGCGTTGTTTTTAGAAGGAGGGCCGTATCAGTTTTAAATGTCTGTCGATGTCTCGTTTTGAAATACGACGTGCACATACCACGAATATAAAACAAACGGCGCGCTTTAACCTATTCAATCCGTTCTCCAGATTTTTTTGCGAAATGAAATAGTATCTTTTGTTTAGGCACCAGGCACGGAACTAGAGGGTCTTCAATGGTGGATGTGATCTGTTTAGATTTCCAACTTGGGGTTGGGTCCCAGCACAACATGCCTGCAGGCAAGTCCTGATAGCCGCAGGCCTGTGTTGAGGGAGAGTTCGAGGGATTATCTCCATCTCGATGGTGGGAGTTCAGGAACAATTTTTAATTTTTGAACCTCTGAGAGTGATTCTGAGGCATCACACTGGCTTAAATATAATCATTTTATGCACAAGAGAAATGCATTTCCCTAGCTACGTCCATGAGTTTTCCTTTACGCTAGCCAGGCTACACAAGGACTATAGACTGACAGCTACTGAATAGCTGCCAGTCTGTAGTCCTTGAGTGGCCCAGTCAATGCAAGGGAACGGAACGACGAATTCGAAAAACCAGACCAATCACAGATTCGAGTCGGAATTTCTGATAATTGTGTCATCTGATTGGAAAAGTCGGAAAATTGGATCGGAAATTGTAAAATCACTTTGGTTCTGAACGAGGCAATTATGACAAGAGCATATTAAATTGATTTTATTGAATTTCCAACTTTTGGAATTTACACCACCGAATTTCCAACTTTTGAAATTTTAGGCGATGATTGGGGGTGGAGGGAGGGGGGTGTCAGACTAGCTACGTCACCGTTAGACACCTGTGATTATTCGAAGAACGAATCAAAACTCGAAACGCTCCTGTGATTCCATTCGAATCGTTTTCGAATCCGGGACATATTTTCGTAACCTTTCACAAATCCTTTCACGGGCGCGTTCGTCCGCACTCAGAAAGGTGCGCGGTTACGTATTATTTATATATCACAAATTTTTGCAATTCACTACCCGCGAAGCCCAATCGCTCTCCCATACTAATCAACTGTTCCAAGCTTAAGGTATCCATTACTGAAATTAACCAAAAATTTCACACAAAAAAAATATTCTTTTCCAGTAAAACGTGTTAATTATTCCCCATCCTGCAATGCGTCCTATTATTACGCGGGAATTTCCACCACCGTTATTTTAAATTCGCCGATCGAATTGAAGAGCTAATTTCACCAATGATTAACCTCTGCACAACTTATGAAAACTATTAAAATCTGAATGCGGCAACATGTATGAACATTACAACTGCATGTATTAAAATTGTCATTGAGTGAGTCTGTTGATTCTGAACCTTTCATTTGTTACCTTTTAGGAAGATCCTGGTGTTAGCCTCGCCAGATGTCGGAAACTGGGCTTTGTCGTAAATGGGAGAAATAGATTCACGCCGCGTATTCAGCCCAAACTCAAGGAGTGTCGCCTGAATCCGTGCGTGAACATAATGTCTCACCTTAACGAATCCGCCCGTTTCACTTTTGTTGGGTTGGTTCTTATCCTGAAGGGGTCAGTGACATTTCGTCAAAAAGCATGAATCAACAGGGGTTCACCAAAAACAACAATTTTAATACATATATATATATATATTTAAACGAATATGGTAATTTGTGACTTACATTAAATCCAATGAATCAGATAACAAAACGCCAATCACCCCCTACCCACACAGTTTTTGAGTCACTTGCTGGCCCGTATTCTCTGTTGTCGCTGGTTTTTCCTCCTTCTCGCTTGTATTTGTTCTTTAGTCGCCTCTTCACATCACTATTTCACTGCCGTCGCACGAGCACTAACGTATTGTCACTTCACCGGACGCCTTTTCTCTAACATGTGACGGAATGTCACTGTGCCATTGCCGTCGCACGGCCACTAACGTATTCTCACATTACTAAACGCTTTTCACTTAAGCAGTCGCCACGAATGTGGTTAATCTCTCCCCAACGTTTATCTCAGAATAATGTTCATACAGGCAAGCCTACTCTGCCTACGTACGTCTTGCCTTCTACAACAGGTATGCCGTCTTTCTAAATACTAATAGCTCCCTGAGCTCGTACTTCCTATTTCTGATCCTACATTCAGATCTGGCCACCGACTTAGCCCGCGACTGTCCCTATTCTAAATATGAGCCCTGTGCCCCCCTACGTTACAACGTGCCTATGCTTTCGCACCGATGCGGCACCTCCTCTAACCTATATCATGGGACATTCCCATATCTTTTCCTGTGACCCACTGCCTTACACCCTTCAGATTGGAATGAAATTTTCGAGAAATCCCCCGATTTTTATTTCGATAGCCATAACATTAATTCTCAGTTTAATTGCTTCTCTTGAACTTGGCGGCTTAGATCTATCTTAATTTAATATTTGCTTTAAAGTTTCTTTAAAAGTCTCGCATTTTGGTATATTCTGACATTCGGTGACAGGCTAGATGCGTAATATGGGTGTGTGTCCAGAACATGTGCGATGTACTGTTTTTTACAACAAGTACCTATTAACTGGCCATAATTACACAGGTAATGGCTGCAGGAGAACACTGGTCTCTCTTGCTTTTAATCTTTAAGATAGCTCATATGATGTTCAGTAAATGCGCACTTTATGGCCATTAAATTTCTATGCTTAATTAGCAGCGCATGCATTATTGCTGGTCTGTTCAAGTGACAAATCGGTTTTCGGGGTTCGCAAGATACCTATCTTTACGTTTTATGTTTAGCCCAGTCAGAAAGATTATCGAAAATATTTACAATTTTAAACAAGAAACTCGCAACTTTAAGCTATCACCCTGACATCGGTTAGTCTCGAAATGTCGACAGCCAACAATTAATTAGCAGTCAATCGCAAATGTTAATTGAGTTAGAGTCGATATCAATATTTGTGACAGTATGCGGAGAATTGTAATCGAAATGGATTTGTCTTGTTCCCATAATTTGTAATATGCAAAGACATGTGAACACATTTTGACAAGCAAGAGAAAATGAACAGTCTCGGCTAATGAAGAATCATCAAACACATTTGCGTTCAGTTCTATTTATGCACCCTTTTTGGAACTCAAATACCGCCTACATGATTTTTGAGTTATTTCTCCATGGTATAGTAAACGGGATGTTTACAACGTATTTATAATAAACAGACACTCCATAAAATGAAATTAAAAATCGCACCATTTCATACTAAATTTTGGCCTTAGCGGTGAAAAATAATATTAATATATTTTTAGTTTTATATGTATTCTAAGATAATAAAATTAACAACTGCACAGCGATAGTCGTTCTAATTTCCTCCAACAAGTCTGAAAAATAAAATGCAGACTACAAGCGGTAACCTTCCGATCGTCCGAGCTATTGATACGATCCTAGTGTGTCATGGAAGCCTATCATTGTCCAAAGAAAAAAAAACTCTGAAAACCAATCTGCAAAATTCGCTGTCAGGCAATTTGTTCTCGGCGATAGGCAAGTTATACAACTATTTAATGGGAGCGCGGTTGCTCAGCGGTAGACTGTTGGACTTCTCTGCTAGAGGTCCCGAGTTCGATCCCGTCCGGGACGACCCGCGTTGTGTCCTTGGGCAAGGCACTTTATCCCGGTTCCCCACACGGGGGCACGATGACGCCGTGTACTAAGGCGTACTGCACGTCGATGGTGCACATGTCTTCAACCGCTGTAACCCTGCTTGAGCGGAGCTTGAACAGAGTTAGAATGTTGAGGAGCTGACAGTTGCTCGTCGATGCTCGGTGGTTCTCTCCGGGTACTCAGGCTTCCTCCACCCGTAAAACTGTCATGGTCACGATTAGCCATAGTGCATAAGTATGTGACCTTAAACACCAATAAATAAATGAATAAGCAACTATTTAATTCTATTACCGAATACATCACAATATCTATGCCATTGCAAACTGAATCTGTCCCAATCCACGCATTATTTTAACAGCCTTATTCAATGCCAAACTCTCAGACCACACGTCTACTTCTGTAAGGAATGCTATAGGACCATGCGAATATTCGAATGCCATCGAATCGAATATCGAATCGAATACTGCTCACTATTCGCGAATCGAATCTAATTCATTATTATGGTAACCGGTAACGAAACCGGGAAAAACATCGTTTTTTAGTCCGTCGCCGGCATTGAATGTGGAGATGCGTAAGATGGAATCCGTTTTACGCTGACGTGTGCCCATTTTTAAAACACACTTTCTTTCTGCCGATATCCGGTGCATTCCGACAAAGAGAAAGACTGCAAGGGTAATCGGAGATATTCGACAGATATTCGGCACCGATTGCCGAATCGAATACTGCCGTCGAATCGAACATAATTTCAAACACCGAATATTCGCAGGGCCCTAGAACGCGACGATGTTATGGGCTGTCTGTTTGCCCACTTTTCGTTGAGTTTTGCGTACCATCTATTGTGGGTGTAAATGTGATGTTCCTTCACACACAAAGACATATAGATACACACAAAGAAACACAGTTATTCGTTTGCACACCAGTTATAGTTAAGTATTTATTTGACATTGAAAGCATAACGATATTAACCCTTTACCTAACGAATCGCCAGCATCCGCCCGCGTAGTATGCAAATTGAGCAGTTGAAAAAATTAAATTTTTCAAAATATTTCAACAAAACCATATCATGGGACCCCTCATTGGAACGAGCTCATTGAGCTCGTTCCAATGAGGGGTCACATGATATGTTTTTGTTGAAATGTTTTGAAACATTTCAAAAAAATTATATTCAAAATAATAAATTTTGATATCGTCTGCGTTGGGTAAAGGGTTAACACACTTAGTGAGATGACGCGGCGTAATCATAAAAACCTATAGCTGTGATGAGTCTTCGTGAACAAGTAACTAGAGAAGTGACTGTCCCAGATGGGCTTGTCAATACCCACCGCCACCATGATTATTCTAAGATGAAAAAGGGCATAACTCTGGCAAAAAAGTCCCATCGAAATTATAATCGCAGGTACACAGGTTCCCATGGTAGTAAATATCCATACCAAGATTCAAAGGAATCGACCCATAAATATCTGAGAAAAAGTCCGGACAAAATTATAGGCCTGCTTTTTCAAGTCAAAAAGGAGCTTAATTCTGGTAAAAATAATCCGACCAGAACTGCAATTGTAGATGCACAGGTTCCAATGGTGTTACAGGTTCCAATGGTGATAAACATTCATACCAAGTCTCGAGCAGATTCGTCCATAAACGCCTGAGAAAAGCTCCTGACAAAATTTTGTCTACGGACGAACAAGGTGATTCAAGTATACCCCCCCCCCCCCCCCCCCATTAAAGTTTCGGTCAAATCAAGTCTCGACTGGGAAACATTTGTTGTGATGATTCAAAGGAAAGAATGTTTATGGAATTTTTTTAGATTCTGTCGGATGGGTATTTCATTTGGTCAGTAATAAGAACCGTGGATTCGCTTTTCCGACCAACTGAAATATTCTGGCCGATTGAATATAAAAATAGACCATGGACTATTTCGACCGGCTCCAAACCATAACAGTGTCTGATTCATTTAAGAATTTGACTAATGAGTTACGAGTTCGTTTCGATGCTTGATATGAAATGTTTCTCGGCTCAATTATTTTATTTGGTCAGGGATCAAGTGATAAATACAATCTTTAATTTGTTCCTAGTACAGTACGTGGAGAGTGGATTGTAACTAAATCACCCGTAGAGTGGAATTATCACCCAACGTATCACTTTCAAATTCTGTACATATGGACAAAAAACACGAACAATGTTTCAGCCAATGGACCTCCGGGTTTAACCCGGAGGTCCATTGACTGGAACTTTGCTTGTAATGATTATGCTTTGCAACACATTTGCAATGATTGCTCGGGTGGAATCGCCACTCTGTGGGTGATTTAATGATAATACACTCTCCACGTACTGTATATGGTACAGAATAACCGCAGTGGACTAGTCATAATCCACGGATTACCAGTGATGTCCACGCATGCGTTTACCAGGTAATACAAATCACCATCGGCAAAATTTGTACCCGGTGCTTCATTAATTAATTTTTTTATGATTATTTCTATAATTAGTGCTTGGAATCTAATATTATTGCGTCCGTGGAAATATCGTCTATGCGCGGAAAGTGACCTGTCCACGGCGGCCATACTGTAAAATATACGAACCTGGTACAATGAATTAGGTCTTTCCAGGCCCAATTTACTGAATTCGTTTCATAAACTTCACTATAAAATGTATTTTTGACGTGACAATATTTAATTTAATTTTACCGAATGGACTGTAGGGTTAACCTCTTCGACACTAGGGCCGTGGAAGGTGTCATTTAATACAATATTGTCAAGGGTGAAATGGTCGAGTCCAATCTGCGTTTGCAAGAGTGACCTTGCAAAGTGACCAGCATAGGTAACAACGATTGGTTGAACTTGGCTTCATACCTATATTGAGGTCATATTGTAGCCAAACATTCAGTGCTACAATTCAGTGCTACAATTGTGAAGATCTGTAGGTTTAATTTATTACACATTTTCACTACTGATTTGTTTCCCATTGTGACTTCTGGTTCCCCGTGGGAACTCTGGGAAGTGGAACAATGCTTGTTTACTTCAGTAAAGTTCTGCTTCACTGGTAAAATAGGATCCGGAATCGACGCCTTCGGTGTAAGTCCTCTAAAGTGACCAGCATAGGTAACAACGATTGGCTGAACTTGGCTTCATACCTATATTGAGGTCATATTGTAGCCAAAGATACGGAAATATAGAATAATTAAGTACTAGGGCCGGTAATCAGATTTAAACCACGAGTAGGATAAGGGTTTTAACCACGAGGCTCTTCGAGTGGTTAAAACCCTTATTCTACGAGTGGTTTAAATCTGATTACCGGCCCAAGTACCTATTTATTTTATTTATACCATGTTCTTAATAAATAATCGACTTTGTCACTTAAAATGGAGAAATAACGATACTTTCAATCGCAAACACATGGGTTTGTTTTGTTTACATCTGCGCCGGTGGGCAGTACTTCCGGATGCACGTGAATGCTTGGTTGACAGCTAGACACATCGTCAAAGTTGATTGAATTTACCTTGCTTTTTCAGTCACATTATTATGAACAATTCTTAACTTTTATTTTAAATATTTAATTGTAGGTATTTTAAACTTAATAAGTCATTGCACGAAGTAGATAGCACCTCAAAACGTCGTATATTTGAATGAAACATCGCGAAATATGAATGTATCGAAGTCGGCAAATTGGGTCATGTCAAAGGTCAAGTTGGATGTAGTTACAATTACAGGTGTAAATTTTTGTAATGGAATTCCCATTGAAAACGTTTTAACTCTAGTAGAAGCTTTACACCAATAGTGGGTTTTTCACAGGTAGTAACAATAACTAAATGTGACTTTTGCCCATCCATTGCTAAATTTTTCTTCACACAAAAAATATGCATACCGTTTTTAAGAGTTAACTTATTTCTAATCCACAGTGGTTAATCCCTGTACACTAATGTCAAAATATCCCATGATGCAACCAGGAATCTGAATAGAATTTACTAAGCGGTAGCGAGAAACGGCAGAAATAATTTACGCAATTAAATTTTTCGTCCCGCCAAAAAAATATGGATTCCCTTTTATAAAAGTTAACTTATTTCTAACCACAGAGGTTAACCCATGTACTCTAATGTCAAAATATTCCATGATGCAACTTGGAATCTGGATAGAATTTACGAAGCCGTAACGAGAAGCGGTGGAAATAATTTAAGGAATTAAATTTATCTTCTCGCCGATAATGGGGTTTTCACAGGTACTAACGTAGGTGCGCATGATATAAAAAGAACTTAAGCACCAATAAATAACTAAATGTGACTTCTGCCCATCCATTTCTAAATTTCTCTTCACACAAAAAATATGGATACCGTTTATAAGGGTTAACTTATTTCTAATCCACAGCGGTTAATCCATGTCCACTAATATCAAAATATCCCGTGATTCAACTAGGAATCTGAATAGAATCTTCGTAGCGGTGACGAGAAATAATTTACGGAAAGTTCGGAGAAAGTACGGAAGTGCTTCTTTTGACATTTCGCGATTTTTGGAAATGTGTTCAGATTAACCAGATAAACTGATACTATACGGAATAGAGTGCCTCTAAAACCGATTAGCTCGCCTATACATTGATGTTGTAATATTAAAATTTCAAGCTGCAAATTTTTTCCCATAATGCAACAAGGAATTTAACCAATTCAATCTTGTTTGACAGAGCTCACACAGAGCTCTGTCAAACAAGCTTGAATCAGTCAAATTCCTAGGTACATTATGGGACAAATGCAACTTGAAATTTAGTTATTTTGTCATCACTGTGTAGGGCTAATACACCGGTTACCATATGGAAATACAGACGTGTGTATTAAAAAATTGAAAAAAGCTTCGTATAGTTTTTCGTAAGATTTTAAAATCTATCTGACGAGAAACTCCACTTTATGATTGCTCGAATGGTAATCCATACTCCTTAATCCTTTACCCAACGAAGACGATATCAATATGTTTTATTTTAAAGACCATTTTTTTAAATTTTTCAAAATTTCTCAACAAAACCAAATCATGTGACCCCTCGATGGAACGAGCTCGACGAGCTCGTTCCAACGAGGGGTCACATGATATGGGTTTTTTTAAATTTTCTGAAAAATAATATTTTTTCAACTGCTGAATTTGCATATAACGCGGGCGGATGCGGCCGATTCGTTAGGTAAAAGGTTAAACTTGTGCTTTCCTCCACAGAGACAAATTCCCATCGCAGTATATGACTCTGAATAGGTCAAAGTCGCGTGGAAACGATGACGTTGTTTTCTTGTCTCAGAGGACATTTATCACTGGACTTTCAATATAAATATATATCACTGGTGGACATTTGGTGAAGGTAATCTCATTACTCAGAGCAAGATCTTGTGTGATAACGTGTTTTCCAATTCCTAATATGAAAAGTAACGCACCTTATCTTAAGGTTATTGTCCATCTGATTTTTATTTGTGACGTTCTGTGTCATGAGATTTATTGGTGAGTAGCGGGTCTATAGTTGAAGGTTCAAATCACTATAAGCCAGCATTCTGTCTTTTCTCGAGCACGATATTTAACCCAAGCTGATCCTTTGGAACGCGGTGGTCCAGCGTGGTAATAGTAGAATACTTTCAGTTAAGGGGTCATTCAACTAAACCTCTGGAATTTTTTTGAAATTTTCACCAGTGTCCAAAATACTGATAAAAGTGAATAAAGACATATTGCAATTCATCAGTTAAATTCGACCTAGTTATTCTTTCTGAACCCGTAATTTGATTGGTTGAGAGGGTCGGCTAGAACATGTCTGTATCCACGCTATGCGCGAGCAACTGCTCTAAACTGCTCCTATCACAGATCGAACACATCCAGAGGTTGTTTTCTATTTCAGCGGTTGTTAATCTTGTAAATTTCGTCATGTGAAATAGACCGAGATCGAAAAGGAATTTTTTTGATTATTTTTCTTCAAATAAACAGATTTGGAGACTTTTTTCACTTCTTACGATGACAGGAACTGAAATGGAGATAAACATCTCTTGTTGAGTTGGACATTCAGGAATTTGACTATGGGAAACCATTTGTTAACGAGCCCTGAATGTCCAACTCAACAAGAGGCGTTTATCAAAAGAATAGTTAGGGGACAAGGAAATGGAATATATTCACTTTTATTATGAGTTTCATGACGGACAAGTTCCAAATGGCCCAAGTACCAACAACAACAATCAAGAACAGGTCGGTAATTCAAATGATTTGGTTTCAAACAAAAGACTTCGAACTCCAGACACGGAGAAACGTAATTAGCATTTGCCTCTAATGTTTTAAGAACGCACCAAAGGAAATGCACGAAAAAATAGCTTAGATTTGAAAACACAACACTCAAAATCGGGCACATGACGTATTATTACCATATAAATCAAATGGTAAACTTGGGCGAAATATTGTTTTCAAAGATCTAAGAATTACAGAAACGGCCACACTCTTCTCAAATCTACAAGGCGATAGAATGGAATACATTCACAGGAGAAAATTGCTACGACAATGCCATTACTTCGAGATAAAGTCGAAATTGCAGGACAACTTTCGGCAAACATTCAGGCGGTGCTGCTGGCCATGTGAAGCAGTTCCATGGCATATTGTAGTTTCTACACGTTCCAGGTTTCATTCCAAACATTTTGGAATATAAGGCCAAATAATAAAATACATTTGGTTCTCTGGCAATTAATTTTTCAATCAATGAGAGAGGGAGGCTTTTATTTTTAGTTTTTATTCTTTTTATTTGATAACAGGTAGAGTGCTAAATTAATTTTGGTCGAAAAAATGTGTTCACATGTTCTTGCCTTGTTTCAGTTTATGGGAGATTCCATAAGGCACACTCCCATAAATTGTAACAACGCAAATCCATACAGAGTAAATAATTCATTCAGACTAAAATCTTCGTTTTAGAATGTTACAACAAGGTTTTGGTAGCCATCTCCCAATTTGGACACACAGCTTTACCGGCTTGAATTTGGGATAATATAAAGGCCTGTATAGCTACTGTGGGTCTGATGTGAGTCATTTTAAATTCATTTCCTTTTTTAAAAATTTGAATGAGTCTATATGAAATTTCTGGAATAGTTTCGTGGAAAAACTTTGCAAAGAAGCCAGTGGAGTCCACACTGACCTTCCAATTTCCAACATTTTTCTCGGTCCCTTAAACCTTTGAACCCTCGGTTCCTGAAATGGTATCGCCTTTGTGTATACATACAGTGAGATGGCTCAGTCCAATATTAATATATAGGGAGGTTAAAATAATAACTGCAGTGTGCAGCCGCCCGGCTGCAGTTATTATTTTGTCATCAATGCCCCGTGTATAGGCCTCTTATAATAAGACAAAAATGGGAAGAAATTATGCCTTGGACCGAAAAACTTTCTTGCGTGTTCAAAGGGTCAATCCTTCCCCGACCCCTCTAATGCTCGCCTCTAACTCGCCGTTACGCGTGTCGGATTATGCTGAGCATCTATAACCGTGGGGAATAAACGTCGTTATCTGTTGCGTAATTCTGGTGTTCAACTGATGACAAATTAAAGATGATAACAATTTAATAGCGAATCGAGTATTCCAAATGTCTAACAGCAATAAACATTTAACAACTGGACTTGTTGGATATCCGAACAGTATTACAGTAACAGCTCGTGGAATTTTCCCAAAAATATGAAGCAGAGAAACGTTTTGGAAATCCAAACTTTTACTGAACTCTTGCCTGTGATCAATGTTATATATACACTGCTATAAATGAGCCATGTCACTACAAGTTTTCTAGGTATAAAAATCAAAGTAAGCTTTCATAGTGTATTAATCAGATGCCTTATTAGCTTACTAAGTAGAGCTTAAACAAACAATGGAGGGAAACACTGAATAGAGTAAATTTGTTAATAATTGCTACATAAGAGGCTTGCTGAAGACGACGAATGTAGAAACATACAAAGTTTGAAACAATTGGAATTAAATTAATCTTATATCGAAAGTCACTGTATTGAATCATGCTCCGGTGATAAATCATAGCATTGAAATACAGGGTCGTCGAGAGGGGGGGGGGAGTGGTAGTCTTCGACTCGTCTTGATC
This sequence comes from Pictodentalium vernedei, assembly GCA_031216915.1. Classification (NCBI taxonomy): domain Eukaryota; kingdom Metazoa; phylum Mollusca; class Scaphopoda; order Dentaliida; family Dentaliidae; genus Pictodentalium; species Pictodentalium vernedei. The sequence continues at coordinate 137,077,403 of CM062292.1, read as the reverse complement.
TACCCTTAGAACCCGGAGCTCGACTCGGATACATATTTTGTACATCCACATAATGGTAATAATCATTTTATCTTACAATATATTGGGGATAAGTCAAGAATGTGGACGAATATATAACGAACTATTTTTATGAACAAAAAGAAAAAAAAATGGAACTCAAGCGAAAGGAACGTGCTTGTATCCGATCCCCTGATACAAACATCTGTATCCGGAGGTCGGATACACGACAGTTGCGGAGTTCATACAGACAAAATACATGTTGATTGTAAGATAAATAATCTTATTTATGACATCTCGGCTCGCTGGTGCTAATATGTCGTGACCGGATTGCGATATCATCGTGATGTAGACCCATTTTGCGATCATAGTTCTGTAGGTCGCGTCTTAAAGGTTATTATTGTGGTTATTTAGAAGAAGGGCCCATGATGAGCTCGGGCCTAAAGGTAGCAATTCTGAATTTTCAGAGGTGGGTGGGGAGTGGAGTGGGGCGAGATCCAAGGACAATCTCATGGAATCAAATGTATTGCCGAGGCACGTAGCCAGGATTCTGTAATAAGGGGTGACCTAGTCTGCTTTTTTGGGTTCCTTTTGGTGGTGGTGGGGGGGGGGGATAATATTCGGAAGGTATGTGTGCGTTGGTGTGTTGGAGAGGGGTCGAGGCTTCCCCTTGTCTTAAATGGGAGGGGTAACGACCGGAGGGTCCAATATAGAACTAGGCCTTCCCCAAGAAAATTGTGCAGAGTTCAGTGCTTCAAGATCGAATCTGAGGGACTTATAGCGTGAGCACTTCAAAATTGGAGAACATTTTAAAATTCTATATGTCAGATGAAAGTTGCTTTGGGGAGTGGTAGTGAAACTGTTAGGGGTTCAAGCAGCACCCCATCCCACACCTCGTGGTCACTGGGAGTATTGCACCATGTTTCAGTTCTGTGTACTTATTCCCCCAAAAAGAATGAAACTGGGAAAAACTATTTCCAGATAACCTAACGCCACACGAAATAGTCTCTCACTTTCGTTTCGCTATTTTAGTGGACTCGAGTGTGATAAATCGATACCGTATAGATTATATTAGATAAGATATATTCCATTAAACACCTTCGATGAGACATGCGCTCGCAAACAAGTAAATTGAAGACAGAATCAAATATAGCTATCTGGCTGCATTTTCTTTTAAGTGCACAATTAGTACTGGGAAATTTTTGTACTTCCTGGCAGAATATTTTTTAACATTATCACTGGGCGACAAAATGTCGCCCAATGATGAATATTTGTCTCCCAGTAACAGAAGTTTTCAAGGTACTGAGCGACAAGGTATTTTTGTACAAAATAAATGCTACCAAAGCTTTCTCTGTTACAGTAGTGTTTTTTATGTTGTAGTGCACAATTTTGTACACATGCAGTACACGACTACACTCACATCACCCATGTTTGAGTTTGGATTTAAAAATTCAACAACCAGTGCACTGGTTGTTGAATTTTTAAATTCAAACTCAAACATGGGTGATGTTTTTGTACATGAAAGAGTGTGTGATTTCATTTTGTTATTTGTAATGACATTCATGCAACTATCAGTATTATTTCTTTTTAAAAATATTGGTAATATTAAATTTTGTATTTAGACTGAAATGCATGACCAATTTTGAATCAGTTGAGAACTTACCATTTTTGAGAAAGCATAATGTAATGGGTGAGTGCCTATTAGAGATCTATGTCGCCCAGTAAAAATTGCTTAAAAAATACTCTGCAAGTTCCTGGAAATATGAACAATTATTCAACACGCATAACAATTTGAGCCGAAATACGCACTCACAAACAGTCAACGCAAGTACAGTCACAACTAAATGCATACCATGCATACCACATATTTTGATACAGAGGACAAAGACGCGAAGAGTGTGTTCCGCGATCCAAAATACGCACATGCGCACACGTGCTAGTAAATTGACAAATCGTCCCCTGAGTTCCAATGTGTTCTATGTGCCAGTAGGCACATAGAACACATTGGAACACAGGGGACGGTATGCACACAATTGGTCAAGGCCATGGGTCTATCTTTTGCTCATATTTTTCAGTTTTCTTCGGCATTAATTGATTTTTCTGTCGGATCGTCGGTAACGCACGTAGGTCCACCGAGGCGTGGTGGCGTCGCGTAACCGGTTCTCGTCAGATCACCAAAGTTAAGCAACGTCGAGCGCGGTTAGTAGTTGGATGGGTGACCATTTCGGCCGCTGATTCGCGATCCCGCGTTGTGTCCTTGGGCAAGACGCTTAACCCCGATTGCCTACACGGGGGGCGCGATGACGCTGTGTACTAAGGCATACTGCACGTCGATGGTGCGCATGTCTTCAACCAATCTAACCCCGCTTGTGCCGCGGTGCTGAGTGCAAAGTTACGATGTTGGAGAGCTGACAACTGCTCATCGTTGCTCGGTGGTTCTCTCCGGGTATTCCGGCTTCCTCCACCCGTAAAACTGTCACCGACATGATATGACCCTGACTGTTAAAGTGTCGTTAAACCCTAAAAAATAATAATAAATAAATACTTAGGTCCACCAACCTATTTTGCTCGTATTATCACGTGTCTTATTCACCGACGGCGGTGTGTTCAAGCGTGTGTCAATTTTTTTGTGTCGCAGTCATTCTGGTGATTTGTCGTATGTCGTCGGTCGTTATGCATGCAATATGTCTCCGGTTTAAAGCGGACATATAATTTCGAGCGGATCACGACTGAATCGCGATCCGGTCGAAATTCTCTGTCCGCTTATGCAATCACAGTAATATACATACTGTTTGACGAGATCACTATTAAATACAAGCGGATAGCTGTTGAGACCCAAACGATAGTTGCCAGTTTTGTAAACAGCATTGGAGGAAAAAACAAAGTTTCAGTTGACACTTTCTCGATAATTCGTATTCTTTAACAGAGATTTCAAATTAATATCCAGGTGTAAACTCCATCCTCGGGTGCGCAAATTCTGGTGAATTCTATACACGGTATGCTGTCTGTCTAACATTTTTACAACGACCTGTCTGAGCAACACGTTAGTAAGTTTTAGTCACTTCTCAGAAAGGAGCCATTTATTCTTGTCCAGATAATCTGTGATTTAACTGGTTGATGGCTACATTTTTGATGGTCTGAATTTGTTCATCAAAATTTGTTTTATTACAAATTATTGAATAGTGCCCACATGAACTCTTCAATAATTTGTGATAAAACAAATTTATATAAACAAAATATTATTTGTGTCGGACTGAATATGTAACATAAACGGGCTTTTGCTCCAGTACCCTCACTTTTTCAAAGCCTTGATAGTGGCTTCTAGCACTCAGCCAGTTAATGGAGCAGTAAGCCGTTAATTTGAAAAAGAAAAATATCGACTATCCAATTTTTCTTGAAGAGAATGTTAAAGTGTTTCCCGTCAGACGCAAAGCGATATTATTTAAATTTGGATTTAAAAGGTTTTAATGCAGAGGAATTTTCAGAAGATACTTCACTGCGAAGAGATAAACGATGTTGCCAGAAAGTGTTCGAAAGTAAAGAGAACCGTTTGTTAACATTTCTGATATACGTGAATATAATTTAGTACCTTCGCTGCTTTTCCAATGATTGGTCGCCACGAACAACAACTGTGCATTATTTTAGCAATAATTGGGCATCATTTGATCAAAGGCTGTGTATTATTTTGTATAAAGCGCAGTTATGCTTTCAGTAAAATCAACAAGACATCTTTCGATAACGGCAATACGAAATTGATTGATATAATTAGAAGCACGTGTAGAAAAACTTCCCTTTTGTCCTTTTGAGAGAGTAATTTTTTAATTTGTTATTGGGGTTTAACGACACTTTCGACAGCCAGGGTCACCTCGTATCGGACAGTTTTACGGGTGCAGGAAGCCGGTGTAGCCGGAGAGAACCACCGAGCAACGGCGAGCAACTGTCAGACTCCCCAACATACTAACTCCACACAAACAGGGGTAGCATTGGTTGAAGACAAGTGCATCATCGACGTGCAGTACGCCTCAGTACACAACGCCACAGTACCCCCACTTGTGCAATTAGGATTAAGTGTCTTGCTCAAGGACACAACGCGGTTGCCGCAGGTGGGATTCGAACCGAGGACCTCTCGGCTTGCAACCTGCACCTCAACCTACTGAGCCACCGCGCTCCCAGTGTCACTGAGTGATCGTTTTACGAGTTAAGGATGAAAAAATGCTGCCTGTCTCTTTTTTAATGAACACAATAAATTCTCGTCTTGAAGTTCATTTATTTAATCGACACGGACGCCTTCATGTGAATGCTATTATGAAACACAGGGTTCCTTTGCAGAACGAAAATTATGGTTTTGTCAAAAGGTCAACTTATTTTTTTCAAATTCGCGGCTTATTCTCCCTCTAAAGTGGCAATAAATTCCTCCACCGTGGTCTGGTCACTTTCCACGAATGGGCAATATTTCTACGGAAGCAATAACAGGAACACAGCCATTCCGGCTGCACCATCGCCTTACAATGCACTTTGCATATTTGTATTATGTAATAAAAATCTTTGTATTTCTGTTTTACCTTGTGCATTGATAAATAAAATATCTGTCTTTCATTAGATTCCAAACGCTAATTATAGGAATAATCATCAACAATTTAATCAATGAAGCATCGGGTAAAACCCGGTGCTCAATTAATTAAAATTTTACTGATGATGATTTTTATTACCTGGTAAACGCATGCGTGGACATCACTGCCCACGTGTGGATTATAACCAATCCACGACGACTGCACTGTATGTAGAGCCTGGTGTTCAATATGATCTGAGTTCGTGTTTCACTATATCTGAAAAATCCCAGAATACAGTGTTGATTCTTGATACAAAATGGGTTGTTTGGGGTGAGATTAATTTGCGTTGGCGTTGTTTCTAACTACGTGAAATTCACGTGCAAATATTAGACATTAGAGCGATCAATGTTTTGCAAAGAGAAACCCACGAAAGCTGCGTGTCAGCTAAAGACTGCATTAAAAAATATTGACAATAATTTGTTTATCATTTTAGTTCAAATACTCGACAGTCCTCAAGTATTTATACGCTGTTATGTACGTCTGAATAAATATTGCCTCATTCAGGAGGGCTGACTAAAAACTACTTCCCAGAGACGACGTTTACCCTTTCATCACAAGATGTATTATACTTCGGTTAGACCTTTATGGTCGCTCTTACCTTTCAGGCCTTAACTCTTTACCCGGCGTAACGGTCAAAACCGGCCAGCGCTATTAACAAAGTTCACCATTCAATTTTTATTAAATTTTCATTTCTTATCACTTAAACATAGCTTATGACTTACACTGGAAATAGTTCATTGAGCTCGTTCCAATGAGGGGTCATAAGCTACGTTTTTGACGCCCAAAAAATTAAAAGATTAGTTTTTCAAGAATTTAGTTTGCAAGCACATGTCGTCTGCTTTTCATGTTAGGTAAAATTTTTCCCGACTCACGAGAATGAGTTTTGATTCTCATGAATTCCTGCTACGAGAATTAATTTTCAATTCTTAACCCTTTACCTAACGAATCGCCCGCATCCGCCCGCGTAATATGCAAATTGATCAGTTGAAAAAATTAAATTTTTCAAAAAATTTCAACAAAACCATATCATGTGACCCCTCATTGGAACGAGCTCAAAAACTTATATTTGAAATAATAAATTTTGATATCGTCTGCGTTTGATAAAAGGAAATATTTATATTTATATAACTACCACAGTTTTGGGGGGAGATTCCTTGCCTTTCCTTTCCTGTACATGTGGTTTTTGGTGGTCTATGGTACATAGGCAGCCAAGACTTCACTGGACACTGCTAATTCAAAATGTTACTTTAGTATGAGGGAGCAAAAGTAAATAGAATTTTCTAGACCTTTCAGGACACTTTCATAATTTATGACAAGAATCAAATTAACATTTTGCGAGAATCAAAGTTAACTCTCTTTGTTTTCATTTCGAGAATCATTTACGAAATCGATCCTGATTCTCGCATTATTTTTAAGTCCTGCCGTCATGGATATTTTAATTTTTAAATTGTTAGCTCCCTTCATTCTTTGACATTGTGGTAGGGCAATAAGAGGAATATATAATAGGGCCCTTCGAAGCTTCGAGATTCCATTCGATTTCGAATCTCAAGTTGGTATTCGGTTCGATTCGAAACCGGCTGCCCGATTCGTTTTCCTTCGAATGTCTTCACCGGAATTTCGCTTGGTATCCGCCATCTTAGTCGTCTCACAAAACGCATAGCTGGGATACAAATTGTACATAAGTAATGTTGAAAATAAAGACTTGAGTGTTATTTTCGCTATATTAACATAAAAAGCATATGTATCTATGCAACCATCCATGCTAATTCCAGATTCACTAGTCACTACTGCTGAAAGCAAATTTAAAGTTCCCAAGAAATATCGACGATGAGCTCCCCGTTGCTAGCGGCCTGCCCCGTGCAGTTCCCAGTACAGAATTCTCGCTCCTGTTTCTGTTTTTGAATAAAATTCCTTACCGGGTAATATTCCAACTACATCATCAAGGCATGCCTTCGTTGAAGGCATGCCTTGATAATGTAGTTGGAATATTTCATCAGTTGGGACTTCAAGACGCCGATATTCGATTCGCGGTTCCATCGACTTCGAATAATAGACTCGATTCAATTTGAGATTCGATTCGAATTGAAAATATGTGATTCGCAGGGCCCTAATACATAAACATTCGCATTCTATAATTCTCACGTGCATTTTTACATATACAGTACAGAGAGAGTGGATTGATATTAAAAATCCTGCAAGGGTGGTCCTTCTTCCTGGTGATTTTTTAAAGGTTGTCTAAATAAGCACGAACAAGCTTTCAGTTTCAAATCTTTACTGTGACACGTATAGTTCCACTCCAAAATTAATAGCAAATTGTTTTTTTATGAATTAATGACACATTTTAAAATGACGAAAAAAGGACAAAAAAAGAGAAAAGAAACCCAAATTCTTTTAGTTTAACATATCGTTTACAAACGATTATTTGTTGTATCGCTCATATCTTCATGACTTACAATTTTCGTCCTTGGAAACGATTTATGGGAAAGTTAGCTCCCTTTAATTTTCTAAAGCTCTCGGAAAGAGTATGCGGATTTCATATAAAAATTGAATTTTCGAGAATTTGTGTCATCGATGCGCGCATCATTTCACAAACTTCGTGCATTTTCCTGTGAAGTAGAATAAAAATACAGATGTTGGCTTTTTACAACTTTTTCCCTGATGCGTTCAAACGTTGCGGCTAATTAACATAGAAAAATCAATTTTACTCAATAAAAACTTTCTCCATTTCATTTGTTAATGACAGAAAGTATAAAGTACAATCAAGTTGCCCATTCAAATCATTTTGAGTTTCTTCTGGATCCAGATGTGACCTAAAAATCCAGATTCGGAAAAGTCACGATTTATTTATTCGAGGCCCCAACTGTATCGCTTCACGGGGTATTTATTTATTTATTTATTTATTTATTTATTTATTTATTTATTTATTTATTTATTTATTTATTCGAGGCCTCGACTGCATCGCTTCACGGGGTATTTATTTATTTATTTATTTATTTATTTCTTTATTCCAATCCATCGCTTCACAGGGTGCCCACACAGGACAGTGTACTCAAGTGCTCTTTTCGAGAACACTTCGCATTGAAAATTGCTTGATTCGAATTCAGGACCACTCGATCAGATGTTCGACGCATAAAATGCGTGCCCCATAGTAGGATTATTATTAGTAGTAGTAGTAGCGACAGCAGGAGTAACAGTATAGTACTTGCAGAGGTAGTATGGCCGACAGTTGTCGTCATTGGAAGGGATTTACGGGAACGTTAGCTCCCCTTAACTTCCAAAAGCTGTCAGTAAACACTAAGGTTATGGGGATTTCATGTAAAATTTGAAATTTCGAAATGCTGAGCGAATTTGTATCATCGATGTGCGCATCATTTCACAAACTTCAGGCATTTAACTGTAGAGTACAGCAGCTGGATGTTTACAACTTTTTTTTCCAAATCTGTTTGAACGTTTGACTATTATTCTCTGTTAAAACTCATTTAACCCTTTACCTAACCTGAAAAGCAGACGACACTTGCAAAAATAATTCTTGAATAACTAATTTTTTTCATTTTTTGTCTCAAAAACATAGGTTATGACCCCTCGTTGGAACGAGCTCGACGAGCTCGTTCCAACGAGGGGTCATAATCTATGTTTTTGAGACAAAAAATGAAAAAAATAATGAAAATTAATTGGCGATTTTTGAGAATAGCGCTGGCCGGTTTTGGCCGTTTCGTTAGGTAAAGGGTTAAAAATAATAAAAATGGCGTTTTCACCATCTTTTTAATGTTCTGTTACTTTTTCCAGTTCATTATATCAATAACGTGCGCATCATGACATATACAGACACAGTGCTTTCCATTAACCCTTTCCCCAACGAATCGGCCACACCCGCCCGCGTAATATGCAAATTCAGCAGCTGAAATGTTTAAAAAAAATTTCAACAAAACCATATCATGTGACCCCTTTTTGGAACGAGCTCGTCGAGTTTGTTAATAATTGCTACATAAAAGGCTTGCTGTAGACGACGAATTGAGAAACATACAAAGTTTGAAACAATTGGAATTAAATTAGTCTTGTATCGAAAGTCACTGTATTGAATCATGCTCCGGTGATAAATCATAGCATTGAAATATGGCACCCCTTAAAACAGAATGCTGGATCCGCCAGTGAAATGCTCATACTACTGATGTGGACGGGCTGTAACTTGTGTAATTAAGTTATAAAATTATTCCACCCTATAACTATCCCCCACACGATTTGTTATACTTGTTAACCCTTTACCCAACGAATCGGCAGCATCCGCCCGCGTAATATGCAAATGCAGCAGTTGAAAAAATATTATTTTTCAAAAAATGTCAACAAAACCTTATCATGAGACCCCTCGTTGGAACGAGCTCATCGAGCTCGTTCCAACGAGCGGTCACATGATATGGTTTTGTTGAAATTTTTTGAAAAATTTCAAAAAATTATATTTAAAATAATAAATTTTGGTATCGTCTGCGTTGGTTAAAGGGTTAATATAATAGTCTAAGATGTGAGATTTGCTAATTTTTTTCTTGGGAAGAATAAAAACTTGCAAATTACTGCAAAAATAAAAACTTGCAAATTACTGTAAAAATAAAAACTAGAAAATTATTATAAAAATAAAAAAAAATACATTTGGTAAAGAAAGAGACAAAGTGGACGCTTAGCGTTGGCAGGTATGATACTGATAGATAGTCTTAATGACGGATTATCTGTGAACTAGTTGTTTCTAATTGGTGTTCCTTAAAATCATGTTTCCTGTTGTTACTTTTAATAAACCAAAACAACTGTTTTTAATAAACGAAAACAACAAATTGTCAGCCACGCTACCTATGTTGTTTTCGTACATAAAAAAATCATTTTGGATTTAACGATACTTTCAACAGCCAGGGTAATGTCATGTCAGGCAGTTTTACGGGTGGAGGAAGCCAGCATACCCAGATGGAAACACCGAACAGCAACGAGCGTCAGATTTTCCAACTTATTAAGCCGACAGAAACAGCCGCTGAAGGCAAGAGCACCAGCGACGCGCATTAGTGCGCAACGCCACCGTACCCTCGCAATTGTGACGAAGTGCCTTGTCCAGAGACACAACGCAGATCGCGCGGATGATGATGGTACCGTCGACTTTTCGCGGTAAATTCAGAAACATGGGAGTGAGGTTGCTGAGTTGGTAGAGATGTAGATCTGACCGGATCCCATCTGCGGCAACCGCGTTGTGTCCTTGGGCAAGACACTTAATTCCGATTGCATCCGAGGGGGTACGGTGGCGTTGTGTACTTAGGCGTACTGCATGTCGATGGTGCAGTTGACTTCAACCAATGCTAACCCTGCTTGTGCGGAGTTAGCACGGTGGGGAGCCTGGCAATTGCTCCCCGTTGCTTGGTACTCCGGCTTCCTCCACCGGTAAAACTGTCCGACACGAGGTGACCTGGCTGTCGAAAGTGTCGATAAACCCCAATAAATAAATAAATGAATAAATAAATATTTTAGAAACTTAGCTTATGACCCCTCATTGGAACGAGCTCTTTGAGATCGTTCCAATGAGAGGTCATAAGCTAAGCTTTTGATGTAAAAAAAATGAAAAAATTAGTTATTCAGTAATTTTGTTTACAGGTGTCGTCTTCCTTTTGTGTTAGGTAAAGGGTTAAACTGTGATTTAGAGACAAATAGTAAAAGATCTAATAAATAACTTTCCTTTGCTGCTGGTAGTAGTATATACTGACTCTTTGATCCCCTGCAATGCATTAATGTTTACGTGTCAACAAGTAAAGATATTCTAATTCTTTACTCTCTGATCGAAGGGTTATTAATTTTAATTAATTTCAAGGCGAGTTGTTTCATCCATTTTCGACAAAGTCGAAGGAACTTCATGCAGGAAATTAGAAAACCACTTTTTTCGTAAAATTTGATCAAATTGTCGAAATCACTTATTGGAATTCTTTTGATGGCTTTCAAGTGCAAGAGAAATCGTTCAGTTGTTTTCGACCAGTTATGTTTGTTGGCGAAAAGAAAACTAAGATTGGCTGGAACTAAAAGCAACGGCAACAATAGTTTAAGCCCTTCCTCTCTGTAGGAACACTACGAAGTGAAGAAGTGCTTGGTTACTGGTACAATAGGACCCGGTAACCAATGCCTGGGGCGGAAGTCTTCTAAAATGGGCAACATGATTTTCCACGATTGACCGGACTTGACTTTTTATCCATGTTGCGGTCACGATTAGCCATTGTGCAGACATATGTAACCATGACCACCTATAAATAAATAATAGTCTCCCACCCCCATCCCAACTCAGTTACGTCGAAATATCAGAATTTTAACCTTCAAAGTTTTCCCATAATGCAACTTTGAATTTAAATAATTAAATCTTATTTGGCAGGTCATTGAGTTCTGCCAAATAAGTTTGAATTGGTGAAATTCCTAGTTGCATTATGGGAAAAATTTACGACCCGGTGCTTCATTAATTAAAATTTTACTAATGATGATTTTTATTACCTGCTAAACGCATGCGCGGAGATCACTGCCCACGTGTGGATTACGACCCGTCCACGGCGACTGTACTGTAGGTGGTTAAAGAGAAAGTGAAAGTAATATTTTAGCAGTATCTCAAGAATACAAATGGTTGCGTTCAGAATAACTTAGGAGTTCGTTAAGCATTTACCTAACGAATCGCCCGCATCCGCCCGCGTAATATGCAAATTCAGCAGTTGAAAAAATTATTATTTTTCAAAATATTTTAACAAAACCAAATCATGTGACCCCTCGTTGGAACGAGCTCGTCGAGCTCGTTCCAACGAGGGGTCACATGATATGGTTTTGTTGAAATTTTTTGAAAAATTTAAAAAAATGATATTTAAAATAATATATTTTGATATCGTCTGCGTTGGGTAAAGGGTTAAGGAGTTTCAAAAATCTCTCGCAGAATTGAAGTTCACAAGCTAAGGCCACTGTGTCATGAACATGCGAGATGACTTCGCTGTTTAAAATAACAATTATCATTGAAATCGTAGCAAAGTAGAAGGCTGAAATGCAGAAATGCATAACCACACCTCTAATTGCATGTTCCGTGAGCACAGTGGCTCACTGGTGAGGACATCGGACTTCAAACCAAGAACTACGTTGTGTCCGTGTTATGATAATTTCTGTTTAATTTCAGCTTCTCTCTTTGTTTTCATTTAAATACAATGATGCATTGTCAACCCGTATGCATTACCCCCAGCATGCAGACACTTATGAAAGAAAGTCTTAGTTTAAAAATGACCCCAAGTCTAGCTTTCTATCAAAATCATTCAAAACAAAGGCAGCAATGAAGACTGACCAGTTTTTCCGATAATATATTTTCTTTGTTTATCTTAGTGATGTACTGGAGCAGACTTTCTTGTATTTTTGACCTGATTTCGACAGTTTTAACCAAGAAGATTCAGTCATATTTGGTTAGTGTTGATGAAGTAAAATCTTACCTTGTTACTTTTCAGTTTGCATTGAAAGATTGACATGCCATTTTAGTTATATAAAATAATATATTTTGTTGATAACTAATTTTGAAGTCGATCCCAAGCTTTCTCCAATAAGGTATAAACATCCCCCATAACAAAAGGGATGACAGGAATCTGAGATCATTGGAGCTTTATTCTCTGACCCCCACCTGGCACACAGGTGTCAATTAGACTACTTAAACAACAGTTTAGCCTTGTCGTTTGAAAAAAAATTCGCTATAAAAATATTTTCACCCACAGGTGCACTGTGGGTGTCAGGAGAGTTGTGATGGTATCGTGCATGAGGGGTCATGTTGTGATGTCATCAACATGATGATTGGTGGTGCCAATGATAATGTGCAGCACGTGTTGAGGGCGACACGTGATTCCGTCGTCCATTTTGTTTACTGGAAGCAGCCATCTTGTATCTGTGGTTGCAGTGAGAGTGGATTGACTTTAATAATAATGACGGTGTGTTGTGAGGGTGTATTCGAATTGATGGGATTATATCGAATCACCGAAAAGTTCCGAAAGCTACCAAAACGTCCCGAAATGGACCTATCAGGACCGCTATCTTGACTAGCACTAGGTTTCTATGGTTTTCAAAGTCCTCTAATATAGCGTGGGTGGGATGTGTTCGATTGTATGTAAGTTTTTATTTTTGCTGGCTAGATTTCCTTTAGAATCCTCGTTTTTCCTCTTCCCCACCCTGTTCTGGATACAACATTTTCTCTATTTCTGAGTCTGTTCCAGATATGTCATGATTTCTGATTATCCTAACCTACTCGGTACTTGTGGAGTATACTCCAGTGGCATAAAGAAACCTTCCAGTCTGGAAAGCTTTAGCTCTGTTACTATTTTTACGTTTCTACCCGGAGGTGCCTTGGCCGAAACTTTGCTCGTCGTTCTAATGCTTTTTTCCAGAAAATGAATTTTAGTCTGAGTGGAGACACCACCCCACGAGTGATTTAGTAACAATCCACTCTCCTTGTACTGTACTTACCACATGGTGATCTACTTATTGGGGGTGGGGGGATACTTATCAGAGAAATTTGATGATCGGGAAAAAAAAATTACAGGACTCCTTTTTTCCGACTCAGACCCTCTCCGTCGCTGTTTCCGGAATTTTTTGGCAGCGCCCTCGCTCGCCCTTGTTAATTGCTCATTCGCTTTCTAGAAAAAACAGAACAATCCGTTTCCACGTTACACCGTGTCTTCGTCTATGTTAAATATTGTTCAGAACAATTCTCATGCAAATTCGTTATCGTCGAAACATTTGACGCAAGCAAACTGCTTAAATAAGCGTAAATATCCGGATTCAATAGCAGCTTGGGTTCAAATCGATATAAAATTAATTGAAATTACTTTATTTAAATGAGCTGTACGGAGTAACCGCTTCCCTCTCGTGAAAACTAGTTGAGTAAAGGTCACGTCCCTTGAGTGACGAAAAAGTTTAAATTTAGAATGTCATTTTTTATCTCATCAAATCACACATTAATATTTTGCAGGCTAAGAAATTATAGGCTACTTTATTGACACATTCGGGAGCGCGATCCGTCCCAGATACTATGTTATGGTATGAGTACTCAAAGAGCATTTATACGAGGGCTCTGCGCACCTGAAAGAATCAGTTCAATTCATTCCGTTCATTCCATTCAACTCGCCCAAAAATTTCATGTTTCGGGAAATCTAGCCGGGCACAAAACTCTTGTGGGTAATTTTCTGCAGAGGTGGCGGGAGCCCAATGAAACTGTGCGGGTGGAGTGGGGGAATGCTCAAATTCGCCGAACCTACTATAGTACGCCCAGTGGACGAAGATTTGATATAGGGATCCACCGAAGTGCCGTCTCCTTGATTCCAAGATTCTGAGGCGGGCAACCCTATGTGTTAACCCTTTACCCAAAGTAACGGCCAAAAACCGGCCACCGCTATTCACAAAAATCGCCAATTAATTTTCATTATTTTTTAAAATTTTTTGTCTCAGAAACATAGGCTATGACCACTCGTTTGAACGAGCTCGTCGACCTCGTTTCAGCGAGGGATCATAACCTATGTTTTTGGGACAAAAAAGAGTTATTCAAGAATTTTTTCGCAAGTGTCATCTGCTTTTCATGTTCGGTAAAGGGTTAATATTGTGTGTGTGTGTGTGAAGGGAGGAGGAGCGGTAGCCTAATTATACCATATCTTCGATACGGATGACGACCTCCTTTCGTAACTTGCCAGTAACGACTACATAATAATAATAATAATAATAATAATAATAATAATAATAATAATAATAATAATAATAATAGCCTGAAATCCACACATGGCACTCCATGGCTATACAAAAGTGAAAAAGAAAAAAAGAAAAAAATAGATTTGAGTTTATTGGCGTGATTATACATGTCTTGTGAGTCGATCGGGGCAGGGTCAAACCACCAGCAGCGCCCAGCAACGGTTGCTGGTATCTGTTCGGGGGAGGGGGCGTATCCGTATCCACTCTAGTGTGATTGCATGTGTGAGTTTGTAGCTTTTCTGGAGTCGATGTTGTCGGAGAGTACGAGAATGTAGTGTAATTTTGCAGTTTGATTCTCATAACAATAATAGTATTTTTATAGCATTAAATCCACACACGATACTCTACGGCTGTACAAAATTACAAAATGCCTCATGGAAAAGTCCGTTTTAAAACTCGACTTCAATGATTCTAGCGAATCTATTTCTTTTAACCCTTTACCTAACATGAAAAGCAGACGACACTTGCAAAGAAAATTCTTGAATAACTAATTTTTTGTCTCAAAAACATAGATTATGACCCCTCGTTGGAACGAGCTCGACGAGCTCGTTGCAACGAGGGGTCATAACCTATGTTTTTGAGATAAAAAATGAAAAAATAATGAAAATTAACTGGCGATTTTTGAGAATAGCGCTGGCCGGTTTTGGTCGTTCCGTTGGGTAAAGGGTTAAACCGTTTGGAAGAGAATTCTATAACTTCGACCCGACAAGGACAAATGCCCTATCGCCAGCAGGTCTTAAATTAGATGAGAACTGAACCAGATTAAATTTATATTGTGACAGAAGAAATCTCTATGACTTTTGACCGACAAGCAAATTGAACGAACAGATGGTGCAGATCCTTTAATGCATTTAAAGATAAGAATAAAAAAATTGGAATTAAATTCTTCGCTGAATCGGAAGCCAGTGGAGATTTAAAAGGACCGGTGTAATGTGGCAGAACTTTCTAGACCGGGTGATGACACGAGCCGCACAATTTTGTATGTGCTGTAAACATATTAACAAACATCAGATAGTTGCATCTGAGCACTTTAATTCTACGAACTGCACCTCAGAAGAAATCAGCGACAGTACTTATCTTTTTCAAATTTCTCGGATGCCATAGAATTAAGAAAAGACGCTGGTTTTGTTTACATTGGCATGGCGGGGGTTCGAACCCACGCCGAGAGAGTTTCCTTCGGCACCAACCGCCTAGCGAAACTATACTGAACCACGCACACCATTCGGCCACCGACCTGTCGGTGGCCGAATGGTGTGCGTGGTTCAGTATAGTTTCGCTAGGCGGATGGTGCCGAAGGAAACTCTCTCGCCATATAAACAAACAGTTTACGCAATCCGATCAATTTCGCCTTTTGGTCATTTTCACGAAATTTCACGTTCCAACAAGTTTTGGGCTGTATCCATTTCGGAGGCCCCAGGCGCAACTCAATAGGGGGCCTACCGGAATTTTTCCGGTGGACCATACGACCAGTCCGCCTTTGGCCACCGTACTTCCTTGTACATGAGTAGCTGCTGTTTAACCCTTTACCCAACGCAGACGATATCAAAATTTATTATTTTAAATATCATTTTTTCAAATTTTTCAAAAAATTTCAACAAAACCATATCATGTGTCCCCTCGTTGAAATGAGCTCGACGCGACGAGTCACATGATATGGTTTTGTTGAAATTTTTTGAAAAATATTTTTTCAACTGCTGAATTTGCATAATACATGGGCGGATGCGGCCGATTCGTTGGAGAAAGGGTTAACATCACGATGATGTAGTTGAAATAGTAGTCAGTCAGGATTTTAGTTAAAACCTTGCTCTGGTTAACCATATCCGAAAATTCCATTTCGGCTCTCCGATTTCGACCGAATAGTTTTTTCAAACATCGAATATTCGCATGACCCTATTTATGTCCCCACATTGAAACAAGATCAGCGATTTTGTTCCGATGAGGGGGTCATAAGCAAAATTTGAAGAAAAAAATGCTGTCATGGCCGACAATTGTCGTCATTGGAAGAGATTTACAGGAAAATTACCACCTTTAAGTTTCTAAAGATATCAGTAAAATTAACACTAAGGGTATGGAAATTTCATGGAGGGGGGGGGGGGGGGTGCTCTGTAGGTAGAGATGCAGGCTGCTAGCAGCCGAGAGACCCTCGGTTCGAATTCCACTTGCGGCAACAGCGTTGTGTCCTTGGGCAAGACGCTTTACTGCCATTGCCCACGTGGGGGCACGGTGAAGTTGTGTACTAGAGCGTACTGCACGTCGATGGTGCTCCAGCCTTCAACCTATGCTAGCCCTGCATGTGTGGAGTTAGTATGTTGGGGAGCTGACAGTTGCTCGCCGTTTCTCGGTGGTTCTTTCCGGGTACTCCGGCTCCCTTCCCCCGTAAAACTGTCGAAATCATGATTAGCCATTGTGCAGAAATATGTGACATTAAAACACCAATAAATAAATGGGAATTTCATATAAAAATTGGAATTTCGAAATGTTAGCGAATTTGTATCATCGATATGCGCATCATTTCATAAACTTCAGGAATTTTCAGAAAAAAGTATAAAAAACAGAAGATGTACAATTTTTCCCAATCTATTTATTTGAACGTTTAACTTTTACTCTGTTTAAACCCATTTACAAGTAAGAAAAACGGCGCTTTCGCCATCTTTTGATGTTCTGTAACTTTTTTCTATTCATTATATGAACAGTGTGCCAATCGTAACATGTAATAGAGACACTATCATTTTCATTAATATCAAAGTCTAGGAAGAATAATTTTTTTTCCCTGGAAGAATAAAAACTTGCAAATTACTGTAAAACGACATTCGCTAAACAAAGAGGCCAAGTGGGCGGTTACTCAGTCGCTTCTAATTAGCTTGCCACAAAAAGTCAAGATTCATTTTGTATTTTAATAAACGAAAACAACAGTTCTTTTCGTTTATTAAAAGTATCAAAAGGAAACTTCCCTTTATTTTGTACTGATGTCATCAGGGACCGATCAGGACTATTTAAAACAGCCTCGGAGCCTATTTTTTCAATTCATGCGCCAGATTTCAATTTACGGAGTCACACTTCTGTTTGTGACACACACTGCAAGTATGTAATAGCTCTCATCATTTTCATTTAGTACACTATAGCAAACATTAATCTTCACTGTGGTTTCTGATCAAGTCTTGGCTGCCTATATAGGCAGCCAAGACTTGATCAGAAACCACAGTGAAGATTAATGCTTGGTAATTAAGACTTGGAGTATTAACTTAAGCACTCTACAACAACGATAAATGATAATCATATATATAATACATGTAAGAGTGTCTCTCTCGATTATCCATCGAAAGAATATCAAAATATGATCCGAGAAGTTACGCGCCAACTGAGAAGCCTATTTCTGAGATTTAAGAGCCAGGTCCTGATGTTTCAGAACCAAATACGCACTGGCGCATGCCCAGGTCGGTCCCTGTGTCATAGATGTTTTCTCAACAATTACACGTTTCTTAATAGGCCCTTCCTCAC
This sequence comes from Pictodentalium vernedei, assembly GCA_031216915.1. Lineage (NCBI taxonomy): Eukaryota > Metazoa > Mollusca > Scaphopoda > Dentaliida > Dentaliidae > Pictodentalium > Pictodentalium vernedei. The sequence goes on along the minus strand of CM062292.1, from coordinate 137,059,539 downwards.
CAGTCTAATAATAACAGGGGATACAACATTATCGAAGGTAGATTTTCATGACGAGATAAGTCAGGGATGACAATCAGATTCCGAGACAATGGGCTGGACCTACTGATTGGAAAGAACATATATCAAACAATACAGAATGCTATTACAGTTGCGCCTATTAGTGAGGGCATCGGGCGAATCGCACTCATACTACGCATGCTTGAGACTATACGATTCACCCAAAAAGGGCTGACCATACTTATCGGACACCACAGGTGTCCATCACATCTGTATCAACAGTTCTTAGATTCCACCCTACTGAAGACAGAGTAATTTTGTAAATAATCCTCGGAATAAACACACAAACAGGAAGAACTATAATAAAATTTGCCATATTAATTTACCAACGCAAACACGCACTGATTGCTACATGCAGACACATTCAAAATTCAAATTGTCTTCATCAGTTTTTATGGGTTTGTGTGGAAATAACCTTAACGTGATGATTAATTGGTCTATGTATGCGATCTAAAGGCACTCGTAAAAATACGCTATACAAAACTGGGAAAAAGGGTAAATTTGCTTACTGACCACCAGGTATAGTCTACTTGGTGGTCAGTGAACTAGGGCTATGCGAATCTCAAATTTCGTGTTGAATCTGTCGCGTAAGGCTTCGAATCGAATCGAATCTCGAATCGAATTTCACCGCCCTTTAATTTGTAGATATTGCATCTTCTTACAACTGTAAATATTGCAAGTCTCCTCTCAAAGATTGAGGCCAATGTAACGCAGACTCAGCTGCTTGGGCAAATCAATCCAAAAAGCGGAATATTTCAAAACTAAATCAAACTAGTTTCGGGAAGCAGAACCTCCATGAACTCTTCGTCTGTACAGGAGACCTGATGATAGAAGAAGAGTTGAAGAGGATACTTGATAGAATTTTGAGAATATCTCAAGGATTCAAAAATACCCTCCACTCCAATTAAATCGAATTATCGGGCGATTGCGAATCGAATCGAATTTCGAATCTTCGTATGATCCTACAATCAATAGCCCATTGGCTTGTTGAACCCTTAAGATCTATTATATACACGCCAAAATATCTCCTAACCGGCTGTTCAGTGCGCAAAAGACGTTGCCAGCCCGTGTTATATCGCTAATTCGATCCGTGATACATTCCATTCTTTACCACATACGCGACGATTTTCTTCTATTCTGTTGCTCTCTTCTCTGCACTGTTATTTTAAGAATAACTTGCACTTATCAACTTTTCGGCCAATGCAGTGTGTTAACAACGGAACTGTCTTACATTTTTGTACAAAGGTTCAGACCAGGACAAAAATGAAAAAAATGAGAAAGGATTGCTGAACATATTTTTTGATATTTTTCAAACAACGCACACTTCTGAAATGAAAAACACACAAAACAGACTTGAAAACGTAAAACGTGAAATTTCTGGCGATATTTGAGCTACTCATGTACGTGATGTCCTTACTGTAACAATATAAACATGGTGGCAAGTTCATTTTAATGAAAATTATTGTTTATGTTTATGCCTAATTTCATTAAATCCGGAGGGTCTGTTGAGTATCAGATGTCTACAAACACATGTAATTTGTATTCTAACGTGTTCCTACGTTTCCAAACTGAATTGCCAGAAAATTGTCATTTACACATTAAATATTTTCATTTCCACGTGAAATTAAAACTGGAATATACCGATACACTACATGTACATTCTCATAGAGCCCCATCTTCCCAACACTTACACTCTGAAATCAGTTGGGTTAACACTCTAAAATCAGTTGCGTTAAAAATCAGCCCAAATCAACTGGGTTGAGTGAATATGAACCCATTTGGGTTGAGGTATGCAGTTTCAAACTGTTTGCATATATCAAACAATCACATATTTCATTAAGGACATCTACATAACACGGAAGAACCCCTCTCCAAGTGCTGTGAAGTGTATGCTTGGATTCTAGAACTGTATTAGAGTATGGGTGGTGTTATGGACATTTCGCGACTTGTTCGAGGGGAGAGATCGTGAATAGAAATATCTAGCAAACTCTCCTTCTCCATCAGTATTATACCAATGTATATATATATACCTTACAATAGTATTGTATACCACTTGCCGGATGCAGTTCTGAATAGATATGCATCGGACAAAGTTGCACTATCAAAGCTCCTGGTTTGTAACGCCAATGCCTCTGGATTAAGGACGTCCCTCTCCTGGTACTGACAGATGAGTGTTTTCACTACAAACTCAAAAAAACATTTCTTTAGCGTCAAACTAAAACGAAGAGAACATAATCAAATTCCTTGGCTTAAACTTTGTCCAAAATCTGAAATATAGGCAAGCCTAACAAACTCCCCTTCCCCATCAATTTTCTATCATATACCCACGCTATATACCCCAAACCATATGATAAATAATTAAAAATATAATTGCCACACCTACCCGCTGTTTAAGCTGAATAGAACTACAAACCTTTGATAATTTTCTTTCAAGTTAATGCGTATCCTATAAGCTTGATAACAAAACAGATAGGTCGTTTACAATGTGGTAAATCTAGTTATGCCCAGCTCCCCTGTTAAGACATCCAAATAAGCTTTTCCAAAAGTATGGAATGGTCTCGAAGAAAGAATAATATTAGTTATCCTTGTGTTTTCCAGGGTGTATGGGAATTTACACTGGTTTGCGAACTCATACACCCTAAGGCGAAGCCGAAGGGTGTATGAGTTCTCAGACCGGTGTAAACCCCCATACACCCTGGAAAACACAGGGATAACGGATTTATTTCCAAGAATTTTGGTGTACTTAATACTTTAACCTACATAGTTGGAAAAACTGACAGAATATTTATACTTTGTAAGTTTCTTAATAAAACCAGGCAAATATGGGTGTCACTGGAACTGGCTCAATGATCCAGTTCCAATGACATCCATATCTGTAATATTTTATGGCACATAAATATTAAATGTCCTGTATTTTTATTTTTGTTCTAACATTGCCGAGGAGAAGGTATAAGTCAATAATTAAAAATGGGTACTTTTTAGCCATATAACCTGCTATTGTATATTCTTGTTTCTACATCGTGGTTAACCACAGTGTAAAAAAAGCTACTGTGGATTGCAAGTTACACCGTACCTCTCAGCCATTCAAAACGCAGTATTTTGTTTCATTTGGAAATAAGAGAAGTTCCAACTGGAAGCGCATTCCAGATGACACTTTTAAGGGCATTTATAGATTCGTATTCATCCGGTGTAATATATAATGATGCGTATGACAGTGAATGTGCATAATCATCTATGCACAATAATTGACATCTAAACTCCAACTAAATTAAAAAAGAAAGACTGAAAGAAGAATAATGCTCGCTTCGTGTGGAAGACAAGCCCATTTTAGCCATGCCATGTCAATTTTTCGCCGAAACAATAACACTTGTTTACAACTGCACAATTATGAACGACCGAATCTTATACTACTGGTGTGTTTGGAGCCTTGCTGTAGGTGCTAAAGTGTTCATAAGGCCTCAGTAATTAAACATTTTAATATAGGAAACAAAACAATTTTAATGAAACGTAGGCCTAGGTAGGGTTGGTCTCGTTATTAAGATCTGTTACCTCACCTCATATCATCGCTTTTCATCTCATCTCTATTCAATCTTTCGTTCTTATCTCCCCTTCCCAAATCAACTTCTTGTACTTGTTGACAGGAGGGCGATGGGGAGGTGAGAATACCCACGGTTTCATCATTCCCCATTACCCCCGCTCAACCCCTTAAACAAATTCAGCTCTTTCAATACCGATATTTGATCGACTAATAAACTCTCTTCCGACACGATTGTATATATCGCGTCTATATACCATTTTCATCTTATTCAGGCCTCCATCATGTTGTGATGCCATTAGACACACGATCAAACTGATCCTTATGTTTTGGTGTGGGTGGGACATCTGGACAAAGTTATAGAAGAATAAAGACAAAGATCCACATAAGTATCATATTAGAATTTTTCCCGAGAAGTAGGTGTTGATCGCAAGACTTCTTCGGACAAACACACTGTCTCAAATTTACGTTCATATTATCGAGGACAGAAGGAAGACGGCCAATCTGGTCATGCTGTCTCCCAGCAGAATATTATTGTCTGTGTAAACAATTATTATAAACAACAGTTTGAACCATTGTGTTCTGTTAGCTCTTTACCAAACGAATCGACCGTGCCTGTAAAGTAAGCTGCAAATTAAGCAGTAGAAAAAAAAATTAAAAAAATTTCATCAAAATCATATCACGTGACCTCCCATTGGAACGAGCTCGTCGAGCGCGTTCCAGTGATTTGTCAGATGATATGGTTTTGTTGACATTTTTTGAAAAATGTGAAAAAAACCCAATAATTAAAATAATAAATTTTGATATCCGGCGCGTTGGGTAAACGGCAAAACAAAAATTTACTTACTTACTCAATCCATATTTTTAAATATTCTTGTGTAATTGATCTAGGGGGCATCAACTAATCTGGTACTTCTCACTGGTATTTTCAGTTACGTAGGGGTGCATTTCCTGTAACAAACAAACATTTTTTGCACGCCTAAATTTATCAGCTTCATTCCGATAAATAATGCAATTCGCATCGGATTGGCCGAAAAAGAGATAAATATAGAATATACCCATAGTAGCTTGGTGCACCAAATGTTCACCACTCGTGGTGAAGTGGTGTTAACCGCGAGCCTTTGGCGCGCGGTTAACACCACCACGAGTGGTGAACATTTGGTACACCAAGCTACTATGGGTATATTTTATTTATACCATGGTAGTCAGATTATTAAGAGTCGCTATTATTTTTTATCGATTTTACTGAACAGCAGTCGCACATACGTGCGAATCTGTTTTTGATTACATGAGCATCGGTGGGCGGACTTCCGCTGTCAGTTTTATCGCCGAAACGAAATGGAAAAAGAAAGTGAGCCTTTTTCGTTTTAATTACATAATAACATACTATTTCGAGTTATGGATGCTTTATTAACATGAGACAATGCATGTTTGTTAATTTCTGGCATCTTATGAAGTAAACCCATTTAAAAACGTAATAAATAATTTCCACTTTCATTTCACTCTTCGCGAGGCGACGTGCGATAAATTTAGACAAGTGTGCATTCAGATCGACGTCACCAAAGGCCAACTTGGATGTAGTTCTACTGTAGGTGTAAATTTTTACTATTGAAATCCCATTGCTGGCATGTTCACCACGGTTTGTGTGTAAAACTAAAATCTATGTCATTGGCTTTTCATATATAGTAGAACAGGTAATCATGGTATAAATATACAGAACCACACTTATGTTTGAATGGGTTAACGATTACTGGACGAGAGCGAGTGACACAGGGATACCAAGAGAGCCGTTAGGCTCGAGTGGTATCTTAGCGCCACTCGCTCGAGTCCAGTAATCGTTAACCCATTCAAATATAAGTGTGGTTCTGTATTTATTACACACCCAACCCTGAAAAAGAAATCACTGTAATTAATCGCTAATTGAATTAAATAGTCGACGATTTGAACGACTGAAAGGATTTTACTGAGAAATGGATAATTTTGTTAGAGAACCAGTATTGATTCTTTGACCTTGCCATCCGTAGAATCGCCGTTGATTCATTTTTTATTCGCAACAAATGTCGGTTCCAACACTCAAAACCCAAACTATTGCGTTCAGCGGCAAACATCAGAAATTATGAGCTCTGAAATGTGTTTTGAAAAGTGTGTGTGCAGGCATTATATCTGGAGGATGAAGAATGTACAAGAACATTAATTTGTCGGTGCAAACTGGTCGATCTGTTTAAATTTCGTGTTTTTTAAACTGAAACTAAAGTGGAACTCTGGTTGACTGAGCCTTAGTCTATCGCCTGTGGACATCGGCCATTTCTGTTCTGCACTGCATGCCACACTAGACAAGGAAATGCATTTTGTGCAATAGTTAACGGGGCATTCGACCATTTAGAGTAACTGTAGATGTTTGTAATTCCATTCAACAAATTGCAATTTCTGGATGAACTCTGACCTGGTAAGCTAGTAAAAACTTTATTTTTCATCACATCACAAAATTTCTGACTTGAAATTTAGCCTTTTCATTTTACCCCAACTCTTGATTACAACCTTTTTTTGAAATGGACTGCACTTACAATGAAGCCGGCTTTTTGTTGTCCACATTTACAACATACGAAGCGAGAAAGAAGAGGCACCCGAAAATTCCTAGAGTCCAGACACCGGGAGAGGGTGAGTGGATGGAAACAATGCGTACATGACCAAAAATCATCAAGTTCTTTGCTTGTTTAGCCGTTTATTATCCATTATATGGCCAGCCAGGCCATTTAAAACACATAAACTATCATATCAGTATGTAGGTAAGCCCAAATCCATATAAAAATTCCATGCTGGTACCGCCACTAATGCTGTCCACATGGTTATAGAGAAGTCGTTTGCAAATTCGCATCAGACGAATTGAAATACATGGAAAGTATTTTTATATATCAATTTGAAACTACGTGAAATTGTAATTTAATCAGTCTGATTTAGTTTGCAATAATGCTTTTTGGATATACAGGAATGGGCTACCATTATATGTTAATTGAAGGAGAAAATAGTCAAAAATAATTTCAGAGAGTTTATATAAACAAAAATCACAACACTAGCTGATGCCACTGGTATAAAACAATAGAACAAAAACAACTACCTCTCCCCCCCTGTCCCAGGCTTAATTGACATAAAATGAACATTCTTTCTTAGTTGAAGAGGCCAAGTGATAAGTGAACAAAGATGACAACTATGGAGTATCAACAAATAACCTTCATCACCCCAGAAAGATATGCAGACATTCAGAGTGTGAGTGTGACCCTCATGTCACATGTGAATACCACAGAATTGGGGAAGATGAATTTTTACTAACTCTATTAGCTCCAAAAATGAGGAATAGAGAGTGTTTTCTATTTAGTAAAATTGCTAAATAATCTTGTACAGACTGAGTTCTCAGGGAATGTATTAGCTTAGACTTACTCAGGAGTTATTCTGACTTATTTGATTATATTTTATTTTCAATTCTCCATTCACACTCATTAGAACTATCTCTCTTCCAGCCTCATAGGTTTATTAAAATACTGGAATAATCAGTGGAATAGTCTTCTTAAATATTAAGAAATGGAACAGTTCTCGATTAGACGGGGCTTGGTCTACATTTTGTACATTTTTGGGGTGAGTCCCCCAAAACGCCCCGGAAAAAAATGCAGACAGGGAGTGGTGGGTGTCTAAGGGGCGGGAATTTTTTTTAACTCTTTTCTGCAAATTGGTTCCAGCCCCCATCCCCTAACAGTCTTTTGTTGTCTCCATAATTATACACCCTTACAACCTCCCCACCCCATCCATACTAGTAATTAACAAACAGCAATTTTCCCAAAACCTCTCGAAGTGAGCATCCAAAGTCTGTCAGAGGCTGGAAGAGAAATAAAGAGGGTGGGGGTTGTTCTCACAAGTAAGCTCCAACTTATTTTTGTTGATAATATTTTTAAAGATTGATTGAAATTTTCATTATTTTATACAACTATACTTCACCAAGTTCTTATCTTAACCCTTTACCTAACATGAAAAGCAGACGACACTTGCAAACAAAAATCTTGAATGACTATTTTTTTTAATTTTTTGTCTCAAAAACATAGATTATGACCCCTCGTTGGAACAAGCTCATAACCTATGTTTTTGAGACAAAAAATGAAAAAATAATGAAAATTAATTGGCGATTTTCGTGAATAGCGCTGGCCGGTTTTGGCCGTTACGTTGGGTAAAGGGTTAACTGTTCTAACTTTTATCAATATATTTTGTCATTGTATCTGGTTCTATTGCTTACAAGTCAATCTTAAATTTGGAATTATTTTGAATTTGCATTTAGTAAATAGTTTTAAAGAGGACTCATAGAATATGGCCAATGACGGGCTTCTGGGGGTCCTTTCTGTGTGATAAGTGGGGCTGACCAATGAAATTGCCCTGAATTTTTGTTTCAAATCAAAATGCAGGTTCTTACCTCGAATTTGCCATGTAGTCCCTGAAAATGCTCTGCCCACTGCCATGATATTTGCCAAACGTAAAAAATAGCCTTCCCTCCTCCCTCCCCTCTGAACAATTTGTTCTGAAAATACCAAACTCTTGCTATGAAACTGAAAACTGCAAAGTTAGCTGGCTGTTGGTGGTAGGGGGATGAGAGTGCAGCACACGTCCCAACCTCATACAACAATGGAGCAGATTCATGTATGTGGCATTCGATTTGAGTTAATGCAAAATAATATTCTTCTACAAAACAGAATTACTAGCATAAATTCTCAATTAGTCATTCGAAAATACACATCAATCTATGTTTGGAAAATATTGACATACTTACTACTGTCTATGTTTTTAATATCCTAATAATTATTTTTCATGGAAGTTGTCTCATAAAATTTACAATATGTTCCATCAGACCACATTCATCAACCACCCTCTCCTCTTCGTGATCTCACTGCCATCCTCCTCAAGACTTTCAGTACTAGGTAGGTGGTATTGATAACATGTTTTATTTTCCCAGGTACAAACTACTGAAAGTGATATTTCAGGATTACTACATTGCCACCCCCCCCCCCCCCCCCCCACCAAAAAAAGAAAAAAAAGTTGCCCCAGCCCCCACAAACACGTAATTTTGTAAAATATATCATTACACAAGTGTAAACTGCTGAGTTTTTTTTTAAACGGGCTTTCAATTCTTAATTCTTCCAAATTAATTTCTTTCTTCAACTAGTGTGGCTGTTGGGGGGGGGGGGGGGGGGGGCACCTAGTAAGGGTGGAATTGCTGATAGTTAGTCAGTAACTGCGTGTAGGCCTACGAGCTGTCAGCCAACTGGCGGCACCGTCGGCGTGTCGCCGAGAGCTACTTCACCTAAACATGCTAATGAACTGCTTCGTTACCGACGCGTGAATCGAATAAGATTACACGGTAGGCCACGTATCGACTCTTCGGCAGCACGCAGCGGTGATGGTAACATTGTTACAAGATTCTATAGTTAGGAACTCGTCCAGTGCTAGGTGACAGTATCGAACCAATTTGAACTTTTTTGCTCAAAATTAATTAAGTTTTCCTCGGTTTTCAATAATGAACGCAAAGCTGGAGTTTGACTATTCATTTTCGTGACAGAGATAATGTATCTATGGTGATTATCGGTAGTTTTTTGAAAGCTGTGCATCAAACATTTTGTAATGAGAATCGGGTTATTCCGATAGACAAATATAGCTGATGGCTCTCATTGGTTATTTCCCCATTGAACGCTGCAAACTCGAAGAACTAGTCTAACGAGAGAACTTGAGAACGCAAAGGGTACATTTTATCGGATCGCACTAGACCTTCCTGGTTAAAATTACTGTATGCCCCTAAAACCCATGTAATCGTGAGAAATACAGTTACGTGTGTGTAATAAAAACATGTTCTTCATTACACACCATTTTTTAAAAATAGTGTTTAGTGTTATGAAGTAAGGCCTCTTCTGTAACACCAAAATTTAATGTATTTCAAATGTTGCTCCCTTCAAATCTGTGGTACTAAATTTTACAGGACAACAATCGTAAATAGTAGTATTTGTAAACCTGTTCTCGCACTTCAGTGAATTTTCGCGAACAAAGTTTTCAGAAGCATCCATATCACCGGAAACGTATCACTCCGATAACCTATTCTTGCCTTACTGTGAGAATTTTATCTGTAACGTGAAAGACTGTTACATGAAAGAAATATGGGCGCGTATTTAGATCTTTATTCATTGTATATGCGTAATATGTAGAGGATGGATCTTCTAGTCATCATATTTAAACAATCTTCAAGTTAACAGTTTGCCAATATGACGTTTTGCGATTTGTAATTTGTTTACATGCATCTTTTAACAGGATAGGACCAGTGTTCATGCTCGCCTGAAATTTTCTGGTGCCACATTTTAGCAATTCTGGATATATTAGTGCCAAACAAAGTGTTTTTGGTGCCAAAACGCTAATGGGAGGGAGGTTTAGGGGGTGTGGGTGGGGGTGGATTGGACTTCTCTGGCTGATCCAAATAATTTGATCTGGTTTTACAAAATGAATTCTAATTCTAATTCAATATTTATTTAGTAATAACTGTACCTTAATAGCATACAATAAATTTGAAAGCATATGCGAGTTACAAATAGTGATATAAATTATAAACAATATGTATTGATTATGTGGTACAAAAAGTACAAGGAGAGGGCATAGCCAGATTGGATGTCTACCTGCCATCTCCTTAATACAAGTCGGATTTATCTCTTGGATATCTGCAGATCACAAAAAAATAATTTGTCTCTTTCAGTAAATATTACTACTTGTTCTATGAAAGGGGGAATTGGCCAAATAAATCCACAGTGTTCTGAGTATCCATCGCTTTCTGTTTAGTTACTTTAAGGGGAAAAAGAGCCAGAAGGCCTGATCTCGCAGGAAGCAACCAGAATTCGGCGGGAGGCGCAGCAGGGCGACAACCAAATATTCGTCAAAAATATTGAATGACAATACAGAGACTGGCATGGCGAGCGAGACATCAAATCATCAGACACAGATCCGTCCCATCATCGTGTATCTTCCGAATTGTGTCGGGTGTGCCAATGTCTCACTGCTAAGTTTTCTTGACTCAACTGAAGTATTCAAAGAGTGACTGAAAAACGCTAATTGTTACATCACCATATCGCTCGCAATGTCCACACTTCACGAGAAATTGCCTTCAAGGGATGGAGAAATAAGCTATTGACCGACAAAGTTATTGGTCGACAAGGTTATTGGTCGACAAAATGATGAGATTCAGAGTCAAGCGAGAATGTAATCAAACGTTACAATATTGGCAATAAGGATTTGAACAGGAGACAGAAGTGAGATAGGAGCCTGTTAGTAAGTTGGTTAAGGTCAATTTAAAAACATTTCTATCGCGTATATTCCGTATTTCATTGTCTAATTTGTTCCATAATGCCGGAAAGTGGTTCGCTGGTAGCCATTCAATAAATTTGGTTCTAGGCGTGTTTGTTTTTAATAATCCTGATTGTCTAGTCACAACTCCATCTTGCTTTGTAATAGAGGTGAAGTAATTATTAAAGGTGGTAGGCAATGCATTGTTATGCCAGTCATCTACCAGTAACAATGCATGTAGTGTATAAAGGTCTTGGATTTTAAGTATTTTATCTTTTAGAAATAGGGGATCTGTGTGACAGTTATAAGTTTTGTCGTTTATTATTCGGATTGCTCTTTTTTTGTAAGAGATATAGAGTTTGTATATATGTTTGGAGTGTCCCCATATTTGGATACCAAACAGGAAGTGACTATGGATTAACGCATAATACAGGGTGACTAACGCTCTATGTGGTAGGATTTTTTAACTCTATTTATTGCCCAAACAGCTCTTGCTACCTTTGTGCACAACATTGAAATGTGGGTGGAGTAACTCAACTTATCGTCGAGATGAACTCCTAAAAATTTGACAGAGGATTCTGTTTCTTTAATACCCACCCTGATTATGGGATTATTATCGATGCTAATTATATTATTATTATTTTTAAGTTTGATATGTGACAAGCTGATTTTGACATATTTCGATTTTTTGGCGTTTAGGAGTAGGCTTTTGGCTCTACACCACATATTTAATTTTTCTAGTTCAGTGTTGACAGACTGATATAAGATTTCTTGATTATGATGGGATGTATAGCCCGTTGTGTCATCAGCGAACGATAGGAGATTGAAGTTAGTACTATTTGACATGTCATTAATGTAAATCAAAAATAAAATAGGCCCTAAAATTGAACCCTGTGGAACTCCGTAGGTTATTGTGGTGTGTGATGATTTTTTGTTCAGATACTCAACATATTGCTTTCTATCACTGAGATAACTCTGAAACCATTTGTTTACAACACCCTTGAAACCATAAACCTCTAACTTTTTGAGTAGAATATCATGGTTTATTGTGTCGAAGGCTTTTGACAGGTCTAAAAAAAGACAGAGATTGTACTATCTTTGGTGGGTTTGTTATTTTCAGCTCCTATATGGTCCAGAAGGTGTAGTATCGGGTGCACTGTTGAATGTCCTTTTCTAAATCCGTATTGGTGTTGGTAAATGGTGTTATTATTCACTAGGAATGTGCGAAAAAGGTGGTCAATTATGTTATATATATATATATGCCATTGATTCAATTAATGGTGATACTGATTGTTGCCAATATGTATACCCGGTGAGGGGATATAGATAATAACAGATTACTCGACTAATTACTGCAGTGGCGGCGGAAGCTCCAAGAAAGTGGGGGTCACATCTTTCTGGGTACCGCAAGGTGTAGAATGGAAAATAATTTTTCGGGGGCGGAGGGAGGGGGATGTCAATTGTGATGTGGCGGTGTATTCATGCAAAATATATAAATTTATATACGTTACCCCTCACCACTGAATCCACTCTACTTAAGACGCTAACCTCAGCGTATTTATTTTGTTTTGTTCTTACTTAACCCGTAGAACCCTGGTGGTATCTTCCATATGAATTCAATGCAGCAATTGAAAGAGGCCGTGTTCATTATTTGTGGGCAGACCAATTAATATATTGATTGGTCTTCCCCACACATTTACTTACCAGCTATCATACTTAATGAATTTATAAAGTATCATGGGTCGGAAAAGCGGCCTCTCGGGTTCAAAGGGCTAGTCATAACTTTGAAACCGTCCTTTGAAATATTACGCTCAATTTGTAGCTTTCTATTTTTATTCAATAAAATCTTGAAAATCAATGTGGTTATATATGTAGAGATGATATGTAGTGACCACAGGGGTTGTGTATGTTTTGTCGGAAAATTCCGTTCGGGTACCTATAATTGGGGAAAAAAGTGTGGGGGAGGGGGCGTGCCCCATGTGCCCCGGCAAACGGCTCCACAGCCCCAGAATTACTGTTAATCGACTGGGCTTAGCGGGCCGTGAGTCTTTACAAAACGCAGTATTTAATTAGATAAATACTTCCTAGCGTCGCGTGTGACTCTCGATGGTACGACGTATTTACCAAATTAAATGCTGCATTTTGTAAAATTGATAACCTCCAATGTTTTATTGAAGAAAAAAACCCAATGCCTCATTACCACTCACTGATAATTAACGTTGAAAGTTTGTCCAAACACTTTTTCCAACACTTTATTGACAAAACAAATAATAATTTTGGGGGTTTGTTTTGTCATCGATCGTGCTCTTCACTGCCACAATGGCTTTCATTCTGAAGCTGTGCCCAAATTTTAGGACGTGTTGGTCGTTCAGGATCTCTCAGTATTTTGCATAACCTTTTCATCGTTACAGGAAGAACAAAAATATCGGTAACAACAAGCCACAACTAACATAATGGAAATTAAGTTCGGAAAAATTGCTTTTCTTAACACGTCTAATGTTTGATAATCTGAAGCATTGGTGTAACTATGCGTGAATAATGCCCACACGAGAGAAGTTTGTATAGGAACATTCATTTCACCACGAATATTGCCAAAAATCAGTCTCAATATGAATAAAATTGCTATCTAATGCCCTTCATTTTATATCTTAAGGACAGAAATACTCCTCAATACTAATTAAGATTTGCGACAAACCAAGCTATTTTATTCAAGATCTGAACGCGCAACCGCATTTTTTGCGCCAATTTCAATATTGACTAGTATCTGGAGCACCGAAAAGGGAGCGTATATTTACTTTCTTACAGTCTTACTTTGATTTTTCAGAAAACCGTAACGACTCCAACATTTGGTTAACCACACAGGCACATAACACCTCCCCACAAAATTGGAGTTTTACTTGAAGGACTATCTCGCATTTGTGTTTTGAAAATGTTGATAAAATGGGTCGACCTCACTTACCACCGATACATCGTACTCTCTGTGGCTTAGCCACAGAGAATACGGTGTATCGTGGTAAGTTTTTATATGTTCGCGTTTGCATATGAAACGTATATTTTGGCACTAAACTTTTAGACCTTTTTATAGCTTCGGCTTTTAAATTTAAAAAGTATCAAAGTACCTCAGAGTTTCACAGAAACTAGTTGCATGGTCCTGGTGTCACAGGCCCTATTTATTACACGCCTGCTCTTTGAAATCCTCATCTACAGCAACACTAAACCATGCGGAAGATGAAAATGAGTTCCGCACACATGCGCGGAACGGAAATCATTGACGGACTATTTTTAAATAGAAGCTAAAGTTCACTAGAAATGTCTACAAATCGTGCAACGCAATTACAATTGAATTGCTAGCGATAGCAGAAAATCGTCCCCTGAGTTCCAATGTGTTCTATGTGCCAGTAGGCACACAGAACACATTGGAACTCAGGGGACGAAACAGTAGTACGGATTCCCCTCGCAAATTTGGTTGGCGATAAAATGTGTTGTGTCTGTTGATCGTTGTCAAATGAATTGCTGAGTGTCCTTCTAATAATTGTTTCTATAGACGCGAAGCCGTGTAATAAACACAGAACGACACACGCGTGAATGGGTTAATCGATATGGCATTTGTGCCATATCGATTAACCCATTCACACGCGTGTGTCGTTCTGTGTTTTTATTACACCGAGCTTATCGCTGTTTAATTTCAGCCAGAATCACATTTTAACAGAAATATATACATAGGTATAATATATATCTAGAAAATAAAATATGGCTATCAACTTTATTGATTGATTTTATATGTAATTTCTCACACACAATAGTGCGAAAGTCCTGATATTTTAGATCCTTAGTTTCACGTAATATTTTCCCAGATGCCGCAGAGTTCCGTTTTTATACTCATGTTTCAAAAGTTTCGACCACGGGCGAACATAAGCGCCCCGACCGAGCCAATGATCAGCGATCGCCACTTAACGCTCCTCCCTCAAATAATTACTGGCTTCACACCAGCCACGCTACCTAAATCATATGTTTATTGTCGATGGTCTATCGCGCCGTGTTTGTGTGGATATCATAAATGACTTTTTGATGAAACAAAATTTTCTTCATCAAAACACTGTTCTTTTCCGGCCATTCTCATGTGCTTGGCTTTTCATTGTCTGTGGCAAAGATATACGACTCCTACTGTTTACCCCCTTCTTTTTATACCGTGACTGGGAACAAATCAACATGGAAATAAGATTTGCATAGATGTCTGCCTCTTTGAAAAAAGTACATTTACATTCGCTTCATATGCCGACAGACACACGACTCTGTGATTTGATTTATAACCTATTCTATTCGCCATTCTATTCTATTCCTTAGTACACGTCTCCGTGGAAATAGTGCTATGTCATGGAATAAGAAATATTATTTCTTTAATTTTTGAGAGTCACCCCGATACGTGTAACGAAAAACAAGTGTACACACATCTGATACACACTAAAAACTAAAGTGTTAAAACTGACACTTTCAAGGTGTTAAACCCATTCTAACTCTTAGGGTTTGATTTTAACACTCAAAGTACAATGCTTTAAGCACTTAGACATTACAATCGTTAGACATCTGAAACTTGAATGGATGGCACTTCCCATGTGTCCAGCATTGGTGGTTCTTCCACAATCGTCCATAATTTGATTTGCGCTTGGTGAGTACATAATTAAAAGGACACAACGCAGATGACGCGGATCAGGCTCGAGAGTTCGAGCCTGATCCGCGTCATCTGCGTTGTTTCCTTTTAAATGCCGCGACATGACACTTGTCAAGTGGTATTATTGTAACACCTGTCAAGTTCTGGGATATCTACACTTGAACAAAGTGCTAGTTCAGCACTTAGTCAGTGTTAAATACAGCACTTCAAGTGTAGTTTTTAACACTTTAGTTTTTAGCGTGTAGGGAAATGTGGCTCTATATCTGAGCCAGTGGCGTAGCGGGGTGGTGGGGGGGGGTGGAGGTGGTGCTATGGCAGCCATGTCCCCTTAAACATTACAGTGCCCCATCAAAATGGGAAAATTGAAGCACCAGAGGGTGCCAGATTCACTCTGATGTAGACCCCTGCGAATCCCAATTCTCGGCTCGAATCGAATACCGAATCGAATCTTAAGGAAGATTCGAATCCGAATCGAATCCTACGTTGTGTTAAATACCTAGTAAAGTCAGCGAACTGCACGATGTTTCGTGACGACAAACAAATGAAGAATGTAATATTGGGAATGCCAGTGTAAATATATTTTTTTAAGATGGTTAATACGTTTACAAGCATGTGAGTATTATGCAATCAATGTTTATTATCAATCTAACTGGAACACATCACAACAAAATGACATGTAGATTAACTGCACATTCTCGCTCCCATTATATTGATGCATCAAACAGAACATGATCGCATCGAACATTGTTTACATACGTATTTTTTGTCAACCTCTCGTGTATCGAAAAGAGAACGAATTCCCGCCGTTTTAACTTTCGTATTTTGGATTAGTCACATTCTATGGGGCGTTCAATTAATAGTCACGGCGTGTGAGCACATGTCCATGTCGTGACGTAATATTAATGTAAATAAACTGAGTAACGCGTAAAGGCATGTGAGTTCCAACATAAGGAACTGTGAGTCACATTTGCTTTTATTAGTACGGTATATTGTAATTCTGTGTCGACAGGGGCGGCGGAAGCTCCAAAAAGTGGGCGGGGCACAATTTTTCTGAGTAACTGCAGGGATGTACACATATCACGTTTTACCATAGTCCAAACTTAGACCCAAAGTCCATAATGTAATTTTTTGGTTTGGTACGTACAAAGGACGTACCAAACCAAAAATTTTCATTACGGACCTGGGTCCAAGTTTGGACTAGTTTTACGATTACTATACATGTAGTCTGTGCTTATTATGGCTAGTTACGAACTTGCGATGTGCAATATCTCAGTGTATAAGATTGACAGTGACACCGATAGTATTATGTTGCTAATTTAGATAGAACTATATTACTATCTCCCACAGTCAATATGGCCAAAGGGGTTGTGTACGTTATGTCAGAATATGTCCTGTCAGGGTACCAATAATTGGTGAAAAAAGTGTGTGTGTGTGGGGGGGGGGGGGGGGGGTAGGGGGGCACGTGCCCCTGTACCCCCCCCCCTCGGCTCCGCCGTCCCTGTGTGTCGATTTAAAGATAACAGTCGCCGACTCGATGAGTACAGATTACAATTCTACCAAGACGAACAAAAATAAAAATGTTCTTGTACCTTGTTATTATATTACGATCGTATATTAGTTTTTGACAACTGTATTGGAGGGAATTCATCAATAAAACATTACAGTAATAACTACAACTGCGCCACGGGTTCGAAATTTCGAATACATGTCGATGGATTCGAATCGAATCGAATCTCAAGGAAAATTCGAATTCGAATCGAATCTCGAAGCCTCGCAGAGGTCTAATACTAAGCTATCAATATCACATTACTCGTCGCATTCCCTATAAAAAATGGTGAGATCGGTTCAGAGGGCGAGACGGGGGTCTCAAAGCAAGCCTGAAAATAAGCAGTCTGTCATTTGCAGAATGAGGTCCCCAGAGGGTGAATTTACTGAAGCTATCCCATACAGTGGGCCAATTTATTCTCTGGGTACCTCTTTCTGTTTAGGTCTGAGACCTTGATTCAGATTGATGTTCGCAGAGGGTATATTTAGTGACCCTACCCTGCAGTGCAGGGCAGCATCACCAAATTCACCCTTTGGGGACATCATTGTTCAGACGACAGTCTGCTTCTTTCCAAGCTTGGCTCAAAGAAATTCTGATACACTAGGAGGTGTGGGTGGTGGGGGGACCGGTTTGCCGACATCGCATTTACATATCACCCTTATATGTATCTAGATATTATATAACAGGCATGGAGGCGTTTGGAGCAGTGGTTAAATGTTTTCTCCATTCCAAAAGGTTTTAAACCATAGAACCCCCTGTGTTATACTGTTTCTCCTCTTACCCACGGTCTTAACCATTTACCCAACGAATCGCCCGCATCCGACCGCGTAATATGCAAATTCAGCAGCTGAAAAAATATTATTTTTCGAAAAATGTCAACAAAACCATATCATGTGACCCCAACGAGGGGTCACATGATATGGTTTTGTTGAAATTGTTTGAAAAATTTTAAAAAAAATTATATTTAAAATAATAAATTTTGATATTGTCTGCGTTGGGTAAAGGGTTAAAATCCGACGGGTCCATGGCAACCATAAATATGACCAGTGTGGCTTAATTAGAACAAATTTGTAAATCATTCTTTCAAAGATATTTTGTATCTAGCATGGAAACATTTGGAGCAGTTATTCGAGAAAATATTTTCAATGTTTTTTGTTGAAACCTTGTGCACTATAATACCCCTATTCGCTGCCAAGAGCACAACTGAACAAACTTTTAAAGCATACTTACAAAGATGGTATATATTAAGCACGCAACGATTTGGAGCAGTGGTTTGGAAAAAGAAGCGTTTTGTAATTTCCCCCACTACCGAATTCGTTGTGTCGCGGGGCCCCAAAACAAACTAAATATGACCCAGGGTTTTGATTTAAACAAACTTATATATCCTGCAAGCATTGCTGTTATATATCAGACACGAAAGCTTTTGGAGAAGTGGTTCAAGGGAAGATTTTTGTATTGTTTTCTCCATTTCACAGAGTGTTAAAATCTGATGGCCCCACTACGGTATCCCTAAATATAGCCATCGGGCTTGATTTAAACAAACTTGTAAATCATACTTATACATATGATATAGCAAGCGTGGAAGCATTTGGACTGGAGATTTGTAATCGAATTACTTAATTCTGTATCCCGTCATCCAAAGTGTGAGAACGCGGCCCCTCACCCGTATATTGTCCCAAATAAAAAACAATAAACATTGTTTTGGCCACTTTGATTTCGCTCCCCCCTGCGGATGATGTATACCGAATATCAGTTACACGTGCGGCGCAGTTCAGAAGGAAATGACGTTTGAAAGTTTGTTGTATTTTTAACCGCGGGACAACTAACTACTTTTTGAAACATACATCAAGGACATATCATCTAGGGACCTGCGATTATTCGAAATGAGAATAGCGAATCGGTCCTGTAATTCGACTTAATCGATATCGAATCCAGGACAACAAATATTTTCGAATCATTTTCCGCCCAACTTAATTCTTAATTAATTATTGGCACTCAGAATGGTGCACGGTGACGTATTATTCCTAAGGTCGCGTCGAGCATATTACCTCTGCTTGAAACCAATCTGAAAGAACATGACTGCAACGGTCGCTGTGGGCAAAATCGGGCAAAATCGGTAGGATTGAAAGATAAACTGGAATGGGGAATGGAAAGGCGTTAAAGGAACCGAACCCTATTTATTATTTCTCTGTAGGCCTGCACTCCAAAGTTTGTATCTACCCGGAAATAATGTCCGGAATTCCGACCACTATTTCCGGGGAGATCCAAAAGTTGGAATGCAGGTCTACAACGAAATAATAAATGCGGTTCGGTTCCTTCAACAGACCATCAAACAATAATAAACATTTTCGTCCGATTCGATTCGATTCGATTCGAAATTCGTTTCGATTTCGAATACTTTGCTATATTCAATTCGAGTCGGAAATTACGGATTTTAATGTCATCCATTTGTAATCCATTTGTAATGGATGACAAAATTGTATTGATATAGGCCCAAGGTTGCAAAAAATGTATAATTTTGAAGGGGTAAAAAAAAAAGATTGCCACTCCCATTACGGCAGCAAAATCCCCCACGCATGTACACACTTCATTCTACACCCCAAAAGAAAGCTCAAAGCCGAATATCAAATCAAATCATTGCATCTATCGTTCACGAGAATATTAAAAAAAAACTGGGATAATTTTCCCAACCCTTCCCATAGGCGGCTACATATCACTTGTTACAAAATTAAAATGTCCAACCCCACTCATTGCTCACATGAAATTTTACTGGAATCCGATCAGAGGTTTGGGAGGTGAAGAATCGTATACCTTTACGACGGAGGTCACTCGAAGAGTTATCATCGAGCTCAGCTTGACTTTCAGGTCAAGTTCCGAAATCTCGCTCAACTAGATTGTTTTTTTTATTCTTCTGTTTTTTGTGGCTTTTCTATATGTACCCAAATTATATTATTAACCCTTTACCTAACATGAAAAGCAGACGACACTTGCAAAAAAAATTCTTGAATAATTAATGTTTTTCATTTTTTGTCTCAAAAAACATAGGTTATGACCCCTGGCTGGAACGAGCTCGATCAGCTCGTTCCAACAAGGGGTCATAACCTATGTTTTTGAGGCAAAAAATAATGAAACTTAATTGGCGATTTTTGAGAATAGCGCTGGTCAGTTTTGGCCGATAGGTTGGGTAAACGGTTAACTGTTATCTCATACCTGTATATTATTAGTATTTTGTTGCCATGTACCCCAACGTGTTTGATTCTGTAATGGAAAGAAGGTTAAGTGATTACCATTTACCCTACAATCCAAGCTTGCATCGTTATTGGCAAATAAAAGTATACTTAAACTAGTCAGGTGAGATGCATACCCACGGTCGGATGCATCTCATTTGAGTGCACGTTAGTAAGCTGGGGTTGAGAACAATACGACTTCTAGGTGAAAATATATACGACCACCTACATAAACAATAGATTTTCAGGCCTTACCAAGTACATTTCCTGTTCCAAGTTGGGTTATAAGGGATATGGCCGTTTTTTAAGCGTGCAAACACACACACGTCCCTCACCATCATATCTACACTTCCCAACAGGGACATACTCCAAACCAGAAGGTCCCCATTTATTTCTAAAAAGTCCCACATGTGTCTCAGTTAGCATGTATTTCACTCCATTTCAACACCAGTTCTAACCGGGGACGTTTTCTCACCATGCACACACAAGGCATACCCACCCTCCCTCACACACACCCTTACTTGTAATGTGTATCGACCGAGCTTATTTTGCCTCAAACTAACAAACGGATTCTACGTTTTCTATTGTATCTAAATGAATGAAATTTCGTAAATGAAGAAAGGTCACAGGCCGGAATCAATTTCCGTTGTTTCTGTTATTGTGCGTGTGTGTCGGCTCAAAAAGATCAACGACTGGTACCCGCACAAGACTCTGAAACATCTAACTGGGCTCGCTCTAAAGAAACAAATTGCGCCCTTTCGCAATGGCCATAGACAAAACACGAAAACTTGATAAAAACGTCTTACCCCGTTTGTCACCGCAAACCCGGTTAGAGGGTTCAAAGTCTCAAATTCGAGTCCGGTCTTCGGTGCTTACTAACTCACCCTAGCGCACACACATTTGCAGTCTTGTTTATTCATCATTTGTTGACTTGTTGGTTACAAACAATGACAAATAAGTCCACCCAAAGTCGGGAAACAAATGTTAACTCATTCTTTTCGTTATAATGAGATGGAGAAAACAAAAGGAAATGCTTACGGAGACGCAAACACGATTGACGAGGTTTTCACAAAGTCAGGATGACAGACCCCAGACCCCACTCGCCTCACCACACAAATTTTCCCAAATGTATTATATAAATTGGAAGTATGTGATTCCGTGATTCAGTCCTTCTGTCATACTATCCTGCCAGAAATTTACGCTTTATCTTTCCCTTGATATGGAATGCAATACAATTTTCTGTCGCGTGGTCGGGACTGTCCGTCCTTTCATCAGAGAGGTGAGTTATTTTTTACACTTTTTGTTTACGCTATGAAATATCGGAGTTGTTGTATGCAGCATGCTTCAGGCCGGAAAATGAACTATACATCTTCCGGAAATGTGTAGTCCACAATTAAAATGTCACGTCCACTGATTAATATGGTTAAAATAAATGTTTTTTTTATTCCCCCAAGATTCTCACCTTTAATAATATTATCTCAAACGCTGAATACAAAATATCACTGGGTCAATCAGAGGTAGCCCACATAAAATCACAAATCCAACAAAAATTTGAACTAACCAATGTTTTAATGATTATTCCGATCTGAAAGTATAAAATATTGCCATGTTACCAGATGCTGATATAAAAAGAATCCCAAGTCGGAAGTGGTGCTTGCTTCTAAAACACTGCTGAGGAAGCAGGCCCTTGCGAATCTACTATTTCGGATCGAATCTAATCCTGAATCGAACCAGGCCGAGGATTTCGAATGGAATCGAATCTGGAATGGAAGTTGTAACTACTGCACATTCTTATAGCCGTAAATATTGTCTGTATCCACCTCATTTATTATATGCAATGGCAAATCGTCTGTTTGGGTAAGTCAACTAAAGAAGCGGACTATTCCAGTTCGGAGTCAAAATAGTTCAGAAGCGGGACTAGGCTCCTGCGAACATAGGAAATTCGAATCGAAAGTCAAAATTCGATTCGATTCGAAATCGAAAATTGGAATATTTTCAAATATACTTCGGCCATACGTTTGTGACAGTTCTGAGTTGAAACGCAACTGACTTATAGCGGTAACAGTGTTTGTAGCGATGTAGCTACAACTGTATAACAATTGTAGCTACATCGCTACAAACACTATTACTGCTACAACTGTTCGTTTCAACTCATTGACCACTGACCATTTATGGAAATTTTAAGTTTCGAACTTTGAAAAGTCATTCAGCTGTTCAACTTCAATAAATGATTTATTCCATAACATGATCACATTATCTTATAATGTTTGTTCGATCACAGTTACAAGATGCATCGTCAAAAGCAACGGTTTTCTAAAAGAATATCCTGATTATTATATAAAGAGAAGCAGAGCAGCCTCTAATTTACAAGCGGATCGACTCCATTCGGCGTTGAATTATTGTTTCGTTTTAGAAATTCCGCCTTTTTATATAAAAGCTTCAAAGTCAACAATTCGAATAGTTTCAATCAATAGCTAGTATATTGGTTTATATCTCAGTTTTTAGCATGGGAAGTGGTGAGGCGAAAAATGCACTCTACATAATTTTGTGTCTTTTAATTATCGGGAGTATTATTTTGGAAAAAAACTTTTCTTTTGACGACATATCCATTAACTGTGATTCGATTCAAAGTTCGATTGGAAAGTTGATTCGAAATTCGATTCGTTTTCAGCAATTCGATTCGATATTCGATTCGATCAAAATCGGCAATTCGCAGGTCACTAAGCGGAACATACTTGGACTCTCCTATAAAGGAGATAGGATAATAGAAGAATAGTTCAAGAGGAGACACTTAGTTGGATTTTGAGAACATGTGGACGATTCGAAAAGTTTCGAATCAGCATGACTCGAATTGAATCTTCGGGACAATTACGAATCGAATTTCGAATTTTCGCAAGGCCCTACGAGATAGAGACATCCCATAGGTTTTCTATGATAATTTGTGAAAAAGAGTTTCGTGTATTAGTAACATTTCTTGAACTGTAATGCTGCGTTTACATTTTTTTTCCCTTTCTTACAGACAGTAAATATTACTCGAGTAAAAACACCCCAGCAGTTTTTTGTCGTAACCTCGTATAATTCCCGTGGGCACCCTTGACGTCGATAGTTTTTCTAAATGGATTAAAACTATGATGTCTTAACTTTGGGGTCGAATCGAATTCCGAATCGAATCGGGGATAGAATCGATCAAACAATGATTTCTAATCGAATCGATGATCGACTCGAAAATCGAAACGAAGATCGAATCGAATTCGGAATCGAATCAGACAATGATTTCTAATCGAATCGAAGACAGAATCGAATATCACGGCTCTCCAAGTTGTGGATAGTGTTCCGCTTGAACATGCAAATATTGTCAGTCTCCATTCAATTACTGCACGCAACGGCGACTGGTTTGTTTGGTCAAATCAATAAAAAGCGGAATATTAGAACGGAATCAAAGTAGTTTCGGAAGCGGAACCTCTTTGACCTTTTTCTCTCTCATCGGATCTTCTATAAAGGAGATCTGGTGATGGAAGAAGAGTTTAAGGGGAGACATTTCGTCCCTTGAGGTCCAATGTGTTCTATGTGCCAGTAGGCACATAGAACACATTGGAACTCAGGGGACGATTTGGTTGGATTTTTGGAACAATTTTGTCAACAAATTGAAAATTTCCGAATCCCCCTCCCCCTGTGGCAACGTCCCTGACTGTAAGTTTCATCGCCATTTATAAAGCTGTTTCTAACCAGTAATCAATTCTTTAGGTCCATGTCCACATTTCTTGAATATGGATTGCAATCAAAGCACCAACAGGGCGGGGGTTCACACTCCGACAGTAACTCGTAGTGTATGTCAAGCTGAATCTTTACTTCTGCTTCAAATACGGATTGGCAGAGTCTAGGTAGATTTATCACTCTTCTTCTGTTTTAGTAATAGACCCCCCTCCATGCACTGTAAACATACATTTTGAAGACACTAAATCCAATATCTAATCTAAAATTTTGAAATGCTTTCCTTAATTTTTTTAACCCTTTACCCAACATGTCGGCCAAAATAAGCCAGCGCTATTCTAAAAAATCTCCAGTTAATTTTCATTATGTGTTCATTTTTTGTCTCAAAAACGTAGGTTAATATCCCTCATTGGAACGAGCTAGTCGAGTTCGTTCCAATGAAGGGTCATAACCTATGTTTTTGAGACAAAAAAATGAAAAAATTAGTTGTTCAAGAATTTGTCGTCTGCTTGTCATGTTAGGTAAAGGGTTAGCTGACCCCTTCTCCTCCATTTGAATGAACTCGACAGGCGCATTTCATTAAGGGGTCGTAAGATATATTTTACAAAACTTGGAAGTTTTTTGAAAAACTTCCAAAATGTATCGACTGTTTCCTTTTCCGACTTTCGCAGTTCTTCGCATAGGTGACGGAGAGCTGAAAATATGGACGCATAGGTGGTGGAGAGCTGAAAATATGGAGAAAAACACTTAATACACATCACATCACGAGTAGTATATCCCGGACGGAAAAAAACTGGTTGGCTGGAGCCCGCATGTCGCGCTGCATTGTAGGTTTCACGTCATTTGTTATGGTAGTTCACGTGAATGGGCATGTTGTGCCACCATTGTCGTGGTGATACGTGGTGTTACTGCGTATTGATTCGGTGATACATGTTTCCGTAGTCCATTTTGTTTCCTGGGTGCCACCACCTTGGTTTCTATATCTTCACATAGCTTCATAGGCATACGTAGTACTATAGGTGATGCGTGGTATAGTATAAGTCTCCAGATAGACCAACAGGTGTTCCCTAGGATAAAATGGACCAAAATGGGTACAGTTGCTCATACTATACTACCAAAGTAGTTCAGTTTATTCGAACAGCACTTAGAACATGTCTACGGTACTACGTGCGCCTCATAGCTACCACATGGCCCCATAGAAACTAAGACGACGGCATCCAGTATTCAGAAACGTGTGTAGTAATTCCACGTATCACCATGACCATGGCGTCAATCCATAACCGCTCATGTGTGCTATCATAACAAATGACGTAACGCCCACAATGCACTGCAGAATGACGTCACTTCAGGGGTCCGGAAAACCCATATTTTCCATACTACTAACCCGGTTTCCTAAAAGTTTACAATGTTTCAAGAGGAGAATCATTCTGTTATTATAGTAGAGGAGGGGCGAGACGTTTCAACATAACTGTTGCGACTTGAATGACGTGAGAAACTGGAAAAATAAAAGATGAAACTGATAAGTGTCAGTTGATTTACATTATTTTCTTTCATGTTTCTGTCTGTCCAGGGTCCCACGAATTTCAAAGTTCGAGTCGAATAGAACCACATATCGAATCAGAGGATTTCGAATCGAATCGAATCTCGAATCAAACCTTACTGTTCTGCAAGCTTTCAATATTGCAATTTTACAACTGTCAATATTAACAGTCTCCACTCAAATATTGTATTCATGGCGGACAATTTTAGTCATTGGAAGAGATTTACAGAAAAGGTAGCTCCCCTTAATTTTCTAAAGTTGTCACACTAAGGGTATGGAGACCTCCTGTAAAAACTGAAATTTTGAAATGTTGGCGAAATTGTATCATCGATGTGCGCATCATTTCACAAACTTCAACCATTTTCCTGTAGATTAACAGCAAAATACAAAAGCTGACTTTTTTTACCCAATCAGTTTGAATGTTTGACTATTATTCTCTGTTTAAACCCATTTAGAAATAAGAAAACGGCCCTTTCACCATCTTTTGATGTCCGTCACATTGATCCTTTACCTAACATGAAAAGCAGACGACACTTGCAAACAGAATTCTTGAATAACTAATGTTTTCATTTTTTGTCTCAAAAACATAGGTAATGACCCCTCTTTGGAACGAGCTCGACGTGCTCGTTCCAAAGAGGCGTCATAACCTATGTTTTGAGACAAAAAATGAAAATTAATTGGCAATTTTGGGGAATAGCGCTGGCGGGTTTTGGACTATACGTTGGGTAAAGGGTTAATATAAATACCTAGCAGGTGAGATTTGCTAATTTTGTTCTGGAAGAGTGAAAACACACTCGCCAAACAAAGAGACAAAGTGGATACTTACTTAGTTGTTTCTAATTAGCTTTGGGGCGCGGTGGTTCAGTAGGTAGAGATGCAGGCTGCAAGTCGAGAGGTCCTCGGTTCGAATCCGACCTGCGGCAACCACATTGTGTCCTTGGGCAAGACACTTAATCCCAAGTGCCCAGGCGGGGGCACGGTGGCGTTGTGTACTAAGGCGTCCTGCACGTCGATGGCGCACTTGTCTTCAACCAATGCTAACCTTGCGTGTGTGGAGTTAGTACGTTCGGGAGTCTGGCAGTTGCTCGCCGTTGCTCGGTGGTTCTCTCCGGGTACTCCGGCTTCCTCCATCCGTAAAACTGTCCGACACGAGGCGACCCTGACTGTCGAAAGTGTCGTTAAACCCCAATAAAGAAATAAATTCTAATTATCCATAAAAGGCCAAATCCCCCCTTGCAACTTCAATAAACGAAAACAACAGACTGCTTTGAGAGCTGTCTGATGTTTCCGTTTATTAAAAGTAACAAACGGAAACTTTTCTTTTTTTCTACTGATGCTATAGGTGTTTTCCCAACAATTACATGCTCCTCAACTCTTTACCCAACATAATGGCCAAACCGGCCAGTGTTATTCATAGAAAAATCATTATTTTTTTCATTTTTTGCCTACAAAACATAGCATATGGCCCTCATTTGAACGAGCGTGTTAAAACATAGCTTATGACCCCTCATTAGAACGATATCGTTGAGCTCGTTCAAATGAGGGGTCATAAGCTATGTTTTTGACGCAGAAAATGAAACAAATGAGTTATTCAAGAATTTTATTTGCAAGTGTCGTCTGCCTTTCGTGTTAGGTAAAGGGTTGATAAGACCTTCCTCGCCAGTCTGATAATTTTAAGGGAGATAAATTTATCGAAAGTCGATTTTCATGACGAGATAAGTCAGGGATGTCAACTGCGAATCGTCTGTTTAGGAAAGTCAGTCCCCAAAAAACGGAATATTCCTGAACGGAATCCAAGTTCATGCGGAACCTCCTTGAACTCTTCTACTGTCACTAGGCCTCCTTCGAATCGAATCAAAATTTCGAAACTTCGCAAGGTCCTATGTCTGTTTGTGGATATATTCCACAAAAGTACACATTTTGGACGTTTAATATTCGTCGGCATCCTTCCACTCCAATTCACTGGGATCAACATCGTTTACAAAAACTCTTGAGAAAATAACACTAATTGATGTCTCAGTGAAATAGTCGGTAAATTTGAGAAAAGTTCAGCCGTTTGTAAATAATTGGGTACAGTACTTCGACAGATCTACTCCCATGGACTTATATCTATCCAATATAGAATTTATAACTAGCCAACAGTTTCAGGATTTCCTTTTACATTAGGTAACATTCTGCATACAAACTGAAATAATGAGTTGAAATAATAAAATTCTTGGTTAACTTTTTTGTGATTTCAACACACGCTCTCGTCGAATGTCGTATGAGGTTTCAGAATAACAAAATCGTTCACATTCGAAATTATTTATATCCAATCCCCCAGTTGCGAACTCTGAACAACGTCTCCGCTAGACACTTTAACCAATATAAACTGATTCTTTCTCACCAAAGAGTTTATCTGGTTTCCCGCTACTCACCTTGTATTTATAAATCCCTTGCCAAGGACCTGCATGGTCTCCTTAATATTTGAACCATCGTTGACAACCCTTGAAAAATGAGCTTTGAGAACAAACTAACCATGTACCGTACTCTGAGGACTACAAACACCATCTGCAATGCTAAATCATTACAGATGGCGTCTTTTTGCACTCAACGCACGATATTTTAACGATTTGAACACTGATGGTATCTGCCATGTCAGTTCAATGGCAGCAATTTGAAGAGTCCATATTCACTATTTCGGAGTTGACAATTCATATTTTCAACGTGCAGCCTTGAGGCTGCACGTTGGAAATATTGATTTGTCTACCTCACACATTCACTTAGCACCCATTATACTTTAAGGAATTATGACGTAACATTTTTACTGGAACGGAAAAGCGTGCTCACGTGTTCAAAGGGTTAATTTCTATTACCTGCCGTCGCTTTTAAATATTTTAGTTACAAGAACCCCCCCACCACCCCACCCCACACATACACACTGATAAAAATCTATATAATAAAAACTAATAAATAAATAAATAAATAATAAATAAATAAATAAATAAATAAATAAATAAATAAATAAATAAATAAATAAATAAATAAATAAATCACGTTTACAAAATGATAATTATACACTATCATGACCATGTGCATGTCTTGTAATTTGTATCAGATTCGAGGCAGTGTTTACAATCGGATCGCAAGTAGCCCCAAACACGACCTAGAATCTGAAACAAATTACATGCACATGGCAATAATACATTTTTCTAACAATCCTGTGACATAAAGCCCGTTTCGCCATTTTTCAGTTTAAATTGGGTTGAAGTTGGTCAAAATTTTGAATTTCAGGAACTATATTTTAATGCGTAATAACAATGAAAATATACGATAGTGCGAGGTTTACCGGAAATTGAACCTGTCTAATACGGAAGCGGAACGGGGAGGGGAGGGGCGGGCTGATACAAACGTTTTTTCCAATTTTTGGGTGTAAATTAAGTTGATTGTTAGATAAATGATAAGTATCCGTCTATTAATCTTTGTAGGAAAGATCACGTAATTCTGATACGATGTCATATTGGTCATACGAGACTTGCACATTCCTTTTTATTAGAGGGTAATATGCGACCAG
Source organism: Pictodentalium vernedei (assembly GCA_031216915.1). NCBI lineage: Eukaryota > Metazoa > Mollusca > Scaphopoda > Dentaliida > Dentaliidae > Pictodentalium > Pictodentalium vernedei. The sequence continues at coordinate 137,030,348 of CM062292.1, read as the reverse complement.
AATGTGTGTCCTTTCCAGCACATGTTGACAGCGGATCACATTCTTTTACATTATGCATATTCAGATCTTGTCAGGGGGCCAATATTTTATTGTAGAATTCTTGGAGATCCTTTTTTGATCATATAAGCCCAAACGAAATTTTGACATTTCTTAATAATAATTTTTTAAAATTCTTTTAAATTTGGTTCTTCAAGTCTCACATTAACAGGTTGATTTATATATATTATTTCCTGACAGACTGTAACCTAGCGATTTGACTGGCTGACATGTTCGATGTAAATAATACCCTCACCCACTTGAAATATTTACACATTGGTTTAGTCCGGTGTAAAAACATGAATATGCCATTTCCATGCTGTATTCTAGCTTAGGCTATGCCAATTCCATGCTGTATATTAGCGTATGTTCCTGTTTGTTGTACTGTTATTTTGTAATCAATGTACTAGTATACTGCAAAATAAAGATCTATCTATCTATGCGCGCAATGTGATTTTTTTTTAAAGTTCATAAAAGTCGTTTATAATAAGGGTGTATGTATTAAAATTAACAATGTAGTTCATCGAAAAAACTAATCAAAATAATACTTTTAATTTTGTGTTATTTATGACAAAAATTAGGTCACTTATGGAACTATATTTTAACGTGGAGTTATTCATTTTTCTTTTTCTCCTTGAAAATGGCATTTGGACTGTATTGGTTGGCTTACTTTTGTTGTTTTGTCACATTGTAAAAGATTCTGAGCTATTTATACCTATTTATACCTCATCAGTGTCAAGGTATTCACTTATTATTCCGAAAAGCATGTTATTGGCCGATTCATTTATCTTTGATACATCTCATCGTGAAAATAACTATAGATATAACCCATTATATTTTGTTTGGCAGGGCTCGTAGAGCTCTGCCAAACAAAATATGATAGGTTATTTTCCTATTGTACAGAACTGAAATTTTCTTCAATGTAAAGGTACTTGGTGAGAAAATCAATCCATTACCCATGTGTATTTCAGGGTTTGTGGAAATAAATTTACACTGGTTTAAAAACTGATAGACCTTTCGGTTGCGCCTCACGGTGAATCAGTTTTCAGACCAGTATAAATTTCTATACGCCCTGGAATATACATGGATAACTAACATCCTTCCCTATTTGTAACATCCTTCATTACTATCCACTCTACTCATGTCTTAGTCATTCCATTGTCAATATTTCCTGCTTTTATCAAATAATTTTTATTTCGTAAGTGATAACGACATGTTTTTCACCCTTCGGTTGCGCCTCAGGGTGTATCAGTTTTCAAACCAGTGTATATTTCCATACATCCTGGGATATACATAGATAACTAACAACCTTCCCTAACTATTTATACATCCTCATTACTATCCACGCTACGTCTTAGTAATTCCATTGTCATTATTTCCTGCTTTTCTCAAATAACTTGTACTTCATAACTGAAAACGACATGCTTTACGCTACTACCTTTTTCTCGCTACGATATATCCTTAGATGCTGATGTGGCGTTAAACACGAATAAATAAATACAAATGTGGAAGAAAATATCCCCCTTCATCACCCTTTCCATGAACAACGTTCATGTTGTAACCTTCCATTTTGGATAAGAAGACGAAAAATTGGAAAGACATTTTTATGTACACCACTAAACGAAGTTTATTGAATATTACACTTTATCCCGGTTGCATCCATGGGGACACGATGACGCCGTGTACTAAGGCGTACTGCATGTCGATGGTGCACATGTCTTCAACCGCTGTAACCCTGCTTGGGCGGAGCTTGAACAACGTTAGAATGTTGAGGAGCTGACAGTTGCTCGTTGATGCTCGGTGGTTCTCTCCGGGTACTCCGGCTTCCTCCACCCGTAAAACTGTCACGGTCACGATTAGCCATTGTGCATAAATATGTGACCTTAAACATCAATAAATAAATAATAAATAAATCGAAGTATTATTTGAAGGATATTCGATGTAAACTCAGTCTGCATTTTTCAATTCCAGTCAATTGGAAATGACAATTTCATTTCCACTGTGATCATATGGACCTATGGTCCTTGATGACCTGATTTATGCCCCAGCAGTGACCAACTTAACAATGTCGGTCACTAAGCTACGTCAGTGTGTTCAAAGACATAGCTAAGGGGTCTCGGGTTGAGAGGGGGGGGGGGGGGGGGGTGTCACCTCTAGATTTCCAACTGCATCCCACCGATTTGCAAATTTTCGATTATCACCAAATAATGTCCAACAAATGGAAAAATTCATATCCACTCCAAACCAAACCCCAGTCCAAATTTTCTAACTACAGGTTTTAAATCAAACACACACCCGATATAAAATTTGGTTATTTTCATTATTTTTTTAAACAAATTTCGACAAAAGCATATCATATACCCAAATGAGGGTCACATGATATGGTTTTGTCGAATTTTTTCATTCTTTTTTGTTTTAACTGGTAAATTTGTAATTCCGTAGGCTGATGCGACCGATTTATTAAGTAGATGGTTAAATTGCGGAATTCTATTTTTACACACCACTTGACTGAAAATTATCCACCTGATGCTATTGGTAGTAACAAATTCCAACTACAAGTCAATATTTGGGGAGTTTTTTTACTTATTGTTCAATTAATATTCGGATGACTTTCACCACGTTTGAGTCGTAAAACATTTATTTGGCCAAATTCTACACGTATTTGGAGAAATTCTACTTGCACTCTATCGGAAAGTTCCAACTTTTTTCAATTTTGGGCTTCGAATTTTAGACCATTGTACATTTGATGAATGATGCTGTGTGTAACATCCCCCCTTCCCCCATTGCAGCGCCCCGAGTGTGTTGTTCTCTTTGTTTTGAGTAAAAATCCGAAGATTCCGAAAATAGTTTTGCGGCATGAATTGCTAGGTTGACTTTCACAGCGCACTGCCCTATCGAGCAGGGACATAAAATGACAGACCATGGCCTGTAGAAACCCCCATCTTTTGCAAGCTAAAGATCCATAAATGGTATTCGAGAAAATCGATGTAAAAAAATGTTTGCACGAACGTAATCTCACACTCCACAATGAGTTGGGTTAAAAAACAACCCAAATCAACTGGGTTGGGTGAATATGAACCCAATTGGGTTTATATTCACTCAACCCAGTTGATTTCGGTTGATTTTCAACCCAACTGATCTTAGAGTGCACACAGCCTGCTTTATGGGTTCAAAGAGTGCCAAAAGAGAAGGTTTATGCTTTACAGAATATGACATGCTCAAACTCTAAAATAAACAAGTACGAACAATTTTGATAAATACTGAGCTATAGATTCAATACTACCCTAGCTTGCTTGAAGTGATTATAATTAACAACATTTTTGTGAATACCTATCGGGAATGATTTCGGTTTTTAGTATGGGGTAAAACGTAGTGTTCAGAACGTCCCCATTAACCTTTGTATAACACGCTTTAAATGAAATGCTCGCATTGTTAGGAAAGTGGGTTATGCTAAAACATCAATGGAGTGGAGTATTTACCAGGCAATAACTCAATTCCCTTGAAAAACAATGCGACGCATGTTTCAACTGAAGAGGTCCCCACGGCCCAAGTCGCTTACGTGCGTAAAAAGCTTCTCGGTTGTGTCCGCGAGTCGTTTACGTGCCCAAAACGCCAGCCGATTGTATCCGCAATACGCTTATGCGCTCAAAACACCAGCCAACTGTGTCCGCGAGTCGATTACGTGTTTAAAATGCCAAGCGATTGTGTCCGGAAGTCGATTACATGCGAAAAATACCAGCCGATTGTTTCCGCAAGCGAATTACGTGAGCAAAACCCCAACCAAAATTGTATGCAAGAGGATTACATGTTTAAAATGCCAGTCGATTGTGTCCAAAAGTTGCTTACGTGCACAACATGCCAGCCGATTGTGTCTGCGAGTAGTTTACGTGTGCAAAACGCCAGCTGATTGTTCCCCGCGAGTCGATTACGTGCACAGAACACCAGCCGATAGTGTCTGCCAGACGCGTGCGTGTTCAAATACGCCAGACGAATGCGTCTGCAAGACGATTGCGTGTTCAAAACGCCAGCCGATTGTGTCCACAAGTCTGCAAGACGATTGCGTGTTCAAAACGCCAGCCGATTGTGTCCACAAGTCGATTAGGTGCGCAAAACGCCAGCCCATTGTGTCTGCAAGACGATCACGTTTTCAAAACGCCAGCCGACTGTGTCCGCAATACGACTGCGTGTTCAAAACGCCAGCCGGTTGTGTCCACAAGTAGATTACATGAGTAAAACGCCAGCCGATTGTGTCTGCAAGACGATTGCGTATTCAAAACGCCAACGGGTTGTGTCTGCAAGACGATTGCGTGTTCAAAACGCCAGCCTATTGTGTCTGCAAGGCGATTGCGTCTTCAAAACACCAGCCGATTGTGTCCGCAAGTAGATTACGTGCGTAAAACGCCAGCTGATTGTGTCCGCAAGCCAATTATCTGCGCAGAACCCCAACCGATTGTGTCTGCAAGACGATTGCGTGTTCAAAACGCCAGCCGATCGTGTCCGCTAGTAGAATACGTGCTCAAAACGCCAGCCGATTGTGTCTGCAGGACGACGGCTTGTTCAAAACACCAGCCGATTGTTTCCGCAAGTAGATTACGTGCGTAAAACGCCAGCCGATTGTGTCCGCAAGTCAGTTGCGTGCGCAATACCCAACCGATTGTGTCTGCAAGACAACTACGTGCTCAAAACGCCAGCCGACTGTGTCCGCGGGTCGTTTACGTTTTTAGAACGCCAGTCCATTGTGTCCGGAAGTCGATTACGTGCACAAAATACCAGCCGATTGTGTGCTGAAGTCAATTACGTGCTCAAAATACCAGCCGATTGTGTCCGTAAGCCAATTACGTGAGCAAACCAACCCCCATACGATTGTGTCTGAAAGGCGATTGATTACGTGTTCAAAACGCCAGCCGACTGTGTTCACAGGTGTGCCTGACTCGCTAGAAGTGAGCTAAAGCATTGAAGTACGACATTCTTCTTTCGTGTTACCTGGCTCTTTTAACCCTTTACCTAACATGAAAAGCAGACGACACTTGCAAAGAAAATTCTTGAATAACTAATAATTTCCATTAAATAAATAATAAATAAATTTTATAAAAAGCAAATTAAATGGATAAACAATTAACACAAAAAACATGGTTATACCTAGCTGTTACATTTTAATTACTTGACAGGCGTGAATTCTGTCTCGCCCGAGTCGTTAGACAGCTATTGTATCGAAAACGACGCACTAACACAACAAATCACAAAGCCGTTGAGATCTACCAAAAGTATATTTTTGGTGCCAAATTGAAGTGCCAAATGCTGTATTTTTAATGACAAACGAAATATTATTATGCAGCTGGGACCATTGGCACCTGACATCGTGAACACTAGATGAAGTTTATAATTTTACTTTTGTGTGCTTTATTGTAACATCATATTTATCAATCAAGATATCAAACTAGAAAACAGGAGATGCTTTTACAAAACACCACTAAATACGCCTCCCGTGAATGCAACAGCAATAACAAAATGATATCATAAAACACACATTCATCTTTTAAAGGTTCTCGCAAGTATTCCATGTAGATGAGTGGTATGGCATGAAAAAAAAAAAAATAAACATATACATACATACACAAAAATGAATGAAATGTTGCTTTCTGTGTTGATACGTGAAGGCCAGCGATTCCGCCCTGCTGAATACATCGTGGTGCAGTTTGCTCACATCCCAATAGTAAGTGAGTGCACACACACACACATACACCCACAGCCACAGCAGCAGCAGGTTACGTCACCCGATTTTCAGCCCGTACTTTCATAGCTCTCTATATATAATCACTTGAGGGTTCACTTATATCGTCAATGTTTCTACAGAAAAGGGTTGTGAGTTTCTCAACCGAGTGTAGACAATGGAAATCGGGTCTTACGCATTCGACGGCTTTCCATAAACGATTACGTAATTCAGTATACCGAGGACAAACGAGAAGGAAATGCTTTTCGTCCTCGATCTCCTGGGTAAGACACTGATTACATAACCTCGTTTCAACTGGTATTGGCTTCGGTTTATGATGCCTACCCTTCTCAATTTCTAAATTGTGGCAGCTTAAAAGAAAACTCGTGATTACTTTCCTTTTGTTAAACGGAAGAGTGTCCAGATACAGCGCTTTAGAATAAGTGTTCTTTATGGAGAAGTAAAATCTCATCTTTCCTTGTCTCTCTGACTTTCCAATTATGCCAGAATGTGTCCAAGTTTGCAAATACATATCTTGAATTCTAGTCAGAAAAGTATCTGGAAACTGGTCAATCGTCACCAGCCTTGGATTTTCCCACACATAACCAAAGCCGTGATTAAAGAGGGTATCACGTATTAGATCAAGCCATTGTGAGCCTCCCCGCTGTTTCAAATCACTGAAGCATTTGTACAGTAATCTATCTGAGTCGAGCGATTCCAAGCGCAGCCAATACTTGATCATGTTTTTTAAAATTTCGAATTTCAATGGGAATCTTCCAATTTCAGCAAGGGACGCCACATTAGACGCCCTGCGATTCAGACCAAGAACACGCTTGCCAAACCGTAAATGGAAATTTTCAGTGTCGTTAATGCGTTTTAGAAAACAACGATCCCCCCATATCTCACTGCTATAGCACAACACGGGCTTAATGCACGCATCGAATAGCTTCGTTATCACCGAAATGGGTACATCATTTCCCCCTAAAGTGTTATATATATTAAATAACGCTTTTGATGCCCCGTTTTTCAAGTCTGAAACAGCGGTGCTGAGGTTCCCAGAAGCTGAGAACTTTAGTCCAAGATATTTATATTCCTGAGCTGAGCATAGAATGGTGTCACCTAATGTAAATTGATGGTTCAGTTTTTTTACCCGACTTATTGAAAATGAGAGTCTTTGTTTTTTCGTTGTTAACAGTTATCTGCCAATTACAACAAAATGTATTTAATTTAGTTAGCATATTTTGTAGACCCTCCGCAGACTGTGAGATTAGAACAATATCATCCGCGTACAGTAGGCATGGGACTGGTGTACCAGCCACGTCTGTGACATCGTTTTTCTTGTCACTTAGTTCTTTCACAATGTCATCTATAAATAAATTGAAGAAAAGTGGACTCAACTTGTTCCCCTGCATTACATCAAGTGTCGTACAGAATGATTTTGATAAGTCGTTCTTAATTTTTATACACGACTCCGTTTCACCTAACATGCTTTTGATTGTTCGATACATGCTTCCCCCAACACCAAGAGTGGCTAGACGATATAAGAGCCCAACACGCCACACCTTGTCGAAAGCTTTGTTGAAGTCAACAAAACATGTATAAAGTGGTTTATTTTTGCCTTTTGCCCTCTTTATCAGTTCATTGAGAATGAAAATGTTGTCAGCTGTTCTGTGATCTTTTCTAAAACCAGCTTGATAAGGAGATGGACTACCTAGCTCTTCTGTGTATGTGGCTAATCTCTCAAGCATGACATTGAGAAAAACCTTACCCAGAATGCTAGTGATGGTTATACCTCTAAATTGATCGGCCGTTACAGGATTGTTGCATTTTGGGATCGGTGCAATATAACCTTTTGTCCACTCATTCGGGAATGTTCCTGCTTCTAGAATTGCATTAAATAGTTTCATCAGCACTGGCAGGAGAGTTCTCTGGGTGGTCTTTATCATTTCAGCCTTGATACCATCAAGCCCTTCAGCTTTGCCGCACTTTAGTTTTGTAACAGCCTGTAATATTTCTGATGCGTCAATTTGGTAATCAATTAGGTTTGTTTGAGATAGCTGAGACTCAAGGTTACATAATTTACTCGACACTTCTTGCTGAAACTTCGCATTAAAGGATGATTGATTGGGAGGCTGACTGAGAGAATTGAAATGGTCGTAAAACTCATCCGGGTCGATGTCCGAAACTGGATCATTTGTTTGACTATATTCAGACTTAATTTTTGTTAACGTGTTCCAGTAGTCTTTTGAATTGCTTTTGTCAATTTGTGCGAGATTATCAAAGAGTGATTTCCTGTACTCCCTGCGCTTTTGCTTAAGTGATTTGTTGTAACGTTTTTTTACGAGTGAAATAACGTCCTCTCACAATTGGGTCATGACTGAAAGATATTAGCATCTTACGGCAAGACACGAGCTGTTTCCTTAATTCAAAACAACTTTTGTCATACCATGGTTTCGGCTTTGCCCTCGACTGGCGGCGTCTCCCACCCCTCTTACATTTGAGACTGCGTGCTGATGCGAGCCGAAAGAGGCAGTTTAACTTCGATAAGGCTGAAGTTGCATCAAATTTTTCGCTTTTAGTCATATCTACCAGGTTTTGTTGTACATCAGCTGATTCAAAAGCCGAGAGAAAAACATTTTTTGCTGATTGAGACCAAATGAAAGTGTTTGGAAAGGGCTGCACATCGGCGTTCGACTTTTTGCGTTTTTTAAGTTTCAAAAAATTTCCAACTTCGAGTATAAACCACAGCTGAGAATGATCAGAGTGAATTGTAATGTCCTCAACATGAAAATAAGGAATTTTAGAGATAAGAGTTTCACTACAAATAACATAATCTACTACATAACAACCGAGTGGCTGAAATGAAGTATACTTCCCAAGGAAATCATCAGGGGTCCTACCGTTCAGAATTCTCAGACCAGCTTGTATGCATAAATCAATTAGCAGTTTCCACGACTATTTGATTTATGATCAAAGCTGTTTCGTCGCGTTAAGTTTGTATCGTGGACATAATCAGGAATAGGAGTAAACTGATCCGAGTTGTCGTCATCAGTTAAGTAATCATTTAAAGTAGCAGTTCGTCCATTAAAATCACCTTGGATAATAATTCTGCCACGTGTTGAATAAAGGGCTACTTCTTTTTGAAGTACGTCGATTGTATCCTCATAGCATCGCATGCTGTTGGATTGCCCGGGGGCACAGTATGCGCTGCACAAGAGGGTATCATTTCCCGTATTGAAAAATTCCTTACACAACAGTAGCCAAATGATATCTTCGCTATCTGACTGTAATTTCCTGATCCCCTTGATAATAGACGTTTTACAGTACACAAGGATTCCAAGGATGAGTGCTACGATAATAAGAAACAACACAGATAATGCATTTATACTGTACTATACTATCTTTTATTGAATAAAACATTCACATGTTCATAGCAAAAGAAAAATACAAATTGAGTGAGAAGAAAAACTTGGTAATGTACATGAAGAGTCATGGTTCAGTGATACACTATTGTTTATGTCGCTCAGGGTTCGCATTCTCCATATTAAATTTGGTTTTAAAAGAAAACATGCTGGTAGTGAAAATACATGATGGCTTGTTAGCAAAGAATCTGTTTGTTCTAGGTGCTTTTGTTAAATTTATTTTTAAGCTAAATCATTTTACAAGATTGGTAGTGACATCTATCCTTGTCCTCCTGGTGCTGAGTATGTCCATGAAGAGGCGTTTTCGTTATCTCACTCTTCTCGAATACTACGTTGTGATATTTAGGCTGCGCCTTGTGCGTCCATACGGGAACAGTCGAACGGCACTCTTTGGGAGCATTGAATATAGGCAACCCAAAAAGAGAGTTTTTAATGTGATCGGAATCTTTCCCGTTTGAAGTTCGATTTCGAGACTTCAGAGACGGATGTATTTTATCCACTTGGCCTCCATGTGTCGAGGAGCAAAATGATGATATATTATTAACTATTAGTACGGTACCTTCTAACCCTTTGAACCCTGGTGGGATCATCCACGTCAGTCAAATGGCAGTAATTGGAAGAGTCCATATCCATTATTTGGTGATAGAGCAATTAAAATTTTCAACGTGCAGCCCGAAGGCTGCACGTTGAAAATATTAATTATTCTACCCCACACGTTCACTTAGCAGCCATCCTACTTAATGAAATTATGACGTATCGTATTCCCGGACCGAAAAAGAGGTCTCTCGGGTTCAAGGGGTTAAGATAGAGAAAAAATGTTTATTGTTTATTACATTATTATTAATTTATTATATGACTACCACAAAGAGCTCCTCAGTACTGCTGCTGTTTACTTATCAATTCTGATTCGCCCGAAAATGAGAGTATCACATTTTTCAAATCCATACCATGCATATCTCAAACGAGGCTGATGCGACGTTACTGACGTACACAGACTTTTTACATACAAAAACTGAAAATTTACGTACCTTTGCGCTAAACACTCCTGTAGTCCATCACCCATGGGAACCACCGGAAGTGAAAAGGTGCTTGTTTACTATTGTAAACTAGCTACGTTTTACTGGTAATTTTGAAACCAGTCACCAATGGTTGGGGTGGAAGTCTTCAAAAATGAATAACATGGGTTTGAACGATTGGCTGGATCTGACTTTATATCCATGTTACGGTCACGATTACAGAAATACACGAGCTTAAACAATAATAAATAAAGAACCCTGTAAGTCCATGGCTCCATTTGTGTTTACATTTCCGATGCCATATTCAGTTTTTATATACCCACTGTCGTGTAATAAAGAAATTATTACATCAGTAAATCAATCTGGTTTATCATATTCCGTCGAGTTGACGAGACCAAATCACCCAGATCAAACAAGACGCCTAAAACGTCTTGTTTGATCTGGATGATATAGTCTCGTCAACTGCACGGCAAACGACGATCCAGACCAACTGACTGTTTTAATAATCTGTATTTATAGTTTTCGCCGTTTCACAAAAAATTTGGCACAGGACATTATGGTACACAATGGCCTAATATGTCACAGGACAAAATCCTGAAGCGATAATGAAAATATGCCCGACGACATTATTCGCAGTTTTTTTTTAATTCTGACTTTGTTTTCTATATATTTCTGTAAAATTATTGTAAATTATCGGGATTATTCCTACATTTAGGCATTGGTTTTAATGTTTTCGTCTTAAGTGTAATTCTAGTGAGTTTGTTAGTTATGTTTTCATTCTACTTTTTAATCTACCTGCTTCATATCGGCTTTATAAATCGTTTATAAACGTACAACCACAATAAGGTTGGAAATAACCCAGCCATTATTTTGTTTCATATTCAGAACCCACCCAAAGTCCGATAAACGAGAATTGACAATTTCTGAATGTCGTATTTGTGCGTTAGCTCAGTTATAATGATGTCAAATCATTCATGCCTAGGCGACAGATGCTGTGGTCCCGGGTTTGAACCCCGTAATTGCTGGCTAAAGAAAACTTCCAAATTTCCAGGCCTCGGTAAGCGCACATACCACTTGGAATAATTGACGGATACAGACGATCAGTCAAAATGGATTTAATTTTTTAAAATAATTCATCGCAAGCAGTAGTTCACAACACAGAAGAACTAGTTGGTAAGACATATTCGTTACACAGTTTGCGAGTGATGTGACCTTATGTGATATACAGTAGAGTCGCCGTGGATTGGTCGTAATCCACACGTGAGTAGTTATGTCCACGCATGCGTTTACCAGGTAATAAAAATCATCATCAGCAAAATTTTAATAATTAAATTTTTGATGATTATTCTTGTAATTAGTTTTCGGAGTCTAATGTTATTGCGTCCGTGGAAATATTGCCCCCCCCCCCCCCTCCGTGGAAAGTGACCAGTCCACGGCGGCTGTACTGTACACTGTGAAAGTTAATTCTAAGACTATTGATTTAACTGACGCTGTCTGCCATATTGGGTCATTAACAAACTGTAACTGATAAAATAACTCTGCGTATCGATGCACTGCAATTGCTAGAATAAGATGTTTCAGTTACGTGAAGCCGGCTTCAAACATCTTAAAACCAGCCTCTCAAATACAAATGGAATGTTTTGTGCTTGGCTTCCTATAATCAACTTCCTCTTCAACACGCTGAGCCGTTGCGATTTCTTGTCAACAAATCTGGAAAGTATTTCTACAAACACGCAGATAGTGCGGCATTTGTATCTTTTCTGGCCATTCAGGTTTATTTTTAATGACCTGTCAGCTCCGCTTTCGGCAACATCCGTCTATAGATTTTTAAGACATTTTTGATATTTACTTTTAACTTCACCAATATTTCACTAATGCCTTTTTGGTGTCTAGAAATGTAGAGAGATAAAACAACAACGATACAAAAACTCGAGAGTTTTAACAAGACAAGAAAAGATGTTTCTTCAAGCCACGCCAAATTACAAGACGAACATTTGCTAGCAGGTATTACCAACACGCAAACTATACCATTTTACAACTACAGCTTTATTTTTTCTCTGGTTGGAGTTTTAAAGGGTAAGTATCGCGAGAACATCACCTCTCGCAGTGGCAGTGAAACTGAAATGCAGGTGAGGATGTCTCTGATAATCCTAATTGTCCCCCGAAAATTTTTGTTCGGGGGACTATTAAAATAGCCGATGTCCGTCCGTCCGTCCGTCTGGCCGTCCGTCCCACTTTGGTTTCCCGATGACAACTTTAGTTATAGTTTGTCAAATCAAATGAAATTTGATATGTAGGTGTATCAACATAAAATACAGGTCAAGTTCGAATCGAGGTGCGGTCCAACAATGTTTTCCACAGTTATGCCCCTTTTTCGACTTCAAAAATTCATTTTTTTTTTGGTTTCCCGATGATAACTTCAGAGATAGTTGGCCAGATCAAATGACCTTTGGTATGTAGGTATATCAATGTAAAATACAAGTCAAGTTCGAATCGGGGTGCGGTGTGACAATATTTACCAGAGTTATGCCCCTTTTTCGACATAGAAAATTCTTTGTTTTTGGTTTCCTGGTAATAATTTTAGTTGCTGTTGACTGATTCAAATAAAATTTGGTATGTAGGTTATCAACATAACATACAGGACAAGTTCAGATCAGGGTTTGATCGGACATTTTTTGCCAGAGTTATATCCCTTTTTCGACTTCGAAAAATTTAATTTTTTTCAAATCTCGAATTGCACACTTTTTCGGGGGTCGTGTGGCCGGGCGGCCTTTTATTATGTTTTTGGAAGCTACAGCCAAAAATTGAAACGGTCGTTCAGTGGTAACTTTTTTAACCTTAGTCAAAAACATATATCTTAACACAGAAATCACTTGAAAAAGACGCAAAATTTACCCCGACAAACCAAGAACCAAGTTTTCCACCGACCTTCCTGTTCTTAAGTTTCCTCGAGCCTGGAATACCTCAAGAATACAGTCGTCACAAATTTAAGAAACCTATATCATAGTGTTTGTTGAAGTACAACTTTCGCCTTACTACGCCCTCTGCTTCACAACATCATAACTGTTTAGAAGCCAGGCGTAGTCAGCACTTCACTCAAGTCTCTGTTCCCTGGTATCGTGATGCCAAGGATTCGAGACGCAAATTTTCTCTCTGGTGTGGCTGTGAATCTGACCGGCCCGGTCTTGTCTGACTAAGCTCACTGAGCTCTATCGAACCGGGCTGGATTGGTTGAGTTCCTGGTTGCACTGTGGAAAGGATTTGCTACTTAGGTTTAGATATTTCGGAATCGGAGGGCGGAGAGCTAAACTGACTAAACTGATTATCTCAGTACACCTAATAATTGGGTTTGATTCATGTGTAAAATATATTTGATACATTCCCTTCTGTCTTGCAACCACCTCAGTCTCACAAAGTGTATCACTCACACTTCTAAATGACGGAAATACTACCAAGCATAATTAAATGCACAATAGGGAGTGTCAGGAAGACAGCCAATTAGTTTATGACACCACCTGGGGTAAACAACCATTGTTTTTGTAGTTTTTAATTTCATCTGCTGTGTTTTTCATGTGCACTGTAAAACAAAGAGGTGAATTTAAATCTCACTCAATGGAAGATCCCAAATTTAACTGTATATCATCCATGTGAAGCAAATATCACAACATGCGTGTACTCTTCAAAACAATTATCTGCACCCTTTGTACATTTGCGTTCTATGTTATACGCAAGATATCTCGAAACTTGCAAAAAATAAAATACCCCTCTCTTTGTGCCAGATACCGACACCAACCAATGATATCAAATACCTACAGACTCAGTCCAGTTTGATTCACATGGACCCCCCCCCCCCCCTTTCATCGTACAGTCACGTATACTCCGAAACCCATTGACAAGCCTTTACAAACTGGTGTACAGGATACCCACAACAGATGTGGCGGTGGATTGAGAACGGTTGAAGGAGACGGTTAGTTTGCATCCATTTTCTATTCCATGTACTTCTATTTTCTTTTCCAGAATTTGGCCATTATCAAGCACGGCTGATATGACTTCAAACTCGGATGGTGTGACGCAGATCTCGACCGATATAAACCATACCTAGGCGCAACCATTTTGTTTACAGCAAAAGCGTTCACCGTTTTTCGCCGAAAACAGCAAGATCGTCCACCGTTGTTCTCTGAAAGCAATCAATCAGTACAATTGGCGTTACCAAGCAAAAGAGAGCAGTTTTTGTATGGTGAGAAATGAATGATGGCTATAAGAAAGAGTTAGATGGATGAAGAGAAAAAGGAAGAGAGCTGTACACAAAGCTGAACGCAGACTACGATTCAGAGTCGCGAGCGCATATTCGTTGAAGTTAGAGGTAACTCATCTATCCCTTCCTAGTTCAGCTATCCGAACGTCGCGGCTCCCCCAATGGGAGCCGCGACGTTCGAATAACTGAACTACGAAGAGAAACCTTAGACTTAATGAAAAGAACGAGAAACAATAACATAGTCCAGAAAACTGTAACAGATCTGAGAACATTTTGTTAATTTGTTTTGGTTTGATAAATAAAGAGGTTATTACTTGATTGCACTTAACCCTGATTGTCCACATGGGGGCACGATGACACCGTGTACTAAGGCGTACTGCACGTCTATGGTGCACATGTCTTCAACCAATCTAACCCTGCCTGTTCTGTAGTGCGGATGTTGAGGAGCTGGCAGCTGCTCGTCGTTGCTCGGTGATTCTCTCCGGGTACTACGGCTTCTTCCACCCGTAAAACTGTCACGGTCATGATTAGCCATTGTGCATAAGTATATGACCTTAAACACCAATAAATAAATAAATAAATAAATAAATAAATAAATAAATAAATAAATAAATAAATAAATTACTTGATTAGCATCATATCAGCCGAGATAAATAAATAAATAAATAAATAAATAAATAAATAAATTACTTGATTAGCTTCATATCAGCCGAGATATCAACCCTCTCTAACTTCATATCAGCATTCGACCTTCGGTTTCAGGCTAATATTAAGTTACCTCGGGCTGATATATCTCGACCAATATGAAACTGACCAAGTAATAACCCTCAAGTATGGATGCTCTTGTGGTCTCACTTTGATAAGAGGAAGACGCTCCAGTTTCAAGTCTATGGTATTGTTGTTTGAGAGGCAAGGGGTGACGAGTGGCCGATCATGGTATATCCACCTACGGAGCATATTGATAATAGCCAATCATCCAACCCCCTCCCCCCCCCAAAAAAAAAAAAATCATTTGTTTGTCGAGTTCTTCCTCTCTTAAGTCTAATGTCGTCAGAAACCCGGATAAATGTGTGCGAAGCATGTATGTGGACATCTAAACCACTGACAAAGGTATTGTCATTGTCGGAACCGTTGCCGCACGCGCATTCGTTGTCTGAAGACCGGATAAATGTGTACGAAGTATTAATATGGTCATTTAAACCACTGACAAACGGATTGTCATTGACATAACCGTCGACGTATCTACAATTGTAGTCAGAAAACCGAATAAATGTGTGAGAAGTCGGCATTGCTTATTCAATAGAAGTGGCCTTTATATGCTTACGTTCACGTCATTAATCACGAATCCTTTAAAACTATGTTAGACATATCGCTCTATGAATATTTTATTGCGCCTTAAATCGAACACAGATCTACTGGCATTTAAAATGTACATCTCGTAGATCGGATGAGATTAATTCATTTGAGTACCTGCTGGAGCAGACATTTTGATTGTGCCGAAGCCGCTGAAAAACAAGGATCGGGTGAATAATTAAAATTCCTCACCGTTCTATTGACTACTATTCTGTCCTTTGAGAGCTGATGCATTCCGATAATAACAAAGTATTGAAAATACTAGACTGTTGCTTGATAATGGAGGTTTATAGAGTGGGCATTCAAGTACAATAGCATTTAACGCCCAGGGCATCCGTTTTGTTCCCGAATTGAAAAAAAACATAATCTCATTGACCGCCGTGAACTGAAATATAAATAAATAAAGAAGAGTTTCATTCCAGAGAACGTGGCGAGTTATTTATTTATTTATTTATTAATGTTTAACGACACTTTAACAGCCAATGTCACATCGTGTCGGTGACAGTTTTACGAGTGGAGGAAGCCAGAGTACCCGGAGAGAACCACTGTGCAACGACGAGCAGCCGCATGCCAGCTTTTAACACGAAAAAATGGGCGTGTCCAAAAGTTTTGAAAGTGGGTCACGCTCGTATCTCAAGCACGGTATGACGTATAGACCTGGAACCAACACCAAATAAGTCGATACTCGACACAGGTTCACTATATGGGTCAAGATCACTGAGGTCACCCTGGGATCAATGAGTGCATTTTTCAGAATTGCTGGAAATCATATTTCGGGCCCTAATGCATTCCCTTGATCGAACCCTTTCAGTGCTGTGCACATACATGCATTTTCCGGTTTTTTGAAAGAATTGATCCCATTCCTGAATAAATATCTTTAAATACTGTTCAGGAAAACCTATTTCTGATTGCTTTAAAACTGTTTTATCCTCGAAAGTAAGCCTCCAAAGTATTCCAGTTACATTCATATAACTGCGACTTGACTCAGTAGGTAGATGTTAAGACTGCAAACTGAGAGGTCATCGGTTCAAACCCCAGCTGTGGCAACCGTGTTGTTCCTTGGACAAGACACTTCGCCCCCATTGCCCACGTGGGGGATGGTGGCATTGTGCACTGACCAGTACTGCACGTCGATGGTGTACTTGTCTTCAACCAATGCTAACCCAGTTTGTGTGGAGTCAGTCTGCTGGGAAGCCTAACAGTTGCTCGCCGTTGCTCGGTGGTTCTCTCACGGTACTCCGGTTTCCTCTACCCGTAAAACTGCCCGACACAAGGTGACAGTGGCTGTCAAAAATGTCGTTAAACCCAATAAATAAATAAATAAATAAATAAATAAATAAATAAATAAATAAATAAATAAATAAATAAATAAATAAATAAATAAATAAAAGACATGTCTTGATGGGGTAGTTATAATATTTCTGTCTTCTATGCACTGTTTGTCAACATGCTAACCCGAATATAACTAGTCCTCTCTTAATGTTTTTGTTTAAAATATATTTTACTCACTAAAATAAGGCTCCATAAATTCTTTCTTTATAGTTTTTTCCTGGTACTTTCACCCTTTTCTCAGAGACTTGAATTTACTGGATGCAGTAAATTCTGTTTCTCTAGTTCAGTCTTTGCTTCCGTGATACTCAATAGAGCTGAAACAGTTAACCGATTAATTAATTAACCAATGATCAACGTCTTTATCGATCAAATAAGTAATTGATAGATTAACAGTTACTTTCGAACTGCTGTATTATATTATATTATATTATATTATATTATATTATATTATATTATATTATATTATATTATTTATTTATTTATTTTATTAAGATTTAACGACACTTTAACAGCCAAGGTCACATCGTGTCGGTCACAGTTTTACGGGTGGAGGAATCCAGAGTACCCGGGGAGAACCACAGAGTAACGACGAGCAGCTGCCAGCTCCCCAACACCGTAACTCCGCTCCGCACTGCAGCACAGACAGGGTTAGATTGGTTGAAGACAATCGCAACATAGACGTGCAGTACGCCTAAGTGTACGGCGCCATCGTACCCCATGTGGACAATCAGGTTAAGTGCCTTGCCCAAGGATACAAAGCGGGAGTCCGAATCGATCGCTCAAACGGTCACCCACCCATGGACTATCCGGGCTCGACGTTGCTTAACTTCGGTGTTCTGACGAGAACCATTGTATTATATGGGTTAACAAAGGAACAAACTTGCTCCAGAACAGGCAAACGTTATCACACTGACTCTCATCAATTCATATGAGACAGAGTAAAGCATGCAACTTAAGTCCTGACACACTTGTTCACCCTTTAACCAAGGCGGGTAGCAGACGATATTTACAAAATAAATTCTTGAATTGCTAAAATGTTCAAATTTTGTCTCAAAAACATAGTATATGACCCCTCATTGGAACGTGCTCAGCGAGGTCGTTCCAATAAGGCTTAATAAGCTATGTTTTTGAAACAAAACTTGAAAACATAATAAAATTTGAATGGAGATTTTTGTATATAGCGCTGATAGTTTGGTCTGTTCCGTTGGGTAAAGTGTTAATGCTGTAAACCATCAATGGTATAGCAGTTATTCAGCTACCTATATAAGTGATTAGTCAGTTAACCAAGGTTAATCCATGTGGTTAATCGATCAAGAAAACACCTTAACAGTTTCGGCTCTAAGACTTTATTTATGAAATCTCGACTCACTGGTGTAAGTGTGTCGCGACCGCATCGGGATCTGATCGAGAAAGAGACCACTTTTGTGCAGAGGGATCGCGACGATGACCAAATTAGGGAGGGGTGTTAAAATCTGACTTCTCACGACTGTGATGGCGCATGTCCCGGCAAACAAAATATTCCAAACACATCACCAAGGCTTGCCTTCGTCGAAGGCATGACTTAATGATGTGGTTGAAATATTAATCAGTCGAGATTATAGTTGAAGAATTTATTTATTGGTGTTTAACGACACTTGCGACAACCAGGGTCACCTAATCTCTGACAGTTTTACGGGTGGTGGAAGCCGGAGTACCAAGAACGAACCACCGAGCAGCGGCGAGCAACTGTCAGACTCCCCAACGTACTAACTCTACTTTAGCAGGGTAAGCATTGGTTGAACACAAGTACACCATCGACGTTTAGTACGCCTTAGTACAGAGCGTTACCGTACCCCACATGGGCAATACGGATGCAGCGCCTTGCCCAAGGACACAACGCAGTTACCCCTGGTAGGGATCGAACCGGGGACCTTTCGATTTGAAGTCCAATGCCGTAACCACCGAGCGGTCGCGCGCTCCCTGAAGAATTCAATACTTCTTAGAAATTTATTTGCTAGTACGAGGGGATGTCAAAATGTTTTGAGCCTAACGCAAGTTTAATATCAGGATTCTGAAATCAACTATAGGATATCGAACAACAGTTTATACTGTGGTCAGGACTGACTTATTGGCACTTACACTCTTACTAGCTAGCCATCAACCGATATCCAAAAAGTGGTACCCTACCTGAAATGGCAGCAATGGAGAAAACTGAATAAATTTTTTGGTTCTGGAAGGCGCTTCGGCCAAGTATATTGAAGAAAGATTAACAGCTGTTTATGGGAAGGCTCCCCCTCTTCTGCCACCATGAAGCGATGGGTCAAGGAATTTCAACGTGGGAGATAGAGTCTTGAAGATGACCCCCCGTTCAGGTCGTCCCACAACTTGCTCTAGCCAAGAAAATATTGACAAGGTGCACAAGCTTGTGATGAATAACCGCCGAATCACACTCCATGAGTTAGAGGAGACATGACAAATCACATGGATCAATAGAGACTATCCTTCACGAACATCTATGCACGTTAAACGTGTGTGTAAGATGGGTTCCAAGAATGCTTTCAGATGAAATGAAGCTATCGAGGGTCATCGTCCATCAGTAATGGCATGTTAACAAGATATAACCAAAATTCTGACGACTTCCGTTTTAGGTTAGTTACCTGTGATGAAACCTGGATTCATCACTATGACCCTGAGAGCAAATAGGAATCAATGGAATGGGAACATGCCAAGTCTCCCAGAACAAAGAAGTTCAAAGTCTCTAGATCCGTCGCAAAGGTTATGGCCACGAGATTTTGGGTTATTCATATAGATTATCTGCCACATGGAACAACAGTGAACGGTGAATATTATGCAAACTGATTAAGGAAGGTGCGACAGTCCATCAAGGAGAAGCGTCGTGACAAAATCAGACATGGAGTTCTTCTTCATCGGGACAATGTACCAGTTCACACCAGTTGTGCTGCAGTGGCAGTTGTCCAAGAAAGTGGCTTTGAAATCCTGCATCACCCAACTTATTCTCCAGACCTGGCCCCAAGTGACTACCATCTCTTTCCAAATTTGAAGAAACACTTACGTGGTCAAAGAATTCAAGATGATGAGGAACTTACTGCTGCTGTGGAGGCTTGGTTACAGGTCCAAGATATGGACTTCTACAGACGCGGCATCAACGACTGGCAGACCAGGTGGAAAAAGTGTATTGAAATACAAGGGGACAATGTTGAAAAATAAATATGTTCTGTACCGATATTCCAGTTTTATTTATGTCAGGCTCAAAACTTTTTAACATCCTCCCGTAAATAAAGTATATACCTATAGTAATCAAGACGTAACCTCCCATTAAATTAACACACACTGTATCGGTACTTCAAACTGGCCATGCAAAGCCCTCAGCAGCCCGAGTACAAGCTATGGTTTCCAGTCTTTTCAAAATTCTACAATAACTGTATGGAACAGTCTTCCTGATACAGTCAGGACGAAAGACTCAATTTCAACCTTCAAGAAATATATCAACATTTACTTATTTAAACTTTGTTATCACCTGTAGTCAACCTATATAGTGTGGCCACCATTAGCTGTTACTGAGCGAAGTTGATCTTTTTATAATTTAGTATTTTAACGTGTTGATTGATACTACTATTACTCCCCTTCCTCCCCCTCCTACTACTTCTACAACTACCACTACTACTGCTACTATACTACCAATCCTCCTCCTCCGCCAAATGTTACTTCTCCTCCTGCTCCTAGTACTATATTACTGCTACTACTACTACTACTACTACTACTACTACTACTACTACTACTACTTACTACTACTACTACTACTACTACTACTACTACTACTACTACTGGTGCTACTACTACTACTACTACTACTACTACTACTACTACTACTACTACTACTACTACTATTGCTGGTGCTACTACTACTACTACTACTACTACTACTACTACTACTACTACTACTACTGGTGCTACTACTACTACTACTACTACTACTACTACTACTACTACTACTACTACTGGTGCTACTACTACTACTACTACTACTACTACTACTACTACTACTACTACTGGTGCTACTACTACTATTACTACTACTACTACTACTACTACTACTACTACTACTACTACTACTACTATTATTATTATTGGTGCTACTACTACTACTACTACTACTACTACTACTACTACTACTACTACTACTACTGGTGCTACTACTACTTGCTACTACTACTACTGGTGCTACTACTACTACTACTACTACTACTACTACTACTACTACTACTACTTATTACTACTACTACTACTACTGGTGCTACTACTACTACTAGTACTACTACTGGTGCTACTACCACTACTACAACTACTACTACTACTTACTACTACTACTACTTCTACTACTACTACTACTGGTGCTACTACTACTACTACTACTACTACTACTACTACTACTACTACTGGTGCTACTGCTACTGCTAACTACTACTACTACTACTACTACTACTACTACTACTAATAATAATAATAATAATAATAATAATAATAATAATAATAATAATAATAATAATAATAATAATAATACCTAAGACTCGAATACGGACGAAATGCCCTGACTAAAAACAATTATTAGGCAGGGGTGTGTCAAACACCCCCTAAACACCTCACTAGCGACGACTCTGTTTTTGTAAACACAGTTCTGCTGTGTAAAATCACACCATGTACACTAGAATAAAAGCTCAAAGAAAGGAGAAAAACGTACATATTTAGTGCTTCCATCATCTCAGCGAACATCCGGATTACACCAACCATTTATACAAAGTAAATCCTTTTCTTCTCAGAATTGTCTCTTCGAAATGCAATCTCGTTAAATCTGTTGAAATGAATTCTACGAGAGCCTTCTTATGAGGTGTTGTAAGTAATGACTTTCAACTGCAAAGAAAACACAAATAACCAGAAAAATGACCAGCGCTATTCACAAGAAGCGCCATACAAACGTCATTATTTTTATCACCTATTGCCTTGACAACATAGATTATGGACCCCCAATGGAAACAGCTCTTCGAGGTCGTTCCAATGAGGTGTCATAAGCCATGTTTCCGAGATAAAAATGAAAATGTTCTGTTATCTAGAAAATATCCTTTTGCAATTGTCGTCTGCTTGTTGTATTCTGTAAACAGTTAACGAAATATAAGAGAAAAGTAATTCAATTCTACTTCCGAATCCAACTTACGTTACCACGTCGACAGTGACTTCTGACATCATTCCCGTTTTAGACATGTTGTGAACGATATTTTCCGTAATTTGATTTCTACCGTCATTCACGTATGAGGCGTGCTGTGAACGATATTATTTCGTAATGAGCTATTTGGTGGTGATTATGTGATATAAGATAACACTGGATAACGATGAGGAAGTTAAATAACTTCTTCACAAAAAAATATTGGGAAGCAATGGTATGAGAAAAATCTGAGATGAGAGAAAAAAAACCCAAGAAATTAATGGGGATATCGAATGTTTCCCTCCAATATTTGATACAAATATGAGGTAAGTTTAATTTTATTTCGGTTCAGTGTGGATACGACACCGAAAATGAAAACTACGCGCTTAAGTGATCTGGTACGATTGATTCTGACTCATCTTCAGAGTGAAAAAACATATTCTTTAGTTATTTATCGAATACGACTTGACGACGACTCTTGCAAAACATCAATAAAGCGATTTGGGGGCGTTTTGCTTTATTATCCGCCTGATAAATCTACATTATCATGACAATGTGCATGTCCTGTAGTTTGGATCGGGCTCTTTACGATCCTTTTGTAAACACAACTGAGAATCTGATACAAATTACAGGACATGTATATGGTCATGATAATACATTTATCTAACAATCCCGTTACATAAAGGCCGTTCCCCCTTATTCAGTTTAACTGGTAGAGTGCTAAGTTATTTTTGGTCATCAGAATTTGTTCATGTGTCTTTGCCTTGTTGCAATTTATGGGAGAGTGCCCAGAGGCACTCTCCCATAAACTGTAACAAGGCAAACCCATATAGACTAAGTAATTTCACTGCTAAGATAATATGAAGCACACCCACAGAATATGACACATTTAGGCTGGGGTACCTGCTCTACATATTAAAGCCCTGATAGTGGCTTCTAGCACTCTACCAGTTAAATGGGGTTGCAATTGGTTAAAGTTTTGAATTTCAGGAACTATATTTTAATGAACTATATTTTAATGCGTAATAACAATGCAAATATGTGATAGTATGGTGTTTACCGGAAATTGAATCTGTCTGGAACGGGTGGGGGAGGGGTGATACAAACGTTTCTCGGAGTTTTGGGGTGCAAATTAAGCTGATTTTGTTAGATAAAAATGCTAAGTAGCTCAATATATTGAAACAATATAAAGATTTTGGTAGCATTTTGCTTTATTATCGGAAGACAAAAATGAAGTGAAGCTCAACATATTGTTGGAATAACATGTTTATTGGACACAACTCGTGCAGTCTGTGAACTTAGCTTTATCTTTAAACCCTTGTATAATTATATTAAGCGACTCAAATTATGGTTTGTTTAAGACGACCGTTCCCCTTCAGTTAATCATAACTAAATTCAGTTTTCAGAATGCGATAAACGAAGCAATTAGGATAATTCATCTAACAAGTACCCTCACTGACCGTATTATTGTCGTGACACAGTCAATGTTTTATATTTAGGTATCTTAGAACTGATGGTATCAGTTCACAAAGCAACACAAGTGCACGACAGTTGTTCACTCTGGAAAACACAATCATCGACCATGACAAAATGGAATTATAACAGAGCAGGTACAGATGAACTGATATTACTAAATGGCCGATAGCATGGGACATCCCCATGTCTTACGGTCAACGATCGATAGCCTTACAGGCATTCAGACTGGAATGAATTCTTCGAGAGATTCCTCGATTTTTATTTCGATAGCCAGAACATTAAT
The DNA here is from genome assembly GCA_031216915.1 of Pictodentalium vernedei. Classification (NCBI taxonomy): domain Eukaryota; kingdom Metazoa; phylum Mollusca; class Scaphopoda; order Dentaliida; family Dentaliidae; genus Pictodentalium; species Pictodentalium vernedei. The sequence goes on along the minus strand of CM062292.1, from coordinate 137,006,268 downwards.
TCTTTTTTAATTGCTTCTCTTGAACTCGGCCGCTCAGATCTATCTTAATTTAATATTCGCTTTTAAGTTCCTTTGAAAGGCTCGCATTTTGGTATATGTTGACATTCGGTGACAGACCAGTCACGCAATGTGGGTGTGTGTCCAGAACATGTGCGATGTACTGTTTTCCAACAAATACTTATTAACTGGCCACAATAACAAAGATAATGACTGCAGGAGACGACTAGCCTTCACTTCTCAAATCTCGTATCAAACAGCTCACATGGCATTCAGTAAACGTGCACTTTGTGGCTATTACATCTCATGCTAATTTAGCAGCGCGTGAACTATTGCTGGTCTGTTTAAGTGACTGGCATTCAGTTAACGTACACTTTGTAGCTATTAAGTCTCATGCTAATTTAGCAGCGCGTGAACTATTGCTGGTCTGTTTAAGTGACAAGTCTGTTTTCGGGGTTCGCCAGATACCTATCTTTTTGCTTTATGTTTAGCCCGAACGAGAAAGATTATCAAAAATATATACACTTTTAAACAAGAAAATCGCAACTTTAAGCTATCACCTTGACAGGTACAGTGCTGTCGTCGTGGAAAGGTAAAAATCCACGCGTGGGCAATATTTCCACGCATGCATTAACAGTGAATCTTCGGCATAAAACAATGGACTCGCCCTTAAATTTTCAATGAATGATGCACCGGGTATGACCCGTTGCTTCTTTCATTGAATATTTGCTGAAAACTACAGACTGTAATAGAGAAAATCGCCCGTGGGCAACACTGCCCACGTGTGGTTTTTGACCATTCCACGGTGGCTGTACTGTAATTCGTATTTAGTTGTTACATCTGGTGGAATTATTATCCTCTGTACAAGAATTGTCGCCCGGACTAAAGACAAACCCTGGTTAGACAACACAGTTAGAAATGAAATTCGAGGGTGAGATCGTTTTCTTGAAAAAACTTTAAAATCTAATATTCTACATATTTTAGCAAAATATAAATCGTCAAGAAACTATGTGAATTATATGAAATATATGCTAAACAGACATTTTCCGATAAACTACACGAATCTCTGTCCGTTAGTCGTGCGCCAAAACAATTCTGGCATAGCGTGAAACAGTTTATGAATAATATTACCCCATAATCAGTTATCCCGGCACTTTAAGCGAACAGCGTTTTTCGGTTTATGGTTAAACTGCAGTGGATGACTACCAGAAAGCTGAACTTTTGAACTGAATGTTCATTGAGAACAGTTGTGTCGATTCATCAGATCATCAATTTACAGTATTTAACTCTTTACCCAACGAATCGGCTTCATCCGCCCGCGTAACATGCAAATTCAGCAGCTGAAAAAATATTATTTTTCAAAAAATTTCAACAAAACCATATCATGTGACCCCTCGTTGGAACGAGCTCGTCGAGCTCGTTCCAATGAGGGATCACATGATATGGTTTTGTTGATTTTTTTAAAAAAACTTAATAAAATGATATTTAAAATAATAAATTTTGATATCGTCTGCGTTGGGTAAAGGGTTAAGAGAAAAATGCTTCCCAAAATTGTCTGAGATTAGAGCAACAGAATCGATAATGATGAAGTTATAAGTTGTCACCTAACAAAAAGGCTTGAATCGCGATTGCGTTAGTCATAAGTTACTATGAATAAACAGGGTCGTGGCGACAGGGGGCGGGGGTTGGGGGGGGGGGGGGTTGGAGGCTGTGCCCTCCCCAATCCTGACCAAAAGTTCCTATAGTTGGAAATTCGGAGGGCAAGTCATGACTAGTTGGAAATTCCATCTATCTGGACTTTAGAGCATTTTTGGTGATAGTGATGTCTTCTTTACTTCCCAAAATTCCAAATCGGCAAAAATTCTAACTGTTACTATTTACAACTACAATGTATGCAATATCGAGCGTCATAAATATTTTACAACTACGATGTATGCAATATCGAGCGTCATAAGTATGCATGATGTCAATCGGTACGAGATTTCTATAGTACGTTTACTTATCGTAAAAAAAAAATCCTCGAAATGCACTTCAAGAAAATCACATCATGCAAAATCGTTATCCTGAGTTATTTCGATCATTCACAATTACTAAATGATGAAACATTGAAAATTGATCGTTCCTGCTTGAGATCTGATTTGATGTTAGAACAGTGTGAATTGTTCAAAGTTCTAAGCTTGAGTATTTGTTTAGCACATATTCAATTCCCAGAAGAATACCAAATAATAATAACCTGATAATTCTATCATAATGTTGGCATTTCAGTAACTAGAATCAATTTTATTCCCCCTTTCATGGCTTCATTTTCAAAATCTTTCTCGCTAGTGAATTTACAACTAGGGGGAGGGACCGGGAGAGGGGGTCCTCTCCCGGTCCCCCCTCTCAGTTGGAAATTCACTACCCTACATCCCCAATCGGAAACCACTAGTCACGGCCCTGTAAAGATAATACATCATTCTATATGCAAACCACTGGGTATGCTGTTCAAAAAATCACTAGAAACCTTCACCTTCCCAAACGAATGGAAACTAACTGATATGATACCACTGTTTAAGAAGGGCAGAAAACTAGATGCTAATAAATTCAGACCAGTGATCACACTGGCCCGAATTTTTTGTTTTTGGTGCCACGCGGAATTTTTGTTCGGTACCATATGATTTTTTCTGGTGCCAAATGAAAGATTGTCATGCCTTGGAATCTGAATGTAAATGAAACCAATTTAACCATGTATCGTACTTTGTGTGCAGCAAATCGCCATCCGCAAACGCTAAACCATGGGCGATGACGCCCTGTTGGCCTGAAAGTGCGATAATTTAGTATAACCTGGCTCGTTTAACCCTTTACCCAACGCAGACGATATCAAAATTTATTATTTTAAATATCATGTTTTGAAATTTTTTGAAAAATTATATTTCTTCAACTGCCTAATTTGCATATTACGCGGGCGGATGTGGCCGATCGTTGGGTAATGGGTTAAGTAATTTAGTCACAAAAAAACCCACAAGCGATAAAAATATTGATAATAAAAAACTAAAACTAATAATAAATAAATAAATAAATAAATAAATAAATAAATAAATAAATAAATAAATAAAATAAAGTAAAAGGCCATTATTATCGTTTACAACATTATTTCAGAATTATTATTTACTCACTGTTTATTCACTTCAAATACACTAGCAAATAATTTATTATCTTCTAAATGGCTTATAAAAAATTAAGCAATATATGCAAGCCCCAATTAAAATGGTAAAAAAAATCACTAAGGCTGTATCACTCATAAAATTTAGCAACAAATGTTGTTGGATGATTTCATGAGTCGCCCAAATCAGAACTACAATTTGTCAGCCATGATTAAAACTTTCTTATTCTCTTTGTGAATTTCTCTCCCTACAATCAACGTTATTTTGGGTAGTAAAATGATCGTTTTGGGACACACTATTACTCATCAGTTTATGATGAGCAGTATAGATTCCAAGAACGACCAGTGGCTGATATTATCCGAACAAGGCACAAAGAGTGAGTCCATGCATGATTTACAGTCCCATCGTGAAATCCAGTCGTACATGATAGATTAGTTGAATGTGTTATCGAATAAAGGGAATTATTTATTTTGGCGCTTGCACACGCTGTGATTCCATTTTAGAACACCACCAATCTCCCGTAGTTTTTTATGCTTTAAAACATTCATTCATCATCCGAGAACGTTTGAGTACATGCGTTTTAATTTTGTGAAACATCGTTCTCCCGCAGTGTACCCGGGTAGGTACATACCGGGTGTAAGTTAGTACAAATATGCAGAAACATACTCGTCCGTTGTTACAACAGTTTTTGTAACTATAGCACTGAGAGATTGGTTTACTGCGTAAACACCAGTTCCGAGAAATTCTCCCTGAGACAATATCTGTAATTGTGGTAAACATCACAAAAAGGCTTCAGCAAAGTTACAGCGAATGGGCCCCTTGGTTTATTATATTTATTTATTTAGTGGTGTTTTGGGTCACATATTTATACACAATGGCTAATCATGACCGTGACAGTTTTACGGGTTGAGGAAGCCGGAGTACCCGGAGAGAACCACCGAGCAACGGCGAGCAACTGTCAGCTCACCAACATACTAACTCCACACAAGCAGGGTTAGCATTGGTTGAAGACAAGTGCACCATCGACGCGCAGTACGCCTTGGTACCCAACGCCTCCGTGCCCCCACGTAGGCAATTGGGGTGAAGTGTCTTGCCCAAGGACACAACGCGGTTGCCGCAGGTGGGATTCGAACCGAGGGCCTCTCGGCTTGCAGCCTGCACCTCTACCTACTGAGCCACCGCGCTCTCGGGCCCCTTGGTTAATATACTACTGAGATAAGAAAGCATAAGAAATAAGAGTTTTCTGCCATTCGCAGAAACCTCAGTGTATGTTAACCCTCCACCTTACGAAATAGTCACATCCGCCAGCGTAATATACAAATTGAGCAGTTGAAAAAAATATCAAAAACGTCAGCAAAACCATATCATATGTCTCCACATTAAAAGTAACAAAAGGAAACTTGGCTTTTCATGGCAAGGTAATTAGAAGTAATTAGTTTACAGATAATCCGTCATTAAGAATATCAGTATCAAACCCCCAACACTAAGCGTCCACTTTGGCTCTCTGTTTAGGGAACATATTTTCACAATAATTTGCAAGTTTTTATTCTTTCCAGGAAATGTTTTTTTTAGCAAATCTCACTCCCTAGACTTTTATATTAACCCTTTACCCAACGCAGACGATATCAAAATTTATTATTTTAAATATAATTTTTTAAAATTTTTCAAAATATTTCTACAAAGCCATATCATGTGACCCCCTCATTGGAACGAGCTCAATGAGCTCGTTCCAATGAGGGGTCACATGATATGGTTTTGTTGAAATATTTTGAAAAATTAAATTTTTTCAACTGCTCAATTTGCATATTTCGTTGGCGGACGCTGTCGATTCGTTAGGTAAAGGGCTAATGGAAACGACAGTGCCTGTATTATTTGTTACGATGCGCACTCTTCTGATATAATGGGCGGGAAAAAATCACAGAACTTCAAAAGTTTGTAAAAACGCCATTTTTTCACTTTCAATAACGAAAATTGTCAGCCGTGTGGGGGTAGAATTCTAAAACAATAAAACGCCGCGTCTCGTGTGCAAACATTTAGAGACAACTCCTGTTCACACCAAGGAAGTTTGAGGGTGTTCAACTTTTGAACATTAACCCTTTACCTAACATGATAAGAAGACGACACATGTAAACAATTCTCGAATAACTAATTTTTTTTCGTTTATTGTCTCGCTCGAGGTGTCATAACCTATGTTTTTGAGACAAAAAATTAAAAAAATAATGAAAATTAATTGGCGATTTTAGAGAATAGCGCTAAACGGTTTTGGACGTTACGTTGGGTAAAGGGTTAACTTCAACATCCAACACGGATGTCAAGCTCTCATGATACCAATCTGATTATGTTCGGAATCCGACGCTTTTATGAGGTGTTTGTTCACCCACTTCCCGTGGAGTTTACGCGCACACTATCGTTGATAAAATGTGAGGTCCCTTTAATCACAAAGATATAAAAATATTCCTTCGCACGCTAGTTATAAATATTCCAATCAAATATTGGTTGAAGACAAGTGCACCATCGACGTACAGTACGCCTTAGTACCTAACGCCTCCGTGCCCCCACGAAGGCAATTGGGGTGAAGTGTCTTGCCCAAGGACACAACGCGATCGCCGCAGGTGGGATTCGAACCGAGGACCTCTCGGCTTGCAGCCTGCACCTCTACCAACTGAGCCCCCCCCCCCATCCTTTCGGTTGTAAGAAGGTGCAATATTCACAACTTGAAAAACGGTGATATTCGATTCAATTCAAAATATGGTGTCTGATTCGATTCAAGATTCGATTCGACCCGAAATTTAAGGGTCCTGCACTGTCGGGCACTAAAAAATTTAAAACGATTGTACAGATCTAGAGTGAGTCCAATCGGTGGATCAATCAGTACAGTCCATCACCATTGGTTCACGCTGTCCGGTACCAACTTAGCCAAATACACTAAAAATTTTGATATCTGACACCAACAATCTTCGTTGCTTACAATTTTGGCACCGAAAAAGTTTCTTTCAATAGTGACGGAAAGCCGTTGCAGTACAAGGAAGTCGTCAGCTGGCAATAACGGCGGAAACAATACCCGAATGAATGAACAACAATGTTTACCCATATTACACAAATTACATGTACGTCACTGTGAGAGATTTAGAATGATGTCATCTGTGACTTTTTTCCTCAAGGATATCGACTTTTTATAGTTACCTTTCTTGAAATTATTAGAGGAACGAGGAAGGTCCAATTATGAAACAAGTATTTGTTGAGAAAAACCCATGACATCAGTAGAAAATAAAGCCAAGTTTCCGTTTGTAACTGGGGCTGTCTGTTGTTTTCGTTTATTAAAAGTTACAAAAGGAAACGTGGCTTTTTATGGCAAGCTAATTAGAAGCAACCACTTCACAGATAATCCGTCATTAAGAATATCTATCAGTATCACGTCTGATGTGTCCTAACAGTAATTTGCAAGTTTTTATGCTTCCCCACGACAAAAGTAGCCAATCCCCCTCCTAGACTTTTAAATCAAGTGAAAGTACAGTGTCCGTATTATATACTGTTCAAAAAAGTAGTGTGGATCATGAAATGAATGTCACCGGCCCACAAAAACTTCGTGCAGATTTTCGCATGAGCGTCGCATTAATGTCTGTGGGGTACGTTTTGAAATTTTCATTTGTACTAGACGGGCTTTTTCGGAGGTCTCATCGTTCTTTTCTTCGTATAAACTCGTTCATCAATAGTTCCTGGTCGAAACGTAAATATTGAGGTATGCGAAGACTGACACGTGACGAACGTTTACGTGCCGTTAACATGTTAGAAGATGGCAACAGACAGACTGCAATGGCCCAAATTATCAACGTTACTCAATCGGTTATTAGCAGGTTGTGGTCACGCTGCCGTGAGACAGGCAGTGTTGACGACAGAAGTCGGTCAGGTCGTCCAAAAGCGACAACTGCTAACCAGGATCGTTTCATCCAAACCACAGCATTACGTAACCACCATCAAAGTGCCTCAGAAATTGGACCGCAGCTGCACCGAACGACAGATGTGCCAGTCAGTGGTCAGACTGTCCGAAATCGCCTTCATAGCTGGAATTTGTACTCTCGACGAATAATTCCAAGTTTGACTGAACGTCACATCCCAGCAAGGCGCAATTGGTGTGGAGCATGACAACGCTGGGACAATCGCCGATGGAGCAACGTCATGTTTTCCGATGAATCGAGGTTCATTCTCGACTTCCAGGACAGAGTGTGGCTGCGGCGGAACGAACGATACCATGACGTAATCGTCAGGCAGCGCGATCTTTTTGGTGGTGGGTCGATTATGGTGTGGGGAGGCATAACCATAACAAGCAGAGCAACATTACGTGTCATCCAAGGGCGTGTCACAGGGCAGTACTACGGTGACAACATGTTAGCGGCTCATGTGGTGCCATCTGCGCGATGCCACGACCGTCGATTCATTTTCCAAGATGACAATGCAAGACCACACAGGGATCGTGTCGCCTTTGAGTTCCTCCGGGAGCAGAACATTACTACACTGCCTTGGCCAGCACTAACTCCAGACCTTTCACCAATCGAGCACGTCTGTGATATGTTTGGCAGGCGCCAACGACAACGCCAACAGCCCCCCACCAATGTCCAGGAACTCGCCGCTACACTGCAGGAAGAATGGAATAACATCAGTCAAGCTGATATTGGACGTTTGGTGAGGAGCATGCTACGTCGGATCCGCGCTTATCTGGCGACCCGAGGAGAATTTACAAGGTATTGAGGTCTTGGACTGAATGTGGTAAATTCTCTGACTGACCGTCCCTGTTTACAGCTCAGTGCGTGGAATGTGTGCTGATGAGACACCCAACTATCGCTAAAATCATTTACCAGATGCCACAGTGCAATGCCTCAACTGTCTTTTTGATGAAAATATAAATATATTTCTTCATGTATCTCACTTTTATCAAATGTCCCCTACTTTTTTGAATAGTTTGTGCACAAGCTGTTGATATAATAAACAGAAAAGAGTAAAAGAGCATCAAAAGACAGTGAAAATGCCGTTTTCCTATTTTTAAATGCCTTTCAACACCGAATAATAGTCAAAGGTTCAAACTAATTGTGGGAAAAATTGTATAAAGCCAGCTTGTGTACTTTTATATTACTCTACAGGAAAATACTTTACGTTTGTGAAATGATGCACACATCGATGATGCAAATTCGCTAACATTTCGAAATTTCAGTCTTTATATGAAATTCCCATACCCTTAGTATTAAATTCACTGACAGCTTTATAAAATTAAGACGAGCTAACTTTCCTGTAAATCAGCAGCAGGGGGTAGAATAGCCCAACTTAGAGGACACCTGGGCCGGTCCATCACCCTCACCGAGCCCCCAGCACCATCTGGTGGCTGACGATGGTAGTGGGCTGGCCCATCACCTTCACCGAGCCCTCAGCAACAGATGGCGCCCACCCTCACAGGGCCCCCACCCTCGCCGGCCGAGAGGCCATCCCACTTGGGCATCAGTGTAGATTCACTTTCTAACCGTAGATAAAGCATGGGCCACCCCAGAGAGCCAAAACGGACGGCCCACACCCTCGCCGGCCCAGCCCTCTCATAGACATAAACCTCCTTCCGGTGGTAAAGCCTCTTAGACATATCCGTGACATAGAGTACACATGAAGTAAAATGCCAGCCAATAACCTGTGCAAGTGGCTAAAGTATGGCGTCCATACTACCTGCAATAAACCTTGTGTTTTTGACCATTGTAGACAACACCGTGTCCAGATCAAAAGGGGCGCCCCTGAACCTAAACCCTGTCGTAAGTGTGGAGTTGGGATACGGTCAGACACAGGTCTTTGTCAAGCTTGTAGTGGTCGTCGAGTAGCTCAGAAGCTCATTCACACCGAAAAGAGATCGAGAAGAGACTTTGCAAAGGTTATTGTCCAGCTTAAGGAAGTCCAAATTCCCATTTAAAGACAAGTGTGATATTGGTTATGCACTGTTCACTCACAACATGGCAACTATGGACGACCTTATCGCAGAGATACTTGCGGAAATGCCAGACCCCGCCACAGAGAGCCATCAGTTCATGGACCTGGACTCCCGGGCTCCTCCCCCTGTGCGATTACGTTCTTTCGGAACAAACGAACAATGGGTCGAAATGAGAAACGACGCCAAAGGCGAATTTGAAGTTGAGGGTGCAGTTGCGGTCTACTCCACATGGAGGAATGAGGGAGATGATCCGTTTGATCTTGGGGATATGAAAATTATGGATGGTATAGAAGCCCGGGCAGGCCGCATAGTCATAGATGCTAGGATGACAGACAAGAGAGCTGCACAGCTCGTTAGACAACTTCCGGACGGTGAATATCTCTTGAAAATCAAGCTCCTGCGTGAGATGGCAAAGGAGACTAGGTAGTTGAAGACAAGTTTGACCCTGTGAAGGCAGAAAGGAAGAAAGGCCGGGGTTGTCAAAATCACACAAAACACCAAACCAGGCGCCCTGACGGCCTGGTTTGGAAAGCATTTCGCCAAGCAGGAATGAGTCCCCACACCTCTGCTCGCCTTCCTCGTGTAGTCTGGTCTCTTTACCCGTCTAAGGGTCCGCGAAGCCATTATTGTGTTTGAGAAGCAAGCCGAGGTCTGGCTTTTAGAGGGCCAAGACCAGGGCTGCAGCATTATCGGGAAGTTCTCTCAGGGCGCAAAAGCTGATGGTAAGCGATTGACTCGCCGCCTTGCCACGTATCAAGGTGAACTAGATTATCTTGTGAGAGACACTCGCCAAAGAGCACCCTGGGTGACGCACCCCAACGGTGCACTCTGGGCCACATCCTCGCGTATTATGATGGTTCACAACCCCAGTACGCCCACTTAAGGGCCTCTATGCTACCCTATGCCCATATTAACCTCCTCAGTATGTTGCAGCGCTTCGACGAAAAAGAGGCGGTTCGAGTGGCAACATACAGCATATACGTGAAAAATGCCCCACTGCACAAGCTCGATGGTGTCGAGGCATATATGTCTCCCAGACTGCTCGACTGCGGAGAGGAGTTGTGTGCAAGCTACCTCACTAGAGAGCCTTATCTTCCACCAATAGCCCCAGCTCAGTGGCGTGACAAGGGTGAGCAGCTGTACATGCCACAGAAACACGCCGACTACCCCCAAAGTCCGAGTATGTCAACCAGGCAACAGCTGGCCAACTCAACCGAGGTATAATGACCCATTGACCCACCATCGGTTGAGTTACCTCAACGGTGGAGGTCGCCATTGGGGCTATCAAGACCGATGATTGGCGCCTCGGGTATGCCATCACAGTCCACTCAAGCCAGGGTCTCCCTATCCACGACCCACAGAAGGTCTGGATCATAGACGACTTCCTACAATGGTCCAATCTCGCCTACCTCTCCGTTTCCCGTGTGGAGTATATGCAGCAGCTCGGGCGGGTGACCCGTCCACCAGATTAGGGAACTGAGGTCAGGCAGCCCGCAGAGCAGCAGCTCCGCAAAAACATCGCGGGGAAGCTTATCGCCCACAAGCGCCAGGACCAGCTCAAAGGACTCCATGGGTTCAATCTGAAGGTCGACTACATCCCGCGGCTCAAGGGGTTTCCAACAGAACCACTGTGCGACATGCAACATCGAGATGTAGTGGGCCTACCACACCAAATATGCACAGCAGTTCAGTGTCGACCGGCTGGACAACAGCAGGGGACACTGCCTGGGGAACGTGCTATTGACCTGTTTAGAGTGTAACCGAAAAAGAGGGGTTGTAGCAGTGCCAGAGACACATCCGCCTCCAGGCTGACCTAGTATCTAGTCCGAAGGACTACCCGTTCCGAAGGAACATCGGGAAGCAGCTGGGTGTCGGGAGGCACCACAAACAGCTCTTCTCGGACGAAGCCACGAGCTGGTCCATCCAACAAATAGTAGAGGACAGGTTCGCTGTGCTTGGTGACCAAGCGTCCAAGCCGGTACACGTGGAGGGACCACACAGGGTCAGTTGCGCGACGGTGAACCTCCCTCCCCCTCCAGCTCGTCTGCCTGGTGGAGATAGCGAACACCCATATTGGAGGGGAGCTTCAGCTCCTTGAGGCCAACAGGGCGACCAGAAATCACAGAGGAGGGCTTTTGTGTCACAACCTTGGCCTTGGCGGCGTCAGATGGCCTTTTTTAGTTAAGCGAGTCACCTCACCATTCAGCGCCGCAACAACGGCGGGTAGCCGAGCGACCCATTCACTTGACCTCTCATCTGACGGTAATCTCATCTCCTGGGCGTATTGGTGCCCGAACAGTCGCTCTGCCAGGGTACGGTTGAACCGCTCCACAGTTCCCTGGTCCCGGTGGACATCCACACGACCACGCCGGGCTTCTGTCCCGTGTTTCGCCAGTAGCTGATTCACCGCGCCCATGAACTCGAGCCCGGGATCGACCTGAAGGAGCTTGGGCCTCCGCAGTGGTCCAGGCTTGTTTATCTTTTCTAGGGCGGCCGCGACCTCTTTGGCCTCCTTTGTCGCCAGGGGCTCTGCCTCTTTATAGCGGCAGGCTACATCAACGACTGTGAGCGCATACCTGTAGGTTTTGCAGGCCACCCGGTCGTGTGATGGAAAGAGCAGGTCGGCCTGGTGGGCCTCATTCGGCGTCCGCACATCGAACTTGGGGCGTAGTATGTGTATGCACAGCTGGAATGTATATCTGCCAACTGGCCTGCTACTTAAGCCATGCCCGAGCCAAATCTTCAGACCTTGGCCGTGGAAGCAAGGTTTTTGATGGCCGTGAGTCCCTTCCAGAACCCCCTGGGGATGTAGTAGATTGAAGCCAACTTTGTTGCAAGTTTGCTGTCCATTCTTGGGTTTTCCAGCATCCTTTGGGCTTCTAAAAGTCACATTAGAGGAGTTTTATAATGATAATATGCAGTTGTACGTGACACTATCCGAGGTGTCAAACCGTGGACCTACCAAGGGCGCTCCCTGCCGGAGAGCAATTTGAGTGTGCCCTTGCTTAAGTAACCTACTACCCTCTCTGGAACAACATTAGTTCGAGGCTACGCAACAATATTATTCGTGTCGTGGATGAGAAAAATGACCCAGTTGAGGGGAAGATGAAAATCCCAGATGGCTATTATAATGTATGCCAGCAAAATGACGAGGTGTTAAGTCAGGTTGTGGCTATACTGGATCTTCACAAACCTTCGGCTCTATAGGCAATGTTACAGTCCACGTTTTAGATAGCATGGGTGGCCCTATTGAATTGCAGCACCTATCCGTAACATTACGTATTCGAAATATACCTTCGGAACAACAGCAACAGCTGCAACAAGTGTAAATACATGGTGAATAGCGAAGGTCCAGGAGCACATGATGTATGGGCCTTGGCTGGATGTGCAGCTCCGACAGCCTGCTGCCCTCACACATACATGGAGTGTCACTTATAGCTGTAACCACTGGTACATTATAGCTAGCACCGGCTGATACACTCTAGCAGTATCCACTGACCCAGACAGATGGGTCGAAGCATGTGGCCCATCCGCTTCGGTGTCCTTGTCCTGAGCTAGTAGGGTCCGCAACTGCGAGCCGGACAGCTGATGGATTGAACCGCACTACACCTAACCGATTTAACATACCCACCACGGAATGGCCAATTCCGCTAGCGGCAGATACATAGGGAACCCGCTGTACCCTGTACTAGTTATACAAAACAATCTGTGCTTATATATAACGCTAATATTTATTTATCACTCCAGTGGTATGAAGCGATAAATGTTTCCAGTCAGTTTGTTTACACACGTACTCCGAGGAAGTTGACAGTTACTGCAAGAGAACCTCTGGGCCCCCTAGAGGGGTGGACCGTCCCCTTATGGCTCTCTGGTGTGGCCCATTCTTTATCTACGCCCGTTTGGTGTTGGGGTAGAAAGTGAATCTACGCTGATGCCCAAATGGGATCAGGAGACCGATATATTTGTTGCAATTTTATTTTTGTCTAAACCCTTTCAACGCGAAGCTTCCCAATAGTTTAATCCAACATTTGGTTTGTTTATGCATTTGATGGAGTCTAAATAATACCATAGGAAAAATCTGTCCCAATTGATTCTAACAGCCCATGGCGCGGTTGGATTCAATTATGACCAGTCGTCCTCAATTATTTATTGTTCGCCTCTTCGTGTACATGTCAATAGGATGAAAAGGGTTAACTTAATACATTAATGGTATGGTCACAAATCTTGTGCGGTGTGGGAAAGGGGTGCAGGGCTCGGTGAATCAGTGACTAGAGCCTTGGAGTCGTGATCCGAAGATTGTGGTTTGGAATCTAGCGCGTGCAATCAGCGTTGTGTCCTTGAGCAAGACACTTCATTTCCATTGGTCACTTGGGGGCACGGTGGCACCTTGTTCTAAGGCGTATCGCGCTTTTACGGTACACATACTTTCTACCAACGCTAAACCTGCCTCGGGGGGGGGGGGGGGGTTAGTGAGTTGGAGAGTCTGACAGTGACTTGCCGCTGCTCGGTGGTTCCTTCCGGGTACTCAGACTTCTCCCACCCGTAAAACTGTCGCCGACACGAATTGACCTTGACCACTTTCATCATTCCATCCACAAATTGTGCTTAACTGCGCGATCGTAATAAATTTATTATAAATGCGATTCGGAAACTAATGAGCTTATTACAATAGCGGTTGATGAGAAAGTTAACGTCAACAGCTATTGTAATAAACTTATTACAATAGCGGTTGATGAGAAAGTTAACGTCAACCGCTATTGTAATAAATTTATTACAGTAGCGTGCGATGAAAAAGTTCGCACCAAACGCTGTTGTAATAAGTTGACATCAATATATACTAGTTAAATGAAAAATGTGTCCTAACCAATGCTGTTATAAACTTTTGACACAAGCAGTGGAATGAGTTTCAGAATCGCTTTTATAATAAATTTTAGTTTTCGTGCATCATACCATGTTGTGGCAACATTTGTTTATCGACATGTTGCTTCGACAGGTTGTTTCAGTAAATTGCTCCATGTGCCACTTGAGTTATAGATAAAAAAGGACAGTATCAGGAACATGACAATCGTGACTAAATTTAAAAAAGTGCGTTTGCTGTCGTTTGAGAAACGATGCTGCACTTCGGTAAAATTATTGTACTGTCTCAGTGCTAAATACCATCCAGATGGCTCCATATTGTATTTAAGTTTAATTTATTCCTATCAGTGGGAGGGGGGTAATTTCCCTTTACGTGTATGTTTCGGGCGTTGCGCTGCTTTTGAAGCTTCAAACCGAAGAGGATAGGGTTCCCAACCCACTATTAACACCTTATGCTGCTGGGGGATATCCCGCCCAGGAAGGAAATCTCTTGCTATTTATTTATTTATTTATTTATTTATTAGGGTTTAACGGCACTTTAACAGCCAGGGTCATATCATGTCGGTGACAGTTTTACAGGTGGAGGAAGCTGGAGAACCCGGAGAGAACCACCAAGCAACGACGAGCAGATGTCAGTTCCCCAACATCGTAACTCAGAACTCTGCACCGCGGCACAGGCAGGGTTAAGTTGGTTGAAGACATGCGCACCATCGACGTGTAGTACGCCTTAGTGCACAGCGTCATCGTTCCCCCATGTATGCAATCGCGGTTAAGTACCTTGCCCAACGACACAAGCGCGAATCAGTCACTGAACTGGTCACCCATCCAACTACTAACCGCGCTCGACGTTGCTTAGCTTCGGTGATCTGACGAGAACCGGTTACTGCGACGCCACCGCGACGCCACCGCGCCCCCATCTCTATCGCTCTTGCTATTGACCCTTTACCCAACGAATTGGCTGCACCCGCTCCCGTAATATTCAAATTCAGCAGTTGAGAAAATATTATTTTTCAAAAAATTTCAACAAAACCATATCATGTGACCCCTCGTTGGAACGAGCTCGTCGAGCTCGTTCCGACGAATGGTCACATGATATGGTTTTGTTGAAATTGTTTGTAAAATTTGAAAAAATGATATTTAAAATAATAAAATTTTGATATCGTCTGCGTTGGGTAAAGGGTTAAAATAAGTCATATTTGAGGATAGTTAGTCAACATTTCTTTCCTTTGTAAGTTGTGTAGACTATATAACCAATGATTTCTTGTATCAAATGTTCATGAATTTTTCATCAAATTTATTCATGGCCGCTTCACATGAATAAATCCATTAGATTTGATTAAAAATATTTAAAAATTTCTCAGCGCGTTAAGAGCTAATGGTGTACCGTGGCAGCACAAAGCCAACAAACCATTTTAGTTTTTGATTTCACACGGAATACATCTACAAAAAACTTGGTAGTATATTCTTAATAGACATTTTTGAAAGTCAAAAGTATCCTTTCCAGAAATTAAAACAAAAATATGTGAAAGATGGAATTTCTAATTTTGTACAGTGAATGTAAATTTTGTTGAAGAAGGTGATAGTTCCAGATGGTAATGACAATTCTTTTTATGTCGATAAGCAAGGGCGTCGCGAAGGTGATCTAAGTGGGACGAGGTGGGGTGGTGTCGGATTAAACCTTATTGTGATGGCTCAAGTCCTGACTGATGAAATTGTACAACTACATCATCAAGGCATGCCTAATCGGGTACTTCATATCCCTTTTTGTTTCACCATAAATCTAAAAATCAAATGTCGTTTCGTAAGAAAGTACATGATGACTGGAGATAGCGAATCGATATCTAAGGATCTAATCCGACACTGGGGGAGGGGGGGGGGGGGCACAACTTCTTCTATACACTCTTTGTTACCCTCTAGATAAGGACATTGATATGAATACATTAGGAATAAAATATATTATTTAGGGCTTTTTAAATGGTTTAATAATCAGTCGAGAAAATTTAATTCTTACTTCGCTAGCATTGGCTCAAAATTAAGCAATTCAGTACAGTCCTCTTGTCATCATTTTACTGATTATATCAGAGGAAATCCCATTGAGTCATTTTTTATTTCCCCCACCACCCCATATGAAGTGATTATCTACACCCGAAAGCTGAAATCAAAAACAAGTAAAGACCTTGACAATATGTCCTCCAAAATCCTAAAGGATATATATGAAATTGCCATCCCTCTAACTCACTTGATCAATTTGTCGTTTTCAACTGGTATCGTCCCAAATAAGATGAAAATTGCAAGAGTAGTTCCTGTATTTAAATCTCGCGATCAACAGTTATTCAACAACTATAGACCCATCAGCATCCTGTCTAGCTTTTCCAAAGTACAAGAAAAATTAATGTACTCCAGGCTGATAACTTTCCTGGAAAATAACAAGATAATTCATTAAAACCAGTTTGGCTTTAGAAAAGGACATTCAACAATACAACATGTCCTGCACCTCATAAACAATATTGCCGAGATGAACGATAAAACAACCAAAGACTGCACGTTAGCCAGCCGTGTTTCCTGATTTTTCGAAAGCATTTGACACCATAAATCACGATATCCTACTGAAAAACTTGAGTTCTGTGAAATACGAGGCCACGCAAATTCATGGTTTAGAAATTACCTTACAAACAGATCTCAGTCGGTTTCCCTCCCAAAAGCGAATTCAGATTTCCAGGTCATATTAACAGGTGTTCCCCAGGGGTCTATTCTTGGTCCTCTTCTTTTTATAATTTATATTCATGATATTATTAACTCCACATCCTTGAAGGTTTTATCATACGCGGACGACACTACTGCACACACTTCCGGTAACAGTTTGGAAACAATTAAAGGTCAGGTTAATCATGAACTCAATAAAATATCTCACTGGTGTGCGGCAAATAAACTTATTCTAAACGAGAGTAAAACAAAAGCCATAATATTTCACCCCCAAAGTGACTTATGCTATCTTGGGAGCAATAGAGTGAAGCTTAAAAATTCATCTATCTCGATCGTTAGAAATAATCAAGATGAAGAATCCCTTAAGTTTCTTGGAATTCATGTTGATGAAAATCTGAGCTTCAAGAAACATATTTCAGTTGTTTGTTCAAAGATGCCCCGAGCAATTTATTTTATAAACAAGGTTAAGAGGATCATACCCCAAAAATGCCTCAAGACACTATACTAATCTCTGATTCACAGCCATATGATGTATGGTATTCACACATGGGGCCACTCGTGTTCCACTCGAACAATCACTAAATTGCAAAAGAAAGCAATTTGTATCATATCAAACAAACGTTATAATGCGCATACTGACCCACTGTTCAGTGAGAATCGTATTCTAAAATTCAATGACCTGTACAAACTTCATGTCTTATTATTCATGCATGATTGGCATTATAACCTGCTGCCGGATAGTTTCAAAAATACTTTTAAAGTGTACAAAAATCCCTCAAGAATGGATACAAGACAATCTGGCAGACCGTATACGCACAAAGAACTCAGTTCTCTGCAAACTTACCAATTCACACTTTCCCAAGGATGTGGAATACCGTAGAACCATCGGTACAAAACCTATGAAGATCGTTATTCAAAAAGTTCTTATTGGAACAATTTCTGAACTCGTATTCAGGTAATATTGACTGTGACATTCCCACTTGCCCCGACTGTAGGTCCTAACTCTGTTATCTCATCAATACCCATTGACGGAACTTAAAAGTGTTATCCTTAAAAATGTGCAAAATAGTTCACTTACAAGGAAAGAACCATCTTAATTAATAATGTTTAACCCATGTTGCTCTATGCATACGCGTTGCTATCAGAATTGTCAAATTTTTATCATCCTTTTGGGAATGACAGGAAGACAGCCCAAGTGGCTATGTCATCTCCTTGTAGTGTAATCATGTCAATTAAAAACCTATTTTACCGCTTATGACTTTAAAAATGTATTTTACTGTTTATGACTTTGTAACCTCGGTCATGATGTGCTACAAAATAATTCATTCATTCATTCATTCATTCATTCATTCATTCATTCATTCATTCATTCATTCATTCATTCAACCTTATTGTGATAGCTCAAGTCCTGACTGATGAAATTGTACAACTAGATCATCAAGGCATGCCTAATCGGTTACTTCATATACCTTTTTGTTTCACCATAAATCTAAAAATCAAATGTCGTCTCGTAAGAAAGTACATGATGACTGGAGAGAGCGAATCGATATCTAAGGATTTAATCCGACGCTGGGGGGGGGGGGGGACCAACTTCTTCTATACACTCTTTGTTACCCTCTAGATAAGGACATTGATATGAATACATTAGGAATAAAATATATTATTTAGGGCTTTTTAAATGGTTTAATAATCAGTCGAGACGTATTTGTCATAAAACAATATTCGGCTCTAGCTCACCCGAAAGATCTGACTAGAATTCCTGTGGATCCTGGCTGTGGTCTTCTTACCTTGTATATAAGGGGGGTTTCTTTTGGAAGAATGCTTTTCGAGTACCCTGCTATGGTGGATAAAACTTAAAGAAAGAAGACTGGTGTCATTAACTCGTGGTGGATGCCACCCATTCAGGATCAGGAATCTGCCAAATTGTTAGACCAGTTTCCAACTGAATCTTCGTTTGGCAGGATTAACGTTCTGTTTTCTTTTGTAATGACAGCTCTCCCTGCATCTGCAATGATTGTTGTGAGTCTATGTGTGTGTTTGGGGGGGGGGGGGGGGGTGATATCTATACAAGTGGATTGCTTGGACGTTCAATGGGCACACATAGAAATGTGTCTCACATGCCGCAACCTTGAAGGTGGGGAAGGGGGGGGGGGGGAATTGTTGCTATAAAAAGACAACGCTTAACAATTTTCCGACGTATATAATCACCGATCACTTTTTAAAGGACATACCGATGTCCGTGACAGTGAATATGCGGACGATATGAGATATGAACTGTTTCCATGGCAATAAAAATTCAATATTTATGACATATTTTAGTTATTTTTGCCAAAAAAAAAAAACAAGTGGCGAGATTGGAGGGTTGATTTCGTGTTACTAGTTTCCGTTTGATGATTTGAAAGTCACGGCGTAACAGCTTTAAATACCGATGGGAGTAGTTTCTGGGTTGATTGACTTGACGCCATTTTCATGGGATGTGGGTAGCGGAGAGGGCAGATATAGTCGTGACGTTTTTCACTGTGTTCCAGCAATCCAGCTGTATCGAGATCACTGGGGCGTGGGGATATAAGCACTGTCATTTCGTCAATGGGGAAATTAAAAAGCAATTCCAAATTGTATTGACCCTTTACCCAACGTAACGGATAAAACTGGCCTGCGCTATTCACAAAAAGTACTATCCAATTTTCATTATTTTTATAAAAAACACAGTTTCTGACCCTCATTGGAACGAGCTCGTTGAGCTCGTTCCAATTGAGTGGTCATAAGCTATGTTTTTGACGCAAAAAGTGAAAAAAATTAGTTATTCGAGAATTTTATTTGCAAGTATCGTCTGCTTTTCTTGTTAGGTAAATGGTTAAAGACGCAGAATTTGATCGTTAAAGCAGCAATTCAGAGAAAATTGCCACATTATAAAAAAGATATACTGCCTCTCTTCTCCCAAGGTAAAACATACTTTTTTTCTGTGCACTCAGATTCTGACCAAGACAAGCTTTTATTACACTCCTGTTCTATGAAATCCCCATCTACAGCGACACTAAACTATGCGGTAAATAAAAATCCGTTCCGCACACGTGCCGAACGGAAATTGTTGACGGACTATTTTTGGACAATTACGTCATATCTGAAAACTTAAAATTACCCCGCCTGCTTGGAATTTTCGTGTTACCTTTAATCACGGAAGCCTTGCAGTTTGAACGAAGTAATTTCTTTCTAATAAGATACCGCAAAGACAATTAACTAAGTAAAAACATCTTTGTGTATAGAATTTCTTCTAAAGTTTAGAAGAGAGAGTTCAAACCAATCATTATTAGCTGTATAATGATAACACATTGAATAGAACTAGCTCAAATATGCATGTACTACGATAGTAGAAACATACGTACACCAAATGTGTGGCCTATTTATAAATCTGCCCACGAGAATCCCCCCCCCCCACAATCGCACATGTGTTTGAAAACATTAGCAGACAATTGAACACCTGAAACTGAATCGCTTGCGAAATAACTTTTAATAGTTGTCAAATAAATTGCTGAGTGTCCTTCTAATAATTGTTTTTATAGGCGTGAATGCGTGTAATATACATAGAACTACACGCGCGTGTGAATGGGTTAATCGATATGGCACGAATGCCATCGCAGAAGGATAAAACTCGAAGCCTGCGGCCT
Source organism: Pictodentalium vernedei (assembly GCA_031216915.1). NCBI lineage: Eukaryota > Metazoa > Mollusca > Scaphopoda > Dentaliida > Dentaliidae > Pictodentalium > Pictodentalium vernedei. The sequence goes on along the minus strand of CM062292.1, from coordinate 136,985,944 downwards.
CTCATTTTATCCTTCCGCGCTGACACTCGTGCCATATCGATTAACCCATTCACACGCGCGTGTCGTTCTGTCTATCTATTTTTCTCGACACGCTGATTGCTTCGGTTTAAGGAATGTATTCCTTAGAAACTACGATAACCTTGATAATGTTGTCTGAAAATCGGACAGTGTAAATCCACTTCACATACATTTTCACAAATTATTGCATTAGCTCATTCAAAAGAGTAAACTTGACATGCAATAAGTTTTAGACGACTTTATGGTGACATACACCACGATTGCTTCGCAAAAGGCATGAATAATCCATTAACTATTCTCCGGTGTGTGGCAGTCGTTAGGCCAATGAAAGTGTATTTTCAGTGTCTTTTAGGAATTAAACAGAGGCAAACACGATATTTGTATATTTTTTCCATTTTTGTTCCGACAGATGACAAATAGACCGACATTTATTTTTTCTTATTATACCTTAACAATACCTGACCCCATAATAATGACTTTCCTTTGAGATATTGTCTTCTTTAGAATCCAGTCCAACACAAACTGTTGCTATCACTGTTAGGCCGTAGGGTTAAAACGGAGGACAAAATAAAGCTCGCTTGTTCAAATGAGGGTGCCATGGCAAAAAATTGAAAATCATTAGTTGTTGAACATTTTTGGGGCAAAAGTCTCTTATTCGTATAAGTTATAAGATGAATTCCTTGGCGTATATTGCTAATTTAAAAAAAATCGAACATTGACAATACTTCGTTTGAACACAGGATCATCACCGAGTCACGATTTGATTTGAAATTATTTCAGAGTCGAGTTCTCCAAACTCGATCTGAGCCGAGGTTTACCTCGGCTCAGATCGATTTTAGTGAAGGAGGTTCAGAATTTGTGATTCTTTTTATCACATAATGTGTAATTTAACCTTTTACCTAACGTAGCGCCTAAAATTAGCCAGCGCTGTTCACTCAAACCAAATTGTATTATTTTTATTTAATTTTTGACTCGAAGCACAGCTTATGGCATCTCATTAGAACGAGCTCGTCAAGCTCGTTTTAATGAGGGTTCATAAGCTATGTTTTCGAGACGATAAATGAAACCTTTCAGTTACTCAGGAAATGTTTTTTGCAAATGTCGTCTGCTATTCTTATTAGGTAAAGAGTTCACGAAATCAAAAAGAAGGTAAAGTGAATTCTCTTTCCAAAACCAACGAACCCACAATGTTACGACATAGACGTTGTTTTCTGATTTCACGTGTTTGTTTGACGTGTTGTAAATGGTATTTCCACAATGAGCTATTTGATGCGATTATGTGATAAATAGAGGATATTTACGCTGTTTTAGTGAATATCGGGAATTATCTCATGAATGTGGACCTGAAAGTTTTACTTTTCACGACTGCTTGCGCGAGTGAAAAATAATATTTTCAGGTCCACACGAAATAGCTTAGATTTTCTTTTTTTCATATGCTACGTGACTTTTTACTGCACAATATTCAGCCCAATTCGACCGCAAACGTGTACATTTCAAAACAATAAATATGATCAGCTGATCGTTCCTTCAAGGCGACGTCCTACGCCGACTCGTAAGCGTGACGTCATTTAGGAAGCTAGTGAGGGATTATCCTCGTTATATCATCAAGTTGATGGATATGAAAAATATTTTTTAGATACTTTGCAATAATTCACAGGCTAGCATATAATGAACACGTTTATTCAAAATGGACACTTTATATATCATTTTGTATTTCTCAATAAATCCTGTTTAAAGCAAATTTTGCGGGGAAATTCTTTACTGACAATAAAGTACAAACCATCCTTTAATAGATCATAAGAGAATCGCCCTAAAACTAATCTCTTCCCTGTCCAATTGCGGATCACTTATCCAATTTACAATCACATGATTCCCGAGAGTAAATAGTCGCATGAAAGTAGCCAACTAAAGAACTGAAATAATATGCCAGTAGTTGAATGGGGGTATCAACATTGAAGTGTCCATGCTGTGGTTCCGGACGTTTGCCTGCTTAAATGCCTTTGTATGAAATTGAAAAGATTGGGATCAACATTCTTCGACGGACCTTTAGATTTTTTTCTGCCCGGGTCCTTGTGCGGTTGACCAAGTAGTTTTTTTTCTCAACAACATTTGACACACTGTTAGGCCTTTTAGCGATTAAAGTTCTTCCAAGCATATTTCGTAGAAAACGAAAATGTCAAAGCATGTGAAAGTTTTCTGATTCGGAAATCGACATATACAGTAGGTTAATCCAATACCTAAGGAATCTGCACTGAGCGCCATCACCGATCTCTCCACGAATACCAGCACGGTATTAAAATGGACTGGGGCCAAATTCATGAACGATCTTATGACAAATATTTGTCCTAAGATATGTCTTAAGACAATTTTCTGACCTAGTTGCGATTCACCAAAATGTCATAACTTAAGATAATCCTAAATTTGGTCGTAACTTTAAGACACCTCTAGACGTGTCTTAAGACAGTCATAAATATGTCTGCGCCCTATGTTGTTCTTCAAGGTGAAAGGAATTTACGTCGCCAAAGAGTATTTAGAGATCGTAGTAACCCTTTGGACTACTTGGACGATGAAGATATTGTTCGTAAATATCGATTAACGCGCCCGTTAATATTAGACATTTGTAATTTACTAAATGAACACCTCGAGCGTGAAACTCGAAGGTCATCGCCATTTCCAGTATCAATGCAGGTTATGGTAGCTTTACGTTTCTACGCAACTGGCAGCTTTCAGAATGTAACAGGCGACGCCCATAACATCAGCCAGGCGAGCACATCGAGAATTGTAAATAATGTTACCCAAGCGTTAGTTAAATACCACAGGAGATACATTAAAATGCCACGAGAACCCAATGAACTGCGGGAAGTAAGGAATGGCTTTTTTGATTTAGCAAATTTTCCAAATGTTATCGGTGCCATTGACTGCACACACGTTAGAATTAAAGCACCAACCCTTGACGAAGATGCTTACGTAAACAGAAAAGGATATCATTCTATTAACATTCAAGCTGTTTGCGATGCGAATCTCAAATTTCTGAATGTTGTGGCGAAATGGCCAGGATCTAGCCACGACGCCTTTATATTGATCAACTCTGAACTTTTTCGGTTGATGGAACAAGGAACAATAGACAGTGGGTGGCTTTTGGGGGATAGTGGCTATCTGTTGAAAAAATGGCTAATGACTCCTGTAAACAACCCAATCACAGCACAAGAGACAAGATATAACGCGTCTCATATACGAACACGAAACACCATTGAACGTGCGTTTGGGGTGTGGAAAATGCGATTCCGCTGCATGGACACTTCTGGTGGCAGTTTATTGTACAGGCCCGATCGTGTCTGTGGCACGTCTGTCGCTACGCTTATGCTTCATAATATGTGCATAAGCAATAACGTTCCCATGCAGGATGTAACCCCTAGTGACAATAATGATGATGCCCAGTTACACGTGCCATATGGGGGTACTCAAAATGACGGAATGGGTGTAAGAGCTCGTCTGATCGAGGGAAGGTTTGGAGTATGTTGACGTCAACTTTTTAACCACTAAAAACGCCATTTGCCGTCACGTAACGGTAGCTTATCAATAAAACAATGTATATATGGACGCAACTGGAACTGGCTCCCCAGAGAGCAAGTTCCAGTGACTTCCATATATACATTGTTTTATTGAGATGTAGACAGTTATTTCTTAAAATACAAACCCATTTAAGGTATGGGGATATTTTCTAGGATTGCATATAGGGTTCCGCAAAACTTTAGTTCTGAGGGTTAAAGAGTTAAATAAATATTGTAATTTAACTAGACTATTCTGTACGTTGTTTGTTATGACAACATAGTACGCACGTGCAGTAGAATTTACCACTTGAATTAACTCATCTTTGTCCCTGCTCCGAATGGTTCTCATTCCAACTTATGTCATATTTCTTCGGTCGATTTGGTATGATAAATTTAAGATTTGCAATCTTCTGTCTTCAGGCAGCGGATTACAAATATTACAATTTATCGTACTCTATCGTATAAGCTTGCGCTTTACATTAACAGCATGCTTGGTGGTATAGATAAACAAGAAGTTATTTAATACTTATTTTTTTAATTGTCTGTAATTTCAACATTTATATTTGGTTCAAGTCCAGCTAACTGTGACAAATATATGTTATGTTTTTCTTGTTTCATTCGCAGTAACTCTTTCTGACTCTCGAGCATCTCACGTTCTACAGCTAGCCTTTGCGTCTCTACCTCAAGCCTTTTTTCCTCCACTATCAGGCGTTTTCTCTCGACTTCCAGACGTTCTTCTTCGATACTTATTAAATGGTCAGTTTGCCCCTGCTTGTTACTGGACCTCATCTTCCTCTTTCTACTTACTTCTACGTCATGGTCTGAGCTGTATCCACTTGCAGCCTGTGATGTTTCATCCTGTTCTTGTTGTGCTGTTCCAATAAAAAAAAACTACAGTTACCATATGGAAGTGTTGGGAGGTGACATTTGTGTAGATAAACTTAAACCTTTCAACACTAAAGGCCGATATTTCGGACAATGAGCGTACATAGACCGGAACTGTGTGTAGGATATAGCGGGCTATCTATAAACGTTCAGAACAAACTAATCGCGGCAATTTGCAGCCAGAGGCGAGCTGCATATTGCTGTGATTGATTTATCCTTTCTTTATACCTACAGTAGACTCATCAGTCTTATAGAAAATACACACATATGTGATTTCATCCCAGAAAGCTCGAGTTCAAAGGGTTAAACGTATTTGAAAAGTTATGATATTCAACGGCGCCGTCACTCGTCGTCGTTCAATATACCAATGGAGCCATGACAAATAAACGTGCAGTAAGTAAAGTCCCCACACTAATAACTTTAGGGCGTGGCTTATTGTTATGTCTGTTTCACTACTTTTTCAGTTGCGTAACAAAATAAGAATCAATTCACTGTTCAACATACGTTTTTGATGGTAAATCAATTAATATATCATGTCGAAATCGTCTTGGCAACTCCTTAAATCCCAAATGCCCGTGAAAAAATCTAGTTTTCTTTTGACTTCTTATACCCGCCCCCATAAAAAAACACCCGACACCCTCGCCTATTTCCCTCTTTCCCAAATAATTATGCCCTTCCTATCTTTGGCTGTCTGTCTGCCTGGCTAGCTATCTATCTGTCTGTCTATCAGTCTGCCTGTTTGTCAATGATTGTGTCTGTCTGTCTCACAGTCAGTCAGTCACTCAGTCAGCCAGCCATCAGTCAGTCAGTCAGTCTGTCTGTCTGTTTATAATATATATATATATATATCTTTACCCCTCACTTTCTCTCTCTCTCTCTTCCTCTCTCTCTCTCTCTCTTGAGAGGAGAGGGAGAGAAACGGAAACAGAGAGAGAGAGAGAGAGAGAGAGTTATCAGTGAAGAATGTATAATATAAGTTTTTTTCCTACTTTTTATATGTAGCTGGCCATGAAATAGGTTCAGTCTAATTTTGTTTGTATATATGTGACAATTTTGAACCGTTATTATGGAGCTAAATGTTTACGGTGTAGCTAAATAGTAAATACATACCGCTAGTGTTAGGCAACTGTTCCTCCGTGTCAATTCCAGAATGGATTCCACATACTCGTGGTTCTCCTATTACGCCAGAAATTCTCTCGTCCACATCAGTTACCTTATCGGGTGGAGGACCACCCCCTGTTTTTCGCGATTCGCGATTGATATGTGCCAACTTTTTTTTTCGTCTCACTGGCTAGACATGTCCACTTTTTCTTAATCTCGGGGACAGTCCTGGTAACGCCCGAACTGTTGGTGGCATTCACAGTTTCACATATTGCCTCCCATGCACTCTTTTTTTTCGCGTTATTAATTGATGTGTTGTGTTTAGAAAATAAGACCCCTTTCCTTGAGTCTACGCCCTCGGTGAGAGCTGTAATCTCCGCCGCACTGAAATTGGGGTTCCTTTTACAAGTCATTTTAAAAATGTACTATTCTCATTGAAACAGATAACTTGGCAGAATGTTTCTTTTATTGCGAACACACAGTAGAGACCATACTATGTGCCCCGTGCACTTCATGCTGGGCGAAGCAGTTGATGTAATTGGGATTAACGCATCCTTTCCTATAATTTAACTGTTACTTTTTTCAATATTAATTATAGCAGGTATTTTTTGTAGCGCACACTGCTTTGTTACGGTACATTACTTCATTGCTCACTGGATAACACGGTGACATCTTACACTGATCTTTGAACGTGGATGACGCACTTGCCTAAAACCCAAGCTAACTGTATTAATAAATCTATGACTCGCCGCGGTTTTCTGCTTCCCTCAGACTGACCCTCGCCACCACATCGTGTTAATGTCCCCAAAATATCACGGTTCTCCAGTAATACGTCAATAAGAAATATATGAGGAGTATTTATGTGTATACAGTGCTAAATACAGAATAATATCATAGCACAAGCAACTTGGTACATCATTTCCAGTACTCACTGTATTTTCGACACATAATTTGCTGCTAAGCCAACTTTTTTTGCACAAACCTGTGTCTATGTTGCATCATATTAGGTCAATGATTTCTCCCTCCGATTGTCTTAAGATCGTCCTAAGAAATGTGACATAAAAAGGTCTTACGATTCCTTGATGAATCGCAATTACGTTTTTCCTAAGATTATCTTATGACTTTTCTTAAGTCACAACTTATGACTTATCTTATGACATATCTTACGATTTTTTGGTGAATTTGGCCCCTGGTTTTTAAGCTGCATGGGCTAGAAATTTTTTCAAGCTGAATTCCCATTGACTTCAAGCTTAATTGTTTAGTGGGCTGGAAATGAATTTATGTTGGTCTGGAACTCGCTTTCCACATCTACTGGTTATAATCTTTCTGTCGGATCCTCGAATATCTTTTGCATTGTTTCATGTATTTATTGAAAGTTGGATATAAATACAGTTACAGCAAGAGAACCTCTGGGCCGCCTAGACGGGTATGGCTCTCTGGGGTGGCCCATTCTTTATCAACGTCCGTTTGGTGTTGGGGTAGAAAGTGAATCTACGCTGATGCCCAAGTGGGATGGCCTCTCGGCCGGCGAGGGTGGAGGCCCATCTGGTGCTGAGGGGCTCGGTGAGGCTGATGGGCCGCACCAATGCTCTCACCGGTCACCAGATGGCGCTGGGTGTTCGGTGCAGGTGATGGGCCGACACAGGGGACCTCCAAGTTGGTGCATTCACCCCCTGCTGCTAAATCGCTTCCAATGCCGAAAATTGTCAACTTTGTATGCAATCGTAAGGAAAGTGATATCATTGTGTGCCCCGTTAACACTTTACCCAACGTAATGGCAAACACCGGCCAGCGCTATTCACAAAAATCGCCAATTAATTTTCATTATTTTTTTCATTTTTTTTGTCTCAAAAACATAGGTTATGACCCCTCCTTGGAACGAGCTCGTCGATTAAATTGCATAAGAGATTTTGTAATTAAAGCAGTTTTAGAAACTGTACAACTTTAAATTTTTAGCAATTTTCTGCTTTTTCAGTCCAAAGGCTGTCCGATATTAATATGAAAATAGGTTCAACCTACAAGCGAAATCCGAAAGCAGTTTTGGGATAAGAAAAATAGCCCTAGAAATTCAGCACGCCCCCCCCCCCCCCTTTCAAAAAAAGAACAAAAAGTGTTTGGTAAAGTTTTAATCCATAGGGATCGGAAAATAGATCAAATATTGAAATAATTTATACTTTTTTATTTATGTGGAGGTGGACGGTGGATGGGTGAATACGGAAATGAATTTGAACATAAATTGATGTCTGAATCATAATAAAAAATGGGGCGAATGTGTGGACTGTGTTTGCCTTGTGTTTTTTTTATCGATAAAGAAGTATTGTCATTCAACCTTTTCGAATGTGACCGGGACAGTAGTTCATTTAATAAAATTATATGGAGAGTAATCGCTTGACTGGACTGGTTACGAGAAATAATGAGAGGTGAGGGACGTTATGCAAACACGAGTGCGCGAATGCGCACGAGTGTTTTACAATATAGTACCTCGCCTCGAATGAATTATTTAACGTAACCAGTCCAGTCAAGCGATTACTCTGTTTATTACTTTTCATTATTAACGATAATTATAATATTTAAACTTTTACATAACGTAACACCAGCACTATTCTCAAAAATCACCAATTAATTTTCATTATTTTTTCATTTTTTGTCTCTAAAACATAGATTATGACCCCTCATTGGAACGAGCTCGTCGAGCTCGTTCCAATGAGGGCTCATAACCTATGTTTTTGAGACAAAAAATGAAAATATTTTATAATAACTATTCAAGATTTTTTTTTTGCAAGTGTCGTCTGCTTTTCATGTAAGGTAAAGGGTTAAAAAACCCAAAAAACAATGAAGTCCCCATTACATCCACGGCGAAGCGTCTTCGTTTGTGCGCACGGATACATGGCACAATTGTTGATTGCATAATTCACTTGTGAATTTATCGTTTATAATCAAACCCGGAAATCCCAGTAAATCACACTTTGGAAAGTAATAAAATAAAATTACTTTCGACAGCAAATATTTGCTGATCACTCCTCCTCAGTGTTTGCAGACGACAATCATGTAAAAGTCAACGCTGTGTCATATGTCATCGTGACGTCAATATCAAATATCTCCCTCCACTTAGCACGCTTAAACGTTCGATGGTAACTAGTTCCTCCCACTCGGTCGCTGGTTCGCAATTTGTATTTCTCGTAAACTTTCCTTAAAGCAACAAAAAAGTTTGCGTTCAAAAAGATAATAAAAAAAAACAAATGGATAGTTAACACATGTCCTATATTTACTCCTAAATTATCTTTATTTTGAAAGAATATTCGAAAAGATATTTTTTGAAACTCTCGCTCCCGACTTCCGGAGAGATTCAACATGACCGCCGTCATAAAAACACGATTTTTAAAAAATTCACAGCCTATAGGAATTTCTGATGGAAGTACTGAAAAATCTCACTCGTTATCTGCAGTGTTTACTTCACGAGCCGACTGCGCCCTGCTCAGTCTGCGATCGCTGCTAGATAATCCATTCAAATATAAGATTATGGGTTCATGGGCCGTATTTGTCTTACCATGTCATTACCACCAGACTGTAATTATTCATTCATTTGAATGAGAAATTTATTTATTCATTTATTTATTTGCTTATTAAATAAATAAATAAAAAATAGATAAATAAACAAATAAATACACAAATAAATAAATAAATAAATAAAGACTATTCAACATAATCTGCAATGACTTAGCACTGCAGACGACCCTTTGTTGCACTCAGAGAACGAATTATCTTATCTGAGTCAATGTCCTCACTCGATACAAACAAGTGTCGATCTTCCAGTCAAGCAATTTCCTCGACATTATTTTATCGCCCAACGTCCTGCAAAAGAAAAAAAGTTGTGTGTGCACCTCATTAGGTGTAAATGGTTGAGTAGGTTAGTGGAAGGGTGGGTGCATTGAGAGGTCATGGCAGTTAGTTCTCGCTTTTATATCTTGCTTTCATATCATGCATTTCATCACAGAAATGAGAATGTGTTCTAGCAACAGTACAGTCGTCGGTGAAAGTTCAAAATCCTCGCGGAGTCAACATTTCCACGCATGCGTTAACAGTGAATCTCCGATATAAAACATTGCAATCGCCCTAAGATTCCCAATGAAGGAAGCGCCGGGTACGACCCGATGCTTCTTTCATTGAATATTTGCTGAAAACTACTGATTATTGATTGAGTAAAGCGCCCGTGGGCAAGACTGCCCATGCGTGGTTTTTGACCATTACATGGCGTCTGTACTGTAAAACACTTGTTGACCCAGACTTCGAATACTTGTACACTGCGAATATAGGCGAGAAAATTTCAACAGCTCACCTCACCCAAATAGTAGGCGGCACTTTAACAAAAAAGTGAATATCTAAAACTTCTCATTGACACAGAGTGTGGTGACCCCTCATTGGGACGAGCTCACTGAGCTTGTTCCAAAGAGAGGTCCTAAGCTGTTTTGAGACCAAAGAAAAATTTATGGCGATTTTTGTAAATGGCACTGGCCCTTTTCAAACGTTACAGTGTGTACAAAATGTTAAGCGATCGACCGACCGACTGACCGACCGCTGAGAGCGATGGATCGAGCCTCATTTGCCGGACCTAGAAAGTGACGTCGTAGTCACGTGACCCGGTTACGCCATGTTTATTTGCCGTGGTAGCTCGCGTTAGTAGCCATCTTGTGACGTTATCCCCATAGTTATACGTGGTATCAGTGCACATGTGCAGCTCGTGTTGTTAGGGTGACTTGCTACCGTCATCCGTTTTATTTACTGGAGGCCGCTATTTTGGTTTCTTCCGTGGCATGTGGTTGCTGTGTGACCCAAAACTCTTTAACAGGACGGGGATATGTTCGTAAGGTGCGTTCGATTGAATGGGAGTGAATCTAATTACCCAAATAGACCCGACAATCTCTCTAAATCATAAAAATAACCCCCAAACCACCGAAACGGTTCTGAATCCTCTTTTTGTCCACTAATAAAGCGCGTTCTTTTGTATAAGAGTACGTTTACTAGTTCGGATTCTTTCAGAATCCTCTGTTTCTATCTATGTATCTATGTTATTGCTTTTTTGTCTACCCAACACTATTCGTTTGTTCTGGAGTATACCCCAGTAGCGCAGAGGAGTATCACGATAACCAAACATGACGTAACTGGGTCACGTGACTATGGCGTCAGTTCCTAGGTCCGGCCAATGGGGCGGGATCCATCACTCTGCTACTACTCGTAGCAAACCAGCGGATGGTCAATAATCTTTTTATGCCTGTAATGATATTCCTACAATGACTATTGAAAACATATCGCTATATCACCACAGGGCACGGTGGCTCAGTGGTAGACTGTTGGATGGACTTCTATGCTAGAGGTCCCGGGTTCGATCCCCGTCCGGGACGACCCGCGTTGAGTCCTTGGACAAGGTACCTTATCCCGGTTGCCTACATGGGGGCACGATGGCGCCGTGTACTAAGGCGTACTGCACGTCGATGGTGCACGTCTTCAACCGCTGTAACCCTGCTTGAGCAGAGCTTGAACAGAGTTAGAATGTTGAAGAGCCGGCAGTTGCTCGTCGATGTTCGGTGGTTCTCTCCGGGTAGACCGGCTTCCTCCACTCGTAAAACTGTCACGGTCACGATTAGCCATTGTGCATAAGTATGTGACCTTAAACACATAATAATAATAATAATAATAATAATAATAATAATAATAATAATAATAATCTATCACTCCAAGTTTTTACACAACTGAGACTGGCCAGTATTACCATCTAATACCACCTCTGACCTCTGCCACAACCGCTACAGCTACTGCCTTCTATCATCAATATCTCCCCATTACACCACGATTGCTGTGCGTTTTCAACGCTACGTAATAAAATACAGACATTGTGAAATGTGCTAGATACACCACGTGTTGAATCCGGATTACGCGTAAGAACGTCGTGCAAGAACGCGTCTGTTATGACATTAGTAGTATGGGTGACGTTATGACGTGAATGAAATGCTTCGACACAAAACAGTGTTTAGCCTGAAAGTGATAGACAGCCGAAGGTGATATTTTCCATGACAAATATTGGCTTCGTTCACTTAATTCCAGTTTAATCGTGATATAAATACAAAACACAATCTGAGTAGAGAACAGGGGACAGGAAATTGACCCTTGGTGGAGTTGTTCCTGTATTTCACGCACGCCGTCGGCGCTCATGAAAGACCAGAACAAACTCCACATCGGGTCATTTATTCCAGTTCCCCATATCCTCGTTGTATTCTGTCTTATTCTTCAACCCATACTGCTAGTAGTCACCCTCAGTTTTGCACTACTGGAGATTCCTATTATCACTTTTATTGCTGACAACTAATCCAAACAATATAATAATTGGATTACACCAATGATACACATATGTTATATGTCCATGTCTAACACCTCTGATATCTTCAATATTTGAGATTATCCGTCACCGAATAATATTGGAAGTTGTTCGAAAATTAACCTTTTACCCAACGAATCGCCCGCATCCGCACGCGTAATATGCAAATTCAGCAGCTGAAAAAATATTATTTTTCGAAAATTTTCAACAAAACCATATCATGTGACCCCTCTTTGGAACGAGCTCGTCGAGCTCGTTCTAAAGAGGGGTCACATGAGATGCTTTAGTTGAAATTTTTTGAAAAAATTTAAAAAATGATATTTAAAATAATAAATTTTGAAATCGTCTGTGTTAGGTAAAGGGTTAATGTATTTATCCCTACTAGTGTTTGTGTTATGACTGAGAGCCGCATCTGAACGTACCAAGTAACAGAATAAAAATGGTGGCCCATTGATTAGAATATTAGACTTCAGATCGAAAGGTGGATGGCTCGATCTCGGCTCGCTCGACCTCGGCAGTGTCCTCGAGGAGACACGTTAACCCAATTGCCTAAGTAGTCCATAGTACATTTGCCTTCAGCCATTAATAACCCTGCTTCTCCCGGATTAGTAAATAAAGAGTCTGACAGTTTTTCGCCGCTTCTCGGTGGTTTATTCCGGATACTCCGGTTTTCACCGCCCTTAGAACTGTCTACACGATGTAATCCTGGCTATTCGGAGTGTTGTTAACCCTTTACCCAACATACCGGCCAAAACTGATCTGCGCTATTCACAAAACTTACCATTCAATTTTCTATATCTTCTTATTTTTGGTCCCAAAACATAGCTTATGACCCCTCATTGGAACGAACTCATCGAGCTCGTTCCAATGACGGGGCATAAGCTAAGCTTTTGACGCAAAAATGAAAAAAGATTAGTTAATCAAGAATTTTGTTTGCAGGTGTCGCCTACCTTTCATCATACTGGTCATCCTGTAAAACCTGCATTGGGTAAATACCATGTAAAACCCGGTGCGGGCAGCCTTTTAACGATAGGCGAGTATGTTGTACGTGGAATTTTGTGATTAATACGTTTTTCTCTCGAAAGATTCCGAGTTAGTATTATATTGACTGATGAATTCAGCATCTACAGCATTTCAATAGTTTGTTGAAGAAGGTCCCATTTTGGTTACAAAACTACATTGATGGTGATAATAAGCATTCTGTATCTCAATGCTGTGTGTTTTCGTTACGAAATAGAGCAGTGTGTCATGGATTTAGACAACTGGGCAGCTCTCCATTAATAAAAAACATTTTAGGAAACTAAATCTAACTTCATAACAAAATGAGCCCTATTAAATAAGAACATACCTTCGATTTGTTTTGACACTCCCCACTGTTTATGTAAAACCCGTGACGTGGACGACGCAGCCTGGGGCGTGATTTAGTGCTGCCCTATTCGGGAATTATTTTATAATTTTCTGCGATATATGGTCAGAAATACGTCTTTTCGGGTAATTAGTTTGGGATTCTGGTTGCTTCCTTTCGAAACTAGCATACTGATTATTATCAAAGACACATTGGTCCATAATTGTCAATTTGTAATAAAATAAACTAGAAAACTAAAACCCGATGAGGGCGTTACTGACGCCCGCAGCGGAGTTTTACTGCCCGCAAGGGGTATTATAGGATGACCAGCGTGTTCATGTCAGGTAAAGGGTTAAGCCTCAATAAACAAACGGACTGTGTTTTTCAGTACTAAATATTCGACGTACATTTAAAGTATAGAATAATGACTTGTTTTTCTATGGGAATCATCCAAGTGTCTCTTGATTTTAATATTTTTCTGTTCTTGTTTTCCTGTTTGGTCTAATACAAATTGACGATTACCTTCATGAAATTACTATTCCTGCACATTTCTATATGATTCGTTTTCTCCAATTTCGAGGTGCAATGACATGACGATAATATCATAAAAGTTAATTTAAAATTTCAAATATAAATCGATAAACCATTATAGAATTCTGATAAAAACTGACCTCACCAGTGCCATTTACGTCAACTCATTTACTCTTTACGAAAGAGTCGGTTTTATGAAGAAATATTATCGGGTTGGGTCAACAAACAAGGGGAATAGCGAGTACACACAAATTCTGAGGTGATTTTGTTGCCCATAGATTACGTGATCGGATGGTTTTACTTGCGAAGGACTTCCTGTTGGAGGAGAGAAATGGGTGAAAAATATTTCTCGACTGAAGTCTCACCAAGTTTCCTACATAATCGATCATCAACGTACCCGTTAAACCGTCGTTCAAATAAAGGAAGTAATTAATTCAGTACAGTCATGTTCTTAAATCACGGGGGCGGAGGAGGAGTTCATGGTAGAGGATGTCACCCCTCCAAATTCTTTGTCTCGTCGCGTAGTATTGCCCTCTTGTACCCGGCTTGGGCGGCAGGCTTGTGTTAATTTGAATAGTTGGATACAGACCGGACGTTAGAACACATGGTTCTATTTATTGGGCCATGTGAAGCATCAAAAAAGCGATTCGATTCGAAATCGTCCCGACGATTCGATTCGATTCGAGTCTTGCCGATTCTGAAATTTTTGAATCGTCGAAATCCTGTCAAGAGTACCCTCTTGAACTCTTCTTCTATCATAAGATCTCCTGGACATGAGATCTGATGACAGAAGAAGAGTACAAGATGGTTCCGCGTCCGAAAGTATTTTGATTCCGTCCTGGAATATTCCGCTTTTTGATCGATTTGTCTAAACAGGCGGGTCGCCGTTGAATACAATACTTATGATGCGATGGTCAATATTTACGGTTGTGAGAAGGCGCAATATTTACAATTTGAAGAGCCGTGAGATTCAATCCGTAATTCGATTCGATTCGAAGTTTTGTACCTGATTCGATTTGAACCGAAACCCGAGATTCGCACGGCACTACACAGATAGTTTCATGAAAAGTCAAGCTGCCCACATCATCCAGAATTATCTAAAGATAGATAGCTTGGCCTTCGTATGGGCATTCATCTGTCATAGATAGTTGCTAGCTTGGTGAGTTGAACAAGCTATGGAAATTAGCCATAGCAATTGGCAATTAGCGCGGTAAAAGCCCCAACAATCTGCCATGACTTCTACGCATGCGTTACTGGCTGTAGTGGCTAATGTGGGTGATTATACACCCCTTGACTGATTAGTTTGCCATAGAGCATATAGGTATGTGGCAATAAGAACCTTACAGGCAGCATGCCCGACGCCGTCATATTATGATCGGACAAACATGGGAAACACCTCCACCAGCAGGGCTTATATTTCGACGAGAATCCGAGAATCGATTCGCACAAAGATTCGCGCAATGAAACCGGCGAGAATCCATGTAGATTCTCGCTGCACCTCTGCCAGGATTCGCGTGAATAGAAATGCGTCAATTTAACCCTTTATCTAACACAACGGAAACAAATTAACCAACAGAAGGCTATTATGACCTGAAGTACCCTGGGACTTTGTCAATAAAATCTTACAAATATGGCTGTTATTGGAACCGGCTCATTGAGCCGGTTCCAACGACAGCCATATTTGTAAGATTTTATTGGTAAATATTGTTCATTTAATTATTTTATCATTTATTTATTATTTATTGTTTAAAAATTATCAAATTTAGTTTTAAAAATTAAAAAGGTATGTTGGGTAAAAGGTTAACATGTGTTATCAGTATACAACAGTGGTTGAACCATGGTGCCGTCATGGGATCCTGGGACACTTATAGTAGGTATGGATTCTCGCAACCATTTTCACGAGAATCCAAATGGATTCTCACAAATTTAGACGAAATATAAGCCCTGCACCAGTATTTCAAGATAGTAACGAATCTGAGTTAACCGAAAGCGTTTCGCTTCAGCAACACTAGCTGAATGGGGTTTCCACCCAGATATTAATGAACATGACAATCGAAATCAAAGTTTCAACTCATGCATCTCTGTGTGCAATTCGTCGGTCTGTAGCTGAAACTGTGTTTGTCTTTCTACAATACGCGGAGAGTGGATTGCAATTACATCACCCGTGGAGTGGGGTTATCACTCAAAGTATCAGTTTCGAATTCTGTACATATGGACAAAAAATAGAACAATGTTTCAGCCAATGGACCTCCGGGTTTAACCCGGAGGTCCATTGGCTGGAACTTTGCTTGTGCTTGTTATGCTTTGCAACAAATTTGCAATTATTGCTTGGGTGGAATCTCCATTCAGTGTGTAATTTAGTGATAATACACTCTGCACGTACTGTACGTGAACTTTTGACATAATTAGAGCGTTATAGTCTATGTTGAAATTTCATTTTACGGCTGATTCGTAGTGAATTTCTACTTAGGCTGTACTCAGGTGTGTCTCCACAGTAATGAAACAGGGCCAACCTGAGTGTCTTCAGAACTAATGGATTGGTATTGCTTCGAATAACCCGAATTACTAAAAAACACCAAGAACCATTCGGACATTCCGAACTCAGTTTCTGTGTGCGTACATGGATATGGAATGGCGTCCAAATATATAAAAATGAGAAAACTACGTTTTCACCATCTTTTAATGTTGTGTAACTGTTTTTCGGTTCATTATATCAACAGTGTGAGAATCGTGATATATACTATCGACACCGTACTTTCCATTGATACAGAAGTCGAGGAGGGGGTGGGGGTTGGGGGGGGGGGGGGGTGGAAAGAGATTTGCTATTTTTTCCCGAGAAGAATGAAATCTTGCAAATTAATGTAAGAACACATCCTCTAAAAAGCCAAATAGGACATTTACTTAGTGTTGGTTGGTGTGATATTTATAGATATTCTTAATGGCGGATTATCTGTGGACGTAACCCCAATTGTCCACATGGGGGCACGATGATGACGCCGTGTACTAAGGCGTACTGCACGTCGCTGGTGCGCATGTTTTCAACCAATCTAACCCTGCCTGTGCTGCATGCGGAGTTACGATGTTGGGGAGCTGGTAGCTGCTCATCGTCGCTCGGTGGTTCTCTCCGGGTACTCCGGCTTCCTCCACCCGTAAAACTGTCACAGTCATGATTAGCCATTGTGCATACGTATGTGACCTTAAACACCAATAAATAAATAAATAAATAAATAATTATCTGTGGAGTAGTTGCTTCTAATTAGATTGCCATAAAAACCAAAGTTTCCTTTTGTAACTTTTAATAAACGAAAACAACAGACAGCTCCGAGAGCTGTCTGTTGTTTTCGTTTATTGAAAGTAGCAAAAGGAAACTTGACTTTATTTTCTAGTGATGTCAGGTTTTTCTCAACAATTACTTGCTTCCCAACTGGACCTTCCTGGCTCATCTAAAATAATTTAAAAGTAGGTAAGTGTATCGAAAGTCAGTTTTCGTGACGAAATAAATCATGGATGGGAGCCGTAAGATTTGATTCGAGATTCGATTCAAAATTCTCTCCCTGATTTCATTTGGGATTCGATTCGTCCCGAAATCTGAGATTCGCAGAATGGTATTCGGCATATTTTGTTCTATTCAGTTTAGTTCTAAAATCGACACACAGCGAATTGCCAAAAAATATATAGAGAAACAAAAGGAAAATGCCACCTGCCAATCCTCGAATTGCGAAAGCAATGCGATCAGAGAAAACCAACATCATACAATGTTCCAGTCAGACTAAAATCCTCGCCCTCTGATTGGACGAGAACTCTCGTAGGTTTTTCTATGATATCGGCTCCAGGAATATATAATATATATTACCGTTTGACGTCACCACGCAAAATATTTGAAATGAGGGTGCCGGTTTCGCAGTTATTTCATCAACGGAGTGACTTGCAAACTGATCCATTTTTCTTGATTTTTCACCACACGTGTTGCAGCTGGTGTTTCCAAATGAAGTGTTGTTTTAATTACAAATCAATTTACGATATGAACTAAGATGGCGTAACCTCGATCTTTATCTGATTTATTAATTAATTGCCCAATGAAGTCGAGGGGTACACGAGAGGTTTATTTACCAAGCTTGTTATCGTTAAAAATTGCCTTGTTCATTTCACGATGTGGGTTTTGGACTGCGGGTAGGATCTTAATGGAACTATACGTTATTGTGATGAAGTGATGGTAACATGGTCTGAGGTTTCGGTTGAACATAAACTCAGAGCCCCAAACCACAGACCAAATTACCACCAATTCATCACAATCACTTATAATATACTACTCAAAGTTAGCTAAGCAACAAGTATATCCAACTACCTGTTTTACGTTTTAGTTGAAATATTGTAACGAAAAGTGTATATATTTTTTATATAATTATATCTTTAATGATTTAAGTACAGAAAGTAAGATTTTATTTGTGTTTGACATTATTTTTTAGCTTTTGAATACGGTAACCATGGAAAATGGATATTACTGGTAAAAGAGTCAATTTTTCAATTTGCCAAAAAGTTGACGGAGCGGCCTGGTGTGGGTTCAGTATCGAGTATGAGACCCATTACTGCTAATTGCAGCTTGCCAACGCCTTCTCATGCTCCCAATCAGGTTCCTGGTGGTACTTTGTGGGATGTTGTTCCATTCTTGGACCAGCATGGCACCAAGCTCCTGAACACTTCTTGGCTGGACTGGACGGGCTGAAATTGCACGCTGCAACTCATTCCAGACATGTTCGATTGGATTGAGGTCAGGGGAGCTTGCTGGCCAGTCCATACGATCAACCCCCCCCCCCCCCCCTATGTCGGTACTCCCCGACAGCATGGGCAACATGAGGACTGGCATTATCGTCCATCTGAATGAATCTAACACCCACTGAACCTGCATACAATCTGACGTGGACATCCAGGATCTCATCAATATACAGCTGTGTAGTCAATGTACCACGTTCAAGGACACAGAGCTCTGTTCGTCCATCCATGCTGATGCCGCCCCAGACCATGAATGACCCTCCACCATAGCGGTCATGCTCAGCAATGTTGGCTGCATGGAATCGCTCTTCTGGTCTTCTCCATACCCTAGAACGCCTATCTCTGTGATCTAGGCAGAACCTTGACTCATCTGTAAAAGGGACAGGTCGTCAATCTTCTCTGGTCCACCCAACGTGGTCCATGGCCCATTCATATCGTGCCTGGAGGTGGTTCTGGGACAGCGGAATGCGAATACACTGTCTTCGCGATCTCCGACCACCTTCGTGCAACCTTGCCCGGATAGTCTGCGTCGAAACATTTACTTTGGATGCATTCTGAAGGTCACTGCGAAGCTGGGTTGCTGTGGCAAAGCGGTTCCTACGGGCCTGAATGTTCAAAAACTGGTCTTCAGCTGCAGATGTTGCCCTGTCTCTGCCATCATCATGCCGCCTTTCTGGTCTGCCATACTGCTGAAATCTTGCCCAGGCTCTGGTGATCACCGTATGGTGCACATCATGGGATTCACCAACCTGACGATGGGTAGCCCCCTGCTCCACCATCCCTACAGCCCGCCACATTTCTGCTTCAGACAAATGTCTTCTTACATTTGCATTTGCCACATTCAGTTATTAAATCACAAGGGTTTGTGTTGAAATGAAGATTGAATAGCCTACACATGGCATGTACATGTAGACAGTACACGGAAACATCATGGAAATCAAGGGGTACATGCTTTCCACGACTGTCACGAAAAGTCTGCCTGTCAAGAGAGCTAATGTAAACATTGGGGACCATCTCATTACATTCCTCAATCATATCCACCAAAAATATCGCAAATATGTCACAAGCAAATTTCACAATGATGTGTCAAATATTTGGTGCTTAGCAAACTTTAAGAAGTATATTTTAATACATTGACTGATGTAATATGGCGAGGAGTCTTTTAGCCTACTGAAACAGCAAACTAGTTATCTGCTAAAACACTCAGAACTGTTCGACTATAAAACATTTGATTTTAAAAGATAGAAAGACAATACCAATTTATTTCCACGCACAATAATACTCTCTATTTTGTTATGAAGTCTTGCCTTATTTTCATCTTCCATTTAAGAAACGTCATTGCCATTTGCCAACAGCAATAACAAAATGATAAAGTTTGGCGGCGGAGACTCGTAAATTGGATTTATGTCCTCTGCATGCAGGCTAAACAGAGTCGCCCCAAACACCCAATCTGACAAACGATATAAAAGTCTATTACTTCCACCGGAACAAGACTCGTTGATTAATATGAGTGTTTCTCATTCCTTCGAGGGACACTCGCTAGAGTTAGTAAACACTCAGAGAATGTCAATTAGTAGGCAGTCTGGAAGGTTTTGTCCCGTCAGGACAATTATGCTGGCACCAATATGTAACAAAAAATTATGTCTTCCGTTAACAGTTTCAAGAAGGCTTGACTTATGAATAAAGTTCCAGAGAATTTGAAATCGGTCGATACTGGAAGAATGAAACTATATTAACACTTTGCTTTACGTGACTTTAATTACCAGCCAACGAAATCCACCCCACCCAAAGCTGCAATTCAAATTTTATTTGTTTACTTCAATTTTTATATCCAAAGAATAGCTCATTACCCTCTCATTGGAGCGAGCACCAATGAGGGATTATGTGCTGTAGTACAGTCGTTGTGGATTGGTCGTAATCCACGCGTGGGCAGTGATGTCCACGCACACGTTTACTATGTAATAAAAATCACCATCATCTAAATTTTAATTAACGAAGCACCTGGTTGCATCCTGTGCTTCACTAATTAATTTTTTTTATGATTATTCCTATACACGCTAAACACTAAAGTGTTAAAAACTACACTTGAAGTGCTGCATTTAACACTTACTGAGTGCTGAAGTAGCGCTTTGTTCAAGTGTAGATATCCCAGAACTTGACAGGTGTTACAATAATACCACTTGACAGGTGTAATGTCGCGAAACTTAAAAGGAAACAACGCAGATGACGCGGATCAGGCTCGAACACTCGAGCCCGATCCGCGTCATCTGCGTTGTGTCCTTTTAATTATGTACCCACCAAGCGCAAATCAAATTATGGATGATTCTGGTAGAACCACCAATACTAGACACATGGGAAGTGCCATCCATTCAAGTTTCAGATGTCTGACGATTGTAATGTCTAAGTTCTTAAAGCATTGCACTTTGAGTGTTAAAATCAAACCCTAAGAGTTAGAATGGGTTTAACACCTTGAAAGTGTCAGTTTTTACACTTTAGTTTTTAGGGTGTAATTAGAGTTCGGAGTCTAATATTATTACATCCGTAGAAATTCTGCCCACGTGTGAAAAGTGACCAGTCCATGGCGGCTATACTGTGATTCACAGGCCAAACAAATTAAATTGTTTGTTTATTCAAGATAATGTTTTGTAATTGCCGCCCGCTAGTCGTGGTAGGCACAGAATTGAACTCCTTCGCTTTAACTACATCAAGAGATATACAGTTGGAGATTTCTGGAACCACGAGCCTGATGTTGATTTCTACCCCAAATGTTACAACTCATGCCTAGAAATAACATGAGATGTAACAACGGGAATGTTCACATTAGAAAATTTTTCCAGGCAAAAGCTCGAGATTTTGGCAATCTTGGCTTGATTGGTCAGCGACATTGGCACAAACCGCTTCTCAGCGTTTTAGTAAGCAATGGTTCCATAAGACAGATACATTGGCCTTCCCCTCCCCTAGTTCATTTACTTACATATATCTATATCTATCTGAATTCATTCTATCAACCTGAATACAGTTAAAACTAGAAGTCCTGTCACGAACTGTGCGCTTATCTAGGCTTAATTGCGCGTAGATGTTGCCATATCGAATGGCATCCAAAGCACGGCATGTTCTCCTGGTTACTCATAGTAAACGCAGGCAATGTTTCTGCCAATGGACCTCCGGGTCACCCGGAGGTCCATTGGCTGAAACATTGCTTGTGCACAGGCTATATGTACAGAATTTGATAGCCTTAATATTGTCATAACACGTAGATTAACGCGCAGATCAACGTTCTATATGTGCGCATATCATGACAGGACTTCTAGTTTTGACTGTACCTTCCTCTGTTGTATCATATTGAATCTGCAACTATTGCCATCATAAGTTCACTGTGTAAGGAGACGACTCACTATCACCCATCATTATTCACTGGAAAATACAATACATGTAACATTTATTGCTGGGGTAAGTCGTGCTGACTAGTTCTTCCAAATGTATTAACGATTCTAATCAGGTAAATATTAGAGAAAATACAAATCTTACGGGTTTTAAACCTATCTTAATAGGGACAAAGCCTGTCCGCCGTCTTTTTACCTGAAGATCAGGAGCTTATACTATAAAACTTTTACAATTGTATTCTGGAATTGTATTTTCTAATTTTGACTTCAAATGGGTTAAAATGAACCATTAGCATTTTCAAAGATCTGGAAATTTGCCAGTTGGCAAATTGCCATATCTTTTAAAATGCTAATGATTCATTTTAGTCAGTCATATTAATAGGTAGAAAATACAATTCTAGAAACTACAATTGTAAAAGTTTTATAGTATAAGCTCCTGGTCTCCTGTGTGGCAAATATATATTGCAGGTTGCGCTTAAAATAATTTGACCTCAACACTCAAATATGTAACAGCCACCTTACGCCCTTTCAAACCTATGCTTGTGGAGAAATTGAAGCAACTAAGCACCTTCTACTCAACTGTCCAATTTACAAAGACCAACGTCATCAAACTCTTGGAATGCTCTCAGGTGGTTTGGAATTGGGCAATCTTCTGTTCGGGCCAAGTCTCTCAATGGTGAGGAGAAATATTTTATTTTTGAATGAATTCAGGATTATATCCTCGCCACCGGGAGAATTGAGACCTGATTTCGGGTGCATGGCACAGTAGCTAGTGCTTGTTGTCACAATACATCGTTTCTGGACATATTGTGGCAACATGTACCTTCCATCGTAATTTCACCACTCGAACTTGATCAGACGTTAAGGTGTGACATCTCGGGAGTCGTGGGTTTTCGCGTACCCCTGCCACCCTTGCCATTATCGTGGTGGGGGACTAAGATGTAAACTTGATTTGTCGCGTCTCTGGTGGCTCAAGTTACGACTGATAATATTCCATCCACGTCATCAAGACATGATGCTATTCGAATATTGGTCAGTTGGAATTATAGTGCACACCCACGCAGTGGCGTGTGCGCACATAGGTAATAGGTACGTGTCCATGATTTTATAATTTTTCTATATACCATGCAACAGAGTTTGGTGTGCCATCTGGCGGCGTGGCTCTCCCACTGGCAAAAAACTCAGAATCATTGTAACGGATACTTAATTGTTTTGGGCCTTTCAAAGGACATTATGTAAAATATATTGTTGCAGAATGCTGGAAACTATGATAAATAATCAAGTAATGAAGTGACTTTCGAAGTTAAGTAGTTGTTGGCGAGTCAGGTATTGTTTGAAAGTTCGAAGTGCCAATGCCGTCCGTTGCCGGTTTCGTCAGATTTAAAGCCCAGTTTCAATTTTAATTGAGAACGTACACTTCACAAATTGTTGACAACGAATAAAAAATAAAACAAGTGATTTATTGACACTTTTAGTGGGCCTTTTTCATTTGTGGGGAACTTAGCGCGATTTCCTTAGAAACAGCCGGAGTTCGGATGAATTCAAGTTATATTGACGTAAGGTCTGGGGAAATCTTTGTTCTCAAAACACGGGCATGCAGTCTTGTTGTAGTAAAATTTTACAGAAACAGACATGCACGCGAACAGCGATACCTATTCATTTATTTCCTAGATTTTTCTTCACAAGTTCACTGGATCCAGTCTATGAACTATTTTTACCAACGATACAATACAATGTCAGTTTAAGGGCCTATATAAGTAATGGCATTTTGTTTGTTTTGAAATTCTCACCTCTCATATTCCTTAAATTCAGATTAAATATACACAAATTATACATCAAAATGAAGGTTGGGATGTATAGAACACGAAACACATATGTAATCGACTCATAGAGTCGACTGTAGGCACCACTGGTTCCTGGAAATCTGCTACCGTATTCGCACCAGAACTAATAATAAAATGATATTTCATCAGAACAACTTGTGGCCAAATGTGCTTCATATATCCAAGAACAAAGCTAGGCATTCAAAACACTTTCGAATACAGCGATAGGACTGCATTTTGGAAAAGGACAACACTGTCTGCATTTTGTATTGAAGATGGTTTCCATGCTCGATAGACATGCGCAAATCATTCGTTACCACGAATTTCCATCGAAAAACAAAATCGTAATTCTAAGAAATTTCAACAGGTATCATGATACCTTGCACTGAATATGGCAACTGTGCAATCTCTATCTAATAACAGTATACTGTATGAAGGCGATCTTTTTCATTATTTGATTTTAGACGGCGTTGTTTTCACATGCTTTTTCTGTCCGATGACGTCGACCGGAAATCGAAAGTATACTCATACGTAAACAAAAGCAAAGGCTTTGGAATTTTCCCCAATGCAGCTCTGTCGCCGTGTTTTGAAGAATTTTTATCCCCTAGCTTTGTTCTTGGATATATAAAGCACATTTGGCCACAAGTTGTTTTCTTGAAATATTATTAAATTATCAGTTCTGGTGCGAATACGGCAGTAGACTTCCAGGAACCAGTAGTGCCTACAGTCGACTCTATGAGTTGATTACACATGTGTTTCGTGTTCTATACCTCCCAACCTTCATTTTGATGTACATTTTGTGTATATTTAATTTGAATTGAAGGAATATCAGAGGTGAGAATTTTCAAAATAAACAAAATTTCATTACTTATATAGGCCCTTAAGACTGTCAGAATTACAGTGTAGCGGCCAGCCAATTTTGTGATCCGACGTGTTTTCCTGAAGACTAAATACCAGAATCACTCAGAACTCCCATTTAAATTACATGCACACTTCCTCTGTGTTTTGGTAAACAATGTTTTAATTCCTGGATGCTTTAGGCATTGCATCCAGAATAGAACTGAATTCATCTTCAAACTAGTCAATGTCGCCCTCCACGTCTGACCAACATCTGGAGGTGGGGATTCTGATATTTAGACTTTAGTATGTTTCTCCAAAAATGGCAAAAAACTTTTGAAATTTTAAGCCTAAATACCAACCTCCCCAGAACCGACCTCTAAATAATATTTGGCACTGCACTACAGAATCAATATTTGATGGTTTCAGGCATTTTAATGGTGCTATGAGATAACATATGACCTGCACTGTCATGCTGTTGGAAAAAATTTCAAAAAATCAATGTGTAATGTTTTATCAGAGACATACCATACCAATGACTCAAAGTGCCTTAATTAAGAAATGTGAGGGAGTTAAAAAAATTTTTTTTTTTACTAATATTGCAAAATATTCATCAAACACAATGTGAAATATCTTAAGAAGCCAGAATGTGATTTAAAAACTATCAGAAATGTGAAATTTAATATCATAAGAGGTTTGTTTTGTGTCAACATCAATTAATTTATGAATTATATCATAATTTGTGATGAAAGTGGGTATGCTGGGGGTCTAGGGGACACATTCAGGGCTATCTTTTACCACATCAATATGTAGAAGAAAATTTGACATAATTTGTTAGGATAAAATGGCACTGTCTATTGATATTGGTGATTTACATAGCTGCAACACCAGTTTTTAAATCAAAATTGACATTCATTTTGTCTTGTGTGGCCTGGAGGGGGGGGGGGGGGGGGGTGAACACGACTCTTTCTCTTGCAGTATGGCTAAATGAGACAGATTTTTCCCAAAACTATTCTCTGCTGATGCAGATTTTAGTTTTGTTTTGGGATTGGGGTAGTTTTTAAAGAAAGCAGTGAATTCTCATGGAGAAATGACTCTTTTATCAAATGAAAGAGATAAAATGTATCTTTGGAAGGATTAGAATGTAGGTTAAAATACCCCCTACAAAAAATACCCCCAATCATTTTTACACACTTAGCAAAAATTCCTCCCACAGTTTTTGAGTAGTACCACATTCTCTCACATTATTTTAAGAGCAGTACAAAAATCCCCCTCCCGGCCTCTTACACCCAAAGGTTAAAAGGCAGTCCAAAAGGATTTAAAAACTTATGTATTTTTTAATTTGTAAATTACATAAACACCCATCACTATTTACAAGAAAACATGCCTGAATAACTATTTATCAACACAGTTATTTAGTTATTGGAGTTTAAGGACACTTTCAACAGCCAGTGTCACCTCGTGTCGGACAGTTTTATGGGTGGAGGAAACTAAAGTGCACTGAGAGAACCACTGGGCAACAGTGAGCAATTATCCAACGTGCTAACTCCACACAAGCAAAGTTAGCATTGATTGAAGCGACAAGTGCTCGGCCTCAAGTGGTAAAAAGCTTTGGACATTTTTGTATGGCTTTAAATATACATGTACTTCTAAAAAATTAGGGGGTGGGGGGATTTTTGTTCACCAGAAATTATGGAGGGAGGAACAAGGTGGGGGGGGGGGGGGTATTTTTGTGCATTGTGTGAACATGATTGTGTGTGTGGGGGGGGGGGGGGGGAATTTTTGTCAGGGAAAAGTTTTGTAGGTTACCCTTCGAAAGGTTTGGGTTTGATTATAGGAAATAAGTAAATGTACATTATAAATGTACATGTATTTTGGCTTCCAACACTGATTTAATTATATTTTTTGGGATATTACCCATTTTTCACTTTTAAATGTTCATTTGAGAACCACAGACTGAATAATACTGTTTTATTTTTGGAAAAGTTATATTTTTGTCACAGTCGGCAATAAAGGTCATATATTGCCAAAAATAATGCAGTTAAATGCATCTTGAGCAAGTGTGGCATCCAGAACTGAGAAGCACACTATAACCTCTGGCAAATGACAAATACATGTACACATGTAACCACCTTTTTTACCCTATTAACACATCTAATGAAACCATGCTTTCCCCTCATTGTACTTATGATAGAGGGGATTCCAATTATATTCCAATCCTCTACCAAATCACCATCCAAATATTTAGCCAGAAAACCAATACTTCACATGTATTCGCTGAACAAGCTCATTCCAATAAGGGGGGCATAAGCTATATTTTTGATGCCAAAAAATGCAAAAAAAAAAATTAACATTGAATGGCAATTTTGGTAAATGGTGCTAGCCGGTTTTGGCCATTACATTGAGTGAATGATTAATAGAAGCTTTCCCCATATTATGATGTTAACCCTTTACCTTACATGAAAAGAAGATAGCACTTTTGAATAACTAATTTCTTTTCATTTTTTTGCGTCAAAAACATAGTTATGACCCCCCACTGGATTGAGCTGAAGGAGCTCATTCCAATGAGGGGTCATAAGCTATGTTTTTGGTGCAAAAATAATGAACATTGAATGGCAGTTTTGGTGAACGGTGTAGCGCCTGTTTTGGCCATTACATTGAGTGAGTGATTAAAAATGTTAAAAAACAATTTCTTCATTCACAGAGTATTTTGGAACATAA
Organism: Pictodentalium vernedei; assembly: GCA_031216915.1. Lineage (NCBI taxonomy): Eukaryota > Metazoa > Mollusca > Scaphopoda > Dentaliida > Dentaliidae > Pictodentalium > Pictodentalium vernedei. The sequence goes on along the minus strand of CM062292.1, from coordinate 136,958,609 downwards.
ATTTGGGGAAAGGGGGTGGGGGTACAGTGGGAAAAGTAACAAACTTGCAAATGTGAATGAATGGCTTCTGTGCACAGCTACCAATATAGTAGTCTGATACTAGTGCTGTCAGGGTCCCCATGTTATAGCACAAAACTGCATTGACAATTGTCCCTCTACCACCCATACTACAGTTAAAAGTAGAAATCCTGTCACGAATAGTGCGCTTATCTAGGCTTAATTGCGCATTGGAATTGTGCGCAATTGCCATATCGAATGGCATCCAAAGCACGGCAGGCTCTCTTGGTTACTCATAGCAAACGCATGCAATTTTTCTGCCAATGGACCTCCGGGTTACCCGGAGGTCCATTGGCTGAAACCTTGCATGTGCACAGGCCATATGTACAAAATTTGATAGCCTTACTATGGTCATAACGCATACATTAATGCGCATATCAACGTGCTATTTGTGCGCATTTCATGACAAGACTTCTAGTTTTAACTGTAAACCCTTCAGCTGATGAGAAAGTTAACACCATGCACTCTCAGTTTCCTATGATTTGCTTTAGTACTGCAGCACTCAGGGTCCACTGAGTTTTTTCTGTTTTGACAACCCTGTCCTGGCTCTTCTCGCTATATTTTTCATTGTATGTCTGTCAGTATTCCTATGTACATGTAGAATGTCACTTTCAAAATATGTGATTGCATGTCTGTCTGTCCATCATACCATTCCTATGTACATGTAGACTGTCTCTTTCAAGATATGTGATTGCATGTCTGTCTGTCCATCATGCAAAGTGTTGGTTTGTTTCCATTTGCACAGTTCTACATTTTCAATAACTGGCAGTTGACCCCCCCCCCCCCCCCACACACACACCCATACACACACATACACAAATATATTAAACATTAAAGAGCACTACATTCCTGAAGCAAATATCTGAGTCATCCTCATTGGATACTATGCATGCATGTATTTTCCCTAATTTCACTCTTTTTATCAGAATGGGTGCCTGTGGGATTGAATACAAGGTTGTAAATGAGCCCATGTGGGTACATGTACTTGTAGGACATGCACATCACTACAGAATCAATCATTGATGGTTTTAGGCATTTACTGAGAAAGTGAGGCTTTTTCACAAGAATGGCAAAACATTCATCAAGCGCAATGTGAAATATCTTCAGAAGCCAGAATGTGATTTAGAAATTATCACAAATGGGAAATTTAATATCACAAGAGGTTTGTTTTTTTTAAAATCAATTAATTTATGAATTTTATCATTGTTTTTGATAAAAAGGGGCATACTAGGGGGACACCTTCAAGGCTATATTTTGCCACATCAGTATGTAGAAGAAAATTTGACATCAGTTGTTAGGACAAAATGGTACTACCCGGTA